>OY293310.1:19523930-20937507 GCA_958502075.1 Orchestes rusci | reverse complement strand
CGATACAAATCAAATGATGTTTATTTCTGAGCATAGCAGTAGCCGATTTTTCTTCAATAATTTTTATATTGCCTTAAAAAATTGTATAAAGTGTGCTTGTTGATTTTGAAAAGTATAAGTAATAGAGCTCTGTGATCATTTTACACTTTTCATTTATACGTATTCTCTGTATAATATGTAAACATTTGACTATGATAATTTCTATCACCAGTTCAAGTTTTAAGCATTTTCAGTACAGAAAGTGCTGTTATTATCGATTTTACATCAGTAACCTTTCAATCTAATATCAGTTATTTTGAGATTTCCTATATTTGAGCAGGAATATAAAATAGTAAGTTGAACATTTTGAAAAACATCAAGAGTGCTCTGTTACATTTTCAGGCTCAGTTGTTTTTTATGATTGACAATATAAGGTAAATCATGTTCAGTGCAAATTTTCAAAAGTTCCTATAAATAGTGCTGTGTATAAATTCTAGACTGGGAATTCCCAAGTCCATGTTCAGCTTGTTTTTGGCTGATGACTGACTAAGGTGGAGGAGGGTGAGTAGGAGGCTCTACAATTCCCAATTTCTTGTTAAGTCTGTTTTTTCTTCGACTTTCGACAAGTACATATAAATAGTGCTCTGTGAACATTTTATTCTTCCAATGCCTTCATTGGATTATTTATCTAGGTTCTGTAAAAAAAATAATATGGTATATGTATAAAGTATCTTGTGGTTTTGTAAATATCAAAAAGTATAAATAGTGCTGAGTAAAAATTCCAGATCAATGACCCTTGAACGCTTCGTTTTAACGATGGACATTGAGTAAGAATATAAAGTGTTATAAAAAGTGCTCGTTGCGGACTTCGAAAAGTATAAATAGAGTGGTCTGTACACATTTTGTACTCCCTATAGATACGCCCATTGGTCTCAGGGATCTTTTAAAAAGACAATATAATAGTATAATAAAGTGTATAGTGGTTTTGTGACCTTCAAAAAGTATAAATAGTGCTGTATAAAAGTTCTGAATCAATAATCCATTTAATCTAGTATCACTTTGTTTTAACGACGGAGACTAAAGATGAATATAAAGTGTTATAACTAGTGCTTGTTGTGGACTTCGAAAAGTATAAAAAGTGGTGTGTAAACATTTTATACTTCTTTTATGCTTATTGGTTAACTTGTATGAGGAAAAGGCAAGCTACTGCTTTGTAACATGGAAATTTTTACCCGAATTCAAATCTCGATATTGTCGAAGCGGAAGAAGATATCGAGTTGCGGTCTTCGAGAGGTCCTTCACCAACAGTTCGAGAACACGTACATGATTGAAGCGGTGTATTGGTTTTAATAATCCACTTATACACGATGGTGAAAGGAAGTCATGTTTTTTAGCAAGGTTTGGGGATCTGACCCCAATTTTTGATCTTGAAAATTTGTCTATCCATATTTTGGATCTTTTGACTATCCTAGAAAAAAGGGATTTCTCAAAATTTGGCTGAGCTCAAAAGTGTGTAATTAATCTATATTGTGACGAAACATGTGTTCATCAGACCAAAGTTGGTGGATGCGCCAGATACCAAAGCCACCAGAATTGTGTAGAATCGATTTGTACATTCTGGTACATTCTAGCGAAACCAAAGGGCGGAGCAGATTTCTACTATATTCTACAGTGTTCTATATAAAATACGGACAGTTTCAGCGAGGAGGGTATGTAATGAGGTCCGCCATTTGAAGGGGCAGTTATTGAATGGCCGCGGAATATAAATCGAAAAACATAAATAGGCTGCGATTGTGATATTTTTTTTATATACTGTTGCATACACTCTATGCAAAAGGTGTGAAAAAGATTTAGGACCAGAGAAAAGATTAAGGCACACATTGAACGTTTTTGAGTCCAGTGGCGTACAGTGAAATTTTCAAGCACGTTCAATGTGTGCCCAAATCTTTTCTCTGGTCCAAAATAAATCCAATCTATGCAACAGTGTGAAAAATACCGATTTTGAAGAGCATCCCTGCATGAGAAAGTCGTTTTCAAGAGATAAAAGACACACTTTTTCAAAAATTCGATTAATTGAGCTATAGCCAAGTTTTGGAAAAAATGAGAAACCACTTTTTTTAGGATAGTCCAAAGATTCAAAATATGGATAGAAAAGTTTTCAAGATCAAAGATTGGGAATCTGACATAGCACTAAACCTTGTTTAAAATCATTTCCTTTGTCCACTCTGTATAGGTGGATACATGGAAGAAATACGCTTCAATCATGCACGTATTCTCGAAGAAATGGTCATGAACCTCGCGAAGACCGCAAGTCGATATCTCTTTCCGATTCGAAAATATCGAGATTGGAATTAGAGTAAAAATTTCAATGTTGCAAAGCACTTTGAACTCGTATACATTATCGAGTGATTTTAAAAAAGTATAAATAGTGCTGTATTCTTGTTTTATGATCATGTTCACATTGAAATTCGGGGCTTCCTATTCGAAATTGCTTTTAAAATGTGAAAAAAACCCACGTCATCTCCCCAGCGCGTCTTTATCGCGAGATTTATTCAAGTTGAGCACAAGTAGTCGTCATATATCACCTGGATGTTCATATATAAATGCAGATATCCGAATCAGCAATGCAGAAAACTCTAATATGCGGATCTTTCGACAGATGGGCCATTTCATTTCTCAAAAGGTAAGGGCCCGTTTGAAATGCTACATAAAAGCAATTACGCGTTTTTTTAATTGGGCCCACTGCAATAATGACACCCCACTCTTTATCTCGTTCGCCCATTAATTAAATCTTCTTTTATGTCTTTCGTGCTTTGTTTGAACTTCATTCAAATTGGGCCTTTATTGGAGATTTCGGTGCTTTTTTACGCATGCTCGAGAGTATTTCCTTTGACAAACAGATTTGTTCAGTTGGCGTGGTGAACAAACTATCAATCATTCAAATTTGGTCTTAAATTCGTCCATTTTCAAACTTCAATATGATCGAACCTCTAAATGGGGCATATTTGCAAAAAGATCAAATCACACAAACTCGCATTTATCAGCCTCTCGCATGACATATTGAGGCCTCAAACATCCAGTTATAAATATCCTCAATTTCCGCTCTTGTGTCGTTCGATGATAAATGAGGGCTCTAATGGAGTTGACCTGGCATTTAATAAATATTTGGGCATTTATGCGAAGCTTCTTGCCGATTTAATTGTCGCGAAAAATTTGAATTTCTTGATGAATAATGCAAATATGGAAAAATATATTGCAGATGGATTTAGATTTAAGTGACATTGATTGAGATCATATTATCCTCTGACACGCCTTTCACCGTCGCGTCGTAGCAAAGTGGGAGGCGCAATGAACGATTACTTTTATGATAACCACGCCCATCTGCCGATCTAGTTATCGCAAAAAATTTGAATTTCGGGATGAATAATCCAAATTATGGAAGAAAATTTTGCAGATTGTTTAAAGTGACAATAATTGAGATCATATTTTCCTCTGACAGGCCTCCTTCCACCGTGGTAGCAAAGTGGGATGTGCAGTGAACGATTATTTGTCTGCTAAATCACGCCCACCCGTTGTACAATACGTATATTATAACAACACATTTGCTGATGGCAACGCCCCTCTAAATTGACAACAACTCACCGTTTCAAGACAAAGAATTCAAATGTA
This sequence comes from Orchestes rusci, assembly GCA_958502075.1. NCBI lineage: Eukaryota > Metazoa > Arthropoda > Insecta > Coleoptera > Curculionidae > Orchestes > Orchestes rusci. The sequence continues at coordinate 20,933,859 of OY293310.1, read as the reverse complement.
GTGTTGTAACGTCTATAGCTCCGCCCTCTACTCCGCTTTCAATTATTCAAGAACGTGGAAGATAGATCAATGCTTTCCTATTTTGATATAAAAGATTAGGAGGTCCTCACAGTATGGTTGGTATTTTTTTCAAAGTGGGCGGAGTCGAAGAATCCACTGATTGGTCATATTTACAGGAAATTTCGAATTCTCATAACAATAGAGTAAAACAAGATTCTTTTTTCAGTTAACGCCCCTCTAAATTCTTTTTCTCAAGAACTCACAGCTTTAAAGCAACCAATAACCAATTAATACAAATACGGAGCTGTAACGGAGACGGAGCTTAGTCTTTTATTGAAGAAAAACAAGCCATCGGTCAAAGCGTCACAGAATATAATTCGTTGTCCTACCAAAGTAGGCGCCGGAGTCAAGAGATATGTTTAGCTTCGCCTTTTGATAAACGTCACTGTAAAATCATTGATAAACGCTCCACCTATGCATTTTGTCAAATAATTAATTTGAATGGCAAGATCACGCCTCTTTTATTCACCACGCCCACTTCAGTGGGATATTGACGATTGTTGAGCCCTTTAAGTTTGATATGGCGGGTGCCGGCAAGAATCAGGTGGCATCACAAACTGTTACGTGGGCGGAGTCAATTGGGTAACGCCCCCTCTAACTGATGGTTTCCTCCCACATCTGATACTATTCCAGGGTTGTTACGTTTAGCTCCGCCTTTTTCTGAAAAAAGTCAAGCCATCGGTAAAAGCTCCACGCATTTTGCTATGGAAGTCAAAGATATAGCGTCATAGAATTCGATCGTTGGTCTCATCAAAGTAGGCGGATAAACCAAGAAAATCCAAGTTTTCTATCAATAACTAACAATCTCCACCCAGGGCAACTAATACAAATAAATTGATATGTGAAGCTCCGCCTTTTATTGAACGTCACTGTGAAATCATTGATCAAGGCTCCACCCGTTTTGCTATGGTCTATGGAGTCAAGAGTTAGATTTGGTATGTGGGTGGAGTCAATTAATCTATGCATTGTTGAGATGGAGGAATTATTTGAAGTCCACGCCCTCATTTATTCACCACGCCCATTTCACATCTTATGGCGGATGCAGGCAATTATAGTGGACGTTATAAACAGGTGTGTGGGTTGAGTCAATTCTGTAACGCCCAATCTCAATTCGTGTCCCATTAGGGAGCATCACGAAATGAGTCCCAAATGAGTCCCAATACACTTTCAAAACAACCAAGAAAAAATAAAGGGTTGTAGCAGGAAATTGCAACCCCTCCCTTAATAGCTCCAGTCACTTTCAGGACAACCAATACCAATGAGTTGATGAACATATCAACTCCAACTCCGCCTTTGATTAGATTCAAGAATTAGATGGACGTCCCAGATGAGGGGACACCGCCTCTCAGAGTTGGCAACATGGTGGGCGATATTACTACTGAAAATGTTGATCCAAAGAAATCTAAAAAAGTGTGTTTTCATTGCTCAAAAAGTGTTACAAGTGAGGTCAAATGTGTAAAGTGCAAGTGCCTTTTTCATCCTGCCTGCTTGCGGCTTTCCGCAGAGCAAAAAAGAGCCGTATGTGTTCATATCGAGGAGAATGAGGGCAAGCTAACCTCAAAAACATTCGATTACGAAGCTGTCAAAACACTGATCGTAAATCTGCAAAACAAAATCCAACTGCTGGAGAACAACGAAGTCAACCTTACCAAGAAAATTGCTATCCTGGAAAATAAGGTAAAACTTCTGGAAAAACAACACATGAAGAAAAACCCAGCGGAAATATCTTTGGATTCCCGACCCCAACAACGACTTGTCAACACCGGCTGCGAACGGCAACTTCACGTCGAACCCGGCCCCAAACAACGTTGCCACAGCGTGGGAGCATATGAGCTACCAGTATCGGTTCCCGTGATCGTGAACCAATCAAAATCTACCAGCCTCGCAACCAGTAGTTCAGATGCAAAAGTCAAAAATGTCACCAATCATAACAATGGTAACAATAACACTAACACTAAGGACATTAATTCCAAAGCTGCAGTTGTAAAGGACTCGAATTCGATTAATAATGCTGAGAAAAATGAAGTACAATCCCCAGAGGATAACAAAGATGATGGATGGACACAAGTTCCAAACCGCAATCGTCGTAGGAAATTGATCACAAACAATGTCAGGCCCGCGCCAATTAAAGGGTGTAATCAAAATGAAAACTCTTCACTTGAAGTTGCACAGCGTTATCATTGGGTTTTCGTCACTGGCTTGACCGCCGATACACAATCCAAAGATATCATCAACTATCTTAAGACCAAAAATCTTGATCGCAGTGTAATTTGTGAAAAAATGAGCACTAAGAAAAAAACAGTAAGCTCATTTAAACTGGGAGTTCCACAATCGCTGAAAGATGACATGATTAAAGCAGACACTTGGCCCAACGGGGTCACTGTTAACCATTTTATGAACCTGCAACGCCTGAGGAAAACCAGGGAGCCTCGTCTACAAGGAGGAAACCACAGCCCAGGGTTTGTAAGTCAAACCATAAATCAAAATCAAAATTAAGGGTATTCCATGCAAATATTCAGGGTATCAGGGACAAGATCTTGGAAGTTGAGGTATTTCTTAAAGAATTGAATATTGATTGTTTTTGCGTCAATGAACATTGGCTTAACGCTGACGAATTTTCTGCTCTAAAGATCCCAGGCTACGTTTCAGCCGCTGCCTTTTCTAGATCAGCCAAGTGGCGTGGAGGAGTGGGGATATTTGTGAGAGAGGGTATTGAATTTCAGGAGCTTAACCTGAGCAAGTACTCGGTGGAGGTACATGGTGAATTGGCTGGGATTTATCTTAAATCACAAGATACCCAAATCATAACTGCCTATCGATCTCCTAATGGCACGCTTTGTGACTTCACTGCTGTGCTGTCATCAGCTTTTCCGAAAATTAACTTTTCACGGCCTACCATCATAACGGGTGATTTCAACGTCCATTATAATGTACTTGAGGACAGGGAAACTATGTACTTAAATTTTTTTATGGAATCTTATGACTTGAATCATATTGTCACTTTTAATACTCGGTTGAATGCTTGTCTAGATAACATATACGTAAGTCCTCGTTATGAGGGTGAATATACTGTTACTCCATACAGTCTTGACGGAATCTCGGACCATTCTGGTTTGGTTTTGACTTTAAATCTGTCGGTACCTCCTTCTCGGGGAGAAGGCAGGTTCTCATACAGACCTGTTACTGAACAAGGCCTTTTTCTTCTGTTTCAAGAACTTGAGGGTATACAATGGCCTCGACAATGGCAGAGTAACAGCGCGACGAGTGAGGAGATTGACAACAATTTTGGATCGTTTATTGAGACTGTCTTAGTGGCAATTGATAAGTGTTTTCCAATGAAAACTAGAACCATTACAAGTGCACGTCAAAATATCTCTGCTACTAACTGGTTCAATGCTACACTGAAAGATATGAGGGAAAGGCTTAACACGCTGTGCCTACTCAATAAATCTAATCCAACTCTTGTAACTAAACAAACAGTTAATAACTATAAAAGGCAATACAGAGTTGAAATATCTAATTCTAGGAAAAAGGCTCATGACGACTTCATTGATAAGGCTAGCAATAAGGCCCTTGCTATGTGGAGTATTGTAAAAGCACACTCCAGTTCAAAAACTTCCCCTATTTCAGACTCTGGTCAGCTCAATGCTCAGAACTTTAACAACTTTTTTGCTCGCATAGCTGACGACATCATCAACGACCAGCCTTCATCTGTACCCAATTTCGATGACTATCTTCTAGGTCATCATGCAGTACAAAACTTCCAGTTCCGTGAAGTTAGTTTCATAGAAGTCCGAGACAAAATTGACCACCTGAAGAATACAAAAAGCTGTGACTGTTATGAATTATCAACCAGAATCATAAAATATCTGAAAAACATATTAATTCAACCCCTCACATACCTGTTCAATCAGTGTATTACTGGAAGTCATTTTCCCCTGTCTCTAAAAATTGCTAAAGTGGTTCCCATATTTAAAAATAAGGGTAGTGCTAGTGATGAATCGAATTATCGCCCAATCTCACTGCTCCCAGTTTTATCAAAAATTCTAGAATCTCTAATGAAAGACCAAATGGTGATCTTCTTTGAATCAAATAATCTGTTCAGTAACAAACAATTTGGTTTCAGAAATAATAAATCTACCTCCCTTGCGATAAATAGTCTCACAGAGTTTGTGGCTTGCGGTCTGGAATCCGGACTGGATACTTATGCGACATTCCTAGACTTAACAAAGGCTTTCGACTGTGTTTCTTTTGATATTCTACTGAATAAGCTAGCCTACTACAATTTTCATCCTAAAAGTATTAATCTTATCAAATCGTATTTGCAGGATCGTTATCAGTATGTTCAGTTCAAGAATAACCTATCAGACAGGCAGATTATTCGCCATGGAGTGCCCCAGGGTTCCATCCTTGGCCCCCTTTTATTCCTGGTGTATGTCAACGATTTGCCAAACTTTGCTGAAAATACTAACCTGATATTATTTGCTGATGATACCACCTATTTAGAGCACTATCACCCTTCTGAGCCTATCCACCAAGTAGTGCTAGATAAAGGAGAACAAATCAAATCCTGGTTTTTGGCGAATAAACTCAGCCTTAATGATGCCAAAACCCAAAAACTGAATTTCTCTCTGAGGACATCCAACCCTGTATTGCCTACTGAGAGAGCAGTAAAATTCCTGGGAGTCTGGTTGGATCCTGGATTAACATGGGCTGAACATGTTTCCCAATTGTCTAGTAGGCTGTCCAGCATAACATTCTTGATTAGAAATTTAACTAGAGTGGTCTCTAGGAAGACCCTTCTCATGGCATATCATGGATACTTTGGCTCTAATATTTCTTATGCTATACTTAATTGGGGGCACTCTCCAAGAGCTGCTGACATTTTCAAACTGCAGCGCCGATGCATACGGGTTATTGCTGGCGTGCGTTTTCGTGACTGCTGTAGGCACTGCTTTGTGGAGCTTAATTTACTCACTTTTCCTTGCTTATATATCCTAAGTTGTTTAATTTATATTAAAAGGAATATTTCACAGTTTGCTAGACATAGTGAGAGAAGTGGTATCACCCGTAACGCTAATGACTTGGTGTTAACTTTTCATAGGCTAAACAGATCTAGAAGGGGCAGTGATTATTACGGGATAAAGTTTTTCAATAAGTTGCCCGAGAGGATTAGAATCCTTGAGGAACGAAATTTCATCAAAACATTGAAGGTTTTTCTTATAAGGCACTCGTTTTACTCAACTGATGAATACCTCAACTTCAATTTTGACCGGTTGTGAAGTGTCTTCACCAGTACAATAATACTAATGTGATAGTGATGTGACTGTTATTGTTTTGCTTTTCAATATTATTGTATCTGCCTGTGGTTTTAGCTCACTTACTGTTATTTTACGTCGAAAGACATTTGATGTTTTGTAGTATCTATTATTGTGGATTGTATTTACCTACTTAACAAATCTTAGTATTTGATTCTATTTTTATCTATTTTATGACTTGTAAAAGCACATTGTGTATTATTATGAATAAATATCTTATCTTATCATTGACGGTAATAATTGAGATCATTATTTTGATATGGCGGATGCAGGCAAATATTAGAGGGCATCACACTCATTGAGGTTCCATTAGGGGATGACTCAAAATAATGTGTGCATGGGCGGAATCAATTGAACAACACCTCCCTTATCACTGGGAGTCTTCACCCACTTTCAAGACAACGAATACAAATGAGGAGTGGCATTGTTTTGAATGTTGAGCTCCACGTTTCATTAAAGAAAATCGAGTCACTGTAAAATCATTGGTCAAAACCCCACTCATTTTAATATGGCGTTGGAGGGGGCGTCACAGAATATTGTGTGGGCGGAATCAAAGGATTCACATTCAAGATTGGTCATATATTATGGTGATTTTATACACCCCCCTTCTTTATCACTCCCCTTCTAATAATAGTAGAATAACAATCCATTTCTAGGCAGGCAACGTGCTCACAATCTCCACCTACTTTCAGGGCAACCAATACAAAGAAGTTGATGAACGCCTCTTAATAAACAGTTATGTGAAATCACTGATCAAGGCTCCACCCGTTTTGTGGTTTGTGGGCGTTGCAATTAATCCACCTGCATGCACTGATGGTCACTTCACTCACTTCCAATAGTCACGTTTTGTCCTTCATTATAAACTCGGAAACTTTTTACTGACCACCCTACAACCAGTGGTACTATAATTTCTCCAGGCGGCAGAAAATGGTTGACTTGAGTACTCAATGGGCTTGGAGTAAAACTGTCATTGTTTGCATCCGTGGCGATAATGAAGGGTTCATTTTCGTCCGCTGGCCGAAGAACTGGTGCTTGAGTAGGTGGATTGCTTATTCATGTCACTCACCCCAAGTCCACGATGCATTCTTGCGAATGAGGTTTGTTAAGGGTTTTGCAGTAGCTGCGAAATGTGTATAAAATTCCGGTACCAGAAACAAGTTTGGATTAATGTGCGTAGCTCCTTCAAGGTCCTTGGGCTAGGCAGGCTTGCTATTGCCGTTATCTTTTCTGGGTTTACTATGATTTCCGTTGGTGTTAAGACATGTCCTGAATATTTAATGTTTGACGCAGCAAAATTGCAATTTTTCTTATTTGTCCTTGGATTAAATTGTGCTAATTTTGTGATGTGCTCGTCAAATGTCTTTGACAAAACCAGAAGATTAACGAGTCTATGAGCCATTGAAAAGTAGCGAGCGCATTCTTCAGGAACGGGATCCATTTGAACCTAAATAATCCAAATGAAGTGATAGAAGCGGTTTTATTCCGGTCATCATTTGCTACAGATATCAGAAAATATATAATATTGTCAGAAGAAGAAGTGCATGGTCTTGGACAAAATTCGCTGTTATCTCGATATCAATGCCAATAATATTGATGGATTTTTTTGAGGTAGCGTTTCCATTCTGCCTGCAGTCATCGTGCTCTTTGGACATCTGTATCGAATAACGCCTGGACTTCCACATTCATAAAGTGGGAATCACTTTTACGTCCGGTGTAAAATCTTCTTCCTTCTTGACTTGATCTTTTGACGATGTTTCCTTTTTCTTTGGTTCTGCAGTCTTCCACGTTATGTCCAATCCTCTTGCAATAACTACATACAGGTATCAAACGATATTTCTGTTCACTTCTAAAGTCATCTCTTTGATCCTGTCGAGGGTGAAGTTTCTCTTCTGTAACTTCCTCTAGAATGACTTCTATTGAACGGCAGCAGCTCATTAGTTCCATGAAAGTGTTGACATCATCTCGAGGTATGCGCTTCCATATTCTCCTATCCAGTAATCCATGAACCATATCCAAACAGATTTGTTCTGGCAGTACATATGGTATAGCTTCGCTAGAATAGCTCCAGCATGCATTACAAATGGAATGTTTTGTTTCCAGTAAGTGATAGTATTCATGGCATGGGTAATCCTCTAAACGAATTCTCGTTAGACACGTTGTCCCAAGATTTATAGATTTCTATGGCATCTAGAAAAGCTTCTAGTGAGGATGACAAAATCAGCAGTACATTTGGTAAAATAACCTTTCTTCTCAATATTCACAGAAGTTTTTGATGTGTTCTGATTTGACTGGTGCACTTGAGCTGATAAAGTTATTTGAAATTATTTTCAGTTCTCAATGTGATGGAATCTCTTTGCGAGTTCTCATTAGCTTCGCAACTTTCTGTAGAGGATCTTCTAATGTGTCTAGGCATCTTGATAGAATGTTATTCCAGTAAATCAAAAATGTACACAGTGTAAAATAACCCGAATACATAACTATACAGTGAGGACGTAAATAGTCCCCCCCCCTCTAACTTTTGAACGCATTAATATTTTTGGCTCAAATTTGGAAGTGTGTTTCAGGGTAGGCTTTACTAAGTTTTGACCTCCAAAAAAAATTTTCATCTGTCAAACTGACAGCTGGGCACCATTTTGAAACAAAAAATTAAATGGAAAAGGGGGTCATGTGATACTTTATTTGAAAGGTCCTTCCATTCTCTTTTCACCCCCAAAGTTTGAAGTCCTTATTATTTTTCATAAGGAAATGGCGCCATGTCGAAAATAAATTATTTGTGTCTAAGTAGATACTATCTTTTATTTTGTTTAAGAAACTATGGTAGCACAGATTGATACAGAACACCTAGCTGCATATTAGATTTATTATCGGGTGTCAAATTGACAACGTTCAAACTTTTTTTTTTGGCAGCGACGTTTCCGAATTTTTTTTTTTAATTTTTTTATTAAATACTGTTGTAGAAACCCTCACTTATGTTATAGGTTAGTTTTTTCATTGTTAATAAAGCTCTTTTAAGAATTAGAGATAGTATTTTGACCCAAATAATTTATTTTCGATATGGCGCCATTTCCTTAAGAAAAATGCTAAGGACAAAATGGTGCCCAGCTGTCAGTTTGACAGTTGAAATTTTTTTTTGGAGGTCAAAACTTGGTAAAGCCTACCCTGAACAACACCTCCAAATTTGAGCCAAAAATATTAATGCGTTCAAAAGTTAGAGGGGGGGGGACTATTTACGTCCTCACTGTATATCCAAGTCGGTTTTGCCAAATTATATGTGTTAGTGTTATTAAAACCAAAATTGCCAGCACTATCAAATATGTCGAAATACGGTGATGAATTATAGCTTTTTGTTGGTATTTGCACAACAAATGTAGATTCTTCGGAAACAAAAGAGTTCACTTCATACTTCTTGCATTTGGCTCAACAGTCCATTTTCTGCACTTGATAAATAAAGTAAGAAAGTGTCTTTGGCAGCTTGTAACTATGCAAAGCGGGAAGTATAGTCCATATTTTATAAGAACGGACGATTTGAACGTTATTTTAACCAAGGTAATGGAAATAAATTCCCTAAATCACCGTCATTTGTAAACATGTCAAGAGTTTGACATTAAATTTTAACCTCGATTTACAATATCAGTACAGAATCGAATCTCCGAATTTTTCTGAGTGATACCTATTATTTTGTTGAGTTTTAGTGTTTTTGGTGTTTATTTTGTTGATATCGTCCATATTATTTTCAAGATACTGTCATAGTTCATTCGGACTTTATAAAAGCTTTTTAATCTGTTTATTATTGGTTTACAGGTAAGTAGAGCGGTGTAAATACTTTATGTTATGTACCTTTGTAAAAATTTAAAATAATAATTCTAGTTTTGGCAATAATGCATGGATAGCATGACTGTTGAGCCTCGAGCTAGTTCCAGCATTGCTCAGGAATCAGATTTTAAAGATAACGCTGTATCTCAACTAATGAAAGCATACCTAGATTGTATAATTATAAATCATTATAGATTGAGAATGAGGAGCTGTCTTTCGAGGAGCTTATAACATCTCCGGGAACAAATAGTGGAACTAGAAATGTTACATTTTAGTAGATAGCAGCGTAGATTGTAAATCGTGATCTCGATCGTGATTATGAACTGTTGCAGATTGAGAATGAAGAGTCGTCTCTTGAAGAAGAGACAATGCCCAGCTACCTGTTTTTATCTCTGGATACAAAAATAGTGAAATAAGAATCATATTATAAAAGAAGGTCGAGCTTTTGCCCGTTTTATTTTTTTCAACTATCTGAGGGATAAGAAGAACCACATGACTTATCTTATCTAAACATATGTGCATGCGTTCTGTAATAACCCGAATAAATGATTTGATTTGTTTATTTAATCACAGAATGACATAGCACTAGAGTTTGCCCAGTTCAACTCCGATTGCGGTTGAAAAGGTGTAAAAGCGTTCGAGACGATACCCAAACATAGCTTGTATATGTATTTACAATTTTATATCTGAATACGGTCCTGTAGTTAAACACAGCTTAACAGTTCGAACGCGTCAAGTCAGGCTGGCAACCTGATAAAAAAGTTACTAATGCTTTTCATTTTCCGTTTTTATAAAAAATAGACTTTACCACTTTTACCAGCACTAAGCAGCAAAAATAGGCAGTGAAACTCAAAAAGTTCAAGTCTGGGCACCCAAAGTAAGTCCAAGTCTTTGAGGTTGAGGTTAGGTATAGGTATTCCAAGGGATTGAGCACTGAGTCTAGTTTCAGGAATCAAGCATTGCACTGCTGCAGCGAGAGTCAACAGGTACAAAGCACAAAATATTGTGTTAAAGTATACAGTGTGTCCAGAATAAAATGATGTACGTGGGGATATCGGAAACTACAGGAGATACAGTATCGGTTAAATGGAAGAAAAGTTGCGTATTTGCGTGCCCAAGAATAATCTCACTTTGGTTTGTTTTGATTCGATACCGTAATGGAGATACAGGGTGAAAAAGAAAAATGGCCATTTTTTAAATAGCACAATATTTCGGTTATTATAAAAGATGAGGTATTGAAAATTTCTGGATCTGGGTAAGAAGATACGGTGATTTTGAAAATTGTGTCGAAAAAATTGTAGGCCCACTATGTTGCTTCCGGCCGAAGTCAACTTTTGTTTTTCTTATGGGCGCCATATTGGTTTTTCTAATTTCCAAAATCCTTATCAAAAATGCTTTCCAATAACATGACTTTCATAAAAAAAACAGACTTGACTTTGACTGGGCGCAACATAGGAGGCCTAAACTTTTTTGATGCCGTTTTTAGAATCGTCGTATCCTCTTATCCATTATCCTGAAAATTTAAAAGTTTTAGCTTTTATAATAAGCAAAATATTGTGGTTCTTTGAAAATGTGCCTTTGCTTTTTCACCCTGTATTTACATTACGGTATCGATTCCAAATAAGACAAAGGTGGAATATTTTTGGGCATACAAAGACGCTACTTTTCTCTTATTTAAGCAACGTCGTATCTCTTACCGTTTCCAATATCCCCATATAGTGCCATGTACATCATTTTATTCTGGACACACTGTATATGCACAACACGAAAAACAGTCTTTTGATGAGGGCCAGTTTATTTCACATCACAAAAATAAGAGCTTCCAGGAACTAGTTATTATTCAGAAAACTCACAAAAAGCCTTTAAAACTAAGAAAAATAACAGAAACGATGTTTTTGTGTCGGTTGGCGTATTCGAGTGTTGCGCTTCTTCGTTCTTCGGCATCTTGTAGTGCTTTCTCTTCCGTCGATATATTTTGAAAACATTGTTGCCACTGTTGACATTCGTGCGGACCTTAGTATCGATATTTGTTACACCATGCATACTACTTTTTATAATAGAGCGGAATGTTGTGATGTTTAGCTCCGCCTTTTGTTGATGGGATCAAGTCACTGTAAAATCATTGTTCAATGCTCCACTCATTTTGATATGACGGATTGTTTTAATGATTGAGGGGGCGACACAGAATAATGTATGGGCGCGGTCAATTAAACAACGACCCTTCAAAATAAGGTAAAATCCTCTTTCATCAAAAGACCAATATGGATGAGAAGTAGTTGGGTCAAAGCTCCACCTACTTTGATGAAGGAGGGCGTCACAGAATGTTGTGTGGGCGGGGTAAAACAATCTATTGTAAAGATGGTTTTGAAAATCCAGTTCCATTAAACATGAAACAACTCCATCCATCCCAATTAAGCCAAATGTAAAATACCTGTCGCCTGCAAATTTGCCCTCGAACCAAAAAAGGCTCAATTCCGTAACACGCTCCGAGTGCAATTAGCGTACAATTACACGTAATCAGATTACGTCGTGTGCAGCCAACCTGGAGCAGTCGCGCCAAAATGTCTCTATCGGAATATTTAAAAGAAAAAGAGCGTTTCCGAAACTGGAAAACAAAACAGCGGCTCTCGGAAGCTCATTTGCAATTATTCAAATTGCATTCAAGCTGGTGGAGAGTAATTTATGTCAGCGGATAGAGAATGTCGATGAGACGACACGATCCATTGTTTGCCTTGCAAATTATTCTGGATCGAGATTCAGGATTAAGAAAGAATATGCTATTTTCATTTCTGCTGATCTGTTCACATGTACAGATAACAAATACTTAAGTAGATGTCGCCCCACATTCCACAACAGCACGAACGTTCATATATCATCAAAACACTGCGTTTGACATTCACAAATAGCCCAACTAAAAATAAAGCCGTAAAAAAAACAATTAGCACTCATCAGCAAACAATTTCTGGCCGTAGACAATCGCAATTAAAAACACTTGCTCGGAATTAATCTTGCCGAAAATAACTGAACCCTGGTTTCTAATTGATTGAAAATCACTTCAATTTGATATTAATTAACATGCTACAAATTGGCGTTGTTTGTTAACTGAGACGTGAGAAGTTTCAAGAGTGGGAGACGAAGATTGAGTATTCAATATATTTGGCAGCTGGGTTTATTGACAAGGTTGTTAATGTTGCCAGAATTGACCCCCATTTTCCATGATGCAAAACGCTGATATATTATTGGGCATTCGGCCCGAATGAATATTCACTCCGTCTCCAACACTCGACACTGCTGAATAATTAAAAACTCCAAAGCTCCAAAGGGCACGTATTTTTATCGAAGAATTCGACAAGAGTCAAAATTATTCACGAATGCCTTAAAAGTTGTGTCATTCAAATTTCATCCGACGTGTAAACGATCGGGAGACGGTTTGAAAAATTCATCCCCATCCGTGTGGCGCATATCAATGGAGGGGCGGATAATTAAATGTATTTTTCCGATTTCCACCCCCCAAAACGTGTCCTTGCATTCTATAACATTCAAGGATCTGTATCGCTGAGGCTAATTTTAAATTCAATTAACCCACTTTGCCCCTCACTAATTTTCTGAGCATGAAATTCTCATGTACACGTGATGGTAATACTGATTTGAGGGGCTGGGAGTGTGGTGTAAGTTACGCTCACTTACAGTGTAAGTGAGCGTAATGAAAGGTATATTTTAACAAACCACACCTCCATTTGGACATTAACAAAAACAGTGGGAGGGACGGTGCTCTCATTGGCTTATCATGTGAGTGGGCGTTACTTTCTTTCTGGAGCCAAACGTTACGTTACTTCAAAAGAAGTGGGCGGGCTTGTTAGTTCAGAGTGGGCGTGGCTTTCGTTGAAATGAGCCTCAGAAGAATACAGTTTCATGCTTATTACAGAAGGAGTGGGAGGAGTCGAGGATGTGTCGTTTTACAAATTATTGTTTTGACTTATAGAGTGGGCGTGGTCTATTTATTGAAAAATATAAAGAAATGGAGGGTGTTGGAAAGAGTCGGACCAGGTGAAGGAATCTTCTTCATTAAATGAGTTGGTTTGTTCACTACATGGATTTTGATGATTTTACTCAAACTGTCCCTGTCCCTGAAACAAAAGGAAGTTTTCTCATTGATTAACCCGACAAGTGGGAGGAGTTGGAATGTAGCCAGGATTATTAGAAATGGGCGAGGCAAAATATTTTTCCTAAAAGAGGTGTGTTCTGGTATTGAAACAGTTTGATGGTTCAGAGTGGAACTTGATAATATATTCATTTCAAATATTAGTTCTAGTTTTTATGGGAGGAGTTATGGTTGTGCCTTCAAATAGGTGGTGTCAAATAACCCGTTTTTTGAATCAGATGATATGTTTCTCGTTCTCTTCATTTTTACACCCTTTAGGAATCATTTAGAGAGATCTCTCTTTGATTAACCCAAGAAGTGGGAGGAGTTGGGGTGTGGTCAATTGCCAGGATTTTTAGAAAAGGGTGTGTTTTGGTTTCGAAACAGGAATCAGAGAAGAACTAAGGAGGCGGGTCCAAATATTCCTAGCAAATATGAGTTTTATTTTTTATGTGAGGAGTTAAGGGAGTGCCTTCAAAAAGGTGGAGTCAAATAATTCGTTTCTTTGGATCAGGCATTGTTTTCGTATTCTCAATTTTTACACTCTTTAATGGTTTTACTGATTAGCTAGACAAGTGAGAGGAGTTGCGATGTGGTCAATTTCTAGAAATTTCAGAAGGGAGCAGGACAAAATATTTTTCCTAAACACACCCGTTTTGGTTTTGAAGTTTTGAAACAGCTCAAAGGTTTAAAATGGAACTAAGGAGGCGGAGCTGAAAATATCCGTTACAAACATGGATTTTACTTTTTGTAGAAGTTGGCGGCATGCCTTCAAATGGGTGGTGTCAAATAATCCGTTTCTTTGGATCAGATAATATTGCCTTCGTTCTATTCTCTACATTTTTACACCCTTCAGAAAACATACAAAGGGATCTCTCATGAATTAACCCAACAAGAACAAATGGGTTTGGGGTGTGGTCAATTGCCAGGGCATACAATGAGGAGGAGTCAAGGTGTGGCCAATTTCCAGGATTTTGAGTACGGGACGGAGCAAAATATTTTTTTCCGAAGGGGGTGTGTTTTGATACAGTTTATTGGTTCATAGTAGGTACAACGAGTAGGCTAAATATATCCCTTACAAAAAAAAAGTTCCACTTTTCATGGGAGGAGTTGAGAGTTTGCCTTCAAATGGATGGAGTCAAATATTCCGTTTCTTTTGATGAGATCTGTTTACGTTTTCTACATTTTTACACCCCTTAGAAAACATTTGAGGAAATCTCTTATATTGATTTACCCGAGAAGTGGGAGGAATTAGGGTGTGGTCAGTTTCCAGGATCTTCAGAAAGGGGCGGGGCAGAATATTTCTCCTATAAGGGGTGTGTTTTTGTTCTGAAATAAATTGATGGTATTTTTAGCGCAACTAAGGATGTGCAGCCAAATTTATCCGTTACAAACGTGTTTGACTTTATATAAAAGAAGTTGAGGGCGTGTCTTCAAATGGGTGATGTCAAATAGTCCGTTTCTATGGATCAGATGATTATTGTTTCCGTTCCATATATTTTTACACTCTTTAGGAAACATTTGAAGGAATATCTTATTAATGAGCCTGATAAGTGGGAAGAGTTGGGGTGTGCTCAATTGCCAGGATTTTGATAAAAGATGGGGGCAAAATATATTTTTTAAGGGTGTGTTTGGATAAAGTTTAATAGTTCAAAGTGCTACTGAGAAGGCGGAGCTAAATATATTCCTCACGAGTATATGAGTTCTATATTTTATGGGATGAGATCGTGGGTGTGCCTCGAAGCGGAGCCAAATATATCCCGTACAAATATAAGTTCTATTTTTTATGGAAGGAGTTGAGGGTGTGCTCTCTAATAGATATATTCAAATAATCCGTTTCTTTGGATCAGATATTGTTTTCGTTTTCTACATTTTCAGACCCTTTAGGAAACATTTTAAAGAATCTCTTTTTGACTAGCCCGAAAAGTGAGCGTAGTTGGGGTGGGGTCAATTGTCAGGATTTTGATAAAAGGGCGGGGCTAAATATTTTTTCTAAAGGGGTGTGTTTTGATACAGTTCAATGGTTCAGAGAGCAACTGAGGAGGCGGAGCTAAATACATATATCCCTTACAAATATGAGTTCTACTTTTTTATGGGACGAGTTGTGGGTGTGTCTTCAAATGGGTGGAGTCAAATAATTCGTTTCATATTGTTTCCATTCTTTACATTTTTACACCCTTTAGAAAAAATTCTATGGAATCTGAATTTTCAATATTTTAAAGCAGGTTTTTTCAAGTTTTATATTAATTAGAGGGGCGTTCTTGTCACTAGAACACGCCTCTCTAATAAAAAAAAGGCCTAATCCACTCTAGAGTGGTCAAGAAAGCATCACGAACTTTTGGAAAAGCAACTGGAAAGTTAATCGTAACTCTTGAAATAATTAGTCTCAAAACTTGAAAATTAGTTCAGTACTTCTCGACTCAATCCGCAGCAGGGGCGTGAGCAAAAGTTTAATTAAAAAATTGTCTCCATGTCAGAGATTTTCAATAAAATCTAATTCCGCTTTCGGTTGAATAAATGCCGAAAAAATGTTTGCCAGGAACATGAATGAATGCATTCGGTGTAAATAACAAACAATTAGAAAAGACGCGCGCCTTTATCCGAAACGGGTCTTTTTGTGCATTCTTGCACCTCGGAGATTTCTGATTAAAAGTCGCCTTTTAATGAATTTTCCGCCGAATATGGCACTAGAGGTTTTTAATTAATTATGTGTGTCCCTTCATCTCGTGTAATCAAAAGCACTGAAAATGATATACGAATAGCGCGCGGTGGCGATGCTCAAAAGAGGGACAAATCTTTTGATGATTTTATTTTGTTGTCTGGAATGAATTCAATAATAATATACAACCCAACTAATTTACTCAGCTATCAAATGAAACCGAATCTATTTGAATAATTTATTACATATAATATATAATATATAATATAATCATGACACGAATACCTATATTATGTCATATTTCTTAGCGATGGTCACGATGCAGCGATGTGTTGCGATCTAGTCAATAATTCAGCGATAAAGAACAAATAATGATAATGACAGCGTGATTATTTAATTGTGCAACTAAGTGATCTAGTGATAAAACGATCCGTTTTAGTGATCGAATTGATCAGTGATTTCATTTCGATTGAGAAAATCGCTGATATGGATATTACGTTGATAAAGTAATAAAATTCTGTGATAAAAGTTAATCAATGGACATTCATTTGTCGATAATAAGAAACAAATCAAAAAAAAGTTCAATGATCAACTAAACAAAGATTGTCTGAATCATCAAATCTGTGATTGATTTAGTGATAGTGATAAAATTCAGTGATTCATAATCAGATCAGATTATATGGGTCCTTATTCTTCTTCTCTAACATTAATACCCTGATTAAGATCATCGCTGATCAAACGGTATGGTCATTTATTGTTTCGGTTGTTCAATCATTAAATCTGGAATTCAAAAAATCGCTGATTAAACGATTCAGAATTCACTTATAAATTGATTCGGTGATGAGTGATAAAACTCAATGATCAAGTTAATCAATGATTGGCCAATTGAATCAGTGATAAATGAAAAATTGATAAAACTTATTCTGCGAATAAAAACAATGTTGAACGCTTGAACGTAATAAATTCAGTGATGATTTTTGAGGTGTTAAAATCCAGAGACCTATCAGTGGCTGCGATATAAAAACAAATGATTGGGAAATTGTGATTTAATGATAAGTTCGTCCTAAACAGTTGTTATCTGAGTCGTTTAGTGTGGGATTGAGTGATCTAGTCGATTGAGTGTATACATTGATTAAGTGATAATCTAAGTGACTTGTTTTGTGATTAAGAACATCGCTGATTGAACGATTCAGAAGTTCAATCATGAATCGATGTCTAAACAAAATGATGAAGTTAATCAGTGGTGGAGCGATTAAGCGATTCATTTATAAATTTATTCAGTGATAAATAGTTGCTTTTTATTTGCATATTGGATCAGTTCACTTTTAAATGAACTGACCTAGAAATGAATAATTCAAGGTTAATCAATTTGATCTACTGGATTGATGAATAATTCAGTTATGGCATCTAAAATATCTCGTGGTTCAATAACCAACCCCAAAAAAGGCTATAATTTGATCAATTAAAATCCACCCCACATTCATTAAAACCCTTATGATAATTTCCAACAATATCCGGAAAAACTTCGAAGGGTTTAAACTTTTAACGGGGCAATTTGGAGAGTTTTATCGGTTGTTTTTCGGTTCACTTTTCACCGGCTATCTTCAAAAAACATCCCTCACATTAAAAATGCCGACAATGAAGGGTTGAATGTCGATTGAGAAATTTATCAAGCAAACAACAGAACATGCAAAGCAATAATTATGTTTTTAGGTTCCAATTTTGGCTCAACTCAAATATGTCAATGCGGTGAAGTTGGAGGCTCAAAACGGCTTAAATGGAGTTGCAAGATATATCGTAGGCCTGCGAGAGTACATAAATTATTTGAGATACCGGATATAGATAGTTGGGGAAGAGATATCGAGACACTTAAGCGGAGCGACAATCTGTTATTTGTCTTGTTTGGTGTGCTTTCTTAATTGAGATTGTTTTGAGGGGTAAATGGGGATGGAGTTTCCACCGAAGCGCCTCCTTATTGTGGAATTTATTGAGTATAAAAGGGAACTTTTTGATGTTCCTCATTTTTTTTTAAAGTGATATAACTTTTGAACGGATTTATCGAGTTTAATGAGTTTTTTGTCATTTTGAATAATATTTGTTATACTTTCTTCATAGAGTTTTGTGTTTTTCTTCATCTTCACAGGAACAGGAGTATTATAAGTGAATGAACAAATGCTTGGAGTGAGCGATGGAGTGAATAAGTGAAGAAATGGATCAACCCTCACTTTCTATGAAAAAGTTAATTTTTGAGTGAGTGACGGAATAAGTAAGTTGGTTAATAATTAGTGAGTGATTTAATAGTGTGAATAAATTACTCATTCAGTGAACGAGTGAGTCCATTGAACTGTTACTAAGTGAGTGATTGGGTTGATGAATGTGCAAAGCAACTGGTAAGTTAGTGCGTGAATCAATTATTAATAATAAGTAATCAAGTAGATATACAATATTAATGGAGTGAGTGAGTTAATGAGTAAGTTGATGAATCATTATTAATTGAGAGAGTTAATGAGTAAGTGAACTGTTGCATGAGATTGAGAAGACATTTGATGTAATGATAGAGTGACGGAATAAGTGAGCTGGTTGACTAGAAGGTGAGTGATATGATAGATCAACGTATAGATTACTCATTTAGTGAACGTGTGAGTGAATTAAACG
This sequence comes from Orchestes rusci, assembly GCA_958502075.1. NCBI lineage: Eukaryota > Metazoa > Arthropoda > Insecta > Coleoptera > Curculionidae > Orchestes > Orchestes rusci. The sequence goes on along the minus strand of OY293310.1, from coordinate 20,915,213 downwards.
AATCATTAAGTGAGTGATTATTTTAATTAATGGTGCGAACCAACTAGTAAGAGTAAGTAGGTTAATTGATTATAAGTAAGCAAGTAGATATAATGTTGCATGAAAGTGAGAAAAGATTTGTTAATGAGTGAGTGAATTGAACGAATAATTAGGTGAGTGATTAAGTTCATGAAAGTGCGAACCAACTCAATAGTATAAGTTAATTTATTATGAGTTAGCAAGTAGATACGTATAACAATAATCGACTGAGTGAGTTGAGTAAGTTTATTTACCAATAAATAAGAGAGCGAATGAGTAAATAAATAAAGGTGTATTCTATTGAGTGAACATTTGCATGAGCAATGAATAAGCTGGTTAACTAGTTGGTTAGTGAGTGATTTGATAAATCAACGTATCGGTTACTCATTTAGTGAAAGAGTGAGTGAATTAAGCGGTTATTAGTGAGTGATTTTGTTAATGAATCTGTGAACCAACTAGTAGTGAGTGCATGCATTAATTAATTATATGTGAGCAAGAAGATATACAATATTAATTGAGTGAGTGAGTTATTGACTAGGTTAATGAATCAATAAATAAGATCAAATAAGATAAAGGTGTGATTTGGTGAGTGAACAGTTGCGTAAGGATGAGAAAACATTTTCAAGTTGATGAGTGAGTGAGTGACGGAATAAGTACAGTTAATTAGTTAGTAAGCGAGTGATAGTAGGTGTTCTCGAGTGAGTGAGTAACTAAGTAAGTGTGTGATTTGATAAGTGAATGAGTTATTTATTGAATGAATATGATAAAAATATGGTATGAGTAGAAAATTTAGTGAGTGTTTAAAGTTTAGATAAATCATCAAGTACTTAGATGTGACTTAGAAATTTCAAGGAGTGAATGAGTAAGTAATAAGTAAGTAAGTGAGTGAGTCTGAGTGGATTATTTAGTGAACAAGTATTCAAGTGAATAAGTGAATAATTCAATGAATAAAAGTTAATAGATGAGTTCAAGTAAATAGACAAGTTCGTCAAAGTAAAAATGATTGAATAATTCAATGAATAAGTGGGTGAATCCAAATCAAGGTTATTTCTTTAATCTACCAAACCCTCGCCCATTGCCTATAAAATTTCACAACCAACATGTGTTGATGTTTTTGGCCGAAATATAAGGTGTATCCCCCATTAAACAGGATGGAATCTGACATGGGAGCACACCAAAGGGGCCTCTATTGGAAAATGGAAATTTTGATGAAATCCCTGGAAAAGTTCGCCATTGCAGTTGAAAAGTGTCCATAAATGGAAATTAGCCAAATGGTTGTCGTTGCAGATCATTTGTTACGTAACGCAAAAGAAAGATAGCGGCAATTTCGAAATTAACTACATTTCGTTATGTACAATATGCGGCTCTATGGTTATGCCATGCAAATTCGTTGAGTTTTCTTTTGCCAGAGGCGGAGCTGATATTCATCCATTTTTCCTTTTTAATCAATTTTTAAACATCAATTAGTGCAGTTAGCTGTGAAATTACTTACATTTTGATTTAATCAATTTAAGAGAAAAGACTTTTCTTAAAAAAAAAAAAACATAGTTATAGTCAATATTTGAGAGTCATCAGCACATTTTTTTTTCAAATACCCAGAAATATACGAAATAAACATAAAAAAAAGCAGACTTCACTAAATACTCGATAAAGAGGTGTGGTGTAACTACTATACCTATGACGTCATCATCTTAAGATTCAAGTCGAAACGCTTTATTCTTTTTTCCGCTTGTTGATAGTGTGATTATTGTGAATGTAGACGTGTGAAGTTTGGGGGATGACTATTCAAGAGTGGAACCGAGTATTCATTTTATTTGAATTATTTTGGCTTTATTACGCCATAATCTTAATATTTTCCCCAATTCCAAAAAATATTGCAAATTGGCCATTCAATTATTTTTGCATTTTTCTCATCCTCAACTTACCCCCGTCCCTGTTCAAGTTGTTTCGTGTCCAATTTCTATAAAGACGGAAAGTTGCCGTAACGAGCTCGAATTTTAAGCATTGTTTTTGCTGAATTTACTGCACACAATCTGCAGTTACATTACTAATATTGAATAACGACTATATAAACGGGTGCAGCAGCAAACGCTAGTCCATTGGATTTTCTGCTTTATCACAGGAGTCCAATTCTGTAGAAAAACATGGTTTGATTCTTAGCGGACATTAGGTATCAACGTAGAAGAAAAATGGAATGAATAACTTTTTTGTAGAAAAAACACTAACCCACCCAAGTGAGAAGAACAAATTTCAAAATTTTTATTTACAATCGATTGCGGTTATTTTTGGTTAGTTCTGATTGGCTTGACTTTGATTTGGGTTAGTTTTGGTTGGATTGGGTTAGTTTGATCTAGTTTTGGTTGAATTGGGTTATTTTTTGGGATAGTTTGGCTTGATTTTGATAAGTTTTGGTTAGTTCTGATTGGTTTGAGTCGGATTTGGGTGAGTTCCATCCTGTTAAGTAGTTTGATCAATTTTAGTTTGATCTGTGTTAGTTTTGGTTATGTCAATTTTGAGTTTGATTTGGGTTGGTTTTGGTTGGATTGAGTTGGATGAGGTTATTTTTGGTTAGTTTGTGTCAATTTTGATCAGTTCGGGTCAATTTTGGTTCGTTTTGGTTTGATATGTGTTGGTTTGTGTAAGTTTTTGTAAGTTCTTATTCGTTTGAGTTTGATTTGGGTGTTTTATTCTGTTAGTTTGGGTTAGTATTGATTGATTTGTGTTAGTTGTAGTAAGATTTAGTGTGATTTGAGTTGGTTCAGGTAATTTTGAGTTAGTTTTGGTTGGATTAGGTGAGATTATGTCAATTTTGATTAGTTCGGGTTGATTTTGGGTAGTTTTGGTTGAATCTGGGTTGGTTTGGGTGAGTTTTGGTTAGATTGGGTTTGTTTGGCTCAAGTTTGGTTAGTTTTGGATAATTCCGATTAGTTTGAGTTTGATTTGGGTTTGTTTTATTTGGTTTGTTTGGATTAGTCTTGATTAATTTGAGTTGGTTTAGGTTAGTTTGAGTTTGTTTTGTTTGGATTAGGTGAAATTAAACTATTTTGGTTAGTTTGTGTCGATTTTGATTAGTTCGGGTGAGTTTAGGTTTGATTTGTGTTAGTTTTGTTTAGATTGGGTTAGTTTGTCTAAGTTTTGTTAAGTTTGGGTTATTCCTGATTAGCTTCAGTTTGATGCGATTGATTCAGTGGTAAAGTCATTTAATTCAGTGATTTTAATCAAAAACATAACCGATTGAGGAAAGCATCATGGTCATATTATGTTCATGTTCCTAATCTCAATCATTCATTATGTGATTAGGATTATCGCTGATCAAACGATTCAGTCATAAATTGATTCAGTGATTTTTAGATTTTTAATCCATCTTCCGATAAATTGTCCGATGATTGTCTAAATGATCAATTATGCGATTGATTCAGTGACGAAGTGATAAATTCAGTGATTGTGATCAAAAACATCACTGATTGATAGAATAAGACTGATTATGATCAAACTATGACAATATTATATTAATCTCAATAATCTATTTTGTAATCAAGATTATCGCTGATCAAACGATCCTGCGGTTTAGTGATTAATAGATTCAGTGATATAAACTCCATGCAATGATAAAATGATACGATTCAGTGATCGAATCAATCAGTGATTTTGGTTAGTTTTGGTTGGTTTGAGTAAGCTTAGGTCCGAATGGGTTAGTTTGTGTCAATTTTGATCAGTTCGGGTTGATTTTGGGTAGTTTTTGATCTGTGTTAGTTTTGGTAAGTTTTGGTTAGTTTTCGTTAGATTGGGTTAGTTTGGATTAGTTTTGAATAGACTGGGTCGGATTTAGCCAAAATTACAATGCAATTTTTGAAACTGCGATCCAGAAATTTTCTATCACGAAGTTATATCTTATTGTGTTTTAATTTTTTGTTATAGATTGTCAAATTATGAACACAGAAATCATTGCAGTCATGGTTCTCGAGAAGTTTGGGTAAGTTTGGCAACGTTGCATTTTAGTTTCATATTATTGTGACAATGTGACAAAGCTGTCATCTAAGGGAGTTTCTTCACTGAATTCTGACAAAAATTTATTTGGTTCATTTTCATGTTTAAATTGAAAATTAAATTAAATTGTTCTTTAACCCCGAAACACTGCTTTATAATTGAAAAAATGCAATGTGTGGATATCTAATCTTCCATAAAATTTTCCCCTGCATGGTTCTCGAGATGAGAATTGATAAGTGATTGAAATAATGAGTGGGTTATGGAGTGGATTATTGTTGACTGTATGAATATTAATTAAAACACGCTAAAATCCATCAAAAACATGAAAAATGAACCAAATCACTGGACTCCACCAAAATTCCATTATTCAACCACATTAATCAAACCTGTCAGTTTATTTAACTAAAACAAGTAATAACCGTGTCCAGTCCCCGTCATCCCTGGATTAGACAGTCAGCTAACAATAAAATTGCATTAGAGCCTCCGTCATCTATTCCTTGAACACTCGAAACACTATATCTATGCTAAAACAGCTCAAAAATTCTAATTATCCATCCAAAACTCCCCCAGGGCCGGAATCCTGGATGAGCCTGTCCAGATTTGGCGTGGATAATAATTTGATGCATACAGGTGCGGCGTTACGGCGACTTTGATTGAATTTTTGAGGGCCACACATAAACATTAATCAAGTTAAGTGGTGTTTTTGAGTTGGCTGTTTATCCCCGTCTGTCCTGAGGGACACAAGGGAAGAGGCCAGTTGAGATTTTATGGCGAGATTTTATGTTATGCTAATTTTCTGGCAGAAATGCTGGGTAGAGGGGTTTGAAAGTATTTGGGTGGATGGAGATGAATATGGATGAGCTAGATGTGAAGATTTTCTGAACCATCACATTTATGATGAAATTATAGAGCTTGTCAAGAGCTGTCTTTTACATAATATATGATATGAGTATTTTTCATAAAATTGGTCGTTTTCAAAAAAAAAACACTTATTGTGTTTTGATATATAGGGTGATTTGAGATAGAACACTCTGACTGTAAATGCGTCGTTTCCTGAATACAGGGTGTTTTGTTTTTCGGGAAGAAAAAATCACACGCCAATGTTTTTTGAACATATATATTTTTTTAAATACTTATTCAATTTCCAATGAAAAAGGTCTCATGAGTTTTTTTCTTCCCCGAAAAGTCGAACAGTAGGATTTCTTTTCCATAACTGAGAATTTCCGGTCATCAAGGGAAGAATACTAATATGGTTTTTATTTTTTTTGATAGAAAACGATTTGTCGGGAAGAAAAAAGTGGAGAGAGCTTTTTTGTTGGAAATTGAACGAAACATTATTTTTCGGAAAAACTATGCTATACCATTTTTTTTCTAATACTGCATACATGTTCTCCAACTTTGGCCCTGGACGGGTACTACCACCTAGTTATTAGTATTAGATCATGAACATTTTATCAAAATCGGTTGAATGATTTTCAAAATAAAATCAGAAATTCTTTTTATAACTTTAACATCCTGTGTTGGTAATAAGGCAGTTCCTTCTATGGCTCCTCTGCTGTGTATTGATCAAATGATCTGGTGGTAATGAGTATAGAATCTCTTAAAGTACGACTCTGTGTTTGCCCGTACGTATTGTGTGTTGCCTATCTACAGCAGAATGTCCCTTGAATGCCTTTATCTGAAGCATTAACCTAGTTTACACCGATAACTCGTTTAGTTCGGTCCGATAGGACCAAGTGGGTGGGGATAGTACGATGGGACCAATGCTTGCTTCTCACCCGTTTACACCGACTGGCAACGCGTGAACTAAATGAGTACCCACAAATGTCAAAAACAAGTCGAAATTATTCATCAACACAATTTGTAACCAAAAAAAACCTGAGTAAGTACGCTCAGATTGCCTTAGAAACTCAGAACCAACACAATTCACAATAATAACAATCGACATAACCTCATAATTTTGATCCAGATCGAACCAGATTTAGTTCGGTACACTTGCTGGCGAGTACCGAACCAAGAGCGGAACAGCTTCGTCCGCAACTGTTTACACCGTTCGAACCAAATATTCGGTTCGGATATAGTCCGAATTTGGTACTTGGTCCGCGGACCAAGTTGTCGGTATAAACTAGGCTATTGAGATGCATCCTATCCAGTGGCGGCTCGTGATGTGTAAGTATGGGTGTGCGCTACCAGTAGGAACGCTCAGGAAAAATACGGCGCATTCAACACTTTTGAATAATGGATACTTGGTTTCAGCTCTGTACCTCAACTAAAATGAGATCCCAACAAGATCGAAATAAACCAATTTAGAAAAAACAAAAGAATAATTGATCAATTAAGAAAACGAAATGTGCAATAAACGATGCTGTAAGTTTATTAATAGGAGCAGGTATTTTATGTTGTTGGGTTTAAAAGAACCTGCAGAAAGAAAGTGCAGAGAAGAGTTGGAGATTCAGGTATTGAATACATTCATGAAGAGCACCGTTATAAATAAATAAAATAGATATTATGAATTGTGCCTGCCATGGATTGAGGGTTATCTGGCTATAACAACAAACTATAAACTAGCGGAAAACCGATTATTTTCGAGTACAAGAAGGTTGATCAGATTAAATAAATTTTTGGATTATAAGCAAATATTTGATGATTGGGAACAAATGGGAATCATCGATGAAACGAATCAAGATGAGGCCGATGGAAACGGCCTTTATTTGGCGCATCCCGCTGTGATCAAGGAGTCAAGTTATACCACAAAAATCAGGCCGGTGTTTGATGTCTCAGAGAATGATAAAAATAGTATGATTCACCACGAAAAGATCCCAATATGATTGAGTTGATCATTCCTCATTCCTCTAATTTTGAAATTCGAAAGATGATTTAAATGGATTACAAAAGCTCAACATTTTTGAAGATCCAAACGGAGTTCTAAGAATAAAGACAAGACTTCAATTTGGTGAGTTTTCTGGAGATTTTGAATACCCTGTAATCCTTCCTAGCAAAAACCGATTTAATTAAAAAATTATTAAGAAAAGAACATGAAAAAAGCTGTCACTCAGGCCCAAAAATAATTTTGGGGGTTATTTGCGAAAAATTTCGTTTACCAAAAGCAAGAAAGACATTGAATTCTATTATTTATTCTTGCGAGGTATGTAAAAAGCAGATCAGCAAACCAATTAAAATGCCTTTTGAGCCTTTACCAAAAAATATGTAGAATAAACTACGCGGAAGTTTTTGAAATAACCGGTGTAGATCTAGCAGGACCCTTATTTTTAAAAGAAGGATGTGAAGCTTGGTCTACAGAGCGTTTCATCTTGAGCTTGTAAAAACTCTTGCCACTGATGCATTTTTATATGCTTTTCGACGTTTTATTAGTAGAAGGGGAAGGCCTAGATTAATAATTTATTCAGACAATGAAACAAATTTCCATGGCAGTAAAAATTATTTCAGCCAATTGAATTGGGAGGAGATAGAAAATTTTTCTGGAGTTAAAAGGATTTAATGGATATTTAATCCACAATCCACCTGTTGCTTTGTGGTGGGGTGGATGGTGGGAGAGGTTAGTAAGGATTATAGAAGAATTGTTGCGTCGTACTTTGGGAAAAGCATTGTTATACTATGTCGAACTTTATACAGTTTTGTGTGATATTGAGGCAGTAGTTAATGAAGGACTAATAACATAATGTTTCCGATGGCGATAAATGGGAGATGCTATGTCCTGCAAAATTCTTAAAGTCATTGCACTGAGCTTCAACACTAGGTAATTGATTTTGATCTAGTTGATTCACGATGCTTAAGGAGTAGGATTGAACATATCCAAAAGACGAAGACTTTAACCAGGGATTAATTCAAAAAGGGATATCTTGCGGAACTGGTCAATAAAGGTAAAAATCAAAGGCAAATAGGATGTGTGCAGGTTGGTGATGACAACAAAAAGAGGATAAATTGACCTATGGGAAAAGTCTGCGAAGTAATCACAGAAAAAGATGAGTTGATTAGAGTTGTGAAGTTGAGAACGAAAGGGGAACCGGTTAGACCGGTGCAAAGTGTTTATTCATCGGAACTACGCACACAACTGCAAATGATCAGATGCAGCTTTCTCAAAGTTTACTAATATACAATAAGTTAAGTCACTTGTCGTCGGCTCATTCGAAAAACCCGTAACACAAGCGGCCGCGCGTCAACGCATGCCGTTCAAAGAAGCCTGCCCAGCGAAAATTGTTCAAAGCGGCCGACAAACGTTCCGAACTAATGGGTCCTGGGCTACCGAGAGAAACGAAATGGAAGAGTGGAGCCGGTTTCGCGCGTTTTCGAAAGTGGTCCAATTGTTTATTATTAGTTAACTTTGGTATAGTTCAATAGAGATGCGAATAACGAATTGCGAACATCATTCCTCTTGGCCGCTATCAAAAAAAGTGACATTCTTGATAGTCAACTGATTAATAAGAATGGCGGAATTCACAATAAACACATCTATATGAACTAAGCTTGGGAAGGAGGGGGAGTTCTGAAACGAGTTATTATTGAATTGGAAGGACAGCGTATCGCCAGCGACACAACGACGCTCTGTAGACACGACCTAAGTCACTGTTGCCAGAACAATAAAAGACTAATGCTTGCAAGTGTTTATTTCGTGTGTAGAATGACAAACACTACTCCTCCATCAAGCTTACCACACTGAGCAGCCCAACTATTTTATTGGTAAACTGCAAAGCAACAAACAAATAAAAAACCTCAAAACAGGAAAACCTACCCAAACAAACATTTCAAAGTTCAAAGCTATAATACCAGCGCCGACTATCTTGTACGACCGCTTCAAATTCAACAGAAAAATCAACAGAGTCTTGCGATTTGGCTTGTCGAAGTGGCGCCAATCGCAAGCTATTGCTGCGTTTGTCAGAATGTCCGTCTGCAAAGTCAAAAATAAACGTTTTATCTGAATCTCAATTCAGCTTATCACTTGTTCCTGGAACAGCTGACCGTAAGCTGTGTAGAGAAAAGCGGCAAAGTATCCTCCGACTAGGTTGGTTCCCACAGAGTATGGATTACCCGAAGCATCGTGCTGGAATAATCGACATTTTTTGCCTAATATCACACATTTACTTACAAAAATAAAAATGTAAATCATACCAGTGAACAGACCAATTCCACTAACGATTTGCCATAGAATCGTGTAGAAAAAGTGATTGATGATGAGAACAGCAAATCTGCAAATTTGAACATGCGCAAAAGCTTGTTTATAAGAAATGTAAACTGTACGATTTAATAAAAACATGATGCTCAACGCATTTTTTCAAGCGCCTTTTGATCATCAGTTGACTGTCTTTATTGTCAATAATATCATCATCATCATCTTCTGGTAAGTTCTTTGTGCAGTTTATCAATTCCCACTTGACCATTATTATCTAAAAGAAATAAATACGAGCCGTTTTGGCAAAAGCGTTTTATAGGGTAGCCATTTTGGAGGATATCGACGTTTACGTGTATTGCTTCTAGGCGCTGTACAGATGATTGCATTTGAGAGACGTTTTAACGAAAACCTCGTTAGTTTCACAAATAGATGTCTAAATAAACTTCATTGAACCCATTCAGATTTTTTCTACAAGAATAATCTACAAGGCACTTGACAAAAATATAGAAGCGGCACCGTTGCACTTGTTACGACAGCAGCAGAAGCGAAGACATTTTGGAGAATATCGACCCTTATGTGTAGTGCTACTACGCGCAGCTCCTGATTAGGAAGGTTTCATAAATAAATCAAGGTTGTCAATTTTTTTTTTCGTTACAATAAAAGTCCTGGAAAAAACTTCATCAAAGCAAGTTTTATTGTCACTATTTGTTGACATTATTTTTCGTGAATTTGATTTAGTTCTTGATAAAAATGATAAAAAATCCACACAATTAACAACATGAACAAGAATTTACTCTACAAGCGTTATCACTGTGGAACCAGTGAATTTTTGGACGGTTTTTCAAATGTGACTTGCCCTTTAAACTCCAAATTGATAACATTGTGGGTGAATTAATACATTTTATTACAAAAGGTGTTGAACATTTCCACCCCTTTCTTCAATCCTACATTTTGAAACCCCCTTTTCTTACAGAATTGGACACATTCTGAAGCATTTGAGAATTGCAATTGCAAAAATACAGCGACAACACCACTTGTTAAGTTCTGAAAAAAACTAATTTTGCTTTATAAAAAGGCACAGAAACTCATATACACAAGTCGACAACAATACAAAAGTAGGGTTAGAAAGTGGATTCTATGGCTTTCATGAAATAATGTTTGCGATGTAAGCCACGACATACGTTTTTTGAAACAATTGCAATCCATAAGTGAGCTGACAGTTTTTTTTTATTAAACACTCGATATTACGTTTTTACAAATCACTACACCTAAAAGAGGCGATGTTGCAGTCGTGATTGTGAGAGATTTTTTATCGAAAACAAAAACATAAAAGCGGCAACGTTGAACGCGGTTACAACAGCCACAACGTAGCCATTTTTGAGAATATCGACGTTCATGTGCAGCGTCCCCACGCTTTATTGCAAATGAGTTTATTCAACTTAAGGCGCTGTTGCCAAACTCATACTTACCTGATATCGATAATGATTAATAAAATAGCACAAAGAAAACAAATACGTCAACATCATATAACCTTGTGGAACCAGTCTGAAATAATTAATAAAAGCTATCACATAGTTCACAGCATCGGGCCAATTAAACTTTTGGATAGTATGAACCGCCAAAAACAGCGTATTATTATCATGGTGTATCCCACTATATGGCAAATAAGCTATGGGTGTACAAAGCACCATGACCAAGGATATCACCATAATGTACTTGACCAATAACATATCTTGTCGTATTTCTTCTTGGGCCTCAACCTGGGCCTTTTCCAAAGGCCAACATTTTTCTTTGATCAATTTTGAGGTCTTTTTAACGCTGGAGTATTTGAGATAGCTTTGAGTTATGATCACCAAGGCCTAAAACAAGTATTTTTGAAAAAGTTAAAAATACTATTGGGACACTTACATGAACATCGTTGAAGGTGAGCACTCCAAACCTCATTATAAAGTCAATATCGTAGTGAAAGTAGACGTTGTAAAAAAAGAATAGAGCTTCCAGGGCACAAAATAGGCTGATTAAGGAGTTAAAGAGGAGTTTGGACTTGTTTTCCACCGAGGAGAGGAGAAGGTTTTCGGACATTTGCAGTATGTTGCCTGAAAGTTTCCTTTAACGGTCACTGACTATAATATATTTCATACCTTCAAATGGCTCATCAAAGACAAACCTGCATAACAGATCAAATATCATTCTGCTGTTTAATGGTCAAGCATTGAATGAGCAAGAATTGTTTTTCCTGAGTTAATTTAAATGGAGCATTATTTTAACGGTCTCTAATCAGGAATTGTAGACTTTAATTTCGAATGATATAAGAATGAAAAACAAGGTAATGATGTCCACTTGACCTCTTGTTAATGCCTAATGGGATGAGCATATTATACAGGGTGTGGCATATTCGATGTTCATTATTGGTCAATGGAAATGAATCCATCGGAAGTGACCTTCTAGTGAAGACATAGGTCTACCATGAAAAAAAAATATAACGTCTGTTCTTTTTTCGTAAGGTGGAGATCAATATACAGGGACTCAATGATAAAAGAATGGGAGAGTTGAGAAAACTAGCAAAGGAAAAAAATCCCCAAATTATCTGCCTCAATGAAACTCATATTATGTAACGGAGCTATACGGAGATAATGAACTGTATATTTCTCGATACAAACATTTCGTTTGTCACTCAAGCAATCGTCATAAAGGGGCGTCATATTGTACTTAAAAAATAATATTTCGGCAAAAATTGTGAAAAATGTTTCTCTACAATATGAATATTGGTCAATATTTGCTAAAATCACAATAGTTTCTGAAGCAGTTATTATTGGTTCGCAGTATAGGTTACCAAATGGAAATGAAGATTCAGTCATGACTTTCCTGGAGGATTTATTTGATTGAAGATTTCCTGTGTCACAATAAGATAGTGATCATGGGTGATTTCGATATCAGATTGGTCTGTGAAGACTTAAATGAAGATAAGCTATGGAAAATTGCATGCCAGTGACTCGAGTTTAACTCAGATAGTTCGCGAGTGAACAATTTGTCCGCGTCCTTAATCGACTTGATATGTACGAATGATTATAAAATGTTTGAAGCTCCGCGCGACTTTCTCCAGATTTCTGACCACATGATTCTTGGATGCTCACCAAAACTAAACAATTTCAAAGATGAGGTATCAAGTATGATTGTTCAAATAAAGATTCTTTTTTGTAGCCTGTGGCCAGGAATGAGTGAGATTTTTGACGTATTGCTTGAAGGAAATATAGCTTATTGTATACCTAGGTGGTAATGTAGCATTTTTCCAGGCTGAAAGAAGAATTGTATGGGCGAGCTTTATCGCCGTAGTCTACACATTAATTTTCTGCTGACACCACATAACTGTAGGTAATACGATTACAAGAAATAGCTGATTACCAAACATACCAAGTACCTGAACATAACCTCACTGAAATCAATTTTCTCTTCAAACTTTTTACATACCCAATTCGAACAAAATCCATTGGAAGATATCAACATTATGAAAGCATAACCTCACTAAATTCGAACCGAACCCAAATAGAATGTTCATACATATATAAAGAATTTGAACCAAATTCATCTAGAAATAACAGAATTTGGCGAACATAACTTCATAGAGCCTACATACCAAATATTAACCAAATCCGTTGAAAAATAACCAAAAAAATAACGCAAACGTAACCTCACTGAATCATTTTTTTTTTAATGTCTTGATTCCAAAATAGAACCTATACATTCCCAATTTAAACAGAATACACTGAAAGATAACGACATTATGCAAACATAACCTCATTAAATAAAAACCGTACCAATCTAACCTTGAACCCAACCCAACTAGATCATTATTATACCAAATTTGAACAAACTTCATTGAGAATTCACGACATTTTGCAAATATTACCTGAATGGTATAGACAATGTAGGTACCTACGGAGAATCTCAAAATTACAGTGACTATACAGTTCGAAATATTCTTGTAACGCCCTCTATTAGAAAAAGTTAAAAATAATTCTACTGCCTAGCCATTTTTGAGGGTTTTGCATGCCTAGAATTAGAAACGCTTACTTTCTCGTCTCTGTGAAGGCAGTAAAATTCAGTTCCAATGTCGTAACGGCAGTAAACATCTTTTCTGAGGCCCTGAGGCTGGTGGACAGTATGATTTATGATTGTTTATGTTGGGCAAGGGCTTCGCGAGACCACAAGACTAGTCTTGGTCTTGGTGATAAGACCAAGATCAAGACCTGGAAATTTTCTCAAGACCAAGACCAAGTCTTGACGTTCAAGACCCAGACTCCTCGAGAGTCTCGTCTTGGTCTTGGTCCTTGGTCTTGAAAAGAAAAATCGACACAATATTAATTCAAATCTGCGAATGTCTCTATCTACTTTCAATAAGTCTTTTAAGGAAATCAATTCTTCTAAAATGTATTAATGGAGTTTTCCAATTCACAGTAGAAGTCATAAACCAGTTCATGCATGCTACCAGATCATTGAAATGAATTCCGTAAAAAATTAGGAGCTTCATCTACCATCTGAATGTGCATTTTTTACATCACAAAAAAATGATCATAATATTCCATATAATCAAAAAATAATAATGTTCCAAACAAATGCACTGAACTATGTAACCAATAATTATAAATAAATGTATCAACATGCTTAAATCATCAAGTAATGAACCTACATTACACACCTACGCGAAAAATAAATAATGTGTTACTAAATATTGAAAATGTTTTTTATACTTTTATATACAGGGTGTCCGGAAATTACGCGTCAGGATTTTGGTGGGCGATTCTACATGAAAAATTAATGCAACAAACTTCTATACAATTTTTTCAAAAACTTCAAAAATTTTTTCAAAGTACGAATTTTTAATTATTTAAGGTACGGTTAATGTTTAAAGTCGTTTTTCTCGGAAACCGTTAATTCTACGATGATGCAACACGCAACACGAGCACCTTTTTAAAAAATATTTTGATGCTCTTTACTAATTTGACATCCAAATTTATAAAAAGATTAAAACAAAAAAGTTCTAAGTAATTTTCCTAAGGTGAAGGACAGCTTCAGCCTTTTGTCATTGACGACTAGCGTCAAATTAATAGGGTGAATACAAAGAAACACTAGTGACATGCATGCAAAATTTGGCGAAAATCATTACACTAGAAAAAAAGTTATTAAAAAAAATAAGAAAAAAAAAAATATTTTTTAACACCCTGTATCTTCCTTAATTTTGAGTTTTTGAAAAAATTGTATAGAAGTTTGTTGCATTAATTTTTCATGTAGAATCGCCCACCAAAATCCTGACGCGTAATTTCCGGACACCCTGTATATATTTATCATAGTTTTGATGAATATACAAGTAGAGAACATTTTTAGGAGGAATAATTGTACACCTATTCTCTATACACTACAACATTCATGATACGAACATGATAAAACTCGGAACCATAGTCATGATCCGAACAAATCTCGATAATCCGATCACCTGCTACCGTATTTTTGAGTTTAGGGAGTGGAGAGTCTCAAAAAGTGAATATATTTTTGGTGAGTAACAAATAAAATGTTTTATCATAAGTTTGAAACTTAAAAAGGAGTTTATATGTTTGTCGTCTCTTTATTTTGTTATTTGCGTCATTAAGATTGTTTTGAAAAGTTGTTTTGTTTAAAAAATTAAGCTTTTGCATTATTGAGATGTTTGATAATCCGAACAAATCGATACTCCGAACGGTCCTTTGCAATAATTAGTCTACTTGAATAGGCGTATATAATGCAAAAGAGCTATGTGGCGCTTTTCGGGAACCTTTGTTTGGCATGGGTGCCTAGATAAGTTCTTATGGTTGAAAAAGTGAGTAGAAAAGTAGATCCCGTATAATTTGGCCCAATAGGCAATAAAATATGCAAACCATTCACAATGAAGAAAAACACTCTATAAAAATGCGAAAGACGGACGTTTTTGAAGCCACATGCTATAAAGTTGAGTGAAAAGAGACATACCCAAGACTATAGTCAGTCAGTCTTGGTCTTGGTCTTGTTCTTGCGAAGCCCTATATGTAGGGCTTGTAGGAGAAGTTTTCTGAAGCTTGTGACAATGGACAATTTGCATACATTTTAAAATTACTTGAAATTTTATATACGTATTCTACACAATATTTGAAAGTCATCAGCGATTTTTTTTCCAAAATACCCAAAAATATACTTAAAAAATGAAAAATAAAACGCAAATTTCACTGAAAGATCGAAAACGGGGCGGAGTTATATTACCCTATCGAGAGAGAGACAGTTATCATAGACCATACGTCAGACAGAGAGATAATGTATTCTGTGACGTAGTGGATGTTGATTGGCGTTCTTTAATCGGTGATTACTACATTGATCAGGCATCAGCACTTACTAATCCTTATATTCTTCATATTTCCAAAAAATGTGCAAACTGTCCATTACTCTTTGTGGACAATTGTCTTTGTTGAGGTTTGTCTACTATCAAGTTGGAGTGTTCACATAAGGCCGGTAGGGGAATTTTCTAGAATCTTGTGGACAGTATAAAGTGTGATTTTTCTGGTTAGGCTTGTATATTTTTTTTATTAGGCTTGTGGACAATGATATGTGAAATTCCTCCAGCACTCGTCCTAGTAAACGTCTTTCTTGATGCCTGTTGATAGTATTGAGTAGAATTGTTTATGTAAGGCTTGTAGGAAAATTTCTTGTATTGATAAGACTTATTCCCCAAGCATTTTTTTCTAAAGCTTTTTTTTCCTCAAGTACTGATGATATGAAAACGTCTCTTGGATTCTTTCGACAGTATCAAGAGTTATAATTTGATCAAGAATTTGTATTATGTGAGACTAGCTGAATTACCCGCTCTCCGAGCAGCCCAGGCAGAACCCAGTTTTGATTCAAATCCGACTCAAAATTGAAATCCAACTTGTAAGAAGAAAAGAACTGACGTGCATTTTGTGCACAGATGAACATATCCTCATTCAAAAGAGAAAATACTAAATCCTTAACCAAAGTGAAAAATCCTAATCCTAATCAAAACGAAACAAATCTACCTACTGATTATGATCAACGCTGATGGGACTCCAAAATAACACAATCGAAAAACCATCCAACAGATCACCGTCGGCGTCTGCTCAGACGTACGACGTAGCACAATAATGTGAAATATCCTCAACCAGAAAAAAAAACACGAAATCGAAAATCAAAGTGGAACGTTCTTATCCTATCTAATCGAAACCAAACAAATCTACCTACTAATTATTATTATTAATGCTGGGACTCCAAAATAACACAACACAATCGAAAAATCATCCAACAAATCACCGTCACCCGCCGTCGATCTGAATGATAAATGTCTTTTACTATTGCAATGTTCTCAATTGTTTTCTTCTTCAATTCTTAAAGGCTATTCATTATCAATATTATTATCAATATTATAAATCCAAAAGAGGATGAGATGAGATTCGAAGTGAAACGCTAAAATCATCAAATCATTGGGAAAGCTCTTTTAGAATTATTTCATTTTAATGGGTTAGTACCATTTTTTTTATAGTCAATGGTTAGTACTCACTACTCGTGTCTGTGGAGAAATTTGTCCAGCCGGTTGATATTGTTGGTGCCACAAAGAGACGGAAACTATCATTATAATAATACAATGAAGATGTGATCATAAACAAGTAAACATAACCCAGCTTTGAATGTCAAGCGAGATTCGAAAAAGCGACAATTTTTTACACTGGGCAAAACACGCAGCCGCTGACGTGAAGCTTTACAACAGCATTACGTTCAGGTGGGTTTCTCATCAAGCAGCTTAAGCTGCTGGGATCTCCTGAATGTAGCCATTGTTACTTCGGCGATCACCGCAACGCCATGTCAACCAATCTGACCAATCAGAGATTGCAAGAATAAAGCCTTGCTCTCTCCCTCATTAGATACACGCATAATGCTTTTTTTTTCACGGACAAACATACCATTCCTTTTATAAATGTATAGATATAGATAGATAGATAATGCTTTTGAGAAAACATATGAGACTTGTGATTGTTCATGTGAGGCTTGTAGTAAACTCTTTTTTTTGACAGATAAAAGTGAAATTTCTCAAATATCCCCATCATCTTTGTTGAGGCTTGTGGACAGTATTATAGGTTGGATCGTTCTAATAGGCTTGTGAGGGAATTTTCTAGAGGCTTGTGAACACTATAGGCAAAGAATATATACATATATAATCTTTGCTATAGGTGTCAGGCTTTCAAGATATTTTTTTCGTAGGTTGTGGACAGCGACAAGTAAAATTTATCCAGTAAAGTAGGTACTGCTTGTGAGGAATTATCTTTCTTGATGCTTGTGGACACTATCAAGTAGAATTGTTTATGTGAGGCTTGTAGGAAAATTTTGTGGACATTGATAAGTCTAATTCCTCAAGCTATTTGTTTAGGGCGGGTGAAAAGTGAATAGTGAAGTTTCTTTGCTTGTATGAAAAAAAAATTGTTTAGGCTTGTGAACAATATGCTATCGATGATTTTTGTGCTTCAAAAGAGGGCGCTTCGTTACATGATTTCATATCCCAGAAGATTCTTCCCATCTGCTGTCTGTTCATTCTCGAAGCCTGCACTCTCATCTATAAAAAAAGGACTCCATTCAGAACTCACGTACTTTGCGTGAAACGCGACAGTCTCAAAACCTCCCACTGCCGATACCAACAAAAACTTTTATAAAGATTTTTTTTTATATAAGGGTAGAAAGATGTTTAACCATTCTCCTCTTGATGTCAGAAATAGCACATAAACATTGCAATTTAGAAAGAAACTGTGGTCTCTTTTGATTGAAAAGAGATACTATAGTCTAGATGCGTTTTGACTGTGTGCATTTGTCAGAATTAAATTTCATTCTTTATATTAGTTGAGTTTCAAGTGTATTAGTTCTTAGTCCTTGCATTTTCAGATCTAGGATGCTTTGCCAATGGAAATTTATTCCGAGACAATAAAGTACATTAAATGTTTGATTTGATTTGAATGATGATTCCTATGACTCAAGTACTGCTCATAAGAAAACGTCTCTTGGAGGCTCGCCGAGGGTATCAATCGTGATTAGCTTTTTGAAGGTTGTAGCACTGAATAATTAAGTGATATTCTACACGAAATGCTTGTAGAAAAACGACTTTCTTGAGGCTTTCTCGTGATTTTATATGTTAGGCGAGTGTTAGAACTTTTCTGAAGCTGAACAACTGACAGTAAATATAGAATAAGGAGGCTGTGGACAGTATCAAGTGAATTTAAATAGGGAATTTTGTTCGTAGCCTGTGGCCAGAAATAAGAGAGATTCCGAGATTCCTCATGTAAGGCTTGTAGGAAAACGTCTTTTCTGAAAGTTGTGGACAGTATCAAATCAGATTGTGAATGTAAGGCTTGTAAAAGAATTTTTGTGAAGCTTCTGGACAGTTGAATGTGAAATTTCTCAAATACTGCTTGTAGGAAAACAACTTTGTTGAGGAATGTGGACAGAATCAAGTTGGATCGTCCATAAAAGGCTTGTAAGGGATTTTTCTAGAGGCTTGTGGACGGTATAAGGTTTGATTTTTTTTTAACCTTGTGGGCAGCGACAAGTGAAATTCTTGTGGTACTGCTTGTAGGTCAACGTCTTTTTGAAGGCTTTTGGGCAGTATCAAGTAGAATTATTGTGTTTGTGAGGCTTGTAGGGGTATTTTGAGGAGTTTTCTGGACGATGATTAGTATAATTATTCATCAAGCCACTTCTCCAAAGCAATAAGGTTATCCCTGTGTTGCTTGTAGGAAAATATCCCTGAAGCTTGTGAGTAGTACCAAAGTGAGATTTCATGTTTCTTAATCCTGAATCTTTGTCAAAAGGATTGAGTAATAGCTAATTTTGAGGATCTTTTGTCTTTTCATATTCTCTTAGTTTGGAAAAGTTAACTCTTCAGGGTAATTATTTATTAAATTGAAAAAATAGTATATTATTCAACGAGCGGCAAATGGTGGAGTAATATCCATTTCCCGCGAGTAGAATACTATACTTTTTCCTTGATTATTCAATAATTGAAGCGAACTTTGAAATATTCAATTTCATTTGGACGGCACTTTTTGAGAACTAGTTTACTTAAAGTGAGGTTAGGTTGCCAACACAATGTGACAATGACTATAAAACAAGTATGGACGGTCAACTGGGCTGTTTCAAAATGATGTATTTGAAGGTTGACATTTTGTCGAATGTTCTGATTGGCTACAAAACAGTGGAGTAATGAGATTAGGTCATTTCATTCGTTAAAAACAATTGAGTAATGAAAAAAAGTCACTGGTATGAGTATCGAGTTACATTAACCAATAGAAAGTGGATGTATAATACAGCTATTATTGAATAGTCATAAAAAAAATGAAATTCGACAGTTGTAATTTGTAATCAGGGAAGGCCTTCAAAATAAGGTATCACTCGACGCCCCCTCCCATTATACATAGATTGTAAGGGTGAGATTCACCCTGACGAAAGGATTGCAAGTGAGGGTTTGCTTATACGCTTAATTAGTGTCCCCCTCAAAAACAAAGTTAAATTATATGAGTGTTTACTTTTATTAAACATTAAATACCCAAAATCAATGCCGGCTCGATTTCGATGGGCCACTCTTTATATAAAAAACAAGGAAAAAATGTGAAAGAACTGGTAGAACAACAAAATGCTTAAATCTACAAGACAACAAAATTATCCCGGTAAATATCGATTAAATCACTAATTAATTCACCAAGTTATTGATTAATTCAACACGATCAAAAATCTGTTGAACGAATAATTCCGCACCAACCACCCCCTCATTACACCCCACACTCCACCAAGTGTAACTCCTGCAAAACCTCTTCTCCTGCAGGATAACGCGGGGGGCGCAAATCGCGACCAGGACGACGTCCCGACGACCGACGTCTCGACGACGGAACGCGACGCTCAGTGTTTGTTCGTTGTTGGTCAGGAACGGTCATCGTTGGTTCTTCTGCTGAATTTCTTTTACGCGCGTAAAACTGATTTCGTGAGTGCTCGATGGATTGATGAGTGAGAGTGTGTGCGATTAGAGGTTAGTTGAGGAGCACTTTTTTTTGAGGTAGGTACGTTGGTTAAAAAATTGTTTTTTTTAGTGAAATGAAAGTTGACGAAAAATTCATTGAAATATCCCGATTAATAAATAAGATATGAATAGAAGTATAAAAACATACAAAAAGTCAAGAAACTAGTTTTTTATTATTTTTTAAATAATTTGCCAAGTGTAGCTTTTATTTTGGATTGGCCGATTTTTGTGTTATAATTTTGAATCCAATAACGCAAAAAACATCAATATATTCGAAATATAAAAAATTTATAGGAAAATTATTGTGGGGTACACGAAACAATTTTTTCAATCTTCCACATAATTTTCAAAATTTTATAACTCCACTGAATTGACCGATACTGATGATTTTTGAGTTGTTATCATTAAAAAAGCATTGGTAATAAAATAGCGCAAAAATCATCAAATTATCTGAAGAAATAAAAAATTTGTGAGCAAAAGCATAGGAGCTAACACCAAACAATTTTTCATTTTCCACATCATTTTCAAAACGTTTTAACTTTTGACTCACTTGAGCGATTTTGATGATCTTTGGGTCATCATCAAGGAAAAACTATCAAATGACGCAAATTTCATCAAAATATCCGCACAAATAAAACATTTATGAGCTAAAGCATTTTAATTGCTGAAAGAGTGAAAGAACTACGCACCACATCACCCTGTAGGTATATATAGGAGCTAGAAGAAAGGCTAAAAATAACCCAAATCCAAATATATTGGGTTGCCGGTCAATGTTTTACCGAAAATTTATTTTTTCAATTATCGAAATTTGTCAAAAATTGTCGGAGATTAGATTTTTCAAAATTTCCATAATCGAGATCATACATATTATTATGTATATCCAAATAGAAAGTTGCAAGGATGACGATGTGTTATTTTGGGATGATCTATCGTCAATTTGTTTTTTGAATTTAGCAATTATAACGAAAATTGGCAAAGTTATACATTTCCAAAAAAAAAAACGGGCGTGACAGTGTTGGACAATAATAATATAATATTATCATAACATGTATCACCCTGTATACAATTGCAATGATGATATACGTCCAATCGATATATACAGGGTGATTTTGGGATCATCTATGAAAAGTTTGTTTTTTGAATTTTGCATTTCTTTCGAAAATTGGAGTTATTTAGTTAAAAAAAAACACTATATTTTTGCAATTTACTCGAAAATCGAATTTATGGCAAAAATGAGTAGATTGGTTTTTGTAAAGCACATCTGTTATGTCCTATGCACATTTTCCATAAAATCAATAGTTGCCGCAAAACCGCAAATTGTGTTTTAAATATTTATTTATGTCACAAAATCACAAACAAATCCCTCCTAAACAAAACATACAAGGTTACACTAAACAAATCCATAACAAATGTCCGTAACAAAAATATTTACCGAATAGATTCAAAGTGGAAAAATCGCTCGACATACATTTACAAGCAAATTAAAATAATTAATTTAAATGGAGATGTTCAAGGTTCGGTTTCGGCAATCATGAAACCTTGAAGATGGTATTTTTTTCTGGTTAATGAAATCCTGTTTGAAAATTCCCCTCTTTTTGCTAAACGACAGATTAATAGATTCGCCTGATCCACGGTACAGCAGAGATTAGGAATTTACATAATGCCACCCCATTTTGCTTTTGTCTTGAGCCCTTTTATCTTTTGCAAGGTGTAGGTATACGAAGCCCTTTTGTTTGTCTGTGGAAATCTTGTTTTTGGGGATGGAATTATGTTTATCTATTTTTACATAAAAATTACACCTTTTAGGCTTTTATTTGTTTTGAAACTTTGACGCAATTTTTTTCCCTCGTTTTTTCCTAATTTCATTTAGTGATTTTGATAGAAAATTTTATGCGGGATCGATTGGTGACATGCTAAAAGGGGTATCTCTTATGGTTTTTGAGTAATGATTTTTTTCTGAAACACTGTATTTTGTAACGTCTCCATCTTTGAATCAATTTTACTCTGTATTTTATTGAAGCACTCTGTATATTTTTTTAGTGATTTTGATGGAAAATTTTATGCTGAATTGATTGGTGACATGCGAAAAGGACTATTCATAGTTTTTGAGCTATGATTTTTTTTGCGAGGCACTTTTTTCTGGAACTTTTCCATCTGAAACTCAATTTTCTATAAAAAAAAACATTGCATAAAGAATTTTTGACAAAAATCTAATGAACATCCTCTATTACTTATATGAAATGACCCACATCTCTTACAGTTCTCACAATCAGGAAAATTAAAATACCCATATATAAATGAAAATTATTTTAATTATTATTGAGTCAATGTATAAAAATAGACAATAATAATTAGAAATTAGATGCATACATTTATAGGATCTTCAATGTGAAGAATATCTTCAAATACGAGTGTATCACGTATGCAATTCTAATTGGTATCATTATATCATCGGGAGAGTTTTTGTAGTGAACGATCATGATAATAACGTTAACGATACCAATTTATCAAAAAGGAAAAAAAAATACATTGAACATCAAGATATCTAAAAAAACTGTGAACAAAAATCGCTAAATTCCGTAAAAATTTGGAAAAACAAATTTTAAATCTAAAATACAATATTAACAACAAATTTTGTTTTTTTTATTAGATTATTTCTCGTGAAAAATTGGACGAGAAGCCATTTTTTTTCACAAAAATTGTGGTCATGTGGCGTCAAATTGCGGATTTGGTTCAAGTCGTACTTTCGGTTAATTGCCGTGAAATGGAGGATCGGAGGAAAAACTACAATGAGTTGGTGGGCTGCCAAACTGTCTCGAAAATGTGGCACTTGGCTGAAAGCCTACTTTTTTCCTAATTTACAAGACAGTCTATTGTATGAAGCAATAAACATTTTGTTTTAAGAATAATAAATCTTTTTTTGCATTTTGAAACTATTGCAACAAGCAGAATTGGTCGAATATTCCGATACATCAAAAACCTTCAGAAAAGTGAAAGCTTTTACATCATGCATACGCAATTTTCGGCATTTCGTTTACGTTAATTTTCGCACGTTACTATTTTACGGTAGTCTGGTGCTGAGGAATTTATTTATTTAAACAATTATTTGTCTGTCTGAGTAAACATAAAAATGAAATTCGCTTTGCACGTTTTTGTTAATGATACTATTATGGCAAAAATAAAGTGGGAATCGAACTTTTCTACCCAAACAACCAAGAACTTGATTTTATTTTCCTTATAGAATCTTTGATTGAGTAATTAGATGAATTATCTTTGTTATTAACAAAGATCTAACAAAAATAATAGCATATTCGTGTACCTTGACCCCAAAAACCTCGAAAACGATGTCACTTGTAATTTTTTTGCGACTTCATTTCCTCCTCTTTTCACCTCCTCCGAAAGCAGAAGAAGGTTCAATAGCCACAAGTGAAAACTCATTTTCGAGGTTTTTGGTATATTTTGCTATTTTTCACATGGCATCCAAAGTTGCGTTGTTAGATGAATATTTCTTTTGTTAATACTAAAATCGTGTTTTTTGGCCCAAAAACCCCTCGAAAAATAAGCGGAATTAATGTTCAGCAAATGAATATGTTTGCATCAATAAAATAAATTTGAATTTGATATGATCTATGCATTGGAAATATTTTCAAATAAAATCCAGATTTCCACAGGCTAGATTAATTCATATCGATTATCAATTTGTGAATATTGAATTAAAATTGCTGCTGATACTGTTGATAATTTAGGTTTAATTGACGGACGTTGTTGGGAATTTTTGATTAAATCGACTCAAAACAACTCTGAGAGTTTCCGAAATTTATTCGGCCAGGAAAGTTTCCAGTGGGAGACCACTTGAAGCACACCTCCAAATTTATTTCGTTCTAGTTTCGAAAATAAGATAATTTCGTTTTGTTGGGTTTTAATTTTAGATGGGAATGCCTTTACGGTAATTGGATGAATGTTGAGTGGTAATGTGGGACAAAAAAAGTTGATTATTTTGCTTTAACTGTTTTATTCAGACTTTTGCCTTTTGGGGGAAAGAAAGAGAAAAGGTGAGGATGCGGAAAGATGGTTTTATCATCTCCATTAATATAAAAAAAATAATATCAAATTCTGATTTCTCATACCCAGAAACCCCAAAATTGAGGTGCCACACCTATTGTTGATAGTATTTTTGTTCACCCTGTATATTGCAACTATTGGAGCTATGGAAAAATGGTTCAGATAATAGTTGTGGGAAATTCTATTTTTAACAAAAAGCTTTCAGTTAATGTGGATGATAGAATCCTCACTTTTCGAGGTAAACAGAGGAATATGGGAGTTGGTCTTGGAACTAGTCGATTGTAGAGGGTCCTCGGAGAAGGACGAATGAGGAGAAGGGTGCAAAGAAGCCTCACGAGTTTCATATCGTTTTCGAGGTTTTTTTGGGTCCAGAATTTCGATAATTACGGTATTTTTCACATAATCGTGCAAATCTGAAAAATTGGCGTGCTGACTGTAGGCGTGCTACTCTTGTAGGAAAAAAAATAACATCAAATTTGAGTTTCTCATGCTCAAAAACCTAGAAAACGAGGTGCTACACTCAATTGTAGGTTTTAAACTTCCTGCTCCTCTCAAAAGAGGTAAAAGGGGAGGAAAGGAAAAATCAAGAGTGACACATCGTTTTCAAGGTTTTCGGCATCAAGGAACTCGATAATGATGTCCTTTTCGCTATAACTGTCGAAATAAAAAAAAAACTACTCCTCAACTTTGTAACTGAGACAACTAGCAAAAAAAATCATCAAATTCGTGTTCCTCATACCCATGCAAAATCCTCGACAACGAGGTGTCACTCACACTTGTAGGATTTGAATTTCCTCATCCTCCCAGGAGAGGTAGAAAGAGGAGGAAATGGGATTGCCAGGAACCATGAGCGATATATCGTTTTCGAGGTTTTTGGGGTCAAGGAATTCAATAATGACGTCATTTTTGCTTTAATTGTAAAAATGAAAAAAATGCTCCAGCTAACTTTGTAACCGGGACAACGAGCAGAAAATAATCATCAAATTCGTGTTTCTTATACCCAAAAAAACCCGAAAACGAGAGGTCACTCTCACTTGTAGAATTTGAATCTCCCCATCCTCCCAGAAGAGGTAGAAAGAGGAGGAAATGGGATTGCTAGGAGCCATGACAAGCGACATATCGTTGTCGAGGTTTTCGAGGTCAAGAAATTCAATGGTGACTCTATTCATGCCATAATTGAAACGGTAAGCATTTTAATCTATTCAATTTTACAACTAGCAAGTCCAATTTTTAATATATTATATCAAACAAACACTTCAGCTCAAAAACGAGCCAAACAGCAATAATTGATTAAATTCAGCCGCAAAATTCCAAACAGGTTAAAACATTCGAACTGGCTGGTTTTAAACCAGCCACTGCAAAACGTGCCATGTTTCCAAAACGGCACAAAAACGTCGTTTCGACAACAAAGTGAAACTTTTCCACCGAATTCCTCGCGTTCTCTTTAAGTTGCCGCTTGTGTGCTCTTTTTAACAATGTTCGTTGATTAATTATTGTTTGCGGGAAGTTGATCTGAATAAAATAATCACAATAGTTTTTGAGAAAATTGATGGCTTTTGGTGTTCTACAGTGACAAGGAAACAAAACGGGAGAATCAGGAGCGCATTTTGCTAGATTAAATAACAATCCTGGCACCAACATGTCGACATTACCCATCTTTCACCCATGCTTAACACATGCCAAAGTATTTTTAACCCAAGCCCAAGTAATGATTGAAATCAACACACACGTGCCATATTGAGCACTTGTTTAACTTCGATTAAACTCAGACTTCAAGTGAATAACTTTTAATCAAGTGAACTATTTTTAACGCGCTATTTAAAAATTCAATCTCAAGCTAATTGGCCGGGCGGAGTACAATAATCAGAATTTAATTTTGGGCTTCAAGGTTGAATTTTGGGTCAGGGGACCGGTTATCAAAATGGGCAAAAATTCCTGTTGAAAGGTTGCATAGAAATGTGTGCAGTGGAGGAGAATGCGAATTTTATTTTATCGAAAAACGCACGTCATTATTTCTCGAGGGCAGAAAGTCTTTTTCATTAAAAATTTAAACGGCATCTTTTATTGAATGTTTTCAGAGTGGAAATAGGCTTTCAACGTTGTTTATTCACTTTTTTACTTTCCTCGCTTTTATCAGTTGGGATATCAGCTTGGAATTTGACATGTTGTAGCTAAGAGCTACTGCTGATCTGATGAGATTTGTTGATTCGAGGAGGCAATCTATTAAAATATCCAGAGATTTTGTATAAAAATTATCTAAAACAATTTTCTTCCAGATTCACTGTTTTCAAGATACCTATTGATAAAATTCTTCACTCCAACTAGTAACTTCAATTAGAACTTTCCAGACTTTCTGCCCTACAAGTTTTACTTGAATGACACTGATTTCTAACAAATTGACGTGATTATTTCTTCAATAAATCAATCTTCAACTAGTGAAAAATATTATGATAAATGAGAAACGATATTCCTTGCGATATTCTTTCCTCACCTCTAACAAGCCTGCTAATTCTCAAAAATAATCGCAAATTCCACTCATTCGCCACAATCTGATGATAAAATTGTATTAAAATAAATGGCCATCAATTTGAATGTGTTTAAACAATAAAAATATATTTCATTTTTATTTTGTCTACTTGTAGCTTCTTTATGGCCAATTGTTTTGAAATTTATTTCACGATTTGTTACAGAATGGATGTGACATTTTTTTTGCAAATATTTATGTGCTTTAGCGGTTTTGTTGCTGAGTGTTCGAAATAGCTGTGTTTAATTTTGGACAATATGTTCAATTATTTGGGGACAGTTAATTAATTAATTTATTACATTCAACGTGCTGTAATGACTCAATTGAGATATCAACTTCAAATTTTAACTGATGGTTTCAGCGTCATCACTCAAATTATAGGTCAAAATGTGAGAATTGTAATCTAATAATTCCTTAGAAAATGACTAGTCACTTTCCAAGGGCATTATTTAGGATATAAGGTGAGAATTATGATTTAATAATGCCCTTAGTGAGGTATTATAAATCACTGATGGTGAAGTAGAGAATAACTATAGTCACGTTACAAGGACATTATGTAGGTTATAACGGGAGAATTATAATCTTATAATGCTCATTGTAAAAATTTTATAAATAAATTATAGTCAAGTAGAGAATCACGTTCTAAGGATATTATATATGTTATAACGGGAGAATTTTAATCTAATAATGCCCTTTGCACAGTTTATATACCTAATTAATATTTATTCGATGTCCTTAGTGAGTACTTATGTCGAGGTAATATAAATTAATGATAGTCAAGAAGGGGGTGACTAGTCACGTTACAAGGGCATTATGTAGGTTATAACGAGTGAATTATAATCTAATAAAGCCCTTAGAGAGAATTTTAAGTTATTTCAAATCAATAATAGTCAAGTGGAGAATGACAAGTTACGTTACTAGGGCATTATGTAGGTTATGACGAGAGAATTATAACCTAATAATGCCCTTAGTGAGAATTTTTAGGTATAACAAATCAATGATATTCAAGTAGAGAATGACTAGTCACGTTCCAATGGCATTATGTAGGTTATAACGGGGAAATTATAATCTCATAATGCCCTTAGCACAGTTTATACAATTAATGTTTTCGATGCCCTAAGTGAGAATCTCAAATTATTATAAATCAATGATAGTGAAGAAGAGAATTACTGGTTACGTTCCAACGGCATTATTTAGGTTATAACTGGAGAATTATAATCTAATAATCCCGTTAGTGTGATTTTGAGATATTTCAAATGAATGGTAGTCAAGTAGAGAATGACTAGGCACCTTCCAATGTCATTATGTAGGCTATAACGGTGGAATTATAATCTAATAATGCCCTTAGCACAATTCAAACAATTAATATTTTTGATGCCCTTAGTGAGAATTTCAAGGTATTATAAATCAATGATAGTCGAGCAGATAATTACTAGCTACGTTCCAAGGGCATTATTCAGGTTATAACGGGAGAATTAGAATCTAATAATGCCCTTAGTCTTAGTAAGAATTTTAGGGGATACTCAAGTTTAGAGTGACTGGTCACGTTCCAAGGGCATTATATAGGTTATAACGAAAGAATTATGATCTATTATAATGCCCCTAGTGAGAATTTCAAGGTATTTTAAATCAATGATAGGCAAATAGAGAATCTCTAGTCACGTTCCAAGGGCATTATGTAGGTTATAATGCTAGAATTCTAGTCAATTATAATATTCTCATATTTCAATTACATTTTCTTAGTTTTGGGGAATGAATTGATTTATTTTAGAGCGATGTTATTACTCGTTGAATTGAGATATCAACTTCAAATCTGGACGAGTAGTAGCCTCATCACTCCTCTTTGCAGAGATATTCTTAGATCTTAGATTTTTGTAACTCTTTCTCAGTTTTGAAAATTTCATTAATTCCTATTTATTTTGACAATCAATAGCTTGTTTTTTTTTGGAATGGTGTTATGACTTACCCAATAGAGATATCCACTTCAAATTTGGATGAGTTTTAGTCTGGATCACTCCTTTTGATGTCATGAGATATTCTCAGATTTGACTAACTCTTTCTCAGTTTTGAGAAATTAATTGATTTATTGGATTTTAACAATCAAGTAATTGATTTTGAAGTGATGCTATGACTCACTAAATCGAGATATCAACTTCAAATTTGGATGAGTTGTAGTCTGATTACTCCTCTTTCATGCGATATTCTCATACTTGCGTGAATTTTTTATCCCTGTTGATTTTAACAATCAAGTGCTCTTATGACTCACTCAGTTGAGATATCAACTTCAAATTTGGAGAAGTTGCAGCCTAAATATTCTATGTTTATACAATGTTACAAGATTTGAGGTGTTCTCCCCCAATTCTCCAGAATTAATTAATTTATCTTGGATTGTTAGTTTGAAGGGCTGTTATGACGCACTCAATTGAGGTATTCTAGTGAAAATCGGAGGAGTTATAACCTAACATATTTTCCAACTCAAGGAGTTCCTCCCCAATTCCTCAACATTAATTAATCTGCCAGGGGCTATGTAAACTTAATCAATTCTCCTTTGCAGTGCTATTGTGCCTCACTCAATTGAGTTATTTGAAAGCAAACCAACTTCAATCGACTGGAGTTAAAAGAAACTACAAAACCCCCACATCCAAATCGCAAGTTAATTGAGGCCTCAACATCCTCCGAGTGCCAATAAATGCAAATCCGAGAGTTTCATCAAAGCGTCGACAATATTCGCAACAAAATGTGCCGATCTAATTTAATACCCCGGACAGCAGGATTCCCTCGGGAGACCATCCGATTAATCTATTCTGGAATGACCGGAAATATTGGCAAAGACTTTTTCCAAACCAGAACTTTTTAATTCCTGGTGTTTTCTTGAAAGGGAAACTTTGTTTGTCGATAAGTGAAAATCACTTTTTTGACTTGATGTGTCGGGATTTGGAAGTTTTATGGAAAGGGATTATTTGGATTGGGGATTAGTGGGAGTTGGATTGGTTTTTGGAGTGAATATTTAATACAATATAAAAAGTGATATATCTCAGGATGTATGTATTTTATCGGGAATATTGTCAAGAAACTTTTTGTTAAAAATGAAATTTTCATCTGAAACATTTTTCCATAGCACGCACCTATTGCCATATACAGGGTGAACCAGAATACTGATAACAATCAACTAGTTTCTAGACTCCCGTTTATAATTGTCAGTTTATCTAGGATTTTTTTAATTTGATCACAAACGTTGACTGTAGACTTTTTGTCAAAAAAAAAATTTCCTGCAACTTTTATCTGATCATCCTTCCATAGCACTCTCCTATTGCGAAATACAGTATGAACCAAACAATATCATCAATCAACTAGTTCCAAGAACCACATCCATATTTCTACGATCATCTTAAAAAATGATCATTTTATCATTAGCTTTGACTTGAAAACTTTTTGTTGAAAATAAAATTTCCTACGACTTTTGTCTGAAACATTTTTCCATAGCACGCACCTATTACACTATACACTCATCAATGATTATTATTAATCAACACCTAAAAGAAAAAGTAGGAAAATGCACCAAAAATTGCTAAAAAAAGAAAAAAACAATGTGATTTGTTCCGGATATGTGAAAACTGATCGAATTAAGCGAAAACATTACCACGCAAGCGCAACAAATCCCAAGAAAATCTGCAAAAAGACGAATAAAAAACAGCATACCTGGTTCCAAATATGTGAAAATTGATCGAAAATTGATAAAAAAATAGAAAAAAACAGTATGATTTGTTCTAAATATTATCTGGGAACTGATCGAAGGGCTCAAGAAAATAATCAAAAAAAGGGAGAAAAAACATAACTCGTTCTAAATTTAAGTAAAAGTGGTTAAAAATCAGCAAACCCTTAGTCAAGTTGGTATAAACGCTCACAAAAAATCAGCAAAACTTTCTAAAGAATGGTCAAAAGCAGTAATAATTCAACATACATAATTCATTAGAAATAAGTGAATATTGTTCAAAATCAGCAAAACCATGTTGGTAGGAATGCCCAAAAAAAATCAGCATTTTTTTCAAATGATTCCCAGATACATACAGCAACATCCATTCGAAATAATAAATTAATGACATTGGATTGCTAAAAAAATGCAAAATTTTCCCAAGACATCAAAAACAGTAAAATATCAGCAAGATTTATATCTCAATAACTGAAAATTGAAAAAATCAACAAAAATAAGCACAATTCATTCCAAATGATTCAAAATCAGCCAAACTTTCAACCACGTTTGTATGAATGCCCAAAAAAGATCAGCAACATTTTCAAAAGAACTGGCAAAAAACATTATAGTTGGGGATCCGGATTACATTAAATAATCATCAATCAAAATCAGCAAACTAATAAACAAGTTGACAAAAACGCTCAAGAAAATCAGCAAAATTGTATAAAGAACTCACAAAAACTTAAAAAATAGCATACACAATCAATTCTGAGAAAGTGGAAATTGGTCAACTTGGATGTTAACAATTCAAAACATAACTTGAAAATTATTCTCGTCTTAAACATACAAAAAGTTATTCTCCAAAGAGATCAAAAAAAGTTGGTTGTTTTGTTCTTTTTCTCGCCTCTCTTGCATACGAAAATTTTGAAAATCTGTTTCAATATTTAACGAAAAACATTTTGAAGAAAAAAATGATTGCTACTAGAACAATAATTAATTTTGGCCATGCCACGGACTGACAAATTAATGTAGTAAGCAGGTGAAAATATGGTTTTTATATGTTGTAAATTTAGATCTCTGAAATCTGACCCCTGCAAAATTTTGTGTTTTTATTTTTGAAGTCCCAGTGAACAGCTAAACATATCAAAAAGTATATTGTCGCAGAAGTACTGATACCTCGTAAACCTATAAAAATGTAATTTTTCAGGAGAAGCAAAAAACTATTTTTTATCTATGTTTCTTCGAGAAAATTAACTTTGACATTTAACATGTATACAAAATTAAAGCTTTGTGGTATTTTTTTATTTTTTATTTTAGTGTGGCATGGCATACGAGATATTGTGATGAAGATTTTGTTTTTGGGGTGGGATACGAGATATTCGACATTTTCTGACTGTTGGTTAGGAGATGCCTGAAAAAATATGGACATTTACAATATGAGGTATTAGAAACATAAATTTTCAACAAAGTAACTTTTTGATAAAAATAAAATTTCCCACAACTTTCTTCTGAAACATTTGCCCATACAACGTCGTTTTTCGGAGCAATACACGCAATAACTCCTCTGCAGACTTATAAAGCGATTTGAGCAGCAATTTTTTCGCAAATGGAATCGCCGGCAATTGACTCTATACTCTATTTTTCAATGTATATAGCTAAAGGTCTTGAGGGCATTTTCGCGTCGCAAATTGCATCTTTTGACCTTGGCTTGGCAACAGGAAGTGCATTTCAAAGGCCATTCGATCAAACGAAAATCAGTAGAGGTAATGGACTTTACTCAAAGAGATTTCTATTTTCCAGACGAACCCCAAACAACAATGCAACACCCCGGCACATGGTACTTGCCTTGGGGGATGCCCCTGCAAAAAATGGTTGCAGTTCCCATTCATCCTGCAGGACATTTGCATCTGCAACCCCCCACCATGCACATGCAACCCATGTTGGCTGGTTTGCCTGCGCCGTTGGCAACATTGCGGACTACATTTATGACGTCACAACCTGCAAATTTGAGACAACCACAGCGAAAGGTGAGTTTTCAACAACAATTTTCATTGATGGGTTAATGGTAGTGATTATGCTACTGTATTGGTATAAGTGGTTGGGTTGGGTTGGTGCCGCTGCTTATGAATTATTGTTTACGCACGAAATAAATCATGAATGTTTGCTTGGACTCTTGGAGTGTCTACAGACCATCGACCTAAGTCTTCGTTTGGAGTAATTATTTTCGAGATAATCCAACACATGTTCAAAGTTGTACGTGAACATCTCAACAAGTTTGCCGGTAACTAAAGCCGCCATAAAACCCCATCCAGAGATCGTATTCACGTCACTTAAGTCCAGATCCAGACGGTGGCAACAAAACAAACTCCTGCAAGTTGATAAAAGTTTCAAGAGTGCCCGTACCTGAACTCCCTCCAGAGCAGTTTATTTCCTTCGCCAGTCATGTGCTACTTCTCGAGTGAATACTTTCCCAGGATTTATGGATGGGAAAAAGTCCACGTACTCTCAATGGAAACGGGTTAACGCCAGTGAAATTGGGTGTGGGAATAGACGGGCGTTAATTTCAATTCGGCCCATAAAGTGAGGATTTTTTCCATCAAAACTTTCCGGTCCATCATTTTTCATTTGGATGGTCCGTATCTTACCTGGTTTCGTATTCATAGCCGTATATATTTTCCTGAAGACTTTCGCGCCTTTATAAATTTGTTATCAGCGTGAAAAATTGCATTATTCATCTTTTTGGCCGGGTTGGGTGAATGACAATTGGATGTTGTGGCGATGAGGGAGTTTTGAGGGTTGGGAACATTTGTTATCTTTGAACAGGAAAGTTATGGCCCAAACCGCACTTCCATAATTTATTACAGACGAAGCAATTGACATAAATCAACAAGAATCTGACTATTTATTGATAATCAACCCATTAACAACTATAGAACATTTCAAGTAACTGATATTCATATTTTTACAAAGGAGTAATGGGGGGCCAAGTAAGTCTGCTGGGCTCACGCTCATAGCAAACTTCCATGACTTATTACAGAATTACCCATCGTCATAACTTGATAGAAATTTGACAATTTGTTAATAACTTGCTCATTAATAACTGTGCAGAATTTCAAGCGACTGCGATTTTTTGAAGAGGAGTTATGGGGAACTAAGTGAATCTGCTGGGCTCAAGACTACACTACTAAAGACCAAACCATAATCATAATTTTAATGCAAATTTGTCAATTTGTTAATATTTTGCTCTTAAACTTTTGTGAAAAATATCAAGTTGCAGCGATTTTTTTTAAGAGGAGTTATGGGGGCCAAGTGATTCTGCTGGGCTTTCGCCCCAATCAAACTTCCGTGATTTATTCTAGGCCAGCCCATCGTCATAAAATGATCAAAAGTTGACAATCTGTTAATGATTTGCTCATAAACATTTGTACACAATTACAAGTTGCAGCGATTTTTTTAGAGGAGTTATGGAGGGGCTAAGTCAATCAAACTTTTATGATTTATTCAAGATAAACCCATCTTCATAAAATAATAAAAATTTTAGAATTAGTTAATAATTTGGTCATAAACATGTGTGCACAATTACAAGTTGCAGCGATTGCTGGGCTTACGCCTCAATCAAACTTCCATGATTTATTCAAGACCAATCTGTCGTAATAAGTTGACAAAAATCTGACTTTGTTTTTATTGATTGGCTCATAAATATTTGTGCAAAATTTCAGGTTGCAGCGATTTTTTTCTGAGGAGTTATGAGGGGCTTAGTTAGTCTGCAGGGCGCCTATGCCTGTGAAGTGAGTGATACATCGTGAGAGTAACCATCATCATTGGTCGTAGGTGTAAAAGTGGATTTTCTGGAAAACCATAACCCCAAACAATAATCACCAGAGGAATTTTTTTGCTCCGAATATATCAGAGAATTAAGTGGTTTAGTCAGTTTTGTCATTAAAAATTGTGTGGTAGGCTGGAGCGTCTCGAATGCGCCTTTGCCAGTGAAATGATGAATGTCGTCAGAGTAACCATCAGATATAAAGTAAATTGTTTCGAAAAGAAAAATCATCTGATGACATTGACCCAAAATACACAAAAATACACAAGAGAATCACGTTTTGCCATTAAAAAAATATGGGAGAGGCTGGAGCATCTGGAATGCATCTTTGCCTGTGAAGTGATCAAATGTTGTCAGATTATCCATTCGATATAAATTGAATTTTCACGAAAACCATAGCTTCGAACAAAAATCATCGAAGCACAGGTTTTGCTCAGAAGACATCAGAGAATCGTGTGGATGATTCAGTTTTGCCATTAAAAAATTGCGAAAGAAGCTGGAGAGCCGGGATCGGGCCTTTGTCTGTAAAATGATAAATGTTGTCAGAGTAACCATCCCATACAAAGTTGATTTTCTCAAAAACCATTACCCTCAAGAAAAATCACTAGATGACAAGATCACCTGAAATGTACCTCAGGATTTGTTTAAATTGTGAGTTGACAATTCAGTATTCTATGAGAGAATACTGTAGATATCGAGAGAGTCTTCAGCGTCTCAAATAGCTCGAATCTTCTCAATCCTCAGGGCCCTCATGATCTCCAGAATCCTTGAAATTTGATAAATCAACATTCAAAATCTTCAATCTTCAGGGTCCTCCCTCCCGAGCTCAAAAATTTTGATCATCTTCAGAATCCAAGGATTTCTCAAGTAATTCAGAATCGTCTCAATCCTCAGAGCCTTCAAGATCTTCGTAATCTTCAGAATCCTTAGAGATTGGAACATCCGGATTTTTCAAAGAATTAAGCATCTCCCTCCTTGAACTCCAATGTCTGAAAAATGTTCAGAATTCTTCGATCGTCTAAAATCTTCACAATCTTCAGTCTCTATAATCTTTTCCCAGTCCAATCAGCGTATCCCTTCCGTAATTAATGAACCTCGAATATGTGGAGTGATTCAAAATGTTTTCCAAATCTTTCGGTGAATCTTCAAAATCCTCATCATCTCCCCTCTTGAAGTGAAGAATCACGAGGATTTCAGAATTATCAGATAATCCAGTTCTTTTTCGTTTCAAAATATCCCAAACTAACCCAAAAAAGCTGAAATTAACTTAAAACACCTATAACTGACTCTAAATATCTCAAAGAAACTGAGCCTAATTAACCTACACTCTTTGTAACTTTAACCCAGGATAACTGCAAATGACCTAAAACAACTTAGACTTTCTTCAGAAAAAGGACTAATTCAACTAAAACTGAGTCAAAATAACCCAAAATAACTAGTATTAACCTCAAACAACCCAAAATAATTATGTGCAACACAAAATAGCTTAAACTGAATTAACCTAAATCTACCCAAATTAACCGAAAAGGAATAAAATCAACCCAGAATACTTTAGATTGGCCCAAAATAACTAAAACTACACCAAATTAAAATAAACAAACCAAAAATGACTCAAAATGACGAACCTCAAAACAACAAAAGCTAACCCAAGATGAGTAAACCTTACCCCCTGAATTAACTAACTCATACCCACTAACCCAAACTGAATCAACCCAAATTCCCTCTAACCAACTCAAATGAACGCAAAATAACAAAGACCGACCAAAATTGAATGGGGCCAACCCAAAATAGCTCAGACCAAACCAAAAAACGGAAATTATCTAAAAATAACTGAAACTGATTCAGATATCTCAAGGAAACAGAACCAACCAACTCAGACTAACCAAAATGACTCGAAGTGGCTCAAAATAACTCAGATTTACCCAAAATATCTAGAACTATCCTTAATCATCCCAAAATGTAGAAAATTAAGTCAAAACTAACCCAAAATGAGTGAAACTAACACAGAATAGCTCAAACTGAATTGACCCAAAACCAACTTATACTAATAAGAGAAAACCAAAAATGACTAGAATAACCCAAAATAACTGAAACTAAACGGAATTAACTCAGGATGAGTAAAACTAATAACTCATAACAAGAACTATCGTGAATCAACCCAAAACAAATAAATCTCACCCACATTCAACAAAATGAGTAAAAATTACTCCAAATAACTCAAATTACCCCTGAGTCGACTCTAATTGGGCCCCGTCCATCCCATTTATCGAGAACCATAACTCCAAACAAAAATCATCTGATGACTTGTTTTGCCAAGAATACATCAGAGAATCACGTGATCTAGTCACTTTTGCCAATAAAAAATTGTGGAAGAGGCTGAAGCGTCTGATCTGCGCCTTTGTCTGTGAAATGATGAATGTCGCCAGAGAAACCATCCCATACAAAGTTGATTTTCTCGAAAACCATAACTCCCAACAAAAATCCTCAAATCACATGTTATGATGCTCAGAATGCAACAGAGAATGACGTCAGTTCTACCATTAAAAAATTATAAAAGAGGCTGGAGCAATGATCTAATTAGATCATTGGGCTGGAGCGTCTGGAATGCGCCTTTGCCTGTGAAGTGATAAGTCGTCACAGTGACTTAGTGGATTTCCTCGAAAACCATGACACCAAAAAAATCACCAATAGACAATTTTTACTCAAAATATATCAGAATGGTAACGTCAGTCTTTTCTTTGAAGAATTATAAAAGAGACTGGAGCTCAAAGGATATCGAGAAAAAAAAATCCACTACATATTTCAGAATTAATTTATAAAACAAACCTTGCCTCAAAAAATGTGTGGGCAGAGGTCACAGCACTACTAGCACTCAATCCAATGTCCAACAAATCACCTCCAAGACATTTTTATGAGCATTAATTTTCAGCAACTCCTCACGTGGCTGCGAACAATGTTCTGTCACAGTTTTTTATCAAATATTTACGATTATGGCCGCTTCCTCAGCTGTCCAGATTTTTGCTTTACTTTTATCCAAACAGTGGAATTTTGATGCTGTTTCCACGACAAACAGCATAAATCGCCCGATTGCCAATATTGGGGGGACAAAGATTCGAATCGAATAAATCAAAATAGCGAATTGAATTCGCGGATATTGGATAATCGGAAAAATTGTTTGCCATCGAATGTTGTTGCAAAAGAATGCCGTGTTTGCGGAACATGGGTTTGTTTTCTTTTCCAGGTGTGTCCCTGAGGCCTTCTGGATAAAATAATATGTGTTACCAATTTGTTTCTACTACTTTATAAGCTTTATTGAAAAGTGTCAAATTTTCAAAAGTAAACATAGTGTTGTTGCCAAGATTAGCATGTTGGCAACCCGTCCAAATAGGGTTTTATTTTTGCAATTTTCCCATCGGTGCGTCTCGGAAAGGGTTCAGGATAAATATTTGGATTTTGTTTGACAAGTAACCTTGCATTATTACCAAACGGCTGGCGCCATGCCCGAATTGGCTCAAAATAGCACTGCGATGTAGTTTCCTGCATTCATTTTCACTTTTTGACGATGACCTGAGCTATGTCATTTGATGCAGTTCGCCTGTGATTTATGGTTGTTTATGGATGGCAGAAATCAAGGGTTATTAATTCCACTTTATATGGGATGGTTAACCTGACATTCATCATTAAACAGGCAAAGGCGTATTCCTGACTTTAAGCCACTTCCACATTTTTTTAATGACAATATCGAATAGGCCACGTGATTCTCTTATTTATTTTGAGTAAACAATGTTATAAGATGATTTTTGTTTGGGGTTATGGCTTCCGAAAAAATACACTTCGTATGACATGGTTAACCTAGCGATATTCATCATTTCACATGTGAAGGCGCACTCCAGTCGCTTCAACCTGTTCCACAATCTTCCAATAGCAAAACCGAATAAGCCGCGTGATCCTCTGATATATTCTTAGTAAAAAATGACCATTGATGATTTTTGTTTGGAGTTACGGTTTTCGAGAAAATCCACTTTATATGTGATTGTTACTGTGACGGCATTCATCATTTCACAGGCTAAGGCGCATTCCGGACTCTCCAGCCTCTTCCACAATCTTTTAATGGCAAGCCACGTCATTCTTTGAAACATTCCGAGCAAAAACTTTCACGTGGTGATTTTTTTTGGAGCTATAGTTTTCGAAGAAATCCACTTTATATGAAATGGTTACTCTGACGACATTCATTATTTCCAAGCAAAGGCGTATTTTAGGTGCTCCAGCTTCCTTCACATTTTTTTAATGTTAAAATCAGATAGGCTACGTGATCCTCTGATGTATTCCGAGCTAAAAATGTTTCTTGATAATTTTTGTTTGTAGTTATAATTTTTGAGAAAATCGCCTTTATCTAGGATGGTTACAATGACGACATTCATCATTTCACAGGCAAAGGCGTATTTCAGGCGCTCCAAGCTCTTCCATAATTATTGTTTTGATGGCAAACCAAATAATCCACGTGATTCTCTGATATATTCTGAATCACTAATTAAGAATCACCTTCTCCAAAATAGAACTCTTATCTCCACTGCCATTGTTTCTCCAAATTAAAATTCACAATTCCAAACAAAGGACACAAAACCTCAATTAACCTCCACAGTCTCATCACCTGGAATAGACTCGAAAAAAATCCTTATCGTCCGCCCAAGTTATCTCTTTGAGTAACCTCTCTCCGAACTTATCAGCAGCCTTTGAGGCCTCCAAGTAATTAAATGATGGAATTTTTCATTTAACTTTAAATTCGAAACCTTCATCAGGGTCGATCAGATTGCGTCCATTATGTGTTAATAACAGACGTGTAATTTAATCAATGAGGGGGTGGTTAATTGAGGAGGGTTGACGGGACTCATTACCACATGAGGGAAGTTTCGGGAGGTGCATATTAATGAGTCGCTGATTAGGCTGTGAAGCTGTTGTTCTATGGGGGGGTGTTTTTCATAGAAGTCCTATAACTCCCTTGAAACCGCTAGGTTTATCCCCTAGCGGTTTCAAGGGAGTTATAGGACTTCTATGAAAAACACCCCCCCATAGAACAACAGCTTCATCAACTGAAGTATCATCAACTTCTGTTGCTAACATAACTCCCTTGGAAAAAATTGCTGAGGGAAGAAATTTTAGCCTGAAGAAAAGAGTGGGTTCCATGGTTACAGTTCTATTCGAAGCCCCATAACTCCCTCGCTAAAAATCGCTGGGGCATCAAATCTTATAGAAGATAATAATTGACAATAAACTGATCCAGTTTCATCAAATTTTCTCCATGGGTTTGGCTTTTGGAAGTGGCGTCTAACGTTACCATCATACTTGAAGCACCATAGGGGATGATTGACAAAAGTATTGTCGAGAAACTGACCAAGCTTCATCAACTTTTGACCATCAGTTTGGCTTTTGGAAATTTATAATTGGTCCTTTGGGCATGAGAAAACGAGTGGCGTCCTGGATTTTAGTTCTTTTTGAAGTCTCATAACTCCAGTGAAAAAAAATCACTAGGGCATGAAATCTTAGGAGATGATTGAAAACAGTATTGGCAAGAACCTGCCCTTGTTTGAACAACTTTTGTCCATTAGTTTGGCTTTTGGAAATTTATAAATGGACCTTTAGGCATAAAAATTGAGTGGCGTCTAAGGTTCCAGTCCTCTTTTCATAACTAGAATGAAATTTTAGGGGCTAATTGACAAAAGTATTGTCAACAAACTGACTTAGTTCCATTAACTTTTCTTCATTAGTTTGGCCTTTGAGCTCTTGAGCATCAAGAAACGAGTGGCGTCTAGGTTTATAGTCCTCTCTCGAGCCTCATAACTCCATTGAAAACAATTGCTGGACAATGAAATATTAGGGGAAAATTAACTACAGTATTGTATGTAAACTGACCCAGTCTCATCAATTTTTGATCATCAGTTTGTCGTTTGGAAGTTTATAAGTGGTCCGAGAATTAAAAAAACGATTGGCTTCTAGGGATACAGTCGTCTTTGAAGCCCCATAACTCCCTTGAAAATAAATCGCTGGGGGATGAAATCTTGTCAGACTATTGGCAGCAATATTATCAACAAACTGACGAATTTTCATCAATGTTTGTTGATTGGTTTGACTATTAGAAATTTGCATGTTGCGCCTTGAGCTTTGGGGCAGGAATAACGCCCAAAACCATGATCCAATATACAGAACTCAAATTTTGTTTTAAATAACTCAACAATGATGTAATTTGGCACATTCTTTGACAAGTATGTTATTGATGATCTGACCAATTTTCATAAATTTGCGTTATCTAACCTGGCTCAAATTTTTAAGTAAAGCTTTGAATAGACCAAACTTTTCTTTTTAAATTTCCAAACCTTACATTCGCCGAAATCTCGTTTTATTAAAATGTCCCAAACTCACTCAACTTCCACATGAATTCCTGCAATTTTTTCCTCAATAAAAATAACTGCATTTTCCAGTTCTGGAAAACTCATCAAAAGAGTCATTAGGAAGTTTAGCAAGATGTTCCTGCAGCCGGTAACTGGCAAGATGAGCTCGTAAAACGTCTTTTTATGACTTGGTTCTTTCTTTTCGAAATTCCGGAAACAAGATGTTTAATGCAACATTAGAATCTGTGTTGTCCTGTGAGAGTTGAGATAAATGAGTCCAATTTTCTGGGAAGATTTTATCCGAGTCCTATAACTCCCTTGAAACCGCTAGGGGATAAAATTTTGTCAGATAATTGTCTGAAGTATCATCAACTTCTGTTGCTAACATAACTCCCTTGGAAAAAATTGCTGAGGGAAGAAATTTTAGCCTGAAGAAAAGAGTGGGTTCCATGGTTACAGTTCTATTCGAAGCCCCATAACTCCCTCGCTAAAAATCGCTGGGGCATCAAATCTTATAGAAGATAATAATTGACAATAAACTGATCCAGTTTCATCAAATTTTCTCCATGGGTTTGGCTTTTGGAAGTGGCGTCTAACGTTACCATCATACTTGAAGCACCATAACTCCCTTTAAAAAAATCGCTGGGGGATGAAATTATAGGGGATGATTGACAAAAGTATTGTCGAGAAACTGACCAAGCTTCATCAACTTTTGACCATCAGTTTGGCTTTTGGAAATTTATAATTGGTCCTTTGGGCATGAGAAAACGAGTGGCGTCCTGGATTTTAGTTCTTTTTGAAGTCTCATAACTCCAGTGAAAAAAAATCACTAGGGCATGAAATCTTAGGAGATGATTGAAAACAGTATTGGCAAGAACCTGCCCTTGTTTGAACAACTTTTGTCCATTAGTTTGGCTTTTGGAAATTTATAAATGGACCTTTAGGCATAAAAATTGAGTGGCGTCTAAGGTTCCAGTCCTCTTTTCATAACTAGAATGAAATTTTAGGGGCTAATTGACAAAAGTATTGTCAACAAACTGACTTAGTTCCATTAACTTTTCTTCATTAGTTTGGCATTTGAGCTCTTGAGCATCAAGAAACGAGTGGCGTCTAGGTTTATAGTCCTCTCTCGAGCCTCATAACTCCATTGAAAACAATTGCTGGACAATGAAATATTAGGGGAAAATTAACTACAGTATTGTATGTAAACTGACCCAGTCTCATCAATTTTTGATCATCAGTTTGTCTTTTGGAAGTTTATAAGTGGTCCGAGAATTAAAAAAACGATTGGCTTCTAGGGATACAGTCGTCTTTGAAGCCCCATAACTCCCTTGAAAATAAATCGCTGGGGGATGAAATCTTGTCAGACTATTGGCAGCAATATTATCAACAAACTGACGAATTTTCATCAATGTTTGTTGATTGGTTTGACTATTAGAAATTTGCATGTTGCGCCTTGAGCTTTGGGGCAGGAATAACGCCCAAAACCATGATCCAATATACAGAACTCAAATTTTGTTTTAAATAACTCAACAATGATGTAATTTGGCACATTCTTTGACAAGTATGTTATTGATGATCTGACCAATTTTCATAAATTTGCGTTATCTAACCTGGCTCAAATTTTTAAGTAAAGCTTTGAATAGACCAAACTTTTCTTTTTAAATTTCCAAACCTTACATTCGCCGAAATCTCGTTTTATTAAAATGTCCCAAACTCACTCAACTTCCACATGAATTCCTGCAATTTTTTCCTCAATAAAAATAACTGCATTTTCCAGTTCTGGAAAACTCATCAAAAGAGTCATTAGGAAGTTTAGCAAGATGTTCCTGCAGCCGGTAACTGGCAAGATGAGCTCGTAAAACGTCTTTTTATGACTTGGTTCTTTCTTTTCGAAATTCCGGAAACAAGATGTTTAATGCAACATTAGAATCTGTGTTGTCCTGTGAGAGTTGAGATAAATGAGTCCAATTTTCTGGGAAGATTTTATCTGAGAAAATTGTAGTTTTTATTAATCTACAGCCCTATAACTTCCATAATAATTTTATCAAAGAGTTGAAAGTCACAGACAAGTATCTTCAATTGTTCGTAAAAACATGTGGGTAATTTGAAGTTGATTAATCGAGGATCAAAGGAGTAATATAGAATTTACTGTTAATTGTCAATTTTCTTAAATTTATTTTACAGCCCTATAACTGCCATACGAATATTATTGGACTACTGGAAATCACACAGAAGTAACTTTAATCATTCGTAAAAATATCTGGTAAATTTGAAGTTGATTGCTCGAAAATCAAGGGAGTGATGAGTCTTTAAGTAGAATTGTGTCCCGTTCTACTTGGACACAATCCTATGCCAAACCAACATAAACTTGCGTAAAATTTCCATTAAAACCGGATTCCAAACTGCCATTCATCAAACACCAAACACAAACGTGATTATCTAGCCGGGCTGTCATTCATTTTTACAAATGAACTAGGCTTTGGTCTAAATTTAAATCGTATTTTTGGGTTTTGGTCCGCACACGTCGAAAAGAACCGGCTGGAGGGGAAGAGTGGGGCAAATTGAGACAGTGATACGTGGTCGGAGGTACATTGTATGTGTCCCTGTCAATCTACAATCCGCCACGTGTCACTTTTTAACGTAAAGAAAATAAATTTATAAATGCCGAAATGCATTTGCCAGATGTTTATTTAATTTAAGCTTTGATAATGCTGTTGCTGTGATTTGTGGGGATTTTGGTGTTAAAATTTTGACATTTTTTTTTCGAAAATTGCAAATATGTTGCCTTAGGATCTGTTTTTTTTTATAACGGATGTCTCAAGGCAGCACGTTTTTGCAATTTTCTCGCGGAAACTTTCAATTTTTGGAATTTATGGTTTTTTTTATAGAACTCAAACTTATCCGGTTTCATATATCATCGTTTTTAATAGAGTGGGCGTAAAAATAGAACTCCTCCACTTTTTTTTGGAATCTTAATATATTGGGGATACAGGTCAAACACGTGTCGCCACTTTTGCAAATATTTAAAAAAACATTGACTTTAGCGAAAAATGTCATGGAAACTAAA
This sequence comes from Orchestes rusci, assembly GCA_958502075.1. Taxonomy (NCBI): domain Eukaryota; kingdom Metazoa; phylum Arthropoda; class Insecta; order Coleoptera; family Curculionidae; genus Orchestes; species Orchestes rusci. The sequence continues at coordinate 20,871,456 of OY293310.1, read as the reverse complement.
TAGATTGAGTTTCTGATTTTTTTTTTTGTAATTTGGATATTTTTCGAAATACACTTCATTAAAGATCGGTTGCCACGTCTCCGCAAATTTCCGAAAACCATTCAGTCAAGCGTTTCTGAATCATCTTGTATATTTTTGCAATTGTATGATAAAGTAAGGATTTTCCCACCATGAGGCTTCTTTTCTGAACTTGCTCCTAAATCATCCTGTATAATTTTACAATGATTCATTAGGAAAAATTTCTTACAAATCCACTAGTGAAAGTTTCAAGTTTCTATTGTTTGAAGTTTTTGAGTTAAGAGTTTTTTTAATGGGGCTTATTTTCTGAAATTCTTCCCAAATCACCCTGTATATTTTTATAAAGATTTCTATAGAAAAATGACAAAAAAATCCACTGTTGAATGTTTCAAAGTTCTATTTTGTTGATTTACGATTTTTTTATTGATTGAAGTATCTCGTCTACGAGAATCTTCAACACATTTTCAGTCGTTTTTCTAAACATTTTGTCAAAACACTCTGTATATTTTCCACCGACTCCTATAGAAAAACATAATTTTCTATGGAAGGGATTGGTTAATAGAGACCTAACTGAAGAAAAGGATATTTTCAACTAGTTTAGAATTTCGACAGAATTCCACTAAAAATGCACTCCTCGTCGTTTCGAACCGCATTCTTGAAAGCACGTCTTTGAACTAAAATATCTCATTGTAGCCTCCCAGGCCTTTTTTTTAAGAAAATGAGCATCTCCAGCTAGTTTGGTTGATATCTTCACAAGATCTTAACAAGATTTTACCAAAAAATGTATTTCCGGTCGTTTTCAACCGCATTCTTGACAAGCAAGTCGTTGAACTTCATGAAGATTTCGAAGTTCTCTTTCACGTTCATTGTTTTATGGGAAAAAAATGGTATTTCCAACTCATTGATTCATTTTAAAAAAATTAACATGATACTAGTGAAAAAATTCACTTTCTGTCGTTTGGAACTACATTCATGGGGATTGAGCACGTCATTGAACTAGAAAGTTTTACTGTTATCTTCCACGTTCCTTCTAATTTGGAAAAGAAAATGAGTATCTCCAGGTAGTTCTGTTGGAATTTCACAGTATTACATTGAAAAACTATGTACCTCCGGTCGTTTGGAACTACATTCTTGAGAAGCAAGTCTTTGAACTTTATAAAGAACTTGCATTTTTTATCGAAGTTTCTTGTTCTATAGAAAGAAAATGGTATTTTCAGCTAATTGGGTTACAATTTTGACAAGATTTTACAAAAAAAAAATAAATTCAGGAGAAGCACGTCGTTCCTCAAGGATTCTTCTTTTTGGGAAGAACACGAGTATCTTCAGCTATAGTTTTTAACCAAACTATAGCCGAAGATACTCGTGTTATTATTATTGAAATCTTGTACTAAAACATGTACTTTCGGTCGTTTGGAACCGTATTCCTGAAAAGCAAGTTATATTTTGTTTCCTTTCATATTCTAATGGCTTCAGCAAATTCCACTAGATAATGTGCTTTCGGTCGTTTGGAATAGCATTTTCGGGGAGCAAGTCGATGAATTTGATGTAGATTTCATTGTTCCCTTTCACGTGTTTTATTTTTTGGAAAAAAGTGTAATTTTAGGTGATTGGCTTTCACTGAAAATGTATTTCTGGAGATTAGGAACCGCATTCCTGAAGTGTAACTTGAACGTTGAACTTATTGAAGACTTCATTTTTATTTGGATCTAAACAAGTATAGCTAATTGGATTGAAGGTAATTATTCAGTCGTTTAGCACCACATTCCTTTTGCGCAAGGCATTAGATATGATAAAGATGTCACAGTTCTAAGTGGACAGAAGCCAGAAGCTCACTGTGGAACTTTGAACATTATTCAAAACAAAATAGAAATTAAACGTCATTTCAGGAGTTTGGAATCGCATTTCTGGAATGGAGTTTACAGTTTTCTTCCAAAAGGCGTCTTCCCACTTCACCATGGTTTTATTTAATTGACCCTGGCAGTGGCGACTCGTGGCCAATTATCTTGTTAGGTATAAAAATAAATTTTTAACTTTGGCGTAACACACATTTTATCGCCCTCAGTTGATTTCAGAACTTGCTACAAAAATAACAAGTATTGAGAAAAGGCGTTGCCACATTTTCACAAATTAAATCAAATATGCTTTATTGCCACAGAAAAATTTAAATAAATTTTATGGACAAAGCAAATACAAATGCAAAATGCTAAAGTATAAAAACAATACAAAACATGATAACAGTATACATTACGAGAACAATCACGTGAACAATAGAACAAACTAAAAAATATTAATTTTGGAACATTTTTTTCGCCGATGACTTTCAAATATTGTCTAGAATACGAATATAAAATTTCAAGTCATTTGAAAATGTATTCAAATTGTCAATTTTCTCATTATGTTGATATTTTTCAAAATACACGTGATTGACGTGATTGAATTGCAACAGATGGATTAAAGACGTGTAGCCTTTTTTTCGTAAATATCTAGAAAACCGTAAAGTTTATCGAGAAATGTCATGAAAACAAAATTGAAGTCCGTCAAATTTGCCATTGAAACGTCTGTACAATTTTTGTGTTAATTGAATATTTTCCAAAATACAGGACGTAACGAATAAATTAACATCGCACCTCCCAACTCATTGCAATATCCCGAAATAGCCACAATGAGGCCATTTTCTCATCACTCGATAATTCTATCACAGCTTGAGCCGCCAATAAACCACAATCTCGAAATATTCAAAAGTCTTGGCCCACGAAACGCGATAAATTCTCACCTAGCTGATCGCACGATTATTTTATTACAACATAAACATTGAATGTTCCAGCTATAAATCAGTGTGCTTTAAGAAACAGATCAGCCAGAAAATGACGTTTGTGCCAAGCCACAACACAAAGGGCTTTATTTGGGCTTGATTTTGTGTTGGAGCGCGATCTCAATGTTTTGTTGCTCTAGTTGGAAAAATTGAGTTTTTGGGTCACAGATTCTCTTTAAATATCGGCTCTGGTGAACATCGATTTGTACAATTATGTACAACTCAGCAATCATATTACTTGAAGACCATCTATTTTATGGCATAAATGAATAGAATCATTTTTGTAGAGCATTATATTCTGTGCAAAAAAACTTCAATTTCCGAGAAAAACGACATAATAGCGTGTTGATATATACATGTTGTTTTTCCGTTAAAATCGATTCAAAACACTATTTCTATCCTTGTTGGCATCAATAACGACATTTTCCTTGGACACAAAACTTAATTCGCATCCAGACAGTGTATGTATGCCATGAATACAGAAATCATTGACCAGCCAAAATGAGTGCCAAAACTTTTGCAATTTGTGTCTGTGCGCGAGGTATGCCAGCACATGTTGCGTAGTCGCATTGTTACGGTCCAAAATTATTTTCGAAATTAATTCTACGTGTCTTTAGATGACATTATTAATGATGGGTGTCGGTAAAGTGCTTTGGCGGTCATTATTTTTGAACTGCATGTAGATTTGTATCTATTTGTAATTTAATTTATTATTTTATTATTTTGTTATCAAAATTTTGGCAAATTTTCTCGACTACATCAAAGAAAATGAATGGCATTTCAAGATTTTGAACTTGATTCTTCTTTGATTCTCTTGTTATATTGAGTAAAACGCAGATTGGGCTTGATGTCTTCTATCTAATTTGACTCGATTTTTCCAGATTTTCTCTACAATGAACTGGGATTTGTTTTCACATTTTTTGTATGGAATTTCCTCCTCTTTCACATGGTACCACTGCGACTGTCCCAAATGTCATGGTTCTCTTGTTATATTGGGTAAAACGAAATTACTACCATTAAAGCAGATAAGATGTCTACCTGATTTAACTCGATTCTTCCATATGTTTTCCACAACGAAGTAGGGTTGGTTTTCACATCATTTGTAGGGAGTTTCTTCCTCTTTATTACATGGTACCACTGCGACTGTCCCAAATTTTATGGTCCTTTTGTTATATTGGGTAAAACGAGGTTACCACAGTCTGTCCCAATGAAGTTGATAGCACAGATCGGGGGTTCGGACCATACAATAGTTGTAATAGTTGCCCGGGTGGCCTGGGTCACAATTTCTTTCTTCTTAGTCTAGATACATTGTAAAACATAAATAAGAGACAACATTTTTTGAGACACCCGACCTCCGTATTCCGTTTATTATAAGCGCTCTGTGCTATCAACTCCTTTGAAACGGACTTTACCAATAAACCAGATTGGACTTGATGTCTTCTATTGAATTTAACTCGATTTTTCCAGATTTTCTCTCTCTTGACTGACTCTCTCTTCTTTTTCACATGGTACCACTGCGGCTTTCCCAAATTTTATGGTTCTCTTGTGATATTGAGTAAAACAAGGTCACTACCATTATTGCGGATTGGACTTGATGACTTTCATTTAATTTGTAGGAGATTTCCTCCTCTTTCTCATGGTACTACTGCGGCTCTTCCATATTTTTTGGTTCTCCTGTCCTGTTATATTGGTTAAAAGACGTTACTACCAACAAGGCAGATTGAGCTTTAACGTGATTTTTCTGGATGTTTTCTTTATTGAACTTAGGTTTGTTTTCACATATTTTATAAGAAATGTTCTCCTTTTTTACATGATGCCACTGCGGCTTTTGCATATTCCAGGGTTTTCATGTTATGTTTGCTAAAATGACGTTACCACCATCAAGGCAGATTGGGCTTGATGTCTTACATCCAATATACTTGATTTTTCTTTTTTGAATCGAGGTTGGTTTTTATATAATTTCTAGAAAATATCATCCTCCTTTTATGGTACTACTGCGCCCATCTAATATTCAATGGTATTCCCGGTATATCCAATATAACAAAACATAGTACAACTAAAGCAATCTCCGCAACTCAACCACTGATTTGTACAAATCTATTGCACTCGTGGCACGTTCCTATTGAGAGTAGAATTGTACTAATTGACTGGAAAGCTAATAAAAGTTACCCATAAAATATTTACTCGATCTGTAAATAGCTATAAAGCGTAAACGTAAATCCAATACAACTCAATTATTACGAATTTTCATTGCGGTAAATATTTAGAAATATCATTACGTGGATTTTACTGGTTCAATTGTTTTTGCTTAAACTAATATTTTTTTTTGCAGGTAAGCGTCTCTTTTGATGTAAATTAGGTAAGGGTTGTTTGATTGTTAATAGTTAATAGATAAAATCAATAGAAAATGGTGTGTTGTTAAAATAACTGCAAATGTGCAATGTGTGGCAATTCAACAAGCAATAAATAATAGTTCGATTAACATTTAATGATAGTCATCCAAAACGAAGTGGGTCATCATATATCACTAAGAAAATGCAGACTGAACATTAACGATTACCTAATGCTAAAATCATACGGCAAATTATTACCTCATCTACCGGTTAGTCGACAAAAATGGTGAAAGTACCACAATTAAAATTTAAAATGTTCTTCTTGCATATGCCATTGCGGCAAAGACATAACTTCCCTTTGCCGGGGAAATTCAATTTAAAGTGCTCACGTTATTAAAACATTCACGGAATTATGAGGTCCTTTATTAGATTTAGGCATTTCTACAGTTATTGTTTATTTGACATTTTTGGAGTGGTTCGCTGTAATGGGAAAATTAGGAGAGCGAGGCAAAAGCAGACGTATTTGTTTTAGTTGAGGAGGGAATTGGAGCAATTTACGGCTTTTGATTATCTGAGTATACAATCGTGTATTTTAAAGTGAATTGTGGTCCTTGTCAGCAATGGTTGCGGATTTTAGAGAATTAAAATGTCTATTGAATGGTTTTTAATTGGTTCGTTTCGGATCATTATTGACGATGTTTTCGACTTCTGAACATTGCCACATCAGCAACGTGTATCAAAAAAGGTTTTACAGAGAATTAAATTTCAATCCGAATTCAAAAATGACGATGTTATGGTAATTTGAATATTGACATCAATCATAACTTCCTTATTTGTCAATCGATTTAGACCATCAAACTTCTCAGACGATTGAATTTTGTATTATATATTTTCTTTGTTTGTTTAAATCGGATCATAAATAACGATGTTATGGTTTCTGCAATGTGACGTCATGACGTCAGCTGTCAGACGGAAATATCCAAACAAACTATTTCTGTATGCAAATACGTATGAGTCGATTCCTTTTTCAACAATAAAAAATCTATGGAGTCATTTTTGAAACAGTTTCAACAATTATCAAGTACTTGGATATCAAGTTTAGTTGCCGAAAATTTGAAGTGTCTGATTCGTGGTTCTTTTCAACGATTTTTAATCGTTCAAATTGGATCAAAAATAACAGAGTAATTGAGTTTTGAATAATGTCAGCAATTATAACTTTCAATCGGACAAAAAGTGACGATGTTATTGAAGTTTGAAGATTGCCACGTCAGCAATTATAACTTTCTTGTTTGTCACTCGATTTAAACGATCAAAAAACCAATTTAGAGGGAATTTTATTTTCTTTCCATTTTTTTTTTCAATCATGACGTGGCACTTTTTTCCAAATTCTAAAATCCGTATTTCATGAACGATTGACATTTTAACAATAAAATTTGGTGAGGAGGGGTTTTTGAGTATGCTCTTTCGATTGGTGTTATTTTTGGAACTGTCAAAGTGACATCTCAAGGTTACAGTACTCAATATTTTGGAGACTAAACTTTTTTCGATTAGCTATGTATAAATTGGCATATTTCAAGACATTTTTGTTGTTGACATTTTTTTATAATATCAGAAATTAAAATATTTCATTACCAGTTGACTTTTTAACAATAAAATGCGGTAGGGTGGGTTATCGGGAGTGCTCTTTCGATCGGTGACATTTTTAGAACTTTCTAAGTGCCATTTCAAGATTGAAATACTCAATATTTTGGAAGTTCATATTTTATGTGTACGTATATCAACAATCCAGATCGTTTTTTGCCTGTTTTAATCGGACAAACATTGAAGATGTTATTGAAGTTTGAACATTGCCACGTCATCATCTCCTTGTTTAACAACCGATTTCCATGATTAAAACATCATTTTAAAGAAAATTGAATTTTCTATCCAAAGATTTTTTATTGGTTCAAATCGGATAAACAATAACTGTGTTACTGAGTTTTGAATAATGCCTCATGAACAACATTTATTCATCATTTGTCAATCAATTTTGTCGATCAAAACCCGGCTTTATAGACAATCAAGTTCCAATTTACCTATCTTTTTGCTCTTTCCAAGCGGACAAAAATTGACGATGTAATTGAAGTTTGAACATTGCCACGTCATCAATCATAACTTCTTTGTTTGTCAATCTTTTTTGTCGATCGAAAACTCGCTTTGAAGAGAATTAAATTTTCTAATCAACGATTTTTTATTCATTCGAATCGGATCAAAAATAAGTTTTGAATAATGCCACTACGTTATTAATCAATCAATTTTGTCAAATGAAAAAGTGTTTTTATAGAGAATTAGGTTTCAATCACTTGATGTTCTGCTCGTTAGAATCGTTTAAAAATGACCATGAAATGGAATTTTGTACATTGCCACGTCATCAATCATAGCTTACTTGTTTGTCAATCGATTTCGACGATCAAAAAGCCATTTTGAAGAGAATTGAATGTTCTATTTTATTCGTTAAAATCCAGTCAACCAGAGAGGCGTGAATGAGTTTTGAATAGGCACTTTCAACTTCAGCTCTGTTATTCGTCAATCAATTTTGTCAGTTTTATAGAGAATTACATTGCAATGAACTTTCTCATAGCACAACGGTGCCAAACTGTGCAATAATAATCATCAGTTTTTTGGCATGTTGTCCAAGTTTCTCATTTTTTCATGCTGAAAAAGTATCATCTCTTAGGTGCAATAAACAAAATTCAACCAAATTCATTTTATACCCTGTTTAACAGGCACATTTGGCCGAATTAGATTCTTTAACCAAAAATGTTGATCTGGAAAAAAAATCAGTTCCCAAATCAATAAATATTTTTATTTATTCTCATTTCATAATAATAAGAACATCTTTCAGTTTTCATAACGGAACCCCAGCGCAGCCATCACGTGTCTGTGCGCGAACCAATATACTTGATTTTTTGCTAGTTTTAATCGGCTCAAAAATGACGATTTTTTTGTTAGAAATTTCATGTTCTCTCGACTTCAGCAACATTTTTCTCTAAATCCATTAATTGATGAAATATGTACAAAAAAGAAACAGGTCAACTTTTCAATTTCTAGATTTCACAGTTTTACCCCTGACGCTATGAAAATATTGAAGAGAACATTATTGTTCAATTTCCTTTTCCTCAGTGAGTAATTAATGAAAACGTGAACAATCTCTTTATATTGAAGGGTTGTCGTTACTCAAATAATTTCACTGAGCTTTGTACCACCTCCACTGATCCTAGAAATCATTTTCATAAAACACCACATAAATGTCTGCAGTATTTACGACACCATCGTAAAGCAGCTAATCTACGCTTAATGTGGCGCCTAAATTCCGAAAAATTATAATGTCACTATTTTCCGCAACTCATCTCTCAAACAGAATGCTTAATATGGAATATCAAATGCATAGTGAAGCTCCCTTGAGCGTCCATCAATATTAAGCATCTATTAAAGCAGACGATGACATTAGAGCTCAAGTTTGAGGCTCAAAATTAAATAACTTGTCCATCAGCATGAATAACAATTAATTTTGCCTTGGTGCATCGCACAGCAATGAATCTTAATTGAATAATAGGACAACCTTTGTCCTTGGACAAATAACTGCAAGAACTGTCAGCATTGCTAAAATTGGAAAACCTGCTTGGTTTTGCATAATCAAGGCCGATTGGATGTGAATTGGACATGTGGTGATAGGGATCGGTGAAAAAAAGAATTTTATTGAATTAATTTTGTATTAAGGTGGCTGTTTTTTTAAGGATAATTGAATAAATGCTGCATTTTTATGTGAAATTAACAAGTGACACTTAGCATCCAATTAACTGTTTCGTTGTAATTATTGTACAAAGTTTAGTACAATCATGGCAATAACAGCAACCTACTGGTCTGTATACGTGGCACACTTTTACTATTATTGTACTATTCAAAGGATAGTTGTACTGAATGATTTTTTGGACTAGATTGCATGAATGTGGAAAGTTTGTTTTTGTTAATTTGTTTTTTGATCAATTGTGAAAAGATTCAGATGAACAAAATGTTATTGTAGAGATCTATAAACAATGCTTTTCGTTGATAATCAAAAATGATGATACGATGTTCGTCAATTGTGGGTTGGTTAAGGCGAATAAAAGTCCTTTGAATTGAAATCTGATTCTCTCAAAATATAATTCAATAGAAAATCAAATCCTCTTCAAAATGATTTTTATCGTCTAAATCGCTTGACAAATAATAAGTTATGATTGATGACGTGGCAATGTCCAAACTTCCATGATATCGTAGTTTTTTGGCCGATTAAAGCGAGTGAAAAATCATTCAAGGTAAAATTTGATTCTCTTTATCACTTGTCAAATGTCAAAGTTATGCTTGCTGAGGTGGCAATGTTTAAAATTCAATACACCGTTATTTTTTATCCGATTTTAACGAATCAAATAGAATTCAACAGAAAATAAAAATTCTTGTCATAATGGTTTTTTGACCATCTAAATCCGTCAACAAATAAACAAATCTTGTTTGATGACGTGGCAATGTTCAAACTTCCATAACATCGGCATTTTTTGGCCGATTAGAACGAGCAAAATATCATCCAAATTGAAATTCAATTCTCTACTTGTAAAACCATTGAGTTTTTCTCCATCGTCACTGTGCAATCAGCTATATTGGCTTAGCTGTAGCTGAATCGAGTTCATCAGTCAATCGATAGCGTAAATATTGATAGGCCGACAAGGAACAGCTTATTATTCGATAACCCAAACATAATATCTCAATGCGAATTTACATTCGATGTTCACAAACATCCATCTACATTCAACATAATGCGAAACAATGGCAGTATTTTCAGGGCGAAATGCGATTTTCCCATGATACGGACTCTAATTTATTGCTGCTCATTTGTTGGATTGCAATGAGAACAATATTAATGTGATTATCTCTTAGGATAATAAATTGGTAAATATTTGCATTATCGACCATTTACAATAATTTGTCATATATTTTATCATCAAACGTCCCATTGAAATTTTCTTCAAATAAAAGTTAAAGACAATGACAAAATCTACACTTTTTGTTTAAAACATTTTTTTTTCTGTGCCATAATTTTCAAAATACTTTTTTTGTGACGTCATCAATTGATGCTGGTCAGAAGAGGAGTTTCAGTAAATTGAAAGTTATAAAGTATCAGCTTGTCTTAATTTTTTATTGAAAGAGTTTTTTTATATGACCGTTTGATTTCAAGTTATAGTGAGTTGAACTGTAATTACGTCATCATTTAATTTTGATAAGCATCATATCTTTGTTAAAGGTTCTTTTACAAAAAGATATCTTTAAATAAAAGTTGCAGAAGATAAAAAGCTCTATATTTTAATCCTTGGGATTTTTTTTTATATCACCTTTAGTTTTCAAGATATTCCAGTACAAAATTTATGACGTGATCGTTTGATGTAGGTGAGGAGCATGGTTTTGTATAAACATCTCTCCCAGTGTGCCTCTGTGGAAAAATATTTACAAATAGAAGTTGTAGACGATAAAAAGCTCTATATTTTTTGTTCATCAAGTTTTTTTACATGGACGTTGGTTTTCAAGTTATGACAGGACAAACTTTATGACGTAATCAATTGATGTTGGTGAGGAGCATGGTTTTATATAAATATTTTTTCCAGAATACCTCTTTTGAAAAAGATATTTTTGTATTTTCTATCTAGATTTCAAAATATTTTCGAAGAAACTTGATGACTCTATACATTGGCAATGTTGTATCTGAATATCTTTTATAAAGCCATCAAAAAAATTCATCTTAAAATAAAAGTTATGTTCCAAATTTTTTATTTGGAGAGTTTTCTTGTACGAGCTGTAATTTTCTAGATATTCTAGGTCAAATTTTATGACGTAATCGATTGGCGCAAGTTTTCACAAAAGTCTGGATTATATTTCTCCAGTTGTAAAGCACAGCAACGGATTTATTGTAAACGAACTATCGATAAGTATTTCGAAATAAATGTCCCGGAAACATTCCTCCATCGAGCAAATCCCATCAATAGCACATTTTTCCAGACGTTCCATTAAATGAGATACAACCGTTTGGTCTTGTGCCAAATGATCGACCGGCAACAAGCCATACCTACATAAATAATGTATAGAATTAGTCGCTAAAAGAAAACCGCGGCTCAGCAGTTCCCCATTAATTTTTCCCATTTTCTTTTAATCAAACATCGTTCCTGGTCCTCATAAACACGACTCTTTATCGTCATTACATTTTTGCCTTTTCAGAACATGCAAAATGACTGAATTTCTAATTTATATTTCACGTTTATGACGGGTTTTATCTCTTTTTGTGGCGCGATTTTTACATTTTTTTTTTGCCTACGGCTGAAATTAAATTGATATTTGAGTGAAACGAGACACAATTTGGACAAACAGTGTGCCGTTGTAATTATTTGTTGCAAATTGACGCTTGTGGCTGGCTTTTATGTATTTTGCTGTTAACATTATTCTATGTTTTGCTGGTTTACTTGTGACATTTGTTGTAAAAATAATTCTACGTGGACATTAATAAACAATGATGAAACAACGGCAGTTTATTACCATATTTAATTTCTCGAAACTGGTTTCTGATGTTTGCGTTTGAAGTTTTAATGACGATCTCGTAAAAAAAACTCACTTACACTGGTTTTAGGAGCTTTGAATTTGATTATTCATCGTAAATTCACTCAAAATAATTGAAAATTGAAGTATGATCCACAATTGTTACGAATATTGCGAAATCTGATTGACGATGACGTCACACTAGTTTCTTTAGGAATGTGTTTCAACAATCATTTGGTCTATCAAAAACTTTCTGAATAAAAGCTGTAGACTAATTCATGCTCCATAATATTTATCTGAAGATTTTTTTGATACAACCCAAAATAAGAGCGGCATTGATCAAAAAACTGAAATAAGTGAGTTATTGCTCTATCGAAAACCCCCTCGAATGATGTTACTCAAATTTGATAATTTGAAAACTATCACACACAAAAAAATGTTTCAAATAAAAGTTGTACACAATAAACGGTTGAATAGCTTTTACACGAAAAGATGTTTGATATATCAAATAGTTTCACAGATCAAATGACTCAAAATCCATAAAACCCCCTCATTTAGTCAATCTTCTCTATTAAAATAAACTCCAGTTCAGACAAGCAATTCGTCAAAATACACCCAATTTAATGGCCTATAAATGTATCCGAAAACATTTTGGCCTCACGCCAATAAACATTAAAATAACATATTTTAAATGGCAATATTAAGCGGTTATCTATTTTATTCCGTCTGGACAAAAGGGCCGAAATCCTCAGAAAACCGCAATCCTTTCCGTCTACACGGTAACTTTTTCTTAAGCCGATTATTTCTTATTTTGCATAGAACGGACCGTTTGCTCTGGAACACTCTTAAGAGGATCAGTTTTAGATTTCAAATTAAAATTGTGTCCAGTGGCACGAGTATGACGGGATTATTTTTTGTTTTGTTTTCTTTCACAGCAAAGCTGGTTGTGGTTGAATGCCAGATCCGTATTAGGCTTTGTGATTTGTTTTTTTTTGAGAAAAGGACATTGTTGGGATGAACACAGAAGGTTTTTTTCGCCCGGGTTGCTTTAATTGGAAGTTGGATATACTCCAATTTATGATCTTAGTAACCAGCCCTCGTATAAAGAGGGCTGGACTTCTTCAGCTAAAAGTTTTTTATTATCCATAACTTTTATTTGAAGATTTTTGCTGTCTGGTGCTTTTCAAGACGGGTAAAGTTAAATAAAAGTGCCTGCTCTATTAATGTCAGGAATATTTGACGAGGTAAAAATACCTCTTATCAAAAAACTTTTCAGTAAAAATTATGACATTTTGCATCATTTGCAAGTTTTATTTGAAGATTTTTTTTTAATATATTTTCTAAAAGAAGTAGGGAAATGTCAATGTTTACCTGAAACGTCATAGGTACTCAGTTGATACAAAATATTTTAATAACCCACCCTTGTGGTTATTGAGATATTTTGTGATATAAATATTGTGATATCAATTCATGACGTCACTAATATTTCACTAGGAATATCCCATCAGCCGTCCTTCGTGTAAAGAAACTTTTCAGATAAAAATTATAGAATTTTTACTGACTACAACTTTTGTTGGAGACATTTTGCCAACAGATTTCTTATCAGTATAGTTGAATAATTTATATCAATCCATGCATGACGTCACTGATATTCAACTAGGAATATCTCATCAGTCACTCCTCGTATCAAAAAAGTTTTTCAATACAACTGATGGTTAACGTGATAAATATTTGTGACGTCATTTCTCAAAAACAATTTAACAAAAAAAAAATGTCGATCAACAGTTGTTAACTTTTTTTTGCTACGACGAATCGTTATTGAGATATTGCTTATTGAATGTTCTGAAGGCACAAAAAAGTTTCACAGCATTTCATCGTCTACAACTTTTATTTGAAAATGTTTCCTCAATATGTTCAAGGAGCACTTACCTCATCAATCAAACCCTCTACTCAAAGTAACTTCAAACAGCTCTCCGCTCCTCCCAAACGTATCGCATATACGTAAAAAGCAAGTTCCCTCAAAAATGTTAATATTAACATCAGCTCCACATCCAGAGCATTGGAAATTCAGTAAGCATAGCGCGCGTTTCCAACTCCAAGTTTGATAGAGCAAAATGGAAAAGTTGACTTTTTTTCGCATTACTCTGCATATTTGCCAGCGGCGGAGATTAACTATTTTGATGTCAAAACAATTGAATCGATGTGCCATTTGGACGAAGTGAAAACCGAAAAAACTAATCAAAGCCCAGATATGGATTTTGCCACAGAACGAGAAAACTTAGAACAATGCAGATTGTTGTGGCTTGACGAAAAAAAGGTTTTTCTTGTTCGCCCCGATTTTGGTTCGAATAAATGGAGGATGTTGAGGGAACATCATTAAAAGTTGGGTTTGTTAGTCTGATGGAAATACTGTTGCTTCAGAGTTGACAAAAACTGCTCATTTTATCAAAACACTTTTCAAATATTAAAAAAAGTCTCATAGATCAGAACGTCATCGTTCGGCAGAATCACCAACCACAAGATGCGAGATTCTCAACATTATCAGTGGACCTCCACCATTATGATATCAAGCGGTCTATAACAGTTTAGCGGATGTAACCCTCCCAGGGAGAAACGCAAATAAAAGTTCTTTTGAGCTGTTTCCTCAGTCCGACAAAATATACGAACGTTTCTGCCTATTAGGCGTCATTAGCGCAGCTATAAATCCGACTGATGACGTTATGATCTATTATACTTCACAGTCCATTCACTTATCGGACAGACGCGAACGGTATTTTGAAATGTTTCTCTAGTCGGACCTATAGCTGCGCTGATGACGCCTCGTATGCAGAAACGTTCGTAGAATGGCCTAGCTGAAGAAACTGCCCGAAATAAAAAAAAAACATTTTCTTTATCTTGTATACAAAGTTTTTTAAAGATAGATAGATAAAAACGGTATTAATTAGAGTCTTTTGATGACGTCATTGAGGTCTGATGACTCATATTGGAAAAACAACTCCTCACATCGAAAAACTTTTCAAATAAAAAAATATCGATTATACAGGGTCGTTTAAACGAATGCAAAGCTGCGCATTTTCATGCTCAACAAAAAGCAATCTTGAAATTTGAAAAATCCCGATTAACGGTATTAATTAGAGTCTTTTGATGACGTCATTGGAGTCTGATGACTCATATTGGATTATATGTATCTTTTTATTTTCCATGTCATTTGTATATTTAATTAGATAAATCGTTATTGGGTGTTATTCCGATTTTGGTCCAGTCAATTAGTTCTGTTTAGTTGTGCAGGTTTTCTCATAAGAATAACGTGTCGAATGAAGATGGATTTATGAACCAGACTATGATATGTGTTAGAGACAAGGGTTTCGTAACTAATTTTCTCTGGTATCATTTTTTGAATGAGTATTTTTTCGATGGTTGCGATACCTCAATGCCTCAGAGACGTCAAAAGTGGATTATAATAAAATTAAAAATCCAGGTCTGTATTTAAAAAAAAACAACTTGATGATAGCCGCTCGAAGACGAAACGTCATATTTTTAATTTTATACCGCCATATTGTAGAGGAGTAAAAGTGACAATGAGAAAATCTAATTCATTTTAAAATATCTTCTCAAATGAACTCAGTAAATTAATGATAACGATTTTGCGAAATTACGTTTTTTTTTCGAATATCTTCGGAAGTAGTCGGAATTTTCCAAATTTCAAAATGGCATTTTGTTAAGCATTAGAATTCGCAACTTTGCATCCATTTAACAGACCCTGTATCTTTTATAATAACCAAGATTCCCATGCATATACACTCGAATCTGTCGCACCCTGTATAATTGTCTATAACTTTTATTAGAAGACTTTTCATGGAAAAAAAGATAATTGGTAACTTCTGATGACGTCATGGATCATATTCCAGAAACTAATCATTACTTCAAAAAACTTTGCGAATAACAAATGCTACTATTATAATTGCCTATAACTTTTTTTCTGAAGTTGTATATTTTTTTTTTCAAAAGTTATACGATTGAAATCAATCTAGTTTTCAAAAGTCAAAAACTAATAGAACCACAAAATGGGTTCAGCTGAATATAATAATGATTGCCTATCAATCATAGTACATTACGTTGATAAATAGTACAATCAATTTCACGCCAAGTAGGCTACTAGCGTCGCACTGACGCACTGCACGGTTGCTGCTATGATTACAATTGTACTAAACTTTGTACAATTCTGTAAATTGTCTCTAAAACTCCCCAATAAAGCAAATAACCTCAAGACGTCCCAGTTATAATTTCATCCGGAACATTTCCCTCGAGACAAGAAAGAAAAGTGAAAGACCTTGTCTGAGGAAAAAAAAGAAAAATTACAGACGGTCTGGGATTAGTCGAACAGCGCCATAGTGTCAATCAAATCTATTACCAGAAAAACACTAATAAATTGTTTTTTATCCGCTTATAACACGCATTTATTGGCTCTGGCCTCGTATTTGGTTTTATAGACGCACAAATAAAATGTCCGATATTGCCTATCTAGATTGGTTATGCTCGGAACTTTCGTTGAGAGAGAAGAGATGGCCTTTTTATTGCTTACTTTCGGTCTGGAGACGTTATTTTCGCAATTGGAATGGAAAATATGTATTGATTTCCCAGGCTACAATGTGCCGGTGGAAACGAGAGGAAATGGTCATCATTCAATGAGTGGACAATAAGGGGATTGTTTATTTGATGACAGTCTTCAAATAAAAAATGATGATAAGTCGAGCGATAAGTACTACAGTTTTTTTTATGATGAGTTTTCCTGATACGGAGGAGGGTCTATGAGATATTTCTTGTTGAAAATTTGTGACGTCATTCAACTACAATTTTCTTATAGAAAATCTGGCGGCAAAATATGTATCTCAAAAGTTGTAGGAATATCTCATCAACCATCCCTTGTATCCAAAATATTTTACCACAAAAATTATAGAATTTTTAACATTTCTCGGGTCGGAAAAACAAATTTACGAAATTTTTAGTGTCGTTTTGATTAGTTTGAGTTGGATTTGGTTAGCTTGCGTTAATTGTGGTTAGTTTTGTATAATTTGGGTTAGTTTTGGTTAATTTGGGTTTGTTTTGGTGAATTTGAGTTAGTTCTGGTAAATTTTGGTCAGTTTTTGTTTGTTTGGGATGGTTTTCGTTTGTTTGGGATGGTTTTCGTTTGTTTGGGTAAGTCTTGGTGAATTTGGGTTGGTTTTGGTTTGTCTGGGTTAGTTTTGATCAGTTTTGGTCAGTTCGAGCAAGTTTTGATTAGTTTTGTTTTTTCTTTATTGTTTCGGGTTTGGTTAGTTTGAGTTGGTTTTGGCTAATTTGGGTTAGTTTTGGTTAATTTGGGTTAGTTTTGGTTAGCTTGAGTTGGTTTTGGTTGGTTTGGGGTTAGTTTTGGTTAATTTGGGTTAGTTTTGATTTGATATACAGTGTGTCCAAGATAAAAATGTCTAACGTGTTGATCTTGTGAACCATAAGAGAAACGAAGATGGTTAAATTACAGAAAAGTTGTGCATTTTCAAGCCTAACAATATGCCGTTTAGAAAGTGTTTTAATTCCGAGTAGTTCCGGAGATGTGCCTTCGAAACCGAAGTTCGCCGATTTCCTTTTTTTTATTTCTGTCGTTATTTAAAGAGATACAAAAAACCCAAGCCACTTTTTCTTGACCAATTTTTAAGCTCTATAAAACAACGTCGAGAGAGATTTGCAGTTCGACATTTCGTTTCGGAGAAACCATCATCAACTCCATTCTTTTATATGGCGTCATATAAAAAAATTAAGTGGATGATGGTATCTCCGAAACGAAACGCTGTTGTGTCTGTTTTTCCATATCTCTTTGAAAAACGCCAGTGAAAAAATAAAATGAAATCGGCAAATTTCGGTTTTTTAGCCATATTTCCGGAACCACACACAACGTCGAGACTGTCGAGAGTCTTGGACCCCCACGTTTTTTCCCCATTTCTACAGATATTAAAAACCTGAGTACATATATAGTACTATATTCTTTTTCCCAGTCTAGGTGCTCAGACTTTTTTTTGTTGTAAAGTCATTGTGCCTTTTTGTCCTCTGAAAGAAAAAAAGCCACTTTTGACGGTTTTTCAGAATGTTTTGTATACCGTTTGATGTTATAATGGTGGATATCCACTACTAATGTTGCGAATCATGCATCTTGTGGTTGGTGATATTGTGATTCAACCGAACGATGGCGTTATGATCTGTATGTATAACGCTTATAGACAATGTTTCATTATTTGAAAAATGTTTTGCTGGAATGAGCAGTTTTTGTCAACTCCAAAGCGTCAATACTTCCAATAGACTAACAAAATCAACTTTTGATAATGTTCCCTCAACATCCTTCATTAGCTCGAACCAAAATCGGGGGCGAACAAGAAAAACCTTTTGTTCGTCGAGCCACAACAATTCGCATTGTTCCAAGTTTCTCGTTCTGTGGCAAAATCCATATCGGGGCTTTGATTAGTTTTTTCGGTTTCTACTTCGTCCAAATGGCGCATCGATTCAATTGTTTTGACATCAAAATATCTAATTTCCACCCCTGGCAAATATGCAGAATAATGCGAAAAAAGTCAACTTTTCCATTTTGCTCTATCAAACTTGGAGTTGGAGACGTGCGCTCATGCTTACTGAATTTTCAATGCTCTGGATGTGGAGCTAATGTTAATAATAACATTTTTGAGGGAATGAGCTCCTTGTATGTGTTTCAATTTCAACCTGAAAACCTTTTTAAAACCTTTTAAAATATAAGAGATATCCCTCTTCAATATTTTTTCTTAATAAAATCTTCGAATTACGATAAAATTTTTAAATTGAAGTTCACTCGGGACCTTTGAATTTCACGTGAAAACACTATGCTATTGGTTTGACGTCACCGGCTCTGATTCCGTTCTTTACATTTATCAGCTGGCGTGAATAAGCGAGTATTTTGTTGGTTTTGTGGTTTGTGTATCATCATCTTTTTTATTGTTATCCTGTTAACCTTTTAGCTTCAACTCTCCGATGTTTAGCACATGTAAAGAAATCATTTTTGGCAGAAAAATCACCACAACATCAATAAATTCATTAAAGGATATTCTCCGATTTTGCTTTTACAAATCCTTCAGACAGCATCGATAATATTTTTTTTATAATACTGACATGAGGACTGACAGTGGCGAAACTACACTAGAAAATCTCGAAAATGTATTGGAATTCAAAAACGTTGCGTGTCAACACTGAAACAGCCCACAACCTATAAATGTCATGTCAAGGCAGGGACGGATTTAAGCCGCGATTGGACCACACTATTGCCGTTTCTCTGTCTGTTGGGTTAGGATTGTTGAGGTTAGTGGCGGAGGTTGTTTGTCTCTCTTGATATTTAATTTTTAAGTCTTGTATCTCATCGGCATCAAGAATCATCATAAATAGATAAAAAAGCTTTGTTTCCTATTTTGATTTTGTTATCAATATTAATCATGAATCTGAGATGGATAATAAATATATTAATGATTATTGTGCTGTGTGTCAAAAGTCAAAACAGATTTTCAACTAAACGAAATCTAGTGTACTTTGTACAGTTTTTGTATGAATTTGTGCTTATCCTTATTTGTCTGTATCAAATTAAAAATTAAGGTAGATACATAAATTTCAAATTTAAATGTCCAAAAGAGTTTCAAGGTTCATTAAATGAATTTTCATAACATGTTAAGAGTACCATCAGATTCCACTTTGCAATGATTAATGAATTTATTTCGAAATGTTTTTCTTTGTGTAGGTATTTGGTTTGTGAGTATAGGGTTGAAACTATTTTTTTTGTGTGTGTGTAGCAGTGTAGTACTAAAATTTGTAGGTATTTAATTAACATATAAAATTTATAAAAAATACACTTGAACAAGTGCAACCTTCTGATTACGTCACAAATATTTAACAATAAATATCTCATCACCCATCCATCTTATCAAAAACTTTTCCAATAAAAATTAGAGCAATTTTTACTTTCTGCAAGTGTTATTTGAAACCAGATTTTTTATAAGGAAGTTATAGTTGAATAAATGTCAGAAATATTTGATAAAGAACATTCAATCAACCATCCCTGGTATCTATCTATCTGGAAATAAACAAAAAAATCACATTCCTACATAAAACCCTGGAAGCCCCAAAAAATCAAACCATCACCACTAAAATTGAGTCATCAAAAGCTGTTCCATAAATCCGGCCCAAAATACGATGATGGATGTAAACCGCGTTTTTCATAATAGCCGCTAAACGGAACACGAATCATCATTCATGCGTTGTTGTGTGAATACAGACACACAGTCACATTGAGAAAATTCCTGACTCGACACATTTTACCCTCATCCTAACGGGAAATGGAAAAATGCACACCGCAAATTCCTTTCGATAATGATAAATCGTGTGGCAAATCAACCCTCAAATAAAAAACCTTATAATAGGGTGTCGCACACAAGACTGATGACTGAGCAAATTTGTTTTCTTTAGTCGCAGGTGACAGGAAAAAATTGCTGCCATTTTGGAAATTGCACAGGAAGGGAAACTTCAATGAGTCAATAAATTGTTCTTTGTTTGGTGGGCGGTTAATGAGTGAGGGTTTTGGAGGTCATTTACCTTCCTTAGGAAACATCTTGCAATAAAAACGCTCAAATAAAAGTTGTAAACAATGAAACATACCACAAGAGGTATGGAAAACATTTTTTTATACGAGGGTTGGTTAATAAGATATCTTACGTCAAATATAATTCCGACAACACAAGGTGTGCGGATACTTTCTACAAGCAACTATTCAGAAAAGAAATTCTTCGAATAAAAGTTATAGACAAGTAAAAAAGCTATTTATTCATGGTTGATAAGATCTTCTTTATCAAACGCTTATGACCTCACCCACACTATCTTGCCACAAAAATCTGTGAACATCTAAAACCCAATTTCGCACATCAGCAAAACAACAATTACGCTGACTAATCATCGCTTACCTAAGAAAAATAACAATGGAACACTCGAAGTGTGAATCCGCGATGACCCTCAGAGATAAAAAATTTCAAAGAACGTCGCGAACGAGAAAAACAGATTGTCTCGTGATTAAAGGTCCCGAAATTCCACATCCCGAATAGCCCATTCATTCTCCCTAAGGACTCTCGGGCTATAATTCTTGCGACAGTTTAGAGTGGCCTTTTGCTATAATGCCCCCCGCTATTTTGCCAAGTATTTTCCACGTGGATGAAGCTGAAGAGGATTGACGGGAGTTTTCGGGAATTATGGCAGATGAGGATGCTATGTAGTGCTAAATTGAGGAGACGGACGAGTGTTTTAATCAATATCATGGAAACTATGACTTGGAGGGGGAACTTTTTCCAATAAAAGTTGCAGAGCACATTATAATGAGTAACTTTTTTTTGGAGACTTTTTCAGTAGCTGCTGTAGGTTTTGAGGTTTTTGCCATCAAATATTGTCTAGGGTTATCAACACCACTTATGCTTGGTGCATGAATTTTTGGATACATATAGTGGAAACTTAGCCTTGGAGAGAAAACTTTTTCCAATAAAAGTTTTTGGGCACTTCATAACAAGCAACTTTTTCCAAAAAACTATTCCAGTAGCTGTTGCGGATCCTGACATTTTGGCCATCAAAAAATATTGTTCAGTGTCATCAGCGGTGCATGGAGGTTTTGATCAATATCATGGAAACAATTCCTTGGAGAGGAAACTTTCTTCCATAAAAGTTGTAGACCACTCAATATCAAGCAACTTTTGCTCAGAAGCTATTTCAGTAGCTGCTGCAGATTTTGAGATTTTTAACATCAAATATTGTCTAGAGTCTTCATCACTGCTTATGCTTGGTGCATGGATGTTTTGATCAATATCATGGAAAATAAGCCTTGCAGAGAAAACTTCCAATAAAAGTTGTAGAGCACTTCATAGCGAGAGACTTTTATCCGGAAACTTTTCCAGAAGCTGCTGCAGATTGTGAGATTTTTTCATCAAATATTGTTTAGGATCATCAACACCATTTATGCTTGGTGCATGAATGTTTTGATGAATATCATGGAAAAAATGCTTTGGAGAGAAATCTTTTTCCAATAAAAGTTTCAGATAACTTCATAACGAGCAACTTTTATTCAGAATTTAGTTCAGTAGCTGCTGCAGATCTTAAGACATTTGCCATAAAATATTGTAGTCTAGGGTCATCATCACTCTTCATGCTTCGTGCTTGGATGTTTTGATCTTTATCATGGAAACAATGCCTTGAAGGAGAAACTTTTTATTATAAAAATTGTAGAGCACTTCATAACAAGTAACTTTTATCCAGAAACTATTCCAGTAACTGCTGCAGATTTTGAGATTTCTGCCATAAAATATTGGTTATCAATCCCACTGATGCATGGATGTTTTGGTAAATATCATAGAAACTAAGGCTAGCAGCGAAACCTTTTTTCAATAAAACTTGTAGAGCACTTTATAACTAACAACTTTTATCTGGAGACTTTTCCAGTAGCTGCTGCAGATTCTGAGTTTTTTTTCATCAAATATTGTCTAGGATCATGAACACCATTTTTATGCTTGGTGCATGAATCCTTTGATGAATATTATGGAAACGCTGCCTTGGAGAGAAAACTTTTTCGAATTAAAGTTGCACTTCATAACAAGCAACTTTTGATCGGAAAGTAGGTGTTCCATGCATCAGCTTCTGTAGATTTTGAGATTTTTGGAGTATCATCGCTTATAATTTTACTTGGTGGGCGCGATCTGGAAAAGTGCGTGTATCAGAGTGCATGGAGATCTCCATTGCTTCAGTCTCCATTCCAAATGGTGATATACATTGAGCTGGAACAGATGGAGATAATCAAGGTTTCATAGATTCAGATGATTCTGATGTTATTGAGGATAACAAAAGTTTTGATGTTTCCAAAGATTCTTAAACTTTCACAGATTCTCATAACCCTCATGACTCTCAAGGCTCCAGAGATTTTGAAGATCTTGAAGTTTCCAAGGATTTTTCAGATTCTAAGAATTCTTAAGTTTCCACATCCTACACAGACTGTGAAAATGTCAAAGCTAATAAAGATTCCTTCAGTTAGGTAGAATGTTTTTCCTATGAGTGTCTTATTTATCAAAAAAAATGTTTTTGAAGATTTCATAATAATAATAATACAACAAAATCACACAAGTGCGGAAAAGTGAAAAATCGTTCCTAAGGAAGTTAAGGTTCGATTTTCACGTGGTTTATCGAGTAGTACCGTAATTATTCATATACAATAATTTGTTAAAAATTTAGTGGAAAACCCGTCAGTACCAAATTCAACTCGATATGTTAATTGGATTCGGAGATGTTCAATCAAATGTAGGACGTTGTCATTTTTCCCCAAGAAAGTTTAGGCTCGATTTTGACGTGATTTCTCAAGTAGTACCATAATTATTCATTCGAAATAACTGGTTGAAAATCTAGTGAGGAACCCGTCAGTGCCACATTCAACTTGATATGTTGATTGGTTCCGGAGATATTCAAATAAATGTAGGACATTGACATTTTTCCCCACGATTTCGACGTGGTCCCTCAAGTAGTACCGTAATTATTTATATAAAATAATTAGTTAAACATTTATTGACGAACCCGTCAGAACCTAATTCATTTCGATATGTTGATTGGTTACGGAGATATTCAATTAAATGTAGGACGTTGTCATTTTGTCTCAAAAAAGTTTAGGCTCGGATTTTGATGTAGTACTGTAATAATTATATAAAGTAGTGTTGGAAATTTTGTGGGGAACCCGTCAGTACCAAACCCAACTCGATATATTGATTGGTTCCTAAAGCTTTTGAATATTCTTACGAATCTAAAAATTCCAAAGATTTTGAAAATATCAGAGGTCTTGCTGTTTCCAAAGATCCTAAAGATTTAAACAATTTTAGAGATGCTCAAATTTCTGAAGGATTGCAGTGACTTTGGAACGTTTACGGATTCTCAGAGTTCTAAAAATTCAAATTACTTTCAAGATATTGGAGATTCTAAGAATAATAGAGATTCTACAGTTTCCAAACATTTTTAGGATACTCCCATAAAATCTCCAGATAATTTACTCGTTAATTAGTTTCATTGAAAAGTTTTTTAATAAGAGAAATGGTTTCTGATATAATGGCATTCAAATTTCTCTGACTGTGTCGCTATGATTATACGATATTTTGATGAATCCAGTGCTTCTGACAAAAAAAATCCTAATACAAAATTTGTCCATAATTCATATCCGAAAAGTTTTCTAATTAAATGTACAATTTTTGATATAATCTACATAAAATGATCCATGTCAATCAAACTCATCCCTCGTCACTTTCCAGACGCTAAACTCTGAATCTCCATTGTTTCTCCAGTTGGCGCATTCGGAACTGTTGATGCATGTTACATGGATTGTGACGTGTACAAGACAATACAAAAGCATTTTAATATCCATACACAAATCCAGCTCAGGTGGAGGTTGAAGAGGGGCAAAAAACGCAATTCCCATTCCGCTTATCCGGAGTGGGGCATTGTTCCAAATCGGATGATTTAGTTCCATTTCCGGCCGCTTTAATGCCAAAGAACGGGCTCCATTCAAAAGTGCCATATTTGCTCAGCATCTGGTTATACAATTGCGAATCGTGAATTGACCGCGATTCGCTGAAATCGATGCGACTTAATCAAAAATTAATTTTTTCTCTGCGTACATTGAAGCAATTTGCGGTTTTGCGGCCGATCGATTTTTTCGACGTGCAATCTCGATTTTCTAGTTAAAATTTTATGGGAGGAAATTTGGATGAGTGGATCGTAAAACTTAAATTAATAGATTGGGTAGTAAAATTTTTCATAGACGATTAGGTTGGCTACTGAGAGAGATGATAATGTATTTTGACTGTCTACTATTTTTCTTCAATAAATTTGCACCGCACTTCAGCTATCCATATCCATCAAATTATGCGCATCTTGGTGAATATGAATAAAAACAGCTCTGAAAGTTTCACTTGAAAAGTTTTTTCCCTCAGAGTTACCGCTTTCGCTGAGAGGCACTGTGCTTCTTGGTCTTGAGAAATGATGACGTCAGATTTCCGATTTTTGGTATATCAAAAACCGTTGCTCGCATCGAAAAGTTCTTAAGATAGAAAGTGTTGCACAGAAAATTCTCTACAAGTTCCATATGAATAATTTTTCAGTTGGAGGCAGAACTTTTGAGTTATCGTTAAGGGACTGCACTGGTTGGTTGAAGCAGATGCATGACGTCAGATAATTTCTGATCTTCTGTATATATCAAACCGGAGCTCCAACCAAAAAATTCTTTAAATAAAAAGTGCTGCATAAATAACTTTCTACAAGTTTCATACAAACAATTTTTCCGTCGGAGGCAGTACTTTTGGGTTATCGCTTAGAGACTGCACAAGTTGGTTCAAGCCGATGCATGACAATTTTGGATCTTCAGTATATAAACAACCGTAGCTCTAATCAAAAAACTTTTCAAATAAAAATTGTTGCATTAATAATTCTCTAAAAGTTTCATATGAACACTTTTTCCGTCGGAGGCGGTACTCTTGAGTTATCGCTAAAAGGCTACACTAGTTGGTTAAAGCTGATGCATGACGTCACAAAATTCTCTGTTGTAACCCTGTAGCTTTCATAAAACAACTCATCCAATAAAAGTTATTCATTCATTGATAGTCTACAAACTTTATCCCAAAAATATTCTTCTCAGAGACACCCACAAGTTATTAAGAACAAAAAGCTCCCAACCCTAGAAAAGCAGAATACACTTTCACCCCCAATAAATACTTTTGTGTCAATACAGCCACGAAATAAATCTTGTCAGAGACTTGATTGTGGCCCAGAGTGCATTGAACGGAAACCGAGACAAAAGCAGAAGCAACCCCCATCATCCCGAGGGATTATCCATCATTTTGTAACAATAAAGCCTAAATTAAAAAACTCTCAATTTGGCCCAGATGGAGGTGTTCCCAAGATGGACAAATGAATTTTGGAAATTCAAATTTTTACGTGATATTTCGCCGGCGCCGTGACGCATTTCACCAACTATCTATATGGGCCCATTCAGGCCACTGTGCACATTGATCAAACTTTCTATCTGTGCTCCATTGTTTCAGTTGACAATGGCATCGATTTTTGTTCGATATGTTTGACAATAATTATCAAATTCAAATCAGATTACAGCAGAAACTGTTGAACTGATCGAAAAACTTTTCAAATAAAAGTTGTTCATTGGTGAGTTCTTCACAAGTTTTACTCAAAAAGTTGTTTTCTCTGGAAGACGGTTTTTCAGATATCGTCCTGAATGTGGGATCTTCAGGTAACAAGGTTAATGACGTCCAAAATAATTGGGTGGCGAATTAAACCCTAGTTGAAAAACTTTCAAGGTTATCCATTGATCAATATTCTTTTAATTTTATTTGAAAAGTTTTCTCTAGTTTCCCCAATATCGATTTTATGGCAAACATCTCTCAATATTTTCCAGAATCCTGACCTATCAATGATCTCAATTAAATCTGGAAAATTTGAATGTAAAGCACTACAAAATCAATCAAAAACAATTTTCCATTAACAAATTGAATTCCAGCTTCACCCATCCAGTGATTTATGCATACCAATATGTGCATGAATAAACCATCTCAAATAATAACGTGTTTCGTCCAGTGTGAAAAATCCCTGATTCGTGATGATACGATTCACATTTATTCATCAACCGCATGGACATTTACGGTGCGATAGTTTCAGCTGTAGCTGATCAGCTTCAGCTGCAGAATGTCTAGTTTCCGACAGCTGTTGTACCACTGGATCCCGAAATTGATTGTTCAATTGTACGATTTGCGTTTTTATCGCTAATCGGATCAGTTTGATCGGTTTGGGGGGGGCTGAAAAAGTGGTTTTTACGCTTCATTTCGATGCGAAATTGAAAAAAATGACAGACCATTAAAAGGGGAATGAGGTTTTTATGGAAAAGAGAGATTATTTTTTTTTCGATGTTGAGTTCACCCCTTTGTGCGATTAAGGGTGGTTTGCGCTAAGTTTACCATTAAATATTTCGACAATTTGACCCATAATAAACAGTAAATTTTTATTAGCCTACCTTGAAGGATTTTTTTTCCTCTTTCATTTGGTACTACTCCGTCAGCTCTATATTTGGTAGTTTTACAGCTACAATGGTAAATACAAGAGTCACAGCATCAAGGAATTTGTTCTTTCAAGTCAAATATTTGAACAATTCACTGACTAACTTTAAACTTCAATTAGCCTTTCTTGACGCACATTTTCTCCACTTTCACATGGCACTACTGCGTCGGCTTTATTTTTGGTGGTTTTGGATATACAAGGCTCAATACGTGAGTTTAAGCGTCAAGAAGTTTATTCTTTAGAGTCAACAACTAACTCTAACTTCAAATATCAGAAAAATCTTACGTTTCAACTTAAAAAAAAAATCTAGCCTATCTTCAAGGAAACTTTTTGCTCTTTCACTTGGTACTACTCCGCCAGCTTCATATTCTAGGGATTTGAAGCTACAGAGCTCAATACTAGAGTCTTAGCGTCAAGAAGAACCCCAAATATCAAGAAAAATTGACTCACACACTTCAGACTCTTACTACTTTATCTTGAAGAAGATGTTCTCCTCTTTCACGTGGTACTTTTTCGCCAGCTCTATATCCAATGATATTCAAACTACAAATACAAATATTGGGATAACTCCTCAATCGAATAGCTGAAAAGTAACCCGATATATTTTAGTAGATGATAAGCTTTTAAAACGGGAGTTTATAAAAGCCACTCGTCCCCTCAAGAACCCTCAAAATCCTCCCTCCCAAAGTCATTACTTCATCGAAATTCAATCCGTCAACAAAGAAAAGCCGGCACAAAGACCGAACTGGCTATCATTATTTCCCAAAGTCGAATCCATCAGAAACAGAATTTTTTCTACGTTTGTTCCATTACAATGGAGAAATCATTTGCTCCATTGCTCCAGAAAGTTCCATTAAAAGAAATGGATATCATAACCAATTAAGTTATGCATTGCCACATGCATTTTCTCGACACTGCGAGGATAATGGCAAAATTACGTCCTCAAGGGTTGAGATGGAATTTCCATTTTATCCATAATTTTATGGAATATGACTGTATTGCTTTTATCAGTGGATTTATCGGATATACCGTAAAAAAGGTCCTTTTCTGGATGGAAGGCTGTAAAATTTTATTTTTTTCTTGATGAGGGTTGATTTGAATAATCAGTGAGGGTGTATCATAACCCATTCCTATGATGAGGCCATGCAAGTTTAGTACTTTCTGTTTACATAAAGAAAAAAGAAGAAATTTCCTTGAAAAGTCAGTAAAAGTTTATAGTGTATGGGTTAAATTTTCCAGATATTTGAGATTAAAATTAAGGTTGACTTGACTATTATTGAGCTCTGTAGCTTCAAAATCACGCGATATAGAGCTACCGGAGTATCACCATGTGAAAGAGAAGACATTTTTTGATAAACCAGGTTGAAAAATAATCCATTGTAAAGTTAAAAATAGACAAATGACAATCGTGTTCTTACAAATTATGAATTTAATTGTGGCACAAACCGGCACTATCTCCGCCCACAACCTGCCAATTTCTCACAATTCAATGCCAATCCGATAACCACCTCCCAAGTTCCTACTCATAAAACTCAAAAACTACATTCGAACTCAATTAGCAGAACCATGTGTCCGCACAGCTATCATAACATCTCATGACCTATTTGGATGTAGATTCATTTGCATCCATAATGGGCCATGTGACATGTGAAGCTGAATTAACATCAGCTGCATTGTTCGTCACATAATAGGTTTCACGAAATGGGCAGCTTCTCTTGTTGAATTTCGCTTTCCAGCTTCGGTTTGTTCAAAGTCAGTTTTGATTGCTGCAGCTGCGGATACTTTGAAAAAACAACTTCTTCAAAACTTACCCTAACAATTGCAATTTTTATAAAAAAGGTTGTTCACTTGAAACTTTTTCATGAGACCCTTCAATTTTCCTAACGATATGTTCACGTGCTTTACAAGCAAAACACGCAGAACTTTGCTCAAAGGAAACCAACGAATCATGAGATTTGTATCGGACAAGCAAATCAAAATACTATCCGTAAAAATAATCCATAATTTGAGGGGATATGATCTACATTTGTTCGTTTTTTTAAATCTTTGTATAATCTGATTGCAAGTGAATTTAGAACCACTGCCTCTCAAAAAGAAATCTCAAGTTTTTGCGGTATCTGCTAATCAATCCACAGTCTCAAAACTTTCTATTCAGAACTATTGCAACGGGTGTTTTTTTTTAATTCTCAACTCCAATTTGGAGGCCTCTAAACTAATCCCAAGATTAACGTACAAGCCCAGCTTCGGTAATAATATGTGCGTGTTGAGTGGGTAAATATTTACCCACAGCTAGATGCAGCCAAGGTAAATATGAGGGAGCAGGTCTATGTCTGTTTTCCTTTGTGGGAGAATTCGAAGGGCGGCCAAAGTCGCCCACATAATTGAAAACGGGCCAAATATTTGGCAAACATTTTTTAATCAATTAAATTCCAACAGACGATGCAACAGTCGATTCCTGTGAACTAAAACTAGTTTTGTCTGATTAAAAGGAATCAACTACAAATTTGTATCGTTAATTGTCCTTTTATCGGAATCGGAATTGTGATGCAATTCAGGAAATTTTCAGTCAGTCGATTCGGAATGCCACGCACGATGATGTCATCTCTTTCGGTGGCATTCGCCCGAAACTACAAGTGGAAGCATTAAAAAGCCTTACAAGGAGAAATCAAATACGAATTAAGGCTCGATGGCCTTTGCGACTCGCTAAATGTCGATGTGTGGAGCTTTTGTTCTAGTAGGGAGTTTTCGCTGGTAAAGCCCTTATTTTATGGGATATTCCGCATTTGACTTGACTTGAGTTATAGCAATTGTGTTTTGAATGGAACCAACCGCGTTTTATTATCTTTTGTAGCTTATGAGTTATGAAGGAAAATGTCGGATGTGAATGTTCAGTAGTTATTTCAATTGTTCCGTATTTTGGAAATGAAGTTGTGAACACCCTTTAGATCCAAAGTAAAGCAAATTTCCTTCTCTTTTGAATTGGACAAACCTCATCTTGGTAACCTTTGTAGCTTTTTAGTTATAAAGGAAAATGTCGAGTGACTACAATAACGTCAGTTGACTATTTATAGCCGCTAGTAATTCTCAAAAACTGTTCTATATTTCGGGAATAGAGTTGTGTTTTTTTTTAAATCTAGATTACAGAAAATCCTCTCCTCTCTCCACTGGTGCAGATCTCGTTTAAATTTTTTTTGTAGTTGTTGATTTATGAAGAAAAATGTCGGATGACTAAATCAATCGCCTCCTAAGAGCCGATAGTAATTTTCAAAAACTCTTTTGAGTTTTGGGTTAGGTAGATCCTCCTTATGAAACTAATTTTCATTTCGATTTTTTTTTTGTAGTTTTTGTGCTATACGTTAAAATGTTGCATGACTACATCTGGGTAAATTTGCTGTCTGAACCCATTGGGAATTTTTAAAAAATGCTGGATGTTTTTGAGGTAAGGTTATGGGTATTTTTGTGCGCCATACCTATAGTAGATTTCTTCCTCTTTCGAATGAAGCTAGTTCAATTTCGATATCTTTTGTAGTTTTTAGTTTTACGGTAGAATGGTGGATGGCTACATTAGGGTAAGTTTGATGTCTGAACCCAATAATAAATTTCAAAAAATGCTGGATGTTTTGAGGTGAGCTTATAGGTATTTTAATACGCCAGACCTTAAGTAGATATCCTCTTCTTTCGTCTGAAGATAGTTTCATTTCGATAACCTCTGTAGTTTTTGAGTTATACGGTAAAATGTCGGATGGCTACATAAGTGGAAGTTTCCAGTGTGAACCCAATAGTAATTTTCAAAAAATGCTGGATGTTTTTGGGGTGACGTTATGGATATTTTAATGAGCTGCACCTATAGTGAATCTCTTACTCTTGCTTATGGAACTATTTTCATCTTGATATCTTTTGTGGTTTTTGAAATATACGGTAAAATGTGGGAAGGCGACAATATGGTTAGTTGGCTGTCTAAACCCAATAGTAATTTTCAAGAAATTCTGAATGTTTTTGAAATGAAGGAGTAAATTTCTTTTTTTTTAATGAAACCAGTCTCATTTCGGCATCTTCCGTAGTTTGCAAGTACCAACAGAAAACACCATCATCATTCCCAAAACTCCCCAAACTTTGATAAGAAATTTATCCGCCATCGGATGATCGTAATATTATGCATCGAAACAACCGAAAAAAGTGGTAAATAATCATGCGTACTTATTTGGCAACATTTTACCGCTCCCATAATGACTGCGCTCCACCCTATTGGGACTAAAACTTTTTGCCACGCTGAAAAATGTTGCTTCAATCCAGCAACAAGGCGAGCACTGCTGTTAAGAATAAAATTGAAATTTGAATTTGAAATGCGTCGACAAAAAAACGAAATTCCGCTCTTGCTCTATAGGGGGTTTAGGGTATTTGTCTTGATACTGTCAAATTAACGTCGAAAATCCACCCTCCGTAATATCCGGTTGTATTACAAGGCATTATGCCTTAAAAGGGTCAATTTAAACGTAATTATATTAAAAAGGGGGACCAGGAATATTTTGTTAATGCTTTGCATACATACAATGTAATATTTTCTTTTAATTCCATACAGGGTGTAACAAAAGATATCTCCATCATGTCCAGGACAGACTAATGCCTCCAACGCGAGCATAATGCACAACAGTTGACAAGTGTAATCGTGACTCCCATTTAATGTACCACTAGTTTAAATGGCGCAAAGCAACCCCGGTTAATTTGCTGTTTTCATCCCCATTCAAATATCACGCCATTTTGTGCCTCGGCCAAATTAGGGATTGTCTTTTGTATGGGGCGGAAATGAGTACTTGTTTCTGTTTATTTGATTTTGGTTGAAATTTTGTTTGCAGATAAAAACCTGTTTCTTGAATTAACCTCTTTAGGCATCCCGTCATGTTTCCTGACTTCCATTTCTCAAGAAATTTGCTACTCTTTCACGTGGTACTATGGTGGCAGCCGTACTTCAACTGGTTTTCCTGGTATAAAGGTACCAACACCCAAATCCAAACTTCTTAATTACATTTTTGAACATAATCCTTTTTTGTAAATTGGAACGTAAAAGATCGACATAAATCCCATGATTTATAGCAAGGCCTCTCCTTTTTCACACGGTACTACTGCGGTATTTTTATTTTGAATGATTCTCCAAGTTTATTGAAAAAATGAGACTTCTGAAAATGAGACTAATTGTCGAATGTGACCATTCAATACAACATCGTTTTACTCGGAAGTAACTCAAGTCAATAAACCCTTATTTATAGCAAATTTCCTCCTCTTTCACGTGGTACTGCTGCGGATTTCTGATTTGGAACGGTTCTCTCACTATATCAGAAAATATGAGACTTCTACTCTTTTTGAGAATGATTTTGGAAGTCAACCACACAATACAAAGTCGTTTTTCCATTTTTTTTTCACATCCAGAGGTCTTAGTTTCCACTTAATCTATGGCAAATCGCCTCCTCTTTCACGTGGTACTACTGCGGACTCTTGATTTTGAATAGTTTTTTCAATACATCAAGAACTATAAGACTTGTACTCTAAGAGTAGATTTACTTGGAAAGGCAACCACTCAATACAAGGTCATTTTTCTTTTTTTTTCATGTCCAGATGCCCTTTTTTCAAAACTTATTCAATACGAGATTTCCTCCCCTTTCACGTGGTACTTCTGTGGATCCTTGATTTTTATTGGTTCTATCACTATATTGAAAGATCTGAGACGTCTACTGTTATAGAAAATTGAAGTCAACCGTTCAATTCATGTCTATTTTTCTGATCTTTTTTTTATATGAAGAAGACGGCTGTTTCTACTCATTCTCTAGCAAATTTCCTTCTCTTTCAGGTAGTACTTTTGCGGATTCCTGATTTCAAACGGTTCTCTCGCTATATAAAAAAAGACGAGACTTTTTT
The DNA here is from genome assembly GCA_958502075.1 of Orchestes rusci. NCBI lineage: Eukaryota > Metazoa > Arthropoda > Insecta > Coleoptera > Curculionidae > Orchestes > Orchestes rusci. The sequence continues at coordinate 20,838,621 of OY293310.1, read as the reverse complement.
TCTTGGAGAAAATTGTTTTGGAAGTCAACCACTCAATACAAGGACATTTTTCCGGAGTTTTTGTCATATCCAAAGGTTCAAATTTCTTCTCAATCTGTAGCAAATTTTCTTCTTTTTCACGTGGTACTATAGTGCGGATTTCTGGTTTTGAATGGAAAAATATAAGGCTTGTATCCAGAGGTCCTAGTTTTCACTAATTCTGTAGCAAATGTCATTCTTTTTAACGTAGGTGTACTGCGAATTCTTGATTATTGATGGTTTTCTCAATATATCAAAAAATATAAGGCTTGTACTCTTAGATAAGATTGTCTTGTGAGTCAACCATCCAATACAAAGCAATGTTTTTGATTTTTTTTGTCATATATAGAGGACCCCACTTCCACTTATTCTGTATCAAATTTCCTTTCCTTTTAGGTGGTACTACTGAGGATTTTTCAAAAATATATAAGGCTTGTAGTTTTATAGAAGATCGTCTTCGAAGTCAACCACTCAATACAAGCCATTTTTCCGAGACTGTTTCCATATCCAGAGGTCCTAGTTTTTACACGTTCTGTAGAAAATGTCCTCTTCTTTTACGTGGTGGTACTGCGGACTCTCGATTATTATTGGTTTTCTCAATATATCAGAAAGTATAGGGCTTGTACTCTTAGAGAAGATTGTCTTCGAAGTCAACCACTTAATACAAGGTCATTTTCCCGAGATTGTTTTCATATCCAGAGGGCTCCATTTCCACTCATTCTGTAGCAGTTTGTCTCCTCTTCAATGTGGTACCTCTGCGAACACTTGATATTGATTGGTTTTCTTTCTGTGACAAAAAATATAGGGTTGCTACCCACAGGGAAGATGATTTTTGCCCCATATTTCTGTCCTTTTTCAATAGGGGCAATAGTTTCCCCCCTAAAGTAGCCCAAATCACTCCCTCTTGACCTCGAAGCATCACCCCCAATAAATCTGGCGTCTCCTGAGGAAAGCTTTCCTCCATAAATACACATCTTATGCTAATTCCCCAACGCCTTGCGTGTTTACGAAACGGCACAAGGCCGAATGTGCATTCGACGATAATTTCTGATTTACGACGAATAAAATGAATTCTATATTTATTGTGAAAGACACTCAACGCTTCGACACCCTATAACAATTAATAAGCGAAAAAAGCGGGGTGTCGAATGGCCGACGACATATAAATCTCATTTTGTGCTCGCTCTCCATTTTCGTCCATAAATCTTTTATTGGGTGCGATAAACCCACTGGTTTATGTCATAACTTGATATTGGTTGCTAATTAGGGTCGGCGACAATAAACGGTATTATCCAGACAGATTTTGTTTTGTTTGACGTTTTAAAAAAATCTATTTGGGACACACTGTGCAGGTAAATGGGCAAACCATTAGATGGCCCAAATATGCCGATAGCAGTCATCCAATAAATTAATCACCCTCTTATCCAGATCAAGGGGTGGTTTCTGGCAATAGAGCCGGATTCGCACACATAGATAGAAGTTTATTTATAGATATTTTGCCACATCCACACACAAAGTCTCGATATTAAAAAAGTTCGGAAATCCGGCCGCGTCTCGAAATTAACAAACTTGGGTAAACACTTATTAAAGGCCGGGATCTTCGGATTTATTCTATGCCGGAATAAAGCTGCCGATTTATGGAAGTTCGGGCGTGGGAAAAATATATCGCAGCTGGATTAAAAGTTGGAAAAGAGAGAAACACGACGGCCGGTATTGAGTAGCTTATTTTTTTGTATTTTGTATCAAGCTTGTTTTAATGTAGTTTTATCGTTCTCACAATAATTATAATTCCTGCTTTTTCGTCCTCTTGGTAAGGAGGAGGGCTCAAGAGTTGCAGAGACGTGTGACAACTCATTTACTAGGTTTTTGGGTATGAAGATTTTAATTTTGATGTCATTTTTCTCATAGCACCATTTAGCAAGGCCATTTGCGAGTGTATAGAGGATACGACAAGACTAATATCAAATTTGAAATCCTTGACCAAAAAAACGTCAAACACGATCTGTCACTCGACATGTTTAACCTCATTTCCTCGTCTTTTTTCCTCCTTTGGAAGTGAGGCGTGTTTTTAATCTCACAAATACTTTTGCCACCTCATTTTCTAGGTTTTCGTTTGGCAGATGGGCAATTGCAACGTCATTTCCCCATCCTCTTTGATAGGAAGTGTGACAACATCTCCTCTTGTCAATTGTCAAATTTTTAGTACCTGAAAACGGTGCTAGTGACCATTGAGCATAAGTTTCATTCATTCGTAACAGCTTATAGTCAACAGAATCCAAAGAAAATCAAACAATAGGAAGCATGGCAACATGGCTTTATGTCTATTGTCAAATTTTCACTTTGTAAGCGGGGCGCTATTCACAGTTTATATTTCTGTAATTTGTAGTTTATATTGAATACAGTTGAATTTAATTAATAAGAAGTGTGCATGGCAACCTAGCTTTATGTTACTTTCGTTTATTATTACAGCTACGGCAAAAATTACATCAAATTTAATTTCCTTGACCTCAAAAACCCTTCAATACGATATGTCACTCGACCCGTGTACTTGCATTCTAATTTCCTTTCTTTTCTTCCTCATCTGGGAGTAAGGCGTGGCTCCAATCACTCAAACACAATTGACACCTCATCTCCTATGTTTTCGTGGATGAGGATTCCGAATTTGAAATGATTTTTCTCAAAGCACCTTCAGCGACGAAGAAAGCTCACGTATTACGTTTTGTAAACGACAAAAATCAAAAGAAGCGAACAAAAGCCACTTAAATATGGAACACCATTGAAAGTTACAAAAACAGTGAAAAAGAGGCAAATTTCATTTTTAAACTACTACAAAATTTGGAACTAATCAAAGAATGAAAAAAACATGGAAAGTCAACAAACCTAGCAACAAACCCAAGTCATCCTATTCAGATCCAAATAACTCCAGAACTGTGACAGATATCTGAGCCCATAGTTTCATTGAAAAGAGAAGGTGTTTTACCATGTTAGTTAATTTTGTGTTAACCTTTCTGTTCTGAGCAAACTCGTATAAGCGAGATCAAGGGCTCAGAAGGATGATAGTCATCTCAGTTCAATCTTAATTGCTCAGAAACTATAAAAGATATGAGAGTGAGACTAGTTACATTCGAAAAAGGATCAAATTTCACATGATTAAGGTGTATCAGGATATTAAAATCATGGCCCTACTTAGGTTTATCCAGCACCAAATGACCTTTGAGTGTTGTGGAGTAACGGCGCTTTGGTTGTAGTCATCCTGTTTGAATCCAAATAACTCCGGATTTGTAACAGACATCTGAGTGCGGATGGTCTCATTGCAAAGATGAGGTTTTTCACCATAAATGAGGTTGGTTAGAAAATCAACACTCAAAATAAACCAACAAAAACTAGACAAAAGTAAAAAAAGAATTAGCCCACAGCGAAACAGAGCAAGAGATGTAAAATTTTAGAGGTTGTTCGTTTTCTTTTATTATTATTAATATTATGTTATAAATAATCAAAAACAAATTTCAATGGTTGCACTTGTTCAGCTACGAAGGGAACTCACGTATTTTTCTTATCACCACAGCTACGTTAAAAACTACGACAGATTTGAAATCCTTAACCCAAAAAATCCTGAAAACGATATGTCACTCGACCTGTTTACTTGCAACCTCATTTCCTCCTCTTTCTTCCTTCTCTGGGAGTGATGCCCAAACCCAAACACAAATGACACATCATTTCCTCGGTCATAGCACGAAGTTCTATTGATATGTCTGACATAATTTTAATATCCGTTAGGTAGTATTGTGATGCAAAGTGGAACTTTTTGTGCAGATCTTAGACGGACTGCTTAGCGAACAATACGGATGTGGTTTTGCCGCAGTATTTTTCGAGAAAATGTGACAATGAAGCTTGCCGCAAACACTTTTGTGAAAATGGAGCGCTTAGCCGCGGGATTACATATAAAATCTCCAGAGAATAAGGTTTAAGAAGTGCATGTAAAATCTTGGAATAGTTTCCGTTTTTGTTCTGCTGACTCATGGCATGGATAATTTGTTAATTGTTGCGCTGGCTTGGTCAGGTTGAAGACATATTGATCATCAATAATAGAGCCACAGTAGACAATTGGAGCTGTCCATATCCGTTTGCGAAATTGCTCTATTGTGTCGGGGACATTTGAGGGTAGCACATTGTGAAATATGCACGTGATGCGTTAATTTCCAGATTGGAATCTTTTGTTGAAGGTCAAGCTGGAAATTTCGAGAGTTCCATGTGTTTCTGGGCATTTCAAGATTGACTGAACATTTGACGATGTGATAATAATTAGAAGGGCTTTTGATCATCATTCTTCTTGATATGGTCAACTTTCCAAATTTCTGGATAATGCCAGATTCCCATAATTCCTTAAGGATGTTACAAAAGAAAAAACGCAACTTAACTTCACAGCTATCAAAGATATTCCTAGCAAAGTCAAGATAACCATCTTGAAAGTCTGAAAATATCCCGAAGTCAAAGCCCCTGGACTAGACACGTCAACAACATCGAGACTCTCGTTATCTGTTCAAAAATAAACAGCAAAAATCAAGTTACGCCACACAAACGGACATTGTCTGGAAATATCCAGAGTTTGTTCACCTGTTGCCAGATTTAAAAACAGTTATGAATGTAATTAAGATACCGGAATACGGACACATGTCCTCTGATAATGGAGGCGGCGTTTTAAATTTCCAGAAGCACTCAAAGTTGGTCTCTCGGGAGCAATTTCAAGTTTCAAGTTGGGAGGTAAATTATCAATATACAACAGAAGTTAAAGTTTGTAAAACCGATGTTGAATAGCGGCGTGGAGTTGCTGGCAAGATGTTAACGGGAAATTTCCAGATTTGGTTTTAAAAAGGTTTTTGTTGACCAAAACAACCCGTCTAGAAAACTTGAAGATCTCAATCTTATTCCATTGCAAGCCTCTGGAAATTTCCAGAAGATATTGAAAGCGTTCTCAAGGCAACCACTCTATAGGTCTGTTTTGGTTACAAGTTATTTCAGTTCCGAACCAGTTCCGAACTGTTCTACACATGCGCACTTGAATATTACCATGGCAACAATGAAGTGCGCATGCAGTTCGGAACTGCATGAATTTGGAACCAAAACAAACCTTAATATAACCATTATTACAACGTAATATTTTCATGACGCGAAACTAATAATAAGTCTGGAAATATCCAGAATACAGGATTGCAATCCAATCATAACCTTGTTTTCTTGGATTTGAAAGCAATATTCCATAAAGCGCGTCTGGAAAGACTGTCTGGACCACGGTTATTAACCCCGGTTGAGTAGCTTTCTCTGCCAGCTGTTGTCATCCATATTTTTCAAAGGGGATGATCGTTTTGGGGGTCTCTGAAAATCTGGATTGACTGGGAGATAATGTCTTGGATGATTTGAGTCTATTAGCCTCTGGAAGTATCCAGGGATGATGATAAATTTCGATCAAAATTCAAGTTATTTTTTCAAGTCAATACTTTGGATGGCAGTCAAACCACAACCTCAAATTTTGAGGAGTTATGCCTCAAACCATTCTTTTTAATATATCATTGTCAAATCTCAAGCGTTCTGATCAAATTTGACGTGATGAATTAATTTATTTAATTAATTTTTATTTCAAATCACGACTTTTAAGGGCTGTCAAAACTCTCAACCATTAGAGTTATTGACCTCAAATTTGGAAGAGTTATGCCTCAAATACTTGTTTTTGATAGGTTATTGTCAAAACTGAAGCGCCCTCATTAATTTTGACGTGATTAATTCATTTGTTGAACTCAATATTTCTCTAATTTTTCAATTAACGAGTTTGGAGGGCGGTCATAAGTCAACCATCACAGTTATTGATCTCAAATTTGGAGGAGTTATGCCTCAAACACTTTTTTTTAATAGGTTATCGTCAAAACTGAAGCGTCCTCATTGATTTCGACGTGAATAATTCATTTGATGAACCCTTTTTTTTCTATTTTTTAATTAATGAATTTGGAGGGCCATCAAAACTCAACCATTACAGTTAATGACCTCAAATTTAGAGGATTCATGCCTCAAACACTTGTTTTTGATAGGTTTTTATCAAAACTCAAGCGTCCTCACTAATTTTGACGTGAATAATTTATTTGTTGAGCACAATTTTTTTCTGATTTTTCAAGTTACGACTTTGGAGGGCTGTCAATACTCAATCATTACAGTTATTGACCTCAAATTCTGAGGAGTTATGCCATGAACACTTCTTTTTCGTAAGTTATTGTTAAAATACCAGCGACCTCATTAATTTTGACGTGATCAATCTATAAGTTGAACGCATTTTTTTTTCTAATTTTTCAAGTTACGACTTTGGAGTCTTGTCAAAACCTCATCACAGTTATTGACCTCAAGCTGTAGGAGTTATGCCTCAAACACTTGTTTTCAATAGGTTATTGTCAAAACTCAAGCAACTTCATTAATTTTGACGTGATTAATTCATTTGGTTATGTTAATTTTTTCATAATTTTTCCAGTTATGACCTTGAAGAGGTGTCAAAATTCAACCAAAAGTTATTGATCTTATATATTTCGAGACGTTATCAGTGTACATCTCAAGACTCCCCTTTTACCCCGAAAACTCCCAAAACAGCTCATTAACATAGAAACAGAAAATCGCACGACACAACTAAAATCCGCAACAATAAAAGACTGCGTGCTATGATATTTCACACAGTAAAAATAAAATCCTCTTTACGACAGACCGGGCCTAAACTACACCGGCAGAAGATCCTGTAATCCTGGGTAATAACTTTTTTTTATTCCTGCGTCTCCTTTCTGTCCCAATCTCGGGATCTGTGGCGGAACAGATAAGAAGAGAGACTCTCCTGATATGGAGGCATCAACTTTTATGACTTGGAGGGCCTCCAGAAGGATTGTTATGGAAAAAAACACACATGTGAAGGAGTGAGTTTATGGGGAAATTATGGTGGAATTTCCAAAAAAAATTACCGATACCAAAAATTCTGACAAATATTAATAAAAATCTAAGACGTCTATAGAATGATTGGATTATGAATGATGGTAACTTTAAAACGTTTTTATTTATTTATTACTTGAATTCGTTTTTTTTAGCCTCAAAACCTCCCCTCCGAGAGAAAGATTAATCGGCTCTACGTGCCTCAATAGAGTGCACAATACCTTTTTATTATTTCATGAATGTTTTATGTCGCAACTTGGCCGAATATCTGTCCTGGCAAAAAAAATGCGTCAGGAAAAAGCAGTGACCCGTCCCGGAAACGTGACAGGACTTTTGAGATGAGGCCGGGAATCAATTTTGGAGAAAATTGAGGTGGATTGCGATGAATGACAGATTCGATTTTGGACCTGTTTTTTTCTAATGGAGTTCATGGATTACGTAAATGAGAGTGGATTGAGGAATAAGTTTAGTGAGTTTTGACAATGATTTATCGAAAAGGAGTTTCTTAGGTATAACTTATTCAAATTTGAGGTCGAGTTTTGATAGTCCTCCAAAGTCGTAACTTGAAACATTATGAAAAAATTGAGTTTAACAGAATAATTTATCGGGTCCAATTTATTGAGGACTCTTGATTTCTGACAATGATTAATTAGGAAGTAGTGTTTGAGGCACAACTCCTACAAATTTGAGGTCGATAACTGAATTGGTTGATTTTTGACTGCCCTCCCAATCCAAGGATTCATGATAAAACCCAAAATAACAAAACAGTTCCGAAAATCACTCTGATATTTGGCTTAGATTATCTGGTTCATGGATGGAGATAAGTAGTGACAAACTAACCTTAAAACATCATGATTACCGCAATTACCTTTGACAAAATTACTAAAAATCATTTTTGAAGAATTCATCAAATATGAGCAAATTGACCATTGCAGTTCCGCACAACTGCCAATTAACCCCATGGCCTAATTCCAATCACAATCCCTTTGAACATCAATCCATAAAAACTCGCCACACGCAACACACGCAATTCCCAAGGCACTCTTCAAGGAATAAATCTTGCGTAAAGTTTCCACCTCCTTCCAACAATTACCGACTAAAAATAGAGGCAACTGCATTTCCATAAATATCCAGACAAAAGGGCCCCCCTGGGCTGGTATTAAAGAAACATATTCCAGTCATCTTGCGAGTTTTCTGTTTATCCGGATATATTTTCGAAGGCTTAGAGTATAGAGCATAGAGCTCCGGCTCTATTTTATTGGAGTGTATTATGTTTGTTTTGGAGGGGGTTGATAAATATTGATTGGGGGGATAGCGTGCTGAAATGGGGCTTTTGCTCTGCAAAAAAATTAAAACTCCCCTGCGTTCTGGGATATCAACTTGAAATTTGGACCAGAGACGCTGTCATATACACTTTTCACATATGAATCATCCGATCTCCCAAGATCCCAAATTTCAGATATATAAGATAATAACAGTTTTTCCAAAAAAAATCAACTCCCTTGTATTCTGACATATCAACTTGAAATTTTGACCGGAGACGCTGTCATATACACACTCTCCAGTAATGAATTATCCAGTCTCCCAAGATTTCAAATTTCAGATATACAGGATGATTTATAGATTGATAACAATTTTTGCAAAAAATCATAACTCCCTTGCGTTTTGAGATATCAACTTGAAACTTGGACCGGAGACGCTGTCATATACACACTTTCAACTTGTCAATCATCCCAATTTTGGTTATACAGGGTGATTTATAAATTAATGAATTTTGTTCCAAAAAAATCATAACTTACTTGTATTGTGAGATATCAACTTGAAATTTGTACCAGAGACACTGAGATATACACTTTACCCCATGAACCATCCAATCTCCCAAGATTCAAAATTTCAGATATGCAGGGTTATTTATAAATTAATAAAAAAATCCAAAAAATTCATCTCAGTTATTTTTTGGGATACCAACGGAAAATTTGGATCGGAGACGCTCTCATAAATATACACAATTTCAATCTGTCAATCATCCAATCTCGCATGCTTCCAAATACAAGGTATACAGGGTGATTCATAAATTAATCACAATGTTTTTTGAAAAATCATAACTCCCTTGTACTTTGAGATATCAACTTGTAATTTTGACCAAAGACGCTGTCATATACACCCTTCCACTCATGAATAATTCAATCTCCCAAGATTCCAAATTTCAGATATACAAGGTGATTCATAAATTGAAAACAATTTTTTCAAAAAACTTCGTTGTATACTGAGATATCAACCTGAAATTTGGACTTGAGACGCAGTCATGTACACACTTTCTACTCATGAATTATCCAATATTACAAGATTCTAAATTTAAGATATACAGGAACGGTGATTTATAAATTGTTAACAATTTTTGCAAAAACTCATAATTCCTTTTTATTTTGAGATATCGACTTGAAATTTGGAAAAGTTTTTCAGATGAAAACTATGAAAAATTCAAATATCTTCAAAAAGTTTTCCAGAAGTTTTCCGATAAGACTTACGGAAAAGCTTGTAGAGGGCGCCAAACTTGATTGTAATTGTCCATTGTCCACTTCTACGCCCTCTACCTATAGGAACTATACATTGAACTCACATGAAAGGTTTCCAGATAATAACTCTAAAAAGTTTCAAAGAAAACTCACGAAAAAGCTTGTACAAGGCTTGAATGAACTTGAGTACTGACTTGTCATTGACTTCAACTCACAAAAAAAATTATCAGATAAAAAATATAGGAAATTTATTTTCCTCAACAAAGTTTTCAAGAACTTTTGTGATAAGACTCACGAAATACAGGCGTTAAACCTGATTGTATTTCCATATCTACATGTCATTATCAACTTTATCACCCTCTATTTGGAGTTTTGTTTAACTTGCAAAACAGCAAATTTAATTCTTTTCAAAAAGAGTCCAAGAAGTTTTCCGATAAGACTCTTGAAAAGGCAGATAGGGGGCACCAAAGTCAATTGTACTCTAGTACTCACTGTCCTATATCTAGAGTTTTGTTCAACTAAGATAATAAATGTAAAGTTTATGTGTTTACAAGTTTATACATAAAAAGAAAGTGATGCTCACTGGAGATTTGTCGAACTCACACGAACATCTTATAGTTAAGTCTACTAAAAGTATTTGAGAAGTTTTGCGTTCAAACAATGTAAGCGGATAGAGGGCGCCAAATCAATCACAACTGACATCTTAAAACCAACTCCTGCAATTCTGTTTCCTCTCACGTAGCTCAAACAGACTCAACTTGATATTTGAACAATTCGAATCGATAGAGTGCATTTATTCCGGTAGATTGGCTAGAGCAGTGTTAGAGCCGTTTTGGCCGCATACTAAATATTTAAGTGACCGAGTCACGTTGCGGTCTTGAATTGTCGGAATGTTTTGTCTATGTTGACACGGAGTCTTTGATTCGGTGACTCTATTAAATTTGAAATTACTCCAGCGCGAAATGGGGAGTGTCGAACAGCGGTTACCTGTTGGGCGCCCGAGGGGTGATATGGGGGAGAACGATTTTTCATTGCTGGGGAAAAGTGGGGCGATTTTTCTTCGCTGGTAATCGAGACTGAGATTTGGATTAGGAGGGAGTTTTGATTGATTGTTGGGTGAACTTACTTGAAAGTGAGAGTTGTGGGAGTTCAAGAGAAAAATGGCTGGGATATTTTATGTGGAAGACTCAATTCTCTATAGACTTCTCCCTGAAGACATTTCTTCCAGGTGTCTGAGGCCCTCTATCTTTATATATTTTTTGTAGAGGACTCAATTCTCTATATTTTTCTTCCAGTGAAGATGTTTGTGAGATGGACAAAACCATTGATATAGGGCTCTCAATGTTACCACCTCATTTACAAGCTTCATCAAATTGGACTATCTACTCTATCATAAATGTTATCAAAAAATGTTTGATATATTTTTTGTACAGGACTCAATTCTCTATATGGTTCCTTCAGTAAAGATGTTTGTCAGGTGAACCAAACGATCATAGAGGGCTCTCAATGTAACCACCTCATTAACAAGATCTGTTAAATTTGACGCCCTCTATCGTAAATTGAATCAAAAAAAAAATTTCATAGTTTTTATAGAGGACTTGACTTTCTATATTTTGTCTTTAGTGAGAATTTGTGTCACATGAACAATATCATTGATACAGAGGGCTCTCAATGTTACCACCTCATTTACAAACTCTATCAAATTCGACGCCCTCTATCTACTCTATCGTAAATTGGAGCAAAAAGTGTTTCAGATATTTTTCTCTTCATTTTTGCTCTAGTGAAGAAATTTGTCAGATGAACAGAACCGATTATAGAGGGATCGCAATGTTAACTCCTCATTATTACAAGCTCTTCCTCGTAACACTGACTGGAAAACTCCTCAAATATTTTTATGAAGCACTTATACCTCTACAATTTCACTTAGTAGAGATTTCCAGTGAGTTCAACGAGACTCCAGCTAGAGGGCATTAAATTTAATCGTGCATATACCAAGTACCCCTGCGGTTGATTTTGACAAAATAAATTCAAAAACAATGTTTGATATAACTACCTTCCAAATTTCAGCCCTCTCAAGGTTTTTTACAAATCTCAAAGTTCATTGTCTCGAAATTATTCATAAACGTCATCCCTGCCCATGAATAATACAAATATGCAGTATCTTCCCTCTTTCCTGCTCCACGTTTCTAATTTGGTTTCCAAACATCATCAATATTCTGGAGATCTCGACAAAAAAGCGATCTGTTGAAATTCGCGTTTTTAAACTTCCTTTATTGACGGAAGTATATAAGACAGGTTGTGTTTATTACTTCAGTTGTCGTAGACATTACGCCGTTAATCTGGTTTACAAAAAGTTTCATAAACCAAAATCAAAGAAAATTGTATTTTTTATAAAAAGTTTTCCATAACTTTTAAGACAGCCTATGAAGAGATCAAAATTCTGATTGTACCTACCGCCCTCAAAGCTAGGTTAGAGTTACTAAAAAGTGAAAATATAGAAAGGAATAAGTTGTAGATATGAGTCCTCTATAAAAAGTGTCCAAATTAATTTGCTCTTACAGTAACATGTGAGTTGATAGAGGGAGCCAAATGCAATAACACATCATAAAAAATAAAAACCCGACCTCATACGATGGTAAAATAAAATTGGCGGCTTTCATCGTGATATCCGTCAAAAACAGGCCAGAAAATGCAGCGGAAAATTTTTGGCTCTCGCCGAATAATGGCGTTTTTTGCTGAGATGGAATCGGTATATTACTTGGGACATGCAAAGCGCCGATTTCATTTTGTGCCGCTTGATTGGAAAATACTTTCGAGGTTTTCCCGATAAGAACCGACAAAAAAGTTGATTTGTTTTCGGTTTTCCTGGGAATTGAATTTTCACGGTACATTGAAGAAGTATGATTCACGTTTTGTTGTCAAGAGTCTAAATTTGTTTTTTATTTTCAGGTAAGAACTATAGATGGAGCCCAATACTACAAACTGTGCCACAAGATGTGGATATTCGTGGACACGCCACAAGAATAACTTCCAGTTTAGTCGGAGCAAGTTTCCAAATCATATTTGGCCAGGAGTGGCGATAAAATCGGCCAATTTAACTTGCACAACACGAACTTTTCCGATCATTATGGCCGATCGGGATTAAAAGTTATGGCCAGTCGATATTGGAGAATGCATGGCGGGAGATACAGAAAAGACTGTGACGAAGTTGGTCGGAGTTTTTAGGCTTCAATGGGGAAAGTTTTGTTGGTGATCGAATAATGCCTGTGTGGTAATACATGGATTAATACCAAAGAGGAGAAAATGAGGCTGCAGTCAAGTGACATATCATTTTCAGGGTTTTTTAAGTTAATGAATCCAATTCTGGATTATTTTTGTTGTAGCTGTCATAACAATCAAAATATGAAAGCTATCTTTGCAACGAAAAGGGCGAAAAGGAAAATAACATCAAATTCGGATTCCTCATACTAGAAAACCTCGAAAATGATGTGTTGCATGTTTTAGCAACTGATAAACAACTTTTACCTCCCTGAAGAGGATCAAGAGGAGGAAATGAGGTTACGAAGAAGTGGGGCGATTGACATATTATTTTGAGGGTTTTTGAGGTCACGCAATCCAGGTCTGGAATTATTTTTCTTGTAGCTCTGGTAACAACCAAAATACGGAAGCTATCGTTGCAACGAAGAGTCACATAGGAAAAATAACATCAAATTTGGATTCCTCACACTAAAAAACCTTGAAAATTATGTGTTGCATGCTCTTGTCACTCATGAACAAGCTTTACCTCCCAGAAGAGCATCAAGAGGAGGAAATGAGGTTTCAAAGAAGTGGGGCGAGTTACATATGAATTTCAGGGTTTTTGAGGTCAAGGAATGCAAATCTGGAATTATTTTTCTTGTAGCTGTCATAACAACCACAATACGAAAGCTTTCTTGGCAACGAATAGTCGCACTGGAGAAATAAAATCAAATTCCGATTCCTCATACTCAAAAACTCTGAAAATGATGTGTTGCGTGGTCTTGTAACTCATGAACAAGCTTCACCTCCCAGAATTGGATAAAGAGGAGGAAATGAGGTTTCAAAGAAATGAAACCAGTGATATCAATTTATGGGTTTTGGGGGTCAAGGAATACGATTCTGGGGATATTTCGCTTGTGGCTGTCATAATAGCCAAAATACTACTGCTATTTTTGGCTCGAAGAGTCGTAGAGGAAATGTAAAACCATATTTGAAGTCCTCACCCTTGAAAAACTGGAGAACGATGAATCCAATGGAATAGGTCTAGGCCTCATATTTGTCGATAAGAGGCTCTCTTTGAGAAAATGGACGACTTCCTAGTATTTGAGAACGATGTATTGTTGGCTTTTTTAAAACTTTTGGACCATTATTATCTCCCGGAGGAGGATCAATGAGGTTTCAAAAAAGCGGGGCGAGTGACATATTATTTTCATGGTTTTTAGGCTCAGAGAATACGATTCAGGGGTAATTTTGTTTGTAGCACTCATAATAAGAAAAACATGTCGGTTATCTTCTTGACGAAGAATGAAGAGAAAAAATAACGTCAAATTTAAAATCCTCACCAAAACCCTCGAAAATGATGAATCGCTTGACTTTGTAACTCGTTAATGACATACACCTCTCAGAGGAGGATAAAGAGGAGGAAACGTGGTTTCAAAGGGACTTGTCGAGTGACATATCATTTTCAGGGTTTTTGAGGTGAAGAAATCAAATCTGGCGTTATTTGCCTTGTAACTCGCATAATAAGAAAATATGGCGGCTATCTTCTTGACGAAGAATGCAAGAGAAAAGATAACGCCGTAATTAGAATCCCCACTATCAAAAACCTCGAAATTGATGTGTGGCACGTCATTGTAACTTGTAAACAACCACTACTTCCCGGAAGAGGATAAAGAGGGGGAAATGAGGTTCCAAATAGACGTGTCGAGTGACATATCATTTTCAGGATTTCGTGGTCAAGGGATTCGAATCTGGCGTTATTTTCCATGTAGCTATCGTGATAAGAAAAATATGGCGGTTATCTTGTCAACAAAGAATGCCAGAAAAAAACACGTCAAATTCAAAATCGTCACAAAAAAAACTCGAAATTGATGTGTTGCGCCTCTTTGTAATTTGTTTACCACCTCTACCCCCAACAAGAAGATAACGGGGGAAAATGAGGTTTCAAGGAAAAGTGTCGAGTGGTATATCATTTTCAGGGTTTTTGGGGTCATGAAATTTGAATCTGAAGTTATTTTCGTAGTAGCTGCCATAATAACGCGAAAATCAACCGCAGTAAATGCTAAAATTACCCAAATAATATAAATTCAAGAAACTAATGAAAACTTGGTAAATCCTCCCATAAAAGTGACTTCCACAACACATCTACCTGCAAATTGGGAATGTTGAAACGAGTTTCGGGTAAAACCTTGACGAGTTATCGACGATTTTTGACTCGTAAGTACATATTGAAAAAGTTTCACTCGCAACTCGGCAAAGCGAAATAAAACGATCATTATTCTCGCTTTCTTCCAGTCATTAGTCAAGTCGACAAATTAGGAAATTTCGCTCAAATTAAAATCTGAAGACGAGCTAATTTGTTTTGATTGAGGACGATTTTTGTAATGAAAAGCTTGATGGATGAATAAGTTGTTTAATTACTCAGTGGGAGTGGACTGAACAATGGAGAGATTTAATTTTTCTAGTCTGATTTTGACCAATTAAGAAATGAGAGTCGTATTTAATCAAATTATGCCTGTTGAAAACGAAGATAGCCGTCGGGATTCCATCCAACACAGACTATGTTATACATGCTTACTGGTTTACTTAACAAGCTTATTCTGGATAGTGCAATGCCATTTGTTGATCTTTCTCTTAATTAAACGGATTTAGTTGCGACATTTTGTTCTGTGTTGCCTGATTAGGATGGATGGAGGAAAAAATCGCTACGCGTAATCTTGACCGATGGTGCAAGATGCGTCATTTTAGCGGATGTGAGATGAGCGATTTTTTCGCACAAGAAGACGAATTACCGTGGAAGGTGTTTATCATGATTTATGGATGTTACGTGTGCATGTTATCACTAAATTGTGCGAGTGTGGGCGGGAATTTTGTCGAGAAATGGTTGTGAGACGTTGTTTTGAAATATACAACAAAAACCACAAACGGCCTATCATACACTCTCCAGTTATGTTCCCTAAAATGCCGCTCAATATTGCCATATCCCGCGGGACCCATTATGGTGTTTGGGCAAAGATATCTGATTTCCCATATTTGTTTATTTTTCCATTGTCCACTCGCCATTGTTGATTCAACCTATTTATGCACGTTCATAATGGAATTGTTATCAGATTTGCAGTTTATTGAGTGGAAAAAATTAATCATGATATCGGCATGCAAATGGGCTTAAAGCGAACTGCTGCATTCAACGTTCCGTAAATTGACTTCTCAGTATGAACTCATGCTTTGGAAACGGGAATTTCACTGTCAAGTCACGTACTGTGACCACAAACACTCAATGCAGCAAATTTACTTGGATGGTGGTCAAATTATTTGATGGTCTTTACCTACTGGACTAAAATTTCTCAAGTTTGAAAATCAAGATTCTCTCGTTGGGCTTTGCTGTGAGTATGGTCCAGTAAAATTGGACTTTATTTTATGATGTAGGCATATAAATGGCCTCCTCAATTTGCACCAAAATACCACCATTCTCACAATTAACAGACACGAATTGAGGTCGGGAGGTACATAATGATTTATGAATTAACCTCTGACACCAACCCAATGTATGTACGTAAATGGAGCGCGGCCATTTTCGCGTGTGGATAATAACGCCATATTCTCTCCAATTTCTCCTTGTTTGGCCAGGTAGAAGGATGGGGGAATTTCTGACATCCCATAACTGGCAGGAGTATGATTTACCGTTCTTAATTTGACTTGGTATTTACATAATTAGATCGTATACATAATGAAAATGTATGTAACTTATTTTGTTTTTTTTCACACTCTTCTTTTTTACTGATCCTACTTTTACACAGTTTATCGACTTATCATGACAGCTAAAAAAATAACGCCAGATTCGAATTTCTTGACCTCAAAACCCTGAAAATGATATGTCACTCGTGATGTAACTTTGGAACTTCATTTCCCTTTTTTTTTCCACCTCCTCCATGAGTAGAAGGAAGTTGAATAGGCACAAATACAAGTGACACCTTGTTTTCAGGGTTCTTGGGAATGGGGAATCCGACTCTTATGTTGTTTTTCTCATAACATTGAGGGTTACGAAGTTAGCCAACTCATCTCCATTATTATCAAAGTTATGTCAAAAACAATGTGATAATCGGATTCCTTGACCCTAAAAACCTCGAAAACGATGTGTCACTTCGTATCCTCATTACCTCTTCCTCCCTCAACGTTGACACTGTGTAGAGAAAAATTGAGGTTATTATGGTCGCTTTTGGACACTTACCAGTGCCAGTTATTTTTTAATGGCAATGGCAAAACAAAACAGCCACATAACAAACTAATTTATAGTAATTTAAAACACTTAGCCGGCCGAGGGCCAGTCATTAAGAACACTAGTTTTGCAGTTACCAGACGCTCTTAACGAAATAATTGCTCTTTTCTGTCGACTAATGGAGTTTTTGATAAGGTTTTACAAACGGCCTTTCGACACTGCATTTTTCTGTTTTTGCAAACGTAAAGAAAGGTCTGACAAATGACGAGAGGGTCCATTGAATGTTTGCATTTACGCAAACAGTATCACTAAATATTGAGGTCTTGAAGCCTGTGATCCAGAAGTGCCTCCTTAATTTGATTACTTTCAGAGTGACAAGAAAATCAGGTGCAGATTCAAATTCCTTGACCAAAAAAACCCCAAAATCCATATGTCACTTGATATTTAACTCTGCAATTTTATTTCCTCCTCTTTTGTCCTCTTTTGTAAAAAGAAGTTTATTTGGGGCTGAAAAATACGTTTGAAACTTTGTATCTGGGGTTTTTGGATGTAAGGAACTCGAATTTTATGTGATTTTTCCAATTGCAGTTTCAGTTTTCGAAGTGGCAGCTTCAATTTTTTTTATTTTGAGAGAAAATAATTCCAAATTCAAGTTCCTTGAACCAGAAAACTCTGAAATCGATATGTCACTCCATATTAAGAAAGAGGATATCTGGAACTTGAAAATACGTGTGACACCTCGTTTGTGGGGGTTTTGGATGTTATTTGTTGTAATTTTTTCAATGGCAGTCACAGTTTCGGAAATATTCGTCTCCATCATATTATTTTGAGAGCTACAGAAAAAATAAATCCAAATTCAAATTCCTTGTCCCAAAAAACTCTGAAAACGATGTCACTCGATATTTAACTTTGCAACTTTATCTCCTCCTCTTTTCTCCTTTTCTTGAAGGAAGAGTTTATTTGGGGCTTAAAAATACGTGTGACACTACGATTCCGGGATTTGTAGATGTGAGGGACTCGAATTTGATGTAATTTTTCCAATTCCAGTTCCAGTTTTTGGAAGAGCATCTCATTTTTTTTTATTTTGGGAGTTACAGAAGAAATAATTCCAAATTTGACTAAAAAAACCCTGAAAAAGATATGTCAATCGATATTTCACTTTAAAACCTTATTTCCTCCTCTTTTCGCCTTTTCTGGGAGGGAGCTCCAGTTTCAGAACATTGAAGCTCTATTTCCTCCTTTGTTTATCACTTTTGGGAGGCGGAACTCATTTGAAAGTAACAAACACTTATGACACCTCGTTTTTGGGGGTAAGGAACTGGAATTTCATCTCATTTCTCCAAATGTAGATTCAGTTTGGGGTATAGCACCTTTGCAACCTCATTTCCTCCTCCAACAACCAATTACTCAAATTCTCCATCAGCAAAGTGACTATCGTATTCTATCAAATTGTGTACAAACTATAAACATAAAGACAAAAGTTAATTTTAGAGTATATCCCGCAATTGAAACGACCACACCAAAAGAGGACGAACTATCAATTGCAAAATGGCTCTCCATTGAAATGCGACGCTCAAACAAATTGAATCATTTGGCCCTTTTGTTCGATGACGGCCGGATTCCCTTCGAAACATGCATTTTGTCTATGTCTGTTATTTCCATTCAATTCCCAATCCTTTGTGTTGCCTATTGGTTTTATGGAAAAAATGGATAGATCTGATTATTTTGCCATCTATTGTACAGTATAATGTTTTATCTGGCCGAGTACTCTTCAGATCAACTTTACTGTTCTTCGTCAAAACACAACTTGCCGTACATTAATAATAATTGCTCCAAGTCCCATCAACTCAACCGAGAGCAGATTGAGGAAAGTTTCGAGCGTCATATAAAACTCGCACCAACTGCTCTAAAACTAGATTAACAACCATCATTCCACTTTATATTTTATGAAGCTTTTTATGCCAGATTAAACATTTGATGATAAAACCGAATAAATTATATAGCGGTCCTTTGAGAGGAGGCTTTCTAAACTGATGTATTTCGTGGATGCAGTTATGAACTGCGATAAGTGAAGACAAATAAACGTCATTTGAAATCCTCATTGCCAAAAGTACTGAAAATAAAGACAAATACATCGGCCTTCTTCGCAACGGAAAAATAACATCAGATTTGAATTTGTCATACCAAAAACCCTGAGAATGCAACCTGTCACTCGTATTTGTGAGTTTGGAACCATCTTCAATTCCTCAAAGAAGGGAAAAGAGGAGGAAACGACGTTACTTAAAAACATTTATAGTGACATAATATCGTTTTCAGTATTCGTTTTCATTTTGTTGTAACTCTCTTCTTCGAAAAAATATGACAACCATCTTGGCAACGGAAAGTGCTACAAAGGAATTAACTATAAATTCTGATTCCTCAAACTCAAAAACCCTGAAAATGAGGTGTTACTCGAGTATCATCGTTTTCAGGGTTTTTAAGGTCGAGAAATTCAAATCTGTCTTTGATTTCCTCATAAACCGCACACCAAGAAAGTTATGACTACTATTTGATAATTCTAGTGACGTAAATCAAGTCATGACATTCACTTTATCAATATAAACACGTAATCCCCATTTCGGTCCAAAAGCAAATCATCTCCTACCCCCCAGAGGTACGTAAACTATAGAAATATATATACATGTTGCGCCAGCGTGTGCCCTAATGAGCCCCCGCAAAGCGTTCTAATCGCATTAACCCGCATTTATAATCTACGACTAAAATATCATAACTTTAGCGCACATTATTATGGGGGATGTTCACTGACGTGAGAGTAAATTGAATTTTTCCTTGATATATAAAGTGCCAGTCATCATGATGTGGATTTAGTTATTACCTGCATGAAAGCAGTGTATATGAAAAAGTGTATGTCATACTTGTTCAAGTTATGCAATACTCCACTTACTAAAAATACAATTCATTCTGTCGTGCTGAAATGTCGTGGTTACAACCGATGCATTATTTCCGAGCACACAAATTTAGCTGACTTTTTGATTTGCGATTTTTGTGTCAAATGTTACAGCGACATGCATATGACATGGATTTTGTAACTTTATTTGACCGACGACTCTTTTAATTAAACCTTCAACGTCGGGGGAGTTGGAGAAGAATAACATCGAATTCAAATTCCGTGACCCCAAAAACCCCGAAAACGATGTCACTCGGAATTTTACTTTGATTACTCCTTCTCCTCCTCAGTATTGAGAAATTTCCTTCTCATTTAAATGGTCCCCAGCGCCTTGAAATATCGTCCCAAAGAGAAAAATATCAGACTTTCTTTAGAATTATTTTTGAGTTACTGGAACCCTCTCTGGTGGTGTTGTGAGTAAAGTGAAACATCTCACTCATGGGAACTTCCTCCTCATTCTAATGTCCACATGCGCGTGCCTAGATACTCGATTGTTTTCAAGTTATAGAGAAAAATTTACTCTTATGAAAATGAACATCTAGCAGACTGCTGTGAAGTTAAAAAATTATCATACTTACTGTGGAGGAGTTGTGAGTGATGTAAAGCATCACACTCATAAAAAAATCCTTCTTTTTTCAATAGTTCTTTGCACGTTTCAATATTTCCAATACTTTTTGAATTCTTGAATTACTAGATCCCTCTTTTGAGGTGTATTGAGTAGAGTGAAATATCTTTGGCATGGAAAATTTCCTCTTTTTTTTCAACAGTTCTATGCGCGCTTCTATATCTGGAATAGGTACTTTGAGTTACAGAGTTTATATGGGCAAGTTACAGTGTCCATAGTTGACAAATCATAGCGTGAAGTGAGGTTTATGGATCATTGGCTTCTCTAAAGAGGAGAAAGGGTAAATATGCCACTTGAAGAAGACTTCCTTTTCTTTTGAGCGGTTTCATAAGCGCTCCTATATCTTTGGTAGTTTTTGAGTTATGGAGGAAAACTCGCGCTAGCTACTCTGACCGTAGTTGGCAATTCGTAGCATCAAGTTAAGTTTATGAACCATTTGTTTTCTTTAGAGTAAAGAATGTGTTAACTATGTCACTTATAGCAAATTTCCTCTTCTTTCGAATGGTTATATACGCGCTCCTATATCTTCTGTAGTTTTTGAGTTACAGAGGAAAACTCGCACTAGTCACACTGTACGTAGTTGATGGCAATTCGTAGCGTCAAGAAAAGTTCATAAATCATTTGTGATCTTTAAAGAGGAGAAAAGGGTAGAGTAAACACTCATAGCAAGTTTTTTCGTCTTTCGAATGGTTTCATACGCGCCTCTATATCTTTGATGGTTTACAAGTTAAAGAAGAAAACATGCGCTGGTTACCCTGTCCTCAGTTGGCAATCCGTACCGTCAAGTTAAGTTTATGAATCAATTATGTTCATAAATGAAGAGTGGAGGGTAGATTGAACGTTGTCACTTGAAAAAAATTTCCTCACCTTTCGAATGGTTCCATACGCGCTCCAATATCTCTGGTGGTGCTTCAGTTATAGGGGAAAATGTGAAGTGATATGATTTTCGAAAACTCCTACGGCCTTCTATACAGATTTTGAGCTCTAAATGGAGCGAAATTTCAACTTTCATCTCACCTCCAAATCAATCATAGTTTCTGAGCTACATACGAAAACTTGTCAATAAATTCTTAACTTGAACAAATATGACATCCACTTTTCCATTATAAATGAGTCAAAACCACGAAAAAGCACCTCAATAACGGATACAGAGAAGCGACATTTGTATTCCATTCTATTATTTTATTGCCGTCTACCGAATATAGAGCGTTGTTGATGAGGGCAATTTTTTCCGAGGACAAAGAGCCGACTGTCTGGATGGAAAAATATTGGCAAGTGCCACGTTGCAATGACAGAGTGATTAACTTTGATGATTTATCCATTCGTGTGGGATCTCGAATTTGATGTCGTTTGTGACAATTACAAGAAAAATTACGTCAAATTTCGAATGACTGACCCCAAAAATCCTGTCACTCGAAATAACTTTGAAACTCGTTTCCTTTTCTTCCGGGAGATAGAGGGGGTTTATAACTTCCGAGTGGAACCTCATTTTTGTGGTTTTCGGGTGTGAGGAACACGAATTTGTTGTTATACCAAGAAAATGTAGATCATAGAGTCTCAAATCACGACCAAATCTTCTCCACATTAGACTTTAAGTGGGTTTCCAACCAGATTGACTCTTCCCAATCCAATTAACTCGAAGGAAACTCATTGCAAACGAATTAGAACAAAGATAAAGATTCCATTTTACTAATCAGAGCCGGTAATTGTAATTCAACGTTATTAAAGAAGGATTTTCTTTCGATTAGTGACCGGATTGGTTTGGTGAAGTTGATTAATCACGTGTTTCCTTTTGCAGATCATCGGCACCGACAAGGACAAACTGAAGTTGGTTGGCACGGAAAAGAGGAAGGCTGATGATGGGGAGCCGAATAAGGATTTGAAAAAAGTAAGTTTCCTTCTCTATATCTGTTTCAAGCCATGAGGAATGTTCTAAAATCACTGGCATTTTTGTTTGGGACGATGTATTCAACTCAAAATACCAGAGTTATATCAAATTTTCTCCTAAATTGAATGTGACTATGCGCGATCCAATATCTTTTACAGTTTTTGAGTAACAAGGGGAAATCTGAGGTAGATACACTAGTATTACATACCTTTGGAAAGCCATGACAGAATGGAGTTTATGTTTGGGAAGCTGCGTGTAGCTCAAATCACTAGAGTTGTGGCAAACTTTCTTCTCTTTCAAACGATCCCAAGCGCGATCCAATATCTCTCACAGTTTTGAGCTACAAGAAGAAATGAGAGGTAATTACCCGCTGCTCCCCATCTCAATGATACTTCTCACGCTACAAAATACTGAGACAACTACACCACCAAAAATAAATCACCCTTCACAACCCCTTAATGAAATTCCTATCCCATCCACATTTTCGTCAAACCACCCCCCGAAATTCCAGGCACGTATTTTTCTAATTTTCTTAACGCACCTCCGATGCATATAGATTTCCTTTGCGAGATTAAAAGTACAACTGAGGAATAATGGACCATTTGTTTGGTCTCCCCTTCCATACAAGGAAAGTAATAAGTTTATTTAATGATTTTCAACACATAAGCTTCTTGGTTGGTTACATCAGCTTTGTCAGGGAGGTGAACCTCCACCTTCTTTCCTGCTAAAGTCCATTTTAGCTTCCCCTGATGGCCTAGCAGCTGCACTGCTGTTTCAGCATCCTGGAACAGCGACGAAGCTGATTGTAGCTGCACAGTATTGTTGGTGGGCCAGCCCAGTACTATAGCGTATACTGACAGTCCCTTGGAGGTGTACCAGATTTCGCCTGCAGCTGTGTCATTCTGGACTGTCCAGGGTTGTGTACCATAAATGGCCTCTCCATTGGTGCCCAGCCACGTTCCCAACTCCAAAAGTCGCTCTTCGAAGATAGGGTTGATGACTCCCTCTTTAGAGGGGCCGACGTTGATGAGGAGGTTGCCCCCGCAGCTGATGGTTTTGGCCAGGAGGCTCAAAAGTTCTTTGGACGTGAAGAAGTCTGAAAGTTGGGCGTTACGTCTGAAGCCCCAAGAGTGCTTGTCCAGGGTCATGGCGTTTTCCCATTTTTTCTTCTGAAGGGTTCCTGGAAATGTGGTTGATGGCAAATTTGATGATGAGGATTCGAGAGACTTACCTGGATCGTACCTGTCTTTACAATTGATGAAATCTCCATGGTTACATGGTATGTCAATGCCCCACCTGTCGTTTACTAGAACCTCGTCCTTAACGGGACTGTCATTGTACAACCTAGAATAGCAGAGTTATAGAAAATTCCCTCCTTTTTCAAAGAAGACTATGTACGATTCAGTATTTCTTACAGTGTTTGTGTTATAAGGGGAAATGTGGAGTAGTTACACTAGAAATCAATGTTTGTCTATAGTCATGAGAAATATTTGAAAATTTCTGGAACTTTCCTTTGTGAAGTTCAGAGTAACTCAAAATTCTAGAGTTGTTGTGAATCTTCTCCTCTGTCAAATGAGACTATGCGCGATTCAATATCTTCTTTAGTTCTTGAGTTACAAGGGGAAACTTAAGGTAGTTACACCAGACTCCGATATTTGTCTATAGTCATCAGGAATTTTTGAAAATATCTAGAAGTTTCCTTTTGGATGTTCAGTGTAACTCAAAATGCTGGAAATGCGGTTAATTTCCTCCTCTTTCAAATGAGACCATGCGCAATTCAATATATTTTATAGTTTTTGAATTAAAAGGGGGTTAAGTAGTTACACTAGACTTCAATATTTGTCTATTATCATGAAGAATATTTGAGAATTTCTGGAACTCTCCTTTGTGAAGTTCAGTGTAACTGAAAATACTAGAGTTGTGGTAAATTTCTTCCTCTTTCAAATAAGACTATGCGCGATTCAATATCTTTTACAGTTTTAGAGTTATAAGGGAAAACGTGAGGTAGTCACACTACACTTCGATATCAGTCTATAGTCATGAGGAATTTTTGAAAAGTTCTTTATTTTTTTGTGAAGTTCAGTGCAATACTAGAGTTGTGGTAAATTTCCTCTTCTTTCAAATGAGACTATGCATGATTCAATATCTTTTATAGTTTTTGAGTTACAAGGGGAAAAGTAAGATAGTTACACTATAGACTTCAATATTTGTCTAAAGTCATGACGAATATTTGAAAATTTCTGGAACTTTTCTTTGTAAAGTTCAGTGTAACTCAAAATACTAGAGTTGTGGTAAATTTCTTCTTTTTTCAAATGAGACTATTCGCGATTCAATATCTTCTACAGTTTTAGAGTTATAAGGGGAAACGTGAGGTATAGTCACTCTAGACTTCGATATTAGTCTATAGTCATGAGGAATTTTTGAAAAATTCTGGGATTCTCCTTTGTGAAGTTCAGTGTAACCCAAAATACCAGACTTGTGGTAGATTTCCTCTTTTTTCAAATGAGACTATGCGCGATTCAGTATCTTCTACAGTTTTTGAGTTATAAGGGGAAACGTAAGGTAGTCACACTAGACTTCGATATTTGTCTATTATAGACATGAGGAATTTTTGAAAAATTCTGAAGTTTTCCTTTGAGCAGTTCAGTGTAACTCAAAATACTAGAGTTATAGTGAATGTTCTCCTCTATCCCTGACAGTTTTTGAGTTATAAAAGAAAATACTCACCAAGCCAAAAACTCCGTGGACCTCCAATAAGTATCATTAGCCTCCCAATCCCCATCACTCCAAATCACCGATGGCTTATACCTCTCCACCAACTCCACCAACTCTGGAAAGATCTTCTTATCCACAAACTCCTGCGTCTGGAATCCGTTCTTCTTATCACTTATGTACATCGGATTGAACCACTCATACAACGAGTGATAAAGACCAAACTTCAACTGCTCGTCCCTCACCGCCTTCCCCAGCTCCCCCACCAAGTCCCGGTGAGGTCCAATGTCCATGGCGTTCCAGCTGAAGGAGTACTTGGAGGGCCATAGAGTGTAACCTTCGTGGTGTTTGCTAGTGAGTACAACGTATCTGCAAAAAGAGGTTGTGGAGGGGTTTTTGGGAACTTGAGGCTTACTTGGCTCCGGATTTGCGGAAGATTTGTGCCCATTGAGAGGCGTTAAAGAACTCAGCAGTGAAGTCGCGGGCGAACTCTTGGTAGGTGAATCGGGGAGGGAAATTTCTTTGGAGGTATTTGTTGATTTCGGGGGAAGCTGCAAAAATTATTTTCAATGTAGACCAATTAGGTTATCTGTTGTTGAAATGCAATGTTGACCCTTGTTCGGTGATTAACTTCAAATTATCACAGAAAATACGTGCCGGTTTTTTTTTGGTTCAATAATTTAGATAAAATATAATCGATTCTGTTTCGAATGTAGAATTTTATCTACCCATTAATGAGTGTTTTGATCTGATCAGTTTTATTGTTGTTGGTTGATCAATGATCTGGGAGGTCGAGTAACCTTTTTTTGTTTGTGTATTTTTGTATTGTTTATTGAAGTTGTAGAAGATCTTCTTTCCTTTCTTATCTTAATCTTACAGTTTCTGAATTTTTACGATAAATGTGAGGTCGTTACACTAAGCTTCGATCTTTGTTTTTAGTAATTTTTGCAGTTTTTTTTTAGAGTTGCAGCTAATTCAAATCAATGGATATTGAGTAAATTTCCTCCTCTTTTGAATGATACTATACGCGATCCAATATCTCTTACAGTTTTCGAGTTTTGAAGCCATAAAGAATTTTCTAAAATTTCTGGACTTTTTATTTGACAGTAGTGTGAAACTGGAATAACTAGAGTTGTAGTGAATTTGCTCATCTATCTAATGATACCATGCGCAATCCAATATCTCTTATATTTTTTGAGTGATAAAGGGAAATGTTAGGTAGTTACACTAGAATACGATATCAGTCTTTGGAAGATTTGTGAAACTGAAATTACTGAAATTGTAGTGAATCTCCTCTTTTAAATGAGGCTATGCAAATATTTTATCTAATCTCAAGTATAATTATGAATATCTGCGAATCATTGACATTTTCAAATTCCAAAATTGAGCACATAAAAAAATCAATTGAATTGTCAAACAGATTCATTTGAATAAATTAAAAAAGAGGAGAATAATCAAAAGCAAGAAAAAGAGACTATAAAGCAATAATAACAAAAACAAAAACCTTATAATATTTACAATAATAATGGTAAAATTATGTGAAAAAAAAATAAAATGTATAATGAAAACAAAATCAAATACCTATAATAAATGAATAATTACGAAATAAGAAGACCATAAAATTAGTATTTATTCAATAATTACCATGGTAATTTTTTAAACATCACCGACATTCAAAGACAGTGAAGATTCAATTTTTATATTTTATATAAAGCTGGTTATTTTCTTTGCCTTCATAATGAAAATCCATTTTCAACTTTTTTTGACTTTTCTCAATCCTCTGATAACGCTGGAAAATTCAAAAGACAAAAAAAAAGAAGATGGATTTTAATTAAAACAATTATATTTCATTTATTGATTATTTTTTGCTCATTTTTCCCCTAGAATACCAAATCACCCATGATCTTTGGTATTATAGGGACAAAGAAGGAAGGGAGAAAAAAATCAATAAATGAAACAGAATGTTTTCAATTAAAATCTATGAAAAGATAATTCAAATAATTCTAATTCCATTATAAGAGGAATTCTTTGTAACAAGTGAAACAAATAGTGATAGGTGAAGTAGAAAACAATACATATTATTTTAATGCAAGCAAATATCAATAAAAAAAAAATTAGGTATATTTTAAAAGATTGATCAAAGCGAGAAAAAAGAGTAGAAACATTATTAAAATAATGGATTGATTTTGAACAATCGGCCTTGTATTTTAAAATTTTATTAAAAACCCAATACTCATAAATTTGAACATTTCATTAATCCTTACATTTCTCACTCCAATTCTCCCAAAACCATTCGGAGTAAACACTGGGGACGGAAAATACTCCCCAATGCAAAAAAATTCCCACTTTGGCCTCGTCAAACCACACGGGACTTGTCCGCGTGTCCAGACTGTCCCAACTGGGAACAAACGTCGCTTTTGACACGGAGATCAGACAGAAAACAAGTAGAATCGACATTTTTTGCTTTTCTGATAAAATTATCCACCTTTATATAGAGAATAGTACACTCGATAATCGAGAGATAACTCACATTTTATCTGCCAATCTTCCCAAAACCATTCGGAATGGACACTGGGAACGGAAAATACGCCCCAATGGAGGAAAATTCCGATTTTCGCGTTGTCGAACCATGGCGGGATTGTTCGTTTGTCCAAGCTGGGCCAGTTGGGTTCGAATCTGGCATTTGCCAGAGTTAATAAAACGAGAAACACACTGCTTGATTGCAGATTCATTTTGGACTGATAACTCGGACAGAAAATAGTCGTTCTAAAATTAGGTTTATCATCTATTTGTGCGGTCAGAGGCGTACTGGGTCACATTACTATGGTTGTAGTAAATTTCCTTCTTTTTCTAATGAGACTATGCGTAATTTAATATTATCTTTTATTGTTTTTGAGTTATAACAGGTGATTCAATATCTTCATGGACATGAGGAATTTTTGAAATGTGTTGTAGATTTTTTTTTAAAGTGAGGTGTAACTCACAATGCTAGAATTGTTGCAAATGTTCTCCTCTTTCAAATGAGGTCAATATCCATTATAGTTTCAGAGTTATTATAAAGAATGTGAGGAAGTTACACTGGACTTCGATAATTGTCCATTGTCATGGGGAGTTTTTGAAATTTGCTGTACATTTTGTTTCTAAAGTTGTGTGTAACTCAAAATGCTAGAGTTGTAGCAAATTTTCTCCTCTTTCAAATGGTCCTATGTGAGATCTGATATCCGTTATAGTTTTTTAGTTACTACGAGAAATGTAAGGTAGTTACACTACACTTCGATATAAATTTGCAGTCATACAAAATTTTCGAAAATTTCTGGAGTTTTGGTTTGGGAGTCTTGT
Organism: Orchestes rusci; assembly: GCA_958502075.1. Taxonomy (NCBI): domain Eukaryota; kingdom Metazoa; phylum Arthropoda; class Insecta; order Coleoptera; family Curculionidae; genus Orchestes; species Orchestes rusci. The sequence goes on along the minus strand of OY293310.1, from coordinate 20,810,169 downwards.
GAAACTGAAACTACTGGAGTTGTAGTAAACTTCCCCATCTTTCAAATGAGACTATGCGCAATTCAATATATCTTACAGTTTTGAGTGAGTTATAGCGATAAATCTTAATAAATTATGAATTCTTTTGATCTAATCTCAAGTATATTATGTAAGTACTCACATCATCTCAAGGAATTAATAAAGTTTGCCACTTCCAAAATTGAAAAGTAGAAAAAGTACTCAAAAATAAAAAAAAATTATTTGAATTAAATCAGAAAGAAGTAGAATAATCAAAAGCAAAAAGAAAGAGACAATAAGGAAATAGTTTGAAATCAAAACATACGTTACTGAAAAATAATAATTAATATAATAATAATGATAAATGAGTAAATTATGTGGGAAAATATAATGAAATCAGAATCAAATAACAATGAGTGAATCATTTAGAAAAAAGAAGAGTATAAATAGAAATATGTGATTACCTTTTTTGGGATTTTGATTGTTCATAATGTTCAAATACAATGTGTCTCACTCAGCTGAAAGCATATGGAAAACTTTTTTATTATTAATTTTAGGAGAAAAAGTTATTCTTCATAAAACGTTCTGCATATTCTAGAATCTAAAATAAAATCACCAGATATCCATTTTTTTCAGTCGTATACGAGGTTTGTCAAAAAATATGAATTTTGCTCAAGACAAAAGTACTATTTCCAAAGTTTTGTGTATAACGCTAGAGTTGTAGCAAATCTAGACCACTTTCAAATAAAACTATGTGCGATTCAATATATTCTATAGTTTTTGAGTTATAATGGAAAATGTGATAAGTCACTAACTAACACTTAACTTCAATATTTGTCTAAAGTCTAAAGTCATGAGGAATTTTTAACATTCGTTGGAGTTTTTGTTTTTGAAGGTACGTGTAAGTCAAAACACTCAAGTTGTGACTTTGATATTTGTCCAAAGTCGGGAGGAATTTTCGAAAATGGTTGGGGTTCTTGTTTCTGAACAACTCCAAAACTAGCAAATTTCCTTCTTTTTCTAATGCGACTATGTGAGATCTGATATCCGTTATAGTTTTTGAGTTACTACGAGAAATGTAAGGTAGTTACACTACACTTTGATATGAATTTGAAGTAGAGTTTTGGTTTGGGAGTCTTGTGAAACTGAAACTACTGGAGTTGTTATAAACTTCCCCATCTTTCAAATGAGACTATGCGCAATTCAATATTTCTTACAGTTTTGAGTGAGTTATAGCGATAAATCTCAATAAATTATGAATTCTTTTAATCTAATCTCAAGTATATTATGTAAGTTCTCACAGCATCTCAAGGAATTAATAACGTTTGCCACTTCCAAAATTGAAAAGTAGAAAAAGTACTCAAAAATAAAAAAAAATTATTTGAATTAAATCAGAAAGAAGTAGAATAATCAAAAGCAAATAAGGAAATAGTTTGAAATCAAAACATACGTTACTAAAAATAATTATTATTATAATAATAATGATAAATGATTAAATTATGTGGGAAAATATAATGAAATCAAAATCAAATAACAATGAGTAAATCATTTAGAAAAAAGAAGAGGAAATAGAAATATGCAATTACTTTTTTTGGGTTTTTGATTGTTCATAATGTTCATATACAATGTGTCTCACTCAGTGGAAACCATATGGAAAACGTTTTTATTATTTATTTCAGGAGAGAAAGTTATTCTTCATAAAAAATTCTGCATGATCTAGAATCGAAAATAAATTCACCAGATATCCATTTTTTTCAGTCGTATACGAGGTTTGTCAAAAAATATGAACTTCGCTCAAGACAAAAGTTCTATTTCCAAAGTTTTGTGTTTAACGCTAGAGTTGTAGCAAATCTAGACCACTTTCAAATAAAACTATGTGCGATTCAATATATTCTATAGTTTTTGAGTTATAATGGAAAATGTGATAAGTCACTAACTAACACTAAACTTTAATATTTGTCTAAAGTCATGAGGAATTTTTAACATTTGTTGAAGTTTTTGTTTTTGAAGGTACGTGTAACTGAAAACACTCAAGTTGTGACTTTGATATTTGTCCAAAGTCGGGAGGAATTTTCGAAAATGGTTGGGGTTCTTGTTTCTGAACAACTCCAAAACTAGCAAATTTCCTTCTCTTTCTAATGAGTTATTATTCCTGGATATATCCAAAATCCAGTTTGAACTAACTCGTCCCAATAAATTCCCTGTTAACCAATTCACATTCTATGTAGTTATACAGACCTCGATTTATCTTATCCAAATCTCGGAAATAGAGTCGCTCTCGCAAATTGTTCCAGAAATGATTCAGACGGCGCACTTGTTGACAGCCATCCAGAAACTTGGCAAAACGGTGATTGATAGCGGCCAAAGGTCATCAATCAACCCGATCCAGAACGATTTCTGGCTCTAATCGACGTTTGTCTGGCATAATCTCTTGTGGCAAATATTGAGTTTGGATAAATTCTGGATGTTTTCAGAGAATGTTTATTTTATTCATCGGCAAAGGAAAGTCGCAGATGGTTGAATGGAATCATCACATGAAATAGATAGAAATAGTAGATCTTAGGATTTTCTCTGGAAATATCCAGACAATGGATTTGTTTGTTTGGGATAAATGTGAGATAGTCACAATAGACTTCGATATTATTTGTCCATAGTCATGAGGAATATTCGAAAAGTGTTGGAGATTTTGTTTGAGGAGTTAAGTGTAACTCAAATCACTAGAGTTGTAGCAAATTTCCTCCTCTTTCAAATGAGACCATGCGTCAATCAATACCTCTTACAGTTTTTGATTTATTCTGGCAAATGTGAGGAAAGTTTTTGTTTGGGAGTTTGTGCTCCTCTCAAATTATCAGAGTTGTGGTAAATTTCCTCCTCTTACTAGTCAGGCTATGCGTGATTCAATACCCTCTACAGTTTTGGAGTTATAAGAGGAAATGTGAGGTAGTTACAATGAGCTGATGTGGTAAATTTCCTCCTCTTTTGAATGAGACTTTGCGCAATCCAATATATCTGAATTTTCGAGTTACAAAGGAAAATGTGAAGTATCTACTATCAATACAAAATTTCAGTTCCCCCAAGACAATCTGGATTATTTCAACCTCCCTCCACTCAAGTGAGAACAAAATTGATCAAACCATTCCCGCCTGGAAAAAAACAACTGTTAACAGGATAAGGATCAGACTAATGGATCTATCCAGACTGACGAGGGATTGAAAAGTTAATTGAAAGCTTCTATCAGCGCCCTTTTCTCCCGCTGAATGCATGGAAAATTATCCAGAATTTTATTAAAACGCTCCCGTGCATGTCTGGATGTCGCATGGCACGTTATTTATTTGCATATCCAGAAAAGCATCTGGGAGAGCCAAGTAATTTTGCACCTCTGGCAAAATTCTCCGGATCTGGGAGTTTCTTGATGGAAACAGGATTATTGCATTGAATGGCAAATACACGTCCCTTTCTGGATAAATCCAGCACCAAAACCAATTCGGATCGTTTATTTTGTCCCCAAACTAAATTCCGTTACAGGTCATTGAGTTTGTTAGCATAGTGCGTTCAGATAGAAACTGGCCTGGATAACTTGTTGCGGAAACTGGATCTCTTTGTTCGTCTTCATTTTTCCATGCTTGAGCAATTTAATCAATGCAGTGATCTGAATTATGGAAATTTTCCTTCGATTATATGAAAAATGTTTTATTCTCTCTAGAACACAACACAAATGATTTGAGCGTAAAACAATAACCGGAAATTGCACTTGAAACGGTTTATGGAAATATCCAGATACTGGAATTTAGATTGTACAAAATTGTTTGAATATGGACTAAGCTTAAAATATGCATATTATCAATTTCAATCAATTAGCTTCTTTATCTTGAATTTCTTCTTTCAACAAATAAATAATATGAGCTGCACCAGATATGACAGAAAGCATTTGCAATGGATTCTGGAAATATCCAAACGACTAATTTTATGACGGACTATGGTGTATGCATTATGGAAATCTTCTTTTCCACGTGGGAATCATTTGAATAATAACAAAGCCATTTAATGTGATTTCAGGAAACATTCAGACCGTAATTTATGCCATCAACCAACCTATAGTTACTCCGGTGCTATAATCATCATTATTTAAATCAAAACCAACCGTCTAAGATGTGAATTATTCTATTGATGTAGTGGGTTTTATAGAGTCTGGGAATGTTTCCGTTGCTCGTTGGATTAGCAACTTAACATCAAAAAGGGCATTTGGAATCATTGCTGGAAATATCCAGACTGGTTAATTTGTCATTTCAATCTTATTCAACAAAGATTTTTTGTCAAGACGGATTTTGGGCGAATTTCCTGGTGCTCAATTTTCCAAATAACTCGTATACGAATATGCATTTGATTTTCTACAGCATTCGTATACGGATCTGATTGGAGAATTGAGCACCAGGAGCTATCAATCATGTGATCGAGTGCACAATTTACACTCTGGATGGGTTAGAAGTCATCAAAGTCCTGGAAATTCAATCAAACAATACAAGTATTGAAATCGCAGAGCAATCTGCTGGATCGATTACATTATAGTCGAGTGAATTAGGATATTTTCCCATGTGAATATTTCCAAAACCCTTTCAAAAGGTAACCATGACATCAACACTAATTGACGCCTCTGCAAAGCAACCTCGATAAATCCAGCTTTGAAAACAGTTTTGTCAAGTATTCCAGTCCAATTTCCCTTCATGCAGATGCCTTCCAGTCAAAACACCCTCGCACGTCTTCGCATCTAGATTCGATTATCCAAAAAAGCCTCCCCATCCAGAAATCTAATTACCCGTCCATAAAAACGTCACATTTTTCCATCGCTTTATTATGCGTCGAAACGCGTTATGCCAGATGCGCCAATTTCATCAGTCCCACTTGGATAGCAACTTTTCCAGATGCACTCTTGTCTATGCAAAACTTGATTAAAACTTAAATTTTATTCGGTTCTAAAGTCGCGTCTCATAATCAGGTAGCAACAGGAAAGCATAATAAACATCACAAGGAGAGTATATTCCAGAGTTAAGGTCCAGAATGCCACCAAGTAGGTGGTTCTGTTGCAGTACATGGGTTCATCGGGGTTGTAGCTGGGTTGGTACTCTTTGTAGACGATGTAGGTGCCTGGAAAGTAGATTGGTTAATGGTGTTCGTTATTCTGGATGAGTTCTTACCTGCAGCATGCCAGACTACGTCCAGGAGGATGATGAGGGCGGTAGCCCAGTAGCAGAATTGGTTTTTGTAGGTGCTGAGGAGTTTTGCCAGAGCTCCTAGGAAGCCTGGAAAGAGTCTACAATCATTTGAATCACTGCGATTGACAGAATCATCAAAATTGAAGGCTGTGATTGATTTGATTACTAAAATGAATATGGGTTTTTGGCAGGATGACGATGATTGACCGTTGACTGTGATTGACTAGATGAACGTGACGAAATTGACACAAGTCACCGTGATCGACCAAATTCACCTTGATTATTAAGATGGACGTGGTTGAAACCGTGAAGGAAAATATGTCCCTGACAAGATCACTGTAATAGACAGGATGATTGTGATTGACAAGATGACTTTTATTGACATGACGCTGTGATTAACAAGTATATGACCTTGATTAGCAAAATGATCGTGAGTGACACGACCCCGATTGACAAGATGTCAGTGCTCGACCAGAATCACCATGATTGACCAGTGGCTATGATTGACATGATGAACGTGATGTGATACAAGTTACCGTGATCGACAAAATTCACCGTGATTCTCAAGATGACCGTGATTGACACCGTGTCGGAAATTTTATCCGTGACAAGATGACCGTGATTGACAAGATCAACGTGACAAAAAATATGATAGTGACAAAATGACGCTATGTGAATGGATGACTGTGATTGACAAAAGGAGCATGATAGGCATAACTCCGATTGACGTGACCGTGATTGATAAGATAACCACGATTGATAAAATTCACCGTGATTGAAAAGAAACAGCCGAATCAAAATGATTTCAAGTGAAAGAAAACTGTGATTCACTTAATGAGTATGATTGGCATGATCGTGATTGAAAAGATAACCGTGATTGATTAAAATCAACGTAACCTTCCAAAAAACCGTAATTGACAAAAATCGATGTGATAAAAAAAATCACCTAGATTGACAAAGAAATCGATTGACAAAATCATGATGACTGACAAAAATCACCCTGATTTGCAAAAAAACAGTAATTGACAAAAAAAAGATCACCATGATTGATAAAACATTTATATCAACCAATCAATCAAATCTGTGATTGAGTCAATCATTACACCGGTATTGACGAAATCACTTGCTTTCATGGTGTTGAGCAAAACTACAAATAATGCAATCTTGGTTATCAAACAATCAATCTCTTACCCGCCAAAATCAAATATACAGGAATAAATCGATTCAATGGACATCTATTGACATTAACAGCACCCACAGTGAACACTGTGAAAAACAACGCATACAGAAACACAAGAGATCCATTTATTCCGGCTGCAAAAACGATTCTTTAAAAGTTTCCACGAGAAACTAATCGGAAACTTACGCGGCGCTCGTTCTTTCACTTTTTCCTCGAAGAAGTGATTGTTGGTCTCGACGTCCTCGGACATTTTCGGGACACGTCCGCAACACTCCGGCCACTATTTATAAAATGAAAATTTGTTCGCCAGAGAATGGAGCAAAAAGGGTATTTTTAGAACAATCTTGGCAGTCACAGCGGTCGTTTTTGTAGTGAAAAACAATGGAATTTTATTACTTTAATTTTTCCTTATTAGTGGGGGTGAAACTGGCTCGGGAAATCAATTTATGATTAACGAGAACACAATGGAACACCATCTATTATACAACGAACATATTTTATTAATTAAAAATATTATAAAAGAATCATCTAGCTGGTAATGGCAAAAATTCCATGAAAATCAAATTCCTTGACCCAAAAAATCTCGAAAATGATATGAATGACTTGACATGTTCACTGACGACCTCATTTCCTCCTCCTTCGTCCTCCTCCGAAAGTATAGGTAGATTGAAAAGCAACAAGTACGTCTGACGGCTCCTTTTCGAGGTTTTTGAGTATGAGAAACTCAATTCTGATGTTATTTTTTTCATAACGTCAAGAGTTAGGTTCTTAGTTAGCAATAGTTATGTTGATGTCATTGTCATGACATCAAGGGTTTGAATCACCAAACCTATTTTCCTTGTTGTTAAAGTTATGTCAAAAATAACGCGATGATCGTGTTTCTCAACCCAAAAAACCTCGAAAACGATATGTCACTTGATATATTCACCAGACAACCTTAATTCCTCCTCTTTCTTCCTCCTCCGGAAGTAGAGGGAGATTGAAAAGCTACAAGTACGTGTGACGACTCGTTTTTGTGATTTTTGTGTATGAGGAATTCATTTCTGATGTTATTTTTTTCATAAAGTCTAGGGATACGTAGTTGGCGAACCTATTTCCCTTCTTATCAAAGTTATGACAATAATAACATCAAAATCGAGTTGTTTGGACCAAAAAAAACTCGAAAACGATATGTCACTTGACACGTCCATTGACAATCCCATTTCCTCCTCTATCTTCCACCTCCGGGAGTGGAAAGAGATTGAAAACTAACAGATACGTGTGACACCTCGTTTTCGAGGTTTTTGGATGTGAGGAATCCGATTTTCGTGTCATTTTTTTCATAACGTCAAAAGTCACGTAAACTTATTTTCCTTCTTATCAAAATTATGTCAAAAATAACATGATAATCGTCTTTCTCAACCCAAAAAACCTCGAAAACGATTTGTCACTTGACCTGTTCACTGACAACCACTTTTCCTCGTTTTCATCCTTCTCCGTGAGTAGAGGGAGATTGATGAAAGCAACAAGTAAGGATGATGACTCGATTCCGAGGTGTTTGGGTGTGAGGAATTCAACTCTGATGTTTTTTTTCATAACGTCAAGGATTACGTAGTTAGCTAGCCTTTTTCCCTTCTTATCAAAATTATGTCAAAAATAACGTGATAATCGGATTCCTCATGCCCGAAAATCTCGAGAACGATATGTCACCTCACTTACAACCTCCTCTTTTGCTCCTCATCCGGGTGTAGAAAGAGATTAAAAAGCAACAAGTACGTGTGACGACTCGTTTTCGAGGTTTTTGGATATGAGAAATTCTATTTATTCTATCTACTTTTTGTCAAAATTAGATGACTTTCAATCTTATACAAACATATTTATTGATAAAAAATACAAAAGCACCTCAATCTATATCTCTGGAAATAACCCTCTGGCTAGCCTCCACCTGTTCAGCATCCTCCCTCTTGGCATCAGTACTGGCAACAAAGAAAAAACAACACAAAAAGCAACAAAAACCACTGCAAATCATCGCAATCACTGCATACTGGACAATTAAGTAGGCTAATGCGGACATGTATACTGTTTTGTTGCAGTATTTAGTACTGTTCGGGTTGGTGAAGTCGGGTTTGTACTCTTTGAACACCCAGTATGAGCCTGGAGATCATTGAATAATAAAAAACACAATGATAAAAAATAAATCTTACCAAAAAGCACAAAAATAAATTCGACCAAATACAAAAACGACTCTGGTTTCTTAAAGTTTTTTTCCGATACGTTCGGTATCTCCTTGAACAAGCTGAATATTTTCGAAATTGTTCCAATGCCGCCTGCAAACCAAAAATTTTTTTTTTTTCACTGTATGATTGATACTTACCAATGACAATGAGGAAAAATGGGATTCCATCGTCCACTGGACATTTATGAACACCGTAGATTCCTATTCCAAACATCGATATGGCTAGCAGGATACCGACCAGGAAAACAATTCTTTTTGCAGCTACAAAAAAGGTTTAAAGATTAAAGAATGCTAATTTCACTGTCATTCTCTGAGGAATACGAATTTTACGTTATTTTTCTTATTGGCTCAACAATTGCCTGGATAGATGACCTATTTTTGTTGTTAATAAAGTTATGACAAAAGTAATATCAAAATTGATTTCCCTGACCCCAAAAACCTCGAAAATGATATGTCGCTCGTTTTTTTATTTGCACCCTTATGTCCTCCTGCTCTTTCCCCTCTTCTGAGAGTGGAGGAAGGTTGGAGAGCAACAAGAACGGGTGAGACCACTTTTTCGGGGTTCTGGGGTATGAGAAATACGAATTTGAAGTAATTTTTTTTTCAGCTGACTGGATAGATGACCTATCATTGTTCTTAATAAAGTTATAACAAAAGTAATATCAAAATTGATTTTCCTGACCCCAAAAACCTCGAAAACGATATATCGCTCGTTTTTTTATTTGACCCTTATGTCTTCCTCTTTCCTCTCTTCTGAGAGTGGAGGAAGGTTGGAGAGCAACAAGATCGGGTGAGACCACTTTTTCGGGGTTTTTGGGTATGAGGAATACGGATTTGATGTTATTTTTCTCATTGGCTCAACAATTGCCTGAATAGATGATCTATTTTTGTTAATATAAGGTTATGACAAAAATGATACAATCTGCAACCTCAATTCCTCCTAATCCAAACTAAGAGGATGGCAATTATCTCCGTTTTTTTTCCCTCGACCCACATAATCTCAAAACAATGATTCTACTCACGTAAACATTTTCCACACCACGCCTCTTTCTGAGCCTCAACCCGATTCTGAGGCGCCACAGTTTCAGCTTCCATTTTGCAATAATTTGTTTATTTATACCGGCGTGCACTACGTTATCTGAACATTCAATGCCAAAGTCGAGAACGACACTGAAAAAAATAGAAATGTGTGCGTTTGTTGTTTTGTTTTTGAAATGGCAACTGTGGACTGAGGAATATTTGCTATTTTTAGAGTAGGTGATGTAAGTCTATATTGGTGTAGGTTGGATATGTTGATAAGGTTGAAATTGGAAAATAGTTGAGGTTTTGTGGACAATTAAAGTTTCTTTTGTTTTGTGCTATTTTTGAAATATTCATACGCATCGACGAAATATGATTATGGAAGAATAATTGAAGTCATCTTTCGCGTAATGACTAGTTGTGGGAGATTTGCCTTGTTTGTTTGTAGATCATAGAATTCTGCTTGAAAAATATACAAACTTCCGTTCCTGTATAGGATATTGACAAAAGTGTCCCAAAACATACAAATCGAGACATTCATTTTTCACATTTCCCCTTGAAAGTCAAAATAAGCTTCAATCCATGCTCCATAAAATGTTCTCTATACAAGTCCCGAATTTCCCATTCACGCTCTTTACATACGCCGGATCAAAACCTTTCAAAAGAAACCTCCACAATCCAATCCATTCCGTATTCTCATCTCTTTTGTCAATTTTTTTTCTGCACTTTCCGTTATTCGCACTTTCGGGATTTATCAGGCCGATAAATTGTATAGCTTGAATTTTTTGACCCACATTTCCACGGTTCAGGGTCGGCAAGTCACTCACGTAAGGCCAATTTTCAGTGCCGGAAATTCGTTAAGAAATTACTGCTGCGAATTTTCCTGCATTGATGTTAGGAATCGATAATGTGAAGGGGTTTCGTTTTTAATTTGCTGCATTCAATTTACGATTTATCCCAATAAAAAATCTTCCCTCATAAAATCCTATCTATGAAAATTCTCCGCAACACCTGAAAACTACACAAATCCCCAATCGCACAAATAATCCGCCATCCGATCCAATTGATAAATTTATGGCGCCAATTAAAAGCAGAAATTGAACTTTTAACCGGTGCGGCGCGTCGGTTTTTTTGCCTCGTTTTTCTTGCCGGATATTCGGCAGCCTTTTTTTTGGTTTTTCGTCACGAGAGTTTTTTATTTGGTGGCTGGCTGATTAAATTTTGAAGAGGAATTTGATGTTATTGTGGTGAATGCGCTGGACAAGTCATACATTGGAAACAAAACATACGATTTTTATCATTTGAGTTTTATTTGGAAGGGAATATGAGACACCATGAAACTAAATACATGCGGTTGTCCAATCAACTCCCAATTTTTGGCAACCCCCTCGCGCATTTTACAAGCCGTGAAACCACTTCATTACCAGTCTGTATCAAATGCTTAATATCTCTGAATCTACCAATCAGACTTCAATGAAAAGAGCGGTAAATTTCGTATAAATTTGATATATCATAGTGAATTAAGGGGATTCATCCGCTCGAAAAAGCACTGCTAGCAACATAAGTTTTCATCACGTCAGTCCGCGTGGACAGTGGGTATTTATCACGCCGGCAACCAAACAAAGTAAACATTACCCCTCAAAAGAGAGTGGTATGGATTTTGTTCGAAGACGGTGGCAATTTTTTGTGAATTACATGAGATTTTGTGGAAAGTATTACTGATTTCTGTTTAATTATATCAAACGGAGATTGTCAGAAATGATCTCAGAAAGGTTCAATTTGGTTTATTTTTTCGATTTACCAGATTATACGTCTCTCACAAGAGGGCGGAATATGTAGATTTTTCGTATTTTTTGACCATCGAAATACCGTTTTTTTTTTCAAAAATAGATATTGGGTTGCCTAGTTTGATATCTTACCTACCTAATAAAACTTGAATTGTTCCAAAAGATGATGTAGTAAAAAAATGACGGATTCCAGAAAAAAATGCTTGCATTGAGTACAATTTTAGACCGGATGAATCCCCTTAAATACATTCACATAGTAATAATACGGGGAGAGTGAAAAAACCGAATTTCGTAAGTATCGACTATTCTCAAAATTTTGTTTTCAAATATTGAATATCCTTTTTGAAAAACATTTGATCTTTATCATCAAAATTTCATTTGAAAAGAAATTTGATTCCATATTGAAATAAGTCTTGCGATTTGTCAATAAACCCCCAATTTTTTGGCAACACCCTATTTTAGAAGGGCTGAAACCACTTTTCTATAGAAACTCTATATAAAATGCTCAATATCTCAATCTATTGATCCGATTATAATAATTTTAGTCTCAATAGAAAAAGCGGAAAATCTCCTATAGATTTGATATACTACAATGGTGAGTGAAAAAAATACTGGATTTCGTATCAACCAGCGTCAATTTTTTTTTTCTAAAATACAAATATCTCTTTTGAACAACATACGATTTTTTTCGTTGAAGTTCTATTTGAAATAGAGGTCATAGATATTCGCTATGAAACTCAACCCATGCGGTTTTTGAAACAATTCCCAATTTCAGATACCCTCTCCCGCATCTTTCAAAAGATGTAACAATGTTATCATGACAAGTGTGTAAAAAATTCTCAATATCTCTGAAACTATCAACCTGATTTCAACCAATTTAGTTTCAATGAAAAAAGCGTAAAATTCCTTATAAATTTGATATACCACAGTGAATTAAAAACAGTTCCAGTAATAATCCAGGGTGGATGAAAAAAATACTGGATTTTTTCTTTGTTGTTCTTGTGTTGTTTTTTTGTTGTCGCTCTCTTGTTTTTTTGTTTGCGTTCTGTATTCTCTTAGCTCAACAGCTTCGTGGTTCACTGATCATGAAGTTGTTGCCTAAAGAATGCAAGCAGAAGATCTAAAGAACAACAAAAAAAACATCAACAACAATACACAAACACCACAGAAACAATAGGGGAACAACAAAAAACAACAAGAACACAAATCCTGACGTCTGCTAGGATCAACGTTATAAATGACCACACGCGCGAGGGGCGTGGGAGTGAGGTTTTTGAGATACAAATTTTGATTCTAGAATCCGCTTTGTTTATCTACTGAAAACCTTCCGACTCTTACGAGATGTAATACACGGTGAGTTGAAAAAATACTTGATTCCGTATCAAGCAGCGTCAACATTCTTTTTCTAAAAATCAAATCTTTTTTGAACAACATATTATTTGATCTCTATTGTGCAAGCTCAACTCTTGCAGCTTTCCAAACGATCCCTAATTTTTGGCAATCCCCTTCTGCGTTTTTCTAGGGGTTTAACAATTTAATAATGACAACTGTGTATAAGATTCAGTTTCAATGGAAAGATCGGAAAATTTCCTACAGAACTAGTATACCAGAATGAGTCTCAATAGTTAATAGTTATAAGGGGTCAGTTTATGAAAAGTTGTGCAACTATCGTGCGCTCGAAATGCACTAATCCAAACATATTTCCCAACCTCCAATCCAACCATAAAACATTCCACATTCAACCGTTCCGGATCCTGAATTAATCCAGACAACAAATCACCATTCAAGCCATTAAGCCCTTATTGATTCATATTCAACAGTTCCCGAAGGATAACATGTATATTCTGCCGTAACATGTGATTTCTGACTTTGTAACTAACGGATATTTTGCAGAACCGATTATTGAAATCACATCCCGAACATAATGCCGTCTGGGAGGCGATTATTCTCGGCACAAACTGCGGGAAAGTTACCTTTCGGTGCAATTAGAGTGCTTCAACTTATAAATTGACGAGTTGAATCGTCCTGTGGGACCGTCTGGATACCTGGACGTGCTTTTGGTGAATAAATGTGAATGTTTGGAAACTGAATGTTACAGTTAGGATAAAAATAACATTATAATCGTGTTTCTTGACCCCAAAATCCTCGAAAACGATACGCACTCCTCGGGCGTCCTAGCATACTCATTTACTTTCCTATTTCTACTTCCCCCGTGAGGAGCAGGTTTGCAACTACTTATAAATCCGAGTGTTTTGTGGAATTCGATTCAGACGTCATCTTGAAGATATAGTTCTAATAATGCCACAATTGAAGTTTTCCCATTTCTAACTCCAAAAGACCAAAATTCAAGTTAATATATCCAAAATTACAGCAAACATCGATGCTACCAAAAATGTCATAACTCCCCAATTTGATATTCTTTTCAAAAAATCTCACCTCAAGGAAAAATCCGCAACTAACAACGGCAACAACGCTCCTCTTGCCACAACATTTTCCGTAAATTGTGCGATACGCGTGTGCAGTGAAAAAAGTGCTGTTTACAGAGATTTACTGTGTTTTCACTAAAAAAAACCTCACAAGCAACACCAGAAAACTCTGTTAATTAAGTCCAACAATAAATTTGATTGAATCTTGCTCAAATCTCACTGAAAATCCCTCATTTCCAATTTTGAGGTTATCTCATGCTTGGCCATAGATCGATTTCGGTGCATGTCGCCCTGTTGCCAAACTGTAAACATTCTCTTTAGACGTCTTGTCTGCCGGAAATTCTCAATTTTGAGAAGCGTTATGGCGGCTAAAACAGAGGTTGGAGTTAATACTGATGAAAGTCGGGATCCTAAGTTGGATTTTGAGGAGGGGCCTCCTTTGAAGAAGGTAAATGTAAATATATGGTGTTTTGTTATAAATCGTTTCGTATAAAAAACCTTGGAATCGTTTGCGATAGTTTACATATACAGGGTGTTTTCGGATTTGCTTAGCTTCATTTGGTTTTTTGAATTTCATAAGATCTAGTGAGTTGTGAGTTTTTGGAAACTAGTAGTTTTTCTTTTGTAATTTTTAAGTCGCGCGGTTTTGAACTCTTTGGAATTATTTCGGTATTTTTTCATATACAGGATGTTTTTGGATGTCTTTAAGCTGGATTTATAGATTCGGTAAGACGTAAGGCGTATGCCGTAACGTAAGCCGCATCATATCAACATTGAAAGAACCGTATTTCCATTTAGGCGTAAGGACATAAGAAATGAAATGAACCATTTTCTTATGTCTTACGTTTTAGCGATACGTCGTTGCTTCGAGTATAAAAATGGAAATACGGTTGTCTGAATGTTGATATGATGCGGCTTACGTTACGGCATACTCCTTACGCCTTACCGAATCTTTAAATCCAGCCTTAGCCTAAATTTATTTTTTGAATTTTATCAATCCGCCCATTCTGGAGTGTTTTGTGAATTTTTTGAAATAAAGTTTTTTTTTCAGCCTTTCGATTGCACCATATCAAATATTGATAAAATCCACTGGGATTATTTTGGGACGTCCTCAAATACAGGGTGTTCTTCAGCTTCAGTTTGTTTTTTGAATTTCAAAAAATCTTTCTCTTCTGAAAGATTTAATCCTGGATTTAATGAATGTCTTAAAGTGATCAAACAAACATACAGGGTGTTTTTGGATGATTTTAATCCAATTTATTTTTTGAATTCCATAAATCCGTTCATTCTAGATTGTGGTGAATTTTTGAAAATTATTCAATTTAAGTATTTATAGTTTTATAAATCGCCATGTATGAAATCCGCTGGGATTATTTTTTGATGTTTCCGTATACCTACAGGGTGTTCTAGATAGTCTTCAGCTTCAGTTTTTATTCTGAATCTCGATAGTTCTTTCCTTCTGGCTGGAAGACTTTATGAATTTTTTGAAATTTATCCAATGTGTTTGTGTTTTATAAATTATCCGAGAAATTATCCTTGCATTATTTTGAGATATTCAGATATAGAGGGTGTTTTTGGATGTCTTAATCTCCAATTGATTTGTTGAATTTTATGAATCCGCACATTTTGGAGTGTTTATTGATTTTTTGTAAATCAAACAAGCGTTTTATAAATCGCCCTGTATAAAATAGGCTTGGATTGTTTTGGGATGTTTCCGTAAACAGGGTACAGGGTGATTTGGAAAGTCTTTAGTTTCAGTTTGTATCTTGAATTTCGAAAGTTTTTTCCGAGGTTTTTCATGCTGGAAGATTTTAAGATTTTTTTTTAATCATCAATTTGTTTAGTGTTTTATAAATTGCCCTGTATAAAATCTGCTTGCATTATTTTGAGATATTCAGATATACAGGGTGTTTTTGGATGTCTTTAGCTCGAATTCGTCTTTTGAATTTCATGAATCCGCACATTTTGGAGTGTTGAATGAATTTTTGAAAATTAAACAATTTTTCTAGCGTTTTATATTATCGCTCTGTATAAAATCCACTTGGATTATTTTAGGATGGTTCCGTTTACCTACAGGGTGATTTGGGAAGTCTTCAGCTTCAGTTTGTATTTTGAATTTCGAAAATTCTTTCATTCTGGAAGATATACAGGGTGTTTTTGGATGTCTTTAGCTCGAATTCGTTTTTTGAACTTTATGCTCGATTTTATGAATCCGCACTTTCTGGAGTGTTTAAAAAAAAATTAAATTAAAAAAAAATGTAGTTTTATATCGCTCTGTGTAAAATCCGCTCGGACTATTTCAGGATAATTCCGTATACAGGGTGTCTTGGGAAGTCTTCAGCTACGGTTTGTATTTCGAATTTCGAAAATTCCCCCCTTCTGAAAAATTAGATCAATTTTTGAAAATGATTCAATTTTTGGAGTGTTTTATAAATCGCCCTGTATAAAACTCGCTTGAATTATTGTGAGAATTTAAGATATACAGAGTTTTTTTGCATACCTACCTTTCATCAGCTTGAATCTATCCTGGAAAGTTTAGTGAAGTTTGCAAAATTATTCGATTTTTTTGGTGTTTTATAAATCGCCATGTATAAAATTCAGTTTGTGTTTTGAATTTTGAAAATTCTTTTCTTCTGAAAGATTTTATGATTTTTTGAGAATAATCCAATTTTTTAGTGTTTTATAAATTGCCCTGTAAAGAATCTACTTGCATTATTTTGAGATATTCAGATATACAGAGTGTTTTTTACTGTCTTTAGCTCCAATTCATTTTCTAATTTTATTCATCCTCACATTCTGGAGTGTTAAGTGAATTTTCAAAAATTAAGCAATTTTTTGGTGCTTAATTAATTGCCCTGTATGAAATAATAAATCTGATGCAATTATTTTGGGATGTTTCCGTATACAGGGTGTTCTGGGAAGTCTTCAAATTCAGTTTGTATTTTGAATTTCGAAAATCCTCCTTTTCTGGAATATTAAATGAATTTTTGAAAATGATTCGATTTTTTTGTGTTTTATAAATCGCCTTGCAAGTCGCCTTGTATACAATGTTCGTTTTTGATAGTTTTCATATACAGGGTCAGTTTGAAAAAAAAAAAAAAATTTGAATATTGACTACTGAAAGTTTAGGTGATTTTTCTTGGAAAATGTCACCAATTTGAGCTGGAGAAAGTGGAGAGGCAACTTGAAATGCTTTATTGCCAATTAGACCAAAACAAGTTGAAATTTTCATAATAAAAAACTAAAAGTCAACTACAAACATGTAATACAAGCTGGTAGGACACTAATTAGGTATTTAATCCAACGCAAAAACTTTGCCTTCATTAGCAAAGTTTCAGGTGGACAGACATTTTTTCACGGTTTACTCGAGGGTTTACTTGTTTATTCAAATTTAATAAATCTGATTTAAACAGTCATAAATTTCGTCCGGCTTTGCCCATAAATCACGCGGTCGGCTACAGGTTAACATTTTTTTGTTTTTTTCCAGGCCAAACTGGAAACCAAAGCCCTCAAAGCCAAAAGACCCGGATTCACCGATGATAGATATAACGAGACGTCGTATTATATTGAGAATGGTGAGTTTTTTTTCATTTGAAAAGGGTCGGAAATTTAAAGAGATTGGTTGCAGAGAGTAAAACACATACTATTAATCCCGCAAGACCATTTAAAAATGTCCTCTCTAATTGAATGTCCTCCCATTTGTCGAATTTGTCCCTGGAGAGGTGTTAGTTCTGTTTTGGCGTGTTCGAATCGATTAATATTCGGAAAATTTCCAAAAAACATGCATCGGCGTGGAGATCCCTGGTGAGGAATTAGTGTTACACTATAGGGTAGTTTCAGTGTTCAGTCACACATGCCAGAAATATCTAAAACTATGTGTAATGGGGTGGTTTTATTTTCTCTTATGCTTTTAAGAGAAGTCAAAAGCATGAGTTCTTAAGGTTTCTTGGTATGGGAAACCCAAATTGGAGGTTATTTTCTTTGTAGGACATTCAGGGGCTTACATAGCCCTCGTTATTCTGATGTTGAAGTTATGACAAAAATAACATCATAATCGAATTCCTTGACCCAAAAAACCTCGAAAACGATATGTCACTCGTGGTGATCCTTTGCAATGTCATTTCCTCCTCTTCAAAGAGTAAAAGGAAGTTGAACAGTCACAAGTACGAGTAACACCTCGTTTTCGGGGTTTTTTAGGTATGAGGAATTCAAATTAGATGTTATTTCTCCTATAGCGTATTTAGTTGCGTGAATACCTAGCACTCTTAACTTTCAAGTCAACGTTAAAGTTATGTCAAACATAACATTGGCATCAAGTTCCTTGACTCAAAAAACCTCGAAAACGATATATCACGTGGTGATACAATGCAACCTCATTTCCTCCTGCTCAAAGATGAATGGGAAATTGAACAGCCGCAATCACGAACGACACCTCGTTTTCGGGATTTTTGGCCAACCTCAATGTCGTTGAAGTTATGACAAAAATAATGACATAGTCGAATTCCTTGACCCAAAAAAGTGACTATTTGCAACCTCATTTTTTCTTTTTTCTTCCTTCTCAAAAAGTAATGGGAGGTTGAATAGCCAAACATAAAAGTGACATCTCGTTTTCGGGGTTTTCGGGTATGAGGAATTCGAATTTGATGTTATCAAATTTCTTGACACAGAAAACCTTGAAAATGATACATCACTCGTGGTGATTTATTCTTCTTCAAGAGTAATAGGAGGTCTCCTAAGAGGTTGAGTAGTCACAAGTACGAGAAACACATAATTTTTGGGGTTTTTGTGTATGATGAATTCCAATTTCACGTTGTTTTAGTTCCATAAATAATAATTTTTGCAGGCCTCCGAAAGGTCTACCCCTACTACTTCACCTTTACCACCTTCACCAAAGGCCGCTGGGTAGGTGAACGCATCCTGGACGTATTTGCCCGCGAATTCCGTGCCCATCCAGCCGAAGAATACGAACGGTGCATCCAAGCGGGAACCCTCACAGTGAACTACGAAAAAGTACCCACCGACTACAAACTAAAGCACAACGATCTTCTAGCCAACATTGTGCACAGGTTAGTGCCCTAAACTTGTAGTTGTAGAACCAAACACTGAAACAACATACTATATAATGTATATAGAGTGGTTTTGTCCAGTTTTGAGGGTTGCACCCTCCCCTCTTTGGGAGAGGATTTGTTAAGTGTTGAAATGTTGCAGACACGAAGTGCCGGTCACTTGCCAAGCGATCACCATTGTACATATGGACGAGGACGTTGTGGTGGTCAACAAACCCGCTTCTATACCTGTAAGTGGCTTAGAGACTGCCATTTTTACAAAAAATAGGGTATTTTGCGTAGTTAGTGCTTGTCTAGATGTCTAACACCAGCTAACCTTGTGACGTCCATACTAACTAGCTAATGTTGCTTCCCTCCCGCCCTTCCTGTCCCCATATAACGTTCCTTCTTGTTAAATGCACGATCAATGTCTCCACAAACACCACAACACAACGAGGTTCTTTGGAACCGAAATGCTGAGACTCTTTTTTTTTTGGTGGTGGTCGTAGACACGAGACCCCCGTTCTCTCACACCTCATCAAGTTAATTTACGTAGACGAAGAACTTGTTGTTTTGGACAAACCGTGTTCAGTACCGGTGAGTAGTAGACCGAGTGCGTCCGGTATTTAGTGTCGATGACGGAGTTTGTGATTTTGATGTCCACTACTTTCTACATAGAACCCAAAATCTAGCAAGCTCGTCTGAAACACCATAGTTGACAACCCGAACAAGTGATGAACACTCAGGTTTCTTTCTCTATGTCATAAGTTTCCTCTGCCACTAATTGCGCATGTCCGTCTCAAACCGCCCCTAAAACCCCATTTGTAGGTGCACCCTTGCGGCAGATACCGGCACAACACTGTGGTGTTTATTTTGGCAAAAGAATACAATTTGAAGAACCTGCGGACAATTCATCGACTGGACAGACTCACCAGTGGACTGTTGCTGTTTGGACGCTCGCCCAAGAAGGCCCGACAGATGGAGCACCAGATTCGGAACCGATTGGTGTCCAAGGAGTATGTTTGTAGAGTGGAGGGGGAGTTTCCAGAGTAAGTGGCGGCATTTGATGGTACACAACGTTTACAGGGTGACCCAGTTTTATCCGGCAATATTTGAACTTAAGATTTTACCAATTAAAATGAACAATTTTTATTCTATAAACATTTTTTCAACTCCTCGTCAGTCTCGAGATATACACCTTCAAAGATTTTATTGATTTGAAGCAGTTAAATGACCATTTTCTATGAACCAAATTTTGTTGAGTTTTACTTTCTGTTTTATTCTGAAAGACGATGAAATGTCCTCTCGAACCATGGAAAAAACCATTCGAACAATTGAGGTTATGTCTGTTTTTAGAAGCTTGTAAACTCAAATTTGTAATTTTTTCAATGTGTTATATTCTATTGAATCGTTGTAAACAAGCACTTACAAATTTAAGGATGTTTTCCGTTTCTGTAGAACTTGCTTCTCATATCAGGTTTCGGTAAGCGTTCAACAAAATTTAATTGTTTTATCTTCCAGTCCTTTGAAGAATTTAGAATGAGCTTTCTGTTTATCTGAAAATTTCATATTTTTGCTTTGGTAACTGGATTATGATCAAATTCATCATATTTAGTGAGGAATTTTGAAAAAAAATTACAGACTTACCCAGTGGTCCAAGAACCGAGTAGGTAAGCTTCAAGTCAAGTCTTGATCACCCGGACATGGAATGTTTTCTTGGCTCAATCGTCACAACTATTAATTCCTTGATACGTAATGCATTTTTTCAAGTAGAGGCCTGAGAGATAAATAAATATTAAAAACCATCAATATTGCTGTCGGTACCTATTCAATTGTTTATCTTTATAATAAAAAAAAATCTTATCTTATCTGACTAAAAATATTATACTTCTTCTGTATTTTTTTGCACACATTTAGAATTATTCCGTAGTTCTGATTGGATGTGGTTCGGAAATTAATATGCGTTATAATATAAAGAGTGGTCCTGCTAAGTGATCTGAGTGCCAAAATATGAGATGATGAATACTTGTGAGTTAAGAGATATAAAGAACTCTAACAGAAACACACAGAATAAAAGCAAACTATGTTGAACAAAAATCCAAGCTGCAAAGGCCAGGAAAGCTCCAAAAAGTGGAATATGGCAGATTGCACCAACGCTAAGGAAACCTCAAAAAGGTTGGTGCAATCGGCCATTAGTATACGATTTAGTAGCAGATTATTCCTAATTATTTCAAATCAAATCAAATAAAGCTTTATTATCCAAAAATTAAACATTTTGTTGACAAAGCAATAATGAAAATAAATAAACTATGACTACAAGTAGAAAAAAAAACATTGCAACATGACTACAGAGTTTAAAAATCATTCAAATTCAAGGATACAATATTGGTTTGTACTGGTTATCAACAGATTCTCCTGTTCCAGATCACCTGTGAATGTATTTGTTATTTCTACTTTTATTTTACCTAAATGTTAAATCGTATAAAATAATTGTGGAAGTTGATCATTTCCTTTTTTCCATTTATTTCCGGAATCAAGATAAGGAATCTGGTTCAGACATGATCAACTGTATCTCTTTGTTCGTCAATAAAGCGAGTTTTCAATAAAAAAGTGTACAGGGTCATTCCGTATATTGCATATGCTAGCGGCGTTATCAATGAAGATATGAAAATTTTGTAAATATGAAAGTTTCAGATATTCATCTAAACTTTTCAAAAATCCTATTAAAAAAAAGCAAAAGACTATCGTCAATATTTTTCCAAAAGTAGCATTTTTTTCAATGAAGCACCATGTATATTATCATATATTATGAAAGAGCTTATTCTCCTGATTTCAAAAATATGTGGTTTGATACCTTTTTGATGAGTCGTTCAGTAGATATTCAAGTTTAAATATGTTTAAAAATTAGTATTTAAATCCCGGTTTCCATGGTTGAAGTTGCACAAGTTTATTAACTCGTGAAGATTTGGAGTAGTATCTAGAAAATAAAGGTATTTGACCTCCATTTCTATTGATTCAATCTATATAATCACGATTCTATCATTTTTTCCATAGCAACAGGCATGTGAATTTAAATTTTTGAACATATTAAAACTTGAATATCTCCTGAACATCAGAAAGGTATCAAACTATATATTTTTGAAATCAGGAAAATAAGCTCTTTCATAATATATGATAATATACAGGGTGTTCCAAAAAAAAATGCTACTTTTGGAAAAATATTGACTGTCCGATAATCTTTTGTTTTTTATTTAATAGGATTTTTGAAAAGTTCAGATGAATATCTAAAACTTTCATATTTACAAAATTTCCATATCTCCAAAGAGATCGCCGCTAGCATATGGGTCAATATATCACATTTGTACTGTACATTTGTTTTATATTTGGCATAAAACAGTTTTTCTATGACTATTCAATAATAGATGTATTAAATATCCAGTTTCTATTGGTTAATGTAACTCGTTACTCATACCAGTGACTTTTTTCTTCATTACTCAATTGTTTTTAACCAATGAAATGATCTAATGTCATCACAAGTAGCAACAACAAGTAGCGACAGCTCACGTCAACCTCTTTCTGTCTCAATGACAGAAATTCGCCTCATTTATATCCTGCATAACTTGATAGGTAATTCACCGATGTATCAGTATCATAGAAATCATGGAATCTGCTACGGTATAGTTTTATTTTACATTTCATAATGTTAGCAGTTTATAAATGAGGCGAATTTCTGTCATTGAGACAGAACGAAATTTGAACATGTATACAGTTCATTTTTTTTAAAAGTTACACTGACAGAACAAAGTTATAGGTTAAAGGTTGGCCAACCTTTTTATATTAAAATGGTCACAAATTGAACTATGATTCGTTTTGTTGGAGTATGTTCAAAATATATTTGCTTTGATAGAAAAAAAAAACGTTCGAAAAAAGACTGTTATAATTATTTCGGAATAGATGTAGAAGTTGAAACTTTTTCAATAGAGAAGAGTGATATGAATTTGAACATACTCAATAAAATATTTTATATTTCCATCATTTCGAATGGTTTATCCAGGTCCACCATTATTATTTATTGCCCAATCTTATTTACGATATATGGATGAAATATAATAAGAGGGTGTGTACAGGGTGGCCAACAAAAAATGCGAGGTACTGTTTCTGGAAAACTATCAATCCTAGAGGCTTGCGACAAAAAAAAATTATGACTAAAACGGCCAAGAAAAAAACCTAGAAAATATTTTCAAGTTTCTGAAATGACCGCTAGGGGGCGTAACTGAGAGGAAAGATAGATTCTTTAGCAGATGGGTTGGTTGATAGGATAGTACACACATATCCAAAAGTCTTGGACTCCTCCGGTTTTTTCCCAATTTCTTCTGATAATAAAGATCTAGACATGCGATTTAAAAGATGTCAAAAATTGCCTAAAATTGGCAATTCTGGCTAAAAGCTTGAGACATCTATCATTTTACGCAACTTCAAAACCGCATATCTAGGCTATAAAATTGTCAATAATTGTAGTGTAATTTTCAGGGTCGGTATAATTGTTGCCCCTCTTTCGAATGTAGTCCTCAATTTTTTTCTAAAACCACTTTGAAAAACCATCAAGAGTGGCTTTTTTTTTCTTTCAGAGGTCAAAAAGGTATACCTTATGACTTTAAAACAAAAAAAAAGTCCGAGCACCCAAACTTGGGAAAAGAATAGAGTACTTTAGGTGACCAGACTTTTAATATCTGTATAAATCGGGATCCAAGACTTTTGGAGGTGTGTGTATTAACAAAGTTCACTAATAGAAATGAGCTGCGTCTAATCATTACTGATTTTCTATTTCTGATTGATACATTGTGAAGAAGTGTGCTGTGGTTGCATGTAATTTCATTATGGACACCTTTAATTTGGTGAATTCACTAAGGGGTATATGCACCGTAGAAATCTAATCCGGATGAAGACTTCATCGCGATTATTTTCCATTAGGTGGTATGGAGGATAATCGCGATAAATGCTTCATCCGGATTAGATTTCTACGGTGCATATACGCCTAACTCAACAAAAAAACGAAACTACCCTATTTTGTCCATGAACTGGGCGCCATCTCCAAAAAAATCAAATGACATAGAAAGTTCATGCGGAAAAATTCCTCATATTTTTATTAATAACAACTTTGATACAGGTCAATTCATGATAGTATCATGGGTCAATTTACTGGTAAATAATTTCTTAGAAAATCACTTCAAAAGAGTTTATTGTGGAAAGCACCCAGTTATTACAACAAAGAACTATTCAACGTTGGAGACTTCTGTGTTTCCCATTTATTTCCTCCAATCTTCTCTGATCAATTTTTCTGTGTGATCAACACAATTTTGCCACATTTCGCAGGTGAATTTTGAAATGGCCTCTTGTCAAATGTATTTTACTTTATCATGGTTAGAAATAGTGGTATCCGAAATATGCCTATTATAATGGGTTTTGCAAAAGGCCCAGGCCATTTCAATTGGATTATACTGGCAATGATATGGAGGCAATCTAAGAACCTCAAATCCCTTTGCTTTCAGATACTCGTCAACCACATTTTTTTTTCCCAGATTTTCTGACAAAAGAGGTTTGGCGAGTCACCAAAGCTCTTTTTTTGTACACGAGCCATTCACGAAAATTTTTTGAGATAAAATAAATTCCGAAATCGTTGATTTATTTGAGTTTTTTGTAATTTTTTTTTCACTAAGAACCGAATGATAAGGCGCGTTGTCCATGACTATAATGCATTTTTCATTAATTTTGCTCAAGTCAGGAACTGGATGACTTTCAACCCATACGAAAAATAAATTCCCATTCATAGTTTTATGGTAATCCCTATCGTTGTTTCTACTCGAGAAAAGCATACCACAATTTGGAAGAAATCCCCCCCTGAAACCCGCATGTAAAACTGTTAACCGATCCCCTTCACTGGAAATTTTGATTTCATTCATTCTTTTGTCATCATCTTTCACCCAACGTCTCACACTACTTCCGTTTTTGTAAATCCAGGTCTCGTCTATAAACACAAACACAACGTGATCGTCCGAATTCAAATATTGTAAATATTTCCTCAAAAAAGCAATTTTTGCCCGAACCACATAACTTCTTTCACATAAAATTTTTCTACCGTCTACTTTTTTGTATTTAAAGCCCATATCGCGAATAATTTTGTAAAGTAAGCTCCTGGAACCCTTGAATCCGACTTCTTTTTTAACGTGATTCAATAAGTCGTTCAACGTAAAATGTTTTCCCATCCTCAAATATTCAAAAATCTGCCTACTTAGTTCCTCGCGCAAGTAAAAGTTGTTAAACCATTTCCCCTTGATTATGCTGCCCCTGCATTTCTTATTTTCCTCATTTGCCTTCAAATCTTCCTTTTGTCTCAAAATTTTATATATCGTATAGTAATGAATCTAAAAATACTAAAAAATATTTAATACCATTTTTAAAAAATTCTTCTTCAGAAGAGAATAGGTACATACTTTGAAAAATGTTTCCAGTGCTTCAACATGTTCAGCTATTGGTATATCTGGACGCAGCAAACGGAATTGTTTATATGTGCCCCGTACCGCATCTTTTACATATTGCGAAATAAATTTGCCCCTAGGCATTATTTCTAAAATTTTCTTGCACTGACAAACGGCCAGTTCTATCAAATAAATATGCCAAAGTCACAATCAGACATAGACATGTCATGGAGAAATTCCAATTCAATTTGCGAGCATGTTATTATTTTTTTTTTTTTTTTTGCCAACAATTTACCTATAATTTTGATCTGTCACTGTAACTTTTGAAAAAAATGAACTGTAGGTATATGGAGCTGTCGCTACTTGTTGTTCATTATACTTTGATGTCAACCTTCAAATTGATCATTTTGAAACAGCCCATTTGACCGTCCATACTTGTTTTATAGTCATTGTCACATTGTGTTGACAACCTAACCTCACTTTAAGTTCAGTCGTTGTCAAAAAGTGCCGTCCAAATGAAATTAAATATTGCAAAGTTCGCTTCTATTATTGAATAATCATAGAAAAAGTATAGTATTCTACTCGTGGGAAATGGCTATTACTCACTCAGTAATATCCACCATTTCTCGCTCGTTCAGTAATATACTATTTTTATTTTTGACTCTTAGATCACTTAGCACGCCCACTCTTCATATTATGTTCTCAAACGGAGAATATGCCGATATCTGCAAAGTAATGAAGAAATTGTGGTAGAATATTTTAAGTCGGATATGATAAGAACCAATCTTTTATTAAAAAGACGAACAAACCCAGCGCTAATATTGATGTTTTTTATTATTTACTTATCTGTCAGGCCTCTACTTGAAAAAAATACATTATATATCAATAGTTGTTTCGTTTGGGCCATAAAAACATCCCATGAAGGGCTGATCAAGACTGTTCTTGACTGTTACCTTCTCGGTTCATGGACCACTGGGCAAGTCCGTCTTCCTCCATTTTTTTTTTCAAAATTCCTCACTAAATTCAATCAATTTGATCATATTCCAGTTACCAAAGCAAAAATATGGAACAAGTCGTATTTTCAGATGAACAGTGATTTGTTTTTGAAGAGTCGATCGATATTTTGTGCTAGTTATATTTTCGTGGCTGGGGTAGAATATCTTCATGATGTTCAGCTCCTGGCTGTTCGTAGATCAACTCTATATTATTGATAAGATTGATTTTGAGATGTCGAATCCATATTCTCCTAGAATTGGTTGAACATTTTCCGGAACAACGTATAAATCTTCTTTTCATGTTTTGTGGTCGGCTTTCGATAAAAACAGTAGTGAAGAATTTTTCTGCATCGCTCGTCTGGTTGTTAAAAATGTCTACGATTGTGTTGATTCCAATATCGTAATGTTCTGCATCATAAATATGATGTGTATCTGAACTAGATGTGTTCTTATTTTCTAAAAGGGAACGAATGCTTACCTTTTTGATGTGACCAGTCTTTCTACAGCTTGTGCAGATCAATTTTGATGGATCAGTTCTACATTCTTTGACTAATTGATTGTTTTTACCACATCGTATGCAGCATTTGTTAATACCTAACATTTTGTAGTCGATTTTGAACGATTTCGATTGAATGGACTCCTAGATGAACGTGTGATTTTATTGATGTTGATTGATTGACTTAAAGTTGTGGATGCTAGTCCTCTGCAGTCTAATTTAGCGGTTTCAAGGGCAACAGCTTTTGTAACGATTTCATCAAAGTAATTTCTACTAGATTGGAGTAGTTTTTCTCGAATTGAATTATCTCTGATGCCTCTGATTAACTGTGCTCTAAAAAAATGTCAGAGATGTTTGTTTGACAGATGCAGGAAGAAATAAATTCGCAATTTGTAGTTGAACGCCGTAATTTGGTGACATAATCAGAAATGATTTGATTTTCCAGTTGCTTAGTGGATAAAATCTATGCTGAGACACAAGAATGTTCTTAGGACAAAAATGCTTCGTTAAGGTTTGAATTAAGCTATTATAGTCAATAGGTGTCTGCGGTGCCCCTACAGCAGTGAGTGTATTATAAGTTGATGATCCTATAGAAATGAGTAGCAACCACGAAAATCCTCGTTCTGTGTATTGAAATGTTCGAATGGAGGCCCAAAAGTTTTGTGATTAATGGAGCTATTCATTTGATTATAGCCTTGATTTTCAGCTCGTAGTTGATTAATAAGTGATTCCTGGTTCTTCGCCACTGCTACCAGAAGTTGTTGAAACTGTTCTACATCCAAACTTTGGATATGTCTCTTCTCTCGTCGCCAAAACTGTTGTGTTTTTGAAAAGTCGATCGATATTTTGTGCTAGTTATATTTGGAAATCCACAATCTAAATTTTAAATATTGCCGGATGAAACTGGGTCCTTCTGTATTTGTGGTTTAGCTGATTAGTGGACTCCCTGTAGATTGACAATGTGTTTCTAGTGGTGTAATCGAGTGCAAAGAACCAATAGAAGTGGTCAGCTACAAAATAGGCGTGTGCAAGGTATCACCAAAGGGCAAAGACTGCAGCACCATCTTCCAGAAGCTAGGCTACAACGGGCAAACCAGCATAGTACTCTGTAAGCCGAAAACAGGCCGAATGCACCAGATCCGTGTACATTTACAGTATTTAGGTAAGTAAGTTTACATAAATTCGTGTAAAGCAATGTTGTGCAGGCTTCCCAGTAGTAAATGACCCCCTTTACAACCACGACGTTTTCGGTCCCCTCAAAGGCAAAGGGGGAGATTTGGGAGGCAAATCCGACGAAGAACTAGTCCGAGATCTCATCCATATTCACAATGCTGAAAATTGGCTGGGAATGGACGGAGACAGTGAATTGTCCATGTTCAACAGAAAAGGGGACATGGATGATGGTTTGGGCACCAAAACAGTGGAGGATGATGTTGATGTGAGTCGGGAGGCGTCGCCTTGTGAGGAGAATGATAGTCGGGCGTCGCCGCCAGCGTCGGTTTGTAGCAGCGCTATGTTGAATCGGTTTAAAAAGGCCTTGGATGAGGCTAAGGTGAGTAACTATTCATACAAGGATTAAATCTGTATTTGTCTTGGTGGAAAAGGTTTGGTTGAATTGAGTTTAATTGAAAGGATTCTGGTTGTTGACTTGGTTTTTGATGATAATTGAGTGAATAATGCGGCCTGGATGAGTTATAGATAGAGTGATTGTAGAAATGATTCGTCTTGGTTTTGCTGGTTCAAAAGAATCTATTTTGTTATTGCAAATTTTCCTTATAGAGAGTGAAATATGATGTCTGGAATAAGTTCTGGATGAGAAACATGCTTATAATAAAAAGTAGTTGAGAGGAGAGTGACACCTCGTTTTCGGGGTTGTTGCGCATAAGGAATCCGAATTTGATATTATTTTTCTCAAAACATTTGCAGTTGTCTAGTTGGCTAACCTATCTCCCTTGTTATGAATGTTATGAAAAAAATTATCCGATCATCGGATTCCTTGACCCAAAAAACCTCGAAAACGATATGTCACTTGTGATGTAACTTTGGAACCTCATTTCCTCCTCTTTCCACCTCCTCCAAGAGTAGAAGGAGGATGACTAGCCACGAATACGAGTGACACCTCATTTTCGAGGTTTTCGGGTATGAGGAATCTGTATTTGATATTATTTTCCTCATAACATTTGCAGTTGCCTAGTTAGCTAACCTATCTTCCTTGTTATGAATATTATGACAAAAATAACCTAACTATCGGAGTCCTTGACCCAAAAAACCTCGGAAACGATATGTCACTCGTGGTAGTTCTTTGCAACCTAATTTCCTCCTCTTTCCACCTCATCCAAGAGTAGAACGAGAACGAATAGCCACGAGTACGAGTGATAACTCGTTTTTGGGGTTTTTGAGTATGAGAAATCCGAATTTGATATTATTTTTCTCATAACATTTGCAGTTGTCTAGCTAGCTAACCTCTCTCCCTTGTAATGAATGTTATGACAAAAATAACCTAATCACCGAATTCTTTTATCCAAAAAACCTCGAAAACCATATGTCACTTGTGATGTAACTTTGGAACCTCATTTCCTCCTCTTTCCACCTCCTCCAAGAGTAGAAGGAGGATGACTAGCCACGAATACGAGTGACACCTCTTTTTCGAGGTTTTCGGGTATGAGGAATCCGTATTTGATATTATTTTCCTCATAACATTTGCAGTTGTCTAGTTAGCTAATCTATCTTCCTTGTTATGAATATTATGACAAAAATAACCCAACTATCGGAGTCCTTGACCCAAAAAACCTCGGAAACGATATGTCACTCGTGGTAGTTCTTTGCAACCTCATTTCCTCCTCTTTCCACCTCATCCAAGAGTAGAACGAGAACGAATAGCCACGAGTACGAGTGATAACTCGTTTTTGGGGTTTTTGAGTATGAGAAATCCGAATTTGATATTATTTTTCTCATAACATTTGCAGTTGTCTAGCTAGCTAACCTCTCTCCCTTGTAATGAATGTTATGACAAAAATAACCTAATCACCGAATTCTTTTATCCAAAAAACCTCGAAAACCATATGTCACTTGTGATGTAACTTTGGAACCTCATTTCCTCCTCTTTCCACCTCCTCCAAGAGTAGAAGGAGGATGACTAGCCACGAATACGAGTGACACCTCTTTTTCGAGGTTTTCGGGTATGAGGAATCCGTATTTGATATTATTTTCCTCATAACATTTGCAGTTGTCTAGTTAGCTAATCTATCTTCCTTGTTATGAATATTATGACAAAAATAACCCAACTATCGGAGTCCTTGACCCAAAAAACCTCGGAAACGATATGTCACTCGTGGTAGTTCCTTAAAACCTCATTTCCTCCTCATAGCCACGAGTACGAGTGATAACTCGTTTTCGGGGTTTTTGGGTATCAGAAATCCGAATTTGATATTATTTTTCTCATAACATTTGCAGTTGTCTAGCTAGCTAACCTATCTCCCTTGTAATGAAAGTTATGACAAAAATAACCCAATCATCGGATTCTTTCATCCAAAAAACCTCGAAAACGATATGTCAATTATGGGGTATAATTTGGAACCTCATTTCCTCCGCTGAAAGTAGGAGCCTGGGGGTATGAGGAGTTCGAATTTGAGGTTATTTTTTCCCACAAATACACCTCTTTCTGGTTATAATAATGGATAATTGGGTGAATAATGAAGTCTGGATGTGGAAGCAACAAAGTAGATAATCTTAGTGATGTAGGTTTTATGGATTTTCATTCAATACGAATTCGGTTTATGGCCACGACTTGATGAAAAATTCCGTCTTGAAAGGTTTTATATACTAGTTAACTTTTATGTGGAATATTCCATTTGCAAATTTGTTTATGTTTATTACCGGGTATAATATGACTTCTGGAATGAATTCTGGATGGGGGAAAATGTCGAAATGATCTGTTTTAGTGCAGGGCTGTTTTATTTGTATATTTGGTTTGATTCAGAGTTATAGTTCCTGGAATGATTGTGGATATCGTCGAATTTACTGCTCGAGGTGTGCGAGGTTCTGGAATATAGTTTTCACGATGAAACCTTTAAAAAAGTTGTCTTGGTAAGGGGGTTCGATAATGTTGGGTTTAATTCATTGCGTGAGATATCAAGTCTGGAGTAAGATCTGCTTCCAGGTCACAGTAGCAACACAAACGGGCCACGAAGCGCCAGATTTTGCCTTCAATCCAGACAAAATGACAGTCGACCAGCACTGTTACGAGTGCAAAGTGCGATATAGAGATCCAAAACCTCAGGATCTGGTCATGTATTTGCACGCCTGGAAGTACCGGGTATGTTTCTCTTTTCCGTCATGTTGCAACCTGTGTTAATAATTTTTTTCCAGGGACCTGGATGGGAGTTCGAAACTGAACTGCCCGACTGGGCGAAGGTCGACTGGATCGATCCAGACATATCCGAGTGATAATTTTCCTTCTACATTAAGGTTTTATCCGCTCTGTCTTTCCATTTGCTGTTAATTTTTTTTTCGAGTTTCTCAAACTGTGGGTGGCAAAACCCCCCGTGAAAAAGGCAGGGTCCAAAAACAATCACTTTTTTGGGTTTTGAGAAATCTATAATGCATTTTAGCGATAGAAAAGGGGTTTCAGTGCAGGCTAGAAAATGAAAATCAATTCATCAATC
The DNA here is from genome assembly GCA_958502075.1 of Orchestes rusci. Taxonomy (NCBI): domain Eukaryota; kingdom Metazoa; phylum Arthropoda; class Insecta; order Coleoptera; family Curculionidae; genus Orchestes; species Orchestes rusci. The sequence goes on along the minus strand of OY293310.1, from coordinate 20,778,658 downwards.
AAAATATTTTTATAAAAAAAACAATTCGTGTAAAAATGACCCTCTATGTAAGAACGTGTATTTACAGTGTAGTGGAATTTTTTCGTGAAAGTGATGGTTTTTGGCGTTCTTGAGGTTTTTTGACTGGATTTTGCACACTTGATGCATTGGTGCAGAAAAATGACACTTCCGCACCTAGTACCTCTTGTCACTCTTCAAAAATCTTCAAATTTCGCACTAACTAAATTCAAAGTGTGCTAGAATATGTCATTTCACGACCTAGAACTAGAAAACGTACTATTCAACGTCATTTGGATTCTTTAGTTTTATCTGCACACATGTGTATTTTTCCACACTTATGCAAGATATTTATTTTTCACCTCTCAAATTCCCTCTCTAATCAAACCGCGAATCGCAATTATACCCAAATATTGCCATTTAATCAAACCGCGATTCTCCGTCACTCAATCGTGACTAATTCAATTGAAATTGCCACCATTGGAAACCTCAAAAATGCCGAAATAAGCCAGTAATGTTTTTATTATTATTTCGAGTACTGTAATACATATTGTGCCTTGGACGTTGTATAAGTTGCAGTGAAATTATCGACTAAATATATTAAATTAAAATATATGAATAAATGTATATCCACGTTTTCATATCAGCCGCTTTCAGTAAGGACCCTTGCTTAGTGTGACTTTCAAATACATTTTTAGGTTATATAGGATTGGGTAGGGTGACGGGGGTGGTTGTGGGGGTAGGGAGAAGGAGATTTCACTTCATCTTATAGGAATTGAGGTATGACTCATTGTTGAGGTCCTCTTAAATCTCACATTCAACCTATCTGTCCTGGTATGACCCAAAAATTCTCGAAAATGAAATGTCACCTCTATTGTTCATCTAAAGCCTCATTTCCTCTTCTTTCTACTTCCTGCAAGAGAAGAACGAGGATGAAAAGCCACAAGTACAAGCGACACCTCGTTCTCGGAGTTTTTGGTTAAGAGGAATTCGATGTTATTTTTCTCATAACATTGGGGTTGCGTAGTTAGCTAACCTATTTCACTTGCTATGACGGTTAGGACAAAAATAACATCGTATTCGAATTCCTTGACTCAAAAAACCACGAAAATGATATGTCACTTGTGATGTAGCTTTGGAACCTCATTTCCTCCTCTTTCCACCTCCTCCTAGAGTAGAAGTGACACCTCAATTTCGAGGTTATTGGGTATGAGGAATTCGATTCTGATTATATCTTTCTCATAACATTGAAGGTAGCGCAGTTAGCTAACCTATTTCACTTGCTATGACGGTTTGGACAAAAATAATGACACCATATTCGGATTCCTTGACCCAAAAAAACTTCGAAAACGATATGTTACTTGTGATGTAAATTTGGAACCTCATTTTCTCCTCTTTTCACCTCCTCCAAGAGTAGAAGGAGGATTCTTATGTTATTTTTCTCATAACATCAAGGGTTGCGTAGTTCGCTAACCTATTTCACTTGATATGACGGTTAGGACAAAAATAACATCATATTCGGATTTCTTGACCCAAAAAACCTCGAAAATGATATGTCACTTGTGATGTAACTTTGAAACCTCATTTCGTCCTCTTTCCATCTCCTAGAGTAGAAGGAGGATGACTAGCCACGAATACGAGTGACACCTCGATTTCGGGGGTTTTGGGTATGAGGAATTCGAATCTGATCTTATTTTTTTCCTTTTTTCACCTCCTCCAGGAGTAGAAGAAAACCCTTCAAAAATCAACCACAATCACCTCTATTTGTTAAATAGATTTTACAAGCACTGACAACGGATTGTTTTACTTTAATAATTTTGTCTTTGCTAGTTTTTGTTAAGTTACTTCGAAGAATTTTTAAAAGACAATATGTTTGTGATATTTAGTTAGAATTATCACCTGCAGTGCAGTAGTATTAAAAAAACGGGAAAATCGGAAAAAGACAAAATAAACATTCAGACAATAAAGGCATTTTTGTGTTAAGTTTGTTGGATTGTTGTTGTTTGGATTGTGTTGCGTCAGTGCTTTTAGTGTATAGGTTTTTGTGTTTCTGGCCGGCAGCGGAATCAAAAATTTGCATTTTTTTTGCCATTCGGTCAGTTTATGTTGAATAGGTTAAGAAAGTGTAATGGTACATAATGTATAAAATTGTTTACGAATAAAAACCGTTGGAAAATTTGGTTTCATTTTTTCAAAGGTGTAAATCAAACAAAATCAACAATCAATACTTGTTAATAAAAAATCACTTAATCTAGAGTTTATCTCGCGCATTAACGGTCAATCCAGCTCACATCCTATAAATATATGTACAAAACCCTACATGCTAAAAATTCTATCAAATATCACATGTTTCACATTTATAAACAAAAGCTATGGCAATAATTTGGCATCTAAAAGTCTTCGAAGAGTTTCAGCTCTTCAACTTCAAGTGTCCGGGAACTTTTCCAGTCTCCTTCGGGATAATCATCAAAGTTGCTGGTGTCTCCTTCGTACATCATTTTTGGCACTATGGGGGGCTGCAATTGGTTTGATTAATCGACTTACTTTTTATTAATTTGTTGCTTACCACTAATTTTCTCTTGGTTACCTCTTGCCATTCTATTCCTTTGAACCAACGGTGTCTTTTGACGTCATCAGCTCCAGACTGGAAAAGATTTGGTGGTGTTACGGAAACTAAGTTCGCCATTCAGTGAACATTGTGTAATGTCAAAAATAACATCATAATCAAATTCCTTGACCCAAAAAACCTAGAAAACGATATGTCACTTGTGATGTAATTCTGGAACATTTCCTCCTCTTTTCACCTCCTTTGAGAGTGGACAAAAGTTGAGTAAACAAAAGTACAAGCGACACCTCGTTTTCGAGGTTTTTGAGTATGGAGAATCCGAATATAGTGTTATTTTTCTTATAACATTGTGGGTTACGAACGTACCTTACCTATTTCCCTTGTTATCAAAATTATGTCAAAAATAACGGGATAATAATTGGATTCCTTCACCAAAAAAAACCGCAAAAACGATATGTTACTAGTGATGTAACTTCAAAACCACATTTCTACCTTCTCCAAAAGTAGAAGGATCTTGAATAGACACAAGTACAAGTAGTGACACCTTGTTTTCGATGTTTTTGGGTATGAAAAATCAGATTCAATTTTTTTTTCCCATATCATCGAGTTATAGTTCGAAAAAAAAAACAAAAATTGGACTTCTGATGAAATGAGTAGAACTGTCAAGTACTGGGCATGCGCCTTACCTTCATATTTCCCAGCCTTTTAGTCCGGTCCTGTACCAAAAGTTTCTTAATCAAATCCTTGGCAATCGGATCCATGTGTTTGGCCCATTCAATTTTCCCACTGAGAATTTTTTCGTAAATTCCAAAAGGATTATCATCGTAAAACGGGGGATAACCAGCCAGCATTTCATAGATAAGAACCCCTGTAAAAAAATTCAAAAATATACAAATCTATTCTAGATTTGTATTTTTATGACTTTTTCTCGCCTACATTCGCTTTTGTACATCTGTCTCTCGAATTAAATCTATTTTTACATTATTTGAAAATTATTGCCAAATGATTCAATTGTGATTGTGGGTGACGGTTGGGAAAACATTTTTATTTACATTGCGTGATTTGTTTGGAAAATAGACTAATGATTGATCGAGGAGGAAATACTCACCCAAAGCCCACCAATCAACAGCCTTATTATGGCCTTTACTCTGGATAATCTCGGGCGCCAAATACTCGGGTGTTCCGCACAATGTCCACGTCCTGTCTGTTAGTTTCTTGGCAAATCCAAAGTCGGTTATCTTCAAGTGTCCCTCTTTGTCCAGCAACAAGTTTTCTGGTTTTAAATCTCGATAAACTATGTTTTTTGAGTGCAAATATTCGAGGGCTGTGACGATTTCTGCACTGTAAAAGTTACCAGTGGAGGTTGAAAAACGACCTGCGTTGCGCAGGTAGGAAAATAGTTCGCCGCCACATACGTAGTCGAAGAGCATGTAGATGCAGGAGTCGTCTATGGAGGACCAGAGTCTGAAAAGGACAAAAATAATATGATAATCGTTAATTATTTGACCCCGAAAACCCCAAACACGATATGTCACTTTTGAAACCCCATTTCCCTCTTTTTCAACCCTCTCCAGAAGTAGGAGGTTCAATAGCCACAAGTACGAGTGACAACTTGTTTTGAGCGTTTTTAGGTACGGGGAATCGGAATTTGGTGTTATTTTTCTTATATCATTTAGAGTTACGTAGTTAGCTAACCTATCTCCCTTGATATCAAGGTTACATCGAAAATAACCTAATAGTTGGAACAAATTCGAAAACGATATGTCACTCGTTGTGTACTTTCAAAACCTCATTTCCTCCTCTTTCAACCTCCTCCAGGATTAGGAAAAGGTGCAATATCCACAAGTACGAGTGACAACTCGTTTTGAGGGTTTTTGAGTATGAGGAATTCAAATTTCATGTTATTGTCCTCATAACATTGAGGGTTACATAGTTAGCGAGCCTTAATCAACGAAAAAAAAACAGTTTGAACATTTTCACACTTCAAAATAAACACCCGAAAGTTCAAATATCCCCCAAACCCCCACATACACTATGCAGACAGATAAATAACAAAAATGCAAATGGAAAGATTTACGAGGCTCTTCGCTGCAACGCACTTTCTACAAATTTACAGGGTCATTCATCTGCGTTACTGCCTCCGGAAATTTATCAATTTTAGTTTAGACTCGCCCGAAAATAAAAAAATAACGTCATAATTTTTTTTTAGTTGAGTGACTTTTGATCGTGACTCATTCACGTCCAAATCTATTTCAGTGATGTTAATGAGGGGTTTTCCAGTGTATAGTTTATTTAATGCCGATTACAGTGCATTAGTCTTGTCTGTTTGTGTGTTGAGAAGATTTACGGGTTGCGGGGTCATTTGTTATTGAGTTGTTTGCAGGGACTAGTCAGTGCAAATCTTCAAAACTGGTTTTTGGTGGATTTGTTTTTTTGGCAAAACGATATGTGTCTTCCCTCAACCGAAATTTGGTTAATCCTCAAGGCGGTAATTGTAATAAGTTACTTTTCAAATCCTACAAATCTTTAAATTGAGAAGTGTTGGGGATGATTAACAAAGAATTGCTCCAGAAATCAAAGAAGTGTGAGTGGTCGTTTTTGAGTTGTAGCTTCACATGAGTTTCTCTTCAAGAATTCCTCTTCGAGGAACTTCACGTGAATAATTCCTAAACCTCCTTATTTGACTTCCAAGAATTTTCAGATTAAGAAATGCGAAGAAAAATTGAAACCAATTATTCAAAAATCGATGTAGTGTGGGAGTTGTTTTTTGAGTTGTGGGTACCTCACTTTTATTTTCATGAGTTGATAGGCCCCCTTTTTTTGAGGTATATTGGCAAAGACAAACCTCCCATCCAACTCCTATGAATTTCCAAGTTGATGAGTGTTGAGGAAAATTAACAAATTTTGTGTTATACCTGACTAATATCCCCATGAGTTACTCCTCAAGATCTCCACTTTGAGGTATTTGTAGTGAGTTACCCCTTTATCCTCCCATTCAACTACTATGAACTTTCAAAAGTGTTAATGAAATAAACAAAAGATTACTCCAGAACTCGTGTAGGAGAAGGTTTTTGACTTCGAGGTTTCCTCTTTGAGGTACTTCATGTGAATAACTCCTCGACCTCCTCATTTGATGTATATTGAGAAGTGTTGACAAAAAATTACTTTGAAAGTGTGTCAAGGGAGGTCTCATTTTCGAGTTGGTGTTTGTACCTCACCGATGATCTCATGAGTTACTGTTCAAGGCATGCATCCTCTTTGGGGTACTCTAAGTGGGTCACTCCTCAACATTATTTATGCCCCAAGCATTTTTAAATTGATGAATGTTGAGAAAAAATTACTTTAAAAATCGATATAGTGAGGAAGGTGTTTTTAAGTTGTACCTCACTGATAATCCCATGAGTTACTCTCATTGAGGTATTTGTAGAGAGTTATCCCTCAATTTTCCCATCCAACATCAACAACTATGAATTCTTTAAGTTGAGGAGTGTGGATGAAAATGAACAGAAAACTACTCCACAACTCAAAGTAGTATGGGAGGTGGTTTTCATCCTTCCCATTTATCGGTAAAAGTTGAGAAAAATTAAAAAACATTACTTTAATGTTTTTGAGTTGTACCTCACCAATATTCCCATGAGTTAGTCCTCAAGGCCTTCCTCTTTGACGTACTAAAATTGAGTCACTATGCTCACCCTCCTCATTTGTCCCCCAAGAATTTTTAAATTGAGGGATGTTAAGAATAAATGAAAAAAAAATACTTTTTTCTATTTGTACTTTAAAAATTGATACCTATTTCACGTATCCCAAGTAGGTTCCTCAACCATCCCATCAGACTCCCTTTAAATTTCAAGGAGGTGTTGTAACTTCATGAGAGTTATGGCTTTCTCTTTGAGATACTTCAACACCACGTACCTCAAAGTTAATCGAAAAATACCGCAATAAAATTGATCCATAAAAACCTATTTATATCAATCACTCGTCAATAACAAAACTCAATTTAAATTCTCCAATCCACGTCCCGTAAATCATCAACGACATTTAATACTTTTCCCGAAATATCGGCGATTATTTCCGAAAAAAAAATTACCGTTTCAATTTCAGAAAATAAACGAGCAATGTTGAATTTAAATTTTGGCAAAAACCAATTGCGGCTATTGAAATAAATATTGCCACTATCAATAATATAAACTTTAAATTTACGACATAATTTTACTTACAAGTTGACAATAAACGGATTTCGAACCTCCTGCAAAATGTGTTTTTCATTTTTGACATGTTCCACTTGTTTCAGCCGAATAACATCGGCCAAACATAGAATTTTCATTGCACCATATTCTTCGGATTGTTTGTTTTTGCATAACAGCACCCGCCCAAAGGTCCCTGTACCTACAAACAAAAATAACTGATAAACGCTGTAATTAGAGATTAAATCTATTTATAGCAGGTTTATTGGTGCCAACTTGGGTTCCAGACAAGTATAATACAGGGTCGTTCATTGATTGAACATTTTTTGGGGACAGCGAGTCTGGGATTATTGCCAAAAAAAAACGTTTAACAGGTGCTGCTTGGCTAGGCTTTGACTTTGAAAAATTCGCAATACGATAAAGTGGATAACGGTCAGTTTTATGAAAACATTGTTAAGAATGTTGCTGTCTATTAATTTGGATATGGGCATTTTTAGGGTACTGGTCACCAATTATTGCGTAATATTTATCAACCGACCAATCCCACTGATCTATATATTAACTGGATAACCACAATCAATGGAACCGGCTCTAAAAAAATGGCATCACATGGAGGCAAAAATCGTAAACAAAATACAAAACAATTTTTGGAAATTACTAGGTATCTGCTCTTAAGAGGTTACTGATTTTATTAAAGCCATCCAGCTATAATCTGGATCTGAAAAAATCTCACAACTCTACTCCTAAAATATATGAAAGTTTTTGAAAATGACGTTTAGCTGTAAAAGGCGAACTGACGTTATTGTAGTCACTCGAAATTTTCCTTTTTAACTCAAAAACTACAAAAGTTACCGAGATGAGGTTTGTCCAATTCAAAAGAAGAGGGAATTTGCTATTATCTGGATCTAAAAGAGTGCCCACAACTTCACTCCCAAAATACAAAACTGTTTTTGAAAATTAATTTTGGTTCTAAAGAGATAACTGACGTTTATTTAGTCAACCAAAATTTTTCTTTATAACTCAAAAATTTAAAAAAAAATAAAATTAGGGGTAAGTAGTTACCAGGAAAAATGCGTTGAATGAGCGAAAATTCCTCACAATAAACAAGATACATTTTCCCCATAAACCCCGTATACGAATGGCGCCATAAACGACATCAAAACAAGAAGTGGAAATTCTCCAAAAAATTATCTTGCAATGTTGTGATTAGTAAAATTAAACACTAACAGGCTTGCTGGAGGTCAAACTTTATTGGAGGTTGAAGGATTTTTGGGGCATGCATGTGCCCTCAAAAGATTGAGGTTAAGAGGAGAGATTGGGATATTTGATGTTGTTGAAATCGTTTGGGCGGTGTGTTTTGAGTTACATGATTCAGTATAATAATATGTACGTTGATCACTAAAATTTCACTCATCATCCATCAGGTTGATTTGAGAGTTTTTTCAACATCCATATATCGATTAATTGAAGAGAAAGGAAACGCGAAACTGGTTTGTCGCCTGAAGACATTGATGGTCAGTGTGAGAAAGTGGTTCAATTTTTTCCGTCTGCGAGAGAGAAGTGAATAAAAAAAAATCGTCGAATCCAAAAATAACGCTTCAATGACGTACATTCATTGTATCAAAACGAAATCGAAATTTGTCCATGTCATTCAATGTTTAGTTGCGATTACGTGTTCGCCACCCACCAAATTGACTCGTTGAAAACAGCAATTTTTTGCCGATTTAAATCCACTCAAAAATAGGCCACGTTAAACGAACCAAATTTTTAATTAGAAAAATCATCCTCGGCCATATGCCAACGAAAATGTCGGCGTTTCTTTGATGCAATACATTTTGACGTAGATCACTTTTTTCTAAACAAACTTTTGCTTTATTGCCGCTTTGTTTTTTGAAAATGTTTGACTATGGCGATTGTGTTTGACGGTAAAAGTTATTGATTTGCTTGCGGTAACACATTCACTTTTTATGCGTTTGATTTTCAAGAAATTCAACTAAATTTAGAACGGGTGGCATCATCGTGTCCAGAGACGTGACCCGTTTTACATGCTGATTTATTCCGTGTATTTTGGGCACAGGGGACATTGTTTTCTATTGGGACATTGGGTTTGCTAATTTGACGCTGGAAAGCCGACAAATTATCAAACAATCTTAATTAGAGAAAATAGGACTCATTTATTAGTTTTGAAAAAATAGTGGACATGTAGCATGCCAAAAGTGGACATGTAGCATGCAGTTAATCCTGCTATTCGCAAATTATCAACATGAAATTTTACCATTCAAAAGAGCAACCTGTGTTGAATGAATTCTACAGTTTTCATAATAAAATTCACACTTAAAAAATATTTTTTTTTTGTGACGCTTTATTTTATATCTTCCAACTTTGACTTCAAATAACAAAACGATGAGCCAGAGAAAAAATCCAAAAAGATCTAGCAGGAAATCAATTTATCATTTATTTTTTCAATTTTTATTTGGAGCTTTTTCTACCGATTCTTCTTTGATTTGTGGGTTATCCAAACTTGTTATGGGCACTCTTCTAGATCTAGCTTAAAGCAAATTTCCTCCTCTTTTGAATGCAACTAATCTTGTTCTAATATCTTTTGTAGTTCTTGACTTATAGAGTAAAATGTCGGATGGCGTTAATAAAATCAGTCGTCTCTTGAGCCCGGTTTTGTATAGTTCCGCTTCGACATGTAATAACTCCCACCATTCGCAAGATACCAACTTGAAATTTCACCATGTAATAGAGCAAGGTATGTTGAATATATCCTAGGATTTTCATAATAAAATTCCAAGTTGGCAAAATGTTATGATTTTTTTGTTTAGCTCGGTTTTGTATGTTTACGCTTCGACATGTAATAACATAACTCCCACAATTCGCAAGATATCAACTTGAAATTTTGCCATGAAATGGAGCAAAGTATGTTGAATAAATCAAAAAATTTTTATAGAAAAATTCGCACTTGAAAATATTATTATTTCATTATGTTTTTGTTTAGCTCGGTTTTGTATAGTTTCACTTCGTCATGTAATAACTCTCACAATTCGCAAGATAACAACTTGAAATTTTGCCATAAAATAGAGCAAAGTATGTTGAATAAATCCAAAAATTTTTATAAAAAAATTCACACTGACAATATTTTATTATTTTTTTGTTTAGCTCGGGTTTGTATGGTTTCACTCACGTCATTTAATAATTCTTACAATTCGCAAGATATCAACTTGAAATTTTGCCATGTAATAGAACAAAGTATGTTAAATACATCCTAGAATTTTCATCATAAAATTCCAAGTTGACAAAATGTTATGATTTTTTTGTTTAACTCGGTTTTGTATGGTACCGCTTCGACACGTAATAACTCCCACAATTCGCCAGATATCAACTTGAAATTTTGCCATGTAACAGAGAAAAGTATATTGAATAAATCGTAGGATTTTCGTGGTAAAATATAGTTGACAAATTTTTTTATGTTTAGCTAGGTTTTTCATAGTTCCGCTTCGACATGTAATATTTCTCACCATTCGCAAGATATCAACTTGAAATTTTGCCATGTAATAGAGAAAGTATGTTGAATAAATCCTAGTTAGCATAGTGAAATTCACGGTTGACAAAATGTTTTTGATTTTTTTTTGTTTAGCTTGGCTTTGTATAGTTCTGCTTCGACATCTGGTAGACACAATTCGCAAGATATCAACTTGAAATTTTACCATTTGATAGAGCAAAGTATGCTGAGTGGAGAGTGAACCGTGGAAAGTTTTCAACAAAAATCGCAGTATAAAAAGATGTCATGATTTTTTTTGAACTTGGTTTTGTATAGCAAAATTAAGTAAATTCACTTTTTTCAGCTTTATCATGATGACTTCTAAACTGAAGTATTAATATGAATGTCGTACTAGTAGTTTTTTGAAGGCAGAAAAATCCCCTACAATTTTTGTTCGAAGTACTTTTTCCAAAAAGCCAGAACATTTTTGTTGCAGAAGATATTAATAACATTGTCCCTCTCATCACGAATGGGCGTATACAGGGTGTTTCCTAAAGATTGGTAAAAAATTCGTTGTGTGATTCCTGGGGTATTTTCATGAAAAAAAGTTCCTATAAACATTTGCCGAAAAATGCTTCCTAAGGGAGCTACGCCCCTTTAAATAGGGCACCCTGAAGACGGTTTTTCCTCAATATTTCCGAAACCTTACATACAAAAATCATGAAATTTGGTACATCATACAAACTTTTAATGCTGAATGAGAATTTGAGCTCAGAATTTCAAAATTTTAATCAGGGGCGTACCATACTGGCGGGGTTAAAGGTTAAATTCTTTTAACCTTTAACTTTTTCTTTTAACCTTTAACCCCGCCAGTATGGTACGCCCCTGATTAAAATTTTGAAATTCTGAGCTCAAATTCTCATTCAGCATTAAAAGTTTGTATGATGTACCAAATTTCATGATTTTTGTATGTAAGGTTTCGGAAATATTGAGGAAAAACCGTCTTCAGGGTGCCCTATTTAAAGGGGCGTAGCATTTTTCGGCAAATGTTTATAGGAACTTTTTTTCATGAAAATACCCCAGGAATCACACAACGAATTTTTTACCAATCTTTAGGAAACACCCTGTATAGCAAAAAAATTTTAAAAAAATATGCCCATTTTAGAGTCCTCGAGACTGAAGAAATCTGAAATGGGGATAAATACAATTTTTGCATGATATACGCCCATTCGTGATGAGAGGGACATGTAAACTGAGCTGAACAGACTTGGTCCAGTTTTTTGGCAATAACTCAAAACCTTTGAAGTCTATTGAAACATTTTATAAAAACTTTTTTGAACGCAGGAACATTTTCTTTGAATTTTATCTGAAGCAATTTTCTGTAAAATGGACGGTTTTTGATATACGAGGAGTTCAAAAACTCAAAACTACCAAGTACCTTGGTAAAAGTGAACAATTTTAATTCAATAGTCATAATAACTCAAAAAAAATACAGGGTGTTACTTAATGATATGATGTCATAATTTTAAGGGGGAGTTCCTGGATACATTTTTAGTCGAAAAGGTCATATAAACTTGGGTCTAAAAAAAAATTAAAAAAAAATAAAAAAAAAATAGAAAAAAATAAATAAAATAAAATGAAATAAAAATGAAAAATAAAAATAAAAAAAAGTGTGTTCCTATACCATAATATCCTGTAGCAAAATTCAGTTCAATATCTTAAACCGTCTTTGGAAAATGTATTAAAAACTGAAAATAAAATATGTAGATCTTTAACTCAAACCAAGCATTTTAAGACCCAAGTTTATATGACCTTTTCGACTTAAAATTTATCCAGGAACTCCCCCTTAAAATTATGACATACCATTAAGTAAAACCTTGAACATATATCGTTAAGTCTCACTGGAAATTTGTTGAAGAAAAAATTTCCTATAACGTTTTTTTTAAGTATTAATTCATAAGAATCATCATTTTTGTTATACAGGATGTCAAAAACTCAAAATGTGCTTGTTCCAGATTTTTGGCTATAACTCAAAAACAAAACAATTCATCAATAAATCTCGTTGATACTTTTTTGAAAAGAACCACATTTTATTCAAATAATTTTTCGTTTAAACAAACGATGTTTGCTATACTGCAAAATATGAACTGGTTTGACTTAATTTCCAACAAAGAAATAAAAGGCGTGTAAAATATCAACCATTGAACCTGCGACTTAGTTATAAACAATTAAATCAATGAATTACCGTTATGCGCATGGGTGACTAATAACAATAACATTTGCAAGCTTAACTAGTATAAATAGTCTACATTAAACAATAAATAAACCGTCATTTATCAGTCAAAACAGTTGTGTCATCGGCAAAGGTCAAAAGGAAACTTTTATTTTATCTATGAAGGAAACGTTTGAAGTGCGTAAATTGGAAATCGAAAAATCCATCTATTTCCAGTTGGAAATAAATTTGGACACTGACCAATGCGAATTTCAAGGTTCGATATTTTCGATTTCCTTATTTCTAACACTTTCGCAATATGATATCAAGGCGAAACCTGAACAATTGCATTTTATTGTGTTGCGAAATTGTGCTAGACATGAAAGTCGAGTGCATATTTTTGTGATATATTGAATACAATTTATTATAATCTAATCAATGCAATTTTGCATTTGATTCAGTGGAATACAATAAATAATTGTTTTTTTGGGTGAATGAGTTATAATCTTAAAACATTTCATTTTTTTGAATATAACTCAAAAACCAAGCCATTTATCAAAAAATCGTACTAAAACTTTTATGAAGACAGAAAGATTCCCAAAAAATTTCTTCAGAAGATTTTTTTTTATAAAATATATAGGATGTCCAATAAACATTGAACTGAAACAGCACCAGCAGCAGTTTTTTGTCATAAACTTTGAGGTTTACTGATAAATAGTTTATATACTTTTCAAACACAAGAGTGATTTTATTTGAAGCAATTTGCTGTAAAATCAAGTGTTTTAAGTATACAAGGTGTTAAACTCAAAAAGTATGAGGTTTATCAAAAACTAGTTTTGGAACTTTTTTGAAGGCAAGACAATTTCCTACAGATTTTATTTGAAGCAATTTGCCGTAAAACAAAAACAAACCATTTCCAGTATACATGGTTTTGAAAAAAATTATACTAAAAATATACATTATAATACTACAGGACGCATAAACTCACCAATGGTTTTGATGATAGAAAAATCATCCAACTCGTACCCCCCATCATCTTTGGACTCGTCCGAGTCTGAATTTTCATACTCTTCCGAGTTAGTCCTTCCAGATGATGAGTCCAGACTATCACTACTTTCCTGTCTGCTTCTTATTTGACCATTAACCCATTCTGCCATCTGAAATATTCATGGAAAATTATCAAAAGCCGACAGCCACGCATTAACTTTCATTGGCCAAGTTGTTTTGGTTAAATTTGGCTTCATTTGCGTAAGATTTTGGTTAAATTTTGCCAAACTCTCTTTGGGTTTATGGTATTTTTGATTGAATTTGAATAAATTTTCCATCAATTTGTGTTAGTTTTGATTAGCCGCCAAGTTGTTTGGATTACGTTTTGGTTGGATTTGGCTTGGTTTGCATAAGATTTTGGTTAAATTTGGTTAAACTCTCATTAACCTTATGGTATTTTTGATTGAATTTGACTTAGCCATTAATTTAGTTTGGATAGAGTTTGGCTTGAATTGCGTAAGATTTTGATTGATTTTGTCCTGAGTTGCGTGAGATTTTGCTAAAATTTCACTAAACTCTTTTTGAGTTTATGATGTTTTGATGACTTTGAATCAATTTTCCATTAACTTATGTCAGTTTTGATCAACCAAGTTGTTTGGAATACGTTTTGGTTTTTGTTTGGCTAGATTTTGAATTTGAATTAATGCTCCATTAACTTGTATTACTTTCAATTAAGCAAGTTGTTTGGATTACGTTTCGGTTAAATTTGGCTTAATTTGCGATTTTGGTTGGATTTGGGTAAACTTTCGGGGAGTTTATGGTAATTTTGATTGAATTTGAATTAATTTTCCATTAATTTGTGTTCGTTGTGAATGTTTTTATCAACCAAGATGTTTGAATTACGTTTTGGTTAAATTTCGCTTGAATTGTGTAAGATTTTGGCTAAACTCTTCTTGAGTCTGTTTTTTTTTAATTCAATTTGAATTATTTATTTTATATTATTTATCCATGTAAGTTTTGATCAAACACATTGTTTTGTTCAAATTAGGCTTGATTTGCGTTGTATTTTGGTTGAATTTCGCCAAACTCTCTTTGAGTTGAAGAATATTTTGATAGAATTTTATCAATTTTTCATTTATTCATGTTAGTTTTAATCAACCAATATGTTTGGATAGCGTTTTGGTTAAATTTGTCTTGGTTTGCGTGAGATTTTGGTAAAATTAGCCCAACCCCAAACTCTCTAAAAGTTTATGGTATTTTTGATTGAATTTTCCATTAATTTGAGTTAGTTTTGACTGAATAAATTGTCTAGTGAAACTAACCTAAACTAACCCAAACAAAACCAAACTAGTAAAATTTATCATTAAATTACGTTTTTTTGACTTGATCTGAATTTAGTTATTTTTTGTGGAGATTTGAATTAGATTTGATTGCATTTGTACTAATTTTAATTACATTCCAAATACATTTGGTTAAATTTCCATCAACTTGTACTAAGGTCTGGGTGTGTAGCTGCGCATAGGGCAGCGTTGCCACCATTCAAGAAAATTTCCCTGAAAAAGAGAAATTTCGACCTCGAAAAAACGAAAGCCGCGAGATATGGTTGTGTGAGAATGATCATTAGAAGAAGAGTAAAATTGGTGCCAAATGTGATTAACTTTCACAGATGATGGTACTGATGCTGGTTATTTATTTACATTGAATTTATGACGTTATGGTTCCCAAACAAAATTGTGCTTTTAATGAAATTTGCAGATATTGTTCATGTTTATTTAAACAACAACTGGTTCAAGTTTCATCAATGTAGGTATCTGCAGTGGTTTCGAAGGGATTGTTGATTGAATAAACAAGGGTTTTGACGTGACTGGATTGTAACGCACTAGCACGAGCACTCGCCCAACGTGTAAAAGTTAAAATTGAAATATTGTCAACACTCGTACGTGAACTAGTACAAGTAGTTTTATAGGTTTTTATTTGATAGCTGTAATGATTTGAAACTTGTACTAGCACGGAACTTGACCTCCGCGGAAAAAGTTCTTGCTGTATTAGTACTCGTACGAGTACCCGCAATATTTAACTTTTTTGCCAGCCTATTAATTGCATGGATTGATAAAATACATAAGTTTTTGCTAAGAATACAAACAAGCATACTCGTACGAGTTAACTTTGCAAAATGAATTTTCGATTTCGCCACTTATATGAAAACGGTAAAATAAATTCTGAATTTAGGCTGTTTCAATTGATGACACTTGAGCTCGTACTTGTACTCGCACGACTCATATTTGCTTGATATTTAATTTTTTTGACAGTCTATAAACACACTCGTACAAGTTATATGAAAACTTGAAACAGTAAGAATTATAGCAGTCGTACGTGTATTCGCACGAGTCTGATCGGCAGCATTATCTATAATAAAATCGGTGCCAGTTCAATTTTTCCACATAGAGAAAAAATTAAAAAATCACTCATGTTGATTTTCTCCTCGTACTTACAATAATACTAATAATAGTACTAGGAGTGATAAGTCAACTTTGGTTAAAGCTTGATAACCAAATTACAACTCATACGAGTGCCAATGCAGCAGAAAAACATGCGATCATGCGGACGAGTATCCGTACGAGAAATTCAGATTCACTTTTATCAGGGCACTCGTACTAGTGTCACCGCACCATTGTTTACTGTTCAGAGAATAAGTGATACGAGTGCCAGTGTGATAGCTACTCGCACTGGCGAGTAGATATCATGGAAGAAGTGTCAAAAATTCAAATCAAAACTTTCCAATTTCATGAAAATGACCCACCACTCGTAAGAATACTCGTACAAAAACAACAATTAACAAAAAAGTTTTCTATAAGTGGAGCAGAAAATCAGGCGGTTATGCGGACGAGTATTTGGCACAAGAATATTATATAGGTAAGGTATCCACTTTTGTATATAAAGGCACTCGTACCAGTGTCACCGCAACATTGTTATGCGAGTGCCAGTGCGTGTAGCCATGATGCAAGTTGTATTGAAAAATTAACTCAAAGTTGCTAATTTCATAAAAATGACTCGTATGAACAATCGTACAAAAACAAAAATAAACAAAAAAGTTTCTCATAAGCATTGAAACAGGCGGACGAGTATTCGTACGAGATATTTACATTAACTTTTATTAGGGCACTCGTACTAATCTCATCGCACCTATAGCACCATCAATTATTGTAGTCTAGTTCAGAAAGTTATACGAGTGCCATTGCGAATAGCTATGATGTAAGAAGTGTTAAAAAATTAACTCAAACTTATGAATTTCATGAAGATCACACACTAGTAGTACGAATATTCCTATAAACACAAAAATGAGAAAAATCTTTTCAAACAATTAGGTATTTCGTGATAGATAAAATATTTTTTGACAAAGCACTCGTACGAGTGTCTCTGCACCTCATACCAATTAATAAAGGTATAAGAGTTCCAGTGTAATTTGATGCCAATTTTATTTTGTAACTCGTGCGAGTACTCGTACCCATAGCAACTCACCTCGCCTTGAATATTTCCTCTTCAATCTAATAAACTTCACAAAATCAACAAATGCACGTGTAAAAGCGCGTTTTCTCTTCCACGACCGTCTGTTATGAACGAATAAAACCGACTAACCGATCCAATATCCAATCTGCAACCTGCAACGGAACTGGAACTGGACTGACTGGAGTTTGTTCAGAAATTGCAAAATAGTTTTGAGACGGCTTGTTGCCAATTATTCTAGTCAGTTGCGGTTAAAAATAAAAATAAAAAAATGCCCTGGGATTGGACATGAAATTTGAACACCCTTCAGAATTTCTGCTATGATTGTATTAATCTATTACTATCAAGTCATCAAATCATTTGATTTACAAATCGTGTCTAATCAGCAATATTGGATAAAATTTCAATTCAAGGTTTTTGCGGTTGAATCGAAAATATCAAGCTAGAGTCATCTTTTATTTGTATAAGGAGTCAAGGCATTTAAATTGCAAAAACTGCCTGAAGAGCGAAATGATAGAGGCCGTTTGTTGAGCATCAGAGAATAATGGAGAATAAAATTGTCCATGTCACTTGTAGAATTTTACATAGGTGTGTAAAGGGATCAAGTCACAAGTGTCCCATTGTTTTTTTTCTATTAGAGTACCTACCTACCAACTTTGGCGAAGCCGTCAATATAGGTGGGACTCGCGGTTCAATGTGAGTATATCGCGCGCGCATCTCCAGATGTCGCGGCAGTCTTCACTCAAGCAATATCGCGCGCGCGTTGCTAGAGGTCGCGTCATTCTACATTCTAGATTCTAACTATGGACGAATACGTTTTATCATCCGCGGCATTTCATTTACCGCTTTCCGCGAGCCGAATAGGCCGCGAATGACGGATTCATGCACGAGTCGCAATCTCGAGGAATATAGATACCGTAACGGTGCTGCCGTATTTCTATTTCAATAATCAAATATTATAATTATTATAAGATCGGCTGTCAGATATTAAGATGTCAAAATTCGCCTAGTTGGCGGCTAGCTTGAGTCTCGTTCGATACATTATTAGTTTTTCAATACCCGGCGTTATTCAACGGAAAGTTTTTTTTTCAATTCCCGACATTAGGACTAAGAGAAAAATGTTTGTCTATTACCGGAAGTCACTTTAAGGGTAAGTGTGTGTCTATTCCCGGCAATTACTTGAAAATAACGAGTTCAGTATTCACAGGCCTCTACCTAGATAGTCACTTGTAGCGAAAGTTGATGTCTATTTCCGACAGTCATATTCTACCTACAATCTAGAGCCAGTACCACTAAGGGTTTTTAACCAACAACAGTCTGTCGACCTTCCTCCATCGATTCTTTGTAAAAATAGTCACTATACATTATACAATATATTATTATAAATACCACTTCATTCATCGGCGCATTCACCAAAATCAACAATATCATTTTCGGACATTGTATTAATTATATAAATAGAACTCAATGTGTTCGGATTAGTTTTTTGAACCATGTGAGGGTGCTTGGACTGTCGTAAAAACCCGATTTTTGGACTCCCTGGACAAAACTACATCATACTTGTGATTTATTGATTATTATAACCATGAGACTGCACCAGCCAAACCATGCTACAACTTCCAAAGTTACTAGAAATTACATAATAACTCTAATCCAATTCTACCGGCTCTGATGATGTGATGTGTCATTACCGGACTGGTTTTGAGCCGGATAAGTGAAACATCACAGTACTGTATCAAAAAGAAAAAGTGATGTCAACATTTATGGAATTAAAAATTGTCACTCAAAAACATGACATTTATTCGTGTATTTGATAGTTTTGGATAATTTAAGAAAAATATAATATAATTATGAACATCATAAATTAATCAATGATGAAAACACACACCGGACCATATAAACCGTACCAAAGTTACTTAAAAATCGATATTAACCGATCTTGATAGTGTTACTTTAAAATGATCTACTTCAAAATAGAGCGTGTACATAAATAAGTGCAAAAAAATTCAAGAAGCGATTCCTGGGTTAGTTTCAAGAAACAAACTTCATACAGGGTGTCCGCAAAGTCAACGATAATACTGAAAGGGGGATGGACCAACTCATGAGCATCCAGAAAAACATAGTATGACCTTAGTAAAAACTCTATTGTTTTCGAGATATTGCCACTAAAAGTTCAAAATATTCAATGAGATATCTTATTTTACAGAGAATTTTTTTTTTCTTTTTTACTAAGTATATACGTGAAAATTCTCGTGACTGACTTGTAATTGCCAAGGAAAAGGTGGTGGGGAGCAAAAAAGTTGATAATATGTTTTTCTGGGAGCTTATGAGTTGGTCTATCGCCCCTTTCAGTATTATCGGTGACTTTCCGGACTCCTCGTATAAACGCGTATGCCCTAAAAGTCCTAACTTTTGAGATAGAGGGTAGGAAGATTCAAGAAAAACATATGTTTTTGTATCATATCTATGAAAACCCTGTAGATATTTTAGTAAAATTTGCTATGCATCAAAAGGCCTTTTCTGACGTTAACTTTTTTTTAAATTTGTACCAGAGGCGTTCGTGCGGGGTTTAAACTAAATATCTCTGTAGAAAAATATGATACGCCACTGTTTTATCTGGAAATTATTTTTTTTTTAAATTCTCATTTATTTCTGAGCAAATCTGGTCTCTTGACTTTTTTTCCTTCGACGTTGCGTATTCGATTAAAAAAATGAAAACCACAGTTTGTTTAAATGTATTGTGTTTATTATCTACATGGTGTCCCAGATCAACTGGTCACTACTTATACAGCAAATAGAGGAACCATAAATAAGAAGTTTGAGATGGGGAACCCATGGCTGGAAGTGCCTCGTTACCTAGATACAGGGTGTAAAAGTTTTTAAAAAAAATGAAAATCTGAAGATATTCTCAAAACCGCTCAACCAATTTTGATGAAATTTTCAGGCTTCAAAAACTAAATGGTATTACATGTTTCTGAGTTTTTGAATAAAAATAACTCGTTCAGGGCCGGAGTTGGAGAACATGTGTGCACTATTTTTCAAAAAAAAAATTGTATGACATAGTTTTTTCAGAACAATAATACTTTTTCCTAAAACCACGTTCAATTTCCAACAAAACAGTTCTCCTGACTTTTTTTATCCGGGGCATCGTTCTCGAGTTAACAAATAAAAACCATACTAGTGTCCTTCAAAGCGTTGATAAACGAAAATTTTCAGTTTTGGTAAAAGTAGGACATCCTACTGTTCTACTCGTCGAAGAGAAAAACTCAAAAGTCCTTATTTCTCATTGGAAATTGAATAAGTACTTTGAAAGTAAACAAAATTTTATCGAAAAAAAAAGTGGCGTATAATTTTTATTTTCTCGAATTACATAACACCCTGTATCTTGGAAACGGGGCACTTCCGGCCATGGGTTTCCCATCTCAAACTTCTTATGTCTGGTTCTTCCAGATGCAGTATAAGTATCGACCAGTTGATCTGGGAAACCCTGTGTGTTCAAATGTGACTCTATTTTTTGATTTGTCCTTTTTTTTATTGAACTGACAGACAACTAACTAACAACAGTCAGCAGATAATTGACAGAGCCTCATAGATATTATCAAAAAAAAATATATGATTTTTTAAAATCTTTACCTCCCTGTCTGTATCTCAAAAGTTAGGACATTGTCTTTTTCCTTAAATTATCCAAATAATCACCACTTGAATTTTTTCGCACCTATTTATTTACAACCTGTAGACTACACAACTTATTCAAATAAATACATAAATAATTTAAGGCAATTTTTTGGCTCTAACTATCAACATAGAAGACGGAAGATCCTGGAAAGACATTATTTAAAGAAAAAATAGTTGCTCGCACCAAACAGAGTCGGATGGCTGTTACCTGTGGATTTGGACCGTTCTTCTCGTCTTTTTGGTTCATTTTTTGGAGTTTTAGAACCGCTCTGGTACTCTTTGATCGTTGTTTCTGGAAATCAAAGCTTGTGTTAAAATTGAATCCAGTATGAATTTTCTTTTTTTTTGAAAAATTGTGAATGTTCCAAGGATTTCTAGTTTTTATACAAAATCCCCTTCACTATGATAACCCACAAGGCCATATTAGAATTGACCACACAAACTGTGAATTTTTTCATAATTTCTGGAGTCCATACCGAATTCCCTTTACTTTGGGTACCCTTAAGTCCATATTTAAATTGACCCTCACGTCAAATTTTGTATTTTTGCAGGATGTCTTGATTCTTTACAAAATACTCTTCTCTATGAGTACCCAGAAGCAGATATTGATATTGAAATTGGCCCCCTTTTGACCTACACTTTTAATTTTGTTTATTTTAGGAAAATTGTGGATTCTTTCATGATGTCTGGTTTATAAATAATTTCCTTCAGTCCATCTTAAAATTGACCCCCTCCTTGAATTTTGTTTACTTTTAGAAAATTGTGAATTTGTATAGGATTTCTGTTTTCTATACAAAACTCCCTTCACTATGAGTATACGCAAGCACATATTAAAATTGACCCCCCCTTTTGACTCCTACCTTGAATTTTGTTCATTTCAGTAAAATTGAGAATTTACATAGAATTTCTGGTTTCTATACAGAATTCCTTTCATTTTGAGTACTCACAAGCTTACCTTAAAATTTACCCCCCCTGGGATATCATCTGTTTTTGAAAGATTGTGAATTTTTCCTGAATTTTTGATTTCTATACAAAATTTCCTCTAGTTCAAGTACCCACAAGTTTATATTGAAATCAACCCCCTTCTGACCTCTACCTTTGAATTAAGTTTTGATTTTTTGATTCTGAAAATATGTTGATTTTTCAAAGATTTCTGGTTTCTTTATGAAGTTCCCTTTAAAAGGGGAGTTAATTTTAATGTGTTTGTGGGTAATACTTCAAAGTTCACCCTCCTTTTGACTCCTACCTTGAATTTTGTTTATTCCAGAAAAAATGTGGATTTATATAGGATTTTTGGTTTTTATAAATTCCCTTCACTTTGAATACCCACAAGGTTACCTTAAAATTGACCCCTACCTCAAATTTCGCTTACTTCAGAAAAATTGTGGATTTTCTCATAATTTCTAGTTTCTTTACAGAATTCCCCTCACTAAAGTCCATCTTAAAATTGACCCCCACTTTAAATTTTGTTAAATTCTGGAGTTCCCTTTACTTTGGAAACATTATACCTTTAATCTTCTGCATTTGCTTCCACAAAATATCCTCAATCTGCTGCTTCCAGTACATCTTTAATTTCTGGCTTTTCGCGTCCAGAACGTATGTATATTTTCCAGAAGTCTTCCGCTTCGTTTTAGTATAGTCAGTCAAATGAATTGAAGTATCGTCAAAAGTGGCGATTCTTAAGTCGTTTGTCCTTATGCTTTGCAAATAGACAAATTGTTCGATGTTTTTCTGAAACAAATATCTTCTATCCCCTCTATTCATTCATATACAGGATGTTTCATCAACTCATTTTTCCGTATTATTAATGAAACACCCTGTAATCACTTACAGAATCCTCAATGGTGAACACAATAGCGCCCTCAAACAAAAACACCATAGACTCAAGTCTTCGAGGTTTAAGTACGGAAAACCTCTCCCTTGTTATGAAACTGCCATAGTCCTTGGTGTGGAGAGGGCTGTGTAGTATGGAGGCGATGGCAACAGCGTCATTTCCTCTGCTCATGTATTTTTTCACCAGATCCAGAGCCATTTGCACCGGTCCAGAAGGTTTCTGGTCTTTGTTCAGTTGTTTGATGATGTTTTCCAGGAATAGTTTGTATTTGCCCAGACGTTGAAGAGGAGTGAGTAGATAGGCTGATAAGTCTAGTTTGTCGTTCATTCTTTCTTGTTTTTCCTGGAATTAGTCCATCATGAAATTAACCCCGTTTATTGAACTTGGTATAGTTTTGGAAATTTGTGAAACTTTCAGGATTTTTGGTTTCTATAGAAAATTCCCTCTGTTTTGAATTGACCAGGGGAAGAAAATGGTTTATTTTTGTAAAATTGTCGAATAAGCAGGATTTTTGTTTTACGTCGAGTACTCACAAGCCCATATTTAAATTCACCTCCCTTTTGACCTCCACCTCATTATTTTCAAAAAATTGTGGATTCTTTACAAAATTTTCCCTTACTTTGAGCTTATATTAAAACTGCCCCTCCTTTCACCCCCACCTTATCGTTTTTGGAAAACTGTGGATTTTTACAAGATTTTTGATTTCTACAGGGTCCTTCATTAGTGCGTCGGGCAATCCTAGCGTGGTTATTTACAAAAGTAGAAAAAAAAATTTTACACAAAAGTTGTAGAATGTGACTTTATGCATATTTTAAAAATATTTTCAAACATACAGGGTGCGTCACAAAAGTATGGCACGAAAAAGTATGATTTTTTTAAATGGAACCCCCTGTATATTGATTGATATTTCAATTCTTTCTTCAATTTGGAACAAAAATTGTGATACAACTAATGTTCCTAAATTCAACCGTTATCGAGATATCGCGTTTTAAAAATGGCATTTTTGCAACTTTGGCATGCTATAAAACTCAAACTATTCAAGTTAGAGGAAAATGGATTGCACATTCCTATCTTAACTTTTCAAGAGCTATTCAAGGAGATTAAATCCATTATTGTGAAAAAATGTCAAAATGTGCCGAAAAAAGTTGACAGTTGACGTTACCTTCTATCCAAATGACAGAAGAGCTCTTGAAAAGTTAAGATAGGAAAGTGCAAACCATTTTCCTCTAACTTGAATAGTTTGAGTTTTATAGCATGCCAAAGTTGCAAAAATGCCATTTTTAAAACGCGATATCTCGATAACGGTTGAATTTAGGAACATTAGTTGTATCACAATTTTTGTTCCAAATTGAAAAAAGAATTGAAATATCAATCAATATACAGGGGGTTCCATTTAAAAAAATCATACTTTTTCGTGCCATACTTTTGTGACGCACCCTGTATGTTTGAAAATATTTTTAAAATATGCATAAAGTCACATTCTACAACTTTTGTATAAAACTTTTTTTTCTACTTTTGTAAATAACCACGCTAGGATTGCCCGACGCACTAATGAAGGACCCTGTATACAAAATTAACCTTACTTTGAGTACACACAAGCTTTCTTATATTAAATTGACCCCTTTTCGACCCCCACCTTATTGTTTTTGGAAAATTTTTGATTTTCTCAGAATTCCTGGTTTCTTTACAAAATTCCCTTTCCTTTGAGTGCTCACAAGCTTATATTAGAATTGACCCCCCTGTTGATCCTCACATCATTTTTGAAACTTTGTGGATTTTTCCAGGATTTTTGTCTTTTATACAAAATTACGTACGCACAAGCTTATATTAAAATTGACACCCTTTCGACCTCCACCTCATTATTTTTATAAAATTGTGATTTTTTCCAGGATTTTTGTTTAGATCCTATTACTTTGAGTACGCACAAGCTCATATCAAAATTGACCCACCTTCCGAATCCCTATACAGGGTGTTTCAGAATAACATGCTAATAATAAAGGGGGTGATTCTTGGGCTCATTTTAAGAAAAAAAATTCATATGAACGTATGTCCTAAACCAAAACCCGCATGGACGGCACTGGTCAGAATAATTAAATTGTTGGTGCATCAAAGGATGAGTATTAATGCCTAAAATACATGACTCAAATTTCATAAAGATATCTACAGTAATGACAAAGTTATTGTAAAAAAAGTATCTATTTTTTAAAACTTTGACACCCTGTATCTCAAAAGTTGAGGCGTTTAGGACATACGTTCATGTGAATTTTTTTTCTTAAAATGAGCCCAAGAATCACCCCCTTTATTATTAGCATGTTATTCTGAAACACCCTGTATATATATATTTTTTTTTAATTGGAGTTTCCCAGGATTTTCTATTTCTATTCAAATTTTCCCTATCTGTGAGTACCAACAAGCTAAGTTTTATTAAAATTGACCCTTCTTTTGGACCCAACCTGATTATTTTTTGAAAATTTAAATTTTCCCAGAATTTCTGGTTTCCAAAGAAAATTCCCTTTATTTTAGCTTATACATTGATCCCTTTTTTGATTTTTTTTTTATTTTATTTATTTTAAAAAATAATTGATTTTTTGATCACTATGACAAGTCCCCTTTGCTTTAATCTCCTATACAAGCCCATATTTGTTCAATTTTGAAAAATTGATGATTTTTCAAGAACTTCTGGTTTCTATACAAAATTCCCTTTACTTTGAGTTCCCACAAGCTTAGATTAAAATTGACTCTCCTTTTGACCCCCTTTTCTTAAATTTGATTCATTTTCAAAAATGATCGGATTTTCCGTGATTTTTGATCTCTACGAAAAGTTCTTTTTGTTTTGATCACCTACAAGCTCATATTAAAAGTGACCCCCACCTAGAATTTTGTTCAATTTTGAAAAATTGTTGATTTTTCAAGAACTTCTGGTTTCTATACCAAATTCCCTTTACTTTGAGTTCCCACAAGCTTAGATTGAAATTGACTCTCCTTTTGACCCCCTTTTCTTAAATTTGATTCATTTTTAAAAATGATCGGATTTTCCGTGATTTTTGATCTCTACGAAAAGTTCCCTTTGCTTTGATCACCTACAAGCCCATATTAAATTGACCCCCACCTAGAATTTTGTTCAATTTTGAAAAATTGTTGATTTTTCAAGAACTTCTGGTTTCTATACCAAATTCCCTTTACTTTGAGTACCCACAAGCCTAGATTGAAATTGACTCTCAACTTGACCCCCTTTTCTTAAATTTGATTCATTTTTAAAAATGATTGAATTTTCCGTGATTTTTGATCTCTACGAAAAGTTCCCTTTGATTTGATCACCCACAAGTCCATATTAAAATTGACCCCCACCTAGAATGTTGTTCAATTTTGAAAAATTGTTGATTTTTCAAGAAGTTCTGGTTTCTATACAAAATTCCCTTTGCTTTGAGCACCCAGAAGCTTACTTATATTAAAATTGTCCCCCTTTAGATCCCCTAGTTTATTATTTCTGGAAAATTGTGAATTTTTCCAGGATTTTTGACTTCTGTGCAAAATTTCCTTTACTTTGAGTGAATTTTTGATTTTTCTTGGATTTTTGATCTCTATAAAAAATTCCTTTTGCTTTAAGTGCCCACGAGCCCATTTAAATCCGTCAATAAATAAGAAAGTTACGGAGGATAAACAGTTGCCACGTCAGCAAGTTATTATCAATCATAGCACGGTTATTTATTGACGGATTTTGATAATAAAAAAAACAACTTATAGATAATTTTATCTCCCTTAAAATGCATTTTTGATCGTCAAAATTCGTCAATGAATAAGGAAGTTACGTAAAATTAACAGTTGCCACGTCAGCAAGCTATTAAAAATCATAGCGCGGTTATTTGATGATGGATTTTTGCCATCAAAAAAACAACAACAAAATTCGTCAATAAATAAAGAAGTTACGCAGAATTAAGAATTGCCACGTCAACAAGTTATTATCAATCATAGCTCGGTTATTGATTGACGGATTTTGACGAACAAACGAGCAACTTTTAGACAATTCTATTGTCGTCAAAATCCGTCAATAAATAGGGAAGTTGCGGAGGACAGATGTTTGCCACGTTAGTAAGTTATAGTCGATCATCGTGCTGTCACTCATTGACGAATTTTGATTATTAAAAAAAAGCTACTCATGGAGATGTTTATCGACTTCAAAATGCATTTTTGAACGTCAAAATCCATCAATAAGTGAGGAAGTTATGAAGGATAAACAGTTATTGCCACGTCAGCAAGTTATTATCAATCAAAGCGCGATTATTTTTTGACGGATTTCAACCACCAAAAAGAAAACTTTTATTTCTAAAAAATTGTGTACTTTTTCCCAATTTCTTGCTCCTATCTAAAATTCCTGTTACTTTAAATACCCACAAGCTCATCTTAAAATTGACCCCCCATAAAAATCGTGAACTTCCAGAACTCAAAACTCACCTTAATCAGAAAACTCAACTCCTTTACAGCATGATTAGCCCTGGGAGTATTCCTAAAATACCTCGGATACAACCTCAACAAGTCCTCCTGCAAACCCATGCACCATCATCAACCATCACAAACCCCCACAACTTACAAAATCCATAAAAGCCTCCACAATATCCATAACATCACTGGCTTGTTCCAGATGCAGCAAGAACAACCGCTGTTTGCCGCACAGCTGCTCCATGTTGCCAAACACCACGTCCACCTTCTCTGGACAACGTTCCTCCAAGAACACCTTGTACTCCTTCAGGACCTTTGTCATGTCCGCTACGTAGGTACGTTCTGTCGATTTGATTTCATCCAGAATGTACTGCATCCTGGATGGGGGTAATAACTATGGTTAAAGCTTGGTAGATACTTACGTGTCCTTTTTGACTGAGATGAGGTTGATGGCTTCGTAGATGTTCTCCTCTGTTGTGGATGTGGGGTCCCCTTCGTAGATGAGGTTGGACTTGGAGTAGTGCTCCTCCTCCTCTTGCGATAATCGTTCAATCCGCACCACGCCCTGGTCGTCGCAGTACGTCTCCCGTCTGGCACCATAAGTACTTGAGGCGTTATCTGTGTCTATACCTTTGAAACCATTAATTGGCCCGGAGGATGAATACCCACCTTCATCATCATAGCTATCGCCAGACGTGGTACTGTAAATCGTAGTTCTGGTACTCTCAGTTCCGGCCAACGAAAGCCGGTCCTCAGCCTCCAACAGCACCAGCATCTTTTCAGCATCACCAATGAGGTTGCTCTTCTGCTTCAGCTCAGCAAATCTGCTCAAATCCACACTCTGTCTGTTGATTTCCACGCTGCACATTATCAACTCTTTGCCATCATCGTTGTACGCCTCCAAGTAATACAACCCGTTGTCCAAGTCCTTCCGGAAAAGGGTTTCTCCAAAAGGATCTGGATCGTGGTACGTTTCCTCCATAAACCCGTCCAGCTTCATCTGCTCCATTTCGCGGTCCATTTCGTCGATGAAGCTGCGTCTGAAACTCTCAGTTTCACCATGGTCAGCTGCCTCTTTAAACCCCTCAAAGTGTCGGGTTAGTTCTTTGACGGTTTTTTGTAGAATTCCTGTGCGCCTCTTACTTTTCCTCATGGAGGTTTTGTTTTTGATGAATCGTCGTCCTAAAGGAGGTGATGGCTCAGAAAAAAGGGACGTAAGGTCCGGCACAGAACTATTATCATCGTCATGATGGATCTGAACAAACGGCTTGTTTTGCCACCTATCACTATGGTCTATCACAGTATCACTACTACAAGTGTCCAAGGACACCTCCACTTCACAATCCTGCTGAATATCCTCACTCAGCTCAACTGTACGCTCCATTTCCTCCGATATTCGCCTCACACGCCCCCCAGTTTTGAAGTAGTCCGTTTCGGGAGGTTTTGCTGCTGGGAGAGAATTGGTGCGTTTGAGGGCCCTTTTTTGAGGGCGAGGTATTTCGAACAAACTCACTATTCGTAGAACGCGATTGGTTTTGGACGGATGGCGTTTTTTCACACTTTCCGCCATTTTCCGACTCAATAATGATGATGTTATCTGGCGCTTATCTTATCGGAGGATGACGTTATCTGTCATGGCGAAATTTCGATTGTTTTGTGATGGGGGGGAATTCAATGGTGTGAACAATGAGGGGATTTAACATTGAACTCTCATGGTAAAATGTTCTTTATTTTGTTTTTATATTATTATAACAGAGAATATAGAACAACATTTCATTACATTATGGAGGAAGTATATAAAAAAACTATCTTATACCTTTATGGACACAAATTGGAATTTGTGAGCATTCACCTGGCTGTCATCAATAACTTCATCGTCGTGACTACTTGACTATAATATGGCGGAGTTAAATTATTGTCATCAATAAAAAACTAACACCAAATAATCTCACAAGCTGTCACTACCAACCACAGAAAAGTCAATTTTGTGGTCATTGCCTGCTTTTACATGATTCTGGTAGGTAGAGCAAAATCTTACAGGATTTTTGATTCAACTCTTAAAGTTTTTACCGAGTAAAACTGGGTGGCGCTGGCTGCTTCTTTCAGTGTATTTTATTCGTAATGTGGCGTTATGCAGGGATTCACGAATAATTTCCCCAAAAATTTCAATTTTCAAGATAGAGACCTGAATTTTAAGTTAAATTCAAGAAAAATGTTCATTCTAGCTCATACTGCGCGAACACACCTCCAAAATCACTAGGGATATATTTTTTTTAACACAAATAAATTCACCCACATTTCAATTTTGAAGATAGAGACGTCATTTTTGTGTTGAATCAAAGAAAAATGTTCATTGTCACTCATACTGTACGAACACACTTCCAAAATCACTAGAAATATTTTTTTACTAGTCAAACTAGTAATGAAATATTTTTTTATTCAAGTCACATGCAACGTTTCACAAACAAACTCAGCAAAATCGCAATTTTTGGGATAGAGACGTGATTTTCATGTTGAATTAAAGAAAAATGTTGATTGTAAATCATACTTTACTAACACACCTCCAAAATCATTAGAAATATTTTTTTTTTACTGGTCAAACTGGCAATAAGATATTTTTTTATTTTGAGCCACTCACCTGCAACATTCCGCACATAAATTCACCAAAGTTTCAATTTTCAAGATAAAGCCGTGAATTTTGTGTTGAATTAAAGAAAAATGTTCATTGTAACTCATACTGTACAGGGTGTCTATGTAAGAATGGCAAGGTGCCAGATCTCAGAAACTAGACATCCGAGAGACTTACGGAAAAAAAAATTACTGGGTAATATGGAATAGAGAAAATGCTGGAAATATATCAGAAGTTCCCGAGATCGCCACAAGATGGCGTAACGGTGCTATCAAAACACAAAATCGCTGTTTTTTCGTGATTTTTAAATACAAACAAATACAAATGAGTACCGCTATGGATTCCTTGAGAGATTTCCTTCAAATTTGTTATTTTGATTTTTTTTCCTAACATGTCAAATAAGACAGGTATCAGCTGTCAAACCTTACAACGCAAGAATGCTCATAACTTTGAAACAACCCAACCGATTGACGCGATCTTGGTCTCATATGAAATAGCATGATCTGCACTTCAAAAAACTTGTTTGGTTTTGGATTTTTGACCTTTGCCGTCGCCGCTAGATGGCGTTAACTGAAATGGTAGCATGTTTTTGAGTTTTTTCCAAAAAAATCAAATGTAATGGTATATTTATTTTTATATATTTTAAAAGGTGATACATTTTTCTATTGAAAAAATTAAAAAAAAAACAAAATTAAAAAAAAAACAAAAGAAAATCATTAATTTTTTTGTTTTTTTTTATAGGAAAATGTATCCCCTTTTAAAATATATACCATTACATTTGATTTTTTTGGAAAAAAACTCAAAAACATGCTAGCATTTCAGTTAACGCCAATTCAAAACCAAAAAAGTTTTTTGAAGTGCAGATCATGCTCTTTCATATGAGACCAAGATCTCGTCAATCGGTTGGGTAGTTTCAAAGTTATGAGCATTCTTGCGTTGTAAGGTTTGACAGCTGATACCTGTCTTATTTGACATGTTAGGAAAAAAAACAGAAAAACAAATTTGAAGGAAATCTCTCAAGGAATCCATAGCGGTACTCATTTGTATTTGTTTGTTTTTAAAAATCACGAAAAAACAGCGTAAAACTAGCAATAAAATATTTCTTGATTTTAAGATTGTAGCCTACCTTTTGATCGTCCCAGTTGGCTTCAACAAATTTGGCTGCGGCAGCTCTTGTAGTCGTTGGCGATGGGTGGTAGAGTAGGGTTTTGTTTTGATTATGATTAAGTTTGAAAAGAGGGCGCCACTTTATTTTTTATAGGTGAAAACAAAGAAACCTTGTGTAAAAAGATTCACTGTGATGTCTGGAGTGGAAGAAAACACTGCGTGTCCCAAAACACTATAACTAGCATTTATTTACATTATTATACAAGATGTCGAAGAAAATTGAAATATGGGTGGTTCTCACACCAACCCACTCACTGAACTCAAATATAGTTCAAGTGGTTAAGTATTATTACAGTATTTGAAAAAGTTGACCGATAGGTACTGTTATAATTATTAAAAGAAAGAAATTAAGTATTGAAAAAGATTTAAAATCCGCAAAAGTGAAAAGGTGAATTAAGTTTAATTTAAACCGGTACTACAGGGAGTAAAATGTTCATGAACCTTTTGGGGTGTAGTCATACGTGGATATCAATATACGGCGCAAGTACCATTCAGTTACAAAAAAAAATGTTACAAATCAATGAGGAATTAATGACAATGAGTACAACCGTAAAAAGGTTGATACTTTAATAAGAAAATAGTTACTTAAAGGAAATAGTTATGAATTAAATAGTGAAATGTTTACAAACTCGAATATGAAGGGTTTTAAGAAAATCGTTATTAGTATTGAAAGTAATTGTTGATAAAAATATTGAAGGAGTAGTATTTAAATAAAAAACTGGCCTGTCACTGTTGCTGCCTCAAGACCATCAGCCATAAACGGTTTCTGTTCGCTTCGGCGGTGCGGGCAATCCCAACATCACAAAGTGCCATTCCTGCGACATATTCCAGCAGCATATGAGGATTCATACAGCCAAGTTTACGACAAGGTGATAGTCTTCAAACATCGAACGATTTAGCCAGCAAAGCATCCATATGGTATTTTAGTAATGAAGTTGATTGGAAAGATTCGAAGAAAAAGAAAAAAAAAACCCTAAAATTATGTATATTCTCAGTAACCAACCCATGGTGAAGAGTGGGGTTAACTCACCTCGTTAGGTTGAAAAGAATTCAGCAAATATCTATACCATCACTGTATAAATCACACCCATTTCTTCAGGGGAGGTCCATAGACATTATAAATGTAAAATATCGTTAAATCTCAACGATACATTCGAATATTTAAAGAAAAAAATGCCGCTCAGCACATTTTACGTGTGGCTTTCAGCACATCACGGGAACAAGTCCTCGAGCTAGGCCGAAAAGAAAATCAAATACTCCCATCGATCATCAATCAAGAGTGTCAGATGGACATTGACAAATGTCACGTATAAAGCGATCAATCAACTGGACAGAACCAACTGACCCCAGAAGATTACACCTTATTACCATAAAGCAGACCGAAAATGGGAAACATTGCAACATTGCCGGAAACTAACAGCTGTGATGTATGAAGGTTAAGGTAATTTGTTGATAAATATTGGAGAAACCGATTTAGAAGATTAATAATTAGTGAGTACCATTCAAAAGGAAAATGTGAATGCTACAAGATCACATGCAGCGTTTCACAAATAAACTCACAAAAATTTTAATCTTCAAGATAGGGACGTGATTTTGAAGTACAATTAAAGAAAAATTTTCATGCTAACTCATACTGTACGAACACACCTCCAAAATCACTAGAAATATTTTTTTTCAGTAGTCAAACTAGCAATAAAATATTTTTTGATTTTGAACCACTCACATGCAACATCTCACAAATAAATTTACCAAAATTCAAATTTTCAAGATAAAGACGTGAATTTTATGTGGAATGAAAGTAAAATGTTCATTGTAACTTATATTGTACGAGCACACTTCCAAAATCACTAGAAATAATTTTTTTTACTAGTCAAACTTTGTCAAACTACCAAAAAATAATTTTTTGATTTTGAGCCACTGACATGCAACATTTCACAAATAATTCCATTCAAAATGAAGACGTTAATTTTGCGTTATCATCTCAAAAACCTTCAATCGATTGATAAAAAAAAATCAACATGAACCTGCAATTACAAAATTCGCTCGTCTACCTGTCAATCTATTTATTACCCGATACGAAATCCCTTATCAGTATGATAATTGAAACAATGTCGCATTTTGATAAAACTACTCATTCAGTCGCAAAATGAACTCCTTCGAGGACGTACCACTACGTTCTAGTGACGTCACTCGGCCTCAATCCACCTCAAAAGTGCACAATTTCTTCCATTCGGCGTTGAGGAAAACTTTTATGCGCAAAAAACGTCGTCATACCACTCCAGTAAAGGAGGTAGACTTGAAAAGTAACATTTCCAGTCCGTTGGACGTGAGTGAAGTGAGTGAGGAGGATGTTAGTTTCGGGAGGGACTCTATACAGTGTTGCCCGTTTGATATAAGCGGATATGGGGAGTTTATTTTGATGGACGAGTTTGTGGTGCGCAGACCCAAAAAGATGACGCTGATGGCGTTTTTGTTTGAGAAGATCATCATTTTTACTAAGGTATGGTGTTTTGTAGATAGAAACGCCATCTGTGAAAGGGAGGTGGTCTTAGGCAATGATCCAGCGTCCATCTGCTGGACAAGTATTTGTTACTTTGATTGATGATTCCATCAATTTATTGGATTTTCACTTTTTTCAAAATTTGTATTATTATTGTCACAACTCAAAAAAACAAGGGAAATTACAGTCTCTCAGAATCACCCCGTATATTTTCACATATTTTCAAAATAAATATACAGGGTGATTTGTGTCCGCATAAAAAAAATTCAATTAATTGTCATGTCAACCTCAAAACTGAACCGATTTTCAAAATCAAAAAAAAAGAAAACAACAGTCTTTCAGTATCACCCTGTATATATTCGACGCTCATACGTATTTTCGAAATTCATAAACAGGGTGATTTGTGACCGCAAAACAAATTTCGAAATAATTCTCTAAAAATTGTAACAACCTCAAAACTCAATCGATTTTCAAAATTAAAATAAAAATAAAACTGTAGTATTCACAATCACCCTGTATAAATTGAACGTTCATACATACTTTCAACATTCATATACAAGGAAATTAGTTTTTGACAACAAAAGAATTTTCCAAATACCTAAATCTCCAAAAATCGAAAACTTCATCAATTTTAGAAATTATAAAAACACATGGTAAATACAGTCCTTTAGAATATCTCTGTATAAATTTGACGTTTATACATACTTTCAAAATTCATAAACAAGGTGATTTGTGGCTGCATTATAAATTTCTAAATAATAGTCCAAAAATTGTCACAACAATCTCAATATTCAACAAATTTTCAAAAACCAAAATACATTCGAGAATTGCGGTTTTTCAGAATCACCCTATATATATTTTAGGTCCATTCATACTTTCAAAATTCGTATAAGGGGTGATTTGTGGCCGCATAAAAAAAAATCCGAATAATTTTCCAAAAATTGTCACAACATCAAAACTCAACCCATTTTCAATACTCAAGGTTCATTCATGATTATTTAGAAATTCATATACAGGGTGATTTGTGACAACATAGCGCATATCCAAAAATGATTTTCTAAGAATCCAAAAATCGACCGATTTTTGAAATTAAAAAAACATTTAATGATTTTGGTCTTCTAGAATCACCCTGTATATATTTAACGTCGATACATAGTTTTAAAATCTCTATAAAGGTTGATTTGTGTCATTTGTGCGCACATGAGAAATGTCCAAATAATTTTCTAAAAATTGTCATGACAACCTGAAAACCCAACTAATTCAAAAAATATTTCAAAACTGGTATTTTAGAATCACCCTGTATATATTTTCAAATTCCATAAATACTTCCAAAAATTCAAAACTCAACCGATTTTCGAGATTCAGAAAAACAAATGATAAATACCTACAGTTTTCAAAAATCACCCAGTAAATATTCAACGTTCAACATACATTTTTTCAAAATCCGTATTCAGGGTAATTTGTGACTCTATAACAAACTTTCAAATAATTTTCTAAAACGTTAACTCAAAACTCAATCGACTTTTAAATTTCAAAAAATCATTCAAAAATTACATTTTCAAGAATAATCTTGTATTTATTCAAGGTTAATACATACTTTCTCAATACGTTTACAGGGTGATTTGTGACAACATAAAAAAAATCAAATTCAACCGATTTCCAAAATCTCAAAAAATATATGAAAACTACAGTCTTTCAGAATCACCCTGACAACAAATTCACACTAATATACAGGGTGATCAAAATTGATCGACAATAACATTTTCCATCCACAGAAAGAACCACACGAAGTCTCCTACTACTACATGGGGAACCTCCATATGAACCAGATCAAAATAGAACCTCCCAAAAAAAATCCCAAAATATTGGAGTTAGAGGACCATTGGGCCACACTCAGATTCCATAAAGTTACGATAGTTTCCTTGGAGGCTGCTTCTGAGTACATTCAGTTGCAATGGAGGAGGGCCATTGAGCGGTGTTTGTGGGGACAGTTAATGAAGGCCAAAAGGGATGCTGGTTTTGTTAATTAATCTAAAATTAAGTTAGTTTTTATGCAGGTTGTTTAAAAAACATTGGGCAAAAATGAAACGCGTGATTCCTGAGGTCATTCTAAGAAAACATAGGTCCGAAAAAGCATCGTTTTTTTTTCAAAAATTGATTTTATCTTGCAAGCCGTCAACGCCACTGGACAATATTTTTTATCTATCAGAGTCAAAATTAGCCCCTAATTACTTACAACAACGCTGCCAAATTTCAAAAAAATCGGTCAAAATTTAACTGAATTAATAAAAAAATGATTTAAAAAAAAACTTTTCCACCCTGTATCATAGAAACGATGAGTTTTCGGACCTATGTTTATTGGAGTTTTTTTTTCCAAAAATGACCCCAGGAATCAATCCTTTCATTTTTGCTCAATGATTTTAGAAACCCTATATGTATATTGAATGTTGTTGAATTTTATATGGCGGATGCGCTAGTTTTGTGATGAGACTTAAAAATAACATTCTATTGATATTTTTAAGATTTATTGAAACCTCGATTGAAACAGTTTAGGTTTGAACCATTCTCTTCAATTGTATTTATTTTGAAAATTTAGATTTTGATGAATTTATTTCTGAGACGTTGCATGTGAGTGGCTCAAAATCAAAAAATATTCTATTTTCTATTGCTAGTTTGACTAGTAAAAAAAACATTTCTAGTGACTTTTGAGGTGTGTTCGTACAGTTTGAGTTACAATGAAAATGTTTCTTTAATTCAACACAAAATACGTCTCTATTTCGAAAATTGAACATTTAGTGAATTTATTTGTGTTATTACTGTATGAGTATTTTTTGTCCAATTTAACGCAAAATTCAGGTTTCCATTTTGAAAATTGAAATTTTGGTGAATTTATGTATGGGAGGTTATCTACAATTTGTCTCCAAAAACATTATGGAGCTCTCTTACACTTACAATTTTATTCTTATAAATTGAATTGAGTTTATTTTTATGCAGTTTTTCACAATAAAAGAGACGTCTCTATGTAGGTATAATATCAATATATGTATGTATCCAGTAATTTAGCCACATTTCCAAATCAAACTACTTCATACATCAAAAAACCACACACAGCCTTTGTCCTTATCTCACGTCCAGTTCAGTTTAGCTTCTTAATCTACCCTCTTGGCCCCTTTTAGCCGCCTCGCTTCAACTCCTCCATGTACTTGTACAACGAAACCTGGCTGGCCGGCACCGAGTCCACATCTGCTTTGAACTTACCCGGCACCTCCTTACTGAACGTCAAATAATCCAGCATCTCCTCCTCTGTATTTTCATCCAAGGGCTCCCCTTTGTTGAGCATGCGCTCCAACAGCTGTAACACCTGCGTTTGTTTCTTTTTGACAGGTTTCACAGTCACAGGTAGTGGGGGCTTGTGCTTGATCATCTCCACCTTGCGCACCCCATTGTGCATCTTCGTCAGCTGCGTTTGCAGCTCCGCATTGCGTTTCTCCATTTGCTTGCGCTTCTCTATTTCCTTTTGTAGTTTGTCGTTGAGTTGCAGAATTCGATTGTCCACGCTGGTGGATCTGTTGCGCAGCAACTCGACTGTCTTGGACTTGCGCACTGTGTCGTTCCATGTTCGAGAGGAGGATGGGTTCATGGGGGCGGACCTGCTCTTGTGCACGGAGTAGGAGCGGATGGAGTCACTGGAGTGGACTGAGGACCACGTCAGTGACTGCACGGTGGAGCCCCACATGAACTCTGGCTCTGGCTGGCGTTGTTTCAATATTTGCATGAGATGCGCCACTGTTGTTGGTAACAAGGCGTTCTGGCGCAGGTCCACCACTTCTATGACTTGGTTGTACGAAACCACGTCCCCAATGCGGTTGGCCAGGTCCTCGGTTATGTTGCACCGCTGCAAATCCAGAGCTTTGATCCATAAATCATCCTCTAGCTGGTCCAGGATGAAGCTGAGGCCTTCGTCGCCGAAATCTGGATTGCTGTCCAAGGTAAGTCGCTTGATTCCGCGCATGCCTGATGCATCTGGTCGCTCATAGCGCAACGAGCAGTGCCAGCTTTCGCAGTAGCGATTGATTTGCTGGCACTTGACCAGCTTGGCAAGGTACTCGCCGCTGGTGGACGTCAGTCCACAGGCGGTCAAGTTGAGGACTTCAATGTTCGGTACTGATCTGAGATAAGTGGACACTAGACAGCAACCAGAGTCCTCGATTTTGCAGTGGGGCAGCGATAAAGTCTTGAGGGTTTTGTTTTTCTTCAGAGCTTGCAGCAGCGACTCCAGATAGTCAGCTATAGGCAGCGCTTGCAGCTCCAAGTACGTCAAAACTTGACTATTCTTCAAACAGTTGCCCAACGATTTGACCAGTAACTTGACAGTGTACGCCATATAAATACACCCATACTTGCGCTTGACGCTCTTGGCCTTGTCCTCTGTATCGACATCGTGCAAAAAAGTGCAGTTACCAATGCGGCTGCGCACTGCGATCACATGCAAACTGGTGTCTTGTTTTAGGGCGCCAAACAACGGGGACCACTCTTCGATCTTCAACTTGTCGACGATAAAGTCCAAAACGGTTTGACATTTCGGTTTGGCAGGTTTGACGCAATGGGCGGGAGTGAGGTTGAGGCGGCGACACAATTCCGTGTACCATACGTAAAATACGTTGATGGGCTTGGTGGGTGGAGAGGCTAGTTTGGGTCGATCCATGGTGGATGGATGGGGTGACTAAAGAACAAACATCACTTCGGTATACAAACAGAAAGTTTGACAATTTTGGTCGGTTGATTGTCACAGGGTGACAGGTGAGAGTTTGATGGCTAAGGTAGTGATTGGGGGGTGGTGATCGGAAGATTCATTCATTTATGATTAATCAAATTAGTTCATTCTTGTGGACATTTGCTCGTGAAAAAATATGAAAACGGACATTGATTTGAGGAAATCTGCCACAATTCTGATTTCAATTTCAATAGATCCAGAGATTATTGCATTTTTTCGGGTTTATACAGTATCCGCCATAAAGTTCGGTATGGATTTTTTTTTTCATTTATAATCTCGAGAAACTTTCGAAGATTATCAATGGGTTCATTGGTTTACCTAGAATTTTAAAATAAGTTCATTTGAGCAAATCGGAAAAAAAAATTAAAACTTTTATTTTTTACCCTTTCCAATAAAATGGAAATCGAAAATAATGATTTTATTCTAAAATTAACTTTATTCAACTTATCAACATAGGTTCAATGTTGAATCATTCGAATTACTTATGAAACAGTCAAGGCATATAAATTAAAAAATATCGTTCAGAAATATATCGATCAGAAAAATGGTTAATTAACGAATATTCACCTTAGTTCCCCTATATGTACTTGAATTTTGAAAATAATGATTTTATAAAATCGTATCCACTGTGGGAAAAAGGACATGGGTACAGTTATAGGGATAGTATGACCTGGGTTTTTGATTTATACACCTTGAATGTTTTATTCCATAAGAAATTCGACTGATTTATTATCATACCAAATGTAGTTTAGTGGAATAAAGTTGATTTTAAGATAAAATGATAATTTTCGATTTTCTTTTTTTGATGGAAGGGGTAAAATATGAGTTCATTTTTTTTTCTCAAAAAAAACTGTATCTTGTCAAATTAACCCACGTTTTGATACCAAAATGCTTCTTTTAAGATTCTCGCCAAACCGATAATAACATGTGTAAAAATTGCAAGAACTCCCTCAAATGACATCTAACCAAAACTAACCCAAACTAAACAAAATTAGTCAAAACTAACACAAATCAAAACAAGACTAGCCCAATCTAACCAAAACTTTTTTAATCTAACCAATACTAACCCAAACTTACCAAAACTAACGCATTCTAAGACAAACCAACCCAAATCATACTCAAACCAACTCAATCTAACCAAAACTAGCCTGAATCAATCCAAACTAACCGAGACCAATCAAAACGAACCCAAATGAAAACAAGACCAACCCATTCTGACCAAAACTTCCTCAATCTAACCAAAACTGACACTATCTAAATAAATCCATCTTGCTCTAACCAAAACTAACCCAATCTAACAAAAAGTTACCCAATCTAATCCGAATCAAACACAAATCAACTCAATCTAACCAAAACTAACTTGAACCAGCCCAAACTGACCCATGCAGACCAATCAAAACTAGCCCAAATCGAAACAAGACTAACTCAATCCAACCAAAACTAATTAAAACCAACCCAATCTTAACAAAACGAACCCAAATCTATCCAAAATGACCCAAACCAACAAAAACCAACCCAAATCAAACTCGAACCAACTAAATCTAACCAAAACTCACGCAGGCTAATCAAAACTTTCCCAAATTAACTCAAACTAACCAGAACTTACCTAAACTATCCCTATCTAACCAAAACCAACTCAAACTAACTCAAACTGACCATAACTGACCCATTTTAACCAAAACCAACCCAATCCAACCAAAACTTACACAAACTAAACTTAAATCTAACTGAAACTAACCCAATGTGTCCAAAATAGTGTTTTTTTTTTTGCAAAAAGTGATTCATCCCGCATTTTTCCTCTTTAGAATGGTTAAACGAAAGATAATTTTCCATATTCGCCTTGAAAAACTACAAAATAAGTAGATACTTACAAGATTAGAATCCCAGGTTTAAAATGGTAAACAAATTAAGAACAAGACTAATTAACGAAACATAAAATACAATACACTTTTATTTTTCTCAATCATAAAATGTTCACACCATCGTCGCAGACAACCTCCAGAGATGCCTCCTCTAATCTTATATCCTGAATAACAAGATTATCCGCAGAGAATGCAGGAAAGACATCGGCAATATCCCAATGCAATTACAACATTTCCCTTTCCAATTTCGTTTTTTTTCTTGGCAAAAGGGCATTTTTAACACGCAGAAACAAAGTTGCCTCTAATACTGAGCTAATATCACTTGGCACGTCACAAGTGCCCTTATCCAGTTTCTCTGGATCCGGGCACGTATGGCCATTTACACTAAACGCTCTTGTTGCCGTAATTTCTGGTAATTTTTGAACAAATCTCGTTTATGGCACGTGGATATTAGATTGGGAAGGTGATAAAATGAGAGGAGGAGGAATAAGCAAGAGTAGCTCAATTTGGTCCACTTGACCGCTTGAACAAAAGGTGGAATCGGAAGTGTTGATAAAGTCGCTTACTTCATCAACACCAGGAATTTTGCTTTTCACAGATTTTGGGGATTCTTATAGTTCTTCTGGTTCCTCTAGTGAAAAAGTTAGTGATTATGAGGATTCCAAAGATACCAGGGATTCTGGTGATTCTATAGTGATTCAAGCTTCTCAGGGTTGAAATTCACACTAAAGGCTTTTGCTCGAGTTTTTTTTTTGGCAATTTTTGAACGGATGTCGTTTATGGCACGTGGATATTAGTTTGGGATGGTGATATAATGAGGGGAGGAAGAAGGTAGGTACCTCACTAGCCCCCTTTCCAGATTGAACAAAACTTTGGAGTAGTTGAGTTAAAGCAGCTTTCTCGTGGTTCCACGCCCAAGATTGGCATGATTCTACTGATGATAGTGTGTGAAGTGATACTAGTAGTGATTCTGGTGATTTTACTGATCCTAGTGATTGAAGAGATTCTACAAATTATGATGGTGACAATCACTATGCTCGTTCCACTGGTTTTATTGATCTTGATGAATCTTGTGATTCTAGCGATAATACAGATTACGGTGATCCTAAAGTAATTTATATTCTATATTTTAGTGATTCTAGTGATGCTGATAATAATTATTAACGGTTATGTTAAGAAGAGGCTATCTAGCGTATGAAGTGATCTTCAAATATTCTATTGATCATCGTTCTAGTGATTATGGTAACAGTAAGTTATTCTAGTGCTCCTAGTGATTCAAGTGATTTTAGAGACTCTACTAATTATAGTACTTATGGTGATATTATTAATTCTAGTGACTGTAGAACTTCAACCAAATAATTATAGTGATAATGCTCATTCCAATGATTTTATTAATCTTAGTGATTCTGGTGAGAATAGCGATTCCGGTGATTCTAGTGGCTCTAGAGATAAAACTGACTATAGTGATCCTAGTGATCTAATAATTACCAAGTGCAAATCTAAAATGAATTATCACTGATTCTATTAATCATAGTATTCTTTCTATTTTTTGTGTTTCCTATACTCTTTCTGGTGATTACAATGATTATAGTGATTTCAGTAATTCTAGTGATTCTGGTAATTTACTAGGATTACTAAGATGAGTATAATTAGTGCTTCTACTCATTATAGTGATCATGGTTGTACTAATTAGTGATTCTAGAAATTCTACTGATTTTGATCTTTCTATATCGATTATAGTGACTGGTGGTGATAGTGCTTATGGCGATTAAAGTGATTTTTGTGACTATGGTGGTTCTGGTGATTTTGTGATTATAGTAATTCTAGTGATCATAGAGATTTTCAAAGGTTCATAGTGATTCAAATGATTTTAGTGATAATAGGAATTTCAGTGATTCTCGTGATTTCTGGTGGTTATACTGATTATAGTGATTCCAGATTTGAGGGATGCTAGTGATTCTGGTAGTTCTGAGATTAGTGTGATTCTACTTATAGTGATTATGGTGATATTAGTAATTCTAGCGCTCATAGTGATTTTTGTGATTCAAGTGATAATGTTGTTTCTGGTGATAATACTGGTTCTTATAAATTTAGTGGTTCTACTGATAAGTTTACATCAATTTGATGAAAGTGATTCGAGTGATCCTAATAATCGCAAATGATAAGATTATAAAGATTGAATCTAGTGATTAAAGTGAGTTTTTTTGTGACCATGGTTCAAGTGATTCTGGTGATCTCAGAGCTAGAATCATTTGACGAACTATAGTGGTGATACTATCGATTCTAGTGCTCAAAGCGACTCTGGTGATTCTATTGATTATAGTAATTTTATTGATCCTACTGACTCTTATTACTTTATCTACCCCCAAAAATTTTGCCTTTTACAGATTTTGGGGATTCTGATAATTCTTGTGGTTCCTCTAGTGATTTTATAAAAGTTAATGATTCTGAGGCTTCCAAAGATACCAGTGATCGTGATGATTTACTGATTCAAGCTTCTCAGGAAAAAGTTCGCGTTATGTTTGGCAATTTTTGAATAAATGTCGTTTATGGCGCGTGGATATTAGTTTGGGAGAGTGATATAATGAGGGAGGTCTGAGGTAGGTACCTTACTAGTCCACTATCCAGCTTGAACAAAGCTCTGGAGTGATTAAAAATGCTTTATTGACTCCAGAAATTTTGCCAATTCTGGTGATTCTTATTATTATGCTAGTGATGATTCTAATATTTCTCGTGATTCCACTAGTGATTCTGTGCCTAGTGATTCTAGGGTTTCCCAGAATTCCAAAGACACCACTGACCTCGATGATTCTAATGACTCAAGCTTCTCTGGGTATCCATCAACACCAAAGACTCACCTTGGCGTTATTTTTGGCAATTTTTGAACAAATGTTGTTTATGGCACGTGGATATTAGTTTGAGAAGG
Organism: Orchestes rusci; assembly: GCA_958502075.1. Classification (NCBI taxonomy): domain Eukaryota; kingdom Metazoa; phylum Arthropoda; class Insecta; order Coleoptera; family Curculionidae; genus Orchestes; species Orchestes rusci. Next base: position 20,735,920 of record OY293310.1, on the reverse strand, counting down.
TGCTAAAATGAGGAAAAGAGGAAGGTAGGTAACTCTCAATAGCCCACTTAAACAAAACTCTGGAGTAGTCGAAGTTAAGCAGCTTTATTCAATCTCAACATTTTGCTAACTGACATTTCTGATTATGCTAGTTATGATTTTAACAATTCTTGTGGTTCCACTAGTAATTCTATGGTTCCAAAGATACCAGTGATCGTGATGATTCCAGCTTTTATGATGAATGATTCTACAAGTTTTCGTGGTTCCACCAGTAAACCAAATAATTATCTGGACATCCATTCACACCAAAGGCTTTTCTTCACGTAATTCCTTGTAGTTCTTGAACAAATGGCGTCTACGACACGTAATAATCAATCCAGCACAGTAACAAAAAGAGGACAAAAAAAGAATGAACCCCAGGTACATCAAGTACCTGACGAATTCATTGGTCAGTATCCTTGCCTTACTATAAACATAAACCACAATCTGCTCCATCTGTATATCATCAACGTAGCAAGTGTAATTTCCTGCATCTGCTCTTCCCACATCCACCAGGTATAACGTATTGAATGTATCCACAAGTACATGGGGGTTTGCTCCACTTCCTCTCTTCAACAGCCGTCCATTTTTCTTCCAGACTACTTTGTTGTCCATTGTGGACTCGGGACAGATGAACGTCAAGTGTCCATTTTCTTGTAGCACCGAGTGTTTTCTGTATTTGAATGATTTACTTTTGCCTACTTTCCAGCCTGGAAGACAAAAACCGTATTAGATCTGCATTGTCTATGAGATGGGTGATAGGGTGATTATAGTGATTCCAGTGTTTCCAGTGATCTGGGTGATTTCGGTGATACTGGTAATTTAGGGATCGTGATGCTAGTGATGATAGTTAGTAAAGTGATATTTTCACAGATTCCATTGATCTTTTGTTCTAGTGATTTTGGTACTTGTGATTCACCAACATTCTAATGATTCTGGTAATTCTAGTGTTTCTACTGATTATAGTGGTACTAACTAGTGAATCTAAAAATTCTAGTGGTTTTAGTGTTTTCAGTGATTTCGGTGTAACTTTAAGATTAGCCTGATTCCTTTGATGATAATGAGCATAGTGATACTGGTAGTCCTAGTGCTCATGGTGATTCTAGTGATTGTAGAGATGCTACCAATTATGATGGTTACAATTAATTATTATGCTCATTCTACTGATTCTATTATTGATCTTAGTGATTCTTGTGGTTCAAGCGATGATACTGATTAAAGTGATCCTAGAAATGTTACTGATTTTACATTCTAGTGATCCTGATAATAATTATTTCCAAAGGTTAGGTTATAGAGAGTTGATTTAGAATATGAAGTGATTTTCACAGATTACATTGATCATAGTTCTAGAGATTGTGCTACTAGTGATTCTGGTGATTAACCAAATTTAGATGGTAAAGTTAATTCTAATAGTTTTAGTGATCCAACTGGTTCAGGTGATTATGGTAATGTTGATTATTTTAGTGATTCTGGAAGTATTAATTTGAGTTTGTGTTTCTATTGATTATAGTGATTATGGTGACATAAAGTTATTCTAGTGCCCACAGTGATTCTAGTGATAATGCCGATTCTAGTGATACTAGTAGTTTTGGTGAGTGTAGTGACAATTTGATGGTGTTTCTACAGATAATATTGATTCTAGTGATTTCACATTTGAGTGCTGATAGTGATTCTAGTGATCGTGCTGATTTTAGGATTGGTGTGATTTCACTGATCATGGTGATATCATTCATCCAGTGATTGAAGGACTTAAACTAATCATTATAGTGATGATGCTCATTCCAATGATTCTATTGATTTTGGTGAGAACAGTGGCTCCAGTGTAAATATTGACCATAGTGGTCCTGGTGATTTTATTGATTCCTCATTTTTTGTGATTGATTCTACTGATCATAGTGATTTTACATTCGACTGATTATAGTGATTCTGGTGATTCTAATAATTACCGTGCAAATCTGGAATTGATTTTTACTGTTTCTATTGATCAAATTAAGTTTTCTGGTGTTTGTGTTTCCTACTCTTTTTGGTGATTCTTATGATTAAAGTGATTTCAGTAATTCTAGTGATTCTGTCAATATTAGAAAAAGTGTTTCCACTGACTATGGTGATTATGATTTTACTAACCAGTGATTTTATCGATTATAGCGACTCTAGTGAAAATAGTGCTTATGATGATTAAAGTGATTTTTATTTATTTTATTCTGATGACTGAAGGTTCTAGTAATCTCAGTGATTATAGACATTTTAGCGATCGAAGTGATTTCACAGACTCATTGTGATTCGAATGATTCTAGTGATATTAGTAATTCCAGTGATTTCACTGATAATAGTGTTTCTGGTGATATTGGTAATTTTAGTGTTCATAGTGATTGTAGAACTCTCACTAATCATAGTGATAATGCTTATTCCACTAATTCTGGTGATTATAGTGATCCTAGTTATTTCAGTTATACTGGTGATCATGTTACTGTGACTATAGAAGTGATTCTATCGATTTCACTCATTCTAGTGATAGCAGAGATTCCAGTGATTTTAGTGATTATAGTGATTGTACATCGATTGTTGCTTATCCAGTGATTCTAGTGATCCACAAACCTTGATTCGCCCCTTCAGCATCTGGACTACATGTCCCAGTACACTTTTCCTCCAGCACAAAAGGAGGAACCTTCCGTGTATAGCTCCCAACTCCAGGCAGCAACCGCATCAACCTCATGGACTTACAAGCAATAGCAGGGGCTCTCAACAAATACTCCTCCTCCACACTTACATTCAAAGCTATTCCTCCCAATGGCGTTAGCTTCAACCTACAAACCCCTCTTTGCTTCATCACCCCATCTCCTGCAGCTCTGCCGCACACTTCACACTTGCTCCATGAACCCCATTGACTTACCAGTTCCCCCCTGATGCCCAGATTCATTCTCAGGTGAATAAAGTCCTGGGCTGTTGATTCGAGTAGTAGATTGTTAATGGGGCTGAAGTAATCCTCGTGGTACTGGTTCCAGTCCATAATGCTGCCCTTTTCGACGAGTTGGTCGTCTGGATAGACCAGATCGACGAGGAAGTTGAATTTTTCTGGATTGGTTTTGTCTTGGAAGTGGACGCAGTAGTACATTCCCATGTCCTGGTCGGTGAGGTTTCTAATGATGAGGCTGTGTTTGTGGTTTATGGATATTCGGTTGAGAAGGTCGTTGTTATTCATGTCTGGCAGCACCTCCCGGCTGACAAGCCCCTCAATCCTGTACCAGTTTTTAGGCTGACTGTCTGGATCCTCGTTGCAGAATCTACATTGGAGAATTAAAGTTTGTCCCTCCAAGCCATCGACAAGCGAGGCCAAGTCCTCCCGTGCGGCAGCGACAAGTCGGTCCCGCTCCCGACACTCCTTGGTGATTAGTTGGGCGGAAGTGAGGACGACAAATATCAGGATGACAAATGTCATTGTAAAGTCAATCAAGTTCCGATAATAGAGTTGGAAGTGGCGCATAATTGAGGGCCAGATTCGAATGCATACTAATATCCAGGCCATGGATATAAAGTACAATCGAGCCGGGAATCTTCCAATTTTCTCTGGAAAGGCCCATTGTGTACGTGACTGAAAAACCGTTATACAGGGTGATCTGGACTGTCTCGATAGGAAATCAATCAACATCTAGGGTTTATCATTCTGGGAGAAATTCTCGGCGTCGGGATTTTTCGGACGTATTAAGTTACGTGGTCAGAATGATTTTCTAAGTGAGGCAAAATGAGACAGAATCTGATGATAGATGGAGCTGATGAAAATTGGAAAAAGATTGGCCATGAAGGAGAAACAATGCGGGGAGGAAAAGTTGTGATATAGGATTAGGGGGCTTTATTCATTTTCTTTGGAATTATTGTTGTCATTATTGAGGTCCTATATCATATACTTTTTGCTATGACTTTTTTACACTTTGTCGTCAAAATGGTCAATTGTATTTACACAACTCACGCTAAAATAATCAAAATTAATAAATCAAAGTGCTGAGTTCGAGTTGCTGGTTGCCGGGCGGCAGTCAGTGTCAGTATCCTCACGAGCCTTGTATGCGCTTATGGGGATTCAACTGTTTAAAGTGATCCAGAAAATACAGAACGTGACATAGTAGGTGTAACAACGTGAAACTGTAGATTCGTTATCAAAAAAAAATTTTTTCATCAACAAAAATTTCCGTGGGCTTTCGATTTTGATATACGTTGTCCCATATCCACGCCACTTGTAATTTTTTTTGATCATTTTTTTCAATAAAATGATGTCAACTACAAGTTTTGACACTGTATCAAATCTGATAAAATATAAATGGTCTTGAAGTGATTAAAGAAAAACCCGCGGAACATTTTTGTTGACGAAAAATCTTTTTCTTTCTTGATAACGAATCTACAGTTTCACTAGAAATAATTTTTTTACTAGTTAAACTAGCAATAAAGTTTTTTTTTATTTTGACTACCCACATGTAACGTCCGAGTTTAAGTGTCCATTATCATATGCCAACGTTTCGATCCATAGTGTTGATCTTCAGAACCAAACTATCAAATAAATGAAGTTCTTATAACTGTATGCGGCTGTTAATTAGGATAATCAATTACCTATCGAGCCCCCGCCAATGTTGTTTATGTATTCCCCATTCACACCGAAAAGCATCTGGAAACATATCTACATCTACATATAAATTATAGCCTCAAATGAGATTTGCAATGGCTGTTGTTCAAGCAGGCGGATCACGTTTCAAATGTCTACGGACGATCCAGGATCCGCCTTCTCGAATGACACGTGCTCGCCTTTTTTTCGAGGAACGAGATCCCCGATCCAGACCACGTATGGAATGCACTTCTTTAATTTTGATGCCCGATACAATATTGCTGCGAACGATGAATTGATGGCTTTTGTCTGGATCGTTTCGTTTCTGCTTCTCTATTAAAATTAAAATTGACTTGTTGGCAATAAAGACACGTTCGAGGCTATTTAGCTTTTTTTTGTATTTATCTCTTGATTTTTTTGAATTTTGTGTTGTCACACTTTGACTCGATATTTCTGCTAATTTCTCTCAGACACCATGTATTTTTTCGATGTTTTTTATAAAAAAAATTATGCCTGATCGACTGGAAGTATTCACGAACTCTTATTTTTGTTAATTCAGGAGTTATGATTTTTTTGTCTTAAGTAATTTTCCAAACTTTAACCAAATTTTTCTGACAATTTCACTGAGACACTGTTTATTTTTTTGATTTTTTTATTGAAAATTTGATGCCTATTCGACTAGAGACATCCACGAACTCTTCTCTCCATTAATCAAGAAGTTATGAATTGTTTTCTTGATAGTACTTATCACTTTTTGCAATTCTCCGAACTTTAACCTGAATTTTACTAAGACACCCTGTATATATGTTCAAAGTTTGCAATAGATAATGCAATGCCTGGTCGACTAGAAATATCTTCGAACTCTCAATTTTGTTAATTTAGGACCTTTGAATCTTTTTTCTTGAAAATATTACTTTTCGCAATTTTCCAAATTTTAACCGTTTTTTTCTGTACATTTTTCCAATACACCCTGTATATTTTTTCAATGTTTATGATAGAAAATTCACTGCCCAATCGACTAGAAATATCCTCGAACTCTTATTTTTGTTCAAAAAAATTTAAAAAAATAACTTTTCACTTTTTTTGCAGTTTTCAAATTTTGAGCCGGTTTTTCTGACAATTTTACCGATAACAGAGTGTATTTTTTTTTGATAAAAAATGTGATGTCTGATTGACTTGAAATAACTACAAACTCTCATTTTTGTTAATTTGATTTTTTTTCTTGAAACTATCACTTTTAGCAGTTTTCCAAACTTTATCCCACTTTTTCGGACAATTTTACTGAGACAAACTGTATATTTTTCCAATGTTTTTTATTGAAAATCTGATGTCTTTTTGACCAGAGTCATCCACGAAGTTTTATCTCCGTTAGTTGGGGAGTTGTGATTTTTTTTTTGATATATAGAATCAGTTTTTGCAATTTTCCAAATTTTGTCTTTATTTTTCTGTCAATTTTACCAAGACACTCTGAATATTTTGTCCATGTTTTTAATTGAAACTTGATGCCCAATCGACTAGAGATATCCAGGAACTTTTATTCCCATTAATATATAGGAGTTATGATTTTTTTCTTGAAAGTATCACGCAATTTTTCAACATGTAACCAAATTTTCCTGATAATTTTACTTAAACATCCATGTTTTTTTATAGAAAATGTAATGCCAAATTGACTAGAGATATCCACAAACTATTACCTCCATAAATTTAGGATTTATGAATTATTTTCTTGATAGTATAAATATCAGTTTTCGCAATTTTCCAAACTTTAACCCGATTCTTCTGACAATTTCACTGAGAGAAACTGTATATTATATATAACATTTTTGAAAAAATTACGCTTTTTTTGTTGAAAATATCACTTTCCGCAATTTTTCAAGATTTAACCGAATTTTCCTGACAAGACACCCTGTATATTTATTCATGTTTTCTATGTAAAATGTTATGTCCAATTGACTAGAGATATCTACAAACTCTTACTTTCATTAATTTAGGAGTTATGAAAATTTTTCTTGAAAGTATCACTTTTAGCAATTTTCCATACTTTTACCAGGAATTTCTGTCAATTATACTGAGACACCCTGTAAATGTTTTCAATGTTTTAGCTAGAACATTTGATGCTCAATCCACTAGAGATATCCACGAACTTCTATCACCCTTAAATTAGGAGTTATGAACTATTTTCCTGATAGAACATATCACTTTTCGCAGTTTCCCAAACTCTAACCCATTTTTTCTTGACAATTTTACTGAGAGACCCTGTAGATATTCCTGGGGCAAGTTAATGTTGTCGTTTTTATGCAAAAATTTGATAAAAAATTTCCCCAGAGCCCTAAAAACCAAAGTTCAGGATAACTTTCCTTTCCGCAAATCACCATTAAAAATTATCCATCTAAAAGTAAATGAAAATGGACGGAATTAAAATAATGGTCACGTTTCGGAATCCCATTAGCCCCAAAAATTGAGGGCGGTTTCAAAAATGGTAAATTTTAATGCAGAGCCACTGTATGAATACGTAATCATCAACCCCTGTTGTTGATTAAAAAATCATTTTTTCCCCTCAATTTTTTATTGAAAATACCATTTCAAATGTCTGTTTGAAATAAATAAATCAAAACCACAAGTGGACAGAATAGAGCACAATGCGGCCACGGCAAAACAGTTTGGCAATAAATATTTGAAAAGCGAAGAAAATAAGTAAAGAAGCGAGCAAATGGAAATGTGGCGGTCGTAAAGAGGATAATAAGACCATGTTTACGACGGACGAGGAGAACGTAAACCTGGACGTGTCCGTGTCCGGGCACATTTATTAACTTACGTCCAGGAATAATTGATTGTTTGATGTGTAAAGGTTCGGCCAAATTGCTCATTCTGCAAAGCTTAAGTAGATTGCCCGATAAATTGTTTATTTGTTTTTTCTAGTCGGGATTATCCTGGAAAAACACTAGGTATGTGAGATTATTGGAATGGAAAATATACAGGGTGAATCATTAGGTTATGTCAATACTTCAGGTACGTATTCAACATAAAAGTCTATAGTCTATATAAATATGGGTCCGTAGTCCGTACCAAAAAGTGAAAAAGATATGCGCCCCCTACTAAGCCATACTAAGATTAGATTAGAGTTCGTTATACCAAAAAAACCCCGGATTCTGATTTTAACTGCAATATTTAAATTATCATACCAATACTTTATTTAAAAAACAGGAAAAATAAATTAAACCTTCAACACCCGGTTTTTCGAAAACGAAGGCTTGAGGCCTGTGACGCTATTGCTTGCAAACAACTGCTTTAGTGAAGTTAGTGCATTAGTAGTAAGTTCATTTTCCAATTTCTCCAAATAAAACCTATATCTGTGAACTATTTTCTATTCGAAATTGCGCTATTCAGTGTTTTATCAATAAACAATGATTAAAAAGTCTTTGGTCTGGGGTCAGAAAGCAAAACCAGACGGACATTTTGTCTTCTCATCGATAAGTAAACAAAAACAAAACCAATGCTAAAGATATAGGCGTTATCTGTCTTGTTATTGTTAGTGTATGGGTATGTTTAATTGATTTTTGGGTAATTTTTATTAATTTTTTACTCCTCTAGAGGCCTGTTGAGTTTGGGTTTTGTCTGTTCATTATTTATCTTTAAACTTCAAAATATCGTTCTTCTTCCTCTTCCTGGGCTCCGATGTTTCGTATGATTATTATCTATTTTTTTTTGTTTTTTTATAAATCTCCTTTGTTCATTTTTCAATCTTCTGTTGGTTCAATTTCCTGTGTGGGTACGATGATTCCAGAGTTATTTTTGCGCGTTGAATTTTTAAAATTCGGTTTAGACATCATTTAATTTTTTGGAGCTATAGAAATCTAGTTTCTTTCACCTTGTCAAATCTGAAATTTTCATAATTAGCATACTTTTGTTGAAAAGTACAAAATAAAATGATAAAATAGAAAGTGTTCTATCCACATTTTAGTGATTTTTTCAAAGGATTTATCCACTTTCGAAAAATTATTATATTTTGGGGTGATTTAGATTTGATATTATAGAACGTTTCTACATTTTCTTTGCCTATTTTTTCACCTTTAATTAGAGTTATTTTATTTTTAAAATATTTTTCCAAAATTTTTTATTCATCAGCTCACATCTTTTGTATGATTCCTTTCCAGTGATTGGAGGAGGTTTTATCTGATTCAGGAAAATATCTAGAATGTCCAGAAAAATGTTTGCAAAAAACCCTCTCAACTAGGTGGGGGGAGGTGGGGAGGATATACCACTGAAGCCACAAACTGGGCCCATTATGTTCCTCCAAGAGGACAGGATAGGTTGCTCTATTGGTGCTGATCACCCAGTATAGTACCTATTGAACTCACAATTATTTTGAGCTAATTATTTGACTTTTTGACTGCGAATTTATAATACTACGTCCATCAGAGACGCGGCCCCTCAAGACGCTCGACCATACCACTGATCCTCTTTTCTTGGCGGGTGTCAGACGAAACTTCTGCCTTACCTTAAACAGTCACTTGGCAGGCTTCAACAGGATGAAACAAGTCTCACAGGTGTAGCCACGCTCAATAACTCACTCAATACAACAACAAAACTCTAAGAAAAACCAAACGAGACTCTTGGAAAACACTTTGCCGGGGAGTTGAAACAGCAGCTGAAACTGTACGCATTCACAGGATCCTCTGCATGCTGTAGTGCAACGTGCAACTAGCTGAAAAGACCAGAAACGACCAAGGTGGCCTTGACTTCTTGACCCTGTCCTTTGACGTGGAAGGAGCATTTGATAAGAGAAAAGTGGACGTCATTTGCGAGTCTCTCGTGCAAGAATGTTGCTCCCAAGGCACCTTCTTCTTACCAAGGTCTTGGTGTCTGATGATGGAAAGTCTCCTGACAAGATTGTAGTTGAAGGGCTTTTATGCGCAGGCCCACGCCAATGACGGCCTGATTCTAGTGAGAGGCAAACATTTGGATGCCGTCTGTGTGCACATGAGATCAGAGTTTAAAATCCTGAAGTTATGTTGTGAAGAGATGGAGCTCTCAGTGAGTTCCACAAAAACGGACCTCAACCCCCTCCTTGCGTTGCCAGGTGTGAACAGACACAGAGGTTGGCCATACTAGATTATCATCGATTGTGAGAAAAGGCTGAAACTTGATAGAAGATTTGAGGTGTATCTGTCGACCACCTCGAGAGAACCACTCATACGCAAATCTGGTTCACTTACCAAGACTAACTCAAAGTCTACTGGAGCCCCCTTGGGAAAACTTACAACGATCTACCAAGGGGAGGTGATTTGCTCTCTTGGGAGTAGAAATTACGGAGGACGTGAAAAGAGGGGCAGTTGCATAGTTATCTATTCTGACAGTCAAGCGGTACCAGGGGCATTATCGACACACCCCCACTCTTCCTCTTACCAAAATATCAGTCGGTGTGATAAAAAACCGTCAGGAAAATTCTGGAAGTCTAGGAAAGAGACGCTGGAGGTTTACTTACTAGATGACAGTACTAAACTGGGCAATCATAGCGGACTGGAGGGCCATGGGCAATCATGCAGCACATTTGAACTTTATACTAGGCACCGCGGGACCAGGTTGTCTGAAGAAAATCAGATCTACTAGATCCGAGATCGCTATGCTAGACATAAAAAAGAACTCACCATGCATTGGTAATGCCATGCAATTGTTTGAATCAACGATGATCAGGAGATTTTTGAGTACTGACAGCCTGTATAAACAGGGTGTTTATTAATCGAATGCCGATACTTAAGGGTGATAATCCTTGGATGATTTCAAGACAAAAAGTTCATATGGACATAGGTCCGCAAGAGCCTAGATTTTAAGATACAGGGTGTTGAAATTTAAAAAAAAATCTTTCTTTTTGTTCTTACTGTGATACTATTCCAGATATCTTTTTGAAATCTGGTACACGTCTTCTATGCATCAGTATGCATGGGAATGTTAGAGAGGGCGCCACTGATTTAGAAATATTGGAAGGCACAGCAGGGTGTCAATGTTATTAAGTAGATCTTATTTTTTTAAGCGAAAACCATGCACCGGACGAGATAAAACCAAGAAAACAAATTGGCTCAGAAATAAATAGAGATTTTAAAAATAATTTTTATTTTGAAAGGAAGCAGTGGCGTACAAGATTTTTCTCCAAAACCCGTACGGGCGCCACTGGTGAAAATAGTAATATTGTTTGTACATCACCAAATGCACATTGATGCAAGACGTGTACCAAATTTCATAATGATATCTGGAATAGTCAAAAGTAATTATGAAAAATCATTTATTTTTTTAAATCTCAACACCCTGTATCTTGAAAATTAGGCTCTTGCGGAACTATGTCCATACGAACTTTTTGTCTCTAAATCATTGAAGGATTATCATCCTTGAGTATCGGCATTCAATTAATAAACACCCTGTATATTTCAGGTGATATTTGTAGTGGATTCCAAGTTATGATTTTTCCCACAATATTCACGACATGTCTATTTAATTTTATAGAATTTGATTAGATTCTTTTGCAAACTTTTCCATGACACCCTGTATATATTTTAGATGATACTTGTGGAGAATTTCATGCAGAATTCACTGGTGCAAAAATCAGAACGATATCTTCAATAAAAAATGTTTCCACAATAGTCAAATGTTTTTATCAAATTCAATAGAACTTTGATCCAATTTTCCAACAAACTTTTCCCTGTATATATTTTTAAGTGACATTTGCTGAGAATTTCTCTAATGAATTCAGCATCAAAAGGAAAATGCACAGAGTGTGTCAAAACATTCCCACACCGAATTACCGAATCCCCAAACGTCCGAAAAAAACGCCCCCCCAGAGACACCCCCATTACTGTTCACAGTCCTCAATATTTTCCAGGATACTACAATAGTCTCAAGTGTCCAGAGCCCATCTATATGCAGATCAAACGCACCAACACACGGAATACTGATGCGGAAGATGCGGCGCAGACGGCTCAAAGTAAGATCTAAGATTTATTAATTTGCATCCCGGACCGTCCCCGGGACTCTGTTTGAACTCCCGTAAATTATTCATAACTCGTGTGAGTGTGAGAAGTATAACTATCCACACTGGATAATCGAGTTTGCTTGCTGGAGTGATAACCTATATTGAGGGGGTGATAAATTGGGTTTTGAGTTGATTCTTTGAATACCTCATTTTCAAATATAAGAGAACAAAATTCGATTTTAACCGGTAACAAGGTTATTTCGTCACGTGTGATGGAAAAAGGCACGTATTTTTTTTGGAGGAAAGTGGATTTGTGGGAAACATGACAGGTGTCAGGAAATGAGGGTGTAATTTTGAGGTGATGTTGGAAAATGTTTTATTAGACATTTTATTATTAAATTGACTTTACCACCCTCTATATGTATAGAATTTTTTGGCAACAGTAATACGCGAGGTTCGGAAAACATCTTTCATGGAAAACGTGATTATTTATTTATTTATATGCGGAACATTTATTTTTTTTATGAACAAAATCATGGTGGTTGTCTTTAACCAATATTTGAGTCGATTTTTGCAAAACTCTATCTTCTTCAGTTTTTGAAATCATAATTTTTTATGACGAAAGTCATGTGGAAAATGATTTTGACTATGGAAAATTTGATTCACTTGACAAACAAAACGTGGAATTATCTGAATATTTTTTGTTTTATATACAGGGTCCTGCAAAAGTGCGTCATTGATAAAAATTGACATATTTATGATTATTGGTGAATATTTTTTTAACGGTTCAGAATTTAAATAGACTTGTGAATACAAAAAGTGTTTGTACCTTCATTCTGCATTAAACTGTGAAATAATATACAGGGTGTACCATTTGAAAATCTTGAGAAAAACTGCTTTGAAAGTTGTCACATTCGGAATCAAATTTTGAACACCCTGTACAAAATAGAAGAAAACCATTTGATGCTGGAGTATCTTTGGACTAACTGTATTGGAATCGCCACTGCGGAGCTGGAGAAAAGCAGACCCAGGACCATCTTTAAAATTATTTTTTGAAAGGTTGCAAAACGATTTCTTTTGTTTTTTTTTTTTTTTTCTCGAAAACTATCAAAGCAAATCAGATAAAAATTCCGGACATAGGAAAGAACACTGGAACAAATCTTTATATCCAAAAAAAAAACAGGGTGTCCCATTAAAAAAAAAAAAAAATGTCGCCACTTTTTTTTGAACCACTCTGTGAAAATATATTCCTGAAATACAGTCATATGTATAGTATAGGTCTGCGCATGAACGAAATTCCTAACCTGAATGGTATACGAGCTATGAATGCCTGACGCACTATTGCAGGACCCTGTATATATCTTTATAGCTAGCTATTTTATGGCTATAAATAAAAGTGCAAACAGACTTTATAAACTGAAATCAAAACATCATACATAAAACAGAAAATCAAAAACAAGACAAATCAAAAAAGATAAACCAATTTTTCACTAAAAATGCCGTAATTCCTCGTAATTCCGTCATAAAACTCGAAATTACGTGATATTCAATTCGCAATTCCATGTAAAAAATATAGGATGAGTCCATGTTATAGGAACTTTTGAGGAAAGCAGACAAAATTCCAATAAAAAACTTGGAAGTACAATGTGGAAACTAACGTAATTCCTCTACAAAAAATGAAATTTTATGAAAACATTATACAATTTATTTAAAAAATTTTGGACTTGAATGTGATAGTGTTGCGTTTCCGTAGCAAACTTCCGTAATTCCTTAAGAAGAAAAAGTAAAAAAAAACATATGGAAAAGAGCTCCAAAAAAAATTTACGAGATCTTTTGAACTTTTTGAATTACGTGAAAAGTGAAAAAAAACCGTAGTTCTGTAACTTGAGAAAAAAAAAACAAAAAAGTTGATCTTTTGTGCTTAACAAAGAATGTAATAATGAATGAATGAAGAATTCCAGAAAAAAAATATATAAGCATGGAATTGATTGTAATAACAATGATGATAGTGATAATCATAAAATATTGTATACATTTCAAAACACTGAGAATTTTCATGGAAAATGTGATGCTAAATCCATTTTGAAATGTTTGGACTCTATCTGAGCCCACTCGCTTATTTCTCCATTCTGGAAGAGATATGTCTATCAATAAATTGTTATTAATGTTTAACTGATTAAAATGAGATACTGATTTGCTGTACATACAGATGATCTGTCATCTAGGTACAGCATATTATTTGAATGTGAGATCCTATTACATTTCTGTGGCTATAAGGCTAAAGGGCATAAGTCATTTTTCTCAAGTTTTCAGGAGAGATCAAAAACCAACACAATTGAAAACTATGTATAAACTCAACATCAAATAGTTGCAAAATTGACCGGTGATCATTTATTTGTTAAAATAGCGCTGTTTTTCACTTCTTTTATGTTTTTTTTATAAATTTTGCCTAAAAAATCATCATTTTGTATGGAAAAGTTGATTTTCATTAGTCAGAGGAATCAGGCAAAATGGCATAACTAGAAATACTCAGTGGTGTTTGTCATGATGTGATGAGTCACAAAGGAATAAGTTGAGTTATGTCCTTTTGCTGACGAGATTATATCTATCTAACTATTCGGGCTAAGTTATAAGTCGACTTATTCCAAAAACTTAGTACAGTAGTTAGTATACCTACCTATTAAAAAATAAATTATTCATTTGTTTGAAGTATGTTTATTAAATTAATGAAACATTTTGGTGATAAGCAATGTGAAAATAAAATGAGTACAGGTTTATTCAAATCAAAACTCAACATCGCTCATCAATCTGTCTATGTCGGGATCGGTGTCGTTCATTTTATCTGCATTTTCTGACGTATTTGCATTCAAGTCTATGTAAAATTTCCTAGCACTAACGTCTATCAACTCCAGTATTTCCAGTATAAAATCATTGCTAGTTTTTCTTTTAAATTCAATTGAAATGAACTTATCTAGTTGTTGTTATTTGCGTTGGCGCATCGCAAAACTAGGGAAAGCAAAAACGAGTACTGACGACCCCCAAAACTATATTCTGTGTGGCGTTCCTTCTACGGTGGATGCTGATAAGCTGCTATTAAAAAATAACTTAGAACTCGCGAAAATTCACGAGTTAATTCGAACATCGCGCAGAAAACGGCATTCCAATCCGCAATTTGCGTATCAGTGAAAATTTCAATCAGGCAAAAAGTTATAACTAGCTATTTATCCCCGACAAACGAAAACTTGGATTTAGGCATAAGGACATATCTCAAGTTATGTCCATGTGCGTGGTTATGATTGTATTTGTCTATTGGACATAAGTCGATATATGCCTTTTTGCTTCATGGCATTGTGGTACTAATCCCAAATATCTTGAGTTGTTTCCTTGTTCATAAAAAAAAATATATGGTTTTCAGGAATATTTGAAGTTAATACTTTTTGCATGATATATAAGTTTCAAATATATGACTTATACCTTGATTCGACTGTACAAACTAGCTTATCTTTGGGAATTCAGTTATATCGTTTTGCCATAACATAGAAAACATGTTTTCAAGTACGTAAGCATGAATATCTCATTTTCGCAAAAAATCGAGTTATGCCCTTTTGCCTTATAGCCACAGATTTATAACCTGATATGTAGCAGTTGAATTGTTAAAAATTACGTAATATATATTATATTATTATTATTATTATTATTATCTCGTTCAGTTTTTGAAATAATATTTTTTTTTTATGGAGAAAGTCATGTGGAATTGGATTTTGACTAGGTAGTTGAGTCGATTTTTTGCAAATTTTTTTCGAAACACTGTATACAGGGTGATTTATTCACTTTTTGGTACGAACCCATATTTTTTCTCATTAATCACCCTGTATATTGTTCATGATTCCCAAGAGAAGCTGCCGGAAAACCAAATTTTCTTCTTCGTTACGGCCAAAAAATTGCAGCAAAGCCCACATTAGTTTTCAAAACACTACTCGTCGACAAGTTTTCCTGCATCCCTGCAATATTTCCTTGCCGCCAACGTCGCGACGACACGCAGTAATGCAGCGCCCACTTTTTTCCATACCCAATTTCCATAAAACTAACATAATTTAGCAAGAAGAATGCTTTCAATATCCCTCAAGCCTTTCGTACATTTCATAAAGTAAAAATAATGGCGTCGACATGGTGACGCGAATACTGGATACGGCGTCGCGACGCGCGCCTCCTGCTTTATATTCCGTTCCGGACGCGTCATTCGTAACATGATCAAAGTTAAGCAGAATTTTCGTATCCTTAAGACGGGATTATCAACTCCTGGCCCTCTTCACTCTCGCGTAATCCACATTCCGCAAATTTGATGAGTTTTGGTTACACTCCTGCTCGAGCTGTTGCTTGGAATACGCGATGAGGTTGACGGGGGTTTTTTGACACATTTTTGACCCGTTCATCAAAAATCTTCTTTAAATATCATGATTTATATTAGGATTGAGTTAAATTTAGTCATGTCACTACTCAATATACTTGGGATATTCAGTGCAAATGACAACCTCGAAATAAAATTCTTAAGGGAGTTATGATGGTTTATCTCAGGAGTCCACATCCAGAGTATCTTTGTACGAATCAGTCAAATAAATTCAATTGAGGATTACTCGGGATTGAGATGACCAAACTGAGTGAAATTTGCACGTGTTACTCCTTAATATACTAGTGATATTTTGTTCAAATGACAATCTTCACTAATATCCTGAAGGGGGTTATGATGGCTTATATATGAGGAGTCCACTTTCAGAGTCCTTTGCTCTTATCAATCAAATCCAATTGAGAATAAGTCATAATTGGATTGACCAAATTGAGTGAAATCTGCACGTGTTACTCCTCCATTTACTCATGATATACTGTGCAAATGACAACCTCCAAGTAAATTCCTCAAGGGAGTTATGATGGCTTATATGAGGAGTCCACTGAAGGGAGTTATAGTCGTTTATATGAAGAGCCCCCTTTCAAAGTACCTTTGTACAAATCAGTCAAATTCAATTCAGGATAATTCATAATTCACAGGATTGAGTTGACCAAATTTAGTGACATTTGCACGTGTTACTCCTCAATATACTCGAGATATTTTGTGCTAATGACAACCTCCGACTGAAATCCTGAAGGTAGTTATGTTTATATGAGGAGACAAATTCCAGAATGTCTTTGTACATCAGTGAAAATCGAGGATAACTCAATATCAAGTTGATTAAATTATGTGAAATTTGGACTCCGCAATATACACGTGATATTTTGAGCAAATCACAACCTCAAGTGAAAATCCTTAAGGGCGTTGGTACGGTTTATATGAGGAGACAAATTCCAGGGTGCTTTTATACAAATCATTAAATTTAATTGATTATGATTGGGGATTGAGTTGACCAATTTGAGTAAAATTTGCACGTGTTACTCCTCAGAATAACTACCTACAGGATATTGAAAGTGGAAAACGCACAATAAAAATTCTCACTTGAAAAAAATTAAGAATAAACACATAAATCTTGCGAACAGTGCTCCAATTGGATGAGCAAATTAGAAGCTTTGAAGAACGATCTGGAAGAGAGTAAACAGACTCATAGAGAAATTGAGATAATAAACTAATAACAATAAGCTCGTGGCAGAGTATCAAAGAAAGTGCGATACCAGCCAAATATCTGTAAGAAGAAAACAGTTTGAGTACTCAGAGCAATAATCTTTTATTAAAGTAGAAAGTAGCTGGCAAAGCGCTTTCGGCTAATTAATAAGCCATCATCAGTGCCCCAATAGTCAGTTGTGTACAGTGGACATTTTTCATCAATGTGACCATCATTGGGCCCCTTTCAAGGGTGCTTATTATTCGTAGAAGTGGTCCGGCATCATACAATACTTTTTTCAGAAGTTATCGAGGTCAATCAAGTTAACAAGGTAAAAATAACATTAAACATAAGCACTTACAAGACATTTACAACACTTTAAAATGAATTTATAGTCTTATTTTATCATTCTAGCGATGATTGACCACGAGGCTAAAGGTGAGAGATGAAATGATACAGGTTATTAAGCGAATCTGGATAAAATAATGCAAATCATGAGATTAAGTTAGGCTAGAACTAATGTGAAGAAGCTGGGGATAAACGTGGATCAATCTGGGAGGCACACACACTGATTTATGAAGATCTTGAGGAGTTGCTTTGAAACTAGTTTTCCGGTATGTGCTGTGAAATTAAGAGGAGAAATCTGTGGATATATTTTGGAATCAGGTTGTTTGCCCGAAATCTCAAATGCGTAAATAACATGAGAAAATAGACAGATAACAGGCATCAGTCCATGAGCACTTTTTTGCTTACCGTAAATTTTATCGAACAAGGGCTGCCAATACAAAAAGAATCAATGAAGCAACAAAAAAAGCTGAAGAGAACTGGAACGTGATAAATGAATTTAGAGGAAAGAGTGCTGCATCAAGTCCTATGAATGTACTATGTACTGAGCTAAATCGTTATTATCCTTCGCGGTTGTTGAGGGCTTAACAAGCAACCTCTGCTGTGAAACTGATCCACTTGCATACATGGAAAACTCTGTGATGGTCACCTTTGTCTTCTTCCATACAGAAAGGGATGAGCTTGGATTCATTTTCAAGGCAATCGAAAATAAAAGTGTGGTTATGATGAAATATCAATAAAAGTTATTGAGTGTTTCTGTGATGATGCTCTGGATGCTTTAGTAGCAGTAATTGACGATGAATGTTTGAAACTGGCACTAATATAATTATGCCCATCCACAAAGCAGGAGATTAGCAGTATCCTGGAAATTTCCGTCCAATTGTCCTACTTTATACTGTCTCTAAAATTGTGGAGAAGCTGGTGAAGCTGAGGATGATGTCGTTTATCTCTAACAGAAATATTCTCAGCTCATGTCAACCTGCGTTCCAGGAATGCTAGAGATGCTATGTTTGATTTGTTGAAGAGGTATTCTGTGATTTCTCGCAAAATCCTGTTTCTTCTCTACATCAATAATTTGCCATCTCTCCAGATTATATGAGGAGACAAATTCCAGAGTGTTTTTCTACAAATCAGTCAAGCTCAATTGAGGATGAGTCAGGATTGAGTTGACCAAATTGAGTGGAATTTGCGCGAGTCACTCTTCAATATACTCGTGATATATTTTGCAAATGACAACATCCAACTAAAATCCTCAAGGGAGCTATGGAGGTTTATATATACAAATCAGTCATCAAACCCAACGGGAAATTGATTAAAAGCACTCCATAAAATCAATCCCTTTTCCCTCAACAACTTCACTAAACCGACAATGAAACCCAAAAATACCCCGCTTTATTAGTCCAAGCACTAAACCGAAAGATATTTTCATTTAGTCCGCGCGCTATTGATACTTAAGCCGGCGAAATAGCCCAATTAAAAACGGTTCCAACGCATTAGCGCGCCCCGTTTAATTTCCTTATAAAACTCCGTCAGACAAATTCCACTTCACACCCTCAATTTCGCAATTTGAGTGCATCGGTAAAACTTCCTCAAATGGACGCCCAGGTTTTTATTGGTGTAATTCAACGAGTGAGGGGCCCACTATATATTTAATTGAAGTGAGATTAAAAAAAAATTAACGGCCCGCAGAAGTAAAAATAGTAATTTTTTAAAAATCCTTTTCAACGGCATTAAAGCCGTCAAGATATCGTGTATCGGAAAATTTAATTTCCGGTTGCACGAGGAAAAATGTTTCGGAATGGCAGTCGGTCTTTGAAAAGCCATTGGATAAGGTGTAGGGGTCATATCTCGACTCTAATGCACCGAAGGAGGTTTTTTGGCAAAATAGAGCAAAGCGAGGTGCTTTTTGCGTCTACATTGCCGAGGTGATTTGATAACGATTCTTTGCGTCGCGGCTAGAATTGTTTCCAATTATTTTGGTATCAATATCTCCCTTTATAAGCTCAACATATGCGAATTTGTACAGAGGCACTCAGGAAGTGGACTCCTGATATAAACCAACATAATTCCTTTGAGGATTTCAGTTGGAGGCTGTTATTAGCATAAAATATCAAAGTGTTTATTAAGGAGTGACATTTCCTAATTTCAATCAATTTGAACAACTCAATCTTGAGTTATCCTCAATTGAATTTAACTGATTTGTACAAATGCATTCTGAAATTTGTCTCCTCATATATGCTTCTATATCTATCTTCGGGCTTTTACTTAAAAGTTGCCCTCTGCACAAAATATCACCAGTTTATTGAGGAGTCAGATGTCCAAATTTCAATCAATCTCATCAACTCAATCCTGAGTTATCCTCAATTAAATTTGACTGCTTTGAACAAAGGCACTCTAGATGTGGACTCCTCATATAATCATCCATAAGTCCCTTTAGGATTTTACTGGGAAGTTGAAATTTGCACAAAATATCCAGAGTTTATTGAAAAGTGACACTTGCAAATTTCAATCAATTTGGTCAACTCAACCCAGAGCTAGTGAAAAATACTTCCTTTGAGCCACCCGCCGCCCGCCGCCTTTGCTGAACTATGAGCTATGTATCTCTATTCCTTTTCAGAGTGATTTGTCAAAAAGCATCCTGACATGCGCGGATTCTTTGGCAGCCGTTGACGATGATGTTTCCACACGCCGCTGTTGAAGGTGTGCCATTTTTATTTATTGTGATATGAACCTGATTGTTGATTGTTCATGGACATGGGCTATACAATACTTGTCAGCACGCGTCTCTATTTCACAGCAATCACAGCCGTTGGTGATTATGGTCCCACTCGCCACTATCGCTAGCTGTGAGGTGTGTACCGCTCTTCGTTCGTTGTGTGATGAGCCTCTGTTTCTCTGAAAGTCATATGTTATAATTCTAGTTCCACTCGCCACAATCGCCGGTTGTGAAAATTATCATTATGTGAATATGTCCTACTGCTGAAAAATGTTTTTTCTGCATCTCTCTCATTGACAAACATCGCGCTTCCACTAGCCGCTAGCGGAGAATATTAGAATTAACTGGTATGTGCTGCTGCTATCTCCACATCACCCATTGTTGGAAGCTGACTTGGATGATGCTTCCACTCGCCGCTATTGCTGGCCGTCTGAATGAACCACAATGCATTATATGGGGCTGTTGTAAGAATTTTTGCTGCGTTTTTTTCCTGACAGCAGATGATGTGGCTTCCACTCGCCGCTTTCGTTTGCAGATGAAAATCAACATTGTTCCGTTGTAAATTTCTGCTGAAAAGTACTTTTTGCCCAACTCCTTGGCAGCTATAGGCTATAGGTCGCTTCCACTCGCCGCTGGCGCTGACTGTCAAAATGAACTAGGTACTGGTATGAGTTTTTTTAGCAGCCTACTGCGATGTCACTTCAATTCGCCGTTGTCACAGCTAGTGATAATAAAAATAATACTCTATACATCGCTGATTGCGAAGATTAACATGAACAATGAACTGTTTTAATAAGTGGTACGGCTGGACCGAAAAAATGTCATCACTAGTGTCATCATCAAAAACGACACAACTAAAATAAGACGTTTTTTCCGAAAAATCACACGTATTTCCAACGACACTCCTTGGTTTATGTCACTTTTCATGAAATAACAGGACCATATGCAACGACACTTATTTAGATATGATGTTTTAAATGAAAATGTTTGACACTTACCTGACCGAGTTCAAAGCACAACTGAGTTTCCACATTTTTCCATAAACGGCCCGAGAGTAATAATTGCTCGAATGACAAATTGACACTTGCTCGATCTCTTAACAACCGTAACAATTCCACTCATGACGTTTTTCCAGACATAAATAATAATATGTGTAATTTTAGGTCATTTTCTACTTTCAACTGAAAAAAAGTCGTTTTTTGACCTGTAAACAGAATCATTGATATGTAAACAATTAACAACAACAATTATTTGGAGGATGTCATTTGCACAAAATATCACCAGTATATTGAGAAGTCGTGACAAGTGCAAATCCCACTCAATTTCATCAACTCAATGCTGAGCTATCCTCAATTGACTTTGCCTGATTTGAACAAATGCACTCTAGAATTTGGCTCCTCATGTAATCCTCCATAGCTTCCTTCAGGATTATAGTTGGGAGTTGTCATTTGCACTATAAATCACGATTATATTGAGGAGTGACACGTGCAAATGTCACTCGATGAAATCAACACAATCCTAGATGATCCTTAATTGAATTCGACCGATTTGTACAAAGGCACTCTAGAAGTGGACTCCTGACTCCTCATATAAACCTCCAAAACTCTTTTCAGGATTTTTGAAGAAGGGTGTCATTTCAACTGAATATCACAAGTATAATGAGGAGTGCAATGTCTAAATTTCACTCAATTCATCAATCCAATTTCAAGTTACTGAAAAATAAATCACAATGGCGCATCCACCTCGAAATATACAAACCCTCACCGTTGGCATTTTGCAAAGAACACCCATATTTCTTTTTTACGTGTGATTTACGATGCAAAGCCTCAAAATCACTCTGGAATTAATTAAACATAGAACAACCAAATGTTATGTTGATTTATCATCAGCCCGAATTAATTTCTGTGAAACTTTGCCAAGACTGGAAATTTTGTTTCTACACAGTGATTTATCGCTTTCTTTTGCAGGGGTTGGGGAGTTTTCGGATTATTTCAATGGACTTGAAGTTATGTTATTTGTCAAAAATTAATCTTTAATTTTTTTTTCATAATACTAGGTTATTTTTAATAAAAACTATTTAAATTAATTCCTTTCCAAAATCAGTCTGTTCAAAGGTAATAAATCAGGGCAATTAACACCGCACAGTGCCGTAAAGTGTCTCCGAATGAACTCGGAAAGTTCAACTCGTGGAACGCCGTAATGTGGAGGTATAAGGCCGGAAAATATTTCCAGAGTTCCGACATACTTTGTCCCCAACTTTCCAGACTTATGTTCGTTGTTTCTGGAAATTCCGTTCAAACCAAGACGGCTGTTTGTTTGAGCTTATCGCCACCTAGCTCCGGTTCTTTATTAACAGAGATAAGGGAACTTTTGCTAGTTGATGATGATGATCAAGTTGATCGAAACCCCGCCCATTCATTACAAGTTGAAAAAAGTTTGATTAGATGTCGCGAAGTGACAATAACGAAGTCGCATTAAAACTTTGGTCCATATTTTTTGTATTAATCTTTGTCGGCAACTTCATAATGACCTTATAAATATTCATCGTCTACAGTACAGGGTTTGGGAAAAGTTTTAACGTAAAAATCTACGCCACTGACGGTATTAATCAGGATTTGTCAGTTTCGATTCGGTATGAATGAGTGAATTTTGTCAGCGAGTGTTGATTAGCAATTTTGACGTGATATGCATGATAATGAGGTGGGGGATGGTGATTACATGCTACTTTGTTGCTGCTCAGTGGATCTTATGATAATCAGATCAATACGCCTCAATTTTCAGTGGATTTTGTCAATTTTGTAACAATGCAGCTGCTGATGACAGCGAGACAACTGTCATTCAAAATTCAACCACTAATCAAAAAATGTAAATATGATTTTAACAAAAATGTTGCTTTTGGAGTAGGGGAGAGTGGGCGAACTTGAGACAGGTGCCACAATGAGACATCCCGAAGGGCGGCTCGTGAGGGAGGACTCTGGGACTCCGCCTCTCGAGAATTCTAAAATCCTGTTTTTCAAGTTTCATAATTGAATATTCCATCAATCTTTAAACATTATTTTAAATTAAATCGTTCAAACTGAACAAATCCATTCAATAATATTTGCTCCACGGCTTTTAACGACATTGATGCGTATTATACAGGATTTTTCATAACTATTGTTGGTTTTCTCAAAACTTTAAAGACCAGTGACGTCCCGGGGGAAATCTTACCAAAAGTTCTTGGTAAATAAATGTACGCCACTGACTTTTGTATTTTTTTTTTGTTAAACCAAAAATTCAACTTTTTTGCCTCTTCGGTTTTTTTCGCATCTGGTCAAAACTCTGCAAAATATTTTAAGTATTTTCAAACAGAAGTATCTAAAAAAAAGGTAAAAAGAAGTCGGATACGGAAAAAATCCACGAGGCAAAATAGTTGTGTTCTTGGTTTGGAAAAAATTACAAATTAGAATAAAGTCAGTGAGGGTAATAATTCCCAATAAACCATAATTTCAAAAGTACATTTAATAATTCTTTGCGAATGTTATTGAGTTTTAGGAAAAGAGTCATTTGTATTCATTGTCCTATAAATCCCGCGATTACAAGCTGGAATTATTATTTTTAAAAGATCAGCATTTAAGGAATGTAGAATTATTTTTACCATTGACAACCACTCATTCTGAACATACTAAAACATTATTCATCTAAAACAGTAATTATTCCGAAATTTGAGATTCATAATTATAAACATCTTGACTCGTACGTTAATAAGTCATTTCCCGGACTAGTAACGTAGATTACTATTACATAGATCCATAATTTTTTCCATCGTGATACCAAATGACAGAATTTAATATTCCTGAGATTAATTCCCAAAGAAAATAACTCATTCAGCTCCAGTGGTAGTAGAAAAAATAGAAACTAACCAACTAAATAATTCCCGAATTATTCAAGAATCAGTAGGTAATTCCATGTCTTAGGGAAGTGAGAACTATTTAAGCAATATTTCATCAGATCGATATTTTTCTCTAGATTTGATAAAATTCAGAAGATATTATCGCCACTCACAAGAATTAATTCCGGAATTATAAATTTTAAGTAAAAATGTTTTCAATAATTAATAAGTTTACTGGTATGGCAACCACAAAGATCAAGTATTTTGCTAGTAATTGTCGAGGAATTAGCACTTTCAATAATTCCAGCAAAATCTGCATTAATTTATCATCGTTTATGGAAACTAGTTCCAGAATTCCTAAAAATAATTAAGAGCAGAGGAAATTCCAAGCAACTTTAGTTTCTTGGAGAAATAGGAATTACTATGTCAGTATTTATACATATATACAGTGTGGTCACTTAAGTGTGCAGCATATGAGATTTTGTTTTATTAACTGCACACCAATATACGAATATTTCCGAAAGTTGGTGCATGTTCGATAATCATATTAGGTGCACTTAGAATGGTTGCAAGTCAAACAGCATACAGGGTAGGCCAAAAAAAATGAAAATTGTACAAGAGTAAAGTACTTTTATTTCAGAAAATTCGGCAAAATGTTATGAAGAAAAGTTGTTTAGAATTAAAAGTTATGCCTAAATACCAAATCACGTCCTCCTAAGAAAAAAAAAATATTTTTTTTTAACATCTAATTATTTCGAAAAAAAAATGTTTTCTTTTATTCACCCTGAACAGTTTCGTTTCATAAATTATTCCAAAACAAATCAATTTCGCATAACTTTCAAATTTAAGCATATTTAGAAAATTTACCTAAATTTTAATTTTCTTAGGGAATCACAAGCTTCATGTTTGTTGCAACGATATTAAACACAACTTCAAAATATCGCAAACAATTTTTTTAACAAGGTAAAACATTATTAATGATAATATGCATATTAAAAAAATCTCATTTGAAGTGAATTTTTTCAAGTGAATTTTGTGATTCCCTAAAAAAATTTAAAGTTAGGAACATTTTCTAGATATGCTTAAATTTGAACCAAGTTATGCGAAATTGATTTGTTTTTGAATAATTCATGAAACTGTTTAGGGTGAATATAAAAGAAATAATTAGTTGTTTAGAAAAAATATATTTTGTTTTCTTAGTAGGCCATGATTTGGTATTTGGGCATAACTTTTAATTCCAAAAAACTTGTCTCTATAACATTTTGCCGAATTTTCTGAAATAAATAAGGGTACTTTACTCTTGTACAATTTTCATATTTTTTGGCATACCCTGTATGCTGTTTGACTTGCAACCATTCTAAGTGCACCTAATATGATTATCGAACATGCACCAACTTTCGGAAATATTTGTATTTTGGTTGTGTAGTTAATAAAAAAAAAATCCCATATGTTGCAGACTTAAGTGACCACACTGTATAGTTCAGTGGAATTAGTATTCTCCTTGTTCATATAACTTATGTCAAAGAAAATACTAAAATCCAAAAAATAAGAATCTTGAAAAAGCAAAACTAGATTAGACTGTCAGGAAATATAGAAATTAAGAGAGATTAGAAAGCATTAAAAAAAAACAAAAAACTAAAAAACAGCGTTTAAAGAACTACATTGAACAAAACAAATACAAAACATGGAAAGTACACATCACTAACCTAAAGAAATTTAAGAAAAATTAAACCATTACCTAAGCGTGAAAAAAGAATTGATGAAACCATAAAAGCTACATAAAAGAAAAGAACAACCGAATTTTTGAATTGCTTTGATTATATGCTACCAAAAATGTTTTTGATCATGTTCTACATTTTCTCGGCTGAATGCTAGGTATATGAAAATCACAAAAACAAAAAAGTTTTTCGATTAGTGAAAATGAACACTGCTAAATTCGAAGGAGAACATCAAATACATGATTTTAAAAACTGTGATTTTTCAAAATTGGGCCCAAAAGATTTGGTGGCTAAGCTATGGTTTTATGAGTCTTCATGGCCTACACAACATACTAAAATTTCATCAAATTATACAAGCCCAGTTCAAAAGTTAGAGCTAAAAAATCGAATCGATGGGTAGGTTCCCCTTTAGGGCTCTGTATCTCCGTTAGGAGGCGCTTTACACCGTGTATAAACATGTTGGCGAAAACGCTTTTGTTTATGTTTTCCATTATCCCATAATAATTCTGATAATTTAACAAAAAACGGTATACAGGGACTACAGGGTAATTTTGACATACAGATAACCATCTTGAAAATAAGCATTCCCGGCCCAATGTTTATATGTAGAATGACACCTTGACCTTGAATTATTGGAATGTTATTTCCCGACACCTTGAGACGCTTCTCCGAAAAGATAAGAAATTTCACGGATATTTCATATTGAACTTGATGACTCACAATAAGACAATAAAAAAAAATTTTACCCAAGTATGCTTATTTTGAACGCGGTTGATCCTTGTTTGTTTGGATACTTTACCCAGTTCCCCAGTTGTGTTTATAGTTGCCCTAAATGTTAAAAAGGCAGGACTATTTTCACAAAGAAAGTAGTCATTGTTTTTATAACCTAACAAACCGGTTTCATGGCAATCAACAAACGTTGACGTTGCCATATTGTGTAAACTTTCTTTGTTTTACATGAAATTGACTCCCTTGCATCCACCCCCCATCATTCGACATAACTTTCACCATATCCTGAACAATTCTGTCCCTTTTAATTCGACACGAATTCTGGTCAAGTGGCGCGGGAGTTTACACTTTGATAGCACTCCAGAATGGCACTCCGGCCACAATGAAGTGTTCCGGCAGCCACATGAAATAATAATCATTTAAGTTTTCGAAACGACCCACTTCAGTCCGGCTGCTGTTTATAATCGTTAATGAACACTCCTGTTTTAATAGATGCACTCGTTGAGGGACTATTGAACACGTTCCTCACGATGGGGTCCTTTGGGAGAAGTTCTGGAAATGATTGTTTGTAGATTGCGATTGATGTGTACATTTTACTAAAATCTCCTTGTACGGGTCTTGTGAAGATCAGGCAATGATTTTTTTCAACTTTGAAGCAGGTACGGGGTTATAGAACAATCCAAACTCAAAAAAATGCTGGATGAACCTTTATAAACACAAAAAATAATTCCAAAACAAACTAATTTTTTATCAGAATTCAGTGCAAAAACTCCCTTGGATGACACCTGCGTCACATTGTCACAAGCTTCATATGAAGCTTACATGCAATGTTGTCAAACGAACCCAAATATCTTAAAAACCATGATAATTTTTCAGTTCACTTAATTTTATTTTATTTAAAAAAAACAACTAGGTACCTACAAATAAGATATAAAAAAAAAACGCAAAAAAGATATAAAACGCTAAGCATTGTGAAACCTCGATAATCCGAACCAATTATTGCAAACGACCGATAGAAGTATCAAAATAATACACACATGTTTATGAAAAAGAAAATAAAAATAAAAACAAACTAAAAAACATTCGAGTTTTCGTTGGAAAAAAAGTGAAATTTTTTCCTTCTATGTTTCTGCTACTTCGACCTTTTTTCCTATTCCTTGAGGATAATGTAGTTTCAAACTAGCGTCAGAACGTTTGATTTATTCCTCACCAAATATATTTTTACTTTTTGACACTTTCTACTCCCTAAACTAAAAAATACTGTGGTCGATTTAGCGCATGTTCGAACTATCGAACTTATACTGTACCAGAAATACATACGTGTGGATGAGGGTTTCAAAAATTCAATTGTAATGTCGACTGAAACTGACCCAACTTAACCCAAACTGACCCAGACCAACGCATATGAAAGCCACTCACCCAAACCAGCCTAAACGAAACCAAATTAACCAAAACTAACCCAAAAAAAACACGTCAGACGATTCACTCGGTGTTCACGTAGCGTGTTGATCACATAAATGCCATAGCATCGGTGGTTCAGTGGTAGAATGCTCGCCTGCCACGCGGGCGGCCCGGGTTCGATTCCCGGCCGATGCAACTATTTTTTTCAAATAAAACAACTCATAAAAATAAAAATTACATTTACAAAATACATTAAGTATAGTAGTGCCAACAGTTCTCACAAAGCCAGTACCTGGATAGCCTGTTTGTGGAAAATTCCGGATAAATACACCCAACATGATACCCAATCCCGCAACTAGTGCACAAAATCATCTGGGTACTGTCAGCATGGGTTCCACAAAATTCACAAATGATGCCTTCAATTTTATTCATGCGTGCCAGACATTTCAATGGTAGTTGTTTGTATACCTGTCCATGACGGTCCAGTACCAAAATCGATTCGTACTTTTTGCGATCGACTGGACAGGTGTTTTTGGTTTTGCTCCACTCGTCCAGACAATCCAGACAAAATGTGTGATGGGTGCACGTGTCGGTTATACAAAGGGTTTGGGATTTACATTTGCGCAAACAGATGGGACAACGTTCTTGTTGGATTTTCGGAAGTTTTTTTGTGGTTGCATGGTCGGGTTCCGAGCTTGACGAGTCTGTCGACACTTTTCTTTTTCTGTTGGCTTCCATTTTGTGACTTTGAATTTGACAGATTGACTGACAAAACTGGTCATGTTCGTTGGTTTCCCATGAAAATGTATATCATGCAATCAGTTGATCAACAAGCTGAATAGCTCAGGTTGAAAAACCTGTTGTTCAACTTCTTGACTTCATCTATTATTGATGTTGGATTGATGAGACGATCGAAGCAAGTGGCCAAAATACTAATCAACTAGTTGCGAAAACTTTCTATACAATCTGTTGATCAACTTGTCGTTCAATCAGTTGCATTGTGTGAGGGCGGTTCAAGAAGGGGATAAGCAATAGTAAGTCGCATATCATTTCCTTTATTTTTAGGATTGAGGATCTCTTGTTTGGTGATGTTTTTCAGAAAAATGTATACGGTTTTCAAATTGGGGAGTATTTGATGTTTTTAGGGGGGTTATCTTGTTTCCTAGTGACATTAGGTGTGAAAATATCGAAAATGATAAGTATGCAACTCATTATTACAAATAAAAATGTTGAGAAGGTGAAATGGATCTCCAAAAATTGAGATCAGAGATGGGGTGTTTCCTATATTTTTAGGGATGAGGATTCTAAATATGATGTTATTTTTCAGAAAAAACTCACTGTTTTCAATTTTAGGTGAGTCAACTGATTTTTCCAATTTTTTTAATTGTCGGTAGTTTTTTGAGGGGGTAAAAGGGGGTCTCCAAATTTGAGTTTAGAAATGGGGTGTCGCATATCGTTTCCTATATTTTTTGGGATGAGGATTCTGGATTTGATGATATTTTTCGGAGAAGACTTCATGTTTTCAATTTATGAGGATTTTCATGTTTTTAGAAGGGTTATCTTGATTTCCTTTGATTTTCTCGGAAAAATAACCCCAACATTGGGTTTGTCATACGTGAAAATATTGAAAACTATATGCAACTCATTTTTCCAGTTTTTTTTTTAGTTTTTTTGAGCGGATAAAAAAGGGCTTTAAGATTTGAGTTTAGAAATGGGGTGTCGCATATCGTTTCCTATATTTTTTGAGGTGAGGATTCCAGATTTCATGTTATTTTTCAGAAAAAACTTCATATTTTCAATTCAGAGAGGTTTCCGTGTTTTTGGAGGAGTTATCTTGGTTCCCTTTTATTTTTTTGGGAAGATATAACCTCGTTATAGGATTTGCCATACTTCAAAATATTGAAAACGATAGGCAACCCATTGTTCAGAGTTTTATTAGGAAGTGAAAGGGAGCTTCAAAAATTGGTATTAAAAATGTGGTGTCGCATATCGTTTCCCATATTTCTGGGGATGATGATTCCAGAATATGATAATATTTTTTATAAAAAAAAATCGTCGTTTTCAACTTACAGGTTTTTATTAGGTATATTTAAAGCGGCTTTCTCAGTTTGCTTTGATTTTTTTGGGAAGATAACCTCACTATTTGATTTATCATAAATATTGAAAACGATATGCAACTCATTTTTTCGAAATTTGTTTTTCTGGTGTTTTTTAAGGAAGTGAAAAACTGCTTCAAAAATTGTGTTCAAAAATGGGGGGTCGCATATCGTTTTTTATATTTTTAGGATTCTAAAATTTTGTTATTTTTTCATAAAAAGTTCACTGTTTTCATTTTGAGGGAGTTTTTGATAATTTTAGGAGGTTTTTGTTTTTTTTTTCAATATCTCAAAATTGAAAATAGCGAAAACGATGTGGAGCTCTGTTCTCCAATGATTATATTTCTATTTTTTTTTTTGAGGGGGTTGAAAAGGGCTTCATAAATTGGGATAAGAATATAGGGTGTCGCAAATCATTTTCTTCATTTTTGAGAATGTGAATTCTAAATATGAAGAAGAATAACTTCTGAAAAAATTGTCTGTTTTTAACTTGGGACGTTTTTAATATTTTTAAGGGGGTAGGCTTGGTTCCCTTTGATTTTTTTTGGGAAGACAACCTAACTATATTTATCATACTTAAAAATATTGAGAACAATATTCAACTCATTTTTAAAAATTTCATTTTCTTGGGTTAAAAGGGACTTCTTAAATTGGGTTTAGAAATGGGGTGTTGCATACCGTTTCCTATATTTTAAGAGATGAGGATTCTGAATATGATGATATTTTGTAGAAAAAATTCACCGTTTTCAATTTGAGGAGGTTATTGATAATTTTCGGAGAGTTATCTTTTGATTTTTATTATTTTTTTTCTGGAAAATAATACCATCATTCACTTTCTCAAAACTGAAATTACCGAAAACGATGTTTTTTGAGACGGCAAATAGGGGCTTCAGAAATTGTATATTA
Organism: Orchestes rusci; assembly: GCA_958502075.1. Taxonomy (NCBI): domain Eukaryota; kingdom Metazoa; phylum Arthropoda; class Insecta; order Coleoptera; family Curculionidae; genus Orchestes; species Orchestes rusci. Next base: position 20,704,980 of record OY293310.1, on the reverse strand, counting down.
TTATCGTTTCCTAAATTTTTGGGAATGCGAATTCTTAATATGATGTTAGTGTTCTGAAAAAAATTGCTGTTTTTAAATTAGGGGGTTTTTGATATATTTAAGGGAGTTACCTTGGTTTTCTTTGATTTTTTCGGGAAGATAAACCACTTTTGGATCTATTGAACGTGAGGATACCGAAAGCTATACGTAACTAATTTTTCCATTTCTTTTAGGTGCTAGAAAAAGGCTTCAAAATTGTGCTTGAAAATAGGGTGTCGCATATCGTTTCCCAGATTTTTGAAGACGAGGATTCCAAACTTGATAGTATTTTATGGAAATAACCCACTGTTTCCAAGTTATCACGATTTATCTCCGAAAACTTTGAACATTGTATGTTAAAAGTAAATTTGATTATCCAGTTCCAGTCACATTGTCAACATGAAAAAAAAACTGGAAATATCCAGAAAAAAATAAAAAAAGAAAATTGGGTTTTATTCCTAATCAAGTGAGATCGTAAATTTTTCTAGGCCAACCTATAAAACTATTTCCCCCCCTGATTGTTGTCTATTTCCGGCAAATGCCAGAACGACTGCCTACCCTAATAAAAGCCTTCATTTCCTAGTCAGACCATCACGCACAAAAGTTTGAATCGCTCGTAAAATGGGCGCCTGCCAGACGGGCGTCCATCATGCGGCGCCCTTTATAATACCTGCGACATTCGACCCTTTATTTGAATTTACATTTTTCTTGCGAGATTCTATGCCTGTCACAATATTGCGACAAAGGAAATTATGGATATCAACTTGAAATTTGATCGGCTTAGTATTTCTTAATCATCAAATCGATTTTATTGTTGAGCCTTGCACAATAAATAGTGCGAAGAATAGGTCGCTTCAATTGATTCTAAACGAACGAGTACTAATAAACTCAACATGATGGCATATGGCGCCCTCTACCTACTTCCGTATATCTTTCATCACAAAGTTTCATGAGATCTTTTCATAGAGGACACAAGAAGCTATATTGTTTTCGCATATAAGTTTCTTATGAGTTTGTTAGAACTCTCGCTAGGGGGCAATTGATTGACGAGTACATGAGTTGCATTTTTCAACGGATTTTTTTTTTATATAATCGTCAATTTCCATTAAATGGACTTTGGTCCAAAGTTAACAACGATCATTTGAACCTCTCAAGTGTGGTTTTAAAGCGGGAAAGTCGATGCCACATAAAGCACACCCCCGTTTTTCCCCCGAGGGCCGTTTGGGGCAAAGTGTGCTCGTAAGAAAGGTCCAATTTACGTGTTTTCGTTCTGCCATATTTTATCCACACATCCGCCGATCTCTCTCTGTCTCAAAAACACTCATTTACTTGATTGGGAATATGTCGAAAGTTTGTCCATTTTGCTGGATGAGCGGCCGACAGTTATTTGCCAATTGGGACGCGTATATTTTTATTTGACCTGACATTTCTCGTTTTTCTTGTTTTCAATGGATTGTATTTCTCCAATAGGATTTATTTGATGAAACCATCAATTTTGATATTATAATAAAAACTTGGCAACATCACAGTCTGTCATAAAGATTATGACAACTTTGACAGCATCGACTTATTAAAATGTAGCAGTCCTAGAAAGCTATATTAGCAATGTTGCCAATATTAACATCTTCCTGTATATTCATGTTTACAATATCTAGTAAATAATCTATTTCATAGCTTCTTTGGTGATTCATTATCTCTTTAACACAATCTATTTTCTTGATTTTTCATTTATGAGATTTTTTTTTTTCAACAACCCAACTATATTTCTCAGTACATATCTAGTTTTGTTTGTGTTCTCAACTTTTTTTTACGTTTTTGAAATTTTCATATTGATTTTTTTTTCACTTTCTCACGATTCTTGTTTACAATGTTTATTGTATTTTCGACTTTCTTGTTTTTTAGAATTTCGACTTACTGTGAGACAAGACATTTTTAGTTTTTTCTTTTACGGTTTTTTACGTTCTGGAAACGATTGTAGTAAGTTTATTTCTATTTTCTTTCTCAACATTTCTGTTTATACTTTTGAGTATTTCATTTTCTTCTCTAGTTTATTCCGTCCTTTTTTTTAACTATTGCTTTTTTTGCTAAAATGTACTATTCCCCTCTAGTATGAATTTTGCCTATACACTGCTGACAGTGGTTTTCTACGATTTCAAGATTTTTCACCTAAAAATAAACCTTTTCAAATCCCGTGATTTAACAACTGGCACGTTAGTTGCAATTCGGGTTGTGGACATTACAAATTAACGGTTGCATTGTTCAAGACATAAATGAACGTAAATAAATTAGTGTTTGGTGCGTGTACAGGGTGTTCCCGTATATTTTTGCACCCCACCTAGAGAATTTATTTGAAAAAATATTGAAATAAGGTTAATACAAAACTTTCATGGTTTTTCATGAACTTTTAGAATCTGTAGGCAATAATGTCAAAAAAAGTAAATAAATGTAAATTATTGTCAGGTTGTGGTTTTTTTCAAATGGAACACCCTGTATATTATTTCAAATTTCTGTAGACCTTTTTATTCTGTTTTCAAATATATATATATATATATTTTTTTTTTTCATTTTTGTTCCATTTGAAAAAAATCATCAACCTGCCAATATTTGACATTCACTTACTTTTTTTGACATTTTTGCCTACAGATTCTGAAAGGTCATAAAAAAAAACCATGAAAGTTTTGTATTCACCTTATTTCAATATCTTTTCAAATAAACTTTCTAGGTGGAGGGGGGGTGCAAAAATATACGGGAACGCACTGTACATAAATAGTAACTGGTAATCAAATTAGTTAAAACTGGACAAGTGATTTCTATAAAGCGAATTTGTTAAAATACGAATAGAAAATCTCAAACCATTCGAAAATGAATATTGTCCATTCGATTGTATACAGGGTGATACAAATTCGTAGAGATTTCGAGGGCCAATTTGAAGATTTTCAAAGACACGGTTAAATAAATCACCAGGTGTAAAAACTCACTCATATCTCGTGTGTTGCAAATTTTATGATTGATTTATGACAGTTCACTGTACGTTGTTGCCAATTTTCAACTTCATATCTCAAGTATGCTGTATTTTTCGGGACGATTTTGCATTCTGTGCAATCAGAATTGGTTATCAATAACACTGTTGTCCAAACCACCCTGTATAAATTATAATCACGTAGGAAAAATTTCACGGTTGATTTTTAATAGTTTGTGGTGGCCAAATTTCAAGTTGATTATCTCAAGCAGTTTTTTCTGAGACTTGGTTGAATTTTGTGCAAGATGAGGATTAATAAATGATTATTTAATTGTTTATCAACGACACTGCTCTTTATATCCCCCTGTATAAGTTATAACCACGTGGTGTAAATTTTACAGTTGATTTATGACCGTTCGATCAAAGTTGTGACCCAATTTCAACTTGATATCTCCAATAGTTTTTTTCTGGGACGGTTTTGAATTCAGTGCAATTTGAAAATTGGTTATCAACGACACTGCTGTTCATATCCTCCTGTATAAGTTATAACCACGTGGTACAAATTTTATGGTTTATTTATGACAGTTAAATGTATGTTGTGGCCGAATTTCAACTTGATATCTTAAGCAGTTTTTTTTTGGAACGTTGTTGAATTTTGTGCAATTTGAAGATTGGTTATCAATGACACGGTTGTATAAATCATCCTGTATAAAACATTGCACTTATAAATATAAGGTGCAAATTTTGAACTTGATTTTTGACATTTCAATAAACGGTGTTGCCAAATTTCAAATAGATATCTCCAATAGTTTTTTTCTGTGGCAGTTTTAAAGAGTGCAATTTGCAAAAAAAAGTCTATAAATTTCAATCAAATGTTTACGTTCTTGTACGACATAATTATTATTGTTTTAAGCCTGGAACTTTTGAAGTTTTTTAAATTTGGAAGGTTTTTTTTAATTGGGTTTTTCTTGTTTCTCTCATACAGTTTGCGATAAAATTCGGCAAATTTATAAGGACATTCAGCAAAGTTCAATTTTTTATTTTCACCCTGCACAAATCAAAGGTTTTTCTTTTGTGGCGTCGGTTTTCCCGCTTTAAAACCGGTTATAAACTCAATCAGCTAAAACCTTATTTTCGAAATTTCCACCCCGGCAGACGCATTACAAGCCGGAATAGTCATAAAGTAGTGAAAGTTATGACGGGAATTTCCAGCTCTTGTATTTGCCAACTTTGCCCGCGACTAGGCATTTTCAATAAAAAACTCGGTTTTATTACGTTTTCAATTATGGCATTTTCCAGCAAGAGATGATTAGATCGTTGATCGTTGGTTTAGGATTCAGGACAATTTCTTGATATCCTGATCCTGTCAATGTAGGTCCAGGAATGAAGTCTGGTTTTGACACCTTAGCGATAGAGGGCATCTTTCCAAACACATTGCTTTTTTCCGCATCTAAATCTGTCAAAAAAATAACCGAGGTTAACAAATTTGAATAAGGTCCGCTTATTTATTTTGCCACGTCAGCAAGCGGACAAAGTTAGGACGATCATAGCTCGGTTATTTTTCAACGGATTTGAACGCGGAGAATGGCAAAATGTAGGAAACTTCATTCACTATTCAGTGATCCAAAAGTTGTTACAAACGTACCTCAAGTCAACCTAACAGGTCAAAATGAATTGAGAACTCACAACCCATCAAAGGTTTTTTCCGCATCAAAATCCGTCAAAAAATAACCCAGTTATTAAGCTTTGAATTTAGTCCGCCAATTTGCTTTGCCACGTCACCAAGCGGACAAAGTTTGGACGATCATACCTCGGTTATTTTTCAACGGATTTGGATGCGGAAAAAAGCAATATGCGGGTAATTTAATTTTCTATTGATCTCCAAGGTGATGATGTTAGAGAGAAGCCGTTTTTAGAAAAATCTCTTTTCAATTTCCCCGTCAATCATCCTGCTCGATTGCCGAATGGCGGAAATGATCATCGTTATAGCTGATACTGATCAACACTCTGCTAAAAGTGGAACGTGATCTAAACACTGGTTTATACCAGAATAAATCTTGAACGCCCCATTTCCTTCATCTGGAAAACTACAACAAAATAAATTTTCCTCGGCGACTTTTATATGTCGATTTCCCATTTTTGACGTCAAAAATCTGCGACGCCACCAAAGTGGTCCTCAACCAAATGCCAACTGGCTGCGTGCCAGTCCAAAGATCATCTCGTCTCCCAATTACATTCGAAGGGCTTTCATTTGGATATCCAGAATGAAATATCGGGAACACTAGTTCTGGATTATTAGCAATTCCATATTTCATCCCAGGGTTGTGCTGATGTAATGGGATACATTAGTTGGCCCCCCTTTGGAGCCTCTTTGAGGGTGCTGTGTCGTAAAAATTAGCTGATAGAGTCTCTGGAGATTGAGTTACAGATTTGTGGATGGAGTGAGCGAGGTGAAAAAAATGTGGATAATTTATTATGCAGGGGAGTTGTCTGCAACTAAGCACAAAATGGGGTTTAAATGTTTTTTCTAATTATGGCATTTTCCAGAAGACATCTCTAAAACCTGCTGTTTTCGTATTCAATCTAAATTATGAACACATGATTTGAAAAAGATTGAATGTGCAATCGAGCGTCTATCGACAATTCCTTGTGTCTGACAGATCGATCTTTTGTTTGTATTTTTGTCGTTTTCCAGATGGAATGAAATGGCCTAGATCGTTCTGTGGATCATGCAGTTTTCAGCTAAATCCTGAGGATGGTTAAGTTAATTTTGGAACATTGAGACGGGTTAAGTTGAGCACTTTGCACTATTTATACAGTTCTTCATCATTTTTTAGTGGTCAATCCTGATCTTGCACGATTTATACAACGTTGGACAAGTACTCAAACGAATTGATTTCAATGAGAGGTTTTCCAAAATTTTAAGTTCATACCTTAAACTAGAGATATGAATTATTGGATTATTTTTGGGAAATGGGCCAGTGAAGACATGGTTTTATTGATCTCTTTGTATAAGCCATAACAATGTTTTGGTGGAAACATTGTAAAATTATTCTTGATCATGCACTATTTAAACTTCTTCACTGTTCAAAAACGACTTAATTGAAATTAATCACCTCGATCCTGCACTACACATACTTCATAACTTTGACTGTTTTATCTATTTCATACTCCGTACTATTTTTTATATCTTCCTTCATCATGCCTTTCACATATATTCTAAAATTTTGCTGTGATCAATATTGATTCTGCGCTGTTTATACTTCTTGTTTGACTAAATTGGAAATCATCAGTAGTAACACCAGTCCCTAAAATCCCAAATGCAGTAAAAATCGAAAATTTTCGCCCGATAAACTCACTACCTCAATATGAGAAAATACTGGAGATTTCGGCTTAAGATCAAATATTGGAATACTGTGATAGAAACGGCATTATTGATGAAAACCAATCTGGATTTCGGCACAACCATTCCTGCGAAACTGCACTGCTTCACACTTGTAACGATTGGATCAAAAATATTGACAAAGGAAGGTACGTCATCTCAATTTTCCTAGACTTTAAACGAGCATTTGAAACGATAAATAGACAGTTGTTGCTGAAAAAAATTCATAAGATTGGTATGCGAGGCACAATCCACCAATGGCTAACATCATACCTTACTGGTCGCACCCAAAAAGTCAAATTCCACAACAAGTATTCAAGTTCCACTAATGTCAACGTTGGAGTGCCACAGGGTACTGTTCTGGGTCCGTTGCTGTTCACACTATATATTAATGATATCTTCAAGCACATCAAGTATTGTACCATAAAACTGTTTGCAGACGACACCATGCTCTACATCACTGGATATGATATCAATGATATGCAGGAAAAAGTACAACTGGATCTAATGAACATCAAGGAATGGCTGTGTAATAACAGTATGGCATTGAATATGGAAAAATGCAAATTTATGGTATACGGTACATCCCATATGATCAGAACGCTCAGAAGGGAAGTTCATTTTAATCTTGATGGAAAGCAAATGGAAAGGGTGCCCACTTTCAAATATCTTGGAGTCATTTTGGACGAAACATTGAAATTTGATCAACACGCTGATTACGTAGCTGCTAAGATGTCCAGAAAAGTGTATTTCTTACAAAGGATAGGAAAAGGAAAACCTCAGCATGGATATCAAATTACTATTCTACAAATCAATAATTGCTCCTCACCTAGACTATTGCGCGACAATGTTGTTTTCCATAACACAAGAAAATTTCAAATTGCTGCAAAAAATCCAAAATCGTGCTTTTCGATCTATTTTGAAATGTAACATATAGACACCTAGCAAGTTAATGTTAACTACATTACAGTTACTGAATGTGAAACAAGTTGTTATGTATAGAACATTCATAGTAATATTTAAAATGAAAATGGGTTTACTGCCTGATTACCTTAAAAGAGAAATAAAGCTAGTCAGTGAAATACATGAGTATAATACGCGTAGTGGCAGGGACTTTTATGTGGATACTACTCGACTTAGTAAAACGAAAAACAGTTTATTTTTCAAAGGATTTATAGATTATAATAAACTGTCAAGTGATATTAAAAATTGTGATGATATTTCTAGCTTTAAAAAACACCTCCTAGCAGTTTTAAACTAGTGTACACCTGTTTATGTTTATTTGCGTTTATTGTTTTTTTTTTTTGTTTATATAAAAACTTTTTTTCTACTCTTCAACATAGCATATTTTTGGATTGATGATTATTGAAATTTGTAAATTTTATAGCATTTGCTAAATAAACGATTATTATTATTATTTTATAACAATCATGATCTTGCACTTCTTGATACTTTGTTGAATCTGACAGTTTTATACTCAGCCCAATTTATATTTATATCTTTCGTCATGAAGCCTTTTGTTTTCAAAAACTCTTTTCAGTGGCCAATCTTGATCTTGCACTATTTATACTTGTTGATTTACTGTTTTGTGCTCCGCACTATGCATACCTTTCTTTCTCATGCCTTCCATGATCAAAACACTTTTTTCAGTGATTAGTATTATTTGCGCAATATTCTTTTTTTTTGAAACTGACTGTTTTATACTCCGCATTGTTCAAACATTTCTTTATCCTGCCTTTCATGTACAAAAACCCTTCTCAGTGGTCAATCTTGATCTTGCTCTTGCAATATTTATATCTACTGGTTGACTTTTTTATACTGCATGGTTTTATACCTCGCACTATCTCTATCTTCCTCCATCATGCCTTTCATGCTTCAAAAACGGCTTTCAGTAACTTGATCAGTTAATAATTTCTCATTCTGTTTTATACTCTGCACTATTTATACTGTTTCTTTTATACTCCGTTCTTCATCATACTGTTATTTCAGCGACTGATATTAATCTTGCTCTATTTATTCCTTTCAATTCAATTAAACGCCAATGCTCAACTCATGGCACTATTTATATTTTTTTTACAAAGATCGTTTCTTGTCAAGGACCATTCAATCTTAATCACCAAAATCACCAAAACCTATCAATAAACGAAGAAACAACTAGCAATTGAAATTTTCCTCGGGTGCCCAACTCTGCCATCTCCAACAAAACTCGTTTTTTGTCAACGACTATTCAATCTTTATCGATTTATCTATAAATTGCTGCAAAAATCACCAAGATCCATCAATAAATAAAAAAAAAATAGGAGCAATTGAAGTTTGTCTCGGGCGACAACCTCTACCATTTTCAACAAAGCTCGTTTCTTGTCAAGGACTAAGTATACAATCTTTATCAATTTTTTGCCGCGAAAATCACCAAAGTCTATCAATAAATGAGGGAATTACGAGCAATCATTGGAGTTTGGCTCGGGCGCCTCCAGCAAATCTCTTTTTTGTCGGACAATTTAATTTTTATCAATTTCTTTATAAATTGCTGCAAAGAACATTATCAACTAATAACTAGAGAAACTAAGAGCAATTGGAGTTTGGTCCAACTCTGCTTCTTCAACAAAACTCGTTTTTTGTCAAGGACCATCAAATCTTTTTCGATGTCTTCATACATTTCTACAAAAATCATCAAAATCCATAAATGTACGAGCAATTGGAATTTGCCTCGGGTGCCAAACTTTATTGTCATCTCTAACCTAACTCGTTTTTTTTGTCATAGACCATGCAACCTCTATCAATTTCTTTATAAATTACCACAAAAATCACCAAAATCAATCAATAAAATAACTACTACGAGCAATTGAAATTTACCTCGGGCACCCAACGCTGTCACCTCCAAAAAAACTCGTTTGTCAAGGGCCATTCAATCTTTATCAATTTCTTTATAAGTTGCCGCAAAAATCACCAAATTCCATCAATAAATGAATAAACTAAGAGCAATTGAAGTTTGGCTCGGGCGACAAACTGCCATTTCCAACAAATATTGTTTTTTGTCAAGAACCATTCAATCTTCATTAATTTCTTTCTTTGATTAATTTTGTACTTGATTGTTGATTTTTAATTAACAACTGCTGACTACAAACCACCCGGAGATTCAGTCGAACTAAAAAAAAAAAAAAAATTGCCACCCGACGTGGGGCCATTTTGACATTTTCAACTGAATACCTTAAACTCGATCGTCATTTTTTTCTACGAGTCATTGAAATTTTTCTCGGGCGCCCAACTTTGCCATCTAAGAATCGTTTTTTTCCAAGGGTAATTCAATCTTTATCATTTTCTTTATAAATTACCAAATAAATCACCAAAATCTTTCAATAATTGAAATTTGCCTCGGGCGCCCAACCTTAACCATCTTCAACAAAACACGTTTTTTGTCAAGGACCATTCAATCTTCATCAATTGCTTGATAAATTGCTGCAATGCAAAAATACCAAAATTAAGTAACTAAGTGCAAGTGACTCATGGAACAGTGAGTGTGAAAACGTGAAACATCAACAAGTAATTTCTCCCCGAACAACTTCTCCATAGAATTTGTCAGAATGAGTGACGTGTTAGCCACCTCCGCAATAAACTATCCGAAGAGTAATAAAGTTCCAAATGGGCCAGCCATAAAATGTAACAACCTGATTCTGATAAATTATGGAAGAGAGACTATTTGGGAAATTTATATTTATACGTGTGGAATATTTTTGGTATAAAATTGATTTCAAAATGTATCCAAAGCTAATTAAGCAATGGACCGGCTCGGCTCTTGCCGATAGAATATTCTAGAAACGAGAAAATTGCCAGACCAAACCTAATGAACACTGCAAAGTGGAATGAAATAGTGTTTAGAATCCTGGATTTTGTGGCTGCAGTTTGGACGGTGTTGCCATATGGTTTCATGATTGGAGTGCAGCATAATGTAGGTAAGTGATTTTTTAATCAATGATTTTTCAATTTGTTTACAACTGATTCATAATCATCACATTCCATAACAGTAAAATACAAATGTTTACTTTAGTGGGTATAAATATTTTTGCTAGATGTGTTTGGACTCAATTATTGATTGAATTATGTTGACCATGGCTATTTATACTTCCTAGAGAAACAATTCTATACCGCACTATTTTAAGTGGATGATACCTATACAATATTTTGTTATATTTTCATCACTTTATCTCAATAGCCGTTGCATTTTGGAAAATTTGTCAAAATTTGAAAATTTATTTATTCCATTCATTACACTTTCGCGCTACGATGCACCACTCGGAAGATGCTCAAGAAAAACTAAATTGTTGATTGTTTGTGGCGCTGTAACGTGTACAAATGTTATACAAATTTGGGGATATTTTTCGCATGGTTCCTTGAGTGGTACTGATTTCATTTATAGACATTTTTTGTTAGAAAATTCATAGCTAATAGAATGGTACTGGAGTCATCACAACAGGTGATTTGGTTCTAAAGATAAGTGGAACCATGTCATTCTAAGTGTTACAAAAAATGTTATACAAGTTTGAAGATGATTCTCGCATCTTGTTTATTTATTCCTTGAATGGTAGTGAATTTATTTATATGACATTTTTTGTCGGAAAATTCGTATTTAATAAAATGGTACCAGATTCAATACGAGAGTTGATCTGGTTCTAGATATGTTTAGGTATGAGTGGAACCATGTCATTTTACGTGTTACAAATGTTATAATAGTTTGAGGATGGTTTTCTCATGGTTCTTGATTCTTTCATGACACTTTTTGTAGGAAAATTGTATAGAATGGTACCAGATTTGCTCCAGAGATATATAAATATATGAGTGTTGACGATGTATCGCGAAAGTACTTCCAATTATAAGAAAACTAGACTGTTGATTTTTGACAGCTCTAAACACGTTATACAGTTTTCGTTTTTGAGAACTGACTACAAACTTCTGGGAGATTTAGTCGAATTCAAACAAACAAAAAAAGATTTTTGGCTCCAACGTGAGGTAATTTTGACATTTTGAACTGATCTGATGATTTTTCCACAAAAAAAAAATGTTTAGACGTCAAACGTACGTGGGGTCTGGAAAATAAGTCGACACTGTCTTTTGGAATCAGGTTTTTTTCTAGAGCTTCACCTGTTTATAAATTTCGATAATCAAAAAAAGATAATTTTTGGCGCACAACGTGGGGAAATTTTGATATATTTTAATTTATTCATTCTTTTTTGAAATGGATAGTTTATTATGAATTTCGATAATCAAAAAAAGATAATTTTTGGCGGTCAACGATGGGATATTTTGACAAATTATAATGTATTTACTCATTTTTTTTACTGGATAGTTAATTTTTGAAAATCTCTTTTTTTATCAAAAATAAGTTTTGGCAGAGAACTTGAAATTTTGAACTGGATTGATAATTTTTGATCTCTCAAATTTTTTGAATTCTGATTTTTTAAGGCTTAACCTGTCTCTAATCTTCTATAGGTTAATAAACAAGGGTAATTTTTTGAAACCACAAATTCTCAGGATATTAAGTTATTTAACAAAAAAGCGCCCAACGTGGAAGATTTTGGACAGCAACGAGGTTTAGTCGACAATAACAAAAAATAGTTTTGGCATCCAACTAGATATTTTTAACTGGAATGGTAATTTTTGAACATTCTGGAGATTTAGACAACTTCTCAAAATTATGGAACTCTGCTTTTTTTAGTGCTTGACCTGTCTATAACCTTCTATAATAAAAAAAATAGATTTTCGACACCCAACGTTAGGCAATTTAGACTGTTTGAACCGAAGCTCTGGAGACTTAATCGTCATTTTTTTCATGCTTTTCAACGAATTTTTGGCGTCAAACGTGGGGTTAAACTTTCAAATCAACTGGATTGTTAATTCTTGAAAACTACAAACTTCTAAAATTTTTTTTTTGCGCCCAACGTGGGGAAAAGTTGACACTTCACTGTAGACTGTGGTGATGACTTTTAACAACTACTACAAATTTCCTGGAGTTTTCGACTTTTAATAAAAATGACAGATGACGCCAGCAAACCAAATTCTTGGAAATGATGCATCTCGAGAAGTCTGGCATCTACAAAAAAATGCCAAGAGACACTTTTTGTGGAGAATCTGTTCTATTCTTCAAAAAAACCCTTTTTATACTTGGATGTTATATTATGCAGAAATTCCCTTACACAATGCACCAAATGTAAATTCATTTTTTGCACCAAATTTCCGCATAACAATGTTTCAATCGGCATTACCCCAATTACACGAAATGCCCCCCGTGGCGTGGTCACGAACTCAAATTAACCCCCATCATTTGCGACATGCAATAAACTCGAAGTCATATAATATATACGGCCGTGAACGTATTCGGTACAAGAAATACAACTTTTCCTTACTTTCTATCTACCTGGGCAATATTTCACGAATTTATGTCACTTTTACTTCGAGACATGGGGGAGGTTTTGATGGAGAAGTCTGTCGTTAAAAAGACAGTTCTAAAGCGGGGAAAACTGAGTGGTGGGATCGTCTGAAGTAGCACAGTCTGTTTAATTATCTTCGAATTGATTTTATTACTCCGTGCGTTCGGTGTATACAATATTTTAGAATAAGCATCGGTGGTTCAGTGGTAGAATGCTCGCCTGCCACGCGGGCGGCCCGGGTTCGATTCCCGGCCGATGCAAAGCTTTTTTTAAGTGGAAATAAATGCGATCTCTCCTATAAACAAATAAGTTTATTGATTTCATTCATACCGATCAGGGTGATTAATGATTGTCCAGATACTAGAATCAATTTCTTGTTTTGATTGTGAAGTGTGAAGACATTCGATATCGATCAACATCATTTTGATCCATATATTGTGAGGTTTTTGTTTTGTTTATCTGTCTAAGGTCTAAGCTGAAATTACATCGATACAAGACATTTCAATATCGATTATGCTATTATTATTCATACTATCGATATCACGCACTATTTATACTTTTTTTCATTATGCTTTCTATGTTTATAAAAACTGTTTTTAGTGGCCAATCTTGCAATATTTATACTTCTCAATTATTATTTTTATACTTCTTGACCCTTATTGTTTTATACTCCGCACTAACAACTGTTTTAGTGGCCGATTTCAGTCTTGCACTATTTATAATTCTCGTATTATTCCTTTCAATGTTTATACTCCGCCGTATACATATATATCTTTCTTCATCATGTCTTTTATTTCCAAAAAACTGTTTCCAGTTTGCATTCTTGGTCTTGCACTATTTATTCATCTGGACCCCGATTGTTTTATACCTCATACTGTTTATACTTTTTATTATGCCTTCCATGTTCAAAAAACTCTTTTTCGTGATCACTATTTGTACTTCTTGACTGGCTGTTTTATACTCCGTTGAAGTTGACCACGCAATCTATTTGATATCGACAAATCACATAGCCCACCTCAAATTACAAGTAAAAATAAATAATTAAATTCGCATTGCCCAAGAAAACCATATTTACCACCCCTTTGCATGGCACCAACCCCGATTAGGGTCATGCAACTTTTCGATACATAATCACAAATTTTTTTGCCTAGTCACGCAATATTTTGCGACACCCGGTACAACTCAAGGTTAACAGAAAAAAAAGTGTTTTTCCCCTTTTCCGACCCATAAACTAGTTTGCTTTGCAGAGTTTTATTACTGCCTCGTAAAACTATGGGACTATGGGCCCGAAATGTGATTGAACTTGTTCTGAGTCATTCCGATTACGTCATCGCGCGCTGTTTTATCCAGTTTTAGCGGCATAAATAGTTGGATAACTTGTATCCATGAGCTGGGGAAAGTTTCTGACTGGACGGAGGTGGGGCGGATGGGTGGATGTGGCGGTGGAGTGGGGGAAGGTTGGATTTTTGCGTGGTTAGATTTAGTATCTGGAAAACTGAGGGGTTTAGCGAAAGATATGTCATCAAGATATTTTTATTCATTTATTTTTGATGGTTTTTCCAGTACAAGCTGATGAATTTTGAACTATATATAGAAATTGATGAACAATTCCCAGTTTCATTTTTTGCCAAAATCAAAAAAAACCTATGGGGTTAAGCAAAAAATGTGTTGAAAGCAAAAGTAAAGAGCATTTAATTTTTTATAAAAAGTTTCGCATACATTTTACTGTTGGGGCGACAGCTTGTCCATTACAGGCTAATGAAGTTTGAACTATGTATACGTACAGGAATAAATGACAAATTCCCGGTTTCACTTTTAGCAAAAAATATGTCATCAAAAAAGTGAAGATTATTGAATTTCCTCTACAAAGTTAACCATCATTTTTTTTATAGAAGCGATAGTTTTTTTCAGTACAAGCTGATGAAGTTCAAACTACTTATGACTACTACTTGATGAAACATTTCCAGTATCACTTTTCGTCAAATTTCAAAAAAACTATCGGTTGTATCAAAAAAAACATGTTATTAGAAGAAATGGAGATAATTAAATTTTCTATAAACATTTTTTTATAATGTTTTTCTTAGAGAAGCGATAGTTTTCCGAGTACAACCTGATGAATATGATTGATAAAAAAAAATCCTGTTTCACTTTTCGACAAATCTCACAAAAACTAAGGGGTTTAGCAAAAAATATGCCATGAGATAAAATAAGGGGAACACAATTTTTCATAAAAACCCATTTTAATACTTTTTTTGTAGGGGCGACAGTTTTTTCATTAGAAGTTGGTGAAGTTTCCACTATCAACATTATTGAGAACTTCTCTCCCCTTAGCAAATATCAGGAAAACGGTGAAGTTTAACAAGAAATACATATATAGTGAAAGTAAAGGGAACAAAATTCTCTATAAAAATTTTTTTTGTCCAACCCATAGATTTCCCATTACAAGACAACTCAAGTATTAAAAATTTTACATCCCCAAAGACAATTATCGCAAATTCCACTTCCTCCGTCGGACTCTGGAGCGCGAGTTATCGGCTCGACGGTCGTCAGTTTGACGACGCCAGTCGTCGCGGCGCCGCCATCGTCGACAAGGCGTCGTCGTCGATTTGCGTGCTTAAATGTCACTCATTTGCAGTCTTTATTGCTGCAGGTATAGCATTGCAGTAGCTGATTTTCACCATTGGCCAAAAGCCAATGCACCAAAAACTTGTTATTGTTATCAATTTAGCAACATCAACACAGGAACTCATCAATGGACAAGTTCAACAAATTGTTGATGTTGATTTGTCACGTATCAATGCGGATATCAATAATTAATAGTATTTAAGTGATGGATTACTGTCATGGTTATCATAGACGAAAATGAACTTCCTCATCATCGCCTCTTTGCTCTCTGTAGCTGTAAGTCACCCCCTTTCATTTGTAAAATCTCAATTATTTTTTCACAGGTTGCGACCCTATGCCCTCAAGAAGCCATCATCACCAAGACCACCCCATACAACTCCAAACTGGCCCTCTACCAGAAATTCCCTCTTCTGTATAAACTCCGCGCCAAAATCTGCCAAGCTGCCTGCGACAAGCTCAAAGGACTGGAAACTGAGACCTCCAAAGTGAAAATCCTCAGTTTTCCTCCTCCTCCACCTGCGCCATGTGCCGTTGCTCCTCCCGCTCCCATCCCATGTGAAGTTGTTGCTCCTTCCGCTCCGGTTCCATGTGAAGTTGTTGCCCCCTCTCCTGTTCCCTGCGAAGCTGTTGCTCCACCTCCAATGGAGGTACCATGTGGGGAGTGCGCGGAATGCAAGACGTGCCAGAAGATGACTCCGGAAATTTGGCACTTGATCACCACCTTGGGTGGGTTGGGAAGTTTGCCTGGAGGGTGTAGTTGTGGACAATAATAAGTGGTATAGAGTTTGGAGAATAATAAATTGGGATTGATATGATTTGAGATGTTTTATTTATGGTTTGATGATATTATGGTATGGTAATGGTTAAAGAGAGAGATGGCTCTGTAACACCATGAGAAAGAGGAGGAGATTCTCTATAAATTTCGTGAAAATTTTGGATACTTGTCATAGGAAAAATTTCGAGATATTGAGCGTTAAACTTTATGTTTGACTAGAGAAACAATGCCACTTGTTGGTATGGGTCTTACATTTGACCTTATGGTTTGGAAATCGAACGAGATAGAGAAGGGGCTGTAAGACCATGAGAAAGAGGAGAAAATTCTCTATAAGCTGCGTCAAAACTTTGGAAATTTGTTAGGGGAAAAATTTCGATATATTGAGCGTTAAAGTCTAGGTTTGACTAGAGAAACAACGTCGCTTGTTTATATGGGTCTTAAATTTGACCTTATGGTTTGGAAATGGTATGAGATAGAGGTGGCGCTGCAACAACACGAGAAAGAGAAGAAAATTTCCTGTGAAACAAGTCAAAATCATAGATATTTTTTAAAAGAAAAGTCTCGAGATATTGAGCGTTAAAATTGAGGTTTGACTAAAGAAAAGAGAAATAATCTCCCTTGTTGGTATTGGTCTTACATCTGACCTTGGAGTTGGGAAATGATATGAGATAGAGATGGCGCTGTAGCATCATGGGAAAGAGGAGGAAGTTTTCTATAAATTACGTCAAAATTTCGGTTATTTTTCATAGGAAAAAATACGAGATAATAAGTGTAAAAGTTTAGGTTTGACTAGGGTAACCAGGTCCCTTGATCGTTTAGTGATCCTATGATTTGGAAATGGAACGAAATAGAGGTCGCGCCTTAGCACCATGAGAAAGAGGAGGAAGTTTCCCATCATTCACGTCAATTCATTTATTTTTTTGCAAAAGAAAAATTACAAGATGTCAAGAGTTGAAATGTATGTTCTACTAGAGCACCAACATCCATTGGTATAAGTCCTACATTTGACCTTGTGGTTTGGCAATGGTACGAGATAGGGATGACGCTCTAATACCATAAAAAAGAGCAGGAGCTTTCCTATAAATCATGTCAACCAAATTGAGAACAAACCCAATCACTCATATAAAAATAGCAGAAAAAAATTTACTCAGCAAATTTCCACCCCTTTCAGTGAATCATATGGAATGACTCATAAGGGTGGAATTTCGCATTGAACTTTTCACAGTGTCCAAACACACAAATATGGCGATCACGTGAGTGGGCGCCCTTTGCGTGGCACGGGGGACCCTAAAATTTTGCGCCATGTGAATTTTAATCAGCCAACGACAGTAGTAATAATTCAGTTAATTATTGGCTGAGAATTTGCGGTTTAGAAGGGTAGATTTCCTGTTGATTTGAGTGTATTCACTATTTATAATTAATCATTTTTTTATGATTGTATTCAAATTGGTTGTTAATGCATTTTTCTTTGAGGACGACCGTCTCAATACTTTTGTAAATGGGATATAATATTGACATTATGGAGGATCTTTTGAAGAAAATTTTATGTCTTCAACTATGTTTATGAATGGTTTTTTGATTGAACCAGTTTTTTTAGATATTTTTGGTTAAAAAAAAATGTCACTTCATAAGCCAATGAAGTCACTTCAGTACATTATGGTGACTGTAACTTGAAAAGTATTTACGATTTTTTTGATGGATCAGTGTTGCCAACCTTAAAAAAATACAATATTTTGAAGGCTGTATTTCTGGAATTTTTCTTACATCACCCTGTATACAGTGTGACCCATTTGTTTTGGGAACACCCTGATAAAAAGTTTATTTCTTAACCGATTTGGTTCGTTTTTTTTTTGGATTGTAGAGCTCGAAAAATTGTATATTCTTGGCAAAAAGTGACCTTCGCCATTTTGACTTCAAGGCCTACTATGTTAGTTTTTAAGAGCAAAATTTCAGGAAACCATATTAGCGTTTTTTTTAGAAAAAATCTGTGTGCGCCACTGGATTCAGCATCCTTTAAAACGGGTCTATACAAATTTTCAACCGAAAATATCAAGTTGAAAAAAATTAAAAATTCGCACTTTAACAATCTTTGATTCTATCAAAACAAATAAAAATGACATAAAACTAAAAATTTGTAACTTCTACCAAACCACCATCAACTTCAATGCATTTATCATTTCTTTTGATAGAATCAAAGATTGTTAAAGTGCGAATTTTTAATTTTTTTCAACTTGATATTTTCGGTTGAAAATTTGTACAGACCCGTTTTAAAGGATGCTGAATCCAGTGGCGCACACAGATTTTTTCTAAAAAAATCGCTAATATGGTTTCCTGAAATTTTGCTCTTAAAAACTAACATAGTAGGCCTTGAAGTCAAAATGGCGAAGGTCACTTTTTGCCAAGAATATACAATTTTTCGAGCTCTACAATCAAAAAAAAAAACGAACCAAATCGGTTAAGAAATAGACTTTTTGTCAGGGTGTTCCCAAAACAAATGGGTCACACTGTATATTTTGATTGATTTTTTATATGTAGAGAAAGGTCCAAAAAATCCACTGGTAACAATTTCAAGTCTCTTTAAGGATCAGTAGTGTTGCCTGCCTAAAAAAATGTTCTACATATTTTTCAGACTGTATTTCAGGACTTTTTTCACATCACCCAGTATGTATACATACGGTCCACTCTGAAGTCGCCCACCCTGTATTAGGTATCGATGATTTTTTGTTTAAAACATACATTCTGGGATTTTATTAACATCTTATTAATTAGAACGTACAGGAAGACAGTATAAGTATTAAATTAACAAATGAACAAAAAAAATAACCAAAACAGTAACATTTTTTTTTTTAATGTGAACAGGGAGGTTTTTGGTCATTCTGATTAAGATTCCGTTGTCAGTTTTTTTCTAAAAAATCCCCTAATACGATTTTCTGAAATTTGACCCACTTTGAACCCCCATAATCACCCAAAAGTACGTCCCAGAAACTGATTTGGTATAATGTTCGAAAAGTGTTTGACGAGACCTAACAAACAAACAAAAAATGAAATTCGGTTAATAAACAAAAATGTTACAGGGGTGGGACACTTCAGAGTGGACACCCTGTATATTTCAATTGATTTCTAGAAAAAGATCAAAACAATTCACTGGTCAAAATTTCAAATCCCTGTTTTTTATAGTTTTTGCGTTACGAATTTTTTTATGGATCAGTGTTGCCTGCCTAAAAAAAATGTCAACACATTTTGAAGGAGGTATTTCTGGACTTTCTCCCACATCAGCCTGTATATATTTCCATTGATTTTTCTAGAAATAGGTCCAAATAATCCACTGGTGGCAATTTCAGGTCCCTGTTTTTAATGAGTTACGATTTTTTGTATGGATCAGTGTGGCCCGCCCAAAAAAATGTTTTGAACATATTTTGAAGGCTGTATTTCTGGACTTTTTCTCACTTCACCCTGTATATATTTCCATTGATTTCTCTAGAAATAGGTCCAAAAAATCCACGGGTGACAATTTCAGGTCCTTGTTTTTTGTAATCTTTGAGCTCAAATTTTCTTATGGACCAAAGCCGCATGCCTAAAAATCTTTGTAATACAGTTTTCCCCAAATCAGAATGAACAATTGAGAATGACTGAAGCGTTGCCTCTACAACGCGAGAAATTCGAACGAATATGCCTAAAAAAGCCTCCAGGTTACTGTAACTAAGCTCAATTTTCACACAGAAAACAAAACCAAGATCCCACAGGCAAAAATACGTTTCCCATTCGCACAAAAAGGCTCTTAATACAAAATTAAACGACTTCAATTTGGCATCAAGCTTTTTTTATCACCGACACACGCAACGGTAAACAAGCGTATGTCCGCAATAACCCAAAAGGGAACATGAAAAACCGTTTAGTCTTTTCCGGGAATACGCACTGTTCCCCGGGGAAAGCCACATACATTCGTCTCTTAATGAATAAGACTTTTTTGTTTTGCACAACAAAAGTGGATGCGAAAAGCAAAAATCTAGTTTTACTATTCAACCAATGATGGATAGAGCGATCCAGACTGAAATTACCTGGAAAAAACAAACCTGTTTGCGTAGTGCCCCTTTTGCGCGATATTGCCTGGCGGGCTTGTTTCTTCGCCCCAATCGATTGTGTGACATCTTGTCTTTATGTCCTGGATCGGCATCCAGGAATCCAATTCCTTGCCTGGCATATTGCAGGACGATCCACTTGTGGATTGGGTTTATTTTCTCTTTGTCGCAGAGCCGGAGTTTTTGCATTTTAAAAGGGAAACTCAATATTGAATGGTAAATAGCAATTTGAACGGCCCGTTATATTGAATATTGAAAAGGTCGCCCTCTGATGAGTTCTAAGAGATCTCATTTTTTCAATATTATATTACCAGGAATAACACATTGATCTAAAGATTTTACAATAAATTCCATCAAGGCGGTCATCCTTAAAGCTATTTATCAACTTCCTTTGGATCGTCTCCCTTCAATCACAGGTCGCTGTATCAAAATTAGGCACTGATTCAATAACCCTGGTTTAAATCAAACCACATATTAAGACGGCCGCCCTTTGATTTTTACGTTAATTTGAATATTGAGATGGTCGCCCTATAATCAATGGTCTTTGGTTCCAATTATACATTGATTTGAAGACCCTATATTAGATCCCGTGACATATTAAGATGGCCGCCCTTTGGTGTTTATGTCAGTTCCATTATTGAGAGGAAAAAAGTAGTAGGGAGCAGTCAAAATGAGAGGCCCGTCAATTACAAGCCACTCACGAAAATTTTCACGTAGATCCATCAGTGAAATAGTCTCCTCAAAAAAGTGTTTGTATTTATCTGAGGATTGAATCCTATTTTGTATTAAGACGGTCGCCCTTTTGGCTTCATGTCAGTTTCAATATTGATAATATGTTCGCCTTTTGATCAAGGATATTTGGTTCAAGTTTTACAATAATTTGATGACTCTAGATTGAATCCCATTGCATATAATGACGGTCGCCCTTCATTTTTTATATCAGTTTTAAAATCGGGATGGTCGCCTATTTATCAATGAAGTGGTGAATACGTTGATTTAAAGACATCAGATTGAATTCCCTTACAAATCAGGTTGGTAGCCCTTTGGTTTTTTGGTCGCCTTTTCATGAAGGATCTTAGGATTCACGTTTTACATTAATTTGAGACATAAGTTTTTAATATCAGCTTCGCCCATCAATCAATAAAAATATCCGCCGGTTTAGTTTAAACAACCCAGACTCAATTCCATTACATATTAGGCTTGTCGCCATTTGGTGTTTATGTTGAGTTACATTTTGAGATGGTCGCCCTTCAATCAAAAGATCTCAGGTTTCATTGATTTGAATCCCATCAAATATTGAGATAGTCGTCCTCAAGTTATTTTTGTCAGTTTCAATATTGAGAATTGTGATGGTCGCCCTTTAATCAAGGGTTTATTTGGTTATATGTACATGGATTTGGAAACTCTAGATTGAATCCTATTACATATCAAAAGGTTGTTGGAAGTGAAACTTTATTTTCGAAAAATTTCAATAACTTTTAAACGGATAAAGATAACAGATCCAAAATTGGTATAATAGTACAACTTCATTGACCTTCTATTTGGACGTCAATTTTTGTTTTAATAATAGAACTATATTATTCTAATTAATGATGTAACTAATATCTGTTTTTTTTCCATTATTCAATACTAATCATTATATCGTATACGATACCCCTCATAAAATATTTTGCTGATAACGTCCTTGTCTTCCATACAGTTTGATACCCCAGAAATTGTCTTTGCGAATCTCATCATCCAATATGATACCCCCGAAAAATATTTCTGGAAAAAATATCATTTTTATTCAATACACATCTTTATTCTCTGTCTCCATATCATATTCTGTAGAAAAATATTCTATTGCATTGTCCTCAGCACTTAGTTACCTTTAACATGATACCACACCACACAACTGATATAATTAACCTTTCATCAAAATATTTTGTTTTGTTATTAAACACAATTTGATGACTCACAATCGTACTTTATAATATGGATTGGTTCAATATGATTGATACTTGATAACAGCAATATTTTAAACATAATCATAATGATGATCCAAAAATCATGATATTTTGAAAAAGCTACTACTGGGGTACTGTTTAAAAAAATGTCTATTAAGTTGGAAAACAGTATCAATATTTTTGTCATCGTGATTCCTCTCAATATGATACACCACAAATGATACTTTGAAGAATACATCAATCTATCAAAAGTGATACTTTCGAAAGAATTTGTTTTTTGAAAAAAATTGTGATTCGTCTCAATATGAAACGCCACAAAAATATTACTTGAAGAGGGCAACATTCAATATGATACCCCAAAATTGATACTTTCGTAAAAATTCTCTATTGCTTTTGAAAACAGCACCAATATTTTTGGCATTATTGATTATGATTACCTACTTTCAATATGATACATACTTAACAAATGATACTTTGAAAAGGACATCATACAATATGATAATTTTTATACCTTTGACAAATTTTTCTAATTTTTTTGTTAAAATGAATATCAATATTTTTGACATTGTGATTCCTTTCAATACGATATCTACGACTTAACAAGAGGACATCATTCAATAGTATGATATCAAAAAACTGATACTTTTCGAAGATTTTTCACTTTCTTGTTGGACAGTATCAGTATGTTTGACATTGTGATAATATCCAACAAATGATACTGTGAGAAAACATCTTTTAGTATGATGCCCCAACATTTATACTTTCGAAAAATTCCTTTATTTTCCAGTTTATGTTCAACTATTAATATTTTTTACATTGTGATTCATTTCAATATGATACTCCGCAAAAATATTACTTCGAAGACGGCATCATTCAATATGATACCCCGAATTTGATACTTTCCAAAGAATTCTCTTTTGTTTTGAAGAGTGAAAAACAGCATCAATATTTTTGGCATTATGATTACTTTCAATATCATACTTAACAAATGATACTTTGAAAAGGATATCATTCATTTATCAATATGTATGTAGGTATATCAATATTTTTTACTACAAATGATTCTCTAAAGAGGACATCATTCAATATGATATCAAAAAACTAATACTTTTGAAAGATTTGTCCACTCTCTTGTTGAGCAGTATCCATATTTTTGACATTCTGATAGTGATTTTTTTCAAAACTATACTCCACAATCGATAATTTGAACAGAACATCATTAAATATGATACCACCCAAAAATTGATACTTTTATCTTATTATTAATAATAATAATAATAATAATAAAGCTCTTTATTTCTTATTATGAAAGTACATTCCAGATCCTAGACAGAAAACAGAAACATACTGCATGAAAAGAAATAGCGTGCAACATGCAGTGCAAAGTTAGTCTTTGATAAAATCTGATAAGGAATACGGCTCTATATTAATTAATAATTGTTTCACTCGGCACTTGAAAAGTCTTGAGGATTGCAAGTCTCTGATGTCACTGGGTAATGTGTTGTACATTTTCATGCACATGTAGTAGGCACTTTTTTCTGTGAGCGTCAACCTATGTCGTGGGTAATTGACCGTTGTGTGTCTTGTATTGTAGCTGTGGTATGTCTCAAGATTGAAGAGTGTTCGGTTTTTGTAGAAAAACACTAGGCATTCAAGTATATAGAGTCCGTAGACTGTTAGGATGCCATTTGATCTGAAGGTCCCTCTGCAACTTTCTCTATATCCCTTTTGGTAGATAAGCCTCATTATTCGTTTTTGAGTGACAAATACTCGGTCGGTCCAACTGCTTTTGCCCCAGAAGATGATCCCGTATCTCAGAATGGATTCGAAATTAGCATAGTAGATGGTTTTTATGCTCTTCTTATTCAGGTAATTTCTTATCACCCTAATTCCATAGCACACTGAATTAAGTCGCTGCAGCAAGCTCTTTATATGTGCTGACCAGTCCAAAAACTCGTCTAGATGAACTCCCAGGAACTTGGTTTCTTCTTTGACATCGATAGTGGTGCTGTCCAGGTTAATTTTAGCTGGAGTCAAGGCGTTTGAGAGTTTAGTTCTGAAGAACATCACATTGGTTTTGTTCTGGTTAAGGATGAGTTTATTCCGGGAGAACCAGTCGGCAGTGTTCCGGAAGAGGGAGTTCCCCCGTTCAATCAGATCTGATATTGTTTTCTCACCAGTTAATAGATTGGTGTCATCGGCATAGCACGTCAGTTCATGATTTCTTCCTGCTTCTTCATAGCATAGGTCGTTTAGGAAAATTACGAATAACAATGGACCAACGATGCTTCCCTGAGCTACTCCCTGTGTTACCGTTCTGGCTTGGGAAACATAGGATTTTCCATCTTTGACGACCTTCACCATTTGTTGTCTCTCGGAGAGGTAAGATGAGAATAGTTCAAGAACATTTCCCCTGATACCATAGCGTTCTAGTTTTTCCAGTAGTACGGTGTGGTCGATGGAGTCATAAGCTTTACTCAGATCAAGGAATATCCCCATAGCTATGTGGCTCTTTTCAAGAAGTTCCATGATTCTTCTTGTGAATTGGAATATAGCGGTGCTTGTAGAAGATCCTGGTACATAAGCATGTTGATGTCTTTCAATTAGGTTGCACTTAATCATGAAGTTGAGGGTTAATTAGATATTTTGAAAAAGGACATCATTCAATATGATAACACAATAATAATATCACCCCAAAATTGATAGGTACTTACTTTTGAAAAAATGTATCTCCTTTTATTAAAGAGGACCTATGTCAATATTTTGGAAATGAATTGTGATTCCTCTCAATATGATACTTTTCAACATGTTGCCCAAAATTGATACTGTTGAAAGATTTTTTTTTCGATCTGTAAAAAGAGAAAAAAGGATAACTTTTGAATGCAATAATGGATTGGTTTACCGAATTTTGGATTATACACCTTCAAACGTACCAATTTGCTTATGAAGTTCATTTTTGTTAAAAAAAAACAATGACGGTGTGTTTTTCCATTGTAACCTCCATATTGTAACCAACAAGTCAAACTTTTAGGAAGATACCATTGAAAATGATACCCCAAAATTAATGTTACTGTGAAAAGGACATCATCCAATATGATATGATACCACAAAATTGATACTACTGAGAACGTTCTCTTTATTTCTTTTTGTTGAACAGTTCATCAATGTTTCTGACATTGTGTTTCCTTTCAATATGATATCCAACAAAAATGATACTTGAGGATGACATCTTTCAGTATGATTGTATGATACACCAAAATTTATACTTTTGATTTTTTCGTTTTAGTACATATCAATATTTTTTACATTATGACTCCTTTCAATATGATACTTTGAACAGGACATCATTCAATATGATACACCAGACGTGAAAAGAATTTTGAAACCGCAGTCAAATAAAGCAACCCTCAAACAAATAGCCTGTCACTCCAAAACTTCTCCATAGAACAAATCGTCAAGGCAAATTACCCGCTCCACGATGGGGAAGCCGGAATTCGATTAATACGTTCATTGAAACTAATGATGGCGTCTTCATTGTCAGTCCAGCAGTGCGTCTTATCGCATTATCCCTACGTGACCCGCGTGGAGGAAATTTTCCACCCCCCATCGGATAATGCGAATTCAATTTCAAAAAAGTTTCAACTTATTTACGGCCATTTGTCTGTGTCAAAACGTGGCGCTACAACTTGACAAATACCAAAATAATCGATTGTTTTTTTAAAGCACAAATTGACTCATGATTGGGCGTGGGGGGAGGGGGAGAAATACGGCCGTTCTGGACACCTGGATGAGGGGATATTGGAAAATCTTGTTGGAATCAGCCGCATATGGGTTTTATGATTTCATATTGTTTTCTGAATGGGACAAACAAGGATTTTGGCTTTGAACGTTCATGTGAAATGGTCTTGTGGCCGATATTGCAACGCTATAGAATTTTGAATGTCTTGTATTTCGACAAGCGTTGATATTACGGATAAACTTTATGGTTATTTATTCAATATTGGTGAAAAAAATGAAAACTTCTGTTAGGTTCATTAAACAAACACAAATGCCACATCCCTCCGCCCCATAAACCTCAATAAACCCTTCGAGGCACACCTCTAAAATCACTTCGCCGGAAAAAGTGCATCCAATCTCCATTCAGAACAAGAAAATCACTCCAATAGCCTAAATAATTCAGTTTCGGGGGCTAATAAGAGATATCATAGAGGGTAGTCCGCCCCCCAATTTTCCGCTTTCCGTAGCTTTGTTTTCCGACGAGCGCACAAATCTTGAGAAAAGCAATTTCGGAGGCGGCTTTTGCGAGGTGATAAAGATTCATTACGTTCGGGGAAAAATTCACTGTTCCCCCGTTTTCCTTCCTTATTCTTTGTTTTGCTAAAACAGGTCCATCTCCATTATCTTAAGAAAACTATTTTCTTGGAAATGTAAAAGCTATTATTTATTTAGCACTCGCCACTTGACTGAGAGTGGTGTAGGACTACTGGCGTGACGTCATCGTTGTTCGTATTGAGCAATCCTTTCTTGTTACGTCCTGAACCTGAAAGTTCTCCCCCACTTCGTGGAAAACCGGAACGCGACCGAACGTCGCGGGCGTGCCTCGTTTGTTGAATGGACTGCATGAAGCGCTTCGTTTGTGTTCCGTCATAATTTAGCAGGGAACTTTAGCTTTTTCACGTCATCTCGCATTCCTGACGAATTCAAGAAATATTTTTTTCAATTTCTGTCAAAACTAAGTGTTACGGTTCTTTTTCGAAAAAATACGAACATTTTTATGTAATTTTGCAGTTTTAAGAGTGAAATCGTAGTTTTTAAGGCGTTTTGATTGCTTATTTGCAATTATTATGATTTTCCAGTTATAAAAAGCGTCAATAATAATAGATTTGTTTGTTATTCTCCAGTAGTGCACACGAATTTACACTTTTATACACTGCGGCGTTGTGTGGCGTAATCAGGGTGGTGATTCTCGAGTTTATCTCCGGAGAATGTGGTAGAAAAACTGTCAAAATTATCTAGTAAAACTTGACAGATTCTCTAAAACATTTTCTGGAGAAAACTCGAGAATCGCCACCCTGTGTAGGATGCACATTACTGCACTAGTTACACCAGATCAAGAAAAGTGTAGTGTGGTGTAGGTGGAATACGGTGGGGAGCCTGTTTCGTGTATTTTGTGAAGGCTGATCAAATGGAATAGTCTCCGGTCCTTCGGTGGTGAAAATTCAGCTAATTTTATACCCTTCAAATTCAATATCCTCATACGAAGGCACTACAGTCTAAAAAAACTCTCTTATACAGTTTCGCTTCTTGCGGTCATGAGCATTTAAAACTATTTCAGTCAAGCTGTCTTCAGAACTTAAACACAGAAGTACCTTCATCCTCGTCTACAATTTCCGACATTATGATCCCCAATACTATACTTTTTGGATCAAAATCCATCGGTGTTTGTGAAATCTTTGTCTGTATATTATTAGGTTCGAATATCTGCACTACAAATTTCCTTTCCACTGGTAGCCATAAGTTACACCAACAATCTGCACTTCATCGAAATAATAAACACACATAATAATTCCGTGAAAAGTGTCATAAGTCCTTGAAAAAATTTCATCGATTGGTGAAAATGTTCAAAATATTACATTCATTTCTCATTTTGACGAAAAATGTTTTTGTCCAGGATATATCAAAATTCTTTCAAAAGTGGATTTCGGAAAAGTTTTGTGAACCATTTCGGAACTTTCACAGTTGATATGTTTATAGTAATATGAACTAGCAAAACCCTCAAATGAAAATTAAAAAAAAGCTGAATCGATTTTACTGTTACAGATTTATAATCAGATTCAGAACTTATAGAGTCGAGAGAAACACTTCTCAAATTCACTCAAACCTTTGTTTCGAGAAAATAATCAAGAGAAATCTGAATTATTTTGATCAATTATAAATTCAAGTCGAACAAGATTAAGAAAAAAATACTTGAAAACAGTTTTGGAATACGTGAAATCGCAGGTTTAATAAACATTATGTGAACTTTTGAAAAAAAAAATGAGAACTCTTGAATTTCGTTCATAGTGCAATAAAAGAGAAAAGTTAAAACTCAGTGAATAATTCAAAATTCCCGAAATTCAAAATTAAAAAAAAAAAATCCAAACTTTTTTGAATCACCTCTGTGGAAAAGGATACCGAACGTAAAAATGAAAGTATGTTTGGAAAAATTACAAGAAAAAGTCAGAACCAAGTGGATAAGTGAAAATTCCGTAAAAACCTCGTAATAATACCACGATCAGATAACAAAACCAAGCCAACTCCACCCTCGGAACACACCCACCGCTTCAAGCACCTCCAAGCAACATTTCGGAACCGACCCACGTTTTCCGCGACAAGCTTCGCTTATCAAAAGCACGAGCTGTCAGCTGAGCTTGCTTTTCCGATTGGCGGTGCTGCTTGCTTAATATAAATAATTTTAGTTTTCGCATCAATTTTGCGTTTTTTTCACAAACCCCGCCCGCGAAAAACCACGCGCAAAGTGCCCGTTCACGCTTGTGTTGGAATCAACCGCTCCTGAACTTTTCCGGTGAGTAAAAACAGCAGGAAAACGAAATGTAAGGTTAGGATTGGGTTGTGTTTTTGCGAGTTTTTTGTGCTTCAAACCCGCTTTTATAAGCTTCAATCATCAGTGAACTGTGACACAACCCCTATTACACTTGATTATCACAAAATTAACCTCTAGACTACTATATCAGGAACATTAAGCTATCCATATGTAGGGGCAACGTTGTCACATAGTATCCTGTGGTAGTGACAAACTATTAGTCATTTCCTTTGCACATTTGGCACTTGGTTCAACGAAATAATATTTGCCTCATTCGCTGATGGTATAACATCAATGTTTTAAACATTTATAAAGATTTTATGAGTAAATTACGATGGGCTGTAACTGCTACTGGCAACACCGTCTGTATTGGGTTTACACAGTGGTTGCTATGGTTTTTGTTTTGTTTTTCGTTTTTAATGGGTTTTTTTATTTTATGCGACTTTGTCGGAGTTTTATTTCATTGTCTTTGGCGCTTTGTCTGTGGTCTCACGGACATTTTACATTGTTGCAAAGCAGGTACTACTTTCTTTTTTGTAATAATTGTATCTGTATTTCTCAAACCATACGTAGGTAGGTACTTACTTAGTGGAAGAAAGCTTTAAGGTTTTTTTTTTATGGAAAATTCAATTTCCTGAAACTCTGTTCTCATGGTTTTTTTCGCTTAGTTTGATAGTTTTTGAGATATCATCAAAACAGTGGAGCGCGTTGCAGCATTAGGTATTTTATCAAATTTGACTTTCTGTCGAATTTTTGATTGTTTTGTTTTTTAAATTATGGTTATGCAGTAATTTTATTATTTTTTATACTTTGACTATTATTGTTGATGGTTTTTATTTTATCATTTTCCACTTATGTTCGTTATTTTGTTTTTGTTTTTTTTGACATTTTTTATTGAACTTTTGCATAAAATGAAAGTGAAAATATTTCTGATTTTGTTGATTTTAGTGATTTGGCTCAAAAAATTTGATTTTGATTTGTGGATGGTTTTCGGAAGTAGTTCCAATGATTTTTTGTGTTCAAAAACAGGAATTAAGGAAAATTTTTGAGCAGTTTTTTTTAACATGAGATTGTTTTTCGAAGTGATTTTTTTTTTTTTTAAGGATTTTTCGAGTACAGCTTCAAATTTTTGTATAGTTTCTGGAATTTCTCCACAAATATTGCAGATTGTTAATAAAGACCTTAAAACAAATTTGCCAATAAGAATAGGAGTGGTTTGACAGGTAGAAATGAAAAATTCTATACGTTTTTTCTTTTGAAATTATTTTCCCCATAAGATAATTGCTCAAACCAACGTGTCCAAGTGAAGTTACCTTTACAAAAATATAGTAAATTATCTTAGAACCACTAATTTGGTTATAACTGGTGAAAAAAGTTTAATTGAAGCTACGCATGTTATTTCACCTGGTGAAGGGTTAACCAACAATTGCTATGTTGTTCCAGGATCTGGAAATCGAGTGAAAAGGATGAATTGAACGTTTTTTTTTTAAATAACTTTCAAGTATGCATTAATAAGAGGTATTTTGGGAGGATTTGAGGTGGCGCATTACATGTACCTCAAAGAGGAGAGTTTGAGGAGTGACTCCTCTAAATGTCGGACGTCCAGACTCACTTTTCACTGCAACATGAATTTTCGATTCTTTTAAATCAAATCGTCTTTATTCCCTCCTCAATGAAAATATTCATAGGCGGTATCTTAACAGGATTTGGAGTGGCGAATTATACAGGGTGTTTCCTAACCTCTGTGACAAAATGAAAGGGGTGATTCTTCGCTTAATTTTAAGACGAAAATGTGGTATAACTTTTTTTCGAATTTCGCTTTGTTTCCAAAATACAGGGTGTTTAATTTTTTTTTTTGATTAGTTTTTTATTTTTAACTTTTTTTTATTTATTTAGTGTTTTTGAATTCTCCATTAAAATGATTATGATTGATTGCTGTATTTGTTAAAAAATTCAACATCAGCGATAAAATTACTTTTTGCGTCAAAACTCACTCAACTAGATTTAATTTTTTATCTCAAAAATTAGGCAAGATACGATGAAAATTCAAGAGATCAAAAAGTTGCGTTTTTAGTTGAATAACCTGAGAAAAAAATGAAAATGACACAAAAAGTCAGTGGCGTACATTTTTTCCCAATAATATTGGTTGAAGTGCCGCTCGGGACGCCACTGTATTCGATAATTTTCATTTGTTCATGGCAAAATGAGCCCGTTATCACTATAAATACCGTTACCAAACTTCAACAAAATCGAGTAAAAGATAAATTAATTAAAAATATAAAACTAATCAAAAAAAATAAATTAAACACCCTGTATTTTGGAAACAAAGCGAAATTCGAAAAAAAGTTATACCACATTTTCGTCTTAAAATTAAGCGAAGAATCACCCCTTTCATTTTGTCACAGAGGTTAGGATACACCCTGTATGTACCTCAAAAACGAGGGTTTGAGGAGTAGCTCCTGGAAATGTCGGACGTCCTGACTCACTTTCCACTGCAACATGAATTTTCGATTTTTTGTAGTCAAATTTTCTTGATGCACTCGATGAAAATATTTATAGGAGGTATGTTGGGAGAATATGTACCTCAAAGAGAATGTAAATTTCGTCTGAAAAAAGTGAACTAATGGTTCCGCATGGCATTCCAGGCTCTGGAAATCAGACAAAAACAAAGCCTTCCTGATTTTCGCTTTTCAAATTTTATTTTAAATACTATAATCTGTCAAACCTGGACGTCCAAGTGAACATCATTCACTGTACAGGTTGTTCACGTATATTTTGGCCAATAGCTATCTTCGCTAATATTGACCCTAGAGAGAGGTTCAAATTAACAAAGTTGTAGTATTTTTTTCTGAATCATCAGAATTTGTTATCAGAAAAAACAATTGTGCATAAGAAGTCAAAATAATCCAGGCTTCTTATTTTTTTTCTAATGAGAACCCTGTATTTTATCCCATAGTTCGATAGAGAATTTTTACTTGATTTCAAATATATAAGGGTTGGGGGTGTTATCTCTAACGGTTATAGAAATATTAACGTTTTTCTATACAAGGGATAATCATAATAAATTGAAAAACGTTAAAATATCTTTATAACCGTTAAAGATAACATCCTCATCACTTATATATTTGAAATCAGGAAAGAATTATCTATCGAACTAGGGAATAAAATACAGGATGTTCCATTTAAAAAAAAATAAGAGGCCTCAATCAATTGTTTTTACTGATAACAAATTCTGATAATTCAGAAAAAATACCACAACTTTGCTAATTTGAACCACTATCTAGGGTTGATATTAACGGAGATAGCTATTGGCCATAATACAGGGTGTTACTTAATGGTATGTCATAATTTTAAGGGGAAGTTCCTGGATACATTTTAAATCGAAAAGGTCATATAAACTTGAGTCTAAAAAAATAAATAAAATAAAATAAAATAAAATAAAAAAATAAAAAAGTGTGTTCCTATACCATAATATTCTGTGGCAAAATTCAGTTCAATATCTCAAATCGTCTTTGGAAAATGTATTAAAAACTGAAAATAAGATAAATCTTTAAAACCAAGCATTTTAAGACCCAAGTTTATATGACCTTTTCGACTTGAAATTTATCCAGGAACTTCTCTTAAAATTATGACATACCATTAAGTAACACCCTGTATACGTGAACTCTCTGTACTAGTCTGTACCCTGTGAATTTGATCCAGTACATATAATAGACCATAATATAGTCATGAATATCTATTTATAATTTTGAGCATGTTGACCATTCCCCTTGCTGTTCCAGGCTCTGGAAATCACATAAAAACTTGAAATTACATTTTTTTTGTCGAAAATTTCCAGAAATTTTTTTACACAACATGATAATCTACCATACCAAAACGTCCAACTGAAGGTTATTCACTTTATCTTGTGAATAGTTACCAATGAAGATTGATCTAGATACAGAAGGTAGCAATAGTCCATAATCCGGTACTATATCTTTTTATAGCGGTTTTTGAGGAAATTGTTCATTTCTCATGCTGTTCCAGGCTCTGGAAATCACATGGAAACTAGGAACTTCATGTTTATCTTTAGAAATTTTTGAAAAAATATGATAAATCTTGCAAACCAATGTGTCCAAGAGAAGGTTATCCCTTTTATCTTGTGAAATTTCACTTGTGGATTATTTCCAATCAAGTTTGCAGAAGAATAAAGAGAAGAAGTTACTAATAGCCCATGAATGTCCAGTTGGTGATCCAGACTGTAGAAGTGGAGTAAATGAGCCACTCAATCAATTTTTTCCCTGATGCAATATCCATTGCAAAAATCATGGATGTCCAAAGCAAGCCCACCAAATGACTTTTCTTCGACGTGTATGTTAATGAATCGATGTCTTGAACCACAGCAACCTCGTACCAAGACTTGTTTTCCAATTTACTCTCCGGCGAAAAAGTTTATGTTCTCTCGCGTAATTTAAGGCCCGCCGGTGTACAGCGGGACTGTAAATCAAGCGGGGCTAATTATTGTAAACGACCGAGTGTAGGAGCCGAATTTTTCGTGGGTGGACTTTATTGGGTCTAATATGGCGATTTACACGTCGAGAACTGAGAATGCAGGATTACCCGTGCGTCATTGAACATTTTAAAATCATTTTAAAACGCATTATTGGCAAACAACAGCATATGTGCATATTTGAACGGGCTGAAACCGAAAGAATGTCGCTGCTGGAAATGCAGACAAGTTTTGTGCATTTCGGTTTGTTAAGCCCGTAAGTGAGTGGCAATTTCTGCTTTTTGTGAGGAGCGAAATGGGAAAATCGCATTGTCGGATTAAAAATCAATTGAGCGCCCTTAAAACTTGACCTGTGCCAATGCGTAAACTACAAGGGTGTGTGGAAATTCGTTTTATTTCTTATAATACGCCAATGTCTGCATGTTTCGGATCGATAGAGTCTCGCCAAATGCAGCGGAATCATCAATTTTGACTTGGGCGCCCATAAAATAGAATAAATGTTCAAAGGCATGCGATGTGCCGCGCGATATGGAACCAGATGGCCGCCATCATTCTCTGATTTTGAAAGAATGCCGCAGTTTCAGATATTTTTCGCTGTAATCAGTGAGCACCCTGTATAATCATTTTGACGTTCAGGTTTGGCAGATTGTCGTACTTAGAAGAAGATTTAAAAACGTGGAATTTCCAGTTTCTGTCTGATTTCCAGAGCCTGGAACGGCATGGGGAATTGACATTTTGCTCAAAAACCATCATAAACATGAATTATGGACTTGTACTACCTTTTCAAATGCACTACTAACAATTCACAAGTGACATTTTTAAGGATACAATGACTAACCGTAATTTGGACGTCCTGGTTTGAGAGATTATCGTATTTAGATTGGAATTTGACAAGAAAAACCGTGAAAATATTTGTTTCTGTCCAATTTCCCGAACCTGGAATAACATCCGGCCGGAAGCTTTGGTGGATTTTTTTCACGGTAATCGGAGATGACCTAGGAGATGACCTTCTATAATCAAGCCAGAGCCTAGAAAAACATTGTAATTGGAAATCTCTTATCTGGTTGGAAACTCCCGAAAACAAATTCTATACCTACCATTACAAATCAACACTTGGACGTTCTGGTTTGGGAGATTATCGTATTTAGAACAACATTTCAAAAGGAAAAACGTGAAATGTCCAGTTCTTGCCTAATTTCAAGAGCCTGGAACAACAGGAATTGGCAGTTAGCACAAAATCATCAATGAATATTGTTTATATGAACTATGGAACTTGTACTGCCTCATCTACTGGATCAAATTCATTGGATACAAGTCACAAGTGAAGTTTCACAGGATACAGTGAATATTTTCCACTTGGACGTCTTGGTTTGGGAGATTATAGTGTTGAGAATGGAATTTAACAATGGAAAACATGGAAATCGTTGCTTTTTTTCCGATTTCCAGAGTCTGCGGAATGATATGGGGAACCATTGGTTCATGAGTTATGTGATCAACTTGGTTGAGGAGGCACACTTGTGGTTAGATATAGTTGAGTAATCTTCACTTGGACCTTTTGGTTTGAGCAATTTCCACCTGATTTCCAGAGCCTGGAATCATCAATTATTCGCAAACCAAGAAGATTTTACCTAAATTAAGTTGATCACTACTGAAACCATGTTTTCAAAGATTTCTCTACACAGTTCTAAGTGCTTCCAGTTAACTTGGTATCTTTGGTTTAAATGTCTATCATGTGGAAGGTAAAATAATTTTAAAAAAAATGCGAAAATTGTCGTATTTCCCCTATTTCCAGAGCCTGGAATCTTCAGATTGTCTCAACCGACAAATGAGAGTAATCGGATTTCTTTGTCAATGCAGGATGATACATAACAGCCATTTGGAGGATGTAATAATCGTTTTTTGTTGGTTCGTATCCAGAATAACTTGAGTGAGGTTCATTTGGGTTCTTGGTTTCAAGGTTTACTGTACTCAAGACGTATTCAACAAAAAACATTGTCAGACTCATTGATTTCAACCCGATTTCCAGATCCTGGAGTCCAGTTCAACAAAACCACAAAAACGGTCACCGACCACACAACATAATTAATCACAGTCCAACTGAGTGCGATGTTTAACATTTAATTAAATCTAGTAAAACACAATTTTACAGCGGACCAGGCGACATCCCTCAACTGTCAATAAAACCGGAATGTTGTTCAAATTACAATACATACATATTTTTATTACACGAATTTAATAAAAAAAAAACGACCGTATGCTGATACCGGAAAAAGGGCCTTGTTCGGGATTTATTGGGATGGGGCTTTCAATCAGTTTACTTGACCCTGGGCGTTAGAGTAAAGGGCTGAACTATCGATGTTGTTCCAGAGCCTGGAAATGGGACTAAGGAAGGGATTTTGAAGTTTTTTTTTTGAAACCTTGTTGTCAGAACAATAAATTCGCAAACCAAGACGTCCAATTAATCCAGACTATTGATCCAATAGAAACACTAGTGGGTAACCAAAAAGTACAAGTGAATTTTACTCATCACGTGATTGATTTGAATAAAAGTAGGTCTACAAATGAAGCTGATGTTTGTTGATTTATAAATCAGGAAGAATCACGATCCCCCGTTGTGTTTCAGAATCTGAAAAGGGGGAGATAAGGCATTTCATTTTTCTTACATCAACTCATTTCATTTAGATTTTTATGCCAAATTTGACATAGTCATGTAACTATACGTGGTTGATTAATAGATGAAAACAAATTAGCAATTCTGTTCCTGTTCCAGAGTCTGGATAATGGGTATAGATAAAAGTTCTCGATGTTTTTTTAGTAAATTTGTCTTGTACAGATTGAACAAGCAAACCAAAAATTTCAAGTCAAGTTAACTCAATGTTCAATTTATTAAAAATGAAGAAATTATAAAAAATTACGATAGGAAGTCTTGAAAATTTTAATTTGAAGCACAAATAATGCTCATCCCTGTTAATGTATAAATGAGAAAGAAAAACGATCCCTCATTGTGTTCCAGAGTCTGGAAATGGGGGTAGAAGTGGCAATTTATTTTTTTTGTCAATTTGATATGTTTGGAATATAGTAGACTTCTAAACCAAGTGGTCCACGTGAATTTTACTCCGTAGAAAGTTTTGGAAAAAGAATAATTGATTGAAAATGAGGAAACTCATGATAATTTGCAATTTGAATCTCAAAAATGCTCATCCCTGTTTATGTATTTAAATCAGAATAAATTAATGTCTCTCATTGTGTTCCAGTGTCTGGAAGATGGGTGTAAATGTGGCAATTCTAATTTTTTTGTCAATTTGATATGTTTGGAATATAGGAGACTTGCTAACCAAGAGGTCCAAGTAAAGTTCAATCCATAGAAAGTGTTGGAAAAAGATTAATTGATCAAACATGACGAAACTCAAGACTTTGGCTATTGAAAAAGTCTTTTAAATTGCAATTTGAATCACAAACAATGCTCATCTCTGTTTTTGTATGAATCAGAAAGAGTTACGATCCCTCATTGTGTTCCAGAGTCTGGAAATGGGGATAAATGTGGCAAATTATTTCTTTTTGTCGATTTGATGTGTTTGGAATATACGAGGGAATATACTAGACTTCCTAACCAAGAGGTCCAAGTGAATTTTACTCCATATAAAGACTTGGAAAAATATTAATTGATCAAAAAAGAGAAAACTCAAGATTTTCGCGATTAAATGAGTTTTTGGATCACAAGTAATGCTCATCCCTGTTTATGTATAAATCTGGAAGAATTTCAATCCTCCAATGCGTCCCAGAGTCTGGAAATGGGTATAAGTGTGGCAATTCTATTTATGTTTTCAATTTGCCATGTTTGGAATATGGTAGAGTTGCTAACCAACAGGTTCAAGTTAAGTTTATTCCATAGAAAGATTAATTGAATGAAGAAGAGGAAACTCAAGATTTTGGTAATTGAATAAGTCTTTAATGTTGCAATTTGAATCACAAACAATGCTCATCTCTGTTTTTGGATATGAATAAGAAAGAATTACGATCCCTCATTGTGTTCCAGAGTCTGGAAATGGGTGTAAATGTGCATTTTTTTTTGTCAATTTGATGAGTTTTGAGTATATTAGACTTCCTACCCAGGACGTCCAAGTGAATTTCACTCCATAAAGTGTTGGAAAAAGATTAATTATAATCTTTCTATGTATTAATCAGAGACTCATTGTTCCAGAGTCTGGAAATGGGGGTTAATATGACACTAAAACATTTTTTTCCAGTTCAATTGGTTTTGAATATGGTAGACATGCAAACCAAGCAGTCCAAGTGAGTTCAAGTAAAAATGTATTCAATGTAGAAACACTTAGTTTTGATGGTTTCTTCTCTTTTGAAGTTTTTAACACCGAAACCGTTTACAAAATCCACAAAGTCGTTTGCGCCCGCACTAAAGACGCGAAATGGAACGTCTTAGAGAAAAGTAATTTATGAATAGTCTCGCTTTTCAGTTTATATACCCAATTTGGCCCGGGAAGAAGTGTAACTAGACTCATTATGGGCTCTAAATAATATTCCAAGCTCCCTTGTGCGCTCCGCGTCGCTCGAGATATCTCTAATTACGGTTTTTGCAACTTGCCAGACTTAACGGCCGACATTTTTGCCTCTGAGAATCTTTGCCACCCCATCTTTGCCGGATAACGAAAAATAAACGAGAAATTCAATCGGCTTTTGTCGATCCGATATTAGATAAACGCACCGATGAGGTTAAGCCGCAATATTCGAAACCTTAGGTTTTTTTCGGGGGGGGCGCCATAACTTGATCCGCTATCAAAAATGTATGGGGCTTCGGCAAATGGGGGAATAATGGAACAAAAAGACGTGCGCTTCGACAATGCTAATGGATCCAGTCCACTTCTGATGTACTACCTTAAATAATTAACCAATTTTACCAAAACAAAAACAAAGTTGAATTAGAAAAGGCGACGCCAGGAAAACCAGTTTGTTTTCTACAAAATATTCATGTTGGCTGGATTAAAATATTCAGACTGGGGATCGATGAAATGGAGAGTGATTCATGGAATTTGATTAACATATTTTGTAGGATAAAATGTAGCGGTTTCGGAATAGTTTCCTGAATAAATTTTGATTAAATTGCATACGTTATTTTGTATTAGGAATAATTACCGAATACGACAAACGAGAATATAAATTATCTTGGACTTTTTGGTTTGGTAGTTCATCACGTTCAGAGCGAATTTCTATCAAAAACGAAATTAAATTTCGCCCATTTACTCTCTTTCCAGGCTCTGGAATGGCCTGAACAATTTCTATTTTGTACAAATTAACAGCATTTTGCCTACTTAGTGACCCGACAATGATTCGAAACAAGTATTTACCTAGTCAAGGTTTGCTTTTGATGCATCCAGAGTCTGGATAAAATGAATTGATTTAGTGTGTGATCAGAAGTATTTTTCTTGCAAATTAGTTACTTTTTGCCATTTTCATGCTTGGTGGATAGATGTTTTGATGAATATCATGTAAACCTTGGAGTGGAACCTTTTTCCGATGAAAACTGTAGAGTACTTCATAGTGAGTAACTTTAATCCTGAAAGTATTCCAGTAGCTGCTGCAGATTTCGAGATCTTTGCCATCAAATTTTATCTAGGGTCATCATCATTGCTTATGCCTGGTGCAAAGATGTTTTGATCAATATCTTGAAAACAATGCCAAAGTTTACTAATAATAAACAGTTGGACCACTTTCGAAAACGCGCGAAACCGGCTCCACCCTTCTACTTCGTTTCTCTTGGAGAGCCCAGTTCCCATTAGTTCGGAACGTCTGTCGGTCGCTTTGAACCATTTTCGCTGGACGGGTTTCTTTGAGCGGCATGCTTTGACGCCGCGGCCGCGCTTGTATACGGGTTTCAAAGAGCCGACTTCTAAGTGACCTAACTTATTGTATATTAGTAAACTTTGACAATGCCTAGGAGAAAAAACTTGTTTCGATAAAAGTTGTAGATCACTTCATAATGTGCAACTTTCCAGAAAGTATTCCAGTAGCTGCTGCCTCAAGTGCCTGCCAATCCGATTTATTATACATACTTACAAAAAAATCGATACAGAATTCAAGAGTTCTATACAGTATCGATATCGATTATATTGTGATTGCCTTGAAAACAGTCTGATTTCCTGAAATAATCGATATTGTCATAGCAGTCTTAAAAAACGATATCCAAATACAAGCAAAGGGATGAAACCAAATAAAAATAAGTATTAAGAAATAGGTAGGTATTATCGATATCGATTGTCATCAGGAGAACTGCAAATATCTGATATGGATAGAATTATAGCGTCTAGTATAGTCCATAGGCACCAAATCGATAAAGAATTCATGGCATCAAGAAGACCGTCGATATCGATATCGCGCCTTAACTTTTCAAACAAATCAAACAATCTATCAAGAATGACGTATAGTTTCAATATCGTTAAAATTTGGGATCGAGAAGATCTATTTGGGGTATGATATCGATAATACCTTCTTTGATATTGGTTGATAACGTTAAGTATAGTCATAAATCGATAAAGACAGATTTCAAAACATATCAAGTATCGATACCGATAGTATTGTTCACTGTCATACAAAAACTCGATATCGAGTGACATGCATGAACACGGATTATATCGATAATATTTTGCAAATACACAAACTGAATCACTTCATTAAAAAGATAAAGCGTCAATATCGATCGATGTCTTGAAAACAGTCCAATTCGATATCGAATCACATGAATAGTGATTAAAAGGGATGATGATATTGCCTTGAAGTCGAAAATCGATATCGAAAGACATGAAGAGAAATGGAAAAGGACGATATCGATATTATAGAACTTCAAGTATCAACCTACAGTTCCATTTCAATTTGAATACAAAAATCGATACAGAATTGCTTCGAGAGCTTTATAAAGTATCGATAATTTCAATATTGTCCTTCAAAACAATCAAATTTCCCAAAACAATCGATATATTGACATGAGGACCAGAGGACAGTCCTATATCAAAAAACGATATTGAAATGGATGGAAAGTGGAGGGATATCGATAATCTTGCCCTTGACCTCTGATTTAACAAAAGGCGATATCGATATCATTATAGTTATATTGATAAATCCCTGGATAAATCGTTATCGAAAGACAGAGAACAGTATTAGAAAGGGATGATATCCATCATATTGCTCTTGACTATTTCTAAATAGGATGAAAAAATTATTTCAAAGGGCCATATAAAATGTCGATATCGATAATATTGTGACTTGAGTCTTATTCTCGAGTTTAATCAAAAAATATTGTCTAGGCTCATCACTATTTATGGATGATTTGATCAATAACATGGGAACAATGTCTTGGAGAAAAAAATTTCCCCAATAAAAGTTGTAGAGCAACTTTTATCCAGGCAGTATCTCAATAACTGATGCAGATTTTGAGATTTTTGCCATCAAATATTGTGTATGCTTGGTGCATGGATGTTTTGATCAATATCATGGAAACAATGCCTTGGAGAGGAAACTTTTAACCATAAAAGTTGTAGAACACTTCATAATGAACAACTTTTATCCAGAATCTGATCCAGTAGCTTCTGTAGATTTTGAGATATTTAGCATTGAAGCACCATTCCAAAAGAACTCAATTCGATTCAATACCCAAGAACGCTGCAAACTCCAACATTCCATTAAATAATGGAAGACGAAGCCAAAAGCGGAGGAGTATAGAAACTGACAAATCCAAAAGTGACTATCCCATTTCTGTTTGTAGAGGATTTCCATGTTTGCAAAGCAGACAGGCCAAATGATCTATCATTTGTCAGCCACCATTCCACAGGTTGTACACTTGTCATTTAATGCCCCAATTTGCTTATGTACCATCCGCATCCGCAAAAAGACCGTTGTCGCTTTGTGTAAAAACTGAAAAAAAAACTTTTAATTTAATAAGGTTTGAGTGGGAAGTTTTGCAACTTTTCAAACGAGTCGAGGGTCGACCAACATCTGCTAGATTTGTGGTTGTTGGTTGTGCATGGTGTGGTGTGGTTTCCCATAACCAATTTCGATATCGTGGTAGCGAAAGCGAATAAGCGAATGAGAAAAAGTGGTCGCGAAATTTGGCGTCGCCAAACCGGTCCTCATTCTTCATTCTTGTTTTTCGTATTGATTTGGGGGGCTTTTAAAAGTCGCAGCACTTCTAGGAACCGCTTGAGCTTGAAAGCGGGCGCGTGATACGATGGCGGTAAAAACGACCACCATCTGGTCGGATGCAACTTTTACGGCATGTGTGTGGGTTGATATTCGAAAATATACAGGGTGTTTCATCATTACATATCAGGATTCTCTGCTTCAATATACAGTGTGTCCAAGATAAGATTGACTATCATTGGGGACCATAAGAGATACGAAGATGGTTAAGAGAAGCTCCGCATTTTCAAACCTAACAATATGCCGTTTAGAAAGTTTCAAAATCACGATTAGTTCCGGTAATATGCCTAAAAAACCGAAATTTGCCGATTTCGTTATTATTTTTTTCTGATCTTATTTAAAGAGATATGGAAAAACAAAAGACACTTTCTCATGGCCATTTTTGAGCTCCACAAGACAGCTTAGAGAGATTTTCCGTATGACGTTTCGTTTCGGAGAAACCATCATCAACTTTATTTTTTCATATGGTGCGTAAAAAAAGTATACTCTGTATTTAAGCATATTTTATTACGAATACAACGATGTATGACACAATATTATGATTCTGCAATATTTAAATTGGAAAACATGGGTTTCTATTGAATTCTGAATGTTTTGGTGTAGTAGACGGTGAAATGATGGAGCTGAGAAAATGTCAACATAATTTTATTGCCATACTATTGATACATGGTGTTTTTGAACTTTGTTCTTGCCTCTTGTTGCTGGAGTTTTTTTTTCTGTTACAAAATGGAACTTTTTTTAGTTTGTTTGATCATCCTTTATAATGGAAAATCTTGAAACAGTTTCCTCAGTCTGACCATGACCAATAGATGTACGTTTCGTCCTACTAGGACTCATCAGCATGGCTATGGTTCTAAGTCAGACTTGTAGGTACTACAACATTTCACAAT
Organism: Orchestes rusci; assembly: GCA_958502075.1. Classification (NCBI taxonomy): domain Eukaryota; kingdom Metazoa; phylum Arthropoda; class Insecta; order Coleoptera; family Curculionidae; genus Orchestes; species Orchestes rusci. Next base: position 20,662,607 of record OY293310.1, on the reverse strand, counting down.
TCACATCCTTTATATTATAAATTTTTTGGTTTCTCAACTAATTTATTGAATTAATTACCATATGACGTGACCTATCATGTATGTATATGAATAAATCGTCAATAGCGTGATTTTAGCTCCATATCTCGAAACATGCATAACAATAGCCTACTACACCATACTCAGTGCAGCGCCATCATTTTACCGCCTCTTGAACCAAAACATTCGGAATTTAATAAAAACCCATTTTTTCCAATTTAAATATTGCAGAATCATAATGTGTCATACATCGTTGAATTACTGATAAAATATGCTATTCAATACAATGTAATTTTTTTACGCGCCATATAAAAAAAATAAGTTGATGCGAGCGTTTCTCCGAAACAAAACGTCGTACAGAAAATCTCTCAACGCTGTTTTGTAGAACTTGAAAAGTGGCCATGAGAAAGTGTCTTTTGTTTTTCGATCTCTTCAAATAACGTCAGAAAAAAAAAACTAGATCGTCAAATTTCGGTTTTTGAGCATATCTCCGGAACTACTCGGAATTTTGAAACTTTCTAAACGGCATATTGTTAGGCTTGAAAATGCGCAACTTTTCTCCAATTCAAACATCCTCCTAACTCTTATGGTCTCCAAGATCCCCATCATAGACATTCTTATCTAATCACATTATAGCTCCCAAAACTGGTTTGATTTTTTTTTCTTAATTGAAAAGAGATTTTCAACCTAGGAGAGTATTTTCCGCGAAATCAGTGATTCATAAATCGTTTTATATTAAATCGGTCACCCCTTTTCCTAAACGACAAAACGGGCTCCAACAAATCGCCCCCCTCATTTATCCAAAATCCCCAAATAGTCTTACATCAGGCAGTATAACCTCATACAAGTATATATTTATGAGGTCATATAAAGCAGCCTAACGACCTCAAACATAATCCCAGCAACTCAGTTCTCGCAGCTGAGGTCCAGACGCGAGACGCCACGGCGTCGCTCGTCTGGATTTGTCATTCTTTTCGGATTTTTCGAGGCCGCAATATATCCATAATTTTGCTAATCCAGCCTCATCAGGTAATGCGGCAGGTAAATTCGATTAAATGGCAAATTTAACCGGCAAAATAGGCTTATACGCGTATTAGTGTGGAGCCCGGATGTAATGCAATTTCGAGGATTGGTCTGATTAGATGTCTTTGGATATCTGGATGGGAAACTGGATTTGGAAAAATCCCATTCGATATTGTGGAAGTGATTAACAGAATTTGCCTATGAGCGTGATTTTCACAATTCGCATCTCTATATTCCATTCCAGAGTCTAAAAATTAGATAAAAATGGGAGTTTTTCAACTTCCTTCTCACGTATCATGGCTGCTTCTCTATTATCTTGGAAACCAAGTTGTCCAAGGAAACCCCAATTTTATGCTGAACCTCCAAAATACTTGCTTTGAATAGTTTGTGCCCTACAAACTAAGTTGATAACTGTTTGTTTGTCGACGGAGTCTAATTAACGTTTCCCCAGGTTATTCCAGGCTCTGGAAATTAGACAGAATTGACGATTTCTACATTTTATCTTGTCAAATTACGTCTGCAATAAGACAACTTATCAAACCAATTCATTCAATTGGAGTTTACACTTGTTTATACAAACTCTGAAGCTTGAATATGTTTGTTAAGGATTATTTTAGCTCAACTTCAGGGGCAATATGATTATTTTCAAATTTAAAAGGCGGTGTATCCAGATTCTGGATGAAGTGAATCAACCGTATGAATAGTAATTGAATGTAAATACCAGTTTAAAATGATTATACAACCATAAAAGAGGTCAAGAATCTATTTCAAGTCATCTATAATCACCATAATGATGCATTTTCAGGTAATAACGATTCCGCAAGCTTTTCCAGGCTCGGGGAAAATGGTAGAATTAAAGATTTTCACGTTTTTTCTTTTCGAACTGTTCTTCAAATATGCTATTCTTCCAAACCAAGATGTCCAAGTGGATGAAGTGAATCAACCTTATGAATAGTAATTGAATGTAAATACCAGTTTTAAAATGATTATACAACCATAAAAGAGCTCAATAATCTATTTCAAGTCATCTATAATCACCATAATGATGCATTTTCAGGTAATAACGATTCGGCAAGCTTTTCCAGGCTCGGGGAAAATGGTAGAATTAAAGATTTTCACGTTTTTTCTTTTCGAACTGTTCTTCAAATATGCTATTCTTCCAAACCAAGATGTCCAAGTGGGGTTCACATCTTTATTCAAGCCTCTGGATGCCCTAGACTAGAATAGTCTTCGATACGGCTTGTTATGAATCATTCTAGTTCTGCAAAATGGATTGGGAGATTGGAAATTTGGACGTTACACACCTAAAGTTTTTCCAAACTCTGGAAAATTGGTAGAATTGACGATTTCCACACTTTTCGAGTTGTACTTCCAATTAGCCTATCTTTGAAACCAAGCTGTCCAAGTGAGATTCACCCCTTTATTCCAGACTCTGGAGCACACATAGGGTAGTTCAAATAAAAGCGGTTCAAACCTGTAGCTTGTTATGAGTCATTCTTGCATCGCAAAATGGGTTAATTATGCTTAATTTTCCATTGAGGTTCAATCAACAAATCTCCTTATATTTTCAAAGTCTGGAAAACAAGAAGAAGTGACGGTATTTAATTTTTTTGTTCAGAAATCATGTCAAGGATATGCCATTCTTTCAAACCAAGTTGTCAAAGTGAGGTTCACACCCGTATTCCAAACTCTGGTTGTACTAATAGCGGTTTTAACCTGTGAAATGCTTGTTATGATTCATTCTTGCATCGCAAAATCGTTTGATTATGCATAATTTGCAATTGAGGGTCAATCAACAAATCAACTTACATTTCCAGGGTCTGGAACAAGTAGAATTGCCGTAGTTCACGTTTTAATTTAGTAATAATTGTGTTAAGGATATGTCTATCTTTCGAACCAAGTGAGATTCACCGCCTTATTCCAGACTTTGGATGCACTAATAGGGTAGTTCACAAAAAAACTGTTAAAAAATTTGTCATATAAGGTCAATGAACAAGTCTTTTCACTTTTCCTGGATCTGGAAATCACTCAAAAACGATGGTTTCTACTTATGTGCTTTGTCCTCAAATTCTGTTGGCATTATGATGATTTCCGAAACCGAAACCAAGAGATCAATGTCTAATCAACTGGGGTAGCTGGGTATCCCAGTTCTGGATGAAGTAAATAAAAACAAATTGTAACTTGACGTGAAAACCGGCAAACGACTTCAATGACTTTATTTTAAAAATTAACGATTTTTCATGCTTTTCCATGCTCTGGAAACCAGGTAGAACCGATGATTTTTACGTTTTTTCTTCAGGAATTGTGTTTGAGATATTCCATTTTTCCCAACCAAGTTGTCCAAGTGAGGTGTCGCCCATTTCTTCCAGATTCTGGATGCACCATTGGGGTGTTCACATAAAAGCTGTTCAAATCTGTGAAATGCTTGTTATGAGTCATTCTAGCATCGCAAAATTAGTTGATGATGCTTAATTTGCCATTGGCGGTCAATCAACAAATCCGCTAACATTTCCAGGGTCTGGAAAACAAATAGAATTGAGGATATTCACTTTTTTTCTTCGGGAATTGTGTTAAGGATATGCCAATCTTTCAAACCAAGTTGTCCAAGTGAGGTTCACCGCCTTATTCTAGACTTTGGATGCACAAATAGGGTAGTTCACAAAAAAACGGTTTAAATCTATAAAATGCTTGTTTTCATTCATTGTAGCAACGCAAAATGGGTTGATTAAGCTTAATTTGCCATTGAGGGTCAATCAACATATCTGTTTACATTTCCAGAGTTTCGCAAACAAGTAGAATTGATGATGTTTACGTTTCTTCTTCAGGAATTGTGTCTAGGATATGCCAGTCTTTCAGACCACCTTGTACGAGTGAGTTTCACCCCTTTATTCCAGACTCTGGATGTACTAATAGGGTAGTTTACATATATAAACCAGTAAAATGCTGGTTATGAGTAATTCTTGCGTCGCAAAATGTGTTGATCATGCTTGATTTGCCATTGAGGGTCAAGAAAAAAAAAATCTGCTTACTTGAAAACGATGCTTTGCACTTTGTCGCCGAATTCTGTTGACAATATGACGATTTTTCAAAAAGGAATCATGTGATAAATCCCGATTCTGGATAAAGTAAGATGATATGAAATCTAACTAAACGTTAGTTCCTGTTTTGGTCATGGTATATCCACAAAAGAGCTTTATTACCTTTAATTTGGGAAATTAGCGACTCCGATACTATTCCAGGCTATGGAAACCAAGTAGAATTGACCATATTCACGTTTTTCTTTTATGAATTGTGTTGAGGATATGTCAATTTTTCAAACCAAGTTGTCCAAGTAAGGTTTACTCCTTTTTTCAGACTCTGGATTGAGTATAACAGTCCTTGTTCAAATTATAGTGAATCCAACTAATTTTATCCAGAATCTGGATGTAAAGCATGTCTATAAATCACCTAAATATCTATTTATAAGAGATTTAGTTTTCTCCAGTAGTTATTTTTGAAACTATAACAAAAAAAAAACTTTTCCGACGATTCATTAAAAATATTCTAATTGGTCAAACCAAATGGTCCTCATCCTACCTCAAACCCTCGAAAGACCCTTACCTTGACATCCATCAACATCTTACAATCTTCCCCAAACCAACTTATATGCGCCAGCGCGCCACCCTTATCCCTCAACCCCCTCGCTGTCCCCCTTTGCTATCTGGCCGCCCCTTTCCCCCACCACTCTTGGCGTGTGCGAGTGTGGCGGCGTCGGCGGCGGCACTGTCAGTCCCTTGCTATCCGCCTGATCGCTTAGCTTGCCCGCCGAAGCTTTCTGGTGTCACTCAAAAAGTGTGTTACGGAAAAGCGCGTAAAATCGAAAAGCCTAGTTTTTCGAAAAAAATTGATTTTTTTTGACACGCCACTACACTTGCGCGAGTGGTGGCTCTAGTGCATTTTTGCTAGTTCGATTCGACCAAGGAGTTTGTTTTCCGTGAAGTTCAAAAAGTTCATGTGAGTTGGTGGATATTTTTATTCAATTTGATTGAATGTGAATTATGGTAATTAATACTTGTCAAATTCTCAACTATTTTCGTTCTTTAATAACTGAATGTAAACTTATTTAATATCCAATTCAAACCTCACGCGTAATGCCTCAAGTCCTCCACTTTACTACAATTCCTAATTAAAACCATTGTAGGATTAAAATTGTTTTTTGAAATTTGAAATTCAATTTTGAAGATGGAGGCTGGATTTTTGCGTTTAATTGAAGAAAATTAGTGGCTCTGTGTTACGTAAATTAACTATAACTGGACGTTTCCGGAAAATATTTTTTCACGGGTCTGAAACTGGAACAAATCAATTTTCACTTAAATGTAGCGCGTCGGGGAAACAATCATAAAATTGTCAATTTTGACTTCTGTGTTAAATTGAAGAAAAAATGTTGTTTCATTTGTCATTATTTATTTCAAAATCACCGCAAATATTTTTTTAGAGGCCTCAAAGTGGAAATGTATATTTTTTTCTGTAGCATCGAGAAAAAAATCACAACATTATAGTTTTGAAGATATAAGGTAGATTTTGGTGTTGAATTGAAGAAAATCGAGGTTAAGTAATTTAACTATAACTGGGAACTTCCGGAAAATATTTTTTCACGGATCTGAAAGTGTGATAAATCCATTTTCACAAATTTAGAGCGTCGCAAAAAAAATCATAAAATTTTCAATTTTGAAGATGTCCGAGATGTCATCGTATAAATTTTTCAACTCACCGAAAATATTTTTTTCAAAAGCAACATCACTTTTTTTTGTAAGTTTTTGAATAACTCCTGATCACATTCAACCTTGAAAATTACTAAAAAATTTAGTTTTAGTGAAGGAAAATGATTATACATTTGTTCAAATTAGTTTCTAAAAAAAATACATTCACATTCACATTTTGAAAGTCGAAAATAATTAATTTTTATTATTTCCCAACAAAATTTGATATCTTATATAAATGACTGCATTCCTGCTGTGCGTCAAGCTCTACTTGTTCCACTTTTGCACGAACATAATTTGATAGATGTGTTACGTCAGCTTTAAAAGTTGAATCATAATTTTCCCTTTATCTTGTCAGATCAAAATTTGTAAAAAAATTATTTAACATTTTATCATCACAGCACACTGCGAAAATTAATCCTTAGATCAATAAAAAAAATATTTGTCTTGTATTTTATCAGCAAACTTATCACGAGTGCCATGTTCCAATTTAGCAATCTTATCGGCGGTTTGCGGCTTCAAATGCATAGTGAAAAAAATTGTTTCATTTTAAAATGCAAAATGTGGGTTTTGGCGATGGCAAAAGTTCTATAAAAAGCACAGAATGATTTAGCATATTGCGCAAACTGTTTGCATGAACTTTCGGTGAATCATGTGTGAATAATTAATTGTTTGGTTTTAAATTGCGGATTCAAATGTGTAGATCACAATCCTCAAATCCTCCTCAATCAGGAACAGGAAGTAAACACATCAACAGTTCATTGACCCCTTTGCTACTATTTATTTTCATTTCCTTCAAATTTGGAGGTTATTTTTCTCAAGCCTTTTTTTAAAATCACTCCAAATAATGAGCTTTCGATACCTCTTCAATTGTCTGTTTTCGTGAGTTTGAGATTTGCAGGTTATATTCCTTATATCTATATCAGTCAGAACACCAAATATTAACTTTCTATCCCATTCCATTTTAACCAGGGTCTATCTGGAATAGGAACCTCAAAATCTAGTTTGTTGATCTTTGAGTTGTGATAACTTTCTTATTATCCTTGCTATGAGCTTGAAATTCACAGGTTATATTCCTCGTATCTATATTCATCAGCCTACCAAAGATGAAGTTTCCATCCCCTCTCAATTCTTGCAGGGTCGATCTGGAATAGGAGCTTAACCAGTCGACCTCAAAGTCTAGTATGTTGAACTTAGTGGTGTGATAACTTTCTTATTACTTCCTGTATGAGCTTGAAATTTGCAGGTTATATTTTTTGTATCTATCTCTATCAAACTACCAAATATGAAGTTTCCATACCATCCCATTTTAACCAGAGTCGATCTCAAAGGCTAGTTTGTTGAACTTGGAGTTGTGATAACTTTCTTATTACTCTCCCTATGAGCTTGAAATTTGCAGGTTATATATTATTCATATATCTATACATTTTATCAGACCACCAAATTTGAAGTTTCTATCCCTTCAGAATTTTTGCGAGGTCGATCTGAAATAGGACCATAACCAGTCAAAAGCGTGTTTGTTGAACTTGGGGGTTTGTTAATCATTCTGTTATTACTTTTCCACAGTCTTCACATGCAAAATTTGGAAAAAAGACTGTTTCATTATCATCAAGTAAAAAAAATTATCAAAAGTAGAATAATAAAAACAATACAAAGCTGATAATAGGGTGATGTTGCGGTCGATTTGAGGTCAGCAGAAACACATATAAGCGAAGAATATATGATAAGGGCCCGTTAAAAATAGACCTCAATCGCAAAACTCCTAATCGGTTTGAAGGCCAAAAAAAAAATGACGCAACCTTTCTGTTTGTCGATCGTGTAAAGCATATAGACAAATGAAAAATGACTACCAAAATAGATTATCGTCTGGCATTAACGGGCGTGTTAAAATATTTACACGAAAAAAAATCGGCCATCAAATCTCGTGCGATCGTTAAACGTTTCGCAAGAAAACTGATAAATCACTGATAGATCGGCGGAAATAAAATTTTGATCCCCTCAAAAGAGCCAAGCGGCAAATTTCATCTCCCGTAACGGTCAACACGTCCTCAAAAAGCGGGAGGTGATGTTGCGGCCATAAAAGCGAATGTTTGTTAAAATGTTCGTCTCGCAACACTACGGGGCCGCTTTTCCAAAGATGTAAAATCTTATTTGTACGGTTTCTCCTTTTTGCCCATATTCCTCCCGGTTATGACGATCCGTAAAGTTTTCCACACTCAGAGGGCGAAACTATTATGCCCGTGAAAAATAAGAAAAAGTTTTTATCTCGGAACGCGCGCTTGTTTGTTTCATTTATTGGATGAAGGGCTTGTCTAGTGGAAAAGTTTCATGCCTTTTTTGCTTATTAATTCGTAACACAATCCTTTTTTTCGATTGAGATGTTCATTAACTTTGAGGAGCTATAATAAGCACTTTTAACAACATATCAATCGAAACGCCTCCTTTTAATCAATAGTCACGCCCACTTTAAAAGTTTGAGTCAACCATAAATAATAATCCCGCCCCATTTATGAAAGACCACCATAACCTTGATGTGTTTGGCTCCGCCACCTCATATTTTGACATGGAATTCAGAAAGTATAAAAGAACTCCTCAAAGTCACCCACTGCTCAAATACCGTATTTTTTAGCGCTATTGCTACGCCTTCTCTATAAAAAGCTATATAAATGAAGCATTTCTTAACACCTCCTTTAAAATCAATAGCCACGCCCACTCTACAAGTGAAAGTCAACCACAACTAATTATAAATTAATCCCGCCTCTTTTGAACCCATGCAACCTTTTTTATGGAAGACAACCAATTACAACCTTAATGTTGTTGGCTCCGCCCTTTTTTATTTCGACCTGGATGACAGGAAGATGGAAGATGGATGTCTAAAAACCCTTATAACTCTGTTATCACCAATGACTGTTCGGTATTTTTATCCCCGCCCTCTTTCAAATCGATCGCTCAAGGTAAAATAATCGCCACGCCTCTTTTTGAGAGCTGGTCAATCGTAATCTTGCACTTCTTAGTTCCGCCCTATTTCAACCAAGCTGATAATGAAGTGGGATGGAGGTAAAAAAGTAATTTTCAAAGTAAGTTCTACGCCTTCTTTGAACAAAACAAGCAATCAGACAAACAACGTATTTGTTACCGACATTGCCACGCCTCCTCTATAAGAGACAACCCTCCAGTCAGTCTCACGCCCTCTTTAACAGCGTCTCCTCTATAATGACAATTCGGTATTATTTATCCCCACCCTCTTTCAAATCTATCGCCAAGGTGGTATCAAGTCATCGCCGCGCCTCCTTTTGAGAGCTGGCTGATCATAATCTTGTATTTCTTAGCTTCGCCCTGTTTTAACTTGGCCGTCAATGGAATTGTAAAAGATTTCTTTAAGGCCACTCTCTCCTCTGAGACAGTCGTCCGTTATTTTATAACCCCGCCCTCTTTCAAATCTTCTGTTCAATATGGTTGACACGCCTCTTTTGAAGAACTGACCAATCATAATGCTGCATGTCTTAACCTCGCCATGTTGCACCAATGCAATTGAGTGGAGGTATAAGGCTCCTTGAAGCCAGCTTCACGCCATCTCTAAACATGCCACGCTTTGTAAGTGACAGTCAATCATAATCCGGTATTTTTTATCCCCGCCTTCTTTCAAATCTACCGTGCAAGTTTTTCGTCTCGCCTCTTTTGAAGAGCTGGCCCATTTTAATGCTGCATTTCTCTATCCCGCCCTACTTTCACTCGACCAATGAAGTTGAAGGAGGTATAAAACTACTTAATGTCAGCTTCACGCCCTCTCTAAACAGGACACGCCTCCTTCATAAGTTATAGTCAATCACAATTCGTTTTTATCCCCGCCCTCGTTTGAATACACTGATCAAGGTGGTCATCACGCCTCTTTTTAAAAGCTGGCCAATCCTGATGCTGCATCTCTTAACCAAGCTCCATTCTAACTTGACCAATGAAGTTGGAGGTATAAAGCTCCTTGAAGTCACCGCCACGCCTCCTCTATAATAAGTGAAAATCGATATCAGTTCGTTATTTTTCTTCCCCGCCCTATTTCAAAGCGACCGTTCAAGGTGGTCGCCACGCCTCTTTTTAAGAGCTGGCCAATTGTAATGCTGCATTTCTCAACCACGCCCCGTTTTAACAGGATCAATGAAGTTGAAGGATGTTCAAAAGAACCTCTCAAAGTCAGCTTAACACTCTGTTTATACAGAACAAGCAATCAAACACCGTATCTGTTATCGTCATTGCCACGCCTCCTCTAAGAGCCCGCCCTCATTCAAATCCATTGTTCAAGGTGGCCACGCCTCTTTTTTAGAGCTGGTCAATTAAAATACTGAATGTCTGAATTCCGCCCTGCTTTAACTCTGAAGGCGGTATAAAACAACCTCTTTATACAGGGCAACCAATCAAACACCGTATGTTGTTGCAGTCATTGCCACGCCTCCTCTTTGAGAGACAGTCACGCCATTTTTCAAACCAACAAAGGTGGGTTAAACTCATCACCACAGCCCTTCTTTTATGTGATTCACGAGGAAATATTGTAAAAAGTTTGAAAAAAATTCCTGGAATTCTTCTCTCTGCGTTCTTTTGCAGGAGGTAGACATGTAGAATGCTCAAATCAACGCCCTCTATACTCGTAATAACATAGGACACACCCTCTCTGCGCAGATGTCGTTTTATAGCCCAAACACGCCCCTTGACACAGGTTGGAGGCGTGTATAATGTAGAATGCGAGTTGCTCCTCCTCTTATTGTGATAAAATAACGGTGGAAGTTGAAAGAGTGGATGAATCCGTTACTTCCTCCTACTCAATTGATTCGGGGTGTTCTTTGATACTTTGAGCTGGAGTGCAATCAACCTTCAAAAAAATTAAATTATTGTCGTCACTTCATCAATGCATGTAACGCTTGGCATGTCGCATTTGATGTGGCGCAATGCTAATTAGCCACTTGCATTGTGAATTAATTAAGATGGCAGACATTTCTGGCATTGTTCCTGTCGCATCCAGAAAAATGTCTGGAACAGTTGATTCATTGTCTTTTGTTTATGCAGTGTGAATTTGAACCGAATTATCGAAACGGTGTATAAATCCTCAATATACATCATTTATCTGAGAGTCGCATTTTTGATTTCTGGCAAAAATGTCCAATAAACAAATCGTGAGTTTTCCGATATAACCTTTTTGTTTATCGCCCAAAAAAGTAGCAACAGAAATCAAAACACATTTGTTACCTTTGCCCTCCAATCAGTATATCAAAGGGACATAAAAACATGCAAATTTCATCAAATCCCTGTTCGGGGCCAATATAGATTTTTAATTAGCGCAAAAAGCCCTTTGTTAAACAACCGAGCCATGTTTTGTTAAATACAATTCAATTTATATTTCGATTTTAGTAGGTTGTCACTGTTTTTTTTCTTTTATACAAGAGATGACTGAAAATAAGGAATACCAGGCACGTAAATGTAAACAAGACTTGAAATAGAATTTTATAAATAACGAACGGAATTTTTCATTTTAGCTGACATATGGTGGATGTGGTTAAACATTTGCTGGATTTGAGTGCATGAAGTGTGTGCTTGCTTGGGTTAATGAAGGTTATGTAATTTTTGTTTTTTTTGTTTCAGGTGAGTTTAATGAGGATATTCAGACCGGAAACTCCGGTAAGGTATTTGTGATGAATTCTTGGGTAAATTTTTTATGTGTTAACACTGCGGCAGTCGTACTCAGTACAACTAGGTTAGAAAACTGATTAAATATAATAATAATTATCATTCAATACAAGTTTGATGGACAACATTGACATAAATCTCATGAAATATAGGGCAAATTTTCCCCTCTTTGACGAGGTACCATTGCGGCAGTCGTACCTCAACTAGTTTTCCAGTTTAACAGGTTTTTATCACGTACAGACATTTCATAAAATGTTTAAATTTGATAAACTTTACATATTTCATTGTTAACAACAACCCAAATCCCATGAAATATATGGCAAATGTTCTTCTCTTTCACGTGATACTATTGTTACCGTTTACCGTATCTCAACTAACTTTCCAGTTATAGGTACAGGGTTTTATCACGTACTAACACTTCATAAAATGTTTAAACCTGATTATCTATACAAATTTGATCGTTAACAACGACCTAAATCCCATGAAATATGAGGCAAATTTCCTCCTCTTTCATGTGGTACCATTTCCGCAGCTGTACCTCAACTTGTTTTCCACTTATATACAGGATTTAATCAGGTACTGACTCTTCTTTCAATTTTTAAACTTGATTATCTCTAGAAATTTCATGGTTCAAAACGACCTTAATCCCATGAAATATATGGAAAATTCTCTCGTCTTTCACGTGGTACCATCGCAGCAGTAGTACCTCAACTAGTTTTCCAGTTATACGGGGTTTAATCACATGCTGACACTTCATAAAATGTTTAAACATGATTATCTATATACATTTATTGGTTAACAACGACCTAAATGCCAAAGAGGGTGGAAAATTTCACCCTCTTTGACGTGGTACCATTGCGTAACACGGTCGTACATCAACTAGTTTTCCAGTTATAGTTTTATCACGTGCTGACAGTTCATGAAAAGTTTGATCTTGATTATCTATATAAATTTCATTGTAAACAACGACCTAAATCACATGAAATATATGGATAATTTCCTCCTCTTAGACGTGGTACCATTGCGGCAGCCGTACCTTAACTAGTTAATCAGTTATACAGGGTTTTATCAGGTGCTGACATTTCATAAAATGTTTAATCTTGATTATCCATATAAATTTCATTGTTAACAACGACCTAAATCCCATGAAATATTTGGCAAATTTTCTCCTCTTTGACGTGGTACAATTTTGGCAGTCGTGCCTTGAATAGTTTTTCTGTTAAAAAGGGCTTTATCACGTGCTGACTTTTCATAAAATGTTTAAACTTGATTATCTTTACAAATTTCATAGTTAACAACAACCCAAATCCCATGAAATACTGAGCCAATCTCCTCTGTCACGTGGTAACACTGCGGCAGCAGTACCTCATCTAGTTTTCTAGTTATAGGGTATTATCACGTGCTGACAATTCATAAAATGTTTGAACTTGATTATCTATAAGTACAAATTTCATTTCAGACAACGACCTAAATCCCATGAAATACTAAAAATTTCCTCCTCTTTCACGTGGTACCGTGGCGGCATCAGTACTTCAACTAGTTTTGCAGTTATACAGGATTTTATCATAAAATGTTTAAACTCAATTATCTATACAAATTCCATGGTTTACATTGACTTAAATCCCATGAAAAATATGTCAAATTTCCTCCTCCTTCATGTGGTACGATTGCGGCAGTCGTACCGCAACTCCTATACATGATTTGATTCAGAACAAACCACCCATGCATAACGAAAGCCTTTTTTTCGTTATCGCCCTTCAAAGCTTGTCTCTTGAACCGCAGCAAGGAATTTCCTGGACCGCTGATAAGCCGACAAGCCCTTATCAGTAATCAAATTCAGCATTGGTGTGGCCATGTTGATACAGTGCCGATAAAATGTACGCCCGTCCGTTAATATCATTAATGAAATTGTGTTTGCCCATGACTGTGTTTACTTTGTAATGTTCAAGCCCTCGTAAAATATAGCTCTAATGATTATTGAGGGGTTCGGTCTTTATGACCATCGCTGTATATGTAATGGGGTTATTGTTGTTGTTTTTTCCATTACACGAGCTACAAAATGTTTAGAGTGAAATTGATGAGTCAGCATTATTCAACTTTCCAAACCACTTTTTTGAATCTCCCGAACCGAGTAAAAATTAACCAAACCAGCCACACCATCTGTGCAGAATAACCGATCGCGTGATGTCATACCCAATTTGCATATGATGGGTTTTAGTCCGTATTTGGTGGGCGCTGGGGTATTGTTCGTTTTATATGGGTGAGAGTGTTGGGTAAAAATAGACGAAGGCTGCAAACGATTCAATTCTCTGTTGAAAAATCAATGAGAGAACATAACAGAAATCCAAAATATTTTGAATAAGATAACTAGGATATGAGAAATAGAAATATATGACAATTGCAATGCGTATATATTCAAAAGCTTCAAAATACTCAAACTTATAGATTTAAATTCTCAATATCGAGAAGTAACACATGTTCTGAATCCTAAACAAAATCAAATAAAAATATCTTATAATTTTCATTTTTTAATTAGGTACTTTCGTTTTAGTCTTTCTTTTCTTCCTTTTATTTCTTTTTTTTATCTATTTTTTTTCCTTTGTTTCCTTTTCTAAACTCCAACCCAACATCCAACTTGATCCAAACTTAAACTAACCAAAAAGTTAAGTTAGTTGGAACATTTACATATTACATTCACATTATAATGGTACATCGGGAACTAATAAACTCACAATAATAAAATTGGTACTGGATAGAATTTTATCTTATAATCTGAAAAAATATTCATTTTAGTCAAAAATCCCGGATTACAATTAAATATTAGCAAAATATGACTTGTTATTGGTACGGTTGAATATCCTTGGCACCAAATAAGATACGGAAATGAAAGTAGTACCAAATGAAAGAGCGTAAACTTCCCTTTAAAAAGCAATGTTTTATTTGGAAAGAGTATTGATGAGAGTCTTCATGATCCTGGAGAATTTTTGTTTGTGAAATATGAAAATTTAGTTTATCCAAGGTACGGCCAGATATCTCCGGAACCAAAAAAGAGACGGAAATGGGGGTACGGGAAGTACTACCAAAGGAAACAACGTTAAATTCCCTTCAAAAAGCACTATTTTATGTAAAAAAATATCAATAAAAGTTCTTAATAATCCTATGAGAATTTAGTATGTCGAAAATTAACAAATGTGCAATTGGTACGGCCAGATATCTCCGGAACCAAATAAGATACGGACATGGGAGTAGTACCAAACGAAAGAGCGTAGAATTCGCTTCGAAAAACACTATTTCATTTAAAAAAAGTATGAATAAAAGTTCTCAAGAATCCTGGAAGTATTATGTCGAAAACTGACAAATGTGCAGCATAATTGGTACGGCCAGATATCTCCGGAACCAAAAAAGATACGGAAATGGGAGTAGTACCAAAGGAAAAAGCGTAAAATTCACTTTCAAATACATTGTCTCATTCAGAAAAAAAAGGTATAAATGTTTCCCAAAATCCTGAAACAATACCTATAATTAATTGTCCACACACAAATATCGACGAAATTAAGAAGAGTACAAAAAAAAGCGACCTTTTTTTAACACTATACAGGGTGTCCCAACGATAGAGTAAAGTAGGTTTTATCATATAGGATATGAAAAATATCAATATCAATATGCGTCACAGGTTAGGGGTGTAAATAGCGCACATTCTGAAAATATTTGGAAACATACAGGGTGCGTCACAAAAGTATGGCACGAAAAAGTATGATTTTTTTAAATGGAACCCCCTGTATATTAATTGATATTTCAATTCTTTCTTCAATTTGGAACAAAAATTGTGATACAACTAATGTTCCTAAATTCAACCGTTATCGAGATATCGCGTTTTAAAAATGGCATTTTTGCAACTTTGACATGCTATAAAACTCAAACTATTCAAGTTAGAGAAAAATGGATTGCACATTCCTATCTTAACTTTTCAAGAGCTATTCAAGGAGATTAAATCCATTATTGTGAAAAAATGTCAAAAAGTGCTGAAAAAAGTTGACAGTTGACGTTACCTTCTATCCAAATGACAGAAGAGCTCTTGAAAAGTTAAGATAGGAAAGTGCAAACCATTTTCCTCTAACTTGAATAGTTTGAGTTTTATAGCATGTCAAAGTTGCAAAAATGCCATTTTTAAAACGCGATATCTCGATAACAATTGAATTTAGGAACATTAGTTGTATCACAATTTTTGTTCCAAATTGAAGAAAGAATTGAAATATCAATTAATATACAGGGAGTTCCATTTAAAAAAATCATACTTTTTCGTGCCATACTTTTGTGACGCACCCTGTATGTTTCCAAATATTTTCAGAATGTGCGCTATTTACACCCCTAACGTGTGACGCATATTGATATTGATATTTTTCATATCCTATATGATAAAACCTACTTTACTCTATCGTTGGGACACCCTGTACTTCAGTTATATTGACACAGGTATTTAAAAATTTTTAGTGAACTCAGTTTTCCCAAATTTGCGAAATGGTATGGTCAAATGAAGAATTGGTACGTTGTCGTTAAGTTATCTCCATGCACCTTCAAAAATGTTGATGAAACTGGTACCAAAAACATACAGGGTGTCTGTCAATTGATAATAAAAAGTGACGCACCAAATTTTATTTTTTCAACACCCTGTATTTCGAAAACGAAGCGACATTATTTGAAAAAAAAAGGTATGTCGCACATTTTCATCTCCAAATCTGATGAATATTCTCCCCCCTTCTTTTGTTAGAGAGATAAGGAACTACCTGTATTATAGCGTGAAATCACCTTGGAGAAACTCCATTTTATAAAAAAAAAAAATAATAATAATAAAGAGAATGTGAAATTAACGTTATATAGCGTATACCATCAACGTCAATCTAGACTAAGCCCATTCTATTAGCCTTGTCTATGGTGACTTCACCAATTCAACAAGCCGTAACCAATTTTTTCCAAATAGTTAATTATATCGTAGATAAAATCTTCGCGTCCCATAAAGCCTCATACGTTGTCAGAAATGCGACGGGAAACAAAGGAAATGTCTCCGAGAAGCCACAACTCAATATGTAGAGCCAAGATTTCCTCTTTGTCGACAAATTGAATCCGTTTTTGAGGTTGTTTTGCACGAGGAGGTGTTTACTCTGCGTTATTGTCTTCGTAAGAATCAAATTTTTGAAAGAGATTATTGGAGCGTGTGCATGTGGAAGGGAAACGGACCATGAATCCGCTGATGTCACTGTTAGTGTGAAGCTGCTGCTGCTCGGAAAACATTTTTTTTTAAACCGTCCTAGCCACATCTGCTAATTGATTTAGTACATTGTTTGGGTTTGGCATTGGAGGTCAAATAAGTGGAGTTTATTTTTAATTCCAGTTGCAAATAGTCTGCGATGATGTCATTGTGTAAGTGCTTTTTGATTGTGGGAATTTAATTGAAAGAGTCATAACCTCAAAATCCGAAGTCTAAGTAAACGAGGAAATTTATCATGATTAGGCAATGACAAATGGCTTGAACGGAGTATGCATGATTGATCAGGTGGGTGGAAATAAATGGGTCAGGACGGGTCCTTGGGGGCGGCAAATTATGAAAATTGAGGTAGTCAAAATGTGAATTTTCCTGCTTCGCGCATTTATTTATACAATCGCCCTTCTTCCGCTCGACGCGGCACAAAGGGCCTCTTGTGGCGTAACAATATCCGAAATTAAAGCGGGGCCATTTAACAACTTTGAAAATGGAAACGTCGGCTGCCATTATATCTCAGCCACGGTGTCGTTATTAAATTAAGAGTCTGCAAATATTTACGGTATAAAGTAAATGCTTGCACCTCAAGTTTCTCCAGGATTTTTTACTAAAATAGTCTTTCATTTGGTACTAAACTAAATTTCTTATCTTGTTTGGTTTGTGAGATATTTGACCGTTCCATTTCGCAAATCTGGATATACAAAGGGGCTCTGAGATGTTGAAAAAGTTTTTTTTAACTGAAATGATGCGTTTTCATTTGGTACTACTTCCATTTCTGTATTTTTTGTTTGGTTAGGGAGATATCTAACCGTACCAATCACATTCATATTTAGATAAACTAATTTATTGTGCGGTTTTATCGATATTTTCTTCTAATAAAACAGTGCTTTTCGGAAATTACACGTTGTTCCATTTGGTGCTACTCCCATTTCCATATCTCTTTTGGTTCCGGAAATATCAGGCCGTACCTATCACGTTGCACATTATTATCAATTTTTGAAGTACCAGACTCTTCCAGGATTTGGAGATTTTCTCAATATTTTTATGAGACAATGCCTCTTGAAGGGAATTTTACGCTTCATAGTTTGGTACTACTCCCATTTCTGTATCTTTTTTGGTTCCCGAAATATCTGGTGCCACCAATCACATCGCACATTTACATTTATGACATTTCGTCAAACTAAATTCTTCCGGGATTTTTGTGATTTTTTTGTCGATATTTTTGGGAAAAGACCGTTTGGTACTTTCATTTCCAAATGTTTTTTGGTTCAGGAGATATCTGGCCGTACCTATCAACCTATGACAATGCACATTTGTCAAATTCGAAAAATTTTATCAATATTTTTTTTTATAAAAGAGTGCTTTTCGAGAGGAATTTTACGCTTTTTTGTTTTGTAGTAGTCCCATTTCCGTATCTGTTTTGGTTCGGCAGGTGTCTGGCCGTACCTATCACATTGTACATAATATGTTAAATTTCGATAAACTAAATTTTTCCAGGATTTTTTAGAATTTTTATTCATTTTTTTGTTAGATAAAATATGACTTCGAGGGGAATTTTGCGCTGTTTGGTTTGGTACTACTCCCATTTCCGTCAAATTTCGACAAACTAAATTATTTCAGGATTTTTGAGAATCTTTATATTACATATTTTTGAGATAAAATAGTGCTTTTCGAGGGGAATTTTACGCTGTTTCGTTCGGTACTACTCCCATTTCCGTATCTCTTTTGGCTCCGGAGTTATCTAGACATACCAATCACGTTGCACATTTCTTAAATTTCGACAAACTCAATTCTTCCAGGATTTTTGAAAATTTTCATCAATATTTTTTTAAGATAAAATAGTGTTTTACGGGGGGAATTTTACGCTTATGTCTCGTTTGATACTACTTCCATTCCGGTATCTTTTTTGGTTCCGGAAATATCTGGCCGTACCAATTTTGTCAAATTTCGACAAACTACTAACTTGTAAAATGTATTACTGTAAAATGTATTAATTGTAAAATGTATTTAAATAATAATGGAAACGTCGACTACCATTACATCAGCCGCGGCGTTATTAAATCTAGAATCCGCAAATATTTACGGCACAAAGTAAATGTTTACACCGGCATTAGACCGGCAATATAAAAATCTATATATAGGCTTTGGATGCGAAAAATAAAAGCTTCCGATCGGGTAAAACTATATCGCACAAATGGGCAAAATCTAGTGTTTTGTCGCGGAATAACAGCGATTGTTGAAAGTTTAAAATTACTCCCGCTGCAGAGCAGGATTTGTGCCCCGTTCTGTTCCCGGATATAATCCGGGAATTAAAAATGCAATTAACGGGCCAGCTAGAATGATCCTTTTGAAATTGAACTATCTATATACATACATACAGGGTGTTTCATAACGTTAAAACTGACAAACTATCAAGTTAGTTTGCATATAGGTGCTCAAAAAGGTCCTTGTTTGTTTTCCGAGCAAGGTATTATACCAGTGGCGTGGGTTGATGATGATCCGCATTGGTTGCGCCCACCCAGCGATCAATATTAATGGGTCTGGTTGAAGGTGGTGTTGGTGATTCAGTGGACTTGCCGGGAGGTAAATTCGTTTTTTCATTATTGTTACATACATCAAATACGAGGACAGTGGCAATAGCCGAAGTCCCTCTAGGGTCGAATTTGTGAGTTTCAACGCAGCAAGTTTCTATTGCCTCTGTTTACTTGATTAAACAATTAGAAACAAGAAGTTCGGTGGATTGTCCAAAGAGTGTCCAGATTGCGCCGCCCCTGTATCCGGTTCGATAAGCTTTTAACGAGAAGGCGGCTTCATTACCTTCAGTAAATATGTGCCAGATGACGTTGATCTCTGGACGAAGATGATTGGGGATTTGGGACAAAAAGGCAGAGATTGATAGGTTAATGGGTTATTGATCGGCCATGTGATCTTGTATCCATGGCGCACCAGCTAAATTTAACCACCTTCTCCAGCGCATGTTGGAATTCCGAAATAGATTGTATTTTTAGAAACGCACAAATATTTGGGTCGTCTCTATAGCTGGTTTCTTTGACTATGAATGCCGTCTTGTTCGGTGTTATCATCCATGCGTGCAAAGTTTAAGGCTGCAGCCTTTGATTACCTCACCCAATGGTATTCTGCGCCCACTGCATCGCGACATACACCTCCACCATGTCTGGAAAAAATTCTTGATCGGCTCCAATTAACATGGATTTATTGCAACCTGTCCGATTGCAATTCAAATGCAAGGGCATTAAAACAAATTCCATTCAGGCGTCGAAAAAGACACCAAAGCCGCCTCATAACATCCTCCGTATATGAAATTCCTTGAGGGGTTCAGCAAAGATTTTCCTTTCGCTCGTTCCACTTCAAACGAGGGCTTTTTTTAATTAGTTTTTTGTTCATTCGCCGAAAAAGGAAATTTGTCCGGGGAATTAAAATGTTATTAAAATCTTTTGCGGCTTATCGCAGGCCCTCACTGGTACATTATTAAATAAATAACTCGGTTTTAATCAATTTTTTTTGTACTGCCACCATGTGCAAGCGATCATTTTTGAGTGGCAATTAAGAACAGCGTGTTTTTAGTCTGTCTGTGACCTAATGCTTGGGGAATTTCGTATGTATTCTAGACTTTACTCAATCATTTTATCTAAACAATAAGTAATTATAACTGTATTAACCTTAAAATGCATTGAAACGTCCCATCTACCTTCATTTGTCTTTGAAAATATAACCTGACTTTCAAATCACCTTGAAGTAGAGTAGTTTGAACGAAAAAAAGGATAATCAGTATGACACATTGACATAAGTCCTCAAAGTGCAATAAAACTCATACATGCCAAACTTAAAATATCTTTGGTGACTACAAATTGACCTCTGAATGACCTTCTCAACCTCAATCGCCCTTCATTAGACTTCCAACCTTGACTTGACTTTGAGAAATAGCCAAATTCGTCAAGGAGAACTAAAAGTCATCCAAACTGTATTTATCTGCAAAGACATTAAAATTAAAACAACCCATTCACCTTTATTTGTCTTTGGAAATTTAACCGGACTTTCAAATGACCTTCAAATGGAATAATTTGAACAAGAAAAGTCCTCAAAGTCAGATAAATGCCATCCAAACCTCAGCAACCATCAAATGTTTTTGATTGAGAAATTGACCTCTTAATTAACCTTTTTAACCACAATAGATCCTGAAACATTGACATTTGAAAAAATTATAAATTTGTCAAGGACATTTGAACGTCCTATCTGCTTCAATTTGTCTTTGAAAACATAACTCGACTTTCAAATGACCTCGAAATAGTGATCTTTGAACGTGAAGAGTGACAATTAGTCTGTGACCTTGATCGAAGGCCTCAAAGTCAAATAAAAGGTATTCAAACTTTATCAACCGTCAAATATCTTTGATAACTAATAATAATTTATCTTTGAGCTATACCTTATTAGGCACATAAGACCTTGACTTGATTTTGAAAAAAAGACAAATTTGTCAAGGAGAAATAGAAGTTATCCGAACTGTATGTCGAATGACATTGTCTGTTACCTTGACATAATTGAAGGAGAAGTCATTTGACTTTGTAACTGGCAGTTGACCTTTGAATGTCCTTGAAAAAGTTAATGACCTTATTATCCATGATATGCCTTAAGGTGAAGCTGTCAACTGTTTTAACTTTGAAAGACAGTGAATTTCTGACTAAAAATGACTTAAATTACCTTGGACGGGTGAAGTTTGAAAAAAAATCAATTGCATAAGACCAATCAATTCATGACCTCCACTGACCTTGAGACGAACTTCCTCATAATGAACACCTTATTCAAATATGTTATCGACATTATTTGTAAATCGAAATTGACCTTGGAAACATGTCACCTTTTGGCTTTGAAAATAATGAAGGACAAACCCGTCCAGTTGAAATGAATACCGGATAAGTGGTAATCTTCGAATGACATTGAATCTAGCTACCGCTCATCTGTCATCGAAAATGAAAATTGACTTTCAAATGTAGAAATAAATAACTAGTCTGTGACCAGCCATAAGTAAGTCAAGGACGAGTTTCTCAGACTGAAACAAAAATCATCCATTGAAACGTGTAGTTTAACCAAAGTTTACTAATATACAATAGTGAACTTTGGTTCAACCTTGTCTATCGGAATATCCCTTTGACTTTGAGAAAAATCAAGAACAAACTTGTGACCTTCGAATGACTGAAACGTCTCATGCACCTTCATTTGTCTTTGACTGAAAATGGCGTTGAAACAGTGTAGTTTAAACAAGAACAACCTGTGACCTTGACAAAAGTGAACGACGAAATCTCGAAAGTGAGACAAAAAAATCATCCTAGCGGTATCAAGCTTCGATTGTCACTGAACGAAGTAACCAAACATATTTGACGATGTAAATCGAAATTGATCTTCAAATGACCTTGAAAACGTGTAGTTTGATCTTCAGATGACCTAGAATTTTTAGTAAGTAAGTCAAGGACGAACTAGTTAACCGAAAAAGATCATCTTTGAATATGTAATTGGCCTTTGTAAATCAAAATTGATCTTTAAATGATATTGGAAACTGACCCTCAAATGACTGATTAATCGGAATAGGTCTTTGACTTCAAGCAAAATCAATCATCGTCAAATGACATTGAAATAGCCTTCATCTGTGTTTGAAAAATAAAATTGGCTTTGACATGACCTTGAGAGATAACAGTCATCGTCGAATGACATTGAAACATCCTTCAGCTTACTTTATCTGTATTTCAAAATGAAAATTGACTTCCACATGACCTTGAGAGAATGTAGTTGGATTGAATAACTACTCTATGACCTTGACAAAAGTCAAGGATGATTTTTTTAAAGGGGAACAGTAACCATTCAAGCTGTATTAACCTTTGATGTTGACGTTACCGAATTTTGACCTTGAAAACTTGTAGTGTGACCTTATCAATCGCAATAGCTTTTTGACTTAGAGAAAACTCAACGACAAACTTGTCTGCGTCAAGTGTGTAAAAGTCATTCAAATTGTATTGGTCTTCGAATGACTTTGAAACGTCCAAGTCACCTTCATTTGTTGTTGAAAATAGAAACTGACTTTGGAATGACCTTAAAAGATGTTATTGTCTTTCAAATGACCCTGGAAACGTGCAGTTTGGCCTTATCAACCGAAATGGTCGTTCAATGAAAATCGAACCAATCAGGTCAATCGCAAACTTTGGCACGTTTGTTATTTTTCAAATGCCCTTCTCTCTCAAATTCCAAAGAAGAGAGTCTATTAGATTGTCGAGCAATCGACTTTTTGCCGAATTGGTATTCTAGAGTGAATGCGCGTAATGAAAAGTCCGACGGGGAATTTATTTATTTAATCAGAAATCCGGTCGATGGGTCAAAATGGTCAAATATCTGGGCAAGTGTCAAGTGCGGTGGGCGTTGGAATAAATTGGATTTAATCGTGGTGTAATGACGGAAAAAAATGGTTTTGTTGTGGGAGTGTAACACGTATTATCGCATCTTTTTACCAAGGTTCAGGCCCACATCACTTTTATTTTTGATTTACGAAAGTCATAATGGCCGGACAGGTGGCTCCTTAAAATTAATCTACAGGTTGGAGTAGGAACAATTACAATTACTCCTCCACATAATGGACTTTGTCTTGTGTAACAGACTGAGGAATGGGATTAAAAGAGAACGTTGTGGTTAATTGTGTCAACTAGATATTGTGTATGAATGGACATAGACACAATACAGTCTAGTACGTTGTAAATAAAAAAAATGTCCTAATAAGTGCTGCGTAAATAAACTTGATATTCACCACACATTCTTCATTAGGCACCCACACGGTGTACAGTGCGAATTATGACGTCATTATTATCATTGCGACCTTGCAGACGACCCAGGCGACAAATTCTAATCAAGCTTAGGCCGGGTGTAGCTCATCTCCAAATAAACCTCCAGATAACCGAGCCTTAAAATGATTAAAATTTGAAAGTGCCATGACGTAATCCGAAAACAATGACATGGCATGTAACTGTGCATTTTGATTTATTGAGAAATTATGAATGGATTACGTTAATGGGCTTCTAATGTTTTGGGTGTGTGGTAATTTTTTTTTTCTTTTCCAGGTAAGCTCCCGGCCCTCGGACAAAGTGCGCGGATGTTTTTGCAATTTTTCCGTGACCTTTTGACCCTTAACCGGATCAAGATGGAAAGGGTTTGAAGACGGGGGTCCAGTTGTTGCTGGACAGATGTTTTTGCATGGTCCAAGGTTGCTGTGTTGTCGGATTTTTATATTCATATTAATCCATTGTTTCGAATATCAGTAGGAAATGCGTATAATGGGCGCGTTTTCGTTTTGATTGACATAATTCAGTTTTGATCATAAAGCGCGGCATCAGTGTCAGGTTGCGTGATTTTTGCTAGTTTAGTGTTTGTTTGATCGTTTTGTGCCGGTTTGGTGATGGGTTGCGGTAATTTTGTCATATCTTGAATGGGGTGCATCGTACGACAATGATTTCTATGGAGGTTTATTATGGGAAATTTCAATTTCTTCAGTTTATGTGGTAACGTTTTTCTCGATAGCGTTTACCGTTAACAAGATATTTGCGAATAACTGACAAATATGATTTTTTTTAAAATCGCTATATCTAGTAAACGCTACATTTAACGGAAAATTGTGTTGGATTATTTTTTTCAAGACTACGGCTTAAAAAATATTTGAGACAAACTGGCTTATATCAATTGATTTTATTTATTTTTATATCGCCATTTCTTGTAAATGTTACATTTTAGGGAATTTCCATGGAAGTATTTTTCATAGAGAATTTGAAGATCTACAAATAATTGGTTTTAATGATAGCACCTACGTTTAAAAAATATTTTTGAAAGTTTCAATTTTCAATTTTTGTGTATTTTAAAGTCGCTGTATCGTGTGAATGTTACATTTTAGGGAAATTATGGAATTATTTTTTATAGAGAATTTCAAAATCTGCTATTATTTATTTTATAATACTATTATCATTATTATTTTATTTTCTATAGTTTTTATGATAGCACTCACGGTTAAGAAAATATTTGAGACAAACAGGGGTTTATTTTTCATAGTCAATTTCAAGATCTACAGATTATTTGGTGATGGTTTTTCAAGATAGCACTTACGGTAAAAAAAAATATTCGAGAAATATTGGCAAATATCATTTTTTTTAAATATAAAATCGCTATATCTTGTAATCGTTACATTTTAGGGACATTTTTATAGTATTATTTTTTATAGAGAATTTCAAGATCTGTAAACTGTTGGATGGTGACTTTTTTGATAGCACTTAGGTACGGTTAAAAAAATATCTGTGAAATACTGGCAAATGTATTTTTTTTTAAATTTGAAATCGGTATAGGTATCTTGTATCTTGTAATCGTTACATTTCAGGAAATTTTTTATAATATTATCATTTTTTACAATGAATTTCAAGATGTATAAACAATTGGGTGATGATTTTCTTTGATAGCACTTACGGTTAAAAAATATTTGTGAAAAAGAGGCAAATATATATTTTTTTTTAATTTAAAATCTGTCTTAATTTAAAATCTTGTGAACGTTAGATTTTAGGGAAATTTTCATAGGTTTATTTTTTATAGAAAATTTCAAGATTCATAAACTATTTGATGATGATTTTTTTGACAGCACATACGTTTAAAAAAATATTTGAGAAAAACTGGCAAATTTCATTTTTTCCATATTTAAATCGCTATATCTTCTTAACGTTACATCTAAGGGAAATGGGTTTATTTTTTAAAGAGAATTTCAAGATTTACAATCATTTTCTGTAAATTGTTGAGCATCGAGCTTAATAAATGATTATCATTAACTTATCTCATATGGTTTATATAGGTTAAAAAAATATTTATATTTATATATCAATTCTCTTATATTTTTAAAATCGCCATATCTTGTTATCCTTACATTTTAGGGAAATTTTCATAGAATCATTTTTTAAAGAAAATTTCAACATCTAAAGAGATAATATGTAATAAAATCTGCTAAATATTAATTTTTAAATTTTTTGTTTCAAAACCATTATGAATTTTATCTAGATAAACGCACCCAAAATGACCCTTTAACTCCACCAAAAGTTGCAAAAACATCCCCCGGACTTGACCAAAAGTAAAGCCAGTCAAGTAAGCTAGAAAAGAATTTTCACCCAAACTGGCAACACTGGCCGTGGTCCAGCCGCCACCTCCAAAATCGGCGCGCCAGTGGTTTTAGTTTAAAGTCAGTCGTCGACTTAATCGTGCTTTTCTTGCTTGTTGCAGATCTAGAACAGTACGAGAGACAAACGAGCAAGAAACGAAAATGCGCTAGATCATCCCAAAAATCCAGCTTCTAATCCGGAAAAGTTCTTATCGCTTCACAAAAACCGCTTTTTCCTTCCCGCTCCCCCCTAAAGTACCCTGCTTAAGTGCGAAGCCCTTTTGGTTACTTAAGTCGACTTAACTTAAAACTTATATAGTTACTCGAAATGGACAATAATTCTACCTGAAGATACGAAATTGCATTATTGAATTGAGTGGAAACGAGAGTGATTTGGATTTTCGTCGATTTTGTCAAGTTTTTTGTGCACAAAATTAGAATTTAAATATGGCAATGGTGAATTTGTTGAATGGCAAAGACTCGCGCTGGTTGCAACTGGAGGTGTGCAGAGAGTTCCAGAGACAGAAGTGTTCCAGACCGGATACCGAGTGCAAATTTGCGCATCCTCCTGCTAATGTTGAGGTGCAGAATGGACGGGTTACGGCCTGCTACGATAGTATTAAGGTGAGTTTTTTTCCAAATTTTAGCCTTAAAAATAACCTCTCTTGAAAAATCCTCATCCGCGCAAATATAGGAAACGATTGCGACAATAATTTTTTTTTCAAACCCTTTGGAACACCCAGTGGGGGAAATTTTCAGAAAATTAAGTCGTTTTCGTCATTTATAATGCAAAAATTAAGGTATTTTTTTCATAATTGTGATTTTATAACAAAAATCATTCCATCCCTGTAAATATAGAAAATGAATGATCCCTTTTTTATTTCCAATTTTTAAGCCCCTTTTCTTTTGAGGTTAAAAAAAATTCGAAGTTGAGGTGTGTTTTGAAGTTTCGCTTTTTTGTGTGTCATTCAATTTTTCGAATTATTTTTCCGTTGGTCGGCAACTATAAAAGTTTGTGGTCATGGGTCATAGTCCGTCATAGGAGGTTGAATCGATGGAAATAAAGATTTTTCGTTTTTTTTTTACTTATTATTCCAAAAATTTAGAGAAAAATTATATTTGAAAAGACCAAATAATAATCGCTTGAATTGAAAAAATCTTAAATTGTGAAATACAAAACGTGAAGCATAGAAAAACGTGAACTTTTATTTTAAAGCAACAAAAGTATGAGGGACCAGAAAACAAAAGTAGAAATCTGCAATAGACAAAAATTAAAAAAACAAAGCAATGTAATTTGGAAAAATTTAATTTCAAATTATATCAAACCCAATTAAAATCTAGAACTAAAACCCATCAAAAAACCTAGAAAACGACATACATTTCCTATCTTTTGAATTTTTGACGAAATCCATACTATCAAAAAAATATAAATTTTTAAAACGTTATAACTTCTTATTCTTATTGGAATCACAGATTTTGATGAATCGTGCATCATTTTGTAGGAAAATTGTTCTTCTTGCTTCATGATTTTTTGCAAGTTTGTATCTTAAAACTAAGACTGAATTCCAGAATAATAATTTTTTAACATTCTAAAACGGTATAAGTTTTCACTGTATTGTGATGAATTTTCCCTAATTTTGTAGGGAATTTGATCCTCTTTCTTCATGAATTTTTGTGATTTTTTATCTTGAAATTTTAACAAAATCCACAATATTAATTTTTTGACATTTGAAATTTTCAAAACGGTTCTACTTTTGATTGTATTGACCGAGTTTGATCTTGCCTCATTTTGTAGGGAATTTGATCTGTGTACTTTCTTCATGAATTTTGGTGATTTCGTTATCTTTCAAAATTTCAGCGAAATCCAAAATATTAGATTTTTCAACATTTTCCCAAGTTCTTTAGAACGCTATAAATTTTGAACGTATTGACCGATTTTGATGAATCTTGCGTCGTTTGGTAGGAAATTTTGAATTTCATCTACTTTCTTCATGGATTCTTGCTATTTTGCATCTCTCAAAATCCACGAAATCCAGATTACTGATTTTTCAACATTTAAAATTTTTAAAACAGTACCTTTATCTTTTTACTATTTTGACCGATTTTGATTAGTCTTGTGCCATTTTGTAGGGAATTCGATCATCCTTCATCATGATTTTTTGTAGTTTTGTATCTCTCAAAGCTTTGACAAAATCCAGAATAATAATTTTTTAACATTTTGAATATTTAAAACGATACAACCTGGGATACAACCTTTTATTGGATTGACTGATTTTGATGATTTTTGCATGATTTTGTAGGGAATTTGATCTACTTTTATCAAGACCATTTGTGATTTTTTATCTCTTGAAATCTTGACGAAATCCAAAAATTTAATTTTTAAATATTTTCAATTTTTAAAACGGTATATCTTTTTACTGTTTTGACCGATTGTGATTAATTTTGTGTCATTTTGTAGTTGAAGTTTTGTCGAAATCCAGAATATAATTTTTTTTAACATCTTAAATTTTTTATTGGATTGGCCGATTTTGATGAATCTCGCGTCATTTTGTTGGGAATTTGATCCACTTTCTTCATGAGTTCTTGTGATTCTTTCATCTTTTGAAATTTCTTCGACATCCAGAATATCCGATTTTTTTCTAAACTCATTGAAACACTATAAGCTATAAATGTATTGACCGATTTAAATGAATCTTGTTCTATTTTGTAGAGAATTTCTTCTATTTTTGGACAGAAATATTTCACTTTCTTTCTTGAACTCATTTTCTAGAAAATTCGCAATGATAGTAATGCTATAGAATGAAGGAAAAAGAAAACAAAAAACCTTGCCTTTTGCAAAACTAGACAAGTTGAGAATAGAAACCTCTAGAAAAGAATTTCAAACAGTAATAGAACTATAAATCTAGAAAAATATAGGTACAGTAAAAAAATAGATAAAACCAAGAAAACTGATCAAATTAAAATACAACAAAAACCTCAAAAGTCAGTATTTTGAAAAAAGTAAGTATTAAAAAACTATGAGACAAAAAATTTAACGATACAAGAAATCACTATAACAGAACCCTTTTTACCTACAAAACTTTTTAAAAAATCCAAAAAGCAGAATTTGAAGAAGTACAAAAATTATAAAACTAAAAAAAGATATAGAAAATGAAGAAAGCATAAATAACTGAAATATATATGATAACTAAATAAAATGGAGAAGGAGATTGTTACATTTAAGTCACCAAGTACGCATATCAAAAAAATGTCGAAATAAATCCAAAAAGCGATTGTTATGAGATTGTATTAACCCAAATCCGGCGTATAATAACCGCAAGTAATCGTTGCCTTTCGCATGACTCACTCGCACCATTACTTTCACCGATTTTTTTCCATTCTCGTTTTGCGCCACCAATTCGTTCTTTAAATCGATATTTGTCCGCAAACAACTGCTTTTAATCTGGGGGGGCGTTATACGTTATATTATTTTCGCGAAAAACCGCCGCCGGTGTCAGAAACGACGCAACGGGGACACTTTTGTGTGTTATACCATCCCGAGGGCTGTCTTAGTTTTCGGCTAATTAGTGTTTACTTGTCTTTGAAGTTGCGCCGTGATATTGGAGGAGACATTGGAAAGATTTGGAGGGAGTTTTTTGGCAAAGGAGAGTTTTTGCATGTGGAGATGTTTTACGGATTTATTTGCGGACGAAATTATAATAATAATATTTATTAAGCATAAAAGGCTATACAAAAAACAGATTAAAAGTTATTACATGATTAAAGTCATAATCAAAAATAAAGTGGTAGTTGAATAGGGAAAACAATAATAATAAAATTGTTTTATCTATGTTAATTTCTCAAATAAAAGATTTTTTTTTTCGGTCTTTGGTTGTTCCATTTTTTGAAAAATTAAATTTTTTGACCAGAGTTTTGACTTTCACTACTTTTTGAATATTTCTTTATGCTTCAACTTTCGTTTTCTAATTTGGAACTTTTCAGTTCTGTAGTGTACCAGTAATAATAAATAAATAAATTTTTAAAATGTTTTATTGTTTACTTGGCGTCTTTTTGAGTTTTTTATACTTTCGACTTTTTTCCGGTGACTTCTTGGTTTTAAGTTTTACATTTAGGTTTTAGATCTTTTGCTGATGATTTTAGTAGAACTTAAATCGTGTAATTTCTTAAACAGGAATTTTGCAATTTCACAAGTCTTTATTTTTTTTTCTTGTACTGTGAAATTTTTATTTTCTAGAATTGACTTTTTGTTTTTTTTTGCATTTTTTTTCTTTTTTGTTAATCCACTCTTGTATTTTAGTACATATTTTGAATTTTGTGTCTAGCTAATTTCAGTTTGTTGGTTAAGCTTAAGCATTCTTATTTAATTTACAGGGAAGATTATTCTTGAATAAAAGTTCTCAAAACATCAACATTACACGACTTTTCATGTCCGAAAATTATCATTTTTTTTTCCAAATGTTCAAAATCAAGGCACAGAGTTGGAACAAAAATGTTTCTATAAAGAAAGGTTCAAACTACTTGTGACAAAAGTTTCAAGCCAAAATCTCAAATCGTTCGAAAATGACGGCTTATTAAAATTACACAACTTTTCATGTCCGACAATTTTCAATAATTGCCCCAAATTTTAAAAATCAATGTGCAGAGTTGAAATAAAGATTTGTCTATAAAGAAAGGTTCAAACTCCTTGTGACGAAAATTTCAAGCCAAAATCTTGAACCGTTTGAGAGACAGCTTATCAAAATTACACAACTTTTCATGTCTGGCAATTTTCAAAAATTCCTTGAAATTTTCAAAATCAATATGCGGAGTTGAAATCTACATTTTTCTATGAAGAAAGGTTCAAACTTCTTGTGACCTTCAATGTTCGACAGTTTTCAAAAACTCCTCAAAATTGTATTGTAATAGTGAATACAGTTTCTCTTAAATTTTTCAATTTATGTATTTGGATTTTTCTATTTTTTTTTGGTTTTTAGTTTCTGTGAATGTTAGTTTCTTTCTCGTTTGCTCGATGGGTCTTGTGGAGGAGGTGGTAGTCTAAAATTTGACTTTAACTCTTATTATTATAACAAAGAACTTTATAATCATTGCTAATTTAATTTTACCTATTTTGCAATGATTTTTTTAAACTGGTTTTTGCATTTAAAATAGAAAAATTATAGCGTGTTTTTGGAGGTTCCTCAATTTTTTTCTAGAGGAGGGGGAGGTCTGAAATTTGAGTCGGACACTATGAATACAGCTAATCTGATTTTAATTATTTCGTAATAAATATACAATTTTGAAGATGGCTTGGTTTATACGTTCTATTTCCAAAACTTCATTCTTTTTGCCAATCTATCATGAATTAAATCCAGCAAAAAAACAACTATAAGATGATCCCTGATGATCCAATACCAAATAAGAAAAAAACAACAATTTTGAGAAACATGACTCACGTTTTAAGCATAATAAATGACTAATTTAGCCGCTGATTACTATTAGATTGGATGTCGTAATAACAATTTAAATCCCAAAAAAAAATCGTTGAGCTATGAATTCATTTTTGGACCCTTCATCAAAAAATCTAGCATCACATTCTGTAAATTCATCTCAACCGACTTTCCCACACTCGATCTAATTTCCAAGTGAAATTTCCGAAAAATTAATACATATTAATGTTGGTCAGTTCGATGGCCGAGAAACACGTTTCAACCCTTTCGCGATTACAGCAACCCTTTGCCCCGCCGCCCAACCCTTGCCGAGAATCATTTGCATTTGAAATTTTTCGCTCTGGACTCATCTGTGATTCATGGCGCGATAAATGGAGTTATCATGAGACCTTGAATATTTGGGTTAATCATCTCGTGAATGTATTAGACGTGCAGCTGGTCATCTAGGAGATTTGTTGACCGTTTTTGTATGGCGATTATTAACATTTTTCCTTTGTTGTCATATTTTTGATTGTTTTTCTTTAAGCAAAAAAACTAGTCCTACGATTCTCTATCTAGCGTACCTATTTGGTATTGGATTCTGTTTTTTTCTCGAAAACTTCAGATTTTTCACTTTCATTTGACACTTGGGGGTGAAAACAATCTCTTGGGAAACTTCAAAAAAGAATAATAATCCAATTTTATGATTCTCAACTCTTGTTTTGTTTTTTGCTATCTTTGTTTTTCAATATTTTGAGTTTGTTTGCATCAATTATTAATTTTCAATGTTTTTTTTTCAATTTTATGTTTGATATTCTTTGGTATTTTCTTTCCTAAAATTTAATTTTGTTTGCTGGTATTTAGTGAATAACAAGCAGTACTTGGTTTTTGTTGATTATTATTATTATTATTATTATTATATCATTATTATTATTATTGAAACTAATTTTTTGCCATTTGTTTTCTGACCGAACTTTTTATATTTTTAATTCTTTGTTCCGGCTAATAATTGATTTTGGGATTTACTAAATCATAGTTTTTTGTTGATCCTTTTGACCTTCGATATCAAAATACTTTCTGACCCTTCATACATGTATTTATACGTCTTTGACTCCATCAGCACAATGCCTATG
This sequence comes from Orchestes rusci, assembly GCA_958502075.1. Taxonomy (NCBI): domain Eukaryota; kingdom Metazoa; phylum Arthropoda; class Insecta; order Coleoptera; family Curculionidae; genus Orchestes; species Orchestes rusci. Next base: position 20,630,181 of record OY293310.1, on the reverse strand, counting down.
TGCGATTAGTCCCTTTATCCCAATCGTCATTAAGGCGTTATCCCGGTGGAATTCCGTTCCGCTATTATTTCTATAACGATCGGGAACGGTGCAATCGTTATGGCGGAACATAATAATCCTTTCTTTATTGTTTCTTGCGCCATAGGGGAAGCGGCCTTTGTTTCAACCCTTTTCTTTGCTTGTCATTTCATCAAGTGTGAGTGTGTGTGTCGTGGAAAGTGGTCAAGGTTGCGTAATTTTGCAAAATTCTTGTCACTTGATGTGTTCCAGAGTCTGGAAATGGGCGACAAGTTGCTGTTTTGATGAAGTTTTTTTGATAATTTGATGTGTTTTGTTGTAGGCTTGCCAACCAAATTTACCAACTTGGTTTATCTCTTTGTACTATCCAGAATCTGGAATCAAACTCTTTAGGCTTTTTCTTATAATTGTTTCTCCAATTTTAACAACGGCAATGACTTATAACTCTATCACGGACCAATTGAAGTTTCTAAACTTCATTCCAGAGTCTGGAAATCTTAATATCGAATCCTAATCTTCTCAAGCAAAATCACCAATCAAGACAATTTCATCTTACCTTCTAGATTTTAATCCATACATGATATAATCAGGAAACATTTTTATCAAAAATTAATTATTCAAACGCGTTTTATATAATCCGAAGGGGAACACTTTCCTGGTGTTTCAAAACATGGATTTTCCTGGAAAGTTGCATTTTAATGTGCATTATATTGTTACAGAGCTCACAACTTGTTATGTGTTGAAAAAACAATGTTTTCCATAGTCTGTCTGGTGGAATTTATTTTAGATTTTTGTGTTCCAGACTCTGGAAATTCGTCAGTACAGGTGATTTGAGAGTCGTTTTTTCAAAATTTCCCGATGATTTTGCGAAAACCTCAAAACTAAAAGGTCCAACACGACTTACCTATGCATCTTATCCAAACTTACTCATTTTGAGGTGATTAGGACAGTTTTGGTCAGTTCCAGACTTTGGAAAACGGCTAGAATTATTGATTTCAAAACCTTTTCAAGGATAATTTCTGATGTTGTAACTGGAAATGTCAAACCAAAAGGTCCAAGTTCATATTCTATCCAGATTTTGGCTTGTATATACAGTGTGTCTAGAATAAAATGATGTACATGGGAATATTGGAAACGGTAAGAGATACGGCGTCGCTTGAATGGAAGAAAAGTTGCGTATTTGTATGCCCAAAAATAATCTACTTTTGTTTTATTTTGAATCGATACCGTGATGTAGATACAGGGTGAAAAAGAAAATGTCCATATTCGAAAAACTACAAAATTTTGCTTATTATAAAAGCCAATATTTTCAAATTTACAGGATATGGGTAAGAGGAAATGACGATTCTAAAAACGGCATCAAAAAATGTTGTAGGCCCACGATGTTGCGTCCGGCCGAGGCCAACTTTGGTTTTTCTTATGGAGGCCATATTGAACTTCTCCATTTTCATGGTCCGTATTGAAAATAATTTCCAAAAATATGACTTCCATAAAAAAACAGACTTGACTTTGTCTGGACGCAACATAGTAGGTCTAGAATGTTTTTGACGCCGTTTTAGAATCGTCGTATCCTCTTACCTATATCCTGGAAATTTGAAAGTGTTGGGTTTTATAACAAGCAAAATATTGTGTTTTTTTCAAAATGAACCTTTTCTTTTTTCACCCTGTATGAACATAACGAAATCGATTCAAAATGAAACAAAGGTAGAATATTTTTGAGCATACAAATACGCAACTTTTCTTCCATTTAAGCAACGTCGTATCTTTTACCGTTTCCAATATCCTCGTATAGTCCCATGTACAGGGTTATTCATTATATTTTGACACCCATCTACAGCTCTTATTGCGAGTGATAGAAAAAAACTTTAAATACAAAAGTTTTGGTTTTTTTCACGTAGTATCTTCTGGTGATAGCGGAATCAACAAATCGAAATCATAACATAGAAAAAATTCATTAAGTCATATTTTTTTAAATGGAACACCCTGTATATTATTGACTAAAATGAAAGATCTCTTCAATCTGATTTTAAATATATATGGTTTGTAGGCATTTGGTTCAGTCACTTTGAAACTATTTGAATTTAAAAAATATATTTTTTTAAACTACAACAAATATTCACAACACTAACTTAATCATATAAACTATCAACATTCCATTAAAAACGAAGCTACATGTTTCCTACATAACCCCCGTTGTTTTCTAAGCACTTGCGAATATTATGTAATAATTTATTATTTATAGAAGAGGTGATGAAGTTTGGATTTTCTCTGTTCAATTCTAATACTGCGTTATTGAGTGTTTGTCTTATTACTTGTAAACTTTATCAAGTATCTCAGCACAATATTCAATTTCGTTGTCATGATTACGACGTTTCCAAGGCAATTTGATTATATTCAGAGTAACAGGCTATAATGAATGATGATTTCTAATTGTGGAAAAATAAATTATAAACTCAAATAGTTCCAAAGTGACTGAACCAAATGCCTACAAACTATATATATTTGAAATCAGATTAAAGAGATCTTTCATTTTAGTCAATAATATACAGGGTGTTCCATTTAAAAAAATATGACTTAATGAATTTTTTCTATGTTATGATTTCGATTTGTTGATTCCGCTATCACCAGAAGATACTACGTGAAAAAAACCAAAACTTTTGTATTTAAAGTTTTTTTCTATCACTCGCAATAAGAGCTGTAGATGGGTGTCAAAATATAATGAATAACCCTGTACATCATTTTATTCTGGACACACTGTATACACATGGACAAAGTTACACAAACTTACAAACAGACAGATGCAAATTAAATGCCGGGCTTGTGCATTTCAAAAATAATTAAATCCAACGACTGGGCCGGCGTGATGACATCTGAAATTTAATTTCGCCCCGTTCTTAATTAGCTGTATTCAACTTAATTTTCGAGAGCTGGAGAGTGAGCGCGCGAGAAATGATGTGAAAGTGTGTACATGCATGTTATTAAAGCTGCTTCTCTCGTTTAAAGGTGAATAAAGCAAGTCGTCATTCCTCGTTATTATCTTTTGCATGAGCAATGTGTGTGGCGGATTTATTTTGCCTTTTCTTGAAATGGTTTTGTTACAAGGCTAAAAAGAATGCAGAATCTGGTGTTGGACATTTTGGTTTGCAACATCAAGATCTATTAACTCCCTTGGTTTGTCAAAAAACTGGAAATTTCTTGATTTCGGCTGTTTTCCAGACTCTGGAACAGTCTTGTTGGACTTTCTGGTTAGCAGACCTACAGTGTGGTATTTTCACCTGTTCACCAAATAACCTGGAATTTTCTTTTTTCGGCTGTTCTCCAGAGCCTGGAACAGACGCAGTTCTGTAGTACATTCTTGTTAGCAACTTTAAGATGTAGTGTATCCACCTGTCGATCAAACCAGTTGAAATTTGCTTGTTTCCGGTGTTTTCCAGGCTATGGAAAACATAAAACAGTGTCTAATTCAACTTCACACGAATACACAACAGAATTTATAATCCATTTTAACAAAATTTAGCTGTAATCTTGTAAATGTATGAGTAATCTGGATTATCTCGGATGTATAAGGATCTGGATGAGATGCAGATGTGGATATTATTGTTGGGAATTTGGGTTTAAGAGGTTTTGGTGGAATATTTCGACATAACCGGTGGCACTTCACACAAGAAATTTGCTGATGACTAACTACGCTATTTAATTAAAAAAAAAGCGCAAATCGTGTCATTTATACAGGGTGTTTCGCAACATCTGTATGTTCCACATGAGACTTTTTGAGAAAAATTGTCTTTAAAAGATTCGTTGAGATTTTGACTGAAACGCAGCATGCTTAAAAAAATTATCAACTCCCAAACTAGAAGAGATAGGATTGTGGTTTTTTCACCAGTGATTTTTTCAAACAATTTTTCATCAGAATTCATTGGAAAACATACCTATTGATTTGGGAAAATTTTGAGGAAAGTCGTTTAAAAACACGCGTTGAGATTTTGACTAACAGACGACAATGATGCATGGAAAAAATCATAACTCCTTTACTACAAGAGACAATATTCTGATTTTGCTTAGTGAACTTTTCAAATAATTTTCCATCAGAATTTATTGGAAAATATACCTAGTGATTTGGGAAGATTCGGAGGAAAATCGTTTTAAAAAAACTCGTTGAGATTTTGACCAATAGACGACCATCATGCATAAAAAAAATCATAACTCTCAAGCTACAAGAGAAGATTTTGATTTTTTCACCAGTGAATTTTTCAGATCATTTTCTATCTGAATTCATTGGAAAATATACCTAGTGATCTGGGAAATTTCTTAGAAAAATCGTTTCAATAACACTCGTTGAGATTTTGACTAACAGACGACAATCATGCATATGAAAATTCATAGCTCCTAAACTACAAGAGATAGGACTTTGATTTTTGTACCAGTTCATTTTTCAGACAATTTTTATTCAGAATTCATTGAAAAATATATCTAAGGATTTGAGAAAATGTGCTGGTTCATGATGGCAAAAATATAATTTGGGGGGAAGTTCGAGCCAAGATTCTGGATACCAAGATGTTGTAGATTCAATTGTTGATCTTGGTTGAGGAGTTTTTGATAAAATGCTCTATATTGAAAAATAGATCACCTCAAAATGGCCAGTTTCCAGGCATTTCCTCGCTCTGGAATAGACATTACAAATTGAAAAGTAATACTATGTAGACGCACTAGACGATTTTGGTGCGAAAGAATGCGGCACAAGAATGAATCTACAAGATGTCAATCAGTGAGACAAAGCCAACCCCATCCGTAGATTGAAATTTTTAATGAACGCCCTTTCGACAACCAAATTCGGCAGCTAATTGTGCTCAATAATTCAAGTGATGCCTTTCGAACCATCCAATTGTCGCAGCAATGCGAAACTGATTACCGCCCTTACGAGCGGTTAAATTACGCTATAATGAAGCCGAAGCTGAGGGTTTCCAAATAAATTATCTCAATCCCTGGCTGCGGTTGCTCATGTTGTTTGATGGCATAAGGGCCGATTGTCTGACGTGAGTCGCACAAGCAAATACGGTCAAAGTGTTCGAACGTGACGCGCGGGACAGAAATAGAGACAATTTCCATAAATCCAAGTGTTTACTATTTTTATGACGAGCCCAAGCGCCGATGAAACTCAAAAATATTCGGCTATTTTTACTTGTTTATAAATTTTGGATTACAGCACTTTTTGCTTAGAATGTAGCGACTAGAATAAGCATAATATGATCCAGAACTTGGGTGAATTATATGTATGTCACCATAATAAATGTTTATGGAGCATTTAAACAATGCTCGCACATTTCTAACCCGCACACGTTCACCCAACAAACCACCATAACTAGCGGGATGGGGCCATTTCGAGATAGATTAGCGTGGAACAGTTTTTAGTTTTTGTTAGTTTCGACATTGTTCATGTTATAGAACAGTCATACTGATCATTGATCCGGCAACACTGACCCAAGTTCATGCTATGATTGGTTGATCAAATGTGCTCCCTCTCGCCCCTCAATGTGAAAACATTGGCTTTTTCCAATCTAGCCTATATAATTCATGGGGGGAAATTGAGGAAGTGCTCTATTGTTGGTTTATTTTTAGTCTGATTGCACTCCCACAGCTCCGCGTCGATGGTTCGGAATTTCTTCTTATGTGCGTTGCAAAAGCCCCATCGTCTGTTGCCATGCAACAAGTCTCGAAACAGGTTCGACCTTTCGAATGGCTTTATCGCATAAATTACGGAACCATCGCGCCAGACGATCTGATGGGTTCGGGTTCTAGATCCACCCATTGTTCGTTTATTTTTGCACGCGGATTAGATTTTCGCCATTTTTCACTGTCTGACTGCGATTGCGTTTACGTCTGTCGTGCGTATTTACATTTAACATCTAATAAGTCATCGGTATACAGGGTGACCCAAATTTTACGGCCAGTTTCTGTTTGATGGTGTCCGAATTGTGCGGAATCCAAAAATTTAATTAAATAACAAATGAACGATTTTTCTCAAATCACGAGGTTTGTTTTCCAATTAATTCTTATGGAAAATTGTCTGAAAAATTCACTGGTGAAAAATCAGTATCCTATCTTTTGTAGTTTAGGAGTTATGAATAATTTCATGCATTGTCGTCTATTTTCTTCGAAATTTTTCTAAATAAAAAGGGATGTTTTCCAATGAATACTCATTTGAAATTGTCTGAAAAATTCACTGGTAAAAAAATCAGAATCATATCTATTGTAGTTCTGGAGCTATGATTTTTTTTATTGATGATTGTCTGATTCTCTATATTCCTTCGAACACTGATCGACTAGAATAACCATAATATCCCGATCGTAGGCGATTTATTTGTATCAATAACATTTTGTTTCTGTTTTGAACTATTTGCTGTCACGCATCTGTCAACTTCTAATAATTCCAGCGATGCCGAATTGTGATAAAAATCCACAAACACAGCACATTTTGGCATAATTGCTGCACAAATAACAATACTGCACGATAAAAAATAGAATTCACTGAAAACAACAGCAGTCATGCATCTGTTAACGTAAGATAGTTCCAGCGTTGCCGCATTGTGATAAAAAATCCACAAACACAGCACATTTTGGCATAATTACAGCAAGAAATATCAATACTGCTGATAACAAATGAAATTTACTGAAAAAAGGCATATCTCAACGTTTGATAGTCCCAGCGTTGCCGGGTTGTAATAAAAATCCACAAACACAGCACATTTTAGCATAATTGCAGCACAAAATGTCAATATTGCATAGTGCCAAATGAAATTTACTGAAAAAATGCTCAAGTCATCGCTTGATAGTTCCAGGGTTGCCGAATTGTGATAAAAATCCACAAACACAGAACATTTTGGCATAATTGCAGCACATAATCGCAATACAGCACGATAATAAACATAATAATTATCAGCTGGAAAGACAGCTGTAAGTAAGTAGTAAATTGTAGCGAGTATACATATTTCCTGTTAACTCCGCCCCTGTCACCGCTTATCCATCGTCATTTGCCACAGTCAAAGATATTCCACGTTCCCATGCAGACATGCAAAATATGACATTTGCCGTAAGTCTTACCCGGGCATAGAGCAGAGAGAAACTAGACTAGAGAAAGATATTTACCCTGAGTTTTCGTATCCACAGCAGCGCTGCAATGCGAAAATTCAGTGGGCTTTTTATCTGCACAATCAAGACGCTGTTTAATATCAAGAGTTTCCACCTGCCAGTCGCTGTTTTCCGACACGAAAGACTTTAAGGTGTACAAGTTTTGGCATGCAGCATCCGCGATGCAGAGTGGCTTATCTAAATATTTAGGTGGAGCAAAGCTTTGGGATGTCAGAGTGTTTTAACTCGTGTGGCAGGGTCTTGAATTTGCAATTTTCTACACGGCTTCAGATTCAGTGGCGCAACATTTTCACCAAATTCAAATTGCGGCCACACTTTCCAAATGTCAAAAATAATGTTTGAATGACACGCATGTGGCTCGCGACGTGAACGTATTTGGCCAAAACGCATTCTACCGAGGCTGGCCTTTTATGGTTGTGTTGGGCAATAGTTGGCATTTGGTTTAGATTGAGATGATCAGTTGGGTTGTTGACCCTGTTTGATGGATTTGACGGTTTCTGATGGTCATTTCTAAATGCACTTTGTGCGGATTTTATTGAAATTCATTGGCGTACGTGGAACGGAGTCACAGTCAAAATATCTAAGCCTGTCTGAAAAAAAATAATGTTTTGAACTCGCATAATTACGAAACTGTTTGATTTTAAATCACCATTTATTTTTCTATGAATCATATCATTTGCGCATTTTTTTTTTTAATACAGTGGAGTAGTTTCTTGTAGCTTTTAGTGTCAACAAAACGAAAATTTTGGCATCGCATGAATCCTAGACCCATCTCAACGGTTTTTGCAAATTTTGAATCACAATCTAACTCTCTATAGGTGACCATTTTTGCACCCTTCGTGAAAAATCCAGTAGCGTAGATATCTTGGCAACAACTTAATGTGTTGAAAATTTGGAACCCGAACAACTCCGAAACTATAACTCTGAACGATTCTGGAAATATTTGCCAATTTTGAATCAACATTCAATTTAATCAATAACTCCGGAAGTTTTTGACCGATCTGGACGATTTTGGCAAATTTTGATTCACCATTTAATTCTCTATTAAACGACTCTATTTGCGCATTTAGTGAAAAATCAAGGGCGTTGTTATTTTGGCAAACAACTTATCGTGTTGAAAAAAAAAAATGTTGAACCGGCATAATTCTGGAACTTTTTGACTGATCAAGAGGATTTTTGCAAATTTAAAATCATCATTAATAATAAATATATTTAGGCATTTTGGAAAAAAAATACGTGGCGCGGTTATTTCGACAACGTTAAAAAAACATTTTGAACCCGCATAATTTTGCATTTATTTGACAGATCCTGGCGATTTTTGCGAATTTGGAATTGCCATTTAATTCTATAATAACTAACCCAATTTAACAACAATATTTTCGCAATTTGAGAAAGATTCAGTGGCGTCTAGTTATTTTGACAATCTTCTCGTGTTGAAAAACAAAAGTTTTGAAGCCGCATAATCCGGAAACTGTTCAACCAAATTTTTGCTGATTTTGATATTTTGAATCGTCAAAAAATCAGTGGCGCATCTATTTTGGCAAAAAACTTCTCGCTAAAAAATAAATGGAACTCGCAAAACTCCCAAAAGATTTGACAGATCCTGCCGATTTTTGCTAGTTCTGAATTGCCATTCAATTCCCTATAAATGACTATTTGCGCCTTTCGTGAAAAAATCAGTGGCGTACATATTTGATTTGGCAAACAACTTGTGTTGAAAAAAAGTTTTGAATCGCATAATACCGAAACTATTTAACCAATCTCGATAATTTTTGCCAATTTTGAATCACCATTTAATGGTAATATTTGCCCATCTCTGGAAAAAATCAGTGGCGTAGTTATTTTGGTAAATTGGCAAAATACTTCTCGTGGCTCTGAAACTTTTTGACTGATCCTGACGATTTTTGAAAATTTTCAATAATCATTTGATTCTCTATAAATGTGAAATTTTCGCATTTCATGAAAAATTCAGTGGCGTAGTTTTTCTGCCTAACAACCCCCGTTAAAAAAATAAATATTATTATACTTTAACCTGCTTGAATCCCAAACTACTTGACCGATTCCGGCGTTTTTCCAAATTTTTAGTTCATTTGATATTCTCAACAACTTCATAATATACTGAATCCACGAAAAAATCAGTGGCGTATTTATTTTTGTGAACAACGAAAGTTCTATTGGAAAAACAAATTTTGAACCCGCATGTTTCCAACCCATCTCGACGAATCTAGCCAATTTTGATTCACCGTTTAATTCTCCATTAACCCTTATATTCGCTCTCCTCGACAAAAAACAGAGGCGTAGTTATTTTGGCAAAAACTTCTTTTGTTAAAAAATTAAAGTTTCGAACCCGCATAACTCCAAAACTTTTTGGCCGATCTTGAATATTTTTGCTAATTTTGAATCACCATTTAATTCTCTATGAATAACAATATTTGGGTTAGTCGTGATAGATTCATTGGCGTAGATATTTTGACAAAAACTGTGATTCCGCTTAATTCCGAAATCATTTGACCCATCCTGAGGATGTTTGCAAATTTTGAATCACCCTTCAATTCTCTATCAACTATAACGATTGCGTATTTCGTGAAAAATTCAGTGGCGTAGTTATTTTAGCAAACCAAAAAAAAAAAAGAACAAAAAACTTGAATCCGCATAATTCCGAAAATAATTGACCGATCCTGGCAAATTTAGAATCTGGATTTAAACCTTTATTGGTGCATTTGGCGAAAAAATCAGTGGCGTAGTTATTTTGGCAAACAACTTCTCGTATTAAAAAACAAAAGTTTTGAACCCGCATAACTCGGAAACTTTTTGACCAATCTCGACGACTTTTGCAAAATCTGATTCACCATTCATTAGTCTACAAATGGCGATATTTGTACATTTCGTGAAAAAAACAGTATTTTGACAAATTCTCCTGTGAAAAAAAAACTCGCATAATTTCCAGACTATTGACCCAATTGCAAATTTTGAATCACCACTCAATTGTTTATTAAAGATACTCTTTGCGGATTTAAAAAAAAAAACAGTTGCGTAGTTATAATGACAAAATAAGTTATACATTCACCTTCCCAGCTGAATATCTAGTAACACAAATCAGATACAATCTTCTGACATGTCATTAGTCTAAATTCGACTACCTTAAAAGCCACACCATCACATTAAAAGGAAAAAAACAACAGAGAAAGCGCTCCATTTCCGGCAATCAAACAAAAATCAATTAATCATATTGACAAGCCGAAAATGAAATCTAGTCCGTGATCTTGACAATATGGCCCACTCGAGGTCAACGAACTTCTAATCTAAAATACCGAGTGTTTCCTGCAACATTGGTAAAATATTCGTGTACAGTATAATATTAATATTTGTCAAGCGCAGATGAACGGGGGAAACTAATCGAAAAAGATCAAAGCACGTCTTAGATGGCGAAAGTAAACAAAAATCAGCCCTTATATCAAATATCGGCCCTTTGAGCGTGTCGTTTTTTTCTTATTACGGCCCTGAAACCGGCAGGGGAAACTATCGCTAAAACCCGGGATGCGATGCGACTATGTAAATTTAAGGACTCAAGTCTGAGAAAACGAGAAAACTAATCCACTTGAGTGGTTGCTACTTTTCCGTGCTGCAGTAAAGTTTCTTCTCCGTGTAATTTGGCGATTGAGTCTCTGTGCGCATGTTGATGTTTTTAAATGTTTATTGATGGAGTTGAACACGATATTTATTCGTGCATTTTATAGAACACTGTGGAACTGAAACATGATATTGCTTTTACTCTTTGAATTTATTCAAATTGTTCACATTTCAATAAAAGTTGCAACGAATTTGACGCTTATTGTTTGCATTTTTGCTTCAAGAACGTTTTAATTTTTATCAATCACGTGAGACAAAAAATAACGAGACATCTTTTTGATTGTGGATTTAGTTCTGAATTTGCAATTTCTGCAATAATTGCAAGTGCTGATTGCTGGTGATCATATGATTTCTTGGTTTTTCGCATCCCAAAATGAATTATTCGAATGATTTCGTAACATTTTGCGATCTTATAAAACCAAGATTTTGTTTATCAAGGAAGTGATTGAGGATTGCCAAGGATTTTGCATTGTTTCATAGTTTTTCTAAAGGTCAAGAAAAAAAAAAGGTATACGAATTATTGTCATCGATTTCGCAAGATTTCGTACTAATTCGCGATTCTCAGATGATGTTTTTGCACCTGCGACATGACAAAACCTCCTTTTAGTTCATTTTTGGTGATCTTAATGAGGTTCTATTAATGATGGTCGTGATTACGTATGATTTCTCAGTTCTTCGCAATTTAAAAAGGATTTATCGGATGATTTTCCAGGACCTCGTAGCATTACGCAACTTTTTAGTAGGATTATAAATCGTTCGCGATCTTCTAAAACCCAGATTTTGTTTATTATGGAGTTACATTAATGATTGCCAAGATTTCGCATGATTCTATAGCTTTTTCGAAATGTAATGAGGTGCGAACCTTCAAGGGTGAAAAGGTCCATGTTTTATACTTTTTTTTGAGGTATTTGAAAGATCACGAAGAATTCCGCATGATTTCGTAGCTTTAATTTCATGAAGTGCGAAATCTTCCAACTCATCCTCAAGGGTGTATAGTTCTACGTCTTGTTTTTTTTATGAGGTATTCGAATGATTGCGCATGATTTCGTAGATCTTTCGAAATTTCATGAGGTACGAAATCTTCCCACCTCAAGGGTCGATAGGTCTAGGTTTTGTAATTTTTATGGAGATATACGAATGATTTAGTAGCTTTTTCGAAATTTCATGAAGTGTAAAATATTCCAACTCGAGGTCTAGATCTAGATTTTGTTTTTTTTTTAGTTATGCGTATGATTTCGCGTGATTTGGCAGTTTTTTCGGAATTTCATGAAGTGCGAAATCTTCCAAGTAATCTTCTATGATTTGTAATTTTTTTGGAGGTTTTCCAATGATTCCGCATGATTTCGTACCATTTCGCAATTCTCAAACGGTTTGAGTGTCATCGTGCCATTTTGCAGTTTATAAATGATGTTTTTGTATGTGGGACGTCTTCAGGGATGCTTTTCGATCTATTTTTTGATGATCTCGATGAGGTTCAAGCGTGATTTCGCATGATTTCGTACTAATTCGCAATCCTCGAAGGATGTTTTTGCATCTGCAACATCTTCAGGAATCCTTTTTGATCTATTTTTTGAGAATTGTGTTGATTTTTGAGCGTGATTTCTTATGATTTCGTACTATTTCGCGATTGACAGATCATCTTTTTTATCTGCAACATCTTCAAGGCACTTTTTTTTTGTATTTTTTGATAACCTTGATCAGCTTTCACCCTGATTTCGCATGATTTCGTACCATTTCGTAATTCTGAAACGGGTTGAGCGTGATTTCGTGCTATTTTGCTATTTTCAAGTCATGTTTTTTTTTCAAATTTTTGCTGATTTTGATATTTTGAATCGTCAAAAAATCAGTGGCGCATCTATTTTGGCAAAAAACTTTTCGCCAAAAAATAAATGGAACTCGCAAAACTCCCAAAAGATTTGACAGATCCTGCCGATTTTTGCTAATTCTGAATTGCCATTCAATTCTCTATAAATGACTATTTGCGCCTTTCGTGAAAAAATCAGTGGCGTACATATTTGATTGTGTTGAAAAAAAGTTTTGAATCGCATAATACCGAAACTATTTAACCAATCCCGATAATTTTTGCCAATTTTGAATCACCATTTAATGGTAATATTTGCCCATCTCTGGAAAAAATAAGTGGCGTAGTTATTTTGGTAAATTGGCAAAATACTTCTCGTGGCTCTGAAACTTTTTGACTGATCCTGACGATTTTTGAAAATTTTGAATAATCGTTTGATTCTTTATAAATCTCGATGAGGTTCAAGCGTGATTTCGCATGATTTCGTACTAATTCGCAATCCTCGAAGGATGTTTTTGCATCTGCAACATCTTCAGGAATCCTTTTTGATCTATTTTTTGAGAATTGTGTTGATTTTTGAGCGTGATTTCTTATGATTTCGTACTATTTCGCGATTGACAGATGATCTTTTTGCATCTGCAACATCTTCAAGGCACTTTTTTTTTGTATTTTTTGATAACCTTGATCAGTTTTCACCCTGATTTCGCATGATTTCGTACCATTTCGTAATTCTGAAACGGGTTGAGCGTGATTTCGTGCTATTTTGCTATTTTCAAGTTATGTTTTTGCATCTGGGACATCTTCAGGGCTGCTTCTTGATCTATTTTTTGACGATCTGACTGAGGTTTGAGCGTGATTTCGTATGATTTCGTACTTTTTCGCAAATCTCAAATGGTTTGAGCGCGGACTCGTGTCATTCGGAATTTTTGTCAATTCTTAAATGTTGTTTTTGTATCGGGGACATCATCAGGACTGCTTCTTGATCTATTTTTGATGATCTTGATATGGTTTGAGCGTGATTTCGTATACCATTTCGCAATTCTAATATGATGATTCTGCATCTACAACATCTTCAAGATTCATTTTTGATCTATTTTTGGATGATCTTGATGTGGTTTGAGAGTAATTTTGCATGATTTCGTGCCATTTCGCAATACTTGGATGGTTTGAGCGTGATTTCGTGCCATTTTGCATTTCTCAAATGAGGTTTTTGTATCAGAGACATCTTCTTGATCTATTTTCCAATTCTCAAAGTGTTTGAGCGAGATTTCGTGCCATTTTGCAAGTTTCAAATGATGTTTTTGCACCTGGGACACCTTCAAGGGTGCTTCTTGGTCTATTTTTGATTATCTTGAAAAAGGTTTGAGCGTGATTTCACATGATTTCGTAATATAAGGCGATTGATAGATAAAATTTTTGCATCTGCGACATCTATGGGGGGGCTCGTTTTTTTTACGATATTGTTGAGGCTTGAACGTGATTTTGCATGTTTTCGTATCATGTCGCAAATGCAGAAAATCATGAGCAATCTGCGGCTCATGATTTTCTGCATCTGCGACATTCGCAACGTTTCTCTTGGTCTATATTTGATGAATTTGATGAGGTTTTATGAATGATTGCGCGTGATTTCGCATGATTTATTCGTAACATATCTTCATTCATAAATAGTATTTTTTTGATCATCCGGAAAATGATGACAGTTTCCTATAGTTCAGGTTTGTAGCTTTCAATAGATTCTACAGATATTATAAAATAAAGACGGATGAATGCATGAGATTTAGCAGCTTTTCCCAATACCTATAAGCATAAGATCTTTTGAAAATCTTGGAAACTACTCATTGTCCAAGATTATTCAATATCGTGAAAGTGGGCGAACTTATTGACTGTGTTTCCAATAGAATTCGTGATTTTTCGCAAATTACTCTGTTTCACGCAACGACCAATCAACCCTCACATCATCTCGCAAGTGATTTCGTAGTTTTTCGTATTATAGAAGTGTTGTATGGACTGAATCGTTTATATGCACGCCAGATATCGCTGACTTCTTAAATTTTCTTCTCTCTGAAATGGGGAGTTCGATATTCACGAAAACTCGAAATCGTCCCCCTTCCCCTTGCTCCCCGGCCCCCATAATTGGTTTCCCTTTAATTCAATTAACAATATATAAGGCGATTAGGATCGCGAACGAATGCGCGAAATAAAAATGTTCAAGTTGTTGTCCGTATCTGATTCGTGTCGAGTGAAAAGTTCAGCCGCTCATTAAGAGGGAATTAACGGCGCAAAAGGTGAGTACCCTCTCCTCACAATATTTCCATTACTCACCCCCTTTCACGGGCCATTAAAAAATGTGCTACACCCTATGAAATTGCCATTATGCCTCCGTTCCATTTTCCGCACGGCATGTTATTACTGGCAAAAGGTGGTATCCAGAAGAATCCGGCGCGATATCGCCTCATTATCGATTCCTCGCCGGCATCAATTTTAAGTTGGACGTCGGACGTCGCTGGCTGGATCTTCCATCAAACGCAACTTTTCAAAAGAACGTTGCCGGAATGTTAAGCGGATACGGCTATCGACCGATGCACGGTGTTTCGATATTTTTCTGGATAAGTTTGCCGGGCCTGGAAAGTTTTAATTACATCCAGAAAGCCTCCTGTGTCCGATTTTCGGTTATGGCTTTTGATTGCTTCAATGGAGCTACGCTAGTCGACTGGAGTTTATTTAATGATGTTTCGGACTTTTCTGGAATGCTCTATTCATGTCTGGATTCGAAAAAACTCTTTAATTTTATCCGCGACAAGAGCTGATTCGATTAATTTTGATTTTCAGTGTATATTTGATCCTTTTGACGGGGTTTTATAGATGATTGCATTTGCGACATCTTCAAGGCTCTTTTTGGTCTATATTTGATGACTCTATAGATGATTGGGCGTAATTCCGCATGCATATTATGAATATTTCGCAATTTTCAGATGTTGTTTTTGCATTTGCATCTCCCAGACTTTTCTTGGTTTTGGTTATGTTGGGATTCTATGGATGATTGACCGTGATTTCGCATGATTTCGTAACATTTTACAATGTTCAGATGTTTTTGCATCTGCGTCTGCGACATCTTCAAGTCGTTTTTGGTCGATATTTGATGGGGTTTTATGGATGATTGGGCGTGATCTCGCAGGATTTCGCAGTTTTCAGATGATTTTTGTGCATTTTTGGCATGTTCAATGCCTTTTTTGGACGATATTTAATGATTTTCATGGGGATTTGTAGATGATTGAGCGTGATTTCGCATTTTTTCGTAACGTTTCGCAATTTTCAGATGATGTTTTTGTATTTGCGACATCTTCAAAACGCTTTTTGGTCTATATTTGATTATTTTGATTGGTTTTTATAAAGGATTGGGCGTGATTTCGTAACATTTCGCAAATTTCAGATGATGTTTTTGCCTTCACATATCAAGGATTATTTTGGCCGATATTTGATGATTTTGATGGGGTTTAATAGAAGATTGGTTGTGATTTCGCAATTTTCAGATGATGATTTTGCATTGAATTGAAGTTTTTATGGACTGAGCGGGATTTCGCATGATTTCGTGACATTTCGCAATTTTCAGATATTTTCGCATCTGAGACATCCTCGACTTTTTTGGTATATATTTGATGATTTTGATGAGATTACATCAAATATTTGACGTGATTTCGGATGATTTCGTACCATTTCGCCATTATCAGGTGATATTTCTGCATCTATGACTTTTAGAAACTTTTTTTAGGACCATATTTGATGGTTCTTTTGGGGTTTATAGATGATTGTGCGTGATTTCTCATGATTTCCCAGTTCTCAGAAAATGTTTATGCATGTGCAACATCTTCAATACTCTTTTTGGTCTATTTTTGATGAGGTTTTATGAATTATTGGACGTGATTTCTTACCATTTCGCATGATTTCGTTATATTTCGCATTTTTATAAACAGTCAAATGATATACGAAATTCAAACCAAGCCGAGGATCGCATTTTGAATATGATTTCGGATTTTTCGCAACTCCATTCTTCATTTCTTGAAATCCAGTGAATCTGGGTTTGAATGTCTTGGTCTAGTTGATTATCTCGCGTGATTTCGTTTCATTTCGCATGATTTCGTTATATTTCGAATGTTTATAAACAATCAAATGGAATAAAAAATTCAAACTAAATCGAGGATCACATTTTGAATATGATTTTGTAGTTTTCACAATTCCATTCTTCATTTCCTGAAATCCTGGAAATCGTAGTGGAATGTCTTGGTCTAGTTTATTTGATTTGTAATTAATCTCCCATGATTTCGTTACATTTACCATGATTTCGTTATATTTCGCATTTTTATAAACAGTCTAATGATATAAAAAATTCAAACTTAGTCGAGGTTTTTTTTTAATATGATGCGTAGTTATCGCAACTTCATTTCGTAAAATCCTGGAAATTTCGGATCGAATATCGATATCTTGATCTAGTGTATTTGATTATTCATTAATCTCGCGTGATCTCGTGACATTTCGCATGATTTCGTTTTATTTCGCATTTTCTAAACAGTCAAATGATATAAAAAATTCCAACCAAGTCGAGACTCACTTTTTGAATATGATTTCGTGATTTTCGCAACTCCATTCTTCATTTTGTCCTTGGTCTAGTTCACGGGATTTTTCATGAATTCAGAACTCAGCCTCAGCCATGATTACCTTGGATTTCGCATGTGTCCTAAGATTTCGCTTTTTTCCAAATATCAATATTTTGTGGTGATGAATGATTGCCAAATTACCAATAATTATTATTATTGTTAAAAACCATTGAACATGTTTTCACCATCAGTTTCAAGTTTCAAATGATTTCTAACGATTTCGCATACTTAACGTGAATTAATTATGCATCAATTACTCATTATCACCAATGACAACATTTTCGCATGATTGCGTATGTTTTCGCAACTTTTCGTCGTCAGGAATATTTGTCAATTTTTCAACTTTGATTTTTTATGATTTTCAGCGGGGTTTATCATTCTTATATCCCATGATTGACAGGAAACTCGTGTGATTGCCAATGTCTACGAACTATTTATATTGTTTGGGTTACATGTGATTTTTGTCTTAGTTTTCCTCTTATATTTGCTTTACTTAATTTTTTCCTTTATTTTCAGGTAAGCTTCAACTTTAGATAACATCCACATGCACTTGGTAAGACTTAAAATTTCAATCCGCTGAAACAAATTTGAAAAGAGCTTAAAATAATCCCGAATCCGGCCGTCGACAATCTCATCCCCATCATCCATTACTGTCCTCTCCCGGTGCATCCGCAAACTTTTCCCAGTATTTTCTGCAACATTTATTCCACGAAAACTTTTCCCCCTCTCACAGAAAAATCTAATCCTTGTAATACACTCAATCATAAATTCCCCTCCATAATCTTATTAGACCTGAAAACACAAATCAAAATAGCAGAAAGAGTTTTATTTTCGCAGCTGTGCAGCTGAATAAAACTCAGCTACAACAGCAAATTCCCCTCCAGGTGAACTAAAGGAACAAAGGCTTACTGATAATGAGCATTCTGTAAACCATTTCAGGCTAATTTATCGACATCTTAAATAGTTGTTCTTTGTTGCTTCCCTTGTTTTGCTTTGTCGCTGGGGGGTGTCGAATTTTCGCTTTAAATTGAAAATGCTATTCTTAATGAGGGATTTATTTATTTGAAATAAATTGATGAAGTTCGTGTCTTAACAGTCATAAATATCCCAAAACCAATAAGTAGAGTACGAACTCATGTATGTAATCGTTACTGGCGTTGTATAGAGAGAAAGTTTATGGCCCCCGATAAATTTAACCCGGGAGGATGGAGCGGACTCGATTATTTATAAAACTGTTGCCAGCAATCATATTTCCTTTGGGGTCTTTCGATGTGGGGAAAATGACTCAGTATGCATTACACTTATTGATTTCAAGCCGGTTGAACAGAAATGTCATTTATCACTTGTGGAAGGGTTGATGGAGGCTCTGGAATAAAGTTTGCATAAATCTCGAAATCACACAATTTTGGACACCTACCCCAACACAATGCTTTTTTTGCATTTGAATCCGTCAGAAAACAACCTAGTTAAACAACTTTGAATTCAGTCCGCCAATTTGTTTGCCACGTCAGCAAGCGGACGAAGTTTGAACGTTCATAGGTCGGTTATTTTTCAACGGATTTTGATGCGGAAAAAAGCAAAATGTAGGAAATCTCATTATCTATTTGATAATTGGAAAGTTACCTCAAACCTACTTCTCAACCCAATAGGTCAAAACGAATTTAGAAGAGATAACCCATCACAAAGTTTTTTCCGCATGAAAATACGTCAAGAAATATTCAAGTTATCCAGCTTTGAATTTAGTCCGCCAATTTATTTTACCACGTCAGCAAGCGGACAAAGTTTGGACGATCATAGCTCGGTCATTTTTCAACAGATTTTGATGCGAAAAAAAGCAAAATGTAGGAAATTTCATTCTCTTTTCAGTGATTGAAAAAATAACCGAGTTATCTAGTTTTGAATTTTGTCCGCCAGTTTATTTTGCCGCGTCAGCAACTGATGATGATAATTTATCTGTGTAAATTACTGAAGATGGTTATCATGAAGATTATCATTTGAAGACTATTTCGTCCATACACAGCCTTATCTGTAGATTACAGTGGAGGGAATGTTGTGTTTTAGTCTCAGTGGATGGAGGACTTTATTTTTAGAAAAAGTGAATTTTTATCGACCAGACCCTGGACCAGACTATTTCTGTACAACTGTTTATTACCCTGATATGATTCTCTCATCGTGGATGGGGAGCTTCTTTTTCGGAAATAGGATTGATCGTGAATGGAACCTTCAATGCCAACTTACGTTCATGCCCAGCCTTATCTATTGATTAGAGTGGATGGAAAGCTCCAATCCTGTTTCCTCTAGTGGATGGGGAGCCCTATTTTTAGAAAAATGACAAATTCATCGTGTTAATAAGCTTTAATGACTATTTCCGTTTATGAACATGATTCAATGGAGAACTTCATTTTCAGGGAAAAGAGGTTTAACGTGCATGGAAACCTTCAGTGACAATTTATGCTCATGCACAGCCTTATCCTTTTATTACAGTGGATGGAAAGCTTTAATCCTTTTCCCCCTAGTGGACGGGGAGCTTTATTTTTAGAAAAACGAAACATTCATCGTACTAGAGAAGATCTAATGACTATTTCCATTTATGAACATGATAACTTCAACTTGATTCAACAGTGGATAGAGAACTTCAGGTTAACGTAAATGGACCTTCAATGACAATCTCTGATCATACACAGCCTTATCTATTGATTACAGTGGATGGAAAGCTCCAATCCCTCTCCTCTAGTGGATGGAAAGCTTTATTTTCAGAAAAACGGAATATTCATCGTGCTAGAGAAGCTTTCATGACTATTTTCGTTTAGAGACATGATAACCTCAACATTATTCAACAGTAGATGTAGAACTTTATTTTCAGAAACGAGGCTTAACGTGAATGGACCTTCAATGACATTCTCAGATCACGCATAGCCTTATTTATTGATTACATTGGATAGAAAGCTTCAATCATTTTTCCTCTAGTGAATGGGGAGCTTTATTTTTAGAAAAACGGCATATTTATCGTGAGAAGATTTGAAGATTACCCCTCATTTTTAACAGTGGATGGAGAGCTTTAATCTTTTGAAAATCCCTCAATAATAAACGTGGATGGATAGCTTTATGTTCAGAAAAAGGGTTTATCGTGAATTGGAACCTTGAACGACAATTTTCCGTCCATGCACATTGCACAACAGTATTATCTGTTGATTACAGTGAATGAAAAGCTTCACTTCCCTTTTCACAATTGGATGGAAAGCTTAATTGTGGAGGGGAAGCTTTAATGGATATTTCCGTTCAATGGCAGTTATATCTGATGAGTACCTCAACAAGATGAAGAGACTTAATCCCTTGATAATCCATCATTGTGGATGGTGGATGGGGAGCTTAATTTTCAGACAAATGGAATATTCATCGTGAAGGGGCAGCTTCAATGACAATGTTGATAACAATGAATAGACAGATTTACTTCCCCTTTCTGAAGAGTATATGGAGAGCTTTATTTTTAGATTAATGGTATGAGGAAAAAGTCAAAATGTAGAAAATTCAATGCTCTTTTCAATGAATAACATATCGAAACTAGCACACATAAGCTAACATAAGGTTTTTTCCGCATCAAAATCCATCAAAAACTAAGCGAGTTATCCAGCTTTGAATCAAGTCCGCCAATTTATTGTGCCGCGTCAGCAAGCGGACAAAGTTTGGACAGTCATAACTGCGTTATTTTTCAACGGATATTGATCTGGAAAAAGGTATAATGAAGGAAATTTCATTCGCTATCCAGTGATTGGAAGCTTTATTGAAACCTACCTCAAGTTAACCCAACAGGTGAAAACGAAATCAGAACACGTTACCCAAAATTTTTTTTTCCTCATCAAACTCCGTCAATAAATAACCGAATTAATAACTCTGGATCTAGTCCTCCAATTTATTATGCCAGGTCAGCAAGCGGACAAAGTTTGAACGATCATAGCTCGGTTATTTTCCTACGGATTTTGATGCGAAAATAGCAAAATGTAGAAAATTGTATTTTCCATTAACTAAATCAAAAGTAAACTCAAATCTACCCCAACCCAACGCAACAAGTGAAAACAAAATTAGAACACATAACTCAACACAAGGTTTTTTGCGCATCAAAATCAGTCAATTAATCACAGAGTTATTCAGCTTTAAATTTAGTCCGCTCATTCATTATGCCACGTCAGCAAGCGGTCAAAGTTTGGACGATTTTAGCTCGGTTATTTTTCAACGGATTTTAATGCGGAAAATAGCAAAATGTAGAAAATTTCATTTTCCATTTACTAGATGAAAAGTAAACTCAAATCTACCTCAACTCAACTTACAACAACAAGTGGCAACCAAATTAGTACACATTACTCAACACTGTTTTTTGCGCATCAAAATCAGTCAAGAAATAACCGAGTTATTCAGCTTTAAATTCAGTCCGCTCATTCATTATGCTACGTCAGCAAGCGGTCAAAGTTTGGATTATAGCTCGGTCAATCGATTGCCGAAAAGCGGGATTTTGATCGTTATTATAGGCAAAAATAACTTCGATAATCCGCTTCTCCATAATAATTAACCCGACTATTGTCCCTTGAGCTGCAGCATCTTGAGACGTAATTAATCGCCAAACAAGGCCATTGATAGTCTTCTAATAAGCTCCACTCCGGGAGTAATTAGCGCGTTTACTCAGATTTTTCGTCTGAATTATAAATCAGCTCGAGCAGACTAATAACATACGCTGCCCCCTGACCCGCAAATCCGTCCCAAACTGAAAAACCACCCCCGGGTCATATTCATATACACAAAAGTGTGGCGCGCCTTGAACCTTTTGCGGAACAACGTAGATTAACTTTCGCATAATAACCAAAAGGGGGGTCAGGGAGGTGGTGGGGCAGTGGGGCGGCGCGCCAAAAAAGACCAACAAGACGAAAATATGCAATGCAGAAGGGGGTTTAGGCTAAAGCCATTTTGTAATTAGCCATCCTGGTGTGTTTATTTTGTCAGCAAGACCCGTTTAGACTAATGTTGTAAACATGCGAGTTAATAGTCGCGGTGGATTTTTCGGTTTTAACGGATGAGTTATGAGGTGACATGGAAAGAGTGATAATCCTCCTGTTTACTGGATGGTTTTTGAGGGTGAATCCAGATGTTATTCCAGGGGCTTCATTAACCACATCCGTAGAATTTGTACAAGATTCGAAAGGCGTTATTAAAGTTTATCCAGACTTTATTCCAGGGACTCGATTGACATATTTATTTGTTGATAAACCCTTAAAGTATCTGGTGTTCAAATTTTAACAAAATCAGCCTAGGAGTTTGGAAGTTATGAGGCAATTTATCTGGTGCTAACTAGAATGTTAGATTTACATCTACTAAAAGTTCATGATCCAATAACTCGACAACTATCATTTTTTGGGAGTTGACTATAATTACCCTATGTATTGATATAGCCTTGAAGTATCTTATAATTAAATTTCAACAAAATCCGCCAAAGAGTTTGGAAGTTATGAGGCAATTTGTCTGGTGCTAACTAGAATCTTAGATATACCTCTATTAAAAGTTCATGATCCAATAACTCGAAAACTATTGATTTTTGGGAGTTGACAATAATAACCTTATTTATTGATATAGCCTTGAAGTATCTTGTGTCCAAATTTCAACAAAATCCGCCAAGGAGTTTGGAAGTTATAAGGAAATTTGTCTGGTGATAGGTAGAATGGTAGTTTTACCTCTGTTAAAAGTTCAAGAACCAATAACTCGTCAACTATTGATTTTTGGGAATCGACTATCATAACCTTATTTGTTGATATATCCTTGAAGTATCTTGTGTCAAGATTTCAAAAAAATATTCCAAAGAGTTTTGAGGTTATAGGGAAATATGTCCAGGTGTTTAGTATACAGACATTCATAGTCTGACATTCATCATTTCAAATAACTAGAAAACTGTGGATCTTTGGACATTACAATTTGCAGTACATTTTTCAGCGTTTTCACGTTGAATCCAGACTTTATTCCAGGTACTCCATTGACATTACCATAATTTATATCAACCTACTTTTCTCAAGATCCTCTTCCTCACGATCTGTGGCATGTTTTTGATCGTTCTGAAGTTGAATCCAGGGACATTAACAAATGTTACCAAAATCCCGTTTATCAAGATCAATGGCATGTTTTTCGTCGTTTTGATCCTTAGAAGTTGATTCCACTCTTTAGCCTGCACAGATTTCTTTGCACAAGACCCATTCTTCGTGCCCTCAAAACGTGACTGAAAGCACAAATCACACCCGCAGTTTTATTACGAACACTTTACGATCGCCAGCATTGGCGCCAAGCAATGTCAATTTGATTGTCGTAATGGTTTCGATGGTCTACACTCTTTCCCGTGTGCTTTTAGGGATAATTGGCAAATGTTGGTTTATGTGCCACGCCAATTGAACCTTTAGTGTACGTGGTGTACGGCCGGCCTTAGCATCAATTCCAGATCTGTTTCTCCTTATTGTGGCAATGCGGCCGATCGAGCGAAAAGTTCAATTAAAATCAAGAATGGCTGCCGGGAGGCCCCGCAATGGATGTTCATATCTGTCGACTTCGGTTCGGTACATTTAACGTCTTACGTCTTCCCGGAACGAACACACAATACAGCGTTCCGATCGTCTTTTCTCATTGATGAAATTTTATTTTCTATCTGCCAAAGTCGTAGACCGTCGTCTACGTTGACGACGAGATCTGTTTTCTCACTGGATAATGTGGAGTTATATTGGATTCTCCCGTCTGGAAAGTTGTGGATCAACATGTACAGGTTCGGTTCACATTGTGGCTTTCGCAGGCTATATTCGATTGCTTTATCTTAGACCGTGGTTAAGTGGATTCTGGAATGAAATCTGGAAAATCAAGTCATCAGTCGAAAATATTTTGCAAGTCTTCATAGAGATAATTCTGAAACAAGTTTGTCGATATTTTAATTGATCGAGCCAATGGGGTTCCTGGAAGAATCTCTGGATCAAAAATGAAGATTGTCGGGATTGCTCCACAGATCTTCATGAAAAAGATTTTGATATTGTTATTTTGATATCTTGTATAGCAAGGTTGATGGTGTACCTGGAATAAAGTCGGGATACAACTCCAAAAATAAAATGCGCTATAGCTTGTTCAATAATTTTCGAGTTATGGATCATGAACTTTTAGTGGAGGCAACACTTCCATTCTACAGGGTGTCCGGAAATTACGCGTCAGGATTTTGGTGGGCTATTCTACATGAAAAATTAATGCAACAAACTTCTATACAATTTTTTCAAAAACTTCAAAAATTTTTTCAAAGTACGAATTTTTAATTATTTAAGGTACGGTTAATGTTTAAAGTCGTTTTTCTCGGAAACCGTTAATTCTACGATGATGCAACACGAGCACCTTTTTAAAAAATATTTTGATGCTCTTTACTAATTTGACATCCAAATTTATAAAAAGATTAAAACAAAAAAGTTCTAAGTAATTTTCCTAAGGTGAAGGACAGCTTCAGCCTTTTGTCATTGACGACTAGCGTCAAATTAATAGGGTGAATACAAAGAAACACATGCATGCAAAATTTGGCGAAAATCATTACACTAGAAAAAAAGTTATTAAAAAAAATAAGAAAAAAAAAATATTTTTTAACACCCTGTATCTTCCTTAATTTTGAGTTTTTGAAAAAATTGTATAGAAGTTTGTTGCATTAATTTTTCATGTAGAATCGCCCACCAAAATCCTGACGCGTAATTTCCGGACACCCTGTATATTTATCACCAGACAAATTTCCCTCTAACCTACAAACCTCTCTGGCGGATTTTGTTGAAATTTGGGCAAAAGATACTTTACTGCTATCAATAAATGAGGTTATAATTGCCAACTCCCAAAAAACAATAGTTATCGAGTTATTGGATCTTGAACGTCAAGTGGAGGTAAGACTACCATTCTAGGTATAACTTAAGCAAATGCCAAACAACTTTCGATCTACGTCATAATTGCAGCAGGTTGTTATGAAGTTTGCTGGTGGCCAAATTTGGTCACCAGCAAATCACATTATAACTCGCTTGGTGGCAATTATGACGTGAATCGAAAGTTGTTTGGCATTTGCTGTAGACAAATCTTCATTTGAGAAGGATTGTGAGGAAATTATAGGTCCTCAAGGATCTTGAACAAAATCCCCCGATGTTAACAATGAAGTAGTAAAAATGGCGCCGATAGCCAAACAAAGAAACTATCTGCAACATTGCAACCGCAGCTTAACAGACTAGAAACTTCTTGTCCTAAGCATAGTGGACAACAATTAGCTTAAACTTGAAACTGTCCGACCCCTAAGGCTCCATTATCGGCAAACTTGAGCGATGTGTACGTTTTAATTAAACTATCAGACTGAACAGGACATTGGCCAACTTAGTCCGAAGTTTCAGCAAATTCCAACATTGATTGATTGATTTTTTTCGCCCATTATCGCAGGTAATAAAACCGATATCTCTTAATAAATTCTCCGGAAAATTATGTGCTTTTTTGCGGCAACTTTTCCCTCGGGGTGGCCGGTTTCGATTTCCTTTTCATTTCCCTTGTGAAAGCCGTCATTTATTGGAATAAAATGATACATTTTGTGCGATTAGTGAAGACGTGATGGTGAATGCGCTCTATGGTGACCGCCCAAAGAGCATTGTCCCTCTAAAACTTTACGACCCATTCAACCAGTTCGCTCAGGGACATTGTAATGAAGCATTTACTGACGATAACGTGCAAAAAATGCTTTATGACAGCATTGTTCCAGCAGCGTAGGTTTTAATACGCCCCGCGTATGGGTATTTTTACAAAAAGCCCTCGGTTAATTGCCCATGCAACGATGGGTTTGAAATCTTCACACCAAAGTGGCTGATTAGACTCGTATTGATCTTATTAGGATGGCTTAATCAAATCCCTCGCGAAGCGGTGGAACGGGCTAATCCCGGTTTGTCACCGGTCTTGTCCCGTTATGCCATCGCGGCGCCGGAAATGTATCGGATTATGGAGATCTAATGCGAGTTTGATGTTGTAGATTTGCAGGAAGTCGCAGAATATCAGCTTGCGTTGCTTCCGGTGGTCTAGAACAATCCTCAACACATTTTTGAAATTTACAACGCTATACCATCAATGGAAAAGTTATGAGACCCTCTGGAATAAAGTATGGATTCAACATCAAAAATCAAGGCGACGAAAAACCAGCCACAGGTCATAATAAAGAGGATTTTGAACATAATCTGTCGATGTCAACTATGGAAAAGCCAATGGAGGCCCTGGAATAAAGTCTGGATTCAACTTCAAAACGTCCAACAATATGCCATAGATCAATTATAGAATTGTTGATGGTGCGCCTGGAATAAACTATGAATTCAACATCAAAAATCAAGACGACAGAAGACTCCCATCACCAGATCGCGATAAAAAGGATCTTGAAGAAAATCTGTCGATATTAACTATGGAAAAAACCAATGGAGGCGGAGGCCCTGAAATAAAGTCTGGGTTCGACTTCAAAACGTCCAATAATATGCCATAGATCGTGGAAATGAGGTTCTTGATTGAAATATCTTGATATCAATCACGGAAAAGTTGATGGAGCGCCTGGAATACAGTCTGGATTCAACATCAAAATATAGACGACGAAAAACGCGCAACAGATCTTGAAGAAGAGGATTTTGAAGAAAATCTGTCGATATTCACTATGGAATAGCCAATGGAGGCCCTGGAATAAAGTCTGGATTCGGTTTCAAAACGTCCAACAATATGCCATAGATCGTGGAAATGAGGTTCTTGGTTGAAATGTTGATATCGATCATGGAAAAGTTGATGGAGCGCCTGGAATACAGTCTGGATTCAACATCAAAATCAAGACGAAAAATGCGCAACAGATCTTGATAAAGGGGATTTTGAAGAAAATCTGTCGAATTTACTATGGCGTAGCCAATGGAGGCCCTGGAGTCTGGATTCAACTTCAAAACGTCCAATTATATGCCGATATTATCTGATGGAGTGCCTGGAATAAAGTCTGGATTCGACAAAGAAATTCAAAATATCAGTGAATACTCCTCATTCCATGAAAAAGTCAATTTCGAAATCAGTTTTTTCATATCAAGCAATGATAAAGTGAATACCAAAAAATCTATTGATTGTTTCATGCAGTAGAATCTAGATTCAACTTCTCCCAACATAATGTTGAAAAACACAGCATCAATCATAAACTGATGAATTCCAAAGAAAAATTTGCTCTCGAATAATAAAACCTGGATCCTCTACTATTATAAACAAGTGTCTACATCATAAAAGAAAAAGTTAATGGAGCTGCTGGAATAATGCGAATTTGATTCCGGAAGTAGGAGGTTCCAAACCATGTCCAACTATGTATAGGAAACAACTTTTTCCTTCTAAATCCTGCAACCCCTCCAACTCAAGACCCCATTCTTTCGCCAAATTGAACCCCCAAGTTTGAAGAGATGATACAGCACAACATTTCCGGACTCTATGCAAAATCGGCAAAGGGTCTGGCTCGAGACCGGTCGATCAGTCAACGTCACCACGCGCTTATTTATGGAAGACTTCATGCATAAAGACAGCCCATGAACAACATTAATATAAATCACGACGTCGAGATTTATGATTTTCGATTTTTTCATCGAATTTAGGCTTCAACATCGTACGGGGTTGAAGCCAGAGTCTATTTCCAGACGTTGTACGGCTTGAATCAACAGTTGTATTGTAAGATACGGTCTTATTAACAGGTGAAAATGTGTCGATATTAGGTACTCTGAAGCTAATGGAGCTTCTAGAATGAAGTCTGGATTCAACTTCATTGTTCAAATTTTTCAAATTTGTTGGTTTTGTACATGGATAGGCTAATGGAGCTCCTGGATTCAAGTCTGGATTCAACTTCAAAAGTTCAGCTGTCTGTAATCACTCGTCACACTATGATGAAATAGATTCCGCAATAAATTTGTCAGTTTTGCACATGGAAATGTCAATGGAGCCCCTGGAATAATGTCTGGATTCAACTTCAAAAGTTGAGATTTCTCAAAATTACTTGTCAGATGATGAAATGGATTCTGCTATGAATTTGTCGGTTTCTTACATAGAAACGCCAATGGAGCTCCTGGAATAAAGTCTGGATTAAACTTGAAACGCCATTTCCAAAGTTATTTCTCTGATCACCATACAAAAAATTCATAATAGCTAATAGAAGCCTTGGGGCCTTGGAACCAAATCTGGATTCAAATCCGATGATCTCGATTTTGAAAATCACTCTTCTTTATATACATCATAAAATAGATTCTTGAAAAAATCTGTCATAATCTTTCGACCATCAAAATGGGGCTACAAAACAATTTGCATCAAATTTTGGATACTTTGTTCCAGATTATACAGTTTTCGACATACTCTGCTCTATATTGTTGAGAAGCTTTGGAGTTTCTTAGTGTCGAATCCAGACTTTATTGCAGATTCATCAATATCCCTCAACATATTGATTTCAAATTTTAATTTTCTATGTAGTGACAGATTTTTTGGACTTCAAAGTTGAATCTAGACTTTATTCCAGAGCCACCCATAGCTTTCCCCCTGATGCTTTCAACAAATTGATTTCAGATTTAAATTTTCTATGTAGTGACATGTTTTTTGGACTTTGAAGCTGAATCCAGACTTTAATCCAGAACCACCCATAGGTTTCCCTTTATTGCTATCAACAAATTGATCACAAATTTGAATTTTCCATGTAGCGACAAGATTTTTGGACATTGAAGTTGAATCCAGACTTTATTCCAGAGCCACCAATAGCGTTCCCTTTGATGCCGAGTTTGATGCTATCAACAAATTGATTTCAAATTTCAATTATCCATGTATTGTCAAGTTTTTTGTACTTTATTCTTGAATCCAGACTTTATTCCAGAAGCACCAATAATGTTCCCATACATGATGTCAATGGATTAATTTCGAAATCACCTTTTCTACTAACTA
Source organism: Orchestes rusci (assembly GCA_958502075.1). NCBI lineage: Eukaryota > Metazoa > Arthropoda > Insecta > Coleoptera > Curculionidae > Orchestes > Orchestes rusci. The sequence goes on along the minus strand of OY293310.1, from coordinate 20,600,952 downwards.
AGGAGTAAGTATTTGTAGATGTTTTGTTACGCGTCAAATGATGGATGTAGTTGGAAAAATCCAGTTCACCAACTAGCCTAATTAGATCGCGGAGATTTACGTCCGCAATGTTTCTTTTGGCAGAAAATTAAGCTTTCAGCGTTTCGGCAAATAAACGAGCCCGGTACGTGACACCGTTGCAAGTAAATTGAAAAGTGCCGCGACAATTCTAGAAGTGGAACGTGGGGACAGAGGGGAGCACGGTATAAATCTCTCTATGGAAAAATCGTCAACTTTTGGAGTAACCAAACGCAACTCTGGTCCCATAAATTATCGGGCGTCGCGACGCTGAGGCGCCCCCGACTTGCCACCATTACCATAAGGCTGCAGCGGCACGGGCGCACGGCGCATTGCACCAGACCTTTTGCGAGTAAAGCGGTAATGTCAGCCCCCCAACTATTCGGAAAGTTTACTTATTTCATATCGTGATAAGAATTCAACACGAGCGTTTTGGGGTTGTCGGGGATCGGGACTGGGGTGGCACCCCTTATTTTTCGACTAACATATACCGTCAGATCGAATGCGCTAACAAATTTGACCAGTCATTGATCCATTGTACTTTATAGAGCATCATTGGGAAGTTTATTTGATAATATCTTGTAAGGGAACGTTGCTGGTGCCTCTGGAATGAAGTCTGGATTCGACTTTTAAAACTCTGACATGTAAAACTAAACTTTGCGTCGTATAAAAGGCGACTTCGTAACTAATTCGTCGATATCATCAATGGGAAATTAATGGGGGCTTCTGGAATAAAATCTGGATCCAACTTCGAGATTTGAAATATTTCCGGGAATATCACTAAATAATCCACAATTTATGAAAAAGTCAATTTTGAAATAATGTTTTTGATATCATGTGTGAGAATGACGTTGGTGCCCCTGGAATAAAGTCTGGATTTATTCTTCAAATTCCTGACGTGTTACAATACAACTCGCGTTGTAAAGAAGGGGACCCCGTAACTAATTTGTTGATATCATCAATTAGAAAGTTACGGGGGCTTCTGGAATAAAGTCTGGATTCAACTTCGACATTCAAAATATCAGTTAATGATTCTCAATCTATGGAAAAGTCAATTTTGAAATCATTTTGTTGATATCATTAGAGGGAATGTTGTTGGTGCCCCTAGAATAAAGTCTGGATTCTACTTTTAAAGCCTAAACATGTAAAAACACACTTTGCCTCGTATAAGAGAGAATTACGTATTTGATTTATCAATATCATCAATGTGGGCCTCTGGAATAAAGTCTGGATTCAAATTTGAAATTTGAAATATAAGTGAATAGTCCTCAATTTATGATTTTTTAAGAATTTTTAAATCATTTTGTTGATAAAATTTGAGGGAATTTTATTGGTGCCCCTGGAATGAATCTGCATGGATTCAACTTCGAAATTCTAAATATCGTAATTCACGTAAATGTCAATCTTGAAGTCATTCTGCTGATACTATCATTCATAAATCATAATAATAAATTGTTATATGACTTTAAGGATTACGAAGAAGTTGAATCCAGACTTTATTCCAGAAACCCCATCAACTCTCCCATATGTGATATCAAGATTTAGTTTTCAAAATCCGATCTATTATGTTCTGTGGACTGTTCTTAGAAAATTTTCAAGTTGAATCCACGTTTTATCACAGAAGCTACATCGATTCCGACTTTTGAAATCGATCCAGATTTAAAGCCAAAAGCTCGATCGATCTCCGCATAGATGATACGAAAAACAAATTCCGGCCAGTCATTGATCAATTAGAAGATCCTTACCCCCAAAGTAATAGAGTACCAGGGCGCGCTAATGCCAAAAGAATTAGTTGCAGCAAAAGGGGGGGCAATTAAGCGTCCGTGCCTGGAATTTCCTCCCGAAATGAAGACTTATAGATCGTTCTCTTTCTCCCGTAGCGGCTGAGGAGAAGTGGTATTTATACTAATGCGAAAATTATGAAGGATTTTTTAATAAAGCCATGATTTACGAGCGGCCCTAATTAAACGTGGATTGAGGTGGATAAAAGGACATTGGATAATTTTCCATCAATTACAGGGACGCTCCCTTCGAGCTGACCCACTGGCATAAAGCTTTGGTGCCCAGCCCTGGCGTCGTTGAGTCTAGACGCCAAGCGACGCCCGACGGCGCTATACTAGCGGTGTTTGATTGGAAATCTATAGGCCGCTTATTAACTCAGCAAATTGATCAATGGAATTGTCTGGATAACATTGAGGAATCTAACCTATCTAGCTTGTTATAAAGGATATGACAAAAATAATACAATAATCGGATTTGTTGACCCAAAAAACCTCGAAAACAATATGTCACTCGTAAAGTACATTTGGAGCGAATTTCCTTCTCTTTCTACCTCCTCTGAGAGGAAAGGGAGGTTCAACTAGCGCAAGGAAGTGTGACACCTCGTTTTCGAGGTTTTTGAGTATGAGGAACTCGAATTTCATGTTATTTTTTTCATAACATTAAAGGTTGCTTAGTTAGCTAGCCTATAACGCTTAATATGAGAGTCATGATAAAAATAACATAATCATCGGATTCCCTGACTAAAAAAATCTCGAAATAGTATATTGTGCAACAAGCATGGAATGATGCCCTTTTCCTACGAGTATGAAGGTTTGTAGCACGAGCCAAAGGCGAGTGCAACAATTCATACTAGTAGGAAATGGTCATTCCATGCAAGTTGTACACCATACTTTTTCTACGACTCTTAATTATTATCACTATTGTGTAATTAATATCGATTTTTACCTTTTGTTTTTGGCGGAGGTGCCAGCTCATTTCATTTCCATTCAGTCTGCACTCGATATCGATTGCACAATGGTGATATTACCGTATTATAGTCGTAGAAAAACGATTTTTCACTTGTATTGTACATTTGGAATCTGATCTCCTCCTCTTTCCACATCTTATGAGGGGAGAGGGAGGTTCAAAATGTATATGGAAGTGTGGCAACTCGTTTTCGAGGGTTTTGGGTATGAGGAATCCAAATCTGGTGTAGTTTTCCTGATAACATTGAAGGTTATGTAGTTGCTTATCAGTATTGAGAGAAATGACATAATCATCGAATATGAATAAAGTCTGCTTCCCTGTACATTTTGCTCAACATGGCAAGCCTGGAAAATTGCCCCACTTTATTACCAAAGCAAATAACCTGGAGCATTAAATATGGCTTATATTCAAATTATATCTCCAAGAAGCAACGTTTCCAATTAGGACGTCGGATCCGCCCCCCCTGCGACTCCCTAATTGAATCTTATCCTTTGGAGTTTTGTCTTGCCAGGGGTTAAAGACTGGAGAAGCACTCCAAGCTCCAAGCTCGCGATCCGTTCCATATGCATGAATGGAAATCCGGATCTGTCGAATGTAGCCCCCGTTAATGATTGTATAATGTACTCCGCTTTGTAGAAATTTTCTTTTAACCGTGAATTATTGACAGTCATAAATAACGGTTATGGGTGGAACACCTCAATTTGGAAGAGGAGGAGGAGTAATCTCATTTCTCGTCGAAAAGTTCGGCAATAATTTTTGCAGCACGTACACCTAAATTATGCATGTCGACTGGGGATAGATGAAAATTCCAGTGCAATTTATTGCGGCAGAAGGTCTTAATAATGTTACCGTTAAATATTTGTAGAAATCCATGAAATAACCGTCACCTTTGCCGTCGGAAAATTGCCAAAGTTGGACATTATAATGTGTGTAAACTTTTATGGCCGGCATAAATTTCTTATATTAAGAATCTTTTTCTTTAAAAGGCGAATGGGGATCTGTTTTATTGTTTTATGCGGTGTAATGTGGGTTATGGTCACTTAAAATGGCGCATTTTTATGAGGGTAGAAAAGCAACAGATGAGTAGGAATTTTCCAATTCTAAATTACATACGAATAACTTGAAGTTAATCCTCCAAAAATGAGCATCAAAGTCTCCCCAAGTCCCCAAGTCAATTATACACATCACGCCTCAATAAGAATTCATGTAAAACCCCAATCGTTCGTTGGCGGCGGAGACGACATTTTTACCGCCCCGTTTAGGCACTTTTCAAATGGGGTGTCGGAATTAAATTGTTCTGTTTAAATTTAATGTGCGTAAGGCATATCCGAAAGTATACGTTTGTTTTGTCAATATGCTTTATATTTCTTTTACCGAGTAGTTAGACTTTCCTATTTTTCTTGTTTTCAGGGTTATGACAAAAATAACGTAATTTTCGGATTCCTTGACCCCAAAAACCTCGAAAACGATATGCACTCGTATTGAATATTCGCATGCTGATTTCCTCCTCTTTCTACCTCCTCAGGGAGGAGAGGGAGGTTCCAAAATAATTAGGAAGTGTGGCACCTCGTTTTCGAGGTTTTGGGAGGAATTCGAATTTGTTGTTATTTGTCTTATAACATTGATGGTTACGTAGCTAGCCCACCTATCTCTGCTGTTATGGGTGTTATGACAAAAATAACATAATCATCGGATTTTTTGACCCCAAAAACCTCGAAAACGATATGTCACTTGGGTTGTGTATTTGGAACCTCATTTCTTCCTCTTTCAACCTCCCCAGGGGGAAGGGGAAGGTACAGAAGTCACGGGGAAGTGTGACATCTTCTTTTCGAGGTTTTTTGGTATGAGGAATTCGAATTTGTAGTTATTTTTCTTATAGCGTAGTTAGCTAACATATCTCTCTTGTTATGAGGGTTATGACAAAAATAAAATAATCATCGGATTTCTTGACACCAAAAACCTCGAAAACGATATGTCACTTGGGTTGTTTATTTAGAACCTCATTTCCTCCTCTTTCAACCTCCCCAGGGAGGAGAGTTAGGTCCAGAAGTCACGGGGAAGTGTGACACATGACAAAACTAACGTGATAATCGGATTCCTTAACCCTTAAAACTTTGGAAACGATGTCACTCGTATTGTTTATGGGAGGGGAGGCTCCAAAATAACAAGGAAGTGTCGCTTTTTGGGGATGATAACTAGATGAGGAGTTATGATTTTTTTTTCCATGACCATGCGTTTTTTATTCGTAATCCCATATATGTTAAATCAATCTTCAAAAATGTTTCTAGTTTTTTGTAAATGAGTTAAAAATTTGAAAATTTTTTGAAATGTAGAACAAATTTCTCTCTTTCCAATGAAACTGATTGCTTTTAAAAATATTCAGTAGTTTAGGAGTTATGATTTTTTTTTCTATGATCATGCATTTTTTAGTCGCAATCCGAAATATGTAAAATCAATTTTCAAAAATATCAATAGCCTTATGTATCCTTTCTCTTCCCATTAGAATTAATTGCTTTTGAAAATATTCAGTAGTCTGCGAGTTATAATGTTTCTTCGTTTTTCTCATCAAATTTTTTAAAACGCTATAGCTTTTGAACGGATTGACAAATTTTGATGAATTTTGCGCCATTTTGTAGGGAATTTGTTTTTTTTTTCTCCATGCATTTTTGTGATTTTTTTATCACTACAAAATTTCAGGAGTTTCAAAATAATCGATTTTTTTACATTTTTCATCAAACTCTTTAACACGCTATAACTTTTGAACGGATTCACCAATTTTGATAAATTTTGGGCTATTTTGTAGGGAATTTGATCTTCGTTCTGCATGATTTTTTGTTTTTTTATCCCTGCCGTTTTCGAGGTTTTTGGGAAGGTATATTGGGATTTTTTTTTTTTTTTATCATTGACGATTCTCTAGATAACCTATGCTCACTTGTGATCGGATTCCTTATTAATGTTATGTAAAAATGTTTCAATACTGATTCATTGAATGAACAGTGAATATCACTTTTCAACGCAATATATCCTTCGCGGTTGGTCAAATGATACAATATATCGATTTACGTTGAAATTGCGTCGGATTTGAGACATTCAAATCACACCGCACACTCGGGCGGAAATAGTTTGCAAATTTAATTCGGTACATTTCGCATGTAAATTGAACTTTAGAATATTTATCAGGTTATTTTTCAGCCTGCTGATATTTAAATAACAGAGTTCGCGGTTGCCTTTGATAATAATTGATGAGATTCGCTACTTAGTTGCCGGAACTTTTGCCCGGATCTCCCCGACATTTTATATAATGCCGCATGAATAAATCTCGATCAAATTTGTCCGAATATGAAAATACTCGCGATGATTGGAGGTTATTTTTCAGCAAAATAGCTTTTTAATCGGACGCCATTTACTACAATATGCTCGATAAATGGAATTGCAATAAACGACTGGCCTCGGCGATTTAAATATTAATTTTTGTGCACAGCGGGTTTTTAATTCTGCTGAAATATTAGCCTGCAATCGGACGAGACGTTGCCGACAGCCAGTTCCAGATTAGTCGGCTGAAATACGAAACGAGAGTCTTGTAGCAGGATTTTTTTTTCACTGTCGAATCTGCCAAATTCCGGTAAACAAAAGTGGCGATGCCATTTCAGAATTTAGAAAAGGAAGGTATAATCTCGCTTCCACCGTTGACAATTAGAATTGGCCTGAAGAAACCGAAAAGAGCCCCGATAATGTATTAGTTTTAATTAAGATTTTTGTTCTTGTTTTTTGTACAAGTGCCGAGACGGCTTGGATTAGATGTGAGCGTTTCTCGAACGCGAAGCCCGCGGCGGCGTTAAGATAAGGCAAAGTCCCCAATTTATTAAGGCTGAATTTGGCGAAATTTTCTTAAATGGCCCCATTAAACTGCAGGTAATTTGTTTCGGGGGCCCCGTATTAATCGTTTGAATTCCCTCGCTCTTGTATCCTGCTTGGACCATACGCGATAAATAATGTAATGCAGCACTATCGTATATCGTATAACATATTCCCGCAGGAATGAAGAAAAGCCCATCCAGCAGCGGTCATAGTGCGAAAATTATCGAGCCGGCTTTAAATCATAGGCGGGCGTAACCGCAAGAGGGTAAACCGCACGTGGGCGGCTAAAGCAGGTGCTTTTGGGAGTTAAAATGCAATTAAGGGCCGGCCAAGAAACCAGTTGCGGCAATTTTGTTGTATGCGTGGCTATTATTTGTTTCGCCCGCATTTGCCATGTATTCGGGGCGGGCTAATGTCCACTATTTGTTTAGTTAATCGAACTATCTGTCGCGATGTAGCTCCACGGTCCAGCGCCCGCGAATAACGAAATAATTTATGCTGAAATTAGCAGCTTTTTCGCCTGATTAAAGGGTACATTTATGCCCGATTATGTTTCTAAATTCGGAAATTGGTTTATGTTGGATGCCGCATCGGAAAACCGCCTTCGAGGCGCATGAGTTTGTGAATCTATTTATTTCATGTGTCAGTATGTCATGCTAATATTGGAGAATAGATAGCCTATTTGAATTTCTTCGTGAAAAGAGCAAAAAGCACTTTGATATCATGTCTGGATTGGATGATGGAGGGTCTGGAACAAAGTCTGGATTCAATTTCTATACAACAAACACCTTTGAAAGCTTGATTCGCCATAATCTAGTTGTTTTCAGTACAAGTTTCAACACATTATTTACACGATGGTTTCTGGATTAGTCTGGATTGACCTTCTGCAGTCAACATTATCCAAAACGTCCCATATTTCCCCATTAAGCGGATGCTGAATCGATTTCTTTGATAACATGAATGGTTAGGTTAATGGAGGCTCTGGAATAAAGTCCAGATTCAACATTGTAGGTCAAACTGCATAATAAAACAGGATCAAATAAGTGAATATTATATTAGAGAGGGTCAAGGGGTCTCCCAGGATGATTCAGAAATCAGTCAAATTACGCCAAATTTTATCATAAACTGGATAAAGGTTCAATTTTCCGGATAGCATAATTGAGTAGGTTGATGGAGTGCCTGGAATAAGTCCTGGATGTTTCTTTAGAGGTCAAAATCACCGAAACTATGCCAAATTCTATTATAAACTGGATAAAGGTTCAATTTAGCATGATGAGTTCATGGAGCGTCTGGTATCAAACCTGGATGCAACTTCAGAAGTTAAGATCACCAAAACTATGCCAAGTTCTAGCATAAACTAGATGAAATTTCAATTTTTCGGATAGCATGAAAGAGCAAGTTGATGGAGCGTCTGGAATAAAACCTGGATGCAACCCCAGAAGTTGAAATCACCAAAACTATGCTAAATTTTATCATAAACTGAATAATGGTTCTATTTTCTGGATTGCATGAAAGAGTAGTTGGAGCCTCTGGATCCAACCTCAAAAGTGAAATTTACCAAAAATACTCAACATTCTGTGACTCAGTACATGCTGCTTGGAATTCCCTGATAACATGGGCGTGTAAGTTGATGAAGCTCCTGGACTAAAGTCTGGATTCAACATTGCAAGTCTTAATTACTGGAAATGTGTGATACTCCGTAATAAACTAGATGCTGGATCAAATCATTGAATACCATAGAGGTGAATGTCAATGGAGCTTCTGGAATGAAACCTGGATAGAAGTATAAAAGTTGAAACTACAAAAAATGTGAACCATCCTATATTTATTTAAAGTCTCAATGAATCGTTGTAGCTCAAAAATCCCTGAAATAAACTCCACAGGGGGTAATGGAGATCTGGATTAATCATCAAATTCTGGAATGCTTCTCCAGAAAATAAAACAGACTGCGCATCTACAAATACAACGTCTTTTTCTGCATTGAAATCAATTAAAGTATGGATGAGTTATTCAACTTTGAATTTTTTGACCGTCGTTCTGATTTGCCACGTCAGCAATCGGTCTAACTTTGAAGGCTCATTGCTTGCTTGTTTTTCAACGGATTTTGATGGAAAAAAAACAAAATGCAGCAAATTTCATTCTCTATTGATTAGTTATATAAAAAAAGGTAACCCTCAAACTATGCCAAGCTAACCCGACAAACTTTATTGAAATGAGGACACATAATCAAACACAAGATTATTTCCACAACAAAATCCGTCAAAAAATAACCAACTTATCCAACTTTGAATGTAGTCCGCCACGTCAGCAATAATTATTATCATAGGTCGAAGGTATGAAAACCCTGGAACAAATTCTAGATGTATTTCCATTAAATATAATGGAGTGCACCTTAGCAAACATAATAATTTTTACCCCATTGAAATCCATCAAAGTATGGCTGAGTTATTCAACTTTGAGTTTTGGGTCCGCCGTTTAAATTTGCCACGTCAGCAAGTGGTCGAACTTTGAACGCTCATAGCTCGCTTATTTTTCAACGCATTTCAGTGCGAAAAGCACCAAAATGCAGGAAATTTAGTTCTCTTTTGATTGGCTGTATTAAAAAACCTAATCCGGCTTCCTTGTTTCCAGTTGATAAGCAACTCGACTAATAAACTTTTTCCCTTACATAGGAACTAAATCCAATTTAAACTAACCCTTCTCCCAGCCGCAAAAACTTTGAGGCCTAGAGTACAAAACCCGCCAAAATCCCCTTTACTTTTTGCCCACCGGGATTTCCCCTCTAACCCGCACTTAATGAACTGTGTCAGTCACATCGTTGGTTAATAACAAAATAATAAAAATAGAACGGTCCTTTTTGCCGGATGAAACGGCGACTTTATATAGCGATAGAATGAAAATTAGCCTTAAGGGCCCAGCAGGGCCGTTAATAAATTACACAGAACCCGTTAAGTGAGCTTTACGAGCCCTTGGGTCAGATTCTAGATCAAGATAGGGCCGGAGAAAGACTTATGGTCCAGTCGGCGGGCCAATTTTTAACTCTTTTCTTTGTGGAGTTATTGAGAGAAGTTTTGTCATTTGAGTTTTTGCCCACTTGTTCACTTATTAGGCATGTCGAAGGGGGTGGCAAGTGGCCGCCCTCCCGGGCCCTACTCAAAGGATGCGGACGACCGAAAAATGATTTATTATTTTTCAAGGAATTTCAATTAAGCAGACCGGGAATGAGACGATGATAGGGATCAGAACGAGCGCCGCGAGATGAGGATTTGAATTTAATTTAATTGCTTTTGTATAGTTTTCTGTAGAAAGTTTGGGCGGTTTAAGGAAATTGCGCGAAGTCATGCGTTGAAAAATGCCCCAATTGGCCGGATTAGCGGGGTTTTACTGTAGGAATTTTTTCTTGATATTTAATTGGCGTCTCGAGTTCGGAGATTCAAGAAATGGAAAATAAACTTTGACAAATAATATTGAATATTCCTATTATTTTGGCCATTATTCAATAGAGAATGAAATGTCCAGCATTTTGATTTTTTTCGCATCAAGATCCGTTATAAAACAAGCGAGCTCCGAGCGTTCAAAGTTAGACCGCTTGCAGACGTGGCAAGTTGAACGGCGGACACAAATTTCAAAATTGAATAACTCTACCACATTTCAACGGATTTTGATGCGGAAAAAAGCGTTGTATTCGTAAATGTGCACTCTATTATGTTTTCTACAGAAGCATTGTCATCAATTTTGATATTCATCACCCCCGCCGCGGTTAACTTCTAAGAATTTTGATTTACGATTCATTCAGACTTGATATAAATATAGGATGGTTCACATTTTCTGTTGTTTCATCGTCCAGGTCTCATTCCAGGAGCTCCATTGACCTTCACCTATATGGTATTCAGTAGTTTGATCCAGCATCTAGTTTTTGATCAAGTGTGACGTATTTCTAGTTATTTTGACTTGCAAGGTTGAATCCAGACGTTATTCCATCAACTCACTTGTCTGTAGTCTTACAAAATCAATGAGATTCAAAAAATTCAAAATAGAGCTTTAAGAGTAGTTTTAAAATGTAATAAATATACACCAATTAAATTAATGCTTGATATGTTAGATGTTTTGTCAGTAAGTCAAAAAATTAAGTATAATGTTTTATTGTATATTTTTAAAATCAAACAAAAAATATTGCCCCCATATATCTGTGATAAAGTGACTGTGTTTAGAGATGTACATAATTATAAAACTAGAAATTGTGATGACTTTATTCTTGTGGATAAATGTAGATCTAACTCTATGTACAAATCTATTATGTATAAAGGCTTGCATGAATTTAATCTGTTACCAACAAATATTAAGAGCTGTGATAATATGATCCTTTTTAAAAAAATGTTAAGACAACATATTGTGATAACCTGTGATTAACCATATTTTTTTATATTTAAATTTTATACTCCTTTTTCTGTAACTGTTCTATTGTAGCTGATGCTAAATAAACGAATATTATTATAGTATCGGGCACTTTCAAGCAGCATCTGCTGAGTCATAAAGTATTACGTTATTTTAGGTTTCAAAGTTCCATCCAGGTTTTAATCCAGGCGCTCCATCAACCTGCTCATTCATGGTATCAGGGAAATTTGATCAGCATCCTCTTTGGGATAGAATTTGGTTTAATCCTGGTGATTTGGACTTCTGAGGTTGTATCCAGGTTTTATTCCTTCCCCCTTTCCTTCTATGATTTTTACTGATTTGACCCTGCAACCTGCAACTACTTACTCTATTTGTAGTTTATATTGAACCCCATCAACGGATTTCAAAAAATTATTTTGAATCCAGACTTTATTCCAGAGCCTCCATCCTTCCAGCCAGACACGATATAAACGAATTAGGTTCAGAAATAATGTTTGTCGATACAGTAGATGAATTTTTATCGATTATATTTTTGACGTCGTATTCAGATCTCATTCCAGAAGCACCGTTAGCTATTTCGGGCCATGATATTGGCCGGTGTTTCAGTAAAAAAAATTGCAAATTCACTAAAACGGTTTCCTCTAAATATTTGGGCTTGAAATAGCACCCTGGCAAAGCGGCTATTTATCCTATCCAAACGTACGAGCCGCAAAAATTCAAAAACCGTATCCACTCAACCTCTGTTTATTGCCCCGATCAAATTCCAGTCAATCAAACCAATTTACCTCTGAATATTAAAGCCGATCAAATAAATTTCGAATTTTTGCCCGAGCACAAAATTAGAATTTATGAACACAAGGAAGTATTTTCATTAAATCTAATCGAGATTTAGGACTTCTTCAACGCCGGCCCGTAAAACCGAAACATTGTCCCTTTTTTTTTCTTTTCCCCTTGGACAAGCATAATATCCCAATAAGAGCGGCGATAAATTGTGGATGTTTTGTGACCGACAGGCACAGGTATTCATTTTGGCAGTCGTAAAGAAAAAAATCGTAAATTGCGCGTGAATTTCGAGGATTAGCCAAGACTGTTAATTGAAATAACAAACCGTGGTCGTGTATGTTTTGATTCCTTAGGATGGTGCATTAATTACAGATTATGTTTTGTTTTTTAGTCTCATTCTAATTAAATCCATTCCACCTACAACATATATTTTTTTAGATCATTTTATAGGTAAATAGATATTTGACTGAGATGAGTAAATTGGATTTGACGATGCTTTTCAACTTCATAAATATTTTTTGATTTCTAAACTTTCAACAAAAATGTTTATTATGAAAATATGTTATTTATCTCAACACCAATCGATAGAGAACTCTTTTACAAACACTACGTTTTTTTCCGCATCGAAATTCGTTGAAAAATGACCGAGTTATTCAACTTTGAATCTTGTCCGCTATTGTATCTTGCCACGTCCGCAAGCGGACAAACTTTAGATTGCCACAGCTTTCTTAGTTTTCAGTGGATCTTGTTGCGAAAAAAACTGTGAATGTAAATTCATTTCCATTTTCTATTGATTTTTCTGTGAAAATCTTCAGAATTAGCAAAAGATGTTCTATGTCCATAATTATTAATTTATTTTAGCAACCTTCAATTCATCTTTTGTATGGACAATCAGCAAGGTTTTTTTCCGCATCAAAATCCTTTGAAAAATAACGTAGTTAAGACTCAAACATACCTCAACCCATGGCAAGCTAACCGGACAAGCAACAAGCCAAATTGGAATCAGGACACATAACCCTTCATGGGTTTTTTTCCGCATCAAAATCCTTTAAAAAATAACCGAGTTAACCCACTTTGAATTTAGTCCGCCAGTTTATTTTGCCACGTCAGCAAGCGGACAATGTTCAGACGATCATAGCTCGCTTATTTTCCAACGGATTTTAATGCGGATTAAAGCAAAATGTAGAAAGCCTCATTAAGTATCTACTGATTTGTTGTGAAGTTAACCCGAACATACCTAGCACTATGTCTAACTAACCCAACTAGCAAAATTGAAATTAGGACACACATCCTATCATTAGGTTTTTTCCGCATCAAAAACCATAAAAAAATTACCGGGTAATCAACTTTACATTTAGTCCGCCAATTTATTTTAACAAGCGAACTACGTTTGGATTATCACAGGTTGGGTTTCAAAGGATTTTGATGTGGAAAAAAGGCCATATACCGGAAAATTAATTTTCTATCAAGTGAAACAAACCAAATCACGGTCAAAATCTCGGTCAAAATGGTACAAGCCACATCCAGGTACAAATACCGTATTCTCCATCTCATTTCCCGTTCCTTTGTTCACATTTCCAGCTCGCTGAAAAATGCAAAAATCAATCTTCTTAGAAACATACAATTAGAGAACAAAAGCGGACTCCTGCGGGAGTTGCTGCAGATGTAATGCATACCATATAAGACTTCTTTCCGGGTAATTGGATTCCAGGTGCGATATGGAGTCCTACCAATTAGACGGGAACATCCTTATGGAAAATTTATCGCGATTTCGGCGCGGTCTTGGGAGGGCCGTTTCGGAGCGTGAACGCGCGAGAAGTCCAAGTCTACGGGGACGTCTAGTCCGCCCGCCAGGAAACTGGATAATGCATGGCATAGACGATGTTTTACTGCTTACGCATGGAAACGGGATTGGATGTCCGAATTGGGAAATAAAAGTGTAATCGGCATTCCAGTGGGAGATATCAGCCTCACATTTGGCGTCAGCTAATTATTCCACCTTGAACCTAAGGGCACACAGATCGGTTTCTTCGTATTCACTGATGTGAAAAAGACGAACAAAAGCGAATATGTGTAACGACGTGTCACAAAGGCCGCTCGCCTCATAAACTTTCATATCTGGCTGGCGGTCGCCACTCAAAAATGGCAAGAATGATATTGGACGGACATGATGCCTCCATTGTGCCTTTCGGGGGCGGTCAAGAGTGAAAATTAATTGTCAAGAATGGGTGGGCATTTATCGCTGTTCTCTGATAATTACGCCTGTTCGGCTTCAATAGGACAAAGGGGTTCTTATGTTGATATGAGTATATGAAGATGATTTGTGTTGTGATAATAATCGATAGAAAATTGACATTTTGCTTTTTTCCGCATCAAAATCCGCTGAAAAATAGGCAAGTTAGAGCCTTTTGAAACTAGACCGCTTGATGGCGTGGCCAAGCAGAACGGCGGACTTCGTAATAATTTATCGACTAAGAAATATATTTTTAGGTTTTTCCAGAAAATGACCGTTGAAAATGAGCCTCTTATAGTTTGACCGCTGGCGGACATAAAGTTCGAACATGAATAACTCGGTAATTTTTTATTAGATTTTGATGCAAAAAAGATATTGTGTAGGAAGAAATGCTTTTACCTGTATTTTCTTTGTTGCGTATCTGATGGGTGAGTTATGACGCCTGAAAATTTGACCGCTGGCGAACCAAATCTTCATCTCAATATTTTTCCATTGATAAAAAATTGTTTTTCTTCTATCTTCGTTTATTTATCAGTAGGTACAATAATGTGCAAGTTATGGTTCCTCAAGCTTTGACCGCTAGCGGACAAAAACTTATTATCTGTGTAGCTTGGTTATTTTTCAACGGATATTGTTGTGGAAAAATACATAAGTAATGTTAGTAAAAACATAAGTAACATTTCAAATCATGACCGCTGGCGGACAAAAACTTCAAATTTGAATAATCCGGTTATTTTTAATGATGCGGAAAAAATATTATGTATAGAAATAGAAATGCACTTACCGGTATTAAAAATAATTACAAGAATGAATTAGTTATGGTGCCTTGAAGTTTGTCAGCTGGCGGAAAATAATTTCGATATTCAAGTTTTTGTCAATAAATTGAAAAAAAAAATTCCTGTGATGCTTTTTGTCGCAAGAAAATATATGCAGGAATAAGTGAGTTATGGTACGTTGAAGTTTGACCGCTAGCGGACAAAAACTTATTGTCCATGTTGCTAGGTTATTTTTCAATGTATGTTGATGCGCAAAAACATAAGTAATGTTGCCATGATAAAAAAATCAGCAGGACTATGAGGTATGACCGCTGGTGGACAAAATGTTCAAATATGAATAACTCGGTTATTTTCCATCGGATTTTGATGCGAAAAAAATATTGTGTAAGTGCCTCTAATGAATGAGCTATGGTACTTTTATGTTTGACCGCTGGCGGACAAAAATTTAGACATCCCAATTTTGTTCAATTCATCGGAAATTGATTTTTCTGTATCTTGTTCGTCTCGGATGAAAATCTCCTCAATAATGGGCTAGTTATGGTTTTTCCAAGTTAGTCCGCCAGCGGATGAAAACTTCTAATTTGTGTAATTTTGTGGTTTTTGAACGGATTCTGATGCTGAAAATACTTTAATGAGCAAGATCATAAGTTATCACCGCTGGCGGACAAAAAGTTCATACGTGATTAACTTGGCTATTTTCCAACGGATTTTGTTGCGAAAAAAGCGTTCTGTTTGTGAAAATTATGTTTGATCAAATTGTTTATTTTCCAACAAACATCAAGTCTGCAAAAGTCATTCCGAAGCGGTCAAGAGGAAAAATTAATCGTCAAGAATGGGCGGACATTAAATTCCTGTATTTCCACCAATAATTACGTTTATTGGTATTTTATTTCGAGTGGGATATTTATTAGCCGCGAACCGACATGAAGTGAACTGGCCCTGGTTAAATTGTGCAGAAAATTCGCGCTCGCAATCGCAACTAATTTGGAATTGGATCCTCTGACGCGTATAATTTTCCAATGGGAGATAATGGAAATAATTGATTGATATCCCTCCATATTAAATCTAATTTAGAAAAATCGATGCAGCGCCAACCGGGCTTATTTATAATTCCAATAATTGAGCCAAACATTCAGTCCGGCATGCGGTGCAACTTGAAAATAGATAATTGACCGTTGCAATAGAATATGAGAATGGACATCTGTTTGTTGTTACGTCATTTCTTTGTTCCTGGAACTTGTGACAAGTCAACAAATTACTGATGGATGAAAATCCAACAAAAAAACATATTTTTTCATTAAACTCCAAGCAGACCGACGCGACAGCCTCGGGGGAAATTTCCCCAACGCCGAATTAAGGTAAGAAAAAGGGGAGATCGCCATCGGATGCTGATATTTGCTTTTTGAAATTTTTATGTCGTTCTCGCGCCTTGAGCACTCCCCAGCGACTTACCTCTTTAAATGTAAAACACTGCACGATTGGTTGCCGGTGCGGAATGAACAACTTGCGCAAACATTTATCTTGAAAATAAACGGAACTTTTTGTTCGGAACTAAGTTAACTATTAGAAGGGATAATCCCTCTAAATATCTGGGAAGAGCCCGAACGAGGGAATGAGCCACACGATTGGCTTTTCCAATAAGTGACGGCGAAAGTGTGATCGTGGTGATTAGACGAAAAGAAAAACGAAAAAGGGACGGCTAATCAATTTTCCCGTGAAAAGATTGATGTTAACTGTAAACTGGGGAAAGTTGCTGGAAACGAAGTTTACAAGTTTGTCTATTTCCGTAGCTCTTACAAAGGTCTTTTGGGCTGGCGAGGGTGAATTCGATTTTATTTTTCTTATAGGACTTCCAGTTACTTGGATAGCAGACGTATTTTGATTATCATTAGAGTTACGACAATTGTTATAATATCAACATCGAGTTCCTTGACCCAAAAAACCTCGAAAACGATATGTCACTTGCCATTTAGCTCCGTAACCTCATTTCCTCCTCTTTCACCTCTTATTGGAGGAAAATGCAGAATCAATACAAGTGGTTTTCGAGTGTGGGGGATTCGAATTTGACTTTATTTTTCTAATATCATTTACTGTTTATTAGATAGCGGACATGTTCTGGTTGTTTTCACAGTCATGAAAAAAAAGTCCCATTGAATTCCCTGATCCAAAAAAATCTCGAAAATGATATGTCACACGACATTTTCTTTAAACCCTCATTTTCTCGTCTTTCTACCTCTTTCCGAAGAAAAAGTAAGTTCAAACAGTATCAGCACGTGCGACACCTCTTCTTCATGGTTTTTGATTATGAGGAATTCGAATTTGACTTTATTTTCCTATTATAATATCATTTGCCGTTTGCTTAGATAGCGGACATACTTTGGTTGTTTTCAAAGTTATGGAAAAAATAACGTCACTATCGAATTCCTTGACTCAAAAAACCTCGAAAATGATATGTCACACGACAATTTCTTTGCATCCTCATTTGCTCCTCTTTCTACCGCTTCCCGAAGGAAAAGGAAGTTCAAACAGTATCAGCACGTGCGACACCTCATCTTCATGGTTTTCGAGCATGAGGAATTCGAATTTGACCTTACTTTCCTAATATCATTTATCTTTGCTTAGATAGCGGACATATTTTGATTGTTTTCCAAATTATGAAAAAAATAACGTCACTATCAAATTCCTTGACCCAAAAAACCTCGAAAACGATATGTCACTTGTCATTTAGCTCCATACCCTCCTTTCCTCCTCTTTCACCTCTTTTTGTAGGAAAAGGAAGGTTTTTGGGTATAGGGAATCCGAATTAAACGTAATTTTTCTCATACCACGCACCTGTACTTAGATAACAGACGTAATTTTGTTGTTATTCAGAATACAGAAAATCTAAGGTCTTTATCGGGTTCCTTGAAAACGATATGTCACTTGTCATACTTCTCTGCACCCTTATTTCCTCCTTTTTCATCTCTTTCTCGAGAAAGGGAAACTTCAAATAGTACCAGTAAGTGTGACACCTCGTTTTCATTATTTTCAGTTAAGTATGACCAACTCCATTTTGATATTATTTTCCATCCATCCTTTCCGTGTCTTAATCTACATGCTCCTAATTTGTATCACGTAACCACCGAGCCGGATTAAACTAATCAAAATCCAATCAACAACAACAATTTATAATCCTCCATAACAATTTATTTCGTGCATCCCGACAAATGTTATATTTTCATGAAGGCACAAACAAATATTTATTTATCACCTCCGGAACGCGGAATTTTAATAAAACAACGAAATTTCCGTGCGGCAAATAATTTCTCTTTTCGCTTCTTGTGTATACGCGCGCTGTATTTTAAAACGACGGGGACACTGTCTTGTCAATATATTTCCCCACATATGTCTCCGCAGTGTCCCCATTACGTATTCCCATCAGATGCGAGTCCCCCCTGTGAACTTTTCCCAACTTCACCCCCTTCTGCGACGGTTTTTTTTTTCTCTCCTTTCTGACGATCCTGTCCCCTGCTTCTAATTGGATTTCTTTTGTTCGTCTTGAGTAGTATGACGTGAATTTAATTATTCCTTTCTGAATGTAATTAGTTGGGGAAAACGTGGAAAAATTGACAACCTCAAGTTTGGTGGAATCTCCCACTGAAAGGGGCAACCTTATTATTATTCTGGTATTTTTCTTGATTTGACGAGCATCACGTTACGATTGAATTAATTGACCAGGGAGGAGAAGAGAGTAATGATAAAAAGGATAGCATAATCAAGTTTGTTGACCACGAAGACCCTGAAAACGATTTGTAATTTTTCTGAAAACTTGGCCAAAATTGATAATAACCGAGATAATAACTGACTCAAAGTAGAACAGATTTGAGATCAACATAAACTTTGTCTGAACTCACGCAAACTAGCCTTGACTAACGTAAAACTAACCAGAACCAACCATTACTAAGTTCAACTTGGCCAAAATCAACCATAATCAACTTGAACTTGGATAAATTTAACTTTGGATTCAACCGTAACTAACTCAAACTTGATCAGAACCGAGTCCAACATCCATAAACTTGGCTTAAACTAAAGCAGTCAACGCAAACTGATACAAACCAGCCTTGGCCAACACAAAACTGGCCAAAATCAACTTGAATTGACCATTACTAACTTGTTGTTGTCCAGAACTGAGCCCAACTTACATAAACTTGGCCTGAACTAACTTATACCTGTCTAATATTAACTATAACTAACTCAAACTTGGCCTAAACTAACGCGAACTGTTACAAACTAGCGTTAGCTAACACAAATCTAGCCAAAATCAATCAGAACTTACCTGAACTTGACTAAAATCAACCATAACTAACTGAAACTTGACTAAAATTGGCTATAACTAGTTAGTTGGGCTTGAAGTTGCATGACTAGAACTGAGCCCAACTTGAATAAACTTGGCCTAAACTCTTAAATTAACGTTTACTGATGCAAACTGGCCTTGACCAACACAAACTTAGTCAAAATCAATCATAACCAACTTCAACTTGGCCGAAATCATCCATAAGTAACTTAAACTTGGCTAGAATGAACCATTACTAACCCAAACTTCATCAAAACTAAGTCCAATTTACATGAACCAAAGGCATATAACTGCCTCAAAGTGGACCAGGCCTAAACTCACGCAAACTAGCCTTGACTAACGCAAAACTAGCCAACTTCGATCATTACTTATTTCAAATTGGCTAAAATCAACAATAACCAACTTAAACTTGGCGAAAATCCACCGTAACTAACTACTTGACCCAAACTAAGTACAACTTGCCCTAAACTAATACAAATTGACTCAAATCAAACTATAACACAAAATTAGCCAAAATCAACCTTAACTAACTCAAACTTGTCCAAAATTAATCATAACTCAAAACTTGACCCGAACCAACCTTGATAAACCTTGATCAGGTCTCTTAGAGCATGGATGAGTTTTTCCAGTTGATAAACTTTGCCAAAACTAACTAGTTCAAACTAAGAACTCAACTGATGCAAACTAACTCAACAACTAACGCAAACTGATACAAACTAGTATCAACCATAAACAAATAACTTGAACTTGGCCAAAATGAAGCATAACTAATTCAGACTACCCTTGCCAGCCGATAACTTAGACTTGGCCTAAAGTAACTAAACACAAGCTGATAAAAACAAACCCTACAAAAACCTCAATAAACTTGGCATAAACAAAAACAACTGACAAATCAAAGTGCTCTTGGCTAACATAAAATCAACCATAAGTCAAACTTGGCCAAAATCAACCAAAACTAACTCAAACTTGGCTTGACTTATATAATTTTGGCTTAAATCAACGCAAATTGATTCAAACTACCCTTGGCTAACATAAAATAAGCCAACTTGCCCTAAACTAAAGCAAACTCTTTCAAACCATTCTTGTAGCTTAAACATGACCAAAATTAATCATGACTAACTTAAATTTAACAAGAAATGGGCGTGAGGAAACCTAATTTATTTTTCTTATAGCACTTACAGCTGCGTGGATAGATGACGTATTATTGTTGTCAATGAAGTTATCTCCCTGACACGAAAAACCTCGAAAATGTCGGTTTTTCCTCAATCTCCTTTCCTCCTCTTTCTACCTTTGACTTCCATGCAGAGGGCTACAAAGTCAAGATACCACCAGTACGTGTGACACCTCATTTTCAAGGTTTTTGGGGGTGAGGATCTACAGCAACTGAGATGGCCCACATATTTTCATAGTTTTTACAGTTATGATGAAAATAATGTGATAATTGAATTTCTTGACCCAAAAAACCTCGAAAACGATACGCTACTCGTAATATTCGTAATGTACCTTTAAAACCTCATTTCCTCTTCTTTCTCCTCCTTCTGGAGGAAAGGCAGGTTCAAATAGAATAAACCAGTACTTGTGTCACCTCGTTTTCGGGGTTTTTGGGGATGAGGAATTCGAAAGCGATATTAATTTTTTTTATAGCGCGTACAGCTACTGAGATGGCTCACGTTTTTTCGTTATTTACATACTTGTGATAAAAATAACATGTTTATCGAATTCCTTGGTCCTTGCCAAAAAAACCTCGAAAACTATGTTACATCGAATTCTTTGGCCCAGAAAACCTCGAAAACGATATGTTACTCGTGATGTTTATCTGAAACCTCATTTCCTCCTCATTCTGGAAGAGAGGGAGGCTCAAACAGAACCAGTACATGTAAAACCTCGTTTTCCGGTTTTTTGGGTATGAGGAAGCAGAATTTGATGTTAATTTTGTTTATAGCACTTATATCTACTGAGATGTCCGAAGTATTTTCGTTGTGTTTACACTTGTGATAAAAATAACATGTTTATCGTATTCCTTGACCCAAAAAACCTCGAAAACGGTATGTTACTCGTAATGTTTATATGAAACCTCATTTCCTCCTCTTTTCCCTCTTTCTGAAGGAGGTTCCGAGGTTTTTGGGCATTAGCAATTCGACTTTTACATCCTTTTTCCTTCATCACTCAACGTATCCGCATCCGGATCCCTAAACGAATCGACATACGTTAATCATATAAAAACCCGCTTAAGCAGCGATCCGTTCTACGTATACGAAACGGATTGGTGAATCGTCAAAGTTGTCAAACCTCGCGTTTTGTACCCTAGATATTGATTTTTGTTTATTTTTCGTTTATCGGATTCAAAGACCTTTTTTTATAATTCTTCGATTAGTTGAGATGCGTTCTCAGATACGGATACGATGAAAAGCCCGCAACGATACCTACGTGCAACGGAACGAATCGGAACCCCCGCATCTATTCTGAGCATGCGCAAATTGATGCGGATGTGGGTGCGGATACGTTTGAAATTTAGGACGTGCTTAAAGTGTCTATAATGTTTATCGAATTCCTTAACCCAAAAAATCTCGAATACGATATGTTACTCGTTATGTTTATCTGAAACCTCATTGCCTCCTCTTTCTCCTCCTGCTGCAGAAAAGCGAGGCTCAAATAGAACCAGTACGTGTGACATCCCGTTTTCGGGGTTTTTGGGTGTGGGGAATTCGAATTTTATATTATTTTTCCTTTATCTCTCATCGTTGCTCAGATAAGTGATAAATATAACGTCTCTATCGAATTCCTCAACCTCCAAACCCCTGAAAACGATATGTCACAGGTTACGCTTGTTTGCATCCTCATGTGGCCTCCTCCCGGAGTAAAAAGAAGTTGACTGTCGATGTGATACCTCGTTTTCTTGGTTTTTCTAAATTTGTTGTTATTTTTTCTCCAGGACTTGAAACTAATTTTCTATAAAACATCAATTTCCTGTAGTTTTATCCGGAGTGCATATTTTTCGACTATTTCGACTGTATGTGAAGAATGAAGGGGGAAGTTTTGCAGTAAAATAAAACATGACATTCCGGTTGAACTAACTACGAAACGGCATTATCTTTTCATGTAAATAATTCGATAAAACGTCGAAAACTTTTACGTAACAGAACAATTGAATTGGAAGCGAACGCCGTCTAGGCCGTCGCCGTCTAAGCGAGTTTTATTTTACCCGAAAACTTTTCCATGTAATTGTGAAGATTCTCATATATTTCTGTTTGAATTTTCAGGTCAGTATGAAATACCCCGTGGCAACATATCTTGAGCAAACTTTTGACCATGGGTAAGTTTGGATATTAACTTCAGCCTAATTCTCGTTTAATTTATTGGCAGAAACTTGGGGGGTAGAGAATGCGGTTTTTGTTCATATTGAATTCCCCGAGTTTGCATAGCGTCGGAAAAAAAGACGCCAAACGAGACGTAAGCATGAAATTCTTCTTTGTGCAGCGTCGCACGGAATAATGGGAAAGTTTCGCCGCGCAGTGGGCTGTTTTGTTGTTCAGTCACGTTCGAGCCGCTAGTCTTCTTGTAACGCTCTTTTTGCCGAAATGCAGCTACATAAAGTCTCATCAACATTTTCAACAAAGTTTATTTCCTCTTTCCTCCTGGGGGTTTTTGCACATTTAAATTCACACATTATGTGTCTAGAAAATGATTTCGTAGGCATTGTCCAATGTCCAGACTCTAGTCAATTACCAATCAGAGCCATTGAGAGGCCAATCACGTAGTGCAACAGTGCAAACGGCCCTGTTGGCAAAGAAGCGTTCGATTCGATGCCAAAAAGGCTCACGTCCAAACTATATGCTGATGTGGTGTTAATTAAAGTCTGTTTATTCGCTTTCCAGAGGGAATACTGAAAAGATTCACATGGACTGGTTTGCTAGTCCAGGTAAACATGCACACCAGATGTCTTTGTAAGCAGACACATAGGTAATGGCCGCTTGCGGAGCTCCATATTTGGAGACAATGGCCGCCATATTGTCGACAGCGGGCCTTTTGTTCGGCCACTGAATCGGTGATTAGCTGTTGGCATCAGTATCTTGCCATTGTTCCAGAAAATTCAAGAGTTCACGTGATAAAGGATAACGCAATTTCCTTTCTGTCAGCATGAAAAACACTGTATCGCATCGCATAAACGAATAAATGCCTCAAATTGGAAAAACTAATTTTGTCGCCCCGGCCAGATCGTGATGAACCGGAAAAACGGCGGCTATCGGGCCAAAAAGCGGAGCGAACTAAATCAAACGAGTGTTTACAAGACGATGCCACTCCAACTTTGCCGGCGGACAAAAATAATGGATAATCTGATGAAAAGTTTTTGAATTGGACACTCGCCGCTGCTGCCGCGAATCAGCAAAGACAAATTGCGCTGACTGAATTTGCTTCAAGTTTATGAAAAGTTTTCACGGGGAATACTTAATGCCCTTGTGAGGGGTCTCGATTCAACATTTTGTTGGTTTAATTTTGTCAAGTCACCATAAATTCGAACAAAAATGAACTTTTTGAGTCCTTTAAACAACTTGCAGAAACAAAACAGAGCGTGAACACTGATCTATATAAACTGAATAACCAATTTCAATGGAACCGGCTCTGAAAAATTGGCATAGATGCGCAAGCGCATTTCTTTTTTGTCAAAATAGTTGCTCACTTATTGAGGTTTAATCTTCATCCCTCACTAATGCAACTCAACGTGACTCTTGTTAAAAATGCAACTACTGCGCATGCTCCTCCATAGCCACTGTGTTAACTTTTTTAGCGTCGTAGATTTGCCACGTAGTGTGGCGGTTGTGTTTATGAAGTTTTATATAGATCTGTTAGAATGAATGAACTTTTAACAAACGGTTTTTTTTTGCGATTTTATCGAAAACCATCTGTTATAACCGACTCAAATTCGAATACAAATAAATGAGGGTTGGGCGCCAAAACTTCATTGTGATACTTTAACCATTGATTTGGATCTTTTTAACAAATGTCCTTGCTCGGGCGCCAAATTCTTATGTCGCTTCGCAAATTCGGACACAAAGTGATGAGGATTGAATTTAAGATCAAGAGTTTAAGAGTTAATCCAAATTTTTGGAGCATATCAAATAGTTTTTATTTTTATTGGAGGGATGATTGTCAGGATTAGGATTTTCTCGAAAACCACTAGTTTTTTGGAAAAAATGTACAGAACTATTTTGATAGAGCTCTTCAAGATAGTCCACTTTTATACAGTGTGTCCAGAATAAAATGATGTACATGGGACTATACGAGGATATTGGAAACGGTAAAAGATACGACGTTGCTTAAATGTAAGGAAAGTTGCGTATTTGTATGCTCAAAAATATTCTACCTTTGTTTCATTTTGAATCGATTTCGTTATGTTCATACAGGGTGAAAAAAGAAAAGGTTCATTTTGAAAAAAACACAATATTTTGCTTGTTATAAAACCCAACACTTTCAAATTTCCAGGATATAGGTAAGAGGATACGACGATTCTAAAACGGCGTCAAAAAAATTCTAGACCCACTATGTTGCGTCCAGACAAAGTCAAGTCTGTTTTTTTTATGGAAGTCATATTTTTGGAAATTATTTTCAATACGGACCATGAAAATGGAGAAGTTCAATATGGCCTCCATAAGAAAAACCAAAGTTGGCCTCGGCCGGACGCACCATCGTGGGCCTACAACATTTTTTGATGCCGTTTTTAGAATCGTCATTTCCTCTTACCCATATCCTGTAAATTTGAAAATATTGGCTTTTATAATAAGCAAAATTTTGTAGTTTTTCGAATATGGACATTTTCTTTTTCACCCTGTATCTACATCACGGTATCGATTCAAAATAAAACAAAAGTAGATTATTTTTGGGCATACAAATACGCAACTTTTCTTCCATTCAAGCGACGCCGTATCTCTTACCGTTTCCAATATTCCCATGTACATCATTTTATTCTAGACACACTGTATATTATTCTTATCTTTAGGAGTTATACTTTTCGAAATAGGCCTTAAAATAAAATTCGGGCAAAATCTTTTTTTTTCTCATAAAATGAATTTATTTGAAAATGCAAGTTAGTTGAAGTTGTCAGACGTATTGAGTCGGCTCAATTTTTTTTTAATGAAGATTTCATTTGCCAAAACGAGAATTTTTGAAAAAACGGTTTTTGGCAATTTTCTCGAAAACCACTACTTTCTCGTGAAAAATACTTTTTTCTGCCGACACGACATTAAAACTGAATTTTACTGACGCCAAAGAGACGAGAAAGTGGGACTCTCTAAGGCTAGGCCGACAAAGTGAAAAATGGCTAGGCGCTAGGCGGTAAAATTTTTCTAATAGAGGGCGTTACAAGATTATTTTCTGAATGCATGTGATTGAAGCATAATAGGTATATCAATATTCGATGGAATTTAATACCATCTTATTCAGATATTTCTTATGGTTTCTGAGTAAATTAAATCCTATACATTCAGGATACAAAGTAAAGTTCACACTTTTACGTCGCTGTTTGTTTTACAGGGACTAATACAAGATACAAGACAAATGCAACATGGCGGCTGGAACTGAAATTTGAGTATTTCCGGCTCCGGTGGCTCAGTGGCTCGATCTTAGCCTGGCGTGCGAAAAGACCTGGGTTCAAATCCCAACTCGGGCATGCTTTTTTTATAAAGTCCTGTACTTTTTTCACTGTTTTTCTGTGTTAGCAGAAAAATAATGTGTAGATCACGGCGATAAAGTGATTTTACCAGGCTTCAAGAAGTGTCCGGCCTCGCCAAAGCTCGCCCGTACAGTTCTTCTTTCAGTCTGGAAAAATGTCACTTTACCGCCTAGGACTACAATCTACAATATACTATTGATAGCGCTTCCCAAAGCAGTATACTTGAACATACTATACTTTTCTGTAGGAGTTATACCAAGAGTTATACTTTTTGAGCTGAGGCCTCAAATAAAGAAACTCTGTTTCTTTTTTCAAATTCAGTTTTCTCCCCAAAAAATTAATGTATTCAAATATCTGAGTTAGTTGATGTTGCCAGAGGACATGAGGATATTGAGTCGGTCAATTTTTTTGATAAAGATTTGCCAGGTCGGGGATTTCTGAACAACGATTTTTGGCATTTTTCTCGAAAACCACTTATTTTTCGTGAAAAATGTACTGAGCCTTTTTGATACAACTCCTCGAAGCATTCTACTTTCATTAACTATTTTGATATAGGCTTCAAAATGAAACTCGACAAATAAAGGAAATGTCTCTTTTTAATTCAGGCAGTTTTTTTTCTCGAAAAATGAATTTATTTAGTTGAAGCTTGAAGTTGGAGTTGAAGATGTCAGACGTATTAAGTCGGTTTTTTTTTATGGAGATTTTATTTGCCAGGTCTAGGATTTTTGAAAAAACGGTTTTCAGCAATTTTCTCGAAAACCACTATATTTTTGTGAAAAATGTACTGAGCCTTTTTGATAGAACTTCTCAAGATAGTCCACTTTTATATATTATATTTTTCTGTAGGAGTGACACTTTTTGAGATAGGCCTCAAAATGAAACTCGACAAATAAAAGATAGTCCACTTTTATATATTATACTTTTCTGTAGGAGTGACACTTTTTGAGATAGGCCTCAAAATAAAACTCGACAAATAAAGGAGATTATTTAGTTTGCAAAATTTTTGTAATTCAAAAACATTTTTTTTTACAAAAAATTAATTTATTTAAGAATGCGAGTTTGTTGAAGTTGTCAGAGCATTTTGAATAGGTTTAATTTTTTTGCAATGGAGAGTTTATTTGTCAGGTTGGGGATTTTTGAAAAAAAGGTTTTTGGTAATTTTCTCGATATAATCACCGGTTTCTCATTGAAAATGTACTGAGCCTTTTTGATAGAGCTTCTCAAGATAGTCCACTTTTGTATACAGGGTCCTTCATTAGTGCGTCGGGCAATCCTAGCGTGGTTATTTACAAAAGTAGAAAAAAAAGTTTTATACAAAAGTTGTAGAATGTGACTTTATGCATATTTTAAAAATATTTTCAAACATACAGGGTGCGTCACAAAAGTATGGCACGAAAAAGTATGATTTTTTTAAATGGAACCCCCTGTATATTAATTGATATTTCAATTCTTTCTTCAATTTGGAACAAAAATTGTGCTACAACTAATGTTCCTAAATTCAACCGTTATCGAGATATCGCGATTTAAAAATGGCATTTTCGCAACTTTGACATGCTATAAAACTCAAACTATTCAAGTTAGAGAAAAATGGATTGCACATTCCTATCTTAACTTTTCAAGAGCTATTCAAGGAGATTAAATCCATTATTGTGAAAAAATGTCAAAATGTGCCGAAAAAAGTTGACAGTTGACGTTAATTTCTATCCAAATGACAGAAGAGCTCTTAAAAAGTTAACTTGAATAGTTTGAGTTTTATAGCATGTCAAAGTTGCAAAAATGCCATTTTTAAAACGCGATATCTCGATAACGGTTGAATTTAGGAACATTAGTTGTATCACAATTTTTGTTCCAAATTGAAGAAAGAATTGAAATATCAATCAATATACAGGGGGTTCCATTTAAAAAAATCATACTTTTTCGTGCCATACTTTTGTGACGCACCCTGTATGTTTGAAAATATTTTTAAAATATGCATAAAGTCACATTCTACAACTTTTGTATAAAACTTTTTTTTCTACTTTTGTAAATAACCACGCTAGGATTGCCCGACGCACTAATGAAGGACCCTGTATTATACTTTTCTTTACGAGTTACACTTCTCGAAATATATAGGTCTCAAAATAGATGGAGTAATTTGAAGTTGTCGACACTAGAATACTTAGTTAAAAGAATAGCACCTCAAAATCCTCTGGAAACCAATGAAACAAGCTAAAAACAATCGCCGCCACCCTCTCAGTATGCAATAATCGATGGCGAAAGTTAATAGAGCCATAAAACCGTAGCCGACACAAAAAGTAATCAACAGGAAAGTCAAAAGGCACTCTTCCCATTCTGGAGAGTGTTGCCGCGTCGCCTGGCAAATGACTTGATCCCCATCAGCCCCTTCTAATCATAATGTAGTGGCGGCATAATTACGTCGGCATATACGTGTCAGAATCTGCAGGTTATTAAAGCGAAATGATAAATCGTTCAATTAAATACCTTTTTGCCGATGCCGGATAGGAGGACGTGCCGCCTCAACCATGAGTCTGGTATAGTTGTTTGTTCAATTTTCAAGGCATTTAACAGTACCAGACAGTCAGACTAGACTTGCTTTTAATAAAAGCCCCAAAGTGCAATAAATCCAAGTTACGGAGAAAGAAACCGAAGTCTTCAGAAGAAGAAAAAGCCCGACAATAAATTAATATTAAAATTTGCGAGTGGAAACAATAAATTCGAAAGCTTTCTGGCCAACAAGACGGTAGCGGGTGTAATTATTGTATTTTTCCCCCGTAAAGGTAATGCCCTTTTTTCGGGGGCAAAATATCTTATTCAAGGGCCGAGCGGAAAAACACAATTGACTGTTCACGGCAGAATAAATGCAATTTTCTTTTATGGAGTCGCGCATTATGTTTCGTATGCATTCGTAGCCCGTCTAAATATTTAATTTAGCATCGCCGAAGGTACAATTGTCGGCGCGCCAAGTGTCGTACATATTTTATTCGACTTTTTCTTCGGCAACACAATCTTGTCAATTATTCAATGCCGCTTGTTTACTGCCAGATATCATAGAGTAGCGGAATTACGGGAACTTCCAGCTGCCGAATTCAATTAATAAAACTTTAAACATGTGTGTGCTTGAGCGGCACAAGGAAATCTCGGTTTCTAAGAGGCTTTGCTCGACTTGGCGCAGTCGACGGGATAATCTCGGCGTCGACGTTCACAATTCGACTATCGCGTGTCAAATTAGCGAGGGAGTTGATTGGACTGCATTTATCGACAAACCACCCTCCACGTCCATACATGACTAAACAAGACTACGAAAGAGCGTTCCCTTCCACTGATTGGGTAAATGGCCTGTGCAAGATTTATTTCGCGACAAATTGAGAGATGTTTTATCTTCATATGAGTTCTTGTTTAATGTACTATGACCCTCTCATGGCTATTCTTTTGTCCTTTATCGAATTTTGTAGGAATCACAGGCGCCAAACCCTAATGCTGCTTTGGAAATTTGAACACAAATTAACTGAAGGTTGTTTGAACTCGTTTTCTGGTGTGTACATGCCCCAAAACTCCATTTATTTGGATATTTGTAACAAATGTCCTTGCTCGGGCGTCAAATCATCGTGTCACTGCAAAGTCGAATACAAAATGAATGAGGGTTGCTTTTTGGACTTGTTCTCATGATTATGACTCGAGTAGGTCCCTTCAACGAACCTTCTTGCATGATTTGGGCGTTAAATCCTTATGTCGCTTCTCAAATTCGAACACAAATGAATGAGGGTTGCTTTTATAGTTTCTTTAATTCGTTTTCTGGTGTGGCTTGAGCATCACAACTTCATTGTACTACACTATTGGTTTGGCTCATAAACACATTTCCTTGCTCGGGCGCCAAATCATCATGTCGCTTCACAAATTCGCTAACTCGCAATTTACGAAAAAAGTGAGTAGGACCTTTTCGGAAGATCTTGTAAAATACTATTTTTTTTGTCTAATACTCATTTCCTATATAAATTCTGAGAAAACCGGTAAAATTCAATTTTGATATTTTTCAAATTTTCTTAATAACTAATGATTTCAGGAGAAAAGTGCATGAGGTTTTTTTGTAGATCTCATCCAGGCCTATCTTTATATTCTATACATTCTTTTCCACAAGCCCTGTTTTTTTAGTGAAAAATGACAAATTCAGTCAAATTTTAGCTTGTATTTGAAAACTAGGAGACATTTGATACAAAATCGTCAATAATTTGAAACTTACAAAAAATCACCAGATTATTTATTTTATTCATTTGTCGGGGCCAAATCTTCAAATTGCTACTTGAACTATTATTTTTATTATACATTTTTTTTTTTTAAACTTGAGGTTATGGACATGGGGATGATTGGAAAAATAGCTCACTTGTCACAACTCAAACTTACTTATTCCCAAAAAAAAACAAAAATTTCAAAAACAGTGACTTTTACAAAAAAAAATCATATTAAATTTGTCAATAATTAAATCCTCTACATTTTTTCCTTGATGTGTTTTTGGCTGGGAATTTTGAGGTTATGGAGATAATTGGGAAAATTGTTCATTTATTGCCTCAAAGTCAAAAACCACTAATTTCCAAAAATCTCAAAATCAGTGACTTACAAAAATGTTTCCTATAGAAGTTGTTGATTTAATCCCCCACACTTATCCTTCTATATATATTTTTAGGAAAGCTTGAGGTTATGGAGATAATTGGAAAAATAGTTCACTTGCTTCAATGTACAAAAACGACTAATTTCCAAAAATCTCAAAAAAAGTTACTTTTGCGAAACAATGTTTTTATAAAAGTTGTTAACATTTAAATCCTCTACACTTTTCCTTTTATAATTTTTTTTGGGAAACTTGACGTTATGGAGATAATTGGAAATAGTTCAATTGCCGCAAAGTCAAAAACCACCAATTTTCAAAAGTCTGAGGGTTGCTATATATACCACTTAGATCATTGGTTTGGATCTTTTCAACAAGCTTCCTTGCTCGGGCGCCAAATTCTTATGTTGCTCCGCAAATTTGAACATAAATCAATGGAGTTTGCTTCTTAAGCTTTTTCTGTTTTACTATCTCGGGCGCTAAATTTTCAACTTGAATCATAATTTGGATCCTTTAACGAATTTTTCTTGCGTGGCTCGGGCGTTGAATTCTCATGTAGCTTCGCCAATTCGAATACAAATGACCGAGGGTTGCTTTCATAGTTTTTTAAATGCCTTCTCTGGTATACTACTCCATTATAATACTAAACCATTTTACTTAGGACCTCTTTAGCAAGTTTTCTTGCTCGGTCGCCAAATTCCCATGTCGCTTCGCAAATTAGAAAAAAAATGAAGTGAGAGTTGATTTTCTAGCTTGTTCCGTCAATGCTTGGGCGCCAAATCTTCAAGAAGCTACCTGAGTCCACTACTTTGGATCCCTATAACAAATTTTTTTGTTTGGCTCGGGTGCCAAATCCTCGTGTCGCTTCGCAATTTCAAACACAAATGAATGAGGGTTGCTTTTATAGTTTTTTGAATGCGTTTTCTAGTACGGCTTGAACTCCAAGACTTCATTGTACTACTCGAACCATTGTTTTGGATCTCTTCAACAAATGTCCTTGCTCGGACGCCAAATTATCATGACGACTCGCAAAATTTGAACGATAATGAGTTGTTTTTGACATTCTAAGTGAATGTAGACCTGACGCATACCATACCTGCTTTCAAAAGATAAAAAGCCCATCTTTCAAGCTTAAAGCGAAACATTAAATTCCAGTGGAAAAAATCCCTCTATATTCGGTGCCCCGGCACGCAAGATTGCCGCGTATCACATGCAAATATGATTCGAAATAAGCAAATTATATGTGATCCGGCAGCGCGCTCGAATAGATCCGTACAAGAACGCGAAATAATAAAGGAACGGATCAGGGGAAAGAAAAACGACGTTCCGCAAGAATAATAAGTAGATACGAAATTAAAGGGGCGAAAATGTATTGTACGCGCTGGATTATGATAATATTTTTGCCACGTCATGTTTTGTTGCCAAATTGATTCAAACTAGAACAAATCTAAAGTCATTTTGGAGATGTAATTACGCGCGAGCGTCCCCCAAATTGTATTAACTTCCCCCCAATAAGATCCGACGGAAAGTTGAGTGTAGTCGAGAAGTAATGTCCCTTGTCAGGCAGCGTCGTGCAGGAATTCTTCCTATAACCGAAATTGGACGATAAATTTGGGACTTTGTTTCAGACTAACCTACGGAAATTGGGGAAAGGTAATTTTTTTTGGAAAACATTCCCAAAATCTCAATTTATCTGAGAGCTGGAGTTGGTTAAAGTTATCAAAGCATATTGAGTGGGTCGAGGAGTGGGTTTAATTTTTCTTTAATGAAAATTATGTTTGTCAGGATGAGGTTTTTTGGAAAAACGAGTTTTGGCAATTTTCTCGAAAACTATGGTTTTTCGGGAAAATTGTACTGAGCTTTTTTGATAGAGCTCCTCAAGATAGCCCATATTCATTTATTATACTTCTCTATAGGAGTAATACTTCTCGAGATTTTTCGCAAATGAACAATATTTGTCCAACTTTTTTTAATTCAGGAATAAAATATTCTCAAAAAAAATGATATATCCACAAATGGGAGCTCGTGGATGTTATCGAAGTATGTTAAGCCGGTTTATTTTTTTTGCAATGGAAATCATGTTTGTCAGGATGAGATTTTATTGGAAAAACGAGTTTTGTGAATTTTCTCGAAAACTATCGTTTTTTGGGAAAAATTGTACTGAACCTTTTCAATAGAGCTCCTCAAGATAGTCCACTTTCGTATATTATACTTTGCTATAGGGGTAAACATTTTCGAGATATATGCTTTCAAATAAAATTCAGCTCATGAAGAAAATTTGTTGAATTTTTTTCAATTCATTAAAAAATATTTTTCACCAAAAAAAAAAAGTCATCTACAAATATGAGTTTGTGGATGTTATCGGAGCACATGAAGTCGTTTTAATTTTTTTTTCAAATGGAAATACTGTTAGTCTGCATGGTTGAGGTTCTCTGGATAAACGAGTTTTGCCAATTTTCTCGAAAACTATCGATATTTCGGGAAAATTGTACTGAGCCTATTTGATAGTGCTCCTCAAGATAGTCTACATTCATATATCATACTTTTCTGTTGGATTGCTAATTTCCGAGATATGCCCAATAATAAAATCCCATAAATTTGACCATCGCAAGATCATTAATCATATGATTGGCAATTGACTATAGACTTTGTACAATGGCGGAAAAATGATTAAACCCTTATTTTACCTGCAATGGGTCCCATCGCATCGGAATTGCCCAACTGGCCCGAGACAGAAACGAAAGTCTATTAAAGCGATCGTATTGGATTGCAGAATCTGTCCGGTGCAGCAAGTCGATTTGCATCTGTCGTTGAAAGGCAATTATTATTTTTGCCGTAAATAAATGTAACGATGGACAATGCGACGCCCAATGGGCAACTTCATCAAAGAGGGTTTCGCGTACTATAAGCCGAAATCGCGCCCGGCTTAAACCCAACAATACTGAAAGGATTACGCTTTGCATTTCGCAGATAAATTTGTATAAAACGTCCATAATGCACGGCTTAATGCTATCGTTTTATGTCGGTGAGTCGATGCTGACGAGCTATTTGACGTGTATGGGGGACGACGATGTTTGCTGAGGATTACAACCGTGATTATCTGCGTTATCTGCCTATGAGAACATTTGCATACATTAAAAATAGTTTATCAAATTTTAAGTTTTTGAGGAATTTGACAATACCTTGACCGACTCAAATTCCAATAGAAATGAATGAAGGTTGCTTTTATAGTTTTTTGAATGCGCTTTCTGGTGCGTGAAATGGGCGCCAAAACTTCATTGTATTACTTAAACCATTGGTTTGGATCTTTTTAACAAATGTCCCTGCTCGGGCGCCAAATTCTTTTGTCGCTTCGCAAATTCGAACACAAACGAATGAGAGAATGAAAAGTGAAAAACTCATGTAATCACAAATCATCGTTCAAAGTTTGGGTTAGTCCCACTCATCTAGGATTTATGAAGCAAGAAACAAATTTCCATCTCGCATAAACCCAAGCTCTGATACTCCGGGCGCCAATAATACTTCATGGTGAATATTTGATGAAGAAGAGGTAAAAAAGCGGCTCTAGTGAATAATAAATCCGGACGTTTCACCTAAGAAAATTCCGGCCGTCTAATAAGTCGATTTTATGAAAAAGGAAAACCACCCGAGTCAAAGCGAATGTGTCAGAGTAAATATATTTTCCCTTTTAAAGGAAAACTCAAAGGTGGATATATTCAAAAGGAATTGAGGCGCTGCTCCTGCTTTGGTGTCTCTATGCGATTCTCTATCTCTCTATCCGTGCTCCGGCTGCATAATGGTGCCGTAACATTTACGTTCGTTATCGCTGATATAGTGCCGAACGCGATGCATATTGGAACAGTCGATCGACTTCTTTTACCCTGGCAAACTTAAATATTTATCCATGCTAATGACCGTTCACAAACACCAGGTGCAATTAAGAAAATACTAATCCAAAGGGCCGGGAATTCCGTAATTTGTCTCATGAACTCCGGAGGAATTCAAATCGAATCGGGGAAAATTGATGATATCCTTTGTCTTTAGCTGCTTCATATTTATCGCGCTAAAGTTCAGCACTTAATTGCTTTGATTGGACCACGTATGATGGAATTGGGTCAAAATACGTAATAAGTCTCGACAAATTGAATATAAAGAGCTTAAACTACGAGCGGAAAGAAATTCAATTGAAGCTCCGCTTTGAACCTCGCCAAGGGAAATACAATTCGGGCCTTTGTTTGCTATCTTTGCGGCTAATTATTTTTCATTACTCTGACAATATCTCTCATTTGATTTCATCTGGAAATTTCCATCCAAAAAGGAGATTGCAGTGTGGATCTTGGCAAATCGCAATCAGTCCTTGGTTCAATGATTATTCTCATATATTTAGTTATGCGGATTTTGAACAAAGTTCATCGTTATCATGCCAGGAGTGGCTATTGGACATCTTGGAGCAAAATCTGGGTATGCTCATTGAGTAAAATAGTGATTTTTGAACAAATGCGTGATATGGTTAATGAAGCCTCTGGAATAAAGTCTGGATTCCACATCGAAAATCCCTTCAGCTAAAAATTCTCTACATGATGTCATAAAGTGAATGCTGAACAAAAATTGTTACAATCATACTCGATATGCTCAATGGAGCCTCTGGATTGAAGTCTGGATTCCACATCAAAAATCGCTTCAGCTCGAAATTCTATAGAATGTGTTATAGAGCTGAATTTGAACGAAATTTGTTGATATCACATCTAAAATGGTAAATGGGGACTCTGGAACACAGTCTGGATTCCACATCAAAAGTCACCTT
Organism: Orchestes rusci; assembly: GCA_958502075.1. NCBI lineage: Eukaryota > Metazoa > Arthropoda > Insecta > Coleoptera > Curculionidae > Orchestes > Orchestes rusci. The sequence continues at coordinate 20,565,701 of OY293310.1, read as the reverse complement.
AGCGTAAAATTTTCTCATCATTCCATAGAGTGAGTGTTGAACAACATTTTTATGATATCATAGTTGATATGGTTAATGGAGCCTGTGGAATAAATCTGGATTCCATATCAAAAATCGCTTCTGCTAGAAATTCTATAGAATGTGTCATAAAGTATTTGTTGAAAAAAAATTGTTGATATCATACTGGATATGATCAATGGAACCCCTGCAAGAAAGTTATGATTCCATAACAAAAATCGCTTCAGATAAAAAATCTGTACATTGCGTGTCGTTAGGTGAATTCTAAAATGACCTGGATTTCATTTCAAAATCAATCCAACTTGAAATATCCTACACTGTGTCATAAAGTGTATTTTGAAAAAAAAAATGTTGATATTGTGACTACCAGAAGATCGCGATACTTGACCCAACGGCGCGGGAATTGCTACCACTGGAAAAATCGATGGTAATCGAATATTCCAGTCTGATCAGTAGTATGTCGGATTTTTCAAGACATTTACCGATGATGGTCAGGAATTGGAGAATTAGTATTAGTGTGTGTGTAAATAGATTAAGGGTGTGTGTCGTGAATAAATTAGTGTAAATCGTTAGAGTGGTTTCTATAATAGCAAAGAAAATTCTCCATAAAGTGAAGTTTGTATAAAATCCGTTGATATTAAATCCAAAATGGTCAATGGAGACACTTGAACAAAATCTGGATTGATTTTTTGCGATAAAATCGACAAAGTTCGTTACACATAATAGGACAAACAAGCTTATATGATTCGAGTTTTAAAATGGAATCCAGGGTTTATTCCAGGCGCCCCATTGAGCGATTCAGAGGTGATATAAGCAAACTTCCTCAAAATCTCACTCAGGGGCAACATTTAATGTATCTATCGACTTCACGGTTGAATCCAGACTTTATTCCAGACTCTCCATTGACGAATTGACAGATGATACGGGAAAACTTTTAACTCTATTCAGCATCCGCTAAGAATGAACCCTCGTTCAGTCTACGGACGTGTATTTCCAGAGACATTATAAAAACACCAAAACGAAAAAAAATGTTGATGTGGAATCCAGACTTTATTCCAGAGGCTCCAGTGGCCAATTCAATTAAGATATTAACAAATTTTGTTCAAGTTGAGTCTATGACACAGTGTGGAGAATACTTAGCTAAAGCGATTTCTGATGTGGAATCCAGAGTTTACTCCAGGTGCTCCATTGAGCGATCCAGAGTTAATATAGACAAACGTTCTTAAGATTTCACCTATGGATGATATTCACTGTATCTATGGATTTTACGGTTGAATCCAGACTTTATTCCAGAGGCTCCATTGACGAATTGACAGATGAAAACATTACAAATCTATGCAGGTATATTGTCATTGCAAAGCATCTGCTAAGAATGAACCCTCGTTCAGTCCACGGACGTGTATTTTCAGAAACATTATAAAAACAATAAAAGAACCGGCATATCGTAGTGTCAGTGATAAAAGGGCCAGAACGGCGCTTTGCCATTCTGTCAGCCGACACTCGACAATGGCATTTTCGATCTAATCACGGGCCGAATAAAAATTCACAGGCGTGGACGCGTCCAGATAAAACGTCAAACGGATTACAATTTATGCCGCTGTTTGCTTTTGTTCCTCGGCCTCGACGATTCACTTTTCAAATGGAACGTAATTAATTAGTTTCGCATCCAGGGCTCTTGGCGCGATTAACCTTTGCCCGAAATAAAACCTGGATCAGGTGTTTGGCTTGTGGGCCTCGCATAGCGTGACCTGCTGCGTGGCACGCGATCCTACAGTCTTAACCCACTTTTGTCCGGGAATACTGGAGCTGGTTATCTGCGATCGAAGGAATTGAATCCAGACTTCATTCCAGATGTTCCACAGATAGATTCCAATTCACAAACTGCCAACATTCAATCCATACAATCTCCAAAATCTGTTCACGTTCAAATAATAACGCCGCCACTGCGGCCATCAAAGTTGATTCCAGACTTTCCTCCATCAGAACATTATCCATTCCATTCCAAACAATTAATAGACTCTGTTCAGAACAAGGGTTGACTCTCAACAGTCTGCTCCATTGATTTACCTCGCAAATTGACTGACAGTGTATATACCTGAAAAACATCTGTTCCAGGATCTGGATGGAAATTCCGGCACATCTGTGCCGCCATAAATGCAAAACGTTTTGATATAACAGCTACACGCAAATCCAATTTGTGTGCCTGCCGATATTGGGAACTTTCCTAATTTGCCTACACAAATGTTGACACCTTCTGGTCATTGGATGCGATTTGTTTCGCCAATCAATGTCGTGGATTTGGAAGAATTTTAATTTTAAATCCCTATACATGATACCTTGGCTGATTTTTCAGCATTCTAAAGGGGTCGTTATGGCTCGTGTAGCTGACCATTAGTCAGTATCGTTTGACCGACTTGATTTGTTGTGCGTATTAGGCGGCTTGTTATCCGTAGCGTATCCAATTTCTGGATATTGGTGCGCATACACATATATATATGCCAAGCGTGAATATTTTATGGGAAAAGGTGAAAAAAGCGGTGCTATGATAAATAATAAATGCATTGACCAGAATATAAAATTAGTTTTCCAGTATCTTTTCTAGTCTCGTTGATGGAGCTTCTGGAATAAAGTCTGGAATCAACCTCCAAAGTGATTATATCTAGGCATATCATAGTAACACATGATCTGAAGTCAGTTCACCGATATCACTTTTGAAACGGCCAATGGAGCTCCTGGAATGAAGTCTGGATCGAGTTTTGAGAGTCGGATTTAAAAATAAGACTGTAATATCTTGTAATAATGTGAAATCCGAACGAAATTTGATGATTTTTCATCTAGATTTATTGTTGGTACTCCTGGATTAAGATCTGGATCGAAATTTAAAAATCGAATCGATAAAAATTAAAGTGAATGTTACACTCGAGTGACATCCCAAGAAAGTTTGCTCATATTATCTCCAGACTGCTCAATGGAACTTCTGGAATAAACTCTGGATTCAACCACCAATGTGATTATAGTAGCTAAGAACGTCATAATAATAGTCAGTTCACCGATATCACTTCTAAACCCGCCAATGAAGCTTCTGGAATAGAGTCTGGATTCAGTATTCACAAATAGGACTGTATCTCTTGTAATAAAGTAAAATCCGAACAAAATTTTATGATTTTTCATATGAATTCTTTGTTGGTGCTCTTGGAAAAATATCTGGATCGAATTTTTAAAATCCAGTCCAAAGAAATTGGAGTTACACTCAAGTGACATCCGAAGAAAGTTAGCTTACATCATCTCTAGTCCGCTCAATGGAGCTTCTGGAATAAACTCTGGATTCAATCTATAAATTCGATGCAGTGTATTTTTCAGTGAACTTGAATCTGTATCGGAAGTTTCCAAATATCTCCTCTCAATTTGTTGATGGTGCCCTTGAAACATAGTGTGGATTACCTTTTAAAATCACTCATTCCCCGTGGAAAAAAACAAACAACTACATAATTCAATTCCAATCAATTCAAAAAGTCCAGGTTTTATTCATCGCGCATATGTGCTCTATCCAGACTTATAAATATGTAACCCGAGTACGTGCGAAATCCGGTTGCCAGTCTCAGGGTCTGCTGCATTAACAGCCCGATTGTCGCATCATTTTTCCTGGATATCGATCCAGGCGATGTTGATGTTTATCCGACTAATTAATCGATCGATTGTTAATTATCCAGTGTTATCTGTCAGTGACGATGTTTGTTGTTGTTGGATCAACGTGTTGTTTCAGATGGATTACACACTATTCCAGAATTCATTCCAAGAGCACCACTTTGGAACTGGATTAACAACAAGAAAAATCATAAAAGGGAGTTGTAATATCCAGAATATTGCCAAGCACCACTCCCCTTCGCAAATGATCTAATCCAGAAATCATGGCAGCAATTACATTCACAATAATAATCATAAAAATGAGCTAGACGACATCGGCAAATTTGGCGCAACACTAAATCAGCGAGACGGCAATTGGGCCCCACTTTATTATGTTTTCCAGATCTCTTAATTGGGCCGGGGGGCCGTTACGCTCGGGATAAATCTGGCCAAATGGTCGGGGATCTGGCAACAGCAATAATGATCGCGATGTTGCAACTTGGGCGCCGATATGGATATGATCGTTGCTTATGGACACTTAATTTTTATCGTCTAGTCGAGTTATGGTTTCTTTTAATGTAATGGTGTTGTTCCAGAAGCACCTTGTAGTGTTTGATACATGATATTGGCAAGTTTTGCACTGTTCGGAACTAATGGACTTGGTCCGGATTTTATTTACAGTAATTGAGGCTATTTGGAGCTGTATCCAATGTGTGGAATCCAAATTTTAATCCAGAACCTCCATTAACAATAGTAACCTGCTGTCGTTGAATCCAGGAATTCAATAATCAACTCCTCACTTTCAGATGCATCATATTGACTTATTGTATTTATACTATTTTTATACGTTTTAGTTCCAGAAGTACGAAAAATATCGTATATTCCTTGCGGCTTCAGGAGGAAAACGTTCTTTGTTGAATCCAGGAATTCAATCCTCGACTCCCCACTTTTGGAAGCCATCACATTGACCATATTGATCTTACTGTTGTATTTACATATATTATGTCTATACCTACGTTTCAGTTTCGGAAGTACGAAAAATATCGTATATTTCTTGCGGCTGAAGTAGTTTTTATCTCTCAGGAAAACCTTCCTAGTTGAATTCAAGGCTATCAAAGAAACAATTAAATTCGAGCACTTGGACTATACTTGTTGAAATTGACTTTTGTAGTAGAATACAGAAGTTTTCCAGAAGCTCAATCATTCTTCTTATTATACCGATACAAATTAAAACTTAGGTTAGTGGAGTGGTTTTCCAGAAATTTTTCCGTTTTAAAATATGAATTATTGTCAATGAAATTTTTTTAGTTGAATCCAGAGTTTCTCCGGAAGTATCAACAAGCACAACATCGATATAATTATCTTGAGAATCACTAAATGGAGTTTTATCCATGAATCAAGTTTTTTGGTTGAATCCAGAGAACTTTCCGGGAGCTCCATTATCGATATCTAACGAGATTTGAAAAAAATCATTTCCCTAGTCGTCTGGTTCAATAGTATAGATCATTTTCACCCAAACCGAGTTTTGTTATCAAATCCAGAATCCAATCCAAGAGCTCCATGAGCTATTTCTGACAAGATCTCAAGTCAGTTCATTTGGCAATTTTGGTATTCAAGAAAGTAGATAATCTTTAGTCAAACTGATCTTTGAGGCTGAATCCAGAGTCTCTTACAGAAGCTCCAACAAGCACAACATCGATACGATTAGCTTGAGAATCACTACATTGAAACATATGGAGCACTACTCATTAAATCAAGTTTTTTGGTTGAATCCAGATAATTTTCCAGAAGCTCCATTGGCTATATCCAATGAAATTTCGAAACACTCAATTCTATATGGTCGTTTTGTCTGATAGTATAGATCATTTTCACTGGAACCGATTTTCAAAATTGTATCCAGAAACTTTTCCTGGGGCTCCATTTGCTCCATTGAAAGTAGGTTATTTTCAGTACAAGAAAAGTTTTTTTCCAGAAATTTTAACAACCACAACATCGATACGATTTATTTGGGAATCAGGAAATTGAAAAATATCGAGTATTACAAGTTAAACTGAGTTTTTTGGTTGAATCCAGAGAATTTTCCAGGAGCACCATTGGCCACATTCAACGAAATTTCACAACAATGATTTCCATAATCGCTTTATTCGGTGGTCTAGATCATTTTAAGCCGAACCGATCCAAGTACAATGTTAACGAATTTGTTTCACAAAAAGGCTTATTGCGTTCATACCGACAATTGGACTGACTTCCAGATTCCATTCCAGAAGCGAAATAAATACAAACTGTTTAAAAGCATTCAAGCAAACTACAATATCCTGCAAATGAATTATGTGGTATACTATAAATTTATTATTACAAAACGAAATTTTCCCTGCAAACCCATTGAATGCAGCAGCTTGTATAAGGCTCGTAAGCGTTTTATTTCATTTCGCTACTTATCTAAGTAGCGATTTTAGCACAAAACCTCCAGCCAGCCCAGCAAACTCGAGCGTGAGGGAGCATTTTTATCGGCCGTATATTTATTGAAAAACGAAAGTGGTATCGCTTGTATTATGAGCTGCATGGAGAATGTTCAGTGATTTTTCAAGAGGAGAGATTAGATTCGAGCACGATGTAAATCGAAGCTGAGAACCCGTATAAAATGCGATTGTTTAGCCGGAAATTATATCTAACCACGGCGCGTATTTTACATTCACTGCATGTTCGACATTTAATCGCAATATGTGCTGGAAATTATTAACTCACGTTTAATGATGTCGATCGATGAGTTATGTCTTTGTTAGATTGGTTTTATGAATTCAATTTAGTCTAATGGAGCTCGTGGAACAAAGTCTGGATGTACTCAGGCAAGATTGTCCAACTAATATTTTGTTATCTTTGGCTGATGTGGTCAATGGAATGAAATCTGGATGCAACTATCAAAGTCAATTCAATTGACCATGCTGTACAATACAATGGATTTCAAATCAATTATTCGAATATCTTGCCCGTGATGGTAAATGGAGCTTCTGGAAAAAACTCTGGATTCAACTGCAAAAGCCTATTTCATTCACGATGCTTAATACCAATGATTTTCCAACAACTAGATATAGCCCGACGTCTGTTTGTGTGTCACATGTTTATACATTGAGGGGAGAGAGAAATTCTTGCCAGAATTCTTGCGAGTTTGCCAAACTGCAAATTTAATAAGTAGCTACCTTGTATTCAAGGTATTTTTATTCTAATTAAAAATACTCTATATACTCTATGAGTGCATCTCTGGTAGTTACCAATTATATAATATGTACATTTTTAGATCACTAGTGATAATAAAACATTATCAATGAGACCCATATTTTTCCATGAACCTTATAGTTACTTATGTCGACACGATGCAACGAAATACATCTGGCAACACGACACAAATGCCTATTTGAGATCAACCAATCACAGCTGATAATCATTTTAACCAATCATGGCCTGTAGCTCCCTTGGAACACTGTTGTCGGCTTGTTCAAAATTCAATATTTTTGAAGGCTGAACAGCTGATTTATGTGAACAAAACTTATCAATAATCAGTTAATTATAACTGTCCTATAACACCAACGATATTGAAACAAATAAAACATTAAAACATATCCTCGTTAATAAACTGGTTAAACCCTTTTGATAAAAAGTGAAAATTCTGAGTGCTTTCTATTTGCAACAAGACAACGTTGAACGAACGTTGAACGAATTCAACGGACGAGATGTAAATAATAACATGTTTATTATAGTGACAAACAATTTGTCCGGAATCTATAGGGTGTACGCTAGTTCTAGTGGGTTCTATGTTCTAAGCTTAATATTCTGTAATTGAACGAATTTTAATTAATGTGGTATTGATGTTGGCGGAAGTGTTTAATGGAGCGTCTGGAAAATTTTCTGGATACATTCTCAAAAATCCGCTCAACTGAAAATAATCTATATTCTGAAATATTAGAGTTTCCGAATGAATTGTCTTGAGATCTAGTCGGGAAAGGTCACAAACGCGATCTTTATTTAAAATACTTTGCATTCATGAATTTATATGATCGAGAAGACTATGTTTAACTGAGTAAACCTTCAGAATTGTACGTCAGATCATATCACACCAGGTTGATTCGTTTAAATCAAATTTTATCCCCCTTTTTTTTCCACACAATACACGGGAGATAACAGGACGCGAAAATCGTCATATTGCATTCGCTGATTCCACAATGGACAAAAACACCGGACAGTCCAATTCCCATGCGACGATGCGTGAATATTTTAGTAGAATGTGCGCCAAACGAAAAATCTCGACGCGTTTCGATGGACAGATGGGATTTGCGACGCTCATAACTTAACCATCGGCCGGATTATTAGTTTATCGAATCGCCGTTAATATGCGCGGGACGGAATTTGTAATTACCACGATAATTATATGTTTGAACAAAAAGCCGCGCAATCTCACTACGAATAGTCGGTAAAAAGATAATTAGTATTCATTTGTGTTGTGCCGTCGGCAGCGACTGGCCGCTATTGTTTTCGCTGAGCAATTTGTTTTATGGCGATGAATACGTTTCATTCTCTGTCAATAACTGTTGAAAAGTTAGATAATGCCTTTGATGTTCACAAAATTAATCCACAAAATCTCATGTGGTAATTCATTTTTGAAAATTGCTCCTTTGTCGCCCACCACAAACGAGCGTATCCCGTCGTGATCCTCGTGAATTTCAATTTTAATTCCTTCTGCCACAACACCAACAAAGTTGGGATCTTGTCCAATGAAGTTGATCAACTTGTATGAATACATTTTTGAAATTGTCAATTTGTCCCTGGTTCCATTTTTCAACAGTCAACCCTGAAACTTCACACGTCTACATTGACAATATTCACACAATCAACAAGCGGAAAAAAGAATGAACCGTTACGACTTGACTCTTTATTTATTCAAACTCGAACAAAACATCAAAAAAAAAACTTGAACAACGCTACAAACAACGCTCACCTCGACTAAAATGATGTAGAGCGGTTTACAAGGTCGTAAGCATGAAAGGTCGATCGATAGAGTCCGATAGACCCACGGTGTAAGATAAATTAGACCCAATCGCCAACAGGATGACATCATGTTTCGTAGTTATGCCACGCCTCTTTTTCGGGTATTTAGTGAAGTTTGTTTTTATTTTTTTGTTTTGTTTTGTAATATGTCATTTACCGGAGTGGTTTTGAGTCCGGTAAATGATACATCACAGTACCGCATGAAATAAAATCTTTTGAACAAAAAGCCGCGCAATCTCACTACGAATAGTCGGTAAAAAGATAATTAGTATTCATTTGTGTTGTGCCGTCGGCAGCGACTGGCCGCTATTGTTTTCGCTGAGCAATTTGTTTTATGGCGATGAATACGTTTCATTCTCTGTCAATAACTGTTGAAAAGTTAGATAATGCCTTTGATGTTCACAAAATTAATCCACAAAATCTCATGTGGTAATTCATTTTTGAAAATTGCTCCTTTGTCGCCCACCACAAACGAGCGTATCCCGTCGTGATCCTCGTGAATTTCAATTTTAATTCCTTCTGCCACAACACCAACAAAGTTGGGATCTTGTCCAATGAAGTTGATCAACTTGTATGAATACATTTTTGAAATTGTCAATTTGTCCCTGGTTCCATTTTTCAACAGTCAACCCTGAAACTTCACACGTCTACATTGACAATATTCACACAATCAACAAGCGGAAAAAAGAATGAACCGTTACGACTTGACTCTTTATTTATTCAAACTCGAACAAAACATCAAAAAAAAAACTTGAACAACGCTACAAACAACGCTCACCTCGACTAAAATGATGTAGAGCGGTTTACAAGGTCGTAAGCATGAAAGGTCGATCGATAGAGTCCGATAGACCCACGGTGTAAGATAAATTAGACCCAATCGCCAACAGGATGACATCATGTTTCGTAGTTATGCCACGCCTCTTTTTCGGGTATTTAGTGAAGTTTGTTTTTATTTTTTTGTTTTGTTTTGTAATATGTCATTTACCGGAGTGGTTTTGAGTCCGGTAAATGATACATCACAGTACCGCATGAAATAAAATCTTTATAAATCATAGGAATTCACATTTTTATCAACAAATCTTGTTAAAATACGTATGAATTATCTTGAAATCCTGTTAATAAATGTTTCAAAATCACATGAAAACTTGTCCAAGCGCGAAAAAATTAAATTTTCACACCCAAATCATCAAATCTTGTTAAAAAAAAAACTGTGAATCTTATCAAATTCTGTTGAAATCTTCTCCCTCTACATCCGAAAATCATAGGAAAGCTTCTCAAAGGACAAAAAGATCGTCTTAAATCACCGAGTAGATCTCATTAAATTTTTGCGAACCATAGAAATCCACGCCTGAATCATCAAATCTTGTTAAAATACCTATGAATCTTTTTAAATCCCGTTGAAATCTTAATCCAAGTACCAACAATTCTTGTTGAAAGACGTATGAATCATTTTAAATCCTGTAAATCCATGTATCCAAAACATATCAAAACACGGAAAAATCATCTTGAATCTCATACAATCTTCTTGAACCTGATAAATTCACGCCTGAATCATCAAATCTTGTTAAATCAATCTCCTTAAATCCTGTTGTAATCTTTTCAATCCACGTCCGAAAATCACAGACAAGCTTATCAAACGACGATTAAATCACATTAAATCTTGGTAAAACATAGGTATTCTCATTTTTATCTACACATTTTTTTGAAACACGTGTGAATCCTGTTCAATTCTGTTGAAATCTCGCTAATCCATGTCTCAAAATCACAGGAAAGCTTGTCAAAACTCAAAAAAATCGACTTGAATCTGATGAATTCACGCCCGAATCACCAGATCTTGTTAAAAAACACCTATGAATCTTCTCAAATCCTGTTGAAATCTTTTCAATCCACGTCTGAAAATCACAGGAAAGCTTCTCAAAGGACGGAAAAATCGTCTTAAATAACATAACATTTTTGTGAACGATAGAAATGCACAACAAATCTTGTTAAAATACGTATGAATCTTCTTAAATCCCGTTCAAATCTTGTTGATCCATGTATCAAAATCACAGGAAAACTTGTCAAAACGCAAAATGAATCCCATGAATCTATAAATCCTATTAAAATCTTCTCAATTCATAAGAAAGCTTGCCAACTTCCTTTGGTCTTGAATCACATTTAATGAAATGTAGACCTAACTCCATCTTGCCACTGTTCTCTTCAGTCTGACCCATAGTCATGCTGATGACGCCTAGTAGGCAGAAACATTCATGAATTGGTCCGACTGAGGAAACAGTTTCATAATTTTCATTACATTTAATCTTTGTAAACCATAGGAATTCACATTTTTATCAACAAATCTTGTCGAAACGCGTATGAATCTTCTTTAACTCTGTTGAAATCCAGTTAATCGATGTGTCAAAATCTCATCAGGAAATCTTATCAAAATGCGAAAAAATCGTCTCCAGTCTCATTAAATCTTGTAGATTTAAACCGGAATCATCAAATCTTGTTTAAATGTTTATAAATCTTCTTAAAGCCTGTCAAAACCAAATCACAGGAATCTTGTCAAAGGACGGGGACTCACATTAAATTCTTGTGAATCATAGGGAATCATATTTTGTCAATAAATCTTGTCAAAACATGTCCTGAATCCTGTTGAAATCTTGTTGATCCAAGTCTCAAAATCTTGAGAAAACTTGTCAGAACGCAAAAAATCGACTTCAATCTGATTAGATTTTCTTAAAGCCGATAATTTCAGACCTGAACTATCAAATACTGTCAAAACACGCATAAATCTTGCCAAATCCTGTTGAAATATTTTAAGTTCAGGTCTGAAAATCACTGGAAAGCTTGTCAAAGGACGGGAAAATCGTCTCAAAACACATTAAATCTTTAAATCTTGTTAAAATTCGTATAAATCTTGTCAAATCTTATTAAAATCTTGTTAACCCAGTATCAAAATCACAGGAAAACTAGTCAAAACTCGCAAAAATCGACTCAAATCTCATAAAATCTTTTAAACCTGATAAACTCTCGCCTGAATCATCAAATCTTGTTGAAACTCCTAAAAATCTTCTTAGATCCTGTTGAAATCTTCTCAATCCGCGACTGAAAATAACATGCGAGCTTGCCAAAGAACGAGAAAATCGTTTTGAACAAAATCAAATCTTTGTGAACCTTAGGAATTCACATTTTTATCAACCAATCTGGTTAAAATACGTATGAATCTCCTTGAATTCTGTTAAATAAAGTCTTGTTAACTCATGTATCAAAATCACAGATAACTCGACTTGAATCTTTTTAAATCTGAAAAATTCACGACTAAATCATCAGATCTTGTCAAAACAATATTTATGAATCTTTCCAAATCTTGTTGAAATCTTCCCAAACCAGAGCTTGTAAAAGGCGGGAAAATCATCTTGAATCACATTCAATCTTTGTTAACCGTAGAAATTCCCATTTTTATCAACACATCTTGTGAAAATATGTATGAATCATCCTGTTAAAAGATTGTTAATCCAGAAGCTTAATTCTATGCCAGAAGTTCCATTAGTCTTGCTATATATGATTTCAGCAAAGTGGATCTAGATTTGGAAAATTTTGAAGTGTTCTTAGGGAATGTGATGATTCAACTGGAATCCAGATATTGTTCCAGAAGGTCCATCAACCATTCTAGAAGTGGTGTTGGCAAATTTTATTTTGATTCTTAATTGTTGCCTTTGTAGACATGATTTCAGCAAGGTATAACAAAGTTCGAGATTTGACTGAATCCAGACTATTCCAGAGGCTCCATTAGCCGTTCCAGACATGATACCGAGCGAGTTCATTGAAAAAGTGTGATAATCTCGGTAAACTCAAATGCAAAAGTTGATTCAAAGCAAAATCTGTTATCTTTTGAACGTAAAATGGCATCACCTGAGTGTAAGCTTTTTGAAGCAACAAAGCCCCAAGGGATCGGCGGTCGTCGGTGGCGCACTCGCTTTGTAATACATCTTGTGTATTTATGAAAGCCCGCGTTGACAGGCAGTCTTTCGGTCTATAATGGGCAGATAAAAATGCGAAAATTTCACACTTGATAAAGAACACTTCAAGAGGAAAGTTCCAGCTCCGCCGTCAGCAGAATTAATGGTTTTTCGTTCGACTGAGTGTTTGGCATTATCCGCTCCCAATCAATCCATTACGAACTTTCTTATTGCTTCGCTTATTGCATCTTGGGAGTTGCGGGAAGTTTTCTGGAAGCGCGTCATGTGCGACCGGGACAATCAAAGGTGCTTGCCGGGCCCTTCGGGACGAATTTTTCAGTCGCGTCGCACAAAATATGAAGCGGGAAAAGTGAAAATAAGAAAAACTCGGACCGGCAAAAGTTTCGCCAACGTGTACATTGACATATGGCGAAACATATTAGCTCGGCCCAAGCGGCACGTTTAAAACTTTTCGAGGGGATGGATATTATATTGGCTACGTCAAACTGAGCCGGAATTGAGCTGTATTGGAAAGTTTCCGCGAAGTGGGCTTTGCTCTTTACATTAACGGCAGATTGCCGGGATCAACGTAACGGCGCCGCGCACCACTTTTTCCGTTTTCCCACCAACTTTTCTGCATCATCTTGATCTGTCGATAAATATGGTAATGGAGAGATTTGCGGCTCTTAACAGCCTCCCAACTTTTCACGGCTTGAACTTGTTTATTTTAATGGCTTTGGGGATTTTGCTCAGGTACTTTAATGATGTAGAACACCGATAAACAGCTACAAGCATTTTTTTTGGGGCTTTTTGCTATCTATCTGTTGAAATCTCTTCTGGAAAGGCTAATGGGGCTTCTGGAATAAACTCAATTTCAAAATTTTGTTCCAGCGGAAGTATCCTCTAATCTATCATAATGTTGATTCCGATATGAATGTTTCCGAAATCGTGACCAACCAGTTAATGGAGCGCCTGGAAAAAACTCTGGATCCACCTTAAAAGGTGACAATAAATATTTTTCACGCTGCCACTTTATCAAGCAGTAAATCAACTTAATTACATCAAGGAGTGGAAACCGTTCTCACGTAACCATCCCTGGAAATCCTGGATTCAACATTTTTCGAACAGAATTGTTATCGGCCTTCAACATCCACAGCGGTCATTAATCGCTCAAAATGTATTGTCAACCCATACAATACATTTAATCAGCCAATAATTGAATTGTCAAATCAGTCCGCATCGATTTTATCCCATGCCCATCAGCATTCGTCCATCGTCGACCAATTTGATACGTGCGGTCCATTTTTGATCCAGAACTGCATCGCCTCGAGTTTTCTTCGGGAAATTAGTCAAGTCATGAGCGGTGCGTCCAAACATTTCCAACTGAATGTTTCTTCGGTCACGGGGCCAAAGTTAGTTCGCTTTATGATGCTGAAATACATACGTTTGTTTGCTGTGCGGTTGCTTGCTTGCTCGATTGCCCTTGTCCGTTTACTTAAGCTCGAGAGCTAAGTACAACGTTGCAATGTTAACATTGGTTGGTCCAATAGTAATTAAATTGAAAAATCTTCAGCTCGTTTGCTTGTATGGTGCTTCTGGAACAAGGTCTGGATTCAATTCAAAATCAAGTCGACTGAAAATACGGTACATTTTACAAGAAAGCTAGATCTGTGCCAATTTATCTGATATCATGCGTGGTATAGTTATTGGGGCTTCTGGAACAAAATCTGGATTCAATTTTCACAATCTAGCCGACTAAAAACACTGTACACTTTTTAATACAGCTGATTTTGTGTCAATCGTCCTGATACCATGCGTGGAATGGTTAATGGTGCTTCTGGAACAAAGTATGGATTGAATTTTTAAATTCCACACTATTAATAACAACGTACGCCTTCCAATAAAGCTAAATCTTTGTCAAGTTTCTTGATATCATAGGTGGAATGGTTAATGGGGCTTCTGGAACAAATCCTGGATTCAATTTTTGAAATCCACACAATTGAGAATGACGTACACCTTTCATCAAAGCTAAATGTGTATCAACGTTCCTGATATCTTCCCCACAAAAGCCTCTGGATCAATAATCTGGATGCATCCCTGAAAAACAATCCGATTAAAAATACTCTTGATTTTTCAATAAGACTCATCAAGTACTAAGCTTGTTGATATCTGGCATGGAGTCGTGAATGGAGGTTCTGTAGCAAAGTCTAGATTCGATTTTCAAAGTCTGGTCCACTAGAAATAATAGTGTTCGCTTTCCAATTAAACATAATGTATATCAAGTTTTCTGACATATTGCCTAGAGCAGTCAATGAAGTTTCTGGAATAAAGTCTGGATTCAATATTTATAGACGAAATAACGAAAAATACTCTTTAGTGTGCAATCAGGTCAAATTTGCACCCAGTTTTCTGATATCTTATGTGGAATTATTGTTGATGGGGCTACTGGAACAAGATAAGAAAATCTGCGATTCAGCATGTACGGAGTTTCTTGATATTTGATACGGTAAGGTGGATGGACCTTCTGGATATTTTGAGCTTAATTTGTACCAAGATAGTCTCAAGTCTGGAATTGTTGATGTTGATGGAGA
The DNA here is from genome assembly GCA_958502075.1 of Orchestes rusci. NCBI lineage: Eukaryota > Metazoa > Arthropoda > Insecta > Coleoptera > Curculionidae > Orchestes > Orchestes rusci. The sequence continues at coordinate 20,550,484 of OY293310.1, read as the reverse complement.
TTCTGGAACAAAGCCTGAACTCAATATTGACAGGTACTATAGAACTACCCTGTTTTTTTGCCAAGTACCAAGTTGACATCAAGTCTAGGTTAGTTGTTGGAGCTCCTGGAATAAGATCTGGATTCAACCTTATTTGAATATTTTTCATGAGACACCCTCAACACATTCTTATTCAAACTTTCCATACAACCACTTTGCAAAGATACAGAAAAGAAATGATAATGGCCATGGTGAGGTAGTCTCGAGGGTAGTCTGGATGAAATCTTGTCCAGTAGTTGAAGGAGCCTCTGGACCAATGGAGAATCTAGATGCAACATTGAAAATCCGTTCGGAGGAGAATTAAAGCATTCTCCTCCGAACTGATTTTCAATGTTGCATCCAGATGCTCTATTCAATTAAGCTTATTCCGTGGCGCAAAATTGAAGATCTGTTCGGATGAAACTGCTTCAGTCTATTCAATAAAGTTTATTACGTGGCAAATCCGTTGATATATTGTCTGAACTAGCCAATGGAGCGTCTGGAACAAAATCTGGATGCAATATTGAAAATCTGTTCGGATGAAAATGGTTTACTATATTCAATGAAGCTTAATCCGAGGCAAGTCCGTTGATATCTTGTCTGAACTAGCTAATGGAGCGTCTGGAAAGTAATCTGGATGCAATATAGAAAATCTGTTCGTATGAAAATGGTTCACTATAATCAATGAATCTTATCCCGTGGCAAGTCCGTTGATATCTTGTCTGAATTAGCCAATGGAGCCTCTGGAAAAAACTCCAACCTTAAAACGCGCTACAACCGTGCAATTTTCACTACAGCGATTGTTGTTAATGAACCCAACTTGGTCAAATAGTAATTAAAGCAAAAAATCAGCTAATGACAAACCAGCTAATAATAATGCCGCCGTAATTAGATTCCTCTCGAACGTCGGACTGCCGGTTTGCGTTGCAGTCTGTAATTATCCTGTAGCTTGTGTAAATGTTCTGGATGTCCAGGAACAATAAACAGCGTAATCTGGATTGGATCAAGCCTTGCGAGAAAAATCGCTATATGGATGATCTATTGTTTCCCATCCAGTCGGCGACATCCAGATGGCTTGGCGGTTAGATAATCGGCTCCTGCTGAACATGGATCTTCTGCAGCGGATTTGATGATCTTTTGTCGACATTTAATTTTATCGATTTGAACTTTACTGGGGAAAGGTTAGCGTAGCCTTTTAAAATGATGGGCTTATACGCAAGGGGATTACAGCTTTTATTCATGAAATATTTTCACGATTTTCTGTAGTTTTGATTAATTTATGGGTGCAGCGGTCAAGTCTCGTTCCTAATGATAGGTATAAGGGTCGAAAAGGAATTTGAAAAATAATCGCCAATAAGCCTGAAACTATTCAAATATTGGGTTTCGAGTTTTTTATTTTAATTTTATGTTACCTCAAGAATATTGGATTTGAATCAATTTGTTAATTTTTTTTTAAATAGTTTCTGCAATTTGTTGATAATTTTATCTGAAACGTTCTCTTCACTAAAAAAAAATAAAATATTTATCAAGTCTTGTGTCGGATTGAAGTCTACCAGACAATAAGTACTAAGTACCAAAAAGTTTCAAAAGCCCCTAAAAATTTGATGATAGTTCTGTATCAAGCAAAATTCTTCAAAATATACAGTATAAAAACATAAATGATTCATGATGAACAACATTTTGTATTATATAATATATAATTGTTTAAAAAGTACGTAAAGATAAAAAATCATCAATTTTAAGGAAAATTCAAACTTCCAAAAAGTGAAAAAACAATTTTTACTTGAATATTGGCAAAGTTCCTCAAGAAAATCGAATAATTTTTTGTCTAAAATAGAGAATGAGGAAACAAAACAAAATAATTAATGATCTCTTGATTAAAAAAAATCGATAAAATGTTGAACACGACTCCCAGAAGAAGAAAAAAACTGAAATTTAGTGGAAAACTTTTAAAAAGCTTAAAAGAAAATTATCATGATTTTTGAACAATAGACCAAAAGTGATACAAACAAACCATAAACAAAAAGTGAGAAAAACATTCTAGACCATTGAAAAGTTGGAAAAAGATTAACTTGAATTTTAAAATAATAAGAAACTCTAATTAAAAAAAATAACCATGTTGATACATATATTGAAAATATAAGTTACCAAAAGGAGGTAAAAATGTCAATGAAATTAACCAAAATAAAAATGATGTAAAAAGAACCAATAAAACGCAGAAGTGTCTTTATCAAATAACACAATATAAAAAGTAAAAATTGAGAAAAAAGTGGTACAGATCACTGAACAACATATAAAATGGATATAGGGAGAAGATTTCGACGCGAAATAGTTCGAAAACGCTTGACTATATTCAAATTCCGGACCCAAAGATAACCATCCGGACAAGGTTCAACATTGTCCTCAGTCTAATAAAGTCCAATAGCGCAACGGAAATACTAAGCTTAACCTGGTCGCAATAAATCCGGCAAAAGTCCCAATAAAACAGAAGAAAAGGAGCTCGGCCAGGAACATAAACAGGCATTTACAATCTTAATGTACAAATATGTTGCCCCGACCGGTCGTGGTGTGCCAACAAAACAAATTTAATGCTATCAGTCTGCGACTCCATAAAATAGACATTTCTATCGAAGCTACTCGACAATCAACAAGTTTCCTAATCTTCAATATTAGAGCGTATGTGAAACTTTTAATTGAATAACTTCCATTGTCCATTGGAAAACTCTAATTAATACCAAGCGCGAGGAAAAAGCTGGATATGGAATGTTTAGGTGGTAAATTAGCGGAGCTGTCCGGAGGGCTTAGGGTTGAGCGTAATTTAGAGACAAAACAAGGGTAGGATTTGGATCTTAGCGCCGCTTCGAGACAGGGCTACGGTTACATAAATTATTGGCGACATTCGGTGCGGATGCAACGAATGGAATCTCGTCAATGATAGCCGTTTATTATTGGAGTTACCCTTTGAGGTTAAACGTTTCTGGAATTCGAAACTTGGAGCCAAGTTTTCGTTTTTGTTTGATGGCCTCCTAGGCTTGACTTATCGTTCCTCACTCCTTTTTCTATTAAAATATACGTTTTTTCAATTTAGTAACGACTTATCCAAAATTATCTATTTACTATTGTTAGGAATTTAATCAAAATACATGGTTTTACTACTCTTAGAACCTCTTTTTTTTTTTCTGATAAGACAGGATGCGGTCGTTCGTGAACAGGCAGTTTGGTGACGACCTTATTATCAACACGCTCGTATTAAAAGCCGCTCAAATTATTTAGTCCGAATCCAAATTGTTTGTTTTTATATCAGCGATTATTTTTGAATTTAATGGTAAAATTGAATCATTGTGTCTGACTAACACCTCAGTAGATCAAGATTGATTTCTAACACTAACACTATTCTTTGTTTTTGCCTTTGAATTGGGTTGTGATTTTATATCAGTTATTTCTATCTTCTCTACATAAGTTGGTTATTTTTGTTCATTATTTCCATCATTTTGTGGAGTGTTTTGGTTTTGCTTCATTTTTCAATCTTGACAAATCTTGCCCCGTTTAAAAAAAAATGTGTTGTAATTTATTTTATTTTATTGTATGGGTTAATATTTCAATTTTTCTCCACTTTGGTTTCCTTTTCAGATTACTTTTTTTGTATTCAAAATGTGTTGTCCTCTTTTTCATTGTTCATTCTCTTCATTTGTTGTGTGTTTTCACTGTTTTCCAATGTTTGTCTCGTTTGTTATGATTTTAAAATCAATTTTGATGAATGTTTCCTATTCATTATTCATTTTTATTTTCGAACATTGAACGACGTTTTTATCAACCAAATCTTTTTACTTTTTTTTACTTTAATTTAGTAGAATGTTATCGTATGTTGAATATTTATTAATTATTTCATGCAATTTGTATTTCAAATTATCAATCCGCTTGAAAAATATCTTCGAGAATATTATTCGAAATATATCCTGTTAAATGTTCGTTGAATTATTTCAAGCCGATTGGCCCCGACAATCTATAAACGAATGTTTAAAAATTCATAATTTATTTTGTGGATGAAATTTTAAAGCTGCTTGAAAAGTATCCTCTCAATATGATTTGAAAGTATTTAAACAGGTTCAAAATAACCAAAATTAACCCAAAACTGACCAAAACAAACCACCTCTTTTCACCACAACAAAAAGTTCCAGAACCTATTTCTGTAGCTATTATTTGGATTTTGATGATCCGGTTCAGGCGTTCAGGTTTATTTTTCTAATCGTATTAAAAACAATCTTACAAACTATATTTTGAATTCGAAATAATACCATGTAAAAGAGGAGCAAATTTCCTTTAAAAAATGTGGAAACCAACTTCATTTCACTCAATACAACAAAAGAACTATAGTGTTAGGAATCCCATCAAAATACATGTTTTTACTACTTTTTTGTTGTTGTTTACTGATAAGGCGAGCCGCCGTCGGTCGTGGAAGGGGCAGTTTGGTGACGACCTTACTCCTTAGCACGCTCGTGTTAAAAGCTTCTCAAATTATTCAGTTCAAATTGTTTCGTTTGTTATATTGAGGACTATTGTTGAATATATTAGTGAAATTTAATCATTGTGTGTGAATGTTTATTCATTTCTAACAGTAGGATATTGGAAACGCGCAATAGTATCATCAGAAAGAGAAGGAAATTTCCTGTAAAACATTTAAACATTTTTTTTTAAATAAATTATTGATTCACTCTGATAAAAACCATAAAATCAGCTCCAGCCATTTAGTCAACGGACAAAGTGCCGGTGACAAATGAAATTTGAGACACGATCGATCCGTCTAATTGAATTCGGAGATTTTTCCCGGACCGATCGAATGTCGCTTTTAATTCTGCCAAACTGGAAAATCTTGTTAGCGTTTATGTTTTGGCAGCGCGTTCGATGGGGGATTACATACAAAAACAGTGCAGCATAATGGGATTGAATATTTTATTCATAGGTAGCAATCGCAAATTGCGAAATAGATTTAATCCGCGGGCTTTGAATCCAGTCATTTTTCAGAGATCTACGTTTATTTCGTACTGGTTGGTCTCATCAATCCAACATCCACAGAATATAAACCACAATTGGTCTAAGCGAGCACCACACTGTTCACTGTTCAACCTGTCGTATTCGAGGTGGTCGGCGCAGTGGTTAGTGCATCGACTTCTCACGCATCTGGTCCCAGGATCGAATCCCTGGCCGGCCAACGCCGACCTTAAAATTTGGAATTTGGTTTTAAGAGTTGTACCGTCTTTTCTCACCCTCTACCAGATAGGGTGAGAAAAATTTTCTAGCGTCAGTGATTAGCCCTGATGGTCGCAGAAATAGACCGACGAAAAATAAACCATACAAAAAAAGACAAGTTAAACAAAAGATTTTACAAAGACAAAAAAACAAAAGCTAGTGATCGAATCGAGTTTCAAGTCTTGTCAACAGAATTCAAGTCGGTTTGATAAATTGAGGTTGGAATATTAAGGGTTTCGGTCATCGAAGGGCAGGGTTAATTTATTTCTAACACAGCTGGCGGGCATCGGGTCGATTTTCGACGAGGTAATTTGCCGTTTTGGTCGCAGCACGTAATTCGATAGTGGCAAATCGAGTCCAGCAAAAAAGTTGGACGTCCGCGATTTGTCCGGCCACGGTACGCCGTTAAATAAACGCGGTGGAACTAATTAATGGACGCAGCTATTTATACGCATTTAATTGGGCGTCATTAATAAAGGCGGTGATTGTTTCTATTATAAAAGTGTATTATTAAACGCGGTGTAATGTGACCTTGTTTTGAGTTTTCAAAGGAATTTTGTGGGGTAATAATAAACAAGGTGTTACAAGGCAGTTTGTGTGTAACAGTCATTCAAAAATATCCATTATTGTATTATGTATAATATGGAATTTTCAAGCCGCTTGAACAACATCTTATTCAAAATATTCTGAAATATATTTCGTTAAGTTTTCGTCAAATTATTTCAAGCCGTTTGACTACCACAGCCAGTCAAACATAGGTATCCGTTTTTGGAATTCAAATTTATTTTGTAGTTGAAATTTTCAAGCCGCTTGAAGAAAATCTACAATCTAATTTGAAATATATTCTGTTAAATTTTTGTTGAATTATTTCAAGCGGTTTGTCCACTACAGCCAGTCAAAAATATCCGTTTGTTGAATTTTTTTCGAAATTCATAATTTATTTCATAGTTGAAATTTTCTAGTCGAATGAAAAATATCTTCTATCTATAATATGTCAAATTAGTCCCAGGCGCGTACCTATGATAATTGTTGAGGTTCAAAGAAGTCAAATTTTAGAAAATAATATAGGGGCATTTTTTGTAAAAAAAAAATGACAACGGAATCTTAATCAACATCATCAAAAACCTCCCTGTACACATTTGTACACAAAAAAATGTCCCTATGTTGTTTTTTTTTGTTAATTAGTTAATTAAATACCTACACTGCTTATTGAGCCTTCCTGTACGTTTTAATTCACAATAAAGATGTTTATAAAATCCGTGAAAATAATAGATACCTACTATTGGGTGGTGCGACAATGGGATTTAATTACCGTTTTTTATCAAACTTAGGACTATTTTATTCGGGCACCTTGAGAGAGTTGAAAATTTGTACAAAGGAGTTTTTGGTAAAGCTGGTTAAGATTCCCGTAACAATTTTTTTTCTAAAAAATGCCATAATATCATTTTCTGAATTTTGACCTCCTGGGAACCCTCATAATTACCCATGAGTACGCCCCTGGAACTAAACACTGAAGTGTTTGTCAAGACCTATCCAACAAAAAAAAAAAAAAATTTCAAGGATGGACACACTTTAGGACCCTGTATTTCCTGATAATTTTTTGTTGAATTATCTCAAACCAGTTGTCTTCAAAAGCCAGTCTAAAATATCCGTTTGTTAAATTTTTTGAAATTCATAATCTATTTTGTAGTTTAAATTGTTGAGCCGCTTGTTTATCTTTTACAAAATGATTTGAAATACATCCTGTTAACTTTTCAATACATTATTTTGAACGGTTTATTTTTGAAACTTTTATTTTTAGTACGTAACCACTACTTTTAAATTATTATTAGTTATACATATTAGTTAGGACTGCTTTGTCACAAATACCTCCATATTTACGACAATAAAGCAATTTTGATTTGATTTTTGATTTGATTAACCACCACAGCCAGTCTAAAATATCACTTTGTTGAATTTACTAACGAGTTTTTGAAAAATCATAATTTACTCTTTATACTTGAAATTTTCAAGCCGCCTAAAAAATATCTCATACAATATGACTTAAAATATATCCTGTTAAATTTTAGTTAAATTATTTCAAGCCGTTTGTCTACAACAGCCAGTCTAAAATATCCGTTTGTTGAATATTTGAAAAATTCATAATATATTTTGTGGTTGAAATTTTCAAGCCGCTTGATTAACATCTCATGCCGTATGATTTGAAATATATCCTGTCAAATTTTCGTCAAATTATTTCAAACCGTTTGACTACCATATCTAGGCAGAAATATCCGTGTGTTGAATTTATTAACGAATTTTAAAAATTCATAATTTACTTATTTTGTAAATAGAATTTTTAAACCGCTTGAACAGCATCTTACACAAAACAATTTGAAATATATTTTGATGAATTTTCGTTAAATTGTTTCACGCCGTTCAACTACCACTGGCTGTGGTAGTTGAACCGTTTGTTGAATTCATTAATAAGTTTTTGAAAATTCATAATTTATTTTATAGTTGAAATTTTCAAGCCGCTTGAAAAATATCTTATAAAATATAATTTGAAATATCCTGTTGAATTTCAGTTAATTATTTCAAGCGGTTTAACTACCAATGCCAGTCAAAAATTACCGTTTGTTGAATTGAAACTTCATAATTTGTTTTGTAGTTGACTTTTTCAAGCCGATTAAAAATATTTTATACAATATGATTTGAAATATATCCTGTTGAATTTTCGTTAAATTATTTCAAGCCGTTTCACTACCATGCACAGCCAGACTAAAATATCCGTTTGTTGAATTCATTGACGAATTTTTAAAAATTCATAACTTATTTTGTATTCGATATTTTCACTTCTCGGGAAATATTCTATCAACACCAATAAAATAATTTTTTGTAAAACCGTTTTTTATCAATTTTTTACCAAAATTTGCGTATCATCCCCTATAGCCAGAAATCATTATGTCTTCAATTGATTGCTAAAAAAAATAATCGGAAGTTAAACACGGTTGCGGTGATGGTGATGGGGTAAAAGGAAAATGCCCATACGCATCGGCAAAGCCTCAATAGCAACGTTTCGATGCAATATTATGTCCATCTTCATGGTTTCTTCATCACTTGAATATGATTGAAACTGGCAAATTTCATTTATCACCACAACTTTTCCTATTGACCGAAACCGGAGTTGACTTGGACGATGGATGATTTCAGTGACAAATTGGATTAGATGACTCAGAGAGAGAATGTCGAGAGAAAAGCCACAAACATATCGATTGGTGTGCTATTTCGGGACCCCCGGTTTGCGTGATGTTCTAATTGAATTAATTGGTGTTTGGCACGCAGGCACACACACAAACATTTTTAACGAAAAATCTTTTGTTTCAGGTAAGACAACCCGACTGCGGTGGACGGATGCATGGTAAGAAAACAATGGCTGGCATTCCAGAATATCCAGAACCGCGTGTTCGTTTGTTGTTGCCATGGTAATGGTTATCGATCCACGATGGAGGGGTGACAACAGTATAGTTGATTTGTTGTGTTGTACTGCTTTGCAGGGTATTAGGGCGCCGAAGGAAATTACGTGTTGATACCAATTTTTCAATCTTGGAGTGGCGCCCGAAAAAAAATCTTTTTCAAAATTGTATAGGGTGTCTCAAATAATTGTTTCCATTACCAAACTCTGCAAGTTGCCATCCAGATTGGAGTTAATTAACTCCAGCTTTCATTGGTCTTGTTGCTGATTGAGGCTCTATTTATATATTTTATGAAGTGCAACCTCAGTCGGCTTTCATATAACCGGATGTGTATTGAGCGTTCGAAAAGTTTCAATCAAGTTTTGAAAGCGCCATTATAGCGGTTCTGTTGTTTGATGGAAAAATGTTTGCCTTTCGAGTGTTGCCTCTCGATAATATTAGCTCGCCGCTTTTTGTCCGCACCGCTAGACAATTCGCGATGTTAATAATTTACTTCCGGTTTTAATAAGATTCCATTATTGCTAGAGTGGTTGTGGATATTTTGAAAAATTTATTATCTATACAATATCTAAAGCTTGACAATTATTTTTTTTGTCGGTGATTTTGTAAGAAAATTCTTTGTTCGTTTTACTTGGGACAACTAAACTCAGAGGCATGGTTTTCAGTAAATCCAGAAAAAAAGTTGAAAGTTTTCAGGAATACAGGTGCCAATACAATTTCTAGGTAGTTTTTGGTTTTCAAAAATCAACAATCCATTTGAAAAATATCAAAATTACCCCACGTTAGGCGGAAAAAATCAGCTTTTTTGATTAGACAAAGGAAAATGTTAGCAAAAAATTGAACATTTTCAGTAACCCAGCTGGTTAAATTTCTAAAATGTTTGTGGTCTTGAAAATCAACAATATGATACGATAATGTTGTAGCTGCCCCTTGTTGTGCGCCAACAATTAAAATTAATATTCAAGTTCAAAATTTCTCACATTGGCTGCCAAATATTTGTTTTTCTTTATTTGCGGAGTCAACTCGATCTTCGGGAAAGAAATCAACAACACGTTGGATGCCAAATTTTTTCTGTTTCTTTTTTTTTAAGACGACTGAAGATGATATCCAAAATTGCCCCACGTTGGACGTCAAGGATTTTTTCATTTGCTGTTCAAGAACAATAAAAGATCAACTCCTTGAAAAAAATCTCGACCAAATCTTCCTGAAATGAAATTGCCCCACGTTGGGGGTCAAAAATATATATATTTTTTTTATTGATTCAATATCTGGAAAGGTTGTCAGTTGTCAGTTGTTAAAAATAAAGAATACAGTGGAAAGTTTCAAAATTTTCCCCACGCTGGGCGCCAAAAATACTGTTTTTTTTTTCAGACTTAATGTATGGTGAGTTTGTAGTTTTCAAAAATCCACATATCCCGTAAAAAATTGATCAAGTAGGTCAAAATTGCACCACGTTGGCCTCCAAAAATTAGGTTTTTTTGGTTAAGAAGGTTATAGACAGGGTAACCCCTTAAAAAAAACAGAATTCACAAATTTTGCGAAGCTCAGTTTCTACTAAATTTCTAGGATACTTATTTGTTAATATGGACATTCCAGTTCAATGAAAATGTCAAGTTGGGTTTTTTTTCATTGAAGTTGACTAAATCTCCGGAATGTAGTTGTCAAAAGTATAATCAATACAGTGAAATGGCGACATTTCTCCACGTCGGGCGCCAAAAAAACTGTTTTTAATAAAGGCGCCTTTTATACAAAAACGAAAAGTTTTTTGTTTTCAAAAATCAACAATTCTATAAAAAATTGTATACATACATCAACCTCTCCAAAAAAAATTCGTCGGGTGCCAAAAACTAGTTAAAAAAGGTTGAGCCTTGAATCAGTTATAAAAAGATCAATCTTTGAAAAAAAGTTAGAAAAGTTAAGTGTCGACTAAATTTCCAGGATGTTTGAAGTTTTCAGAAAACGATATTCCAGTTGGAAATGTCAAAATTGCCCCACGTTGGGAGCCAAAAATCTTTTTTTTTTCATTTTAAAATCTCCATGAAGTTTGCAGTTGTCACAATACAACTTCACAGTAAAAAATGTCAAAATTTCCTCCACGTTAGGTGCCTTTGTCTGTGAAATCTCGAAGAAGTTTGTTGTTTTCAAAAATAACCAATCAACTAAAAAGTTAAATGTCAAAATTGTCCCTCTTTGGGAGTCAAACAATATGAAACTGATAAAAAAAATGTCACCTATTGAATCTCCAGATATTTCAGTTCAAAGTGTCATCATCGTATCACGCTGGGCGCCAAAAATCAGTTATAGAATGGTTAAGCCCTAACAACATGATCAGAATTCCAAAATTTTGAGTCCAATGTCAACTAAATCTTTAGAATATTCGAAGTTTTCAAAAATCAAACATTTCCGTTCAAGATGTCAAAATTTTCCCACGTCGGCTGCCAAAAATATTTTATTTTATTTGAAGTCGACCAAATGCCCGGAAGTTTATAGTTGTCAAAAATCAAAAATACACTAAAAAGTAACAAAATTTCCGCACGTTGGGCTATTTTTTTTTAAGATGAACTTATCCCCGGGAAGTTAGTTTTCAAAAATCGACAATCAAGAGATCATCTCAACATGTATTCTCAATATTGCCCCACGTCGGGCGCCAAAAAATAGGTTAGAATTCATCATTTTGAACTTCTAAATATTCAGGATGTTTGAATTTTCAAAAAACAAGATTTTAGTGGAAAATGTCAAAACAGCCCCACGTTGTATCCAAAAATAAGTTATAGAAAGCTGTCGATTCATATCCAGGAATTGAGTTGAAAATGTTAAAATTGCCCCACGTTGTGTGCCAAATATTTTTTTCTCAATTTAAGTCGACCGGGAAGTTGTAAATAATACAGTAAAATATGTCACAATTTCCCCACGTTGGCGTTGGAGATTTCAAAAAGAAAACAATCCATCAGTGAAAAATGTCAATATTGCCCCAAGTTGGGCGTTTAACATCAAATTTTAATTGTTGACGGCCATTAAACAAAGATTAACACCTCAAAAAAAACCTATTTTTGAAAAATTTGCTGTCGCTCAAGTCTCCAGGCATAATGGCAATATTGTCCCACGTTGGTCACCAAAATTGTATTCTTTGTTACCTGATTACATTGTTTCATCAGTCAGAGATGTCGGTTCAATATGCGTGAATACGGCTCTGGGCATACCACAATGATTGAAGTTTATGAAGTTGATATTTGCGTGCATATGGTCAAAAATGTCACTTTTAAATATCAATCGCCGCCAGATAAAGCTCATCAAAAGACATAAAAACGGATTGGCTATAAAAGCGGAAAAATGAAGGGTCGCCGGACGATTCAATCCAAACTGTCGATATCGCATGGATGTTTATCAAAAGGATTTTTTTCGCATAGCCGCCGGGTTGGATGGGTTTTTTGTCACGTGGCCCTTATTTTGTCTGTTCACAGCATAAAGATGTGTCAGAGATATTTTTATGAATTTCTGTATAATAATAATTTCCTGAGTCTGCCAAGAGAAAAAATAAATGAAAAGCGAAAGTAATCACATGCTCAATAGACAATTACGGTTGATCTCCTACCTGTTGAGCGAAAATAAACACAAATACGCAACGGAGAGAAAAATAATAAATTTGATGTAATGGCAGATGGAAAGCGGCAAAGAACAAATGCAAAGCGAACAATATGAATTTATTCGCCATATTTTATGCACGGCGGCGTTCAGAGGGAAAATGATCAAAATAAGCGACTGCCTCTTAGCATAATAAACAAATCGCATTTGCGTTTACGGGGGGGCGACTTTTTTTCCATATTAATTTCGTTCTTCATTAACGTAGCATCGATTCGAGTTTTATTATTTTTACGGGGGAAAAGCAATTAAAGACCTCTTAATAGAGTTAATTCCTGGTATTTTATTCGCGGGGATGCAGTTCAAGCAGGGCTGCTTAATGAAGTGCAGATTGTTGGAAAGTCACTCGGATGAAGATCGGATTCGTGTCAAGAGGAAAATTTTCAAATTGCGGTATTTTTCTTTTTAATTGACAACGAGGCTTGAGTGTGTCGACTGGATGTTCTCGTTTGCATTTTTGGCTTTGTTTCATCAGCTATCTAATTGCCGGTGCTTGAGTTTTTCCAAAATTCGAAAGTGCTTTCACTGGAAACTATAGCCAAATTTGTTGGTACCACTGCGCCCAATTACCAAACATCATTTTTCGAGGAATTTACCCTGATGAACAAAACCTCTCTCATAATAATATCATGGCAAATTTCCTCATCTTCCATACGGTACCACAGCACCGCTAGATTTTCAAGTGGTTCTCCTGCTACACTGAAAAATACGGGATTCCAACTATCAGTTTGAATTTTGAAGTAATTTTTACCAACATTTTTCTAAGAGAACTGGTCTTCATGATCGCATGTTCCCCTCTTTCACTTGGAACCACTGTGGTACTCCATTTCCAAGTCGTTCTCCTTGTCATGTCAACTTCCAACCATCAGCATGGTGAATTTTGAAGTTATTTCCCTATAGATTTCTCCAAGTGAATTGGTCGTCAGACTTTATATGAAATTTTCTCCTCTTTTACTTGGTACCACTGTGATACTCTATTTTCAAGTCGTTCTACTGCTATATCAAAAAATGTCAACTCCCAACCAACAAGGTGAATTTTAAAGTAATTTTCCTTTAAATTTCTCCAGGTAATTGCTGGGTGATTGAGGTCAACAATGACCTAAACTGTGTTGAAATCTAATGAGGTTCAACCCAGTTGGTGTTGGAGTTATCAGGTCACACATGATAAATGATAGCGCAACTCCAAAAATCCGCTTCAGGAAACTATCCAATTAAAAGAGGTGAAACTTGCAGTATAATTGAGGTCAATCCTGACCTAAACTGTGTTAGAATTTCATGGGAAGATTGTCTTAAATTGTGTCGAGGATAACTCAATAAGTTTGAGAGTTATGAGGTCTACAGAAAACTATTTTCATTAAACGAGTTAAAACTTGCAGGATCATTATTTATGAGGATAACTCAATCAGTTTGGGAGTTATCACGTCATACAACTTATGAGTCGTTGCGCAACTTGAGAATTCCGCTTCTGGAAACTACACAGTTTAAAGAGGTAGAACTTACAGGGTGGTTGAGGTCAATCATGACCTAAATTGTGCTGAAATTTCATGAGGTCAACTCAATTGGTTTGGGAGTTATCACGTCATACAACTTATGAATCATAGCGCAACTTGAAAAATTCGCTTCAACTATGCAATTTAAAGGGGTGAGATTTGCAGAATAATTTAGGTCAAGATTGACCCAAATTGTGACCAAATTTTATTAGGTTAATTGAATTGTTGAGGAGTTATAAGATCATACAGCTGTTGGATCATAGGGCAACTTTGAAGTCCGCTCCAGAAATTTATTGAATTACAAGTTTTACCACGCAGGGTGATTAAGGTCAACCCTGACGTAAATTGTATTGAGATTTCATGAGCATAACTCAAGTAGTCTGGAAGTTATTAGGTCATATAGCTTATTAGTCGTTGCGGAACTTGGGAGTCATGAGGTCATACACATGATAAATCATAGCGCAGCTTAAAAAATCCGCTTTAGGAAACTATCCAATTGAAAGAGGTAAAACTTGCAGGATGATTTGGGGTGAGATTGACCTAAAATTGTATTCAAATTTGAGTTAGACTAAACTCATTTAGTTTGGGAGTTATGAGGTCATACGGCTGATGGGTCATAACGTAACTGAAGACAGTTTAACTTTTCAATTAAAAGAGGCGAAACTTGCAGAATATTTGAGGTCAACATTGACCTAAATTATGTTAAAATTATGTGAGGATAACTCAATCGGGGTCAAACAGCTGATTAATCATGGCGCAACTTATAAAACCCCGTACAGAAAATTATTTAGTCAAAAAAAGTAGAACTTGGAGGATAATTGAGCTCAATATTGACTTATATTGTGTTGAAATGTCATGAGGATAACTCAATTAGTTTTGGAAATTTTAGATCATACAGCTGATGAGGCGTTGCGCAACTGGAAAATTTCACTTAAGGAAACTATTATTTTATTGAAAGAGGTGAATGATTGAGGTCAACATTGACCTGAATTGTGTTAAAATTTCGTGAAGATAACGCTATTGGTTTGGGAGTTATGAGGTCATAGATCTGATCAATCATAGCGCAACTTGAAAAATCCGCTTTAGGAAACTAATTATTTGAAAGAGATGTAAGTCGCAAGTTGATTGAGGTCAAGATTGACCTAAATTGTGTTCAAATTGTATGAGGTAAACTCAATAACTTTTGGAGTTATAAGGTCATACGTCTAATGGGTCATAACGCAACTGAAAACAGAAATTTATTCAATTGAAAGAGGTGAAACTTGCAAAATACTTGAGGTCAACATTAACCTAGATTGGTTTGAGAGTTATGAGGTCATACAGCTCATACATCATAGAGCAATTTAAAGGAGCAGGTTAATAATTGAGGTCAGCACTACAGCACTTCATATTAAAAACAAAATATTTTGCTTATTTGTGCATGATAAATCGGTTCGAAATGCTTGAGTAGTTCATAAATTCAATACCAAGTAGTCTCCCATTGGCATGCTCTTTTCCTCGAACAAGAGGATTCTAATAATGCACGGCATTATCGCATTCAAATTCCCGCAATGCCGAATGCTTCATAACAGTCTGGTATGAGTCGGTGCCATCCTCTGCCCCCATTTCGGGGGGGCGGTCGTCGGGGGTAGAACAGCAATTTCACGCCACAGGAATGTTGATAACCGCAGCAGTTCACCTGTCGGACCATCTTGACCGCCGTCCTGGATACGCACAACGGCGACTTTATTTGCTCGTTTCGTTTTATTAAGTTTTTGCCTGGATGTCTTATTAATTCTGGCACGCTAATTTTGGAGTAATGGGGTCTTTTGGGGAAAGATTGCCATTCTTTTTGGTACTTTGGTGACTAATAGAGGGCCCCGGATGTATTTTGAAATTTATACAGAATTTAATCTGATAATTTGAACGTTCAACATCAACTCGGACATTTTCAATCAGATCGAGGGATTTAGTGGAAATCATTTTTGTTTCAACTAAGCTAAAACCCTCGGAGTTGATCGCAACGAAGATAAATAAATGTGCGGACCGAACTTTTTCGCAAATATTGGATGAGCACGGATTAGGCCGTCAAACAAGACACTCACTTTCAATAAAACTCCGTCCGAATATAAATCCCAGTCGTTATTTTTGCTCTCGAGCAACGTTATATTTGAAGTTTCCGCCAAAACTTTCCTAATATCATCACACTTTGTGTAGTGGAAGTGGATGTTGGAAAGTTGCACGGTTAACTCGCTGCATGCTCGTTTGTCAGAGCGTACATAAATCCGATATATGCGAGGTTTAAGTGTGCAACTTGCCGATTCAATCATACAGTATATGATAATGGTCGGTATTAGCCGTTTTAATTTGTGATTAGCAACGAACGATTGCATTTTTAATCCGGCCAAAGGCGCTGAAGGCGTTTCCGGTCCATTTAACTTTGTTGGGTTAAAATGGGGATATTAAGTCGGCACTTGAGAGGAAAAATTCGCGGTCGGATTTCTTGAATAACTTCCCGCCGAGGTCTCTAATTCCAATCTCGACTAAGTGTTTTGCCCTTTTTTTTTCAACACAATAAAATCCGAAAATACCGCTCGACGGCGAACAATCAGGGATATTTGATTATTTAAGGTTCATGCGTCATGCTGTAGGTGTCTGTCATATACATCATCATCTCCTCATCTATTGCCAAAACGAAAACATTTTGTTAAAAAAATTTTTTTTATGTTGTTTTCAAATTTAATGAGTTATGGGGGATAGAAGTAGGATTGTCATGTATATGTGTACATGCGATGTAGTGTGCATGTGTTTGGAGCATTATCTCCCCTCCTCTTGCAAATTTCCAAAAAAATTTCAAACAAAAGTTGTAGACGGCAAGGTAATCAACAAATTTAGTAAATACAAGTTTGCTGTCATTTTCAAATTTATTGAGTTATGGGGGATATTAGTAGAGTTGTCATGTATATACGTGGATGTAGTGGGCATGTGTTTGGAGCATTATCTCCCCTCCTCTTGCCTATTTCCAAAAACATTTCAAATGAAAGTTGTAGAAGTCAAAGTTATCTACAAAGTTCGCACATACAATTTTGCTGTCATTTTCAAATTTAATGAGTTACGGGGAATAGAAATAGAGTTGTCATATCTATATATAAGTAAATGCAGTGGGCATATGGAGCATTATCTTCCCTCCTCTTGCAAATTTCCAAAAAAAATTCAAATAAAAGTTGTAGACGGTAAGGTTATCAACAAATCTTGTAAATACAAGTTTGATGTCATTTTCAAATTTAATGAGTTATGGGGGATATAGGTAGAGTTGTCATGTATATACGTGGATGTAGTAGGCATGTGTTTGGAGCATTATCTCCCTTCCTCTTGCAAATTTCCAAAACTTTTTCAAATAAAAGTTGTAGTCGGCGAGGTTATCTACACATTTTGTAGTTATGATTTTGCTGTAATTTTCAAATTTCATGATTTGGGTGGATAGAAGTAAAAAATTTGGAGTTGTCATATCATGTATATACGTGGATGTAGTGGCCATGTGTTTGGGTCATCTACATGTTTCGTTAATACGATTTTGCTGTCATTTTCAAATTTAATGTGTTATGGGGAATTGAAGTAGTAGTTGTCATGTATACACATATAGTATGTAGAATGCATGTGTTTGGAGCATTATATATCTCCCCTCCTCTTGCAAATCTTCAAATATTTTTAAATAAAAGTTGTAGGCGGCAAGGTTATCCACAAATTGTGTAATTATGATTTTGCTATAATTCCAAATTCAAACAGTTATGGGGGATAGAAGTAGTGTTGTCATGTATACAGGGTACCACAGATTCGAGTGGACGCATGGAGATCTCAGTTATTATAAGAGATACAGGGCCGATTAAATGGATGCAAAGTTGCGCATTTTTATGCTCAACAAAATGTCAAAAATTTTCTTCTTATTCGAAAAAAACCCAAATTTCTCAAAAACGTTACTATTATTTCCAGAGTTTATTTGAGAAGGTATTTTGGAATGAATCGCATAATATTATACTTTCTCATTGCCACTTCTCCTCTAGAATATGACGGTATCAAATTAAAAATCTGACGTTTCGACTTTGAGCGACCATCATCAAGTTAATTTTTTTAATTAGGGACGTGGATTTTTTATTTTATTTTTAGTTATCTTGTGACGTCCTGGAGGCATTAAGGTGTTGCAACCGTCGAAAAAAATACTCATCAAAATGATAATACCAGATAAAATTAGTTAGGCAAACCTTGTCTCCCTAACACAATAGTTTGGTTCATTAATCCATCTTTATTCGACACGTTATTCTTATAAGAAAACCTGCACAACTAAACAAAACTAATTGAAGCAAGCAAAATCGAAATAACATCCACTAACGATATATTTAATGAATTACCTGATTTTTTTGGGTATTTCGCCACACCCTATCAAAAAACAATCAAACTAGAGGCATTAAGGTGTTGCAACCGTCGAAAAAAATACTCATCAAAATGATAATACCAGATAAAATTAGTTAGGCAAACCTTGTCTCCCTAACACAATAGTTTGGTTCATTAATCCATCTTTATTCGACACGTTATTCTTATAAGAAAACCTGCACAACTAAACAAAACTAATTGAAGCAAGCAAAATCGAAATAACATCCACTAACGATATATTTAATGAATTACCTGATTTTTTTGGGTATTTCGCCACACCCTATCAAAAAACAATCAAACTAGAGGCATTAAGGTGTTGCAACCGTCGAAAAAAATACTCATCAAAATGATAATACCAGATAAAATTAGTTAGGCAAACCTTGTCTCCCTAACACAATAGTTTGGTTCATTAATCCATCTTTATTCGACACGTTATTCTTATAAGAAAACCTGCACAACTAAACAAAACTAATTGAAGCAAGCAAAATCGAAATAACATCCACTAACGATATATTTAATGAATTACCTGATTTTTTTGGGTATTTCGCCACACCCTATCAAAAAACAATCAAACTAGAGGCATTAAGGTGTTGCAACCGTCGAAAAAAATACTCATCAAAATGATAATACCAGATAAAATTAGTTAGGCAAACCTTGTCTCCCTAACACAATAGTTTGGTTCATTAATCCATCTTTATTCGACACGTTATTCTTATAAGAAAACCTGCACAACTAAACAAAACTAATTGAAGCAAGCAAAATCGAAATAACATCCACTAACGATATATTTAATGAATTACCTGATTTTTTTGGGTATTTCGCCACACCCTATCAAAAAACAATCAAACTAGTGGTAATATACCGGATCCTCTATATTACCTGAAAAAAATTCTATCAGTAAACAATAAAACCTAACAATATCAAACGTTTCAAAAGCGAATCTGCTTTCGTCGTCAGTGTAACCTAAAAAAGAAACAATTAATTCAAATTCAAAAATTATTCTACGTTTTTCAGGATTTCGCAGTAAAAAATTGTGTTCTTTTGTGTTTTTGGCACAAAATGTCACTTTTACTGACATTGAAGTGTTTGGTGTTGATTGTTTAACTTTATGTATGTTCAGTATTTATAATTCATTTTTTTGGGCTATGTTCAATTTCTTAATAAAGGTAACCATGTATTACTTAGATTTACAGAGCAAGTTGCTACACATTCGTTAGAATTTAACATTATATATGCACTTTCTTCAAGTTTACGTTTTTTAGAACATGGTTCTTTTGTTAAGATTTTTGAATTTTCCCAATTTATTCTATGATTATTATCAAATGCGTGTTGACAAATTCCCGATCTATGAAATTCCCTTTTTTTCATGTATGATTTATGTTCTTCAATTCTCTTTTTTAAGGGTCGTGAGGTCTCTCCAATATAAAATTTATTACATTCACAAGCAGATTCGCTTTTGAAACGTTTGATATTGTTAGGTTTTATTGTTTACTGATAGAATTTTTTTCAGGTAATATAGAAGATCCGGTATATTACCACTAGTTTGATTGTTTTTTGATAGGGTGTGGCGAAATACCCAAAAAAAAATCTGGTAAATCATGGATGCGCCACAAAACTACAGAGCATATCTATATTTAATGAAGTCAAATTAAATTCACAAATGACATGAAAATTAAAAAAAATACATATGAAAAACTAAATCAATTTATACAAGTGTTCAAAAATATTTCCATTTTAACAAAATATTGATGATAACATTAATCAATCTAATCAGGTCCGTATTTAAAAAAATTGAGTTGATGAGGGCAGATCGAAGACGAAACGTCAGATTTTCAACGTGAGGTCCCAGTCAACCTCAAATTAAAAATAATAATTGTAATACGCAACTTTTTATTGAGGTTGAATTGAGTGTAACAGTAGCTGTTGTCACTCAAACTTGATTCTTTGAGGAGTGCTTCTTCAAAATCTCAAACTCCAAACTTATTTCGATGAGGCTCAACCCAACCTCAAATTATAAACTATTGTAGGTACGCAACTTCCGATAAAACAAATTATTGAGGTTAAATTCAGTGACTCATTACATTAATTATTACATATTATGAAAAACTAAATCAATTTCTACAAAAGTGTTCAAAAGTATTGTCATTTTAACAAAATATTGATGATAACATTAATCAATCTAATCAGGTCCGTATTTAAAAAAAATAAGTTGATGAGGGCAGCTCGAAGACGAAACGTCAGATTTTCAATCTGGTACCACCATCTTGTCGAGGAGAAAAGGTCGCAATGACAAAGTGTTATTTATTTTAAAATGTCTTTTCAAAATAAAAAAAGGAAATAATGAAGACGTTTTTACGAAATTTCGGTATTTTCAAAATGGCATTTTCTTGAGCATAAAAGGGCGCAACTTTGCATCGATTTAACCGACCCTGTATCTCTTATAATAGCTGGGATACCCATGCATGCACTCGGATCTGTGGCACCCTGTATACGTGGATGTAGCGAGCATATGTTTGGAGCATTATCTTCCCTCCTCTTGCAAATTTCCAAACAAATTTCAAATAAATGTTGTCAACGGCAAGGTTATCTATACTTATTTTGTAAATTCAATTTTGCTGTAGTTTTCAAATTTAATGAGGATAGAAGTAAAGTTGTTGCATATACAATGTGTGTAGCGGGCACGTGTTTGACGAAATACATCTGCTCCTGCTGCAAATTTTCAAGAATTTCTCGTATAGAAGTGTTCGAGGACAAGATTATCTACATGTTTTGTTAGAAGTTTTGCAAACATAGGTATAGTTATATTCATTGAAAACAGACAAAAATGCGGTACCTTTCATAATGCTTATAAGTGGCTAGTATAGCTCAGACAATCTCTCGAAACAAAGAAAACAAGTTTCCATTTCTATTTGACTGGAAAATCCGGTCCGTCCAGTGTCTTATCCATTCTGTTTGTCTCCCAGATCCAACTAAGAAGATTTTTACTATTGACCATTGCCAGCTGGGACTATCCATCTCAGGTTACGCTTTGGACAGAACATCGGGACGTCCATTAGTTAATCTGAATCGAAAAGTTTCGACACGTAGCTACATGTTTTTCTGATGTTCATCATAAATTCATTAACGAATGAATCTGCAATCCTCTCCGATTTGTTTTAATTGATTTATCAAGTGGCGCTGAAGCCATTAGACTATATTGTGTCGTAGAATCCTATAAATTGCGAGAATTTATCAAGCTTAACTTTAGCGAAGTTCCGTGCAGAAATGAACGACTCGAGTATTTGTTTTATGGATTTGATTAATTAACTCTTTATGAGGTACATTTTGATGGTTACTTTGAGCTTCTTAGCGGATCAAGCATCATCGAAGTTTCAAGGAAACTTTAGAAATGCTTCAGCGAGGTTTAAATGAGGTTTATTTGAAAGTTTGTAAGATTCACTTCACACCCTGTATAACATACATCGTTAAAACATGTGTTATAATAGTTAATAAGCCCATTCCAACTCGATGGGAAAAAACACTGTTCATCACCGTCCCCTAATCCGCAAATATTTTATGATACTCTCGTCCCGAAGAATTATCTTGTCGCATTTTCAAAATGATGATGCGGCTTTTGTTGTATGAGGGCGGCCGTTCCGCCACCCCCTTGCCGGCCCCCCGTTGTCCAGCGCAACGTCCGACTTGTATTTTGTCCGGAAATTTTCCGAATCGTCCTAGTGGAAAATTAAGAGTACGTTTTGATAAAGTCCCGCAAATTTGCCGGAGCCGCAACAGCTTCAAATAGATTGGACAATGTCCAGACTGGACAAACGATTACGAGTCTTGTCAAATCACTTTCAAGGTTTTTTTTTCGGACAAAATTCCTTCGGTCTGAATTATGATTAGGTTTGAGTGATAATCTTGCACTGATTCGTCTGATTTTTACAATGTCTTGGGTAATTGTTTTTTTTATCACTGCAAATTTCAACCTCCCACCTTTTTTGAGTAAGGCAAAGTCAACCTCAAGTATGAATTGTCTTACTGAACTTCCGTTAAAACAAATTATTGATGATGAGTCACGTTTATTTTGACTGTTGTCACTCAAACTTGACTCTTTGAGGCGTGCAACAGAAGTGGCGATTGATTGGAACTCAAGCGCCATCTGCAGAACATTACGCTAAGCTAGATGACAGCGGACAGTGTTGTCAGTTTGTGTTTAAAACAATTTTATTGCGATTTTTTGAGTTAGATCAAGACACATTTTATGAATATAGTCTTCAAACCAAGCAAGTTCAATTGAATACGTTTTAAATCCCCTATTTTTTTTGATTATTAGAAAATGTCGATTTTTTTGATAATGGGTGAACTTCATCAACCTATCGATTTCAAACCGCTTCAAGTAAATACTCAAAATTTTATCTAGAAAACCATGAAGATGCGATTGAATAAGTTTCAAACTCCTCGAAAAAATATAGGTATATTTTTTTTAATTATTATCAACTTCCTCAGCCTGCCAATTTCAGCCGCTTTTCTTGGAGACTTAAAATTTGGATGAGATTTACTTAAAACCTTGCATAATACTTGAAATAACTTTCAAACACCTTATAAAATGTTGAACGTAGTTTTGCAAAAATATTGATTCTTGATTAAAGTTTTTTGGAAGATTTCCTTAGACTGCCAATTTCAAACCGCTTGAGATGGAGACTCGAAATTTAGAAGATAATTATTTCAAACTTCCCATATATTCTGAACATACTTATGCAATTTTCGATAATATTGATTTCTGATAATAGAACATTTTCATGGTCCACTTTTTCAGCCGGTCAATTTAGAACCGCTTGAGTTGGACACTTGAAATTTGATAGAAATTTAATTCAATCCTTGCAGAATATCTAAAATAAATTTTAAACGCCCGGCGCCCCAAAAAAACCCTGAACAAACATTATTTTGCAATTTTCAAAAATATTGTTTTCTGATAAAAGAAAATTTTTATAGTCCGCTTCCTCAGCCTACCAATTTCAATCCGCTTGAGTTGGATACTTAAAATTTGGCAAAAGTTTAGTTTAAACCTTGCATAATATCTGAAATAAATTTGAAAAAATCGTGAACATACTTTTGCAATTATTTTTTTAAATATTGATTTCTGGATAATAGAATATTTTTATAGTCCACTTCCTCAGCCGTTCAAATTCAAACCGCTTGATGTGGACACTTGAAATTTCACAGAAATTTACTTCAAACCTTGCAGAATATCTGAAATAAATTTCAAACTTCTCAAAAAATCCTGAACATATTTTTGCAATTTTCAAAAATTTTCCGATAAGTAATTGAAAATTTTTATAGTGCACTTTCTCGGCCTCTCAATTTCAAACCGCTTGAGTTTGAGAGTTGAAATTTGAGAGATTTACTTCAAACCTTGCCTAATACCTGGATTAAGTTTAAAATTCCCCAAAAAGTGTTGAACATACTTTTCCAATGTTTGAAAATATTGACTTTTGACAAAAGAGATTGTTTATAGTCAACTTCCTCAGCCTGTCAATTTCAAACCGCTTGAGTTCAAGACTTAAAATTTGACAGAAATTTACTTCAAACCTTGCATAATACATGGAATAACTGTCAAACTCCTCAAAAAATTCTGAATAAACTTGTGCAATTTTTGGAAGTATTGATTTCTGATACTAGAAATTTTTTTTTAGTCCACTTCCTTAGTCTATCGATTTTTAACCGCATGAGTTGTAAACTTGAAATTTGGCAGATATTCACTTCAAACCTTGCTTACATGGAATAAGTATTAAACTTCCCACAAAATTCTGAACATATTTTTGCAATTTCCTAGAATTTTAATTTCTGATAATAGAACATTTTTATAGTCAACTTCTTAAGCCTGTCAATTTGAAACCGCTTGAGTTGGAGACTTGAAATTTGGTAGAGATTTACTTCAAACAAAACATTTATAAAGCCTGCGAAATTACATTCAAACTAAAAAAAAAATGAATATACTCCTTCGAATTTTGATAAAACTGCCACAGCTTGCCAATTTGGAGAAAATAGTCTTGAAAATATAAAGATTTCCTGGAATCAATTCAAAAATCCGGAGAATAAATATTTTCAGTCCATTTTCTGGACAAAACAAAGTGTCCTTATCACTCAAGCCGGACAACAACAGATTCATGCCACGTCCCACTTTGATATTCGCCCGGACAAAAAACCCCTGATTGAATTACACTTGTACAAAAGTGAAACAAAAGACATGTCCGGGAAGTTTTTTCTTTCGTGAAGGTAACTCGATTTGGCTTTGTGTATACGAACCCTTGTTTGCAGGTACAAGGGACAAGGGATAGTGTCCATTAAAATTTAATTCGGACGCACTAGTTAATTAATAAAGAGTTCATATGCCCTCCCGCGGGGGTAGTTTTTCCTGTTTGCGCCAATTTCCACACACCCTGGCTAATTGCAAAATGAATAAAAGGAGCGCGCAAGATAATTTATTAAATTTGCGCCATGGTGGCCGAAAATTAACCAGTAATTTTTAGTCCGCCATTTGGCTAGAGTGGAAATTGGTCTCAACGGCGTCATAGATAATCAGACCTAGTATAAAAAGGATGCATCCCTCGGGAGCTTATCAGAGTAACAAGAACTCGGATAAACTGATAATGATTTATTTACATGTAATTTCCAATTGACCCAGTCATATTTGTATAATCATTTAATTTTAATTTGATGCGAATTATTCATTCGGAGATCCAACTATTTATTATTGTAATAAATTGATGAACGTTGTTTTTGCTTAATGGAAATAATGCGCAATCAAACTACGCAACAAAACAAAAATCCAAACGTATATCCGGAGATGTTTTTTTAATTAAAAATGTTCTCGTCGGTCGAATCGTTAAATCTGCGGAGAAGCAAAAACTACAAAGATTCAGACAGCGGAAAGGTAATTCGAGAACAGTCAGTATTTCTCAAGGAATGAGATGTTTTTGGACTCTTTAAACGAAGTTTATTACGGCCGCGATGAAATTTATTTTGCCTTGTCATCTACTCTTTTTACTTCTCTCGCTTCCTTTATAGAGATACTTCTCCCATCTTGATCTTGGGTAAATTCATTTATTAACAACCACACCAACTGTTTGTTGGAGTTACAAATTAGATGACAAAGCGTGATTAAATTGGTGAAAACACTCCACAGAATGAGTTTGAAGTACATCTCGCTTTAAAAGCAAATTCCAAGTCTTCAAGTTAATCGGTTTGAAATTCACGTACTGAAAGAAGTTGATAATATTATTATGATTATAATGATATTTAATTTTTTTGGGGAGTTTGTGAGTTAATACAGCTTTTATGCACGGTTTGAATTAAATCTCCTCCAAATTTCAAGTGTCCAACTCAAGCTGTTTGAAATTGACAGGCTGAGGACGCTGGTTACAAATTTTTTTGATCGTCAGAAATCAATATCTTTGAAAATTGCAAAGGTTTATTCAGAATGTTTTGGGGAGTTTGAAAGTTATTCCATGTGATACGCATGGTTTGAATTGAGAGTCTGCCAAATTTCAAGTCTCCAACTCAGGCGGTTTGAAATTGGCAGACGCGAAGTGGACCATTTTCTTTATTCAAAAGTCAATATTTTCAAAATTTGCAAAAATAGATTTAGATTTTTTTGGGGAGTTTGCAACTTATTCCATAATATATAATGCAAGGTTTGAAATAAATATCTGGAAAATTTCAAGTCTCCAATTCAATCGGTTTGAAATTGGCAGGCTGCAGAAGTTTACCAAGTGTTTCTTTAATGTAAGTAAATATTTTCAAAAATTGCAAAAATAGATTTAGATTTAGGGGAGTTTCAAAATTATTCCATGTGATATGCCAGATTTGAAGTAAATTTCCTCCAAATTTCTCCAACTCAAGCGGTTTGAAATTGACAGGCTGAGAAATTTGACTATAAAAAATTCTTTGATCAAAAGCCAATATTTTTGAAAATTGTAAATGTATATTCAGAATATTTTGTGGAGATTGTAAGTTATTCCATGTATTATGCATGGTTTGGTTCAGAGGGGTCTCTCACTGCCCACAATACTCGGACGTTCTCGCTCACAATACCATGACAGTACTCAAAATACCTTAACAATACCTCACAATGGTTGGCAATACTTTACAATATCATACAGTACTTTACAGTAACGACAATACGTTGACAATACACACAGTACATACGCAGTTCCGTGTAAAGTGAGGGACGAGCGAACGCGTTTAGTCATTTACGTTACTAAGACGGTAAATAACTTTTTAAAAATTAGGAGTTAAGTCCGGAAGGGAGTCCGGTATTTCTGGACGAGTAGTTCAATGACATTTAACGATTGAGTGTCGTACATTGTTTTGTTTCATACTGTGTCGGTCTCACATTCTTACCATGAGATGGCGTCAGTCAAATCATGTAACCACTCAATAATATACCTAAATAGGTTACCTATGTTAGCAACATTTCATGTCAAGTCAAGTTATAAATTAAAACCATGAGATGGCGCCAGTTGAACCATGCTACCACAGTCACTTAGGTAATGTAGATAGGTTACTTATTATATGTTACCAACATTTTATGCCAAGTTATTTACTAAAACCATGAGATGGCGCCAACCAAACCATGTTACCAATGCAATTTCACAGTCTTTGAAATTGCAAAGTGTCATTTAGCGGAGTGGTAAAGTAAATTTGTATTACAGTCTCTGATGATGTAAAGTCTCATTTACCGGACTGGTAACCACTTTACAGTACGATATGAAATAAAATATCATACATAACCTCAAACAATGTAAGATTGATAGCTGTTTAACAATTATTATATAATTATATATATATAAGCTTTATTCGTTACCAAATATATACAAACAAAACATATAATACAGAAACTTATGTTGTTGTCTGTATAATTATACCGCAGCATGATTAGTCCTTAAAAGTAATTGCTGACAAGCTGATCTTTTTAAGGTTAATGGGGGAGGTCCATTGAGTGTAAAACCAAAAAGATCACGATCGCCATCCTTGTTTTTTTTTGCTATAGGGTTGTTTATTATTTATAACAGTTTGAAAAAAAATACTGCTAAGCAGTTTTGCCTTTATAGACCTTTTTTAGTGTTAGAAAAAAGTACAAAATGCAAGACAAAATCACTTGCGCAGATGAAAAAAACGGTTATTTAAACAAAAAAAAAGTGGCAATGAGAAAGTTCTAGAAAGTTTTCCAAGAGTCTTGCAAAAACCTGGTCAATTGAAAAAGATAACAAGAAACCACCCCCGTTTTATACTCAGTGGATGTCAACTCATCAACTAACAAGAAATCAGCTTTTCAGCATTTTTTTGTACCCCATATCGCACCGTCCAAGTTAAGGTACTGTATTAGATAGCGAGGACAAGGTAAATTTGATGGATTTGTATACAGGGTGTCCAGAAACTAGTGGTAGTAAATGATAGGACATACAGAGAAGTTTAAAATAAAGTGGGTACTTCACATACATTTGTTTTTCTATTTGGCCCGGCTTCTTTATGGACATAAAGGGTTTCTAAGTTTTACTTAACATTTCTTAAAATTCAAGCAATTTTGACATTAAATGTCAAAATGATATTTCAGGGTTGCCACAGTAGAGGTATAGAAAATTTAATTAAACTTAGAGTAGGTATATAAATTTGGTATACATAAGAAATCCAGATAGCAAAACAATTTATATGAACCCACTTTTTTTGACCGAGATTTCGACCATCTCTGTATGTCCTATCATTTATGACCACTAATTTCCATCGATCCAATTTACAAATCCAAATTACTCTTCACTTCCAACGGTGAAACTTCGATAAACGTCATTTGTTAAAATATCTGAAGGACAGATACACTTGTTTTTTCCGAAATGACCAAAAAATGTTACATTCACAACGAACAAATCAAACTAGGTACCTACTTCCTGTCAAAATTGGAAATTATTTGGAAAAATGACTGAGGACTGAATGTAACCTAAACAGAAAAATTAAATTTTGCAATTATTTATCGCAACTCATGGGTATTCACAGTGTGATTCACACTAAAATGGAAAATTCTATACCTTTCGAAATTTCGGCCGACTTCAAAAATAGTTTTTTTCAGCAACACTTATAGCACCTATTATTGTTATGTTCGGTGAATATAGAGATCCATCGCTGAATTTCTCGTATTTTTTGTGACCGCAGTCTTAGCGGTTCTGGGAGGTAGGTACTTTATATTTTCCGGTATTGAAGATTCGTGTTTTTTGTCAGAAGAATTACCGTGAAATGTAACTTGTTTTCAAAATTGTTATTTATTCAATATGAACATGAAGTCAGATGCAAGTTTTATCCTAGGTTTTATCTTTTGACTACTATTTTTGTTACCATTTCTATGATTGATCACACTTAAACATAAAACTGAGCATAGAACAGACTCTGTCTCGGACCCTTTTCATGACGTCATGACTGTCAAAATTGCTTTAAAGTTTCGTTAATTTTTTGCAACGTATTTTTTTGTTAAAAGAACCAGAAATTATCACATTTGCAGTAGTCTTCAGATGCATTATTTTAAATGGTACAAACTTATTTAGACGGAACCGTGAATTTCACTTTTCCAAAAATTATCAATGATTTTGTTGATTTACAATGGATTCAATAACTTGAAATCACTGCATTGAATGCTCTTGAATTGTTTCTATCAAAGTTGATATATCTTAAATAAAGAATAAAACGTTTGATTGGTTCACATTCAAATGTACCAAAAAAAATAATTTTCTTCCTTAAAGGGATTCTAGTTTTGCGCCTTATAATCAAGACTTGACGTGTGAGTAAAGTGCAGTGAATTGATGAAAAAATAAACACTTAGTATTTGAGCTCTACTGGTTCTGCAAAGGGAAGCACACAAGGTCGCAATACCTCACAACTACCCACAATACTTTACAATACCTCCCAGAACTTCACAGTACTCCACAATACTTTGTAATACATATCAAAATAGTCACAATACACGACAGTACTCTACAGTATTGAAAATACATGGTATCGTCACAATACTTGGACAAAATTTGGGTAGTGAGAGACCCCTCGGTTTGGTTAATCTAGGTCAAATTTCAAGTCTCCAATCCAAGCGGTTTGAAATTAACAAGCTGACGAAATTGACTATGAAACATTTTCCATTATCAGAAATAAATATTTTTCAAAATTGAAATAGTATGTTCAGATTTTTTTGGAGAGTTTGGAACTTATTCCAGGTATTATATAAGGTTTGAAGTTAATCTCTGGCAAATTTCAAGTCTTTAACTCAAGCGGTTTGAAATTGGCAATCTGAGAAATCTGACTATAAAAAATTCTTTTATCAAAAGTCAATATTTTCAAAAATTGCCAAATAGATTAAGATTTTTTTGGGGAGGTTGAAAGCTATTCCATGTATTATTATGCAAGGTTTGAAGTAACTCTCCTCCAAATTTCAAGTCTCCAACTCAAGCGGTTTGAAATTGACATGCTGAGAAAAAACTTTTTAATTGCCCCACTTCTCGCATATACAGACAACAATGAGGGTTTTTGTCCAGCCACCTCCAATGCCGCCTCATGCATCTCGTGTGCAACCTGTTGCCGCCCGAATTTATCATCTTGACGCACGCCAGTATATCAGTCGGTTGGCGCTGCTTTTTCATTTTTGCCTCTTTGCCGGACTCCATCAGCTGCAGCGTTTTTGTGCTATTCATGACCAGATCCTGAATTCTCGCCGGACCAATTCCGTCAATAGCACATTCTACGGCGATATTTTTATAAAAAGAAATCGCCAGATATAATGTTATCATATATGTCACCCTGTATATTAGTGTATATGTATATTTCGATTGAAATGTATAATATAATGAGTTTGTGCAAGAATCATTAAAAATCTTTCTTCCTAAATCTTCTGATTCTGCAATCTTAAATCAAAAATTAGAATTCTCTCTGTCAAATTTTGACAGGTTAATAGTTTTCTCAAATGGAGACCCTTTATGTGCTGGCGATGATGGTTTTTTTTTCTTTGATCTCAAAAATACGGGTTGTTGCCGATATTTTTGAAAGATGTTGAGATATCATGCCCTTATTAGCAGTATCCAATATCATTGAATAAAAAGTGTCAACCTGTCAACAGCTAGATTCTTTATTTTTTAATCAAAATTGCAGAATTGTTTATCCTTGAGTTATGAATTTTTTTGGAACGATCAAGATCTACACAGCTCAATTTTGAACTAATTTTCACCAACCATTTTCTAGAAAACTCTGTATATTTTCCTGATTATTTTGAAGTAAATTTTGTGTAGAATTCATCAGTGCAAAAATCTTCACGATATCTTTCACCTACTAATATAATAATTTATTTATTTAGCAAAGCTATACAATAGGCAAAATAATTAGATAATATACGGATATGCGCTGAATGAAGGCGTAATACAGATATAAAAATAACATATAAGTGTAAAAAGCAAATAAACAATAAAACAAGAGAAAAAAACTCTTACCTACTCTTGTAAATTGTCATTTTGGTTTGGCATTTTTCCAAACTTTGACCTGATTTTTCTTTAAACTTTTCTGAGTATATTTTTTGATGATTTTGGAAGTAAATTTGATGCTGAATCGATTGGTGAAGAGCGCTGAAGGATATCCATTCTGGTTTCCGAGTTATGTCTTTTTTTATACAAAATTGTCAGCTTCTCCAAACTTTTGACGTGATTTTTCTCCAAATCTTTCCGAAATATCCTGTAAATTTTCTTGGTGATTTTGGAATTAAACTCGATTGGTGAAGAGCGCTGACGAACATATTTTCTAGTTTCCGAGTAATGATTTTTTTTCTTAAAATTTGCATTTTGGCGCTTTTCCAAACTTTGACTTGATTTTTCCCCAAATCTTCCCGAAACACCCTGTACATTCTTTTCAGTGATTTTGGAATTAAATTTGATGCTAAATCGACTGGTGAAGAGCGCTGACGGATATATATTGTAGTTTCTGAGTTATGATTTTTTTTTATAAAACCTAATTTAGCCACATTTCCAAACTTTGACTTGATTTTTCCCCAATTCTTTCTAAGACACCCTGTATATTTTTTTGGGGATTTCAAAAGTAAATGTGATGCCTAATCGATTGGTGAAGAGCGCTGACGGATATCAGCTATTCTAGTTCCCGAGTTACGATGTTTTTTGATAAGGGGCCCGCTTGTTGCCAATTTGTGCCCATCAATATTCCCTCTACTGGAACAAGTATAATAAACCTGTCAAATCACAAGCCCTATTAATTTATTATATACGCCCAGCTATGCGGCAGCGCCCGTTTCTTATGTAACGTCAGAATTTTATATCTCGTGAATAACAATGGCTACGTGAGGCTGCATCGAATTTCGGCCCCAGCTGGCTCGTAATTTCCAGCAAAACGATCGCTGAGGATACACACACCCTGGGCCGAAACATCGTCAACCAACAGTCCATCTGCAGATACAGGACAATTAATCTCTGGATACACGTGACGCAATTCCGATATCCAATTATAGCTGAGCGGGTACGTTGTCCGTTGTATTCCCTCGGAACACCTTTGCGGCCCAACATCCCACGTATGTAGGTCGCCAAATTAAATGGAAAACTCTGGAAAAGGCCAGGTTGAATGATCGATGGCCATCGACAAGAGCCATTTGCATTTTCTCTTTGGCCGAACGACCACCCGTACCGTCGTACATCACAGGAAAAAGCCAACAAGTAACGTGGAAAAAATAAACTAGATTACGATGGGGAAAAAGATGTTACACCATTTAATGGGTGTTCGGGAATGTAAAGCTGTCGCAGCGCATGAGAGATTTATGGAGGTATGCATATTTTGCAAATGTCGATAAACACAGGACAAAACATTCATTTGTTGTTGGAGTGTTGTCGATAAAAATCTCCAGTTTAACACGCACGCGCAGTCATCAAATTGTTGCGTCTTTCTTTGTTACTTGTTGGACATTTGGTTTGGGTTCGAAATATTTTTTCAGGCTTTCTTGAAAAAATGAAAATTCCTCCAATTTATTTGTTATTTATTGACGGAAATGATGTTTGGACAAAAAAAAGTAAATAAATAAAACAGTACTTGTGACGGGAATGACGACATCACTAGTTCAAAGATACTAAACATAAGTACAAAAGTTCCTTTGAATATCAGCATTAAATAAAGGTTCACGGAAGGAAATGATGGACAAACCCAAACACAAACTTAAACCTTTCAAAAAAAAATTAAAACATTCACTTCTTTATCAAGAAAACCGCTAGATGCGGACGGGATTGACGTTTTCGACTGAAGTTTGGAAAAAATTAGTTAATCCAATGAAAAAAAATAGTAATCCACGTTACTAAGGCGGTAAATGACTTTTTAAATCACGAGTCGAGATGTTTATGGACGAGGCGACGAAGGAGCCGAGTCTGGAATTTCTAGACGAGTAGTTTAATGACATTTAACGGCTGTGTATCGTACATTGTTTTGTTTCATACTGTGATAAATTTTTTAATCGGTTTGAGGTGCTTTCTTGCCGAACTATACACTTAGAGTAGCAGTCCGCGTCATATTCTTACCATGAGATGGCGCCAGCCGAATGTCACCACTTGGGTAATAGATAGGTTAATTATGTTACCAACATTCTATGTCAAGTTATTATTCAAAATCATGAGATGGCGCCAGCCAAACTATGCTAGCAATGCAATTTAACTTCACAGTCTTTGATGATGCAAAATGTCATTTTTGGAGTAGTGAAGTAACTTGTTTTACAGTGTCTGATGATGTAAAGTGTCATTTACCGGACTGGTTTTGGGTTCGGTGAATGACACTTTACGGTTCAGTATGAAATTGTATGATTGTGATCGTACATTACAGCAAATATTTCCAAAACTATTAGATATGGAAAAGTTGTGTATAACTTTTTTTATAGATGAGAAAGTTTCCTATAACTTTTACTTGAAGACTTTGATCGTCATTTTGATTTATTCAAAAATTTTACCTCATTAGACTTAATGAAAAATATTTCAACAGCCAGGTATAAAGTTTGACGAACAACTTTATATGGCCGTTTTTGAATAAAAAAAGATTTCCCAGAACTTTTATTTGTAAAGTTTTTTGTAAAGTGAACGATTTTTCTTATTTGGAATACCAATTTTTCACACAATAAAATTTAAAAAAATAAAAATGAAATCCGCAAATTTGAGTAAAATTTACCCAAAAATGATAAAAACTTTTTTTAACTACTAAAAGAGAATGGACCAAGATACAAAATTAATGAAGTTTATTCAAAGAAATGAAAATCCATAATAAAACTGAAATTAAATGTAGTAAAAATGTTTACCAACTTTTAATGCAACAAGAAAAACTTAAAACGCAGTATTGACTAAAAAAAAACATTATAAACATAGCTAAATTCAGTTAAAATTGAAAAAAAATCCTTACAAATAAAAACTTCATCCGCAAATTTGAATTAAAGAAATAAAACACGCTCGAAACTTTTTTAAATTACTGAAAAGAGGATATAGAAATAGATACAACAAAATTGAAATAACTAACTTTGGCAAGCTGTGATTTTTAAACGGAGTGAGATTTTGGCTTCAGATTTTAATCAAGTGGAGTTTGAATCTTCCTCCCTTGAAAAATGTTCGACTCAACCCCAGAAGTAAACTACAATAACTACGACGATTTTTTGAAAAATGCCAAACCAAAAAAATTTCGAAATTCCATAACTTAATTGGCAAGCTTTAATTTTTAAACGGATTGTAATTTTTGCTTGAAATTTGAATCAAGTGGAGTTCAAACCTTCCGTCATTGAAAAATGTTCGATTCAACCTCAGAAATCAACTGATAAAATTACAACAAATTTTTAAAAAATGCCAAACCAAAAAAAATCCGAAATTCCATAACTAACTTTGACAAGTTGTAATTGAGTCTTTATCTTGTCTTTTATTATCAAAATCTCGATCAAAATGGACAAATTTGTCAAAACTACCTCAAAATAATCTTCTGGTTAACGAGTTATAGAAACATGATGACCGTCTTAATAGTTCTGGAATTGCCAGCGTGAAACTATCCAGAAAATTATAAAATGAAACTAAATCATCAAATTCACCAATCGCAGTAAAAACAACAATCAAGGACAAGCTAACCATCATAACATTACACATTTTTAGTGGTCGTCAATGCCCGGTTACGATTTCTTTATGACCTATTATAATATTACGATTCAAATTAAAATCTTAGCAAGTGAAAATGTTTCAATAAAATTTATGTCGTAGTAACATAACTTGATTCGGGTCTTTAGGCAGGCTCGAAATATTATTCTGTAGTGGCGACCTCTGTTACTCATCACGTTAAGATTGCACCCATGACGTCACAAGTTTTAGGCGCCTATTCGCAATAATATCGAATTACCGTTACATCCCAGAAATAACTACAGGCCAAAATATGGACTGTGAAATGACACAATTCCTATATAACTTTCTTATAAATGATGATAAAGGGTTGATTCAAAAGAAAGAATTCAAAGCAAAACAAAGCCAATAAATATGCAAATATTTTTTTTTTTTAGTGAATGACAAACCAAAGATCTTACTTATTCACTTATTCTAAATTGAAAATAAATGGAAATCTGGCGAATAAGACTATAAAAATATCTCCATCGAATGTGACACAAATCAAAAGCACCGTAATGCTCGGCCATTACATGCGACGTCTGGAAAAGGTATTCCCCGTAATATCTATTACGATTTTTATCCAGAACGTGGGGGGATTTATTTATCGGAATTTGGAAAGCGCATATTTCACGATTCACGAACGAAAAGTGCATTTGCCCGAATGAATATTGCGACAGACAGGCCAAAAAGTTTGCGATTCCCGGAAATCCCATTCAACTTTAATTAGCCATTCGTCGACTAGAAAATTATATAAAACTTTTTGCCAAGTCTATGCGGTTCGCCGCGGGGTGCTTCTCAACTTTAACACACTCTGTAACTAGTTTCGGCCGACTTGCAAGTGTTGCAAATAATTGTGAAACATCCGGACATTAACGACGTAATTAAAAGGGGAAATTGAGTCTGTTTTTATCTGGCTCGAAGGACCAAACGATATTTTGGTGATTTTCTTGGGAACGGTTCGTCGCATGGCAAATTTCATCGAACTGTCACGTTCATGGTTAACTTTTAAAATAAAAAATATGCTTTTTTAGTGATTTTCTCAAAAAATGTCAACTTCATGGAAAATTTAACATTCGCGAAAGATATATTTTGATCTACAAAAACTTTCCATTAATTTGTCCTTCAAAATCAACGGTTCAAGAAAAAATTTACATATTGTGTTATATTTATCCGGCTCGGACCAAAAACTCTTATTTGAGCAATTTTCCTGAAAACTGTTGGTCACATGAAAAAGTTTATTAAACATAAAAGATGCAGTTTGATGAGGCCTACACAAAAATGTTCCTTTGATTTTTTTTTCACGTTCACGGATAACGATTTAAACTAATAAAATATGATTTTTTTCAAATATGTACTGTCAACTTCTCGGTCAACTTTATAAAAAAATTAACGCATGCATGCACGAAAGATAGATTTTGATGAAATCTACAAAAACTTTCCATTTTTTATCTAAAATCAACGGTTCAAGAGAAAATTGTCGAATGGTATAATATTTATCCGGCTCGAAGGACCAAAATTTCGTATTTTGCCGATTTTCTTGAAAACAGTTGATCACATGAAAAGGTTTATAGAACATTTGATGAGACCTGAAAAATGTCTTTTCAACTTTTTTTGACACATTCACGGTTCACGTTTCAAATAAAAAAATATGTTTTTTCTGTGATTTTCTCAAAAACTGTCAACTTGAGCATAAAAGATATATTTTGATAAAATCTTCAAAAACTTTCCATATTATGTTTATCCATATTGGCTCGAAGGTCCAAAAATAAGTATTCTGTTGATTTTCTTGAATACTGTTTGTCGCACGAAAAAGTTCACGAGGCGTAAAAGATGGAGCTTGATGATATCTACAAAAATCCTATTTTGACTTTTTCCGTAAAGTGTACGGTTGACTTCATAATTGAAAAGTTATCTTTTCCAAGTGATTTTCTCAAAAATCATCAATTTCATAGAAACTTCAACATACATAAAAGATAGATTTTGATGAAATCTACAAACTTCCCATTCATTTATCCTCTAAAATCAACGGTTCAAGAGAAAATTGACAATTTGTATTATATTTATCCGGCTCGAAGGACCAAAAATAAGTATTTGGCTCGGTATTATTGAAAATTATTTGTCGCTCAAAAAGTTTCTAAAACATGAATGATGGAGCTTGGGATGACTATATATTGGACGTTATTGGTTGTCGTAAGTTATAGGCTAGATTTGATCGTTGACAAAGGTTTTTCCAAAGGGTTTGTGAAGGGCGTAGCCCATATAAAATACAGCAAATTTCCTCCTCTATTTAATGGATGTACGGTCGCTACATTATCTTTAAGGGTTTGAGAGTTATTGAGGAAAATATGGGATGAGAGCTTGATGACATTTAAAAAACTGTTCTTTCATCTCGAGAACCAGAATTCAGGAGAAAATGGATACATTCGTTATCCGGCTCGCAGGACCAAAAATGTTTAGCCATTATTCTCAAGATTAGATCGTTATGGAAACATTTCGCGGCAGCAATCAGAACGCACAGGAGGCGGTTTATTGAATAAGCTAAGACTGAAGAAGTGCCAAATTAAATTTTTGCGGTCCTTCCGGCAAGAGAACGTCGTTCAGCGTTCCTCTTTTTCCTGCCAAACTTTCGTTTAATTATCCGATGTAAAAATTAATTGCGAGCCACTTCTGGGGGCGGACGGAACGTGCTTGTTAGACAATCATTTGGAGCGGCTCTTCAGCCTTGTTCCGACCAAATCGAGGGTGGGGAGGCATAAAGACTGGTTTGTTTTCGCTTTGCGATTTATTGCCGATCAATTATCATTATTTTGCTAGATTTTTCTCCTGTTGTACCCACGTTATTATCGATACTATCTTCAGGGATGCTTGTGCAGTGGCAGTTAAACTGTTTAAGGAAGAAAGCTGGCTCACCACCGAGGGGACGAGCTTTGTTTTATCTTGGTGATTACATTTTATCTTTGTGAACATGCACAAAATCCTTTTTAAACGTCGTTTTTGCGGCTTAACATGTACGTCAATCGATTGTGGCGGCTGTTAATTTTGCTCGTGTGTCAACCCCATTGGGAACGTAACATGTGCCCGCGAAATAAGCCAAGAAAATCCCCAACAATAACCCTCGAGTTGTAACAGTACCCAAAGGGGTGCTAATTAAGTGTCTGAGTTGAGTGATATTCAGCGACGCGATGACACTTATTTAAAACAAGGGGCCTCGATTCATACCACGTTTTGCTTTTGCGTTTGATATTCTTCCCGCGACAAAAACCGCTCCTGTGTGATGGCAACAAAGGGGTTTTTTGCTCGTTTCATTGCACTAATACAGACGATCAAAATTTCAATTTGAAGAGTATTTAATTTACTATTGAAAGGTTTTTTTGTTTGTTCTTATCGGATCAATAATGACATTGTTATGGGTTTGCCACGTCAGCAACCATTACTCTGGTATTTGTCAACCAATTTTGACGAATAAAAAATGGTTTTGTGGAGATTTTTTTTCGAATCGAGCCCAAATTAACAGTGGTAGTGCAGTTTGGATGTTGCCACGTCAGCAATCGTAACTTTCTTATTTGTCCACCGATTTTGAGGATTAAAAAAACCATTGTATAGAAGAAAAGGAAAGGAACTTCAAAATGGATAAACAGATGACACTTTCCAAAAGGACATTCCAATTCCGGTGAATACGACATAAAATTTCCCCATTCGTTCCGTTCAAATAAAGCTTTTGTGTGCCTTGTCCTGATAACGGTCAAACAGATTTAACCAAATGAACTAAAATAATGAAAATCCCCGCAAAATTGTCTGCCGACTAATTAAGCCAACAAAAGCTGCTCGCGTTCTCTCTGACATCGATGGCGCCTCTGTTCTCGTCAAATCCATCCGGCTCTCAAAATATTTCCTAGTGTTTACACTAGTGTTGTGACAGTTAATTAAATTTATTGTAGCAAGCTAATTAAAATGTTTCAATTATTGAGACAACAATGCTGTGGCGTTAATTTCCTGCTCGTGCCGCGTCAGCAGACAATAAAAACCTATAATACTTGCTGAATTTATGCTGCAAATATAGAAAATTAAATTTCAATTAATATAGTTTTTTGTTTATCCTTATCGAATCAAAATGGTCGATGTTATGGAAGTTTGAACATTGCCACGTCAGCAACCATAACCCCGTTATTTGTCAACCGATTTGAACGATCAAAAAATCGTTTTTAAGAGGATCAGTTAATTAGATTTAGTGTAGCAAGCTAAATAAGAGAATGAATCCGACGTGGCGTTAATTTCGTTCTCGCTCGTGCCACGTCAGCAACACCAATAAAAACCTATAGTGCGTATTAGTCCTGCTAAATTTATGCTTGGGTCTTTTCCTGCGGGAAAAGTGAGTTCGGTACGTGTCCAAAGCCCCACAGGAATCGTTTACCTGCTCCGACGACTGATTGGGAATGGCTGCGTCTTGTTCGTTTTGCAATAATTTCTTGCTTCGCTAATTTCGAGCGTTTTGGACTCGCATCATTTTATATTTACGGCTCGTGGGGATTAGCGGCCACGTTCGTTATCCCCACTTCGAAACGTTCGGACAATTTAATTGGATATCGAGATAATGCCGCCGAAATTGCATCAAATCCGCTTAAATGGGAAAAAAGTTATTGGAATAAATAGCGGCCCTTACCTGCTGCAGCAGAATTATGAAGCAGGCGCTCGAGCGGAAATATGAACAATGAGGAGAAAATGAGAGTCCCCTAAGCATTTGTAATTAAGAGAGATAAAGAAGGATAAATCTTGGCGCTCCGTCTGAACAAGAGGCCAGGATTAGTTTTTGCCAACGCAACGATATTAACGAACTCATTTGTCTGACTGACTGCCTGCTGCTATTGCTATTGCTGACTATACATGTATATTCCGGGGTCGATAGATAGCCTATAACCGTATATTGCGGGCCCGGATGTGTCCCGTGGGATTCGGTATGCATTTACTTCTCCGCCACAGAGACAGACAAATGGTCGTATTTTGCTTTTCAGCCGACAACTTGAGATACCACCTGAAGGGCTGCACGACTTTGATAACTCTCATTCACATATAGAATATATCAAAACTACTTCAAAGCATCTACAACGAACCGGTTCTTTGATCAGCAATCATAACTTCTTTGTATGTCAATTGATTAAGATGACCAAGCGACCACTCTACAGAGAACTTAATTTTGTATTGTATGCCTGTTTGTTCGATCAAATCGCATCAAAAACAACGGTGTTATTGAGGTTTGAATATTGCCACGTCAGCAATCATAACTTCCCTATTTTTGACAGTTGATTTAGATGATAGAGCGACCACTTTATAACAGACTTGGTATTGGTATGGGTGGGGGGAGCAAACCACTGCTCGGCGACTAGGCCTTAAAGGCCCTTTTCGCCAACCCCAAGACCTAGTTATTATTTGAACGGGACCAATTAATTTAGGCTATTATTATAATACTGCAGTCTATACTCAGTAACGTTAGCCAGTGAGAGTACCACTAAATGTCGAACAGAAAAAAATCCCTCTCACCTCGGGACTCGAACCCGATCACCGCGAACTACCTCTCCGGTGACTTTTGTCTCGTGGCGCCTTAGACGGCGCCTTAGACCACTAAGCCACCTAGTCGCACCTTAAAAAAAAATAGACTTGATTTTGTATTGTATGATTTTTTTGTTTGTTCGAATTGCATCAAAAACAACGGTGTTATTGATGTTTGAATGTTGCCACGTCAGCAATCATAACTTCCCTATTTGTCAACCGATTTAATCGATTAAAAAATCATTTTAAAAAAGATTCAATTTTGTGACTGATGCTTTTTTGTTTGTTCAAATCGCATCAAAAACAACGATTTTATTGGGGTTTGGATTTTGCCCCGTCAGCAATCATAACTTCCTTATTCGTCAACCGATTTAGGCGATCAAAAAACCGTTTCAAAGAGGATTTTATATATTGGATTAGCTGCATTTTTGTTTGTTCAAATCGAATCAAAATCAAGCGTGTTATTGAGTTTTGAATATTGCCACATCAGCAATCATAACTAGTGCTGACAAAAACCGAAAAAAATCAAAATCGATTAATCGGTTTTCAACGAGGTTTTCAATAAAATCGGTTTCGGTCAAAATTGATTAACCATATACCCTTTCAAAACCGGTTAACCAATTATCCGATAACCGGTTAACCGAAAACAGATAATGTATAGGTAATGGTTTTTTGGTTTTATTCAAAATCGCGGTTGGTTAACCAAAAAATGGGTTCCGGTTGCCAGCACTGGTTCTCTCTTATTAATTATTTATGGAGATTCTTTAATGCGATCTAATTCTGTGTAATGCAAAGTAATTCACCTATCCAATACTCGGTAATAAAAGGTAATACCGAGTAATTCTAAGTGATCCACCTTGATGCAGCGTAATGCTATGTGATTTCGTGTAACGCAAAGTAATTCACGTACCTAATGCTGAATGATACAAGGTAATGCTCAGTAATTATGCGTAATTCAACGTAATGCAGCTCAACGCGATGTAATTCCGTGTAATGCAAAATTATTCTCGTCCTAATGCTCGATAATACACAGTAGCCTAGTTTATACCGACAACTTGGTCCGCGGACCAAGTACCAAATTCGGACTATATCCGAACCAAATATTTGGTTCGAATGGTGTAAACAGTTGCGGAATAAGCTGGTCCGCTCTTGGTTCGGTACTCGCCAGCAAGTGTACCGAACTAAATTTGGTTCGATCTGGATCAAAATTATGAGGTTATGTTGATTGTTATTATTGTGAATTGTGTTGGTTCTGAGTTTCTAAGGCAATCTGAGCGTACTTACTCATGTTTTTTTTGGTTACGAATTGTGTTGATGAATAATTTCGACTTGTTTTTGACATTTGACGAATTGCGGGCGTACACATTTAGTTCACGTGTTGCAAGACGGTGTAAACGGGCAGGAAGCAAGCATTGGTCCTACCGTACTA
This sequence comes from Orchestes rusci, assembly GCA_958502075.1. Lineage (NCBI taxonomy): Eukaryota > Metazoa > Arthropoda > Insecta > Coleoptera > Curculionidae > Orchestes > Orchestes rusci. The sequence continues at coordinate 20,509,086 of OY293310.1, read as the reverse complement.
TCCCCACCAGCTTGGTCCTATCGGACCGAACTAAACGAGTTATCGATGTAAACTAGGCTAGTAAGTGATGAGTAAATCTCCGTAATGCGATATAATTCCGAGTAATGCAAAGTAATGCACGCACCTAATGCTGAATGACACAAGGTAATGCGTAGTAATAATACGTAATTCACCGTAATGCGATGTAATTCCGTGTAATTCAAAATTATTCACGTCCTTACGCTCGGTAATATAGAGTTAGTGACAAGTCATGATTCTCCGCGATGCGATGTAATTCCATGTAATGCAAAGTAATCCACATATACCTAATGCTCGGTAATCCATGGTAGTAATTCACGGTAATGCAGCGTATTGCAATGTTATTCCGTGTAATGCAAAGTGCGTCATGTATCTAATGGTGAATAATACGATAATGCTCAGTATTTATGTGTAATGCGATGTAATTCGAAGTGAATCACGTACCTAATGCTCGCTATAATTCAGAGTAATGCCAAATAATTCTGCGTCAAAGTCAAGCCAAATAGATTGACACACTTATATTTTGGCTTTTATGTTTATACCTATGCCAATGAATATTTTTGAAAATCCACAATAGCGTTTTTTGCAAAGGATAAAATGCTGATTCTAGATTTTCAAAAATCGTTTCAATCGGTCAAATAGTTTCAGAAATATTCGTCCTCGAAGTTAGACCAAAACGAATGGACACACTCATATTTTGTCTTCTATACCTACGCCAATGAATATTTTTTTAAATCCATAATAGCGTTTTTTATGAAGGATATAATGTTGATTTTGAAATTTCAAAAATCGTTTAAATCGGTCAAGTTGTTCAAGAATTTTTCGTCCTCAAAGGTAGAACAAAAAAAAATCTCTCATGTTTTGGCTTTTATATCTACGCCAATGAATTATTTTTGAATATCCACAATAGCGTTTTTTTGTAAAAAATGGAATGCTGATTCAAAATTTTCAAAAATCGTCAAAATCGATCAAGTATAATTTCAGAAATATTCGGCCTCAAAGTTAGAACAGAGTTGTGCGTTCGCAACACTGATCGTTGTTTAGATCGGTGGTTCGCAATCATAACCTCCTTCGTTATTTGTCAACCGATTTAATCGATCTAAAAACTAATTTAAAAAGGATTGCATTTTGTATTGGATGCTTTTTGGTTCGTTCAAATCGCATCAAAAAAGGTTTCAAGTTTCAATATTTCCACGTCAGCAATCATAACTTTCTTATTTATTAACCGACTAAAAGGCGATTAAAAAACCACTTTAACGGGGATTTGATTTTGTATTTGATGGTTTTTCGTTCGTTATTGCGTTTTTAATATTGCCACGTCATCAGTCATAACTTCCTCACTTGTCATCGGATTTAATCGATTAAAAAAACATTTTAAGGAGGATTAATATTAGATTCGGTGCTTTTTTGTTTGCTCAAATCGAATCAAAATCAACGGTGTTATTGTGTTTTGAATATTGCCACGTCAGCAATCATAAGTTTCTCATTTGTCAACCAAGTAAAAAACCAATTTATAGAGTGGATTAACATAAAGAATATGAAAACTACTTCAAAGAGTCTACAGTTTAAATTATGAACTGGTTCTTTGATCACGACAAAGGCCATCAACTTTATGTCATTCTAGAACGACGACAAGACACGCGAGCCACAACATGCATTTAAAAAAAAAATGCCAAAATGAGCCGCATGTAACAAGATTCGGCAATAAAAGTATTTTTAAAATTCGCCGCTCTCCACTCCCGGACAAGCCATAAATACTTGTGTCACATGTGAAACTGAAACTGAAGTTATTTACTGGCGACTGTTTATAAATGACGTGTTTATTAGTTTTTTCGGCTCCGCAATATGACGGATTAAATTGACGTTAATTTTCCCTTGTATCGATCCACTTTTGTAACTGGATCCGTCACGATAGCGATTTTGTGACCTGAATAACGAACTAGTCCGAAAAGCACATTTCGATCAATATTTCTTCGATCGTCATCAGGTGTTGATTGAATTTTTATGCATGGACTACTTAACCCAATGACATCAACCAAGTTCAAATAAACATAGTCACAAATAACATTTTGGAAAAAAATAATTTATTTTATTGTTTTTAAAGCAAAAACATATGGAAGATTGAATTGGCGAAGCATCACAGATAAGCAGCTTAAAAGTTAAATGGGAAATGGGGTCAAGGAGTCGATCCTATTGGATTTTCTGATTGTCGAATTGTTTTTGTTCTCAAATAAAATAAATTCCTGAAAACGAATATTTGAACAAGCGAATAAAACAAAAATTACGGACACACAATTAGTTGATTGATTGAGTGTAATCGGACTACAATGGAAGGGGTAACGTCAATGATGACATGCTGCAACGTTGCCAACTCCACTAAATATTGATTTATTTATGTTGAATCAATATCAGCAAAATTTCCAATCTCGACAAAACCCCTCGGCCGCAAAGCCGAGCTCATCAAACTGATTGGAAATGCTCTCTTGGGTTGAAAATATTTGATTCGAGTATCAATCCATATCGGGGCAAATAAACCTAAATATTTAAGCAAACTTATTCAATATGTATCGCATTTCCATTCCTCCGTCGACCACTTATCCAATATGGTTCTCCCGCAGCGCGATATCACTGTACCCTCTAAAACTTCCATTATATTACTCTTGGAATGTGTCCGACTCCATTACCAGATTAAAAAAGAGCTCGGGCTAGCTTCGTTGGAATTCCCTTTCCTTTGTCGACGACGGCCATTCGCTCAACTCGCCCCCCGCCGCCCTCGCGCTGCAGCCCCATTCTCTTTTCCACTTTCCACCGCCCCCACACCCATCCAGGTCCCCCGAGAGTGTGCGACCCTTTTGCAAATACAGACTTGTAGAAATGTCCCGATTGTGTTACCATTAACATCATAAAAATCACTGTCTATAAAAAGACAAAATAAATAAATTTATCTGATGGTTTAGTTAATTTAACCCGAACGCCTATAGCAAAACCAATTTCCCATGTCCACAATACTCGTCCATATACGTAGAAAGTAAAAAATCAGTATCCCCATAATAAAATGGGTAATAGTCAAGCCGTAAACCTCTCCCGCTTGGCGACACACAGCTTTATTGTAACCATAAAAAAGATCTCCGATCTTTTATGACTTGTTGCGGCTATAAAATATGAGAGAGTGTATACAAAATGCAATTTTCCTTTCAGGGCCGTTGCAATCGAGAAAAACCGCCGTGCAAATACTTCCACCCGCCGCAACACCTCAAAGATCAGTTGCTGATCAACGGCAGAAATCATTTGGCCTTGAAAAACGCCCTCATGCAACAGATGGGTCTCACTCCTGGACAACCTCTCGTTCCTGGACAAGTACAAGCGGTGGTAAGTGAACGCGCTTTAGACTAATAACCCTAAGGAGACACTCATGACTTTGTTAATTGTCATTTTTTGTATGTGAAGCGACATATCAAATGAGGGTAGTTTTCTCCAACTTAATCCATGGTGTGAACATTTTTCCAAAAATAGGTTATGCACCGTTCTTGAAATTTTGATAACTTCTTCATTTTCAATTTTTTTGATATAGTGCGACATATCAAGTAAGGGTGTTTTTTTCTAACTAGGACAATGGCGTGAACATTTTTGCGAAAAATTGCACCGTTCTTGATATTTTGCCAACTTTTTTATTTTACATTTTTCTGATATAGTGCGACATTTCAAGAAAGGGTAGTTTTACCCAAACAAGACAATGGTGCAACCATTTTTTCAAAAAATGCACTGTTCTCGAGTTTTTGTCAACTATATTATTTTTAATTTTTTTGATAAAGTGTGACATATCAACTCATTGTAGTATTTCCAACTGAGACAATGGCATGAAAATGTTTCCAAAAAAATGCAAATTTTTACAACTCTTTTATTTTCAATTTTTTTGATATAGTGCGACATATCAAGTGAGGGTAGTTTTTTCTAACTAAGACAATGGCGTAAACATTTTTGCAAAAAATGCACCTTCTTGAGTTTTTGACAACTTTTTTATTAGGGTAGTTTTTTCCAACCAAGACAATGGCACGACATTTTTTTAAATCGTTTTTCTATTTTTTATGCGATTTCTGATTATTTTAAAATATTTCATTCACTTTTGTGCTGCTTCCAGTGATTTAATAATCAAATAAAATTATCAGAATAATAGTGAAAATATATTGAATAAAACCGCACTTCCAACTTTTTGATGTAAGTCGATCAAACCCACATTAAAGGTATATAAGAATATATCACAAATTGAAAAATACAATAAATTGTAAACAGAGAAACAATCATTTGAAATGTACAAAAAATATTATTTAGCATACAATAAAATTGAAAAAAAGCTGCTATAAAATGGACCTTTGAAAATAAAAAAAGCGGAGTAGAAGGAGCTATAAGAATTAAAAATTAAATAGAATAATAACAATCACTTAACTTTACCTAAATAAATCGAGAAGAGTGAACATATCACAAATAATAATAATAATAATAATAATGATAACAAAGTAAATTATCAACTTTGAAAAAATCATCTGAAATGTTTAAGACATAGTAGGTACAAAACAAAATGAAAAAATCACCGATCTCAAAATGTTGTCAACTTTGTTATTTTCAATTTTTTTAATGTAGTGCCACGTATCAAGTAAGGGAAGTCTTCTCCAACTTGAACATTTTTCCAAAACAATGCATCATTCTCGAGATCTTGCCCACTTCGTTATTTTTCATTATTTGATATAGTGCGAGATATCAAGTAAGGTAAGTTTTTTCCAATTAAGATAATGGTACAAAAATTTTTTCAAAAAAATGCACCGTTCTCGAAATTTGGACAACTTTGTTATTTCACGATTTTCCAGTATAGTGCGACGTATCAAGTAGGAGTAGTTTTTTCTAACTAAGACAATGGCACAAAAATTTTTCCAAAAAAATGCAATGTTCTCAAAATATTGACAACTTTGTTATTTTAGAATTTTTTAATATAGTGTGACATATCAAGTAAGGGTGGTTTTTTCTAACCAAGACAATGGCGTAAACAACAAAAAGACACCGTTCACCGAGATTTTACCAACTTTTTTAATATATATATTTTTTTTGATATAGCGCTAATTTCAAGTGAGGCTAGTTTTATCCAACGAAGGCAACGGCGTGAAAAATGTTTAAAAAAAAATACATTCATCTTTTATCTGATAATAATATACGTCTCCTTTGGGTTATCAGTCTACGGTACGCGCATGTCCGGCTTGGTGTCAGTTGCGGTTGTATGCGTAGTTTGTACTAATTTTGTGTTGGTTTTCTTGAGGTGGAACAGCCAAATGACAGTTTACTACCCTTCACCTACTTCCCATACTTGTCCATAGACGAGCAGTATGCCTTGATGGTAATTTATTTGCTTCTTATCAGTTCTGCTTGATTATTTGCTTTCGCTGACAAACCCCCCGGGGGATGGGGTGGGTTAATAACTCTGGCTCTTGTCAATTTCTATGTGATTCCGATACGAGATTGAATTAAATGATAAAGCGTGGTGGAGAAATGGGAAGATTTTATCGCTTGTTTACGAATCGGGAACTGTTTTCATAATGGGGTTGTCTATTTGTGTTCTTGGAACTGGACAAATTGTCTCTTGTTTTTGATGGATTGTAATTTCTATGACTGTATCATGTAATTCGATTGACCAATAAACAGCAACTTGATCACAGGGGGTCTAATACACAGAAAACTACCCCAATCCCCAAACTCCCGCCCAATCTCCCCAAACTGCTTGATTTGCTTAGCATGCCGCTTGTTTGTAGCCGAGAAACTTCCATCGAGAATTTCTGGCGGACTAGTCAAAAATGTTCCACAAACTTTTACTCAATTAAGAAAATAACTCTTCCCTGGCAAAGGAAATCTATTCTATATCCAATTAAATTTTAATTGCCGTGTCTGAGCTAATCCATTAAAAGTCTGAATAAATGAAACTCCTTTTACGTTATTATGAGTCCGAACAGGAGTTGTCGATGATTTAGATTAAAGTAAAACATTAATTGAAGTTGATTTTGCAGGCCGCCAATCCGTACCTGACGGGAATGCCCCAAGTCGGCAGTACCTACAGTCCGTACTTTGCTCCTGGTCCAATAATGCCCACGATAATGCAGGATCCCACAGGAGTGGGGTCCCCCTTGGGCGTGGTACCACAAACTGTGGTTACACAACAAAAGATGCCCCGGTCAGACCGGTTAGAGGTACGTTTTCTACATATATATATAAACATATACATACCGCGTCCGATTATCGCTTATATTATTTGCCTTTATAATATCTAATACTGTGCACGTCCTTTATGTTACAATTTATCTTTTATTATTTCTTTTTTTTTGTTTTTATTTCGCAGGTTATTTTTAGTTTTGTCGGGGCGATTAAATAGAGGTAAATAACACACAGCCCCCAACACTGACTAACACTCTAGTTCACCCCCACCCCGTAACCCCCAAAAGCTAACCAAATTTAGCCACACTAGACTTATAGTAGTTTTAGTCCTGTTTTCCTTGTACATATTTAGCTGTAAATATTTCTAGTACATCCTGCAGCACCTGTAACTTTCTATCGATCTGTGTATTCGTCATCGTGCACGGTGTGATTTGCTCAATGTAGATTTAGCTAGGCTAGCGTAGATTTGGTGCGCGGATGCGTTTATCTGCGTTGACTGTACGGGAATATCACTTGGTGGTTACTTTGGACGATTCCAGACTTTCCTAATAAAAAATTAATCATTAGTTTATTACTTTTTACAAGTTTCGTGATGATAGCTGATGTGTAAAACCACTTGGTGTGTTGCTCTGTATCATTCCAGACTCCCCTGCAGCTTTGCAGATAATTTTGAATGAAATTCAACAACTTCAATCAGTTAGTTACTCACTAGCCCATATCTTCTTATAAATTTGCTAGTTTTTATGTAAAAGTCATTTTGAAAAATCCATAGCCCATCCATCTTTATTACCAAGTTTGGTGAGAATAGCTGACGCAGAAAATCACTTGGTTTGTTGCTTTGAATCATTCCAGACTCCCCTGCAGCTTTGCAGATGATTTTAAGGAGAATATGACAACTGTTAGCAGTTGGTAACATACAATCTTCTGACAAATTCTACAATTCCTGTAAAAAAAATGTCTAATCCAGAGGATGCATCATCTTCGCATCATTATTTTGCTACCAGATCCAAGTTTAGTAAAGAGACCTGGAGCAGAAGACCACTTGGTTTGACAGCTGGACCTCTTGATTATCAACCATCTGCTCGTCTAAAGTGACTCTCCAGTCTCCAGAAGGTTCATGTCCTTTGTTTTTAGTACCACTTCAACTTGTGTGTGCACCTGGACTATTTCAGACTTCCTCAAATCTCTTCAAATTCATTTATAGTGACTCGGTTCACTAGCGACTGTTCCACAGGGACCATGACATTGCTGTAGGTACCACATCATGAAAGACTAACAATATTCGGCTATTCTTTGCGATTTTGGTCAAAGAAGCTGAAACAATAGAGGACGTTTTCTTATCTTGGACTGTTCCAGCTTCTCTTGCAGCTTTCCGGATCCATTCATAATTGGATCTGTTGAGGAATATTTCACTTTCCTTTTTTACAAAATGAGTAACTTAAACCAAGTGCTAAAAGAGACAGTCAACGTGCAAACAAATAAACGCAGCAGCCCCCCATCTATGACCTCCCCCCTCGATAGAAAGTTATCCGGAGTTGATCACGTGTACTGTTTAAATTGAAAGTCACAACCGCACGTGATCACCTCCAACTGCGATTGGGTGAAGAAAGCGACGCGACGCTGCCCCGTGTTTATGCGGGTGCGCAGCGTCGAGTTGCGCGCGCATTGGGCGCTTGCCTCATCGCTGGGTTCCGTTCTGCTGTAGGTGTGCCGTGAGTTCCAGCGCGGGGCGTGTAAACGCGCAGAGAGCGAATGCCGCTTTGCGCATCCCGCCGATTCTGTGACTGGCAACGAGGACGGCACGGTCACTGTCTGCATGGACGCAGTCAAAGGCCGCTGCAACCGCGACCCCTGCCGCTATTTCCACCCCCCTCTGCACCTCCAAGCCCAAATCAAGGCCGCACAGTCGCGGGCTAGCGCGGTATGCTACGCAGCCTTAGACAGGCTATGCACGCTAATCCGAGCCTTTGTTGTTTTTCATTTTTTGTTTTTACTTCTTATTGGTGTGTCTGTTTCCGTTTTTTTTTCCTAACCCAGTTTGATTTTTGTGTTTTGTTTTGTTTTTTATATATAGGAATTCAACCAAGATCTTTCGTATATAGACTAGAGTAGCGTCATTCATTCATGCGATCGGGTGGCCCCTCAGGTCCCACTAGTGTAGCCCCTTATTTGTGAAGCGAGCAAATCCCAATTGCAATGGCGGCTGGCTGCTATACGTCTCCCTTTGCTGTAAAAAGCTTGTCCCCTCATTATGTCATATATGGAAAACGCCAAACAACTTTGGATCTACGTCATCGTTGCCACCAAGCTCGTTGTTATGAAGTTTGCTGGTGGCCAAATTTTGGTCACCAGCAAATCACATAATAATTCGCTTGGTGGCAATTATGACGCTTATCGAAAGTTGTTTGTCATTTGCTGTATATAGTTAGCCCCTCAAAGCATGCCCCTTAAAGCATGCCCCTTGTCCTTGTCCTTTGCTCCCTTGAACCGTACAGTTACACTTACTACGATTCTTGTATTTAATTAAATGGGGCAAGGTAAGTTGAGTGTATGACATGAACGCCCAACGCACGGCAGTCAGTGTTGTCAAGTCGTATTCTGCTTTCTCACCGTATCTGCCATGAAAGGCACGATATGGCAACACTGCCTATCGTGTTTGTCAGCCACTGACGTCACTGTCGGATGCGCAAAGAAATATTGTCACCCCCACAGATAATTCATTTCGCAACGTATAGCTATAACATAATTCATAATAGTTAGAGATTGAAGTGAAATGTATTAAACCAGCCAAATGAACCGATTACATATTGTAGTTTATTTTATTTTCAATGTGATGCCAATGCTATTTTACTTCTCTTTCCATTAAAAAAGTATCAATAAACTGAAATATTACAAATCAGGGATTTTAGTTTGTCCGTAGTAATGTAGTAATATATTTTATTCAAATAATACCGGACTAATATGCAATGCTACGACTTTAACTTTTTTGAGCGTATCGGTTTGGAATTTTTTTGTCCCGTTTTCTTTATAACGTTAACAAAATGAATCAGATGTGGTGGCTACAATACAGTTTTGAGTCAATATAACCTACACATTTTTCCGTTGTTCCTCTTATCCTTGAACCGGACAGTTACACTTTTATTACGGTTATTGTATTTTATAATGAAATCGGGTAAGGTAAGTGGTAAGTGATAAGTAGGGATGTCCACATGATACAGTATGCCAGAGGGTGCAGGAGCAGCTCAGTCATTGCAATCGGGATTTTCTCAAGTTGCCTTTTTAGTTCGGATTGGTCATAGGAAGTTCGTATATGTTGCTTGGATGGAGTTAAGTCGAATAATAAAGGTTGTTTGGATTTAAATCGAGAAAGTTTCAAGTTAAAAAACCACTTTTGTCTAAAATTGCAGATTTTAACCCATTGTGTTTGACGCTTGTTTATGAGAATCACGCAGTGGGTGGTTCATTGGTGGAAACTGGCCAACATTATTAAATAAATTTTGTTCGATTTGCTTCAAATAATGAGGTAAATTGAAATGAATTTTAAGGAACAAACAGTTACATAGTATATTTCAAAGTTAAAAATCAAATTTCGTTTTAATTTCCGTTATTAATAAAGCAATGAACACCCTGTACACGGTCACAAAACTTAAAAAAATACACCTGGTTTTTGTTCACTTTCACAAGAACAGTTACGCCCTCCTAGACCAATTCCTCCTACTAAATGTTGTCTAGATGCATGCAATTGGCCATTTTTTATGATGAAATTTTTATCGAGCTAGTCCAGTGAAAATCTAGCTTAAACCTTAGGCAACCTCTTGCATGTGAAAACGGCTTAGATTCAACCATCAAGAATAATCGCTATAAATGCTCCAGAACAATTTGTCATGCCTCTCAAAATGCCTGAATGTGACGGCATAAAATATGTAGCCAGATTAATGAAACATATAAATATCTCATTTGTCTAAGAGACTGGGGTCGGAGTGTGGGAAATGTCAGACAATAATCTATGGGGATGATAAAAGGGGGGATCTGAGCTGGTTAAAGCGCCGCCAAAATCAGTTGGTTATTTTAATTTATCCCCTCTCTCTCCCGCTTGGTTTTGTGCTGCCGCCCATCTACTAATAGCCCGCAACCGTACCGCCATTGCCGCAGCAGCCGACAACCGCACTGGCCGCCGCCGCAGCTGCCCTCGAGATTGGCAAGAAGAGGCCGCGCGACTCTAGCACCGCCGACACTGATTTATTACTGGTACCTTTTGCCCCCCTCACACACTAGCCCAGTGAAATTGTCGTTTGAAAAAAAAATTGGGGGCAAGCTGGGTTTTTCAGGGTTTGTCAACAACCGTCTTCCGAGTGTTAAAATAAAAATTAAGCATTTTAAAAATTGTGCTCACAACAAACTCGTCACAAACCCCTAAGCTGAATTGAAAAAATCATATGAGAGATTTTTGCACTAGATTATCTCTAGAAGTGTCCACTCTTCTCCCACTAATTTTAATTTTTATTGAAAAATTAGTTGTTGAGATAATTGATATTGATTAACGTGGTGTACTGTCAAAACATCCAACTCACATACCCTTAAGCTAAATTCAAAAATTCATATCCCCCCAACTAGTTGAGATAGCTGAGAGATTTTTCCACCAGATTATCTCTAAAAGTGCTCACTAATCCTCTTTATTGAAAAATTAGTTGTTGAGATATTTGATATTGTTTAACGTGGTGTACTGTCAGAAAATCCAACTCACATACCCTTGAGCTAGATTCAAAAATTCATATTTTCCAAACTAGTCAAGATAGCTGAGTGATTTTTGCACCAGATTATCTCTCAAAGTGTCCACTATTCACTCACCAATTTTCATTTTTATTGAAAAATTAGTTGTTGAGATATTTGATATTGATCAACGTGGTGTACTGCCAGAACAACCAACTCACATACCCTTGAGCTTAATTTGAAAATTCATATCTCCCAAACTAGTCAAGATAGCTGAGTGATTTTTCCACCAGATTATCTCTAAAAGTGTCCACTATTCACTCACCAATTTTCATTTTTATTGAAAAATTAGTTGTTGAGATATTTGATATTGATCAACGTGGTGTACTGCCAGAACAACCAACTCACATACCCTTGAGCTTAATTTGAAAATTCATATCTCCCAAACTAGTCAAGATAGCTGAGTGATTTTTCCACCAGATTATCTCTAAAAGTGTCCACTATTCACTCACCAATTTTCATTTTTATTGAAAAATTAGTTGTTGAGATATTTGATATTGATCAACGTGGTGTACTGCCAGAACAACCAACTCACATACCCTTGAGCTTAATTTGAAAATTCATATCTCCCAAACTAGTCAAGATAGCTGAGTGATTTTTCCACCAGATTATCTCTAAAAGTGTCCACTATTCACTCACCAATTTTCATTTTTATTGAAAAATTAGTTGTTGAGATATTTGATATTGATCAACGTGGTGTACTGCCAGAACAACCAACTCACATACCCTTGAGCTAAATTTGAAAATTCATATCTCCCAAACTAGTCAAGATAGCTGAGTGATTTTTCCACCAGATTATCTCTAAAAGTGTCCACTATTCACTCACCAATTTTCATTTTTATTGAAAAATTAGTTGTTGAGATATTTGATATTGCTTAACGTGGTGTACTGTCAGAACAACCCTCACATACTTTTGAGCTGGATTCAAAAATTCATATCTCTCCAACTAGTTGAGATAGCTGAGAGATTTTTTTACCAGATCATCTTTAAAACTGTCCACTATTCACTCACCAATTTTCAGTTTTATTGACAAATTAGTTGTTGAGATATTTGATATTAATTAACGTGGTGTAATGTCAGAACAACCAACTCACATACCCTTGAGCTAAGTTCAAAAATTCATATCTCCCAAACTAGTTGGGAGAGCTGAGTGATTTTTGCACCAGATTATCTCTAAAACTGTCCATTATTCACCACCAAAATTTATCACGTTGTAGGGCAATTTTAAAAAGGCCAATTTTACACTCAGTTGACAAACACTGTTTAAACCCGCTTGAACCATTTTTTTTTTCACGCTATATCCGGTGATACAATTTTACTGGTACACCTACTTTTGACAAAAACTGCCTTGCTTTGCATGTTACATTGTGATACCATGGGAAACCAATGGTTCTTTTTGCACGACACTCGTACACGCACACTATTCCAACACTTAATGGGACGGTAGTGGTTTGTCTTGACTCTACAATGGGTGGCGACCAGCTTTGTACAAATCCAGCTTACAGGTACCAGTTGCTTTTGCTAGTGCCATCATCGATGCTTGTGTATATTTTATTGAAAAAATCTTGATTCAAGCTGTCAGTCTAAAAGATGGATGTGGATCTTGATTCGTCTGTTAACAAGGTGGTTGGGTACTGTTTGCGCATGTCTACTCCTCACAATACAGTGTGTCCAAGATACAAATGTCTATCATGGGGATCTTGGATGACGATTAAATTAGAGAAAAATGCGCATTTTTAGAAAGTTGAAACTCCGAGTAGTTCCGGAGATATGCCTAAAAAACCGAAATTTGCTGATTTCGTTTTTATTTTTTTCTGACGTTATTTAAAGAGATGGAAAAACAAAAGACACTTTATAACAGCGTTGAGAGATTTTCCCTACGACTTCTTGTTTCGGAGAAAGCATTCATCAACTTATTTTTTTTATATGGCGCGTAAAAAAAGTATATCCAGTATTAAATAGCATATTCTATCACGAATACAACGATGATGATGGCGCTGAGTTTGGTGTAGTAGGCTATTATTACTCATGTTTTGAAATTTTGAATCAAATTGACGTTATTGACGATTTGAAACCTTTATTCATATACTTGGGTAGATCACTTCATATGGTAGGATTAATTAAATAAATTAGTTAAGAACTACTTACTAGAAACACAAAAACTAATTTAGATTATAGAGAATGTTCAAACAAATTGAAAAAGCACGTTCCATTTTGTAACAGAAAAAAAAATTGTAGCGACAAGACGCGAGAACAAAGTTCAAAAACACTACTATGTGTCAATAATATGGTAATGAAATTATTTTAGCATTTTCTCATCGCCATCATTTCACCGCCTACTACACCAACTACTCATTTGGAATCTAATAAAAACACATTTTTTTCAATTTGAACATTGCAGAATCATGTTGCGTCATACATCGTTTTATTCGTAATAAAATATGCTAATAAATAATAATAATAAATCAATGAAGTTGATGATGGTTTTTCCGAAACGAAACGTCGTATGGAAAATCTATCAACGCTGTTTTGTAGAGCTTGAAAAGTGGCCACAAGAAAGTTTATTTTGTTTTTTTTTTTCCATATCCCTATAAATAACGTTAAAAAAAAGAAGTCGTCAAATTTCGTTTTTTTTAGGCATATCTCCGCAACTACTCGGAATTTTAAAACTTTCTAAACGGCATATTAATAGGCTTGAAGATGCAAAATTTTTCTCTGATTTAACTATCTTCGTATCTCTTATGGTTTCCCAGATCCCCATGATAGACATTCTTATCTTGGAGACACTGTATACCAAATTCCTCAATCTATAACTGAATAAACTGAACCAGAAACCTCTTTTATCTATGAAATGTGAATTTTGACAGACGTTGTTTCATGTGGTTTGATGAAAACTGGACAAACGATAAAAATGAAACCAAGTTAACAGGTCTATCCAGATACACCTCCTCAAACGAGATTGTAGAACGAGAGCCAAACTGCTACCGGGAGTTGTGAGCATGTTGCGAGAAGATGGAAATTGGACAACCCATGCACGTTGGTGTCTCGATTCCAGCTTGAAACACTTGCTTCAGCTTGCTTTGCCACGAGGGTTAAGAATACTGGATCTCGCAACATCCTTGGCAACAACAACGATCAAAATTGTGTTATGTAGACTAACTTTTGCTTGTTGTCCGTTGTCATTTTGAGTATTTGATTGTGTTTTCGTTTCAGATGGACATGAAGTCTGTGGGGTCGTTTTACTATGATAACTTTGTAAGTTTGCTATTCTATTATGGTTAAAATGGTTGTATCAATGGTAATTTATAGGCCTTCCCCGCCGGCATGGTGCCGTACAAACGACCAGCGGCAGATAAGTCAGGCATGCCCGTTTATCAGCCCAACGCCACCACCTATCAACAGCTGATGCAGTTACAACAGCCGTTCGTGCCCGTGTCATGTGAGTATCCGAGCACCTCGCCCGCCCCACCCCCGCTCCCAACATCCGCTTCGCCTTCGATACCGGAGGCGGCTGCGGCACCCCAAGTGGTAGCCACAGCGCAGCCGCAACCGCCTCCTCGGGAGCCATCGCCAGCTACCTCGAGCGCAAGCTTACCGGCTATGTACGCGACCGATCCGGGCGCATTGGCCAAAGAGGTGGCGCAACAGCAGTACGCCAGAGCACTCAAAATGGCGGCGTTCAATCAATCTCTGGCCGCCTCGCAGCTGAATCCGTTAAACTACACGGGTGTGGCTTTGAACAAGCAAGCTTTAACGCTGCAACAGCCCACGTTGCGTTATCCTGCGTTTCAAAATCCGATGCTTAATCCATACATGCAGCAGTACTTGCGTCCACCAAGTGCGCTGCAGTTTAATCCTTACTTTATGCGGCCGGCTTATCCGGCAACGGTGCAGACGGCACCGGCGGCCTACCAACCGGCAGTGTCTGCGCCGCCGGTTACTGTTGCGCAGACCAACAATAACGTGGTGATGCAGCCGTTCAAGAAGCTTAAGACTTCTTAACCATGTTCTAGTCAGAGCCGGTAAGCGAGTGCCTCAAAACTGTGATCACGTACACAAACGCTGTTACTGCACCGCTAAGTTAACCCTCCAATCGTCACACTAACCCCCTGAGTATCATTTAATTGGTGGATAAGACTTTTGTAATTGTAATTGTTAAATTGCATGTTGATGCAATTTGAAGTTTATATAAAATGATAATTGAGAGGCTGCATGAACGTAGCAAATTGTTAGACGAGTGCCATTTGTCTCAGAGAGAGTAGTTTTTGTTAAGCTGGCCCAAAAAGATCTGGCCATAAAGTCTCGATGTTTAGAAGCTTGATAGATTCTAACCCGTAGCTCTTCTCTGCTTTGTTTGACCGACTTTATGGCCCATTGATTCTACAAGCATGGGCTTGACGTGTTGAAAAGAGCTTTACTCTTCTCCTCTGGGTGCTTTAGTGTTTTTGTTTTTCGCTTGTCACAGATTTAACACACATTGATCTTTTTGGGCTAGTGTAAGGACACTTGTACATTTTCTAACCTTAACGTTAAACACTGGCTCTTTTCGTTCCTATTTTATAAACATAGTGTTTTAGCCTCGAAGGCGTTTGTTTGTTTATTTGTTATTTGTCTTCCTTGATTTCTCCAGAGATCTCCGATAGCACAAACTATGTTTTAGTGATTTTTTTTTATTGTTTCGAGTGCGTTGTATGTAGAGCAAATGTTTAGGCTTGGTTTTTTAGCGTGCAATTTTAGTAGCGTTCCAAAATGGCTCGGTATTTTGCTATCGTGGTTTTTGCCGCAACATGAGTTCCTGTTTCACGTAGACTTATTTAAGTACACCCACTTTCGATGCTGTTTGCCTTCTGTTTTTGGAATTCTACTATTCGGCGATGGGGTACAGATTGGGATGTTTTTATTCAAAACTACTTCTTCTAGAACGTTCCAGACTCCAAGGTATAGACAATGAAAGAATATTGAACACGATAGGCTTGAGACTTTTGAATGGATTCTTGATTTCTTCACAATTTCGAGTTCTAGAATCTCAAATTAAGGATATTTAACCTTTTGAGTCAAGCTGTTTATAAATTATAATTTATGGAAGTTGACCAAACCAATACCCAATTTTTAATATATTCTAGAATTTTTATTCAAAATAATTACTCAAATTAGGGATACTTTGATGTATTTTCAGTTAAAATTTCAACCTTTTAAGTCAAGCGGTTTGAAAATTCCAGCTTGATGAAGTTGACTAAACTAATACCCAATTTTGTATTTTTAAAGTATTCGAAAATTTTTATTAAATAGTGAAATTGATTCCCAAAATTAAGGATACTTTGAAGTACATATTTCCAGTCTTTCAAGTCAAGCGGTTTGAAAGTTTCAGCTTGAGGGAGTTGACAAAACCAGTCTATGAATTCTTAAAATATTCTAGGATTTTTATTCGATAGTGAAATTTATTCCCAAAATTAAGGATACTCAGAAGTATTCTCAGTCAAAATTTCAACCTTTCAAGTCAACTGGTTTGAACATTACTGCTTGAGAAAAAAAACCTCTCCCACTGTCGTTGGATTCAAGAATATTCTCGATTTCTCTTATTCTAGAAAATTTTACAATTGCTTTATGTAATCCCTGATAAGATCGTTCCAGGAAAAAGTAAAAACAAAATCTACAATGTTTAAGGCTCCAAAATTTTCTGTTTTACTCGTTTTTAACTTTTAATTGAAAAAATACGAGTAAATGACATATTCTTGAACCAAATTCATGTAGAAAAGGTCCTATAAACATGTGTCCTAAATAGTTTGGTTTTCGAGATAAAAGGTGTTAAAGCTGTAGGAAAAAATCGGATTTATAATTAATATATCAAAGATCCTTTTGCCGATTTTGTTGAATTTTGGCAGTTTTTATTGAAACCAGACCCTTAATTGGCAGTAACTAAATGATAATTATGACTTCCAGTGGCGTCCCGAGGGGCAGATTCACGAATAATATTGACGAAAAATGTGCGCCACTGACTTTTTCCGCAACTTTTATACTTTTTCAGATGAAGCAGCAAAAAATACAAATTTTTCGTCTTTTGATATTTTTTCGTATCTTTCTCTGTTTTCGAGAAAAAAAAAAATAAAAACCACTTTATTTTAACATTTATTCAACGTGCAATAAAGTGGTTCTTATTCTTTTCCTCGAAAACGAAGAAAGATACGAAAAAATATCTGGAGACATAAATGTTGTTTTTTTAGATGCTCTATCCGAGAAAAAAAGAAAATTTACAGTAAAATCCTGTGGCGCACATTTTTTTGTCAAATTTATTCGTGAAATTGCCCCTGGGACGTCACAGACTCATAATTATCATCCAATTACTGCGCGTTTAGGGTCTGATAACAATGAAAAACTTTTCCAAAATTAAAAAAAATCGGCAAAAGAATTTTTGAGATATAATCCGACTTTTTTCTTTACCATTAACACCCTGTGTCTAGAGAACCAAACTTCAGGACACATGTCTATAGGACATTTTCCACTTGAATTTGGTCCAGGAATGAGTTTCTGGAATTACGACCTATCATTAAGCAACACCCCGTATAGATTTTCGATTTCCCCCCAATTTTAAGTCCTAGAATCTCGTAAATGTCCGTATTTTTCAAACATCGACAAATCGTAACCTATTCCAAAATCTTTTGAAGATGTTCTGAAGATTTGCTAACCTAGAATCTAGATTCTTCTTATTCTAGAATATTCAACAATGGCTTGTTATAAGCCATAGGAAAAGGTTTTACACTATCCAGAAGAACCAGATTGTAGAACTTCCCCAAGCTTCACTTATAATTGTTTTAAACTCTCAAATTCCAAAAACAAAACACAGGAAACAGTAAAAAACGGTACATATCTCCCGGATTATACAGAACGAAAGAAGTCACACGTCAATAATATTAAACCAAGCTGAGAATTTTACCCGAAACATAGAGGGCGTTGAAAACATCCTTCTCTGTACCCTTGCCATGAAAAGTCCTCAACAAACCTAAAATTTGTTCTGTGTCCAAAGTAGAGTATTTTATTGTAAGATATAGGCTAGTGGTTATTAGCTGATGTATTAACCTTAAAAATTAAAGATGTGTCTTAAAGTAGCATTTATGAAGTTACTTTGCGCAGCTCCGGCTGCGCAAACATGTGATGCATGTATTCAAAAATGAATCATTACTATTTAAGTATTTGTCTACTGGACTTGAGGTTTGCATTTTCAAGCGGTAGAGTTACGGATAGGAAATTGAGGTTCAGGGCCGTAAATTGCGCGTAATCAGCCGCCACGATCTTAAACGTAGTGCCTTTTAGGCTGCTGATCACGCTTGTTTTGCATTTTTTTCGTTCCCGATACGTTGTGGGTCACCATGTTTTCATTAAGATTGTATTGTTCTAATCTTGAGGTGTATGTATCACTGGCTATTTGTAATAATAATGCTTGAAAATGCATGATATTTGTTTTATTAATCATTTGCTTTATTATTTCCTGTTATTATTGATTTATCCCTCCTTTCCGGGATTTATCCCCCAACGTACCGTAACGACCACCATTTTATTTTTTGTCATCTGGCTTGTCTAACTTTTCATACACAGTTTTGTTGTTGGGAAGCTATAGCCTGATTGGGTTAACCTTTTATAACCGAACAAAATTCCCTGTATACGTCTGTATTTTTTTTTTAGGTGTCGCTGAAATACCGATACTCAGTAAGTCCATACATACTATACGCTTGTCGCTTTCAAACCGATTTCAAACTAAACCGGTGTAAAGATTAATAGCTTACCAACTGCAACTGTTTGTTAGTTTGCTCGGACATGCGCAAAAAGTAAAGTGCTGGTTGGACAAAAAAACAAACTGCGGCGCTTGAGCGAACGTTTTGTCTCCCTATCTGCGTAAACGACAGTCGCTTGAGCTTGTGTAATGTGCCATCTATCAGCTGTATTATTAACTGTCCTCATGGCACCATCTTAACCTGGTAAAGCACATTGCACAATTGGCTAGTAGATGGAGCTTTGACTTTTGACTGTGGTACACCGAACGTACGGAATGATAGATTACCTGACTGCCATGCCCTTCGTTCCTATTGGTCCATCACTGCCTTGTCTCTGTTTTATTACTCCGTAGGTTCGGTGTAGAGTGTGTAACAGTAAAGAACTCGTTCTTTTGCAGCTTCAATAATGTAATTTAATGCTCTTTTGGTTTTTGGATCCAGAGGTAAGGTTGGGACAAGTGCCCTCTTAAACCTCGATTGTTATTATTTTTTTTTTTTTGATAATCTCTACCAAGTGTGAATCTTTAATGATAAAAGAGATTTAACCTTATTTATATTCTCTTTAATATAAAATCTCAGTTTTAGTTTGAAAAATGTGTTTTTCTTTTCCAAACACTTTTTCTTTTCTTTTTTTGTGCTTCATTTTATGGACATTTTTCTATTTCTATTTCTTCCACTTGTCTCAGCTCATCCAAAAAACATTCAACGTGTGGAAATTTTTATTGATAATAGAGATTCAACCTTATCTATACTTACTTTAATATAAAATGTAATTTTTTGTTTTCTTTTTACTTTTTGTGCTTTATTTTTGAGCAAATTACAATTAAGAAGTGTTAAGCCTCAAATGAGTATAAGAAAGTATCTTCTCAATTTTTTTTTCCAAAACCATTTTTCTTCTACTTTTTTTATCTAAAAAAACGTTTCACGAAATTTGTGAATCACAGAGAACAACGTATTTTGGGTTATAAGTCTGAAGCAATGAGTTTTTCAAAGAAAAACATGATTTTTTTCAATTCCAAAAATGTGATTACATATTTCATTTTTTATTCATTTTTCTCAAGGTTGCATAAGTGATTGAAAGAGAATGATACAAGTTTTCAGGCTCAATTATTTTTTTATTTAATTTCAAAACAGTTTTTTTTTCTTTTCTGTTCTCCCTCTTTATGCTTCGAATAGTTTGTATTTGAATCTCCATTTTTTATTTTTCCATCTAGTCCAGGTTTGCCATATTTCTTTTTCATATTTTTCTCCATCTTTGGTTTCATCAAGTTTTCTAAATAATTTCTAAATTGTCAGTTTAAAAAAATGTAGTCTTGCTAAAATGATGAATAACTTTCTCATTTTGAATTTAGATAATAATCTTTTTTTTTTTTTTTTTTTTCATTGATCGTGTTTCTATTTTTCACATCATACAAAGATAAAACTTTTCAGGATATTAAAGAGAGTTTTGTGCATATACAGGGTGTTACTTAATGATCGGCCCTGATTCCAAGCTGAACCAAATCCAAGTAAAAAAGGTCTCATAAACATATTGTGTCCTGAATAGTCTATTTTTCGAGATACAGGGATACAATACCTTAAAGATCCTTTCGCCGAGTTTGTTGAATGTTAACAGAGTTTTTCATTGTAACAAAACGCTAGATAAGCACTACCTAGATGGTAATCATGAGTTCCAGTGGCGCCCCCAGGAGAAGATTCACGAATAGTATTGACAAAAAATGTGCGCCACTGACTTTTTATATACATTTAATATTTTTTTAAGATGAAACAGCTAAAAATACAACTTTTCTATCTCTCCATATTTTTTCGTATCTTTCTTCGTCTTCGAGGAAAAAAATAAACACCACTTTAATTTAACAATTCTTCGACATTCAATAAAGTGGTTTTGATTTTTTTCTCGAAAAAGGTGAAAGATACGGAAAAATATCAAGAACCAAACAAGTTGTGTTTTCATCTGCATACATTTTTTTGTCAATTTTATTCGTAAAACTGTCCCTCTGGATGCCACAGGAACTCATAATTACCATCTAATTAGTGATAATCAAGCATCTTTTTACAATGGAAAACTGCCAAAGTTTATCAAAATCGGCAAAAGGATTTTTAAGATATTAATCCGATGTTTTTTAAACCTTCAACACCCTGTATCTCGAAAACCAAACTATTTAGGAAACATGTTTGGAATAACGGCCTAGCATTATGTTATACCCTGTATAAGAAGTATCTTACCAATAATGTCTTAATGTCGAAACTGTATTTCTTCTAATTTTTCCATCTAAAAAAGCGTTTAACAAAATCTGTGAATCACAGAGAACGACATATTTTGGATTATAAAGAACATCATTTTCATTTTATAATTTTTTTCAACTCCAAAAATGTAATCTTCATTTTTCATTTCTCTTCTTTAGGATAAGTAATCAAGAAACTCATCATTGAATAATAAAAAAGTTTCCAAGCTTAATTATTTTTTTGTCAAGTTTCAATTTCAAAATAGTTTTTTACAGATCCTGATGATGTTTTTTAGGTAATTTCTGAAACGGTGAAAGATAAAATGATGAAATCTTGTACACTAACCCAACTTTTTATGCCTTATAATATGGTGTCAAAATGCTTTTGAAAATTGACCAGGGGTGGGTGATAATGGGAGGCTGAGTAAAATTTTGTCCCATTTTTTATCAAGTGGGATTTTTCAAGTTTTGACTCAAAAATATGGAAGTCCTATTTTTTCTACGAAGGAATGACTCGTGTCTCAAGTCGATAAAACACACGATTTTTGCATAAAATCGATTTAAAAAAAATCAAGAATGTGGAATTCCAGTAACTAGATTAATTTACCCAAAAACGCTTCGTCATGGATGACTTGAGACATAATGAGTATCTTTTTACGCGAAAAATATCAACATTATTATCCACCGTTTCAGACATTTTCCTAAAAATCATCATCAGGATTAAACCTTGCATCTCGAAAACCATTTCAGAGGTTTTAATCCCCTCTATCAAACAAATGAGCATTAAATTTCTTTCAAACAAAATTCATTTTACAAGAGCAATGTCCATAAAGCATAGTCAATTCAAATCTCCAAAGACTGACCGGCGCAGAAATCCGAAAACCGTCTCAAACACGTCTTAGCGCTTTTGTAAATTTTATTTCGAATGCCCCCTCCCGCCTTGTGGTAGGTATACTGTGTGCTTTATCGGGGCTGAAGCGACTTTTTCGAAGTGTGAAGCACGCGGACGTAAAAACAAGGTGACAGTTGCATGTCTAGTTTCCCCAGCTTGGGATTTCAAACCAAAAGTCAAAAAAAAAATCATCCCTCAGTAGCTTTGTAGTAAGTAAAGTTGATCATACTTAAATTATCGTTACCTGTCTAATTTGTTATGTTTTGCAGTTTCCCAGCAATGCAGCAATTTGACTAATAGTTGTAGCATCGCAGACATAATTGTGTCCTTTACACACACACAGTAACAACGCTTGTTCTCCGGACACTTGTCCGGACCTTTTCGACTTAACAATGCTTTTAATGCTTTTGGACTTGTTTTTCAGCTCTTTTTTAGGTAGACCAGTTTGTAAGTAATATCCAGTAACAGTTTGCCGCTTGTTTGATGATTGCTGCTTTTTATTCCATCACAGGCACCATCGATTCAATCAGTTTTACTTTTCATCCATACATGCGCATCGACATTTCACAATCTGACGACAATTCTTTGGTTCATCTGACTTCTGATGCAATCAGGCAACGTTATGCTGGTTGCCCATACTATCGACAGCATGCATCGTTGCCACCTGTCACTTACTTCATAATCTTCAAGGATACGATTGTTGTTTTTTACATATGAATTCAAATCTATAACCAATAATTTCACATCAATTATTACAATCCGGCAACTCTGTGCTAGTTGTCAAAACTAGTGACAGCATGCGGCGTTGCCAGGTTCTACACTATTTAGTTATTATCACTTGTTGATATTCTCCATTATCTATGACAAGTCATGTTTCCATCTTTTTTAGCTACTGTATCTTATTCACAATCTGACAACATTTAAGACTTAATCACATACGCTGTTATCAATTTGTGTCAAGTGTGTGTTTTATAGCCTCCTTTCAGTTATCCTCGATTTATCTAAAAAACCATTGATTTAATCGAGAATCTTAACAACATTTCTCAGAGAAGTAGCGTCAGTTTTTTACACATATCTCAAAAACCAATGAAACTAGCAAAAATATTTCAATCAACAAACTTGAAGAGCGTTAATTTTTCTACAAAAAAACTTTGTTGCTCTTTCTCCGTAATTTCAATGGAGGGTATAGATACAGCAATACCGGGTGTTCCACCCCGGTTTTATCAAAATTTACTGATTAAAAAAAAAAAACGCCGAGACACGTCAAAAGATTTGTCAAGGGGGACGACTTTTTAAGTAAAAATTACTTCGCGCCACTTCACTTCCTACCCCCCAGGGGCACCCCCTCAAGAATCCTAAATGGGAAAGGGTATCGAATTATAGCTTGTTTGAAAGGCCTTATCAAGTGCTTCATTATGACGTTTGAAATTTTAAAATCAGTCGATTCGATTTCGAGAAATTTGAAAAAATAATTTAACAACTCAAAAAAACAATAATAATTAAAAAAATTATCGAAGTCACAATAAATACCTCACAGCAACACACTAAAATATTAATTTTTTAGCAAGTGTTCAAAATGTTGTCCGTTATTGGCCATACAATAATATAGGCGATGTTCAAATTCCTGACGCTCATTTTCAAAAACATCTTGTGGTGGCGATACCAATTTAAGATTCTCCTGTGCGGTAGGGGTAGAAGTGAGGCGAAGTAATTTTTACTTAAAAAGTCGTCCCCCTTGACAAATCTTTTGATGTGTATCGGCGTTTTTTTTTAAAAAATCAGTAGTTTTTGATAAAACCAGGGTGGGAAGTTTTCAAATGAACACCCGGTATAAACTACATGACTACATGGTTCACTGCAGTTTTTTCAAAATATGTCACAAATTACCGCTTCAATCAAAAATCTTAGGAGCAAAGTTGAAGAGCGTTCAATTTTGTACAAAAAACTTTGTTACACTTTTTCCGTAATCTCAATACCCTCCAAGATACAGCTATAAAAAAAAATGGTATCTACATTCATTTCAGCAGTTTTTTCAAAATAGGTCAGAAACCGTCGCTTCGATCAAAAATCTTCTAAGGAGTAAAGTTGAAGAGCGTTAGATTTTCTACAAAAAAACTTTCCTACGCTTTTTCCGCAATGTCAATAGGCTCCGAGATACAGCCATGTCAAAAAAAATATGTCTACATGATTTACTGCAGCTTTTCAAGATATGTCAAAAACCATCGCTTCAATTAAAAATTCTCTCAGGAACAAAGTTAAAGAAACTTTAATTCTCCTCATGAAACTCTCATACACTTTTTCCGTATTGTCAATAATCGCCAAGATACAGTGATGTAAAAAAAATACCCACATGGGGAAGTAAGGTCAAATATATCTCAAAAACCATCATCTTGATCAAAAATTCCATCAGTGATTTTTCGATGCGCATGTCATGATGCCACATTTGCCACGTGTCAACTTTTACGGACATGCGCCAAAAAGTCTGATTCACAGCATTTCTGACTTGATTCGCTTTTCTTTCATGCTTACTTTATAAATTATGTGTCTGCCTGACTATGGACCACCATTTAATGCTTTCTTTAAAACGGCGATGCTTGAAAAAAAATTGCATGCTGATATAGATGGTGGCGCTCAACCGAATGCCCCTTTTGTGGTCTACACAGATGAACAAGGACAGGTACAAGTTTGTTTTTATTCCTGTAAGGAGGCTAGAGGTGTGAGTAAATTTTGGGAGGAGGTTGTGATGTTCTTTTTGAGTTGGTTGGTGTTTTAGTCGCTGTAGCTGACTCAGCTATTTGTGATGTTATGACGAAAATAACGCCAAATTCTGATTCCTCGTTTTCAAAAACCTCGAAATGAGGTCTGGTGTAAGTCGTATTTTTCACTTGTAAATCATCAGTCACTATTGGAGGGAGAGGACAGAGGAGGAATTGAGGTTGTTGAAAAAGATGGCAAGTGACGTATCATTTTCGAGGTTTTTTGGGTCAAGGAACTCGAATCTGACGTTATTTTTCTCGTAGCTGTCATATTTAAACAAATGTGACTGCTATCTAAGTAATTGGAAGTTTTATGAGGAAGATAACATCAAATTCGAATTCCTCATACTCAAAAACTCCGAAAATGAGTTATCACTCGTATTATTCACTGGTAAGTCGTTGATTACTCTAAGAAGAGGAGAAATTGGAGTTCTCAACAACATGGCGTGTGACATCATTTTAGGGGTATTTTGGGTCAAGGAATCGGAATCTGGCCTTATTTTTTGGTAGCTGTTATATTAAAAAAAGCAACTGAGAGTGTTATGATGTGAATAACATGAAATTCGAATTCCTCATACCCAAAAACCTCGAAAATTAGGTGTCTTTTAAAGAGTTCACCGGTGAATTTTCAGTTACTCTCAGAGGAGGAGGAAAGAGGAAGAGCTGAGGTTGCCAAGTAATATGTCAAGTAACATATCATTTTTTGAGATTTTTTTGGTCAAGGAATTCGAATCTGACGTTATTTTCTTCATAACTGTCATAATAAAAATGGAATGTTAACGAGACTGACTGGGTAGGTTGGTGAAAAAAATTATCTAAAATCATCTTTTGGTGGAACGCTACTTCTGCATAGGGCTTATCAACTATTTCAGTGTTACGTCATACATAAATCACCTTGTTTCCTGTAGCTGACTCAGCATTTTAGGAGACTAATTGTAGCTAATCATACTTTTTTCAAGATGCCCCACCAGCGATCATCCAAACTCAACCAACTCAACGGACACCAACACTCCACCAACTCAAATATCTCCCCGAGTTTCACCGATATCTGTCTTAAAGCACTAAATTCAGCTTACAAGTTACAATCTGCACTCCATCAACTAAACCCATTGTAACTTCTTAAAAATGCGATCTTTCAAACATTCTGCATGCCCCACACTAAACACAGCTCGCTTTTTGTGCTCAATTGAGGCAGAATGATTGAAATGTCCCCCAATTGGCATGTTTTTCCAAATTTTCGCTTTTGTATGCCCAGTAGATGTCACTTGGTAATAATATTGATTATATGGATTAATTTTTGATGTCTGGATGGTATGTTGGTGGGAGATGCGCTCCCACCAATGATTATCCAGACGATTTTGTTGATTTACTTATTACCAAGCTTATGAAGATTTGTTGTGTTTCAGTTACTGGACACCCTCCCGGTGTGCCAAGATTTTAATCGAGGCCTGTGCACGCGGCCCACGTGTAAGTTCGTTCATCTGCAGGAAGGTAAGAGAGTTCAGGAATCATCAAATTGCAACTGTGGAACTTTCTTGGGTATTAAAAATGGAGTATAAAAAATGCTCATCTTTGCAATGGGGGCTGCTATAAGGAAAATAACACCAAATTCGAAATCCTCTCACCCAAAAACCTCGAAAATGATGTGTCACTCATACTTTTCACTTGTGAGTCGTCAATCACTCTTAGAGGAGGAGGAAGAAGATGTAAATGAAGTTATCTAGAAACAGGGCGAGTGACATATCGTTTTCGAGGTGTTTTGGGTCAAGGAATCAAAATCTGATGTTATTTTTGTTGTAACTGCCATAATAACATAATTGCGATATCGATCTTAGCAATCGTTAGTGCCACGAGGTAAATATCAAATTTGAGATCCCTATACCCACTCATTTTTTTGAGTTGAGAGTCATCAGGCACTATTGAAGAGAAAGAAAGAGGAGGAAATGGGGTACTTATGGAACATGACATGTGACATATCGTTTTCGAGGTTTTTCGGGTCAAGGAATTATAATCTGATGTTATTTTTGTTGTAACTGCCATAATAACAGAAATGCAACTGAAAGTCCTATAATAAAAATAACATTAGATTTGAAATCCTCATACCTGAACACCTCGAAAACGAGATGTCTGATTGTTTTGGGTTGTGAGACATCAGTCGCTCTTGGAGGCGGAAGAAAGAGGAGGAAATGAGGTTTCTAAAGAACATGACCAGTGATATATCGTTGTCGAAGTTTTTTAGGACAAGAAATTCAAATCTGACATCATTTTCTTCACAAATGTTAAAACAAGAAAATTGCGATATTTATCTCAGCAACTGAAAGTCCTATTAAAAAAATAACATCAGATTCGAAATTCTCACCCGAAAACCTCGAAAGCGAGGTGTCACTCGTTATTATGAGTTGTGACCAATCAGTCACTCTTGGAGGAGAATAAAAGAGGATGAAATGAGATTCTTATGGAACATGACAAGTGACCTATCGTTTTCGAGATTTTTTGGGTCAAGTAATTAGAATCTCATGTTATTTTTTTTTTTGTAACCTCTATGATAACAAAAATTCAATATCAATCTCAGCTACTGAAAGCGCTATGAGAAAAATAACATCAGATCCTCATACCCGAAAAAGTCGAAGGCGAGGTGTCACTCGTTGTTTTGAGTTGTAGTCATCAGTCACTCTTTGAGGAGTAAAAAAGAGGAGGAAATGAAGTTATCAAGGAACATGACAAGTTTTTAGGTCAAATAATCAAAATCTGATGTTATTTTGTTAGTAACTGCCATAATAACAGAAATGCTACATCTAACCCCGCTATGATAAAAATAATATCTAATTCGAGATCCTCATACCCAAAAACCACGAAAAAGACGTGTCATTCATATTATGAATCCGTAAGTTACTTTTGGAGGAGGGCGAAAGAGGTAATCGATACGCATGTGCATAAGTCAACCAAGAAAGTTCCACTCCATTTTGCGTCAATTTCATTAACTAAACCGTTTTGTTTGTCCAGGAGAGGGCGTCGAAGTGATCGACAACCGAGTGGCGGTGTGTCGCGACGCCGCCAAGGGCCAATGTTGCCGCTCTTCCTGTAAATACTATCACATCCCCGTGGTGTTGCCGCCCGCCCCCGTAATGGCCGCCCTCTCCACCTATCTGCAATGAAAGCGAAATTCAACCAACATGCAACGATTTATTGAAAACCGATTATTTATCATATGTTTATATATTGCATAGACGTTTTTATTATATACATATACCTTATATATGCCATGCAATGGCAATCTCTTATGTGAAAAAAAAAACGGAAACTATTGTTTTGTATTTGATGGTTAGTTTTTGTTTTGTTTATTTTCTAGTTATGTTATTATATTAGGTGTTTGTGTGAATGCGCGTGCGTGTGCTGGTATGTGACAAGAAAATGACACCAAATTTTTGACCGCCATATACTATATATTCTAAATATATAGGCAATGAATATTGCCGCGTAGATTCCTATACTACTACTACTACTATTAGTACTTATGTGGTCCCTATAGGTCAGCTATTGGACCATCCAGTTGATGTTAATCCTCAATCAGTACTCCAATAGCTGACCCGTAAATCTCTCCGATGTCACAATGGTGTACCAAATGCTCTCACTAAACATGTTCCTGTTCGAAACGCTCTAGTGGCGACTAAATCAAGCATGCGCCGGTTGTGATATCCCGAGTGGTCTGATTGGTGGAATACAAGTGATATATATATATTTTGTGGGCGTGGCCCCCACACTTTTATGTACATATACGTAGGTCGTAACGGACAACTTTAGTCTTTATTCGTCTATAGTGTTCTAAACAAAAAAAAAGTTTACTAGGTCTAACAAATTATTCTAACAAGAACTCGTTATAAATTATACAATAATACAAATCAACACACATCGACTATTATTGATGGCGTAATTGTTCCGCGGACCAATCAAGAGGTTTTGTGGTGGGGGATGGTGACACTTGTGACAGGTGGCGATGTTGTCAAGTTACTTTTATCCGAACATACAGAGAATATCAACTTGAAATTTGGAACAAAGATACCCGTCACAGTTATCCTTCTCCCACTCGTCAATACGTAAGCCCTACAAGAACAACTACACCATCGATCATAAAAAAAAAGAGTGAGAGCTTCCACTTTTTCATCAGTACTAGGATGCGCTTGTTTTGCGTTTGCGCCCCCGCCTCCCATTCTAGGGTGACTTTTCCGAAGATGTCGCCACTATCTCAACCCCCAACCGCCTCCCGCCAACAAACCACAGACAATCAAAATTGTCAATGCATTGTGATAATGGCATGCGCAGGGGGGCGACGGGGGTCGTTGTATCCTCGCTGATGTAATAAATAATAATAATAATAGTAAGTAAGGTAAGGTTAAGTTCCGAGTCATTTTTCGTGTATTTTTGTTGTTTTCGAACCGGTGACTGCACTGTGATATAAATGAGTTTTTTTAACCACGACACATTCGGATCAATCATCCTGGAATTCTGTAAAAATATTATAAACTAATAATACCCATGCTATGTTATTATTATTCGTAGTTGGGTGGGACAAGGGGGGTCTCGATCCCCCTTATCTGCACCTCTATAGCCCATAGATTAGAGATAATTTGTTCAAAACTATGTATTGTTATATTATTCTATTGCATGTGCCCCTCTAGGTCTATAACATAGAGTTAGATTAGCTTCCACTTTCGATTTTGCCTGTCCCCCCAGCTTGCTTAACCATGACGGCTTCCAGTTTTCGAAATTTGTGATTTTTGTTGATCTAGTTGTTGTTGATGGTACGAAATTTAGGATGTAGTTGCCAAGAGAAAGTCCTTTTTGTCGCGCTTGAACAGAAATGGGGGGGTTTTTGGGTGATTGTGGGTTGACTAGCCGCCCGAGGAAAATGACAATTGACCAAAAATTATCATATGTTCTCAAAAATTCACTAAACATCGAAAATGTGTCAACAAACTATCAAAATTTGCTAGAAATTGATAATTTCTAAGTCATCCACTGATGATTGTCATGAAAATGGCTACAAATTCGAAAATCGACTAAAATTCTCAAAAATTGAGTGAAATCGGGTAAAAATCATCAAAAAAATCGCTGAGAAGGGAAAAATGTCAGGACATCCGCCGATAATTATTGTCTATTTGGGCTTATAATTTGTCCAAAATCGGTTTAAATTCTCATAAATGGTCTAAAATCAGGTGAAAATGTCTCACGAAAGTGGCTAAAAACTTGACAGAAATCGGCACAAATCCTCAAAAATTGCCCAAAATCGAGTGAAAATTGTCACAAATTCACCAGAAAATAAAACATTTCATGACATGACCGCTGACAAAATGATCAAAAACCTTAAAAAATCGGCTCAATCCCGCAAAACTAGTCAAAATTGTCAAAAATCGACGAAAAAAATAGTCAAAAATTAAAACATCCTAAATCATCCGCTGACAATTCTATCATCAATATGGCTAAAAATCTGCTCAAATCCTCAAAATCGAGTGAAAAGCTTCAAAAATCATGGAAAAATACACTGAAAAGTAAAACATCTCAAGATATCTGCTGATTATTGTCATGACAATTACTACAAATTTGTCAAAAATCGGCTCAAATTCTCAAAAATCGCCCTCCAAGTAATCCGCTGTCAATTTTAATGAAAATGGCTAATCATGTGGTGTCTAAAATCGATTCAAAATTTCAAAAATTAGCTGAAATTTGACAAAAATCATGAAAAATCCACTAAACCGTAAACCATTTCAGGTCATCTGCTGATAATTGTCATAAAAATGGCTTAAGTCCTTGAAAAGCGTACGAAATTTATCAAAAAACGAATTTAAATTGTCAAAAATTAAAAAATTTGCTTAAAATTAAAACATTTTATGACAATCACTGAATAATAATTATTATTATTAAAATTGCTACAAATTGGTCAAAAACTTTCAAAAATCGGCCTAAATCTTCCAAAGTTATGTGAAACTAGTCCAAAATCAGCGAAAATAATAAATAGAAGTTGAAAATCGTCTCAAACATTGAGTTGAACTTCTCGAAAAAGTATCAAAAAGAATTAACATTCTCTAGAAATCTTTTAAAATATGTCAAAAACCGCGTAAAAGGTGGTCCTGGGTTGACTAAATATCATAAAAAAAATCTAAAGTCCGCTGAAAGCCATTAAACGTCGACATATTTGTGAGAATCTACCAAAAAACGGCTCAGTGCATTCAGCTTTGAGTTAAACATTTATCAAAAATTTTCAGAAAATGTTCAAACATCGATTGAAATCTGTCAACAAACTGTGTTTAGAATAATAAAATGTTCTTCAATTCTGATAACCTCTTTCAAAAAAAGGCCTAAAAACTCAAAAATCCTTTGAAAGGTCCTCAGTTGACTTGAACCGATCAAAAATTTTCCAGAAACTAAAAATTCAGATAAAAATAATTGACAAAAATTGGCTGAAAGTTGATAACTCTTGAATTTTGTCAAAAATCGTCTGAAATTTTTTGCTCTAACTTCTCAAAAAGAATTATTTTTCTGGGTTCAATCTCTGGTGCCCAATTAGTAAAGCAAATGATGCGAATGCGCTAGTCTTTACCCTGTTCGGGCGCCAAAAAACAAGAAATATTTGACAATCCTGTATACCGATAAGCTTGGACGTTTTGGGAAATCTTGAAAGGGATTTTGGAAAAATCAACGCTTTTTGAAAAATTTGTCGAGAACCGGTCACTCCACAATCATTTTTTCTCAAACCCCCTTCATTTGAAATCCAGAAAGCAAATTTTCAAGCCTTAGTTTCTGCTTTAGCTTTCAGCTTGATCAAGCTTTAGCCCGTCGAAGAAAACCCACTCTGTTCAAAACTAACGCTTCATTTCCAAGAAAAAAACTTTTATTGTTATGTCCCCCAATTTAAAGGCCAACATGGTCGTCTGTGAAATTTTTTATAAAAAAAATATTTTTTTATTGTTTTTGTTTTGTGAGTTTTACGTCTTGTTTTTGGCGACGACCCAGTTGGTGAGATTTTTAAACTTAATTAGATTGTAGTTGTTGTTAAATATTTTAGGAGCAACAGAGTGAGCCACAAAAGGACTCTCTTTGAACCCCCTGTATAGGGTGGCTCATTTTATATTTTTTCATTTTATCAACAACAATGTTTGTGATATTTTAGTAATTGATTGTTATTATTAAGTCACACATCACGATTGAGCAGACGGTTTGTCTGTTTGTAGAGACAAAAATCCCCCAATAATCCTGTATGCAACAAAAGGCGAGGTTGCGCCAACGATATCTGCGCCCAAACAACCAGAAATTATTTTTTGAAACAAATTTTACGAATGTATATTAATATATCAGCTTGAGTGAGTTAAAATTGTACCGGATTTAGTTTTGTCGCCGATTTCGTTGACGGACCACTTGATGATGAAAAGTGGATAAAGTGCCGAATTCCTTGCCGCAGGATCGTGCCATAAGTTTGATTCTCCCCTCCCTTTACCCCCCTCAATGCAGACATTTTGTCAACTTTTCACTCACACTTGTGTCTCATAGACATGATTATTGACTTTATTGTTTTAATTATTGATATGTATAAGAAATAAACTAATGATGTGATGATGATCGGAGATCATGCAACGGGGGGGTTGTTTAGGCCCCCCACTTTTCTGAATATAGTAGAAATAATAAAACCATTATGTGAAATTTTATATTGGTTTTATTTTCTGTTTATCTGACACACGAGGAATCGATTGCGCATAAGGTGCTCTAGTTATCGCGTCCTACGTAAACACGCCATCAATTTCAGCAGCCTTTTGATTTTAGTTTTGATTAAGCTTGTCATTTGAAGCGTTCTGTTAGAATCGAGAATACCTCGAAGGTTGTGGTTCACCTTCTCAAATTGATGCCGCACTCTGAATTCGGAGCAAGCTTACCGAACGCATCTTTTAATAGTACTTTCACTCAAATGGCAACTGGTAACAGAATCTTCCGCTAAGCTCAAAGGAAATCGTTATAGGATCAATATCAACCGAAATATCCATTGAGTGATTTAGAATGAGACACCAGAACATTCGACAAAATGTCAACATTCAAATCCATCATTTTGAAACAGCCCATTTGACCGTCCATACTTGTTTTATAGTCATTGTCACATTGAGTCAACAACCTAACCTCACTTCAAGTGAAGTAGTTGTCAAAAAGTGCCGTCAAAATGAAATTAACCCCCATATGCACCGTAGAAATCTAATCCGGATGAAGTCTTTATCGCGATTATCTTCCATAGCACCTAATGGAAAATAATCGCGATGAAATCTTCATCCGGATTAGATTTCCACGGTGCATATGGGGTAAATGTTGCAAATTTCGCTTCAATTATTGAATAACCATAGAAAAAGTATAGTATTCTACTCGCGGGTAATTGCTATTACTCACTCAGATGATGACGCTACTCGCATCCGGCTCGTGGTGCAAACTCAATGATCTATTATTTGTGACAAAATCGAAAATATTTATGATGAAAGTTGATTAGAGTTTTTAACTCCGTTCCCGTTCAAATATCCAAATACATGTTCCTACGATGAAAATCAGGTTTTGTTATTTTTACAATTTTTTCAAGTCATATCGTTTTTTGAAAAACTAAACGGTCATATGACAGACTTTTTTTTGGATCATTCATTTGAAAAATCTATTCACAATAATAAATCTGATGATTGCTGTTGATTTATTGATCGTTAATCTTTGTCTGAGATAAACACTAATTTGGACAAAACCTGATTTTTATCGAAGATAGGTGTAATCGGATATTTGAACGTAGTTTTCAATTAGTGTAAAAGATTTAGGAACCATGAAGTAATAGCGATGAAAAAAAGGCTACACTCTCCTTGAATATTGAAGAGAAATACATTTATTTATTGTAAATTGGTAACAGAATACATCAAGGAAACGCATCTGTTATCCATGCCACTGCATAACAATCAATATGCCTATCGTCAAGGTCTATCGACGGACACGGCGCTACATCACTTCATCACCAAGGTGGAAGGAGCGCTCGACGGAAATAGATCAGCATTGGGTGCTTTTGTAGACATTGAAGGCGCATTTGACAATACCTCCTTTGAATCAATCTGTCGAGCATTAGAGACAAGGGGCTCAGAAAGAACACTATGCCAGTGGATATCAAATATGCTATCACAAAGAATGATATTTGCCGAACTAAACGGACAAAATGTCAGAACTATGGCTGCCAGAGGCTGTCCCCAGGGTGGAGTGTTATTTCCTCTACTTTGGAGTCTTGTGTAAGACACCCTGCTGAAGCAGCTGAACGATTCGGGATTGTATACACAGGCCTATGCTGATGATCTGGTGATCCTAACGACGGGTGACCACATTCAGGGGCTCAGAGCCCCCACAGTGCGAGCCCTGAAAATTATAGAACAGTGGTGCTCCCTTGAAGGACTTAGGATCAACCCCGAAAAGATAGAAATCCTGTTATCCACCAGGAAATACAAATCAGGACTCCAACCGGAGATATCTTTCTCAGGAAGAGTCCTGGAATACAGAAAAACGGTCAAATACCTAGGAGTAACCCTTGACCAGAAACTGTCCTGGAAAAATCACATCGAAGAGCGCTCTCTAGGAAAGCCATATGCTTCCTATGGGCATGCAAAAGAGCTATAGGAACAACATGGGGACTGAAACCTAGAATGGTTTACTGGATCTATTCTATGGTTATCAGACCTCTGATTACCTATGGAGCCATGGTATGGTGGCCCGCAACTTAGAAAGCATACATCCAGAGGCAGCTGGATAAGGTCCAAAGGATGGGATGCATCAGTATAACAAGCGCAGTACGGACCACACCAACGAGAGCGTTGGAGGTAATCTTGGAGTTACCCCCACTGCACCTGTTTGTAGGGAGTGTTGCACTCAGAACAGCATACCGTCTGTACTGTCTGGAACATCTAAAGCAGAGGAGTAAGGGACACTCGGCCGTCATGAGTGAACCCCAGCCAAAAGATGGAGTGCTGCTAATGCACTCCGACTACATGATTCCAATCTTTCATGCTGGCAGCTCGCCTGAGCTGATTATGCCTAGACCAGAGGATTGGACGGATCAGAACAGACCAGTTCAAATACGGGATGGGTCGTGGTGGTTTACCGATGGCTCCAAACATCAGAGAGGCACAGGAGCAGGATTCTGCAAGAGCGGGAGGGACAACAAATCGGACCTTCTCGCTCGGGATTCACGCTTCGACCCTACAGGCCAAAATCTTTGCCATAACACAATGTGCATATAACATTCTTAAGAGCGGCACAAATCACAGAACTTTCAACATTTGTTCAGATAGCACTTCAGCATTAAAGGCTGTTGTGAGAAAGGCAGTAGACTCCAAAGCAGTCCTAGAATGCAAAGAGGTTCTGCATTAGATAATTCAAAATAATAACAGAGTGAGGCTAATTTGGGTCCCGGGCCATAGCGGTATAAAGGGGAACATTGAAGCTGACAGACTTGCCAAAATTGGTTCATCGCACAGGCCGATAGGGCCCGAACCAATGATTGGCATCCCTAAAGCAACCGGAATTCTCGAGGCGAAGAAACTTTTACTCAAAAAGGCCACTCTATGCTGGAACAATGCCCCTGGCAATGATAACAGGACCTGAGAGTGAGCCACCCACTGAAACATCTACATCTACATCTTGATGACAGAAAATCTGGTGAAAGCAATTTCTAGGAAGCAAATATGGCAAACAAGCTGCTTGCTTTTCTCCTTGTCCCCCATGTTCACATTAAAATGTTTGTTTATGCTTCTAATCGTTCAATGTTCGAAGGCGCTTTTAGATTGTTTTGGGTTATGTAAATTTTGATCTTAAAATTTGAGTGTTGAGTTGATAATAACTTTTATAAGTACCTAGAATGAATGTTGAAGATCTCAATCTAATGCATGCTGTGGAATATGATGGACGAGGATGTTGAGGAGGCGGTAGCAGTTAGTGGGTATTGCAAGGAATGTATTGAATTGCCCCAGATAAATTCCATCACCTATAACCTTCGGCCATATAAGTTGTAACTTATATGGTCGAAGCCTATAACAGTTATCAGACAAAAAGTATTATAGTTATCAGGACGGTAAATGACTTTTTAAATTACGAGTGAAGATGTTTATGGTCGAGCCGACGATGTATTGTATTGCACGTAGTGATTTCTGAAAAGTAAATATTTTCTGCGTCAAAATGATAGAGAAATATGTTTTTTAACTTGAAAAAATAATACGATACAGGTCCGTCCAAAAAAGTTATGGCTGTTCATAAAAGGTTAAATACGTGTAGGTAGCGCCATCTACAAGTTAGAGTCATACTAAGGTCAGATTCGAATTTCTCAAGATAAACCCTCAATCGCCAATTTTCATCAAAAGATCGACATTGGTTCAAATATTATTTACAAAAAACAAAAATTGAACTAAAACTTCAACACCCTGTAGCTCTGTAACGAAGCATTTTCCAATACATGTTTATAGGAAGTCTTGTTCTTATATAGAAGCGGGGAAATAATCCCGATTTTTTTCGCAATATTAACTGAAACACCCTGTAGATAGCTAGGCTACTTATGTTAGCAACATTTTATGTCAAGTTAATAATTAGAATCATGAGATGGTGCCAGTTAAACCATTCTAACACTTATATAGGTAATTTAGATAGGTTATAGGTTACTCATGTTGCCAAAATTGTTTGCCAAGTCATTGATTGAAACAATGTGATGACGCCAGCCAAACCTTGCTACCAATGCAATTTCACAGTCTTTGATGATGCAAAGTATCATTTAGCGGAGTAGTAAAGTAAATTTTTATTACAGTCTCCGTTGATGTAAAGTGTCATTTACCGGACTGGTTATGATCCTTTACAGTACAGGGTGATCCATCTTCAGCGACAGGGTAAACTATTCATCGTAGAGATCTGTATAGTAATGTGCCCAAGAGAAAATTCTGGAAATATATTTCAAGTTTCTAGGATCGTCGCTACTGTGAAAACAGAAAATCCACATATTTTCAAAATTTTCCTCATTAAACTACTAAAAAAGAATATGAAAACAGATCTGGGACGATATTCTCTACAAAATTGCCTGTCGACAGTTTTCTCCAAGTTGTAAAATGATTTTAGCGTCGCTGTGATGTCACAGTATATCTCGACTCACTACCGGCTACCGGTTGAGCAACGGCACGCGTAGGTTTGAAATGGTTCAATTGGATAGTCCATTGTTCTGGTCATAATTCTATAGTAATCTATAGTTCTGCGCCGCGGTTCTTCTATTGATTTGTGATAAAAAATGTGTGATGCGGACAGAAAAATATTTGAAACTGACAGTTGAAAAAAACGCTTGTATTTATGATCGCTTTGTATCGACCGGACACTATTCAGTGTTCACTGAAGCTACGGATGCAGAGCTAGAGTGCAGAGAGATCAAATCTACTTCAGATCATAGCGGCATTGATAGGTACTTCTGATTTTTGTGATCAAAGCACACAATATCTATCAACCTCTGCTACGGCAAAGGAAGCATAAATCATTCGAGATATTGCGGATTGATCCCTCTCATCTCAGGTTTTTGCGAGTTTTCACAATAGACCCTTAACCTGTGATTGTTTCTCGACTATATTTTGTAATTGTATTATCAGGTTATTATCTTTGCACTTGATTTTTTCTTTTCAGTGATCTCTTTTGCCCACTTCACTTATATGGATTTGTTTCCCAAAACTCCCAACAGTCTCAGGTACCATTGTCAAGATACAGCCGCTCCATATCCGTATCCCGTATTGCGCATGTTTCCAAAGTCCAATCACAAAAGACGATAGTTTTAGGTGTTGATAAACGGCGGTGTTGCCAAGTCACCGAAATCAAACAAAACAATCACATATAAAATTATTTACTGGGGCAAACATTATTCTGTACAAAATCCTAACCTAATTTAAGTGGCAATCAATAAACATATCTAGTCTAGCCTAACTAATACATTGTTCATAATTTCCTTCAACTGCCAAATTGCAACCATTAACAAAATAAATACTTTTCTAAGTTTTTTTTTGGAAACCAAAAATGGAAATATCACACGTTTTTGGAAAATTACTGCAAATATCAGTCAAAGGCGTTTCGTTTATAAAACAAAAGCTTTGTAGCTATAGTACATGCATCCATATGGAAATCACCGCCACCATTATGGATAGAAATCTGGTGGAGGCGCTGTTGCCGCTTCGCAGATGGTTGGGCTCCAGCGAAGGGTTGTCTGATGCTTCGTCATGATGGTCACCTGCATTATTTAATTTACACTTGCAATGCCAAATCTAAATTCAACTAACAAACAAAAATGAAGCACATACTTATATCCACACAAGACGGCACAAATGAGGGATGAAATGACGTCACTGCCTTCTGGGCACCCTTCGGTAGTTCTCTGGAATGTAGTAGCCACGCCGTTTTAAAATTCCCCTCATCAAACGATCGACTAAAAAGCGAAAATTCACTGCAACCGAAGCTAATGAGTGAAAAAAACAAAAAACGTGCCAAGCTGCATTCCTGTTGCTACTCGAAGGTGCTTTAGTACTACTAAATGTGGTTAAAATGGTGCAAACGTACATACATGAGGAGGGCGATACTGTTAGTCAATGAATTACCTGCATCCATGTCAAATCCCACGTCACCGTCGGTCACAGTACCTCCCTCCCCTTCCTTCAACCAATCAAGGGACTCACTTGTGCCGATCGTGCCCGAGGGCGAGTCCTGACAACCGAACCACCAATAAGCGGTCGAACGGGGGAAGGCGGGTGTGGTAACATCAACAGCAAACGCCCTGTCATTAAACCTAAACAGGCGTTTAAATAATGTCCATTGAAAATAAGTACCCACCTATAATATGACCCGCCTTTGTAAAAGTACGTATAACCATTGGTCCACTGGAAGGCGGCGTCTATATTATCAGGCACGCCCTCCCAATTGGATAAGGGCTTGGGATAAGTACTCTTGACAGGAGGGCGTTGTGTAGGGTCAAACCTCCAGAACTTGCTGCCTTTGTAAAAGTAAATTTTGCCATTTCCTGACCATACCATGGCGGCGTCCAGATCACCAGGTATCCCAGTGAACCCTTCGGATATCTCCTTGGGGTACTCTCCGTCCATTTTACGCCCCTTGTACCTCCAGTACTTTGACCCCTTGAAAAAGTACGTTTTGCCATTTTTGTACGTGAAGGCGGCGTCAATTTTGCCAGTCAACCCTGGCCATCCCTGGGAGATGCGTTTGGGGTAACCAGGCGCCACACTCTCCTCAGTAAGCCTCCAGTACATACTGCCCTTGAACACGTACGTATACCCTTCGGCAGTGTTGAAGATTGTGTCAAACGTTGGGTCCTTACACAACGAATCATCTACCGAGCCTCTGGTGGGCGTGACTTGATTGGGCGTGTCCTGACTCTCATCCACGCCCGCATCGTCATATGCCGGCGTGTTGGGTTTGGTTTTTTTGCCATACAACGCCTGAATCCCATCTACATCATCCTGGTCCAGACTGAAGGTGGGGTCATAACCGCGGTAGAAGGGGGCCATAAGGGCTGAACGTACATCAGAGTGGCTCAGCCCTAGGGAGTGGCCAAATTCGTGCGCAGCCACTTGGAACAAATTAGTACCTCTGTAGCTGTTTATGGACCAAGTTTCAGAGGCGTCAAAGTGGGCGTCACCCCCAAACACCTATAATAGAAAACATGGGGTTATAGTTGTTACAGTGGGCGTAGCCTCTTACTCGTGGGCGTGTGTAAATGTACCAGGGGCGGACTCCGTAACCAAAGCGACCATGTTGATGGTAGTATGAAGGGTGATTTATGTGCTCTTGTGGCTGTTTTGATGAGAGTGTAGGGGGTGTGTTAATGGTGCTCAAGCAAGGAGGGGGTGTGACATGCATGGATTAATTAACTTACAGGAAAATAGGCGTGGGCCAAGGTACCACCAGGTCCATCGAAAGGATCTCCATCACCGTGTTCGCCGCTTTCAAAGCGGATTTCGATGTGGACCTGTCCAGTTTTGGGCGTGAAAGTGAGATCCGTGTAGTCGGTCCACACGTTGAAAGCACGCTGGACTTCAGCTTCAACGTCGGCGTGTTTTAGTTTTGGCGGGTATTTGGAAACGCGGTAGCTGAGGTTTTTCACTTTCCAGCGACTGCCTGAAGGACGTTTTATCTTTGAACATTATTGAAACATGGTAAAATTCTCTATAATAGGTGTGTTTGTTATACTTTACTAGTGCAAACGAATTTACACTTCAATACATTGCGGCGTTTGTTATATAAGTGTAGGATGCACATCGCTGCACCAACTTTGATGAATTTCCTTAACACTGCTAGCCATAAGTTACACGAGCAATCAGCACTACACTATTCTACACCGTGATAACAAACACACCTAATATCAGAGCTAAAAATCATCAGTTACAGAAATGGCGACTGCGCCATCTTCACACTACTTTTCCATGTACTACTGTATATTCGAAACCATGAATTTCACAACAAAAAACTTCATCTAAAGAAAATTAAAGAAAATTCTTCGCTCTACATTTCATCAAGAGATGATTTTTCTCGTATTTTGGCCCATGAAAGAATTATAAAGGAAAATGTGCTCTGATGACAGAATAACGGTTCTTGTTGGTCATTCGGTTCATAGTTCGTTTTGACTGCAGTCAATTGGCGGATGTACAGTTGAGTGACTTTAATACTGTGTGTTTTTTCTAATTTATTCAATGATCTGATTTGAATAAATAGGAATTAATTTTATTTATTGACCAAATAAAAGGTTGCTTAAAAAAAATTACAGTGATTGTCGTGAAGGTGACCTTGACCTCTCAACTTGACATTTGACAGAAAAATATTTTCAAGAGGAATAATTTTTGAAAATTTCAAAAAATCAACTTACCCTGCAATGCATATCTTTTAGCTCGATTATCACCAGTACCCACTTTGTCTTTGACCCCGCATCGTGGCAAAGTCATTGTTTCTAGTGTTTTTTCATCTAGTTCACCTAAAAACCGAAATTGCAAAATCGCGATAAAAACTATGCAGGTGAAGACCTTCACCTGTTGCAGTTACCTGTGACGTTGAGTCCGGCAAAGCTTTGGAAGTCTTCCACAGCCTTTTTGAAGCTGCTCTCGTCGAGAAGCTGACTGGAGTTGGCTCTGACTGGGCCTAGATAGCCGTATTGGCTTAGATAGAGCTGGAATTTGAGTAGTTTTTTTTTTAAAATCCATGAAAATATAGGTTTTGGTGATTATCAAAGTAGCCATAAAAAAATCACAGGTCCTGAACTGTAAGAGATAGAGTTCTGAAATCATCACCAATGAATTTTCAGACAATTCCACATTATAGTCAATGAGAAAAAATGTGGATTGATGGGGGAAAATTTTGAGAAATTTCATTTAAAAAAATCCATTACAATTTTGTAGATTTCCAAAACACCAATGGAAAAATTTTGAGAAAATTCATTTAAAAAAAATTCATGATAACTGTGAATTTTCGAAGACCAATAAAAAAATTCACAAAAAAGTTAAACGGAGCACAATACGATTGATATGATCGCAAACCAAACTTTCTTATCAAAAAAGACAAATACAAATCACATCTTATCAAAAATCAATATTTGCCACCATTTTGAAATCCCGAAAGGCGCAACAATCATGGCTGATAAGCCCGTGCCCCCATTAAAACTAACCTTGACTCGTATTTTTTCCTCATAATCTAACACAAAAGTGAATTAGTTAAATTCGGTGAACCCATTACGAATATGTACCATGTAGAGGAATGGTACATCGTTGACCTTGATCGTGTGACGTACCATAATCATATGGTACTTGCTATTCATGTGATGAATGCGGTAGGATTTTTGATGGATAATAGGAAGTGGTACCAAGGAGGTTGTACGGTTGCATAAGAGGAATATCAAATGAGGGAGTAAATATAATTTGCATAATTAATTGTTATTTGTCGCATTACGCATAAACAAAACAACTGTCATATTCTCGTTCACGTTCACAGTCCTGTTTGAATGTGGCAACAGTGTTTATTGTAATTGACAGATGACAGATATGACGTTCAAATCTCGTTTACAGTTGTCAATTTCATTGTTTATTCCGTTGATAACTGACAGATATGACGTTAATGCGTCTATAAACATAAAAAACATCAATTATTTTCTTTCATATAGGTGACATTAATCAAATATTAAACAGATGAGTTGTTTGCAGTCGTTGCTAATAACAACAGCAACATTGCTTTATTGCTTATCTCCGTTGACAGTTGACATCAATGACACGTCTCAAGTAGATGACAGCCTAACGAGGGAAAAACTTGTTTGCCGATTGTCACCGACAAGTCAGTGATCCTTGCCCCATCCATGATACTAAAACACACAACATATGATCAATTGCTGGACGAAATTAGAGCGAAGCCGCGCATGTCGTCACCGCGATCCAAAAGCAGTGAGGTTGGATTTGAAACATCCATACCGTTACCTAGTTACCATTTGCTGGTCAAAATTTGAACTGGCTTACGCATGATGTCCCCGCGTGACATTGCGATCGTATAGGTTTGAGATAGGTCACGTGATGACTTCTGAAGTGGGATATGCGAGAGCATTGAACTCCATACTACCTGGAACGGACCCGCTTATTATTGAGAGTGAAGTAGGTAGAGATAGCGTTAGTTACGGATACCTATCTCTTTCTAACTCATTGAACTATACTCATGGAGTAGAGAGAGATAGCGATAGTTACGGATACCTATCTCTTTCTAACTCATAACAGTAGGCGGATTTTGGCGTTAACCAGGTAACGATTTGTTGTTACCAGGTATGGTGAGTAAATGGTTACTGTATCGCTACCAGCTCGGGATCAAACCCCAAAACGTTCTGGTCACTAAAAGTATTATTCATGGTATAACGTAACTACTTGGTTAGGTACCTCCCAAGCAATTTGCCCCTACTGCGAAAAAAAGATAGGTTAAAAAATTCGTAACCTGGTTAACGCCAAAATCCGCCTATCATCATGGTAACCCAGTTACCTAGGTAACCTATAAATTTTGAGGTTCGGACACAAGGTTACTGTATAATAATAACCTTGGTTCGGACACGCAATAGTTGGCTTCGGCATTTTTATCGCCGATGTGACAGATTTTTAGTCACGTGATAACGATCAGAACATATACGACCAAATCACGTGCCGGACAATTAGGGCTCCACACACGGAGCGACGAGGTCGGT
Source organism: Orchestes rusci (assembly GCA_958502075.1). Taxonomy (NCBI): domain Eukaryota; kingdom Metazoa; phylum Arthropoda; class Insecta; order Coleoptera; family Curculionidae; genus Orchestes; species Orchestes rusci. Next base: position 20,466,199 of record OY293310.1, on the reverse strand, counting down.
CGAGCGAGTCAGACCGGGTCGGCCGACCAGATCTGCCATACCATATCCGCCGACTTGGTCTGTGAGCGATCTGATATGTCGTGTCCACACACGAACATACTTGGTCCGCCATTTATCAAACGATTTGTTCTTGCACGGAAACAACCCCTTAACAGGGCCCTACTTGAAAAAAAAAAATGAATCACGATCAAACGACGAGCCTAACGTCTTGGTCTTGACTTGACTGTAGAGTGTATCGACATTATCGGCAAGGTCTTTCACCGACCGGGTCCGTCGTTGCGCACTAACGTGCGGTCGAAATATGCAAAATTAGACAGACACTGTCCACTGCATACCAAGTCGCTCAAAATGTCGCTCCGTGTGTGGGGCCCCATTGAGTTCGATCAAAACTAGCACGTGATCTAATCGTCTATGACTTGACTGTTATCACGTGACAAAAAATCTGACGCATCCGCGATGATAATGCCGAACTCAACTAATAATGACGTCAGCGAAACCTGCGCGTTATATAATATGTTGTTATAGTATCATGTGCCCCATCTGAGTTCGTTTATGGAATTTCTTGAACATGTATTTTTTTTAAAGAAGAAAAAATTTCCGTTTATTTTTTTCATGTCATAATCATGCGCAGTAGTGAAATTATTGATGCGTTAATTCATCCATAATATTCACTTTTAACGTTATTTCGAACATGCGCATAAGTGAAGATCGCGTGTAAATCTAGTTGAAAGATCAACATGTATTTCAATTTGAAAGTTCGTTCTTATCATGCGCAGGAGTTGAAATGACATCTAAATTCAGTCACGTGACGAATATTTCACTTGAAACGTTATTCCGATCATGCGCAGATGCAAATTTGATGTGTTAATCCACTCATAAGATTCAATCTAAACGTTATTTCGTCCTTAAGTTAAGAGCAGACCAATAATTCAATTTGAAGGTTTTTTTGATCATCCGCAATACTTGAAATGACTTACTTACTTTTAACTCAATATAAATTAAATACTCCTAATTCAGCCACGTGACGAATATTGCACTGATAACGTTATTCCGATCATGCGCAGTAGCAAATTTGAGATTTTAATGCAGTAATAGGATTCACGTTAATCTTTATTTCGATCTTGCGATGCGCATTTTAACCTAGTTAAAAGACCAATAATTCAATTTGAAGGTTATTTTAATCATGCGCAGTACTTGAAATGACATCTTAATTTAGTCACGTGACGAATATTGCCCTTAAAACTTTATTCAAATCATGCGCAGTAGTAAGTTTGAGGTGTTGATCCACTTATAGGATTGACTTCAAACGTTATTTCGAACATGCGCATTTTAACCTAGTTAAAAGATCAATATTTCAATTGGAAGGTTATTTCAACCATGCGCAAGAGATAAAAATGACTTATCTTAACTTCGGTGGATGATCACTAGATCATTCTAGTCATGCGCAGTGAAGAAATGACGTCCTAACTCACTTGAAACATTTTTCCGAATTCGCGCACAAGCTAAAAATGACATATTTAACCCTGTTAGATGATCAAGACCTCAATGTGGTCATGCGGAGTGAAGAAATGACATCATAACTCAATCCAAACGTTATTTCGAAAATGCACACCAGTTGAAAATGACACATCTTAACCCTAATAGTTTAATCTTATAATGCGCAGGAAAAAAATGACGTCCTAATTCCCTTGAAACTTTATTCCGATTATGCGCACGAGTTGGAAAAGGCATCTCAACCCTGTTAGATGATAAAAAGTTTAATCTTTTCATGTGTAGAAAAGAGATGACGACTTAATTCACTTGAAACGTTAATCCGAATATGCGCACGAATTAAAAATGACATATCTTAACCAAGCTAGCTGATTGATGATTCAATCCGATCATGCGCTGTGATCAAATAACATCTAATCCACTTAGAACGTTATGCCGAACATGCGCACGAGTTAAAAATCACATCTGAACCCTGATGGTAGATGATCAATAGTTCAATCTGGTCATGCGCGCTAAAGAAATGACATCTTAATTGACTTTAAAGTTGATCCGAATATGCGCACGAGTTAAAAATGACATAATTATCTTAACCTAACTAGATCGGTGGCTCAATCTGATCATGCGCAGTGAATAATCAAATGACGTCTGATCCACTTGAAGCGCTATTCCGAACTTGCGCACGAGTTAAAATCAAATCTTAACCCTGGTAGATGATCAATAGTTCAATCTGGTCATGCGCTGTGAACCATGTAATAAACTTCCAGTAACCATCTCTACCCTGATGTTCATGCTTTCCTCAACAATAAAAGCAAAGGAAGCGTGAGAAACCATCTTACTTGCCTTGTTGAAAAAAAAAATCCAAACGTTTCGAAATTTGTTGAATAAAACCATCATCAGACAAAAGTCAAGATGTCTACAAATATTTCCGATCAATAACAACCAGAACCAGAAGCAATGAATAATTGCAGAGGAAGTGGCGTCCTTCACAACCATACCACTACCATATTAATGTCAAAATGGATGGGTACATGGTACTTGGATCTGAATATTTCTCTGATTGAAAAATCGTGATTCGATTCCGAGATAATCGTCCATTGTATGCACGTGGCGTGCGAATTCCTGGAACCCATTATTCCAGAAGTTCAAAGATTGACGTGCAATTTTTGGTTTTGAGATGTGGGTTGAATTATTTATATGTTTTCGGTGCCCAATAATAAATGATGTGATAAATTGGAGAATTTCAGTTTTTCTCCACTATCTTGAAAACGGTGACCAGTAGCCCAAAATAACCCATATCCAATTTTATAGACCGCAAAATTCTCCATAAAAAAAATATTTCGCCATACAATGTACTGTTTCCGACTTATCGTACACTTCGACTAGAAATTTCATGGAACTAACCGGCTTAACCATGCATAATTTCCCGTACAGTCTTGACCATAGGCAAAAATAAATAACCAGCGTGATTCAGCCGATGAATGAACAAAAACGCGTAAAACGACACCCACTTAACTTTTGCCTTATTCAACGAGGAATTCCTTGAAGCCGTGATTCAATCTCGGGTTCCCTAATCGGTGAGTCAAGAGAAAGATACGAAGATCAATTCTGTGTAGAAAAAAGTCTACCCGTTATCAAATTTAAAATTCGACGTTTTGTATTCTACAAACCATCATCACCCTCAGTCTGTCCATAATTTTTATTTTTATGAAAATTGATCAAAAATTACGTAGAAAGAATCAATAAACCGGTTGAAATATTACATACTTACGACAAAGATCAAAATACGACATCATCAGAGTCAAGGTCAAAAATACTACTATGCTAATCTACGAGCATCTGACAAATTTTAAATTTTCGGAATTTCTCCATGATTCATCTTTATCGATCACCGGATGTTATAAGCAATTGCAATATACAGGGTGTGCATTTGTCCTGACACCAAATGTGATTGTATATACATGGTGCATTTGTCCATAAAATGAAACATACCGTTCCTAAAAGATCATTGTATTCCTCCTCATAGGAAACGCGCTGGAAAAAATTTATATTAGTTTCCTGCACGAAACCTAGTCAAAAATACACAGATAAAAATCAATAGAAAAATCGTTGTCGTCACAACAACGCATAGCATGACAACAATCAAGGCTAAAAATCCGGAAACCAATTTGAACGGAGCCTTGATGTCAAAATTGTTTTCCATGCTGAAAAGAAAATTCGAAAAATCAAAGATTGACCTTTAGATGTGCCATGAAAAGGTCACTGGTGCAGCTATTCGAGGGTTTATGTTAATTCGGTTTAATTTATTAAAGAGATTTTGATCAGTGTTAAATGTTAGGGATATAAATGTAGTGACATTGATATTCATGATATTGGCAGTTTTCCCCAAATATCTAGAAAAACATGAATTTATTTGGAAAATTTTATAAGAGTGGTTTGAAGAGCGTTGAATTTTCTATAAAAAATCTCAGGGTCTTTCCTCTAATATCATCTACAATGAATGATATACAGGGAAATAATTAAAAAAATCACCTGTCGACATTGATATTCAAAATATTGACAATTGTCCCCGAATATCTGGAAAACCATGCATTCAATAGAAAAATGTTGTGGGAGTGGATTTGGATTTTCTATAAAAATTACCGAGGATTTTCCTTCAATATCTACAATAAATCATATACAGGTGAACACATAAAAAAATCACCTGTCGAAATTGATATTCAAGATATTGGCAGTTTTCCTCGAATATCTGGAAAACCATGCATTTAATAAAAAAAAATATGGAATTGAAGAGCGTTGACTTTTCTATAAAAAAGTTTTCTAGGTTTTTCCTCTAACATCTACAATTAATCATATACAGTTGAAAATATAAAAAAATCACCTGTCGACATTGATATTAACACTTTATCTTTATTTTTAAGGAGGATACAAGATAAAATTTATGTTTATTTTTAAAGAATTCTTGTGAAACGGCTTTAAGGCTCTCGTGAGAAACTTGGAGAAAATCTTCCTGTGTAAAAATGATAGAGCACTCTATAAATTGATATCAAAAACGTCGCTCTATCTTTATTTTTAAGCAATCTAAATCAACTTACAGAGGCTTTAGAGAAAAATTTCATGTATAAAAATGAATTTTTGTCTATAATTTGATATCAAAAACGCCACTCTATCTGTATTCTCAAGAAAGATAAGAGATAGAATGTCCGATTTTTTTCTAATAAATTCTTGTGGAACGGCGTTAAATCAATTTTATAGAGGCTCTAGTGGGAAAATTCCTGAATTAAAATGATAAAGCCCAATTTCTTCTATAATTTGATATCAAAAACGCCACTCTTTATTTTGAAGGAATATTAAAAATAAGATGTCTGACATCCTTTTTAAAAGATACTCTTGTGGTACGGCTCTAAATCAACTTATAGAGGCTTTAGAGGAAAACTTAAAATATAAAAATGATAGAGCACACATTTTTCTATAATTTGATATCAAGAACGTCGCTCTGTCTTTATTTTAAAGAAAGATAAGAGTTAAAATGTCTGATTTAAAAAAAAAATTAGAGGAAGACTTTCTGTATGAAAATGTTAGATCACATCAATTTCCTCTATAATTTGATATCAAAAATGCCGCTCTTTATTTCTAAGGAAGATACGAGACAAAGTGTCTGACATTTTTTTTTCTTTTTAATTCTTGTGGTACGGCTCAAATCAACTTATACAGGCTTTAGTGGGAGACTAAGAAAACTTTTAGTATAAAAATTTTAGAGCACAATTTTCCTTATAATTTGATATAAAAAACGTCGCTCTATTTTTATTTTTGAGGAAGATGAGTAATAAATTGTCTGACATTCTTCTTCAAGAAACTCTTGTGGTACAGCTTAAAATCAAATTATAGAAGCTTGAGTGGAAAACTTTGAAAAAAAACTTGCTGCATAAAAATAATAGAACAAAATTTTCTTTATAGTTTGATATAAAAAACGGCGCTCTATCTTTATTTTAAAAGAAGATAAGATGATAAAATGTCTGACATTTTTTTTAAAGATATTCTTATGGTATATACGGCTCCAAAACAACTTATAGAGGCTTTAGAGAAACTTCATGTATAAAAATAATAGAGCACAATTTTCTCTGTAATTAATTGATATCAAGAACGTCGCTCTATCTTTATTTTTAGGGAAGATGAGAGATGAAATGTCTGACATTATTTTTGTAAGAAATTTTTGTGGAACGGCTTTAAATGAACTTATAGAGTCTTGAGTGGACAACTTTGAAGAGAACTTTCTATATAAAAATAATAGAGCTCTATAGTTTGATATAAAAACGCCCCTCTATATTCATTTTTAAAGATGATAAGACATGAAAAAAACTTTCTATGTTTTAAAGATAAGTTTTAGAAAAGAATAAATATTGGCAACTACGGATGATGGATTATATGTGAGACTTACAAATCATTGTTGCCGGACTGTAGTTGTTTCATCAATAATTTGGTCCTAAGAGACGTTTTTTGTGGGTTTTATGAAAAAGTTAATATTGGCAACGACGTTTTAAGATTAATAATTGTATATTAATGCAAATATCAAAGCAATCTGTAGATATTTTATCAGGAGTCTAGTTTCAACTCCAAAAAAAAAGTTTTTTGGGGGTATTAGGAAAAACTAAATATTGGCAACGTCGTTTTTAGGTTGATTTCATAATATGAAATTGTCCAAACACTGTTGCCGGACTGTGGTTATTCCATCAGGATTTAGTTCTAAGTCCAAAGAGACATTTTTGGGGGTTTTAGGAAAAAGTAAATATTGGCAAATATTCGACAAATTTAATGATAGTGGAATTGAAGAGCGTTGAATTTTCTATAAAAAAGTTATTTGGGTTCTTCCTCTAATATCTACAATTAATGATATACAGGGTGATAAATTTAAAAATTACCTGTCGACATTGATATTTCCCGAATAGGTATCTCGAAAACCATGTACAGGGTGATTCACTATTTATTGACCCCCCCTCTTAGTCATTTTTAACAAGGTGTACAAAAAAAAGTTTGATACAAAAGTTGTTTGGTTTATACTATTTTTTTTTTAAATTGAGCAATTTCATTTATACAGGCTGTCCCAGAAGCTGTCCACAGCAACCAACTTTGAAATCTTAAATGGAACGCCCTGTATTCTATCTCGTTTTTCGATTCAACATTGAATTCTAAGTCAAATCTGTAAAAGGTAGATCTATTCGAGATAAAGCAGGCTGTTCAATCTTGTGAAAAATACAAAATTCACTTTATTTTGACTCCCCTCTAACAAATTTTATACAAGGTGTACAAAAAAAATTTGTATGCAAAAAATGTTTGGTTTATACTAAATCTTTTTATTCTAGAAGTATCGTTCATACGGGGTTGTCCAAAAAAGCTGACCACAGCATCCAACTTTACATTTTACATGTGACATCCTGTATTTTATTTCATCCTCCTTGGTTAAATTTGTAAAAGATAGATCTATCTTATCTTCGGCCGTTTTTTAGATAAACGCTGTTGAATTTAACCTAATTTTTAGTGCTACAATTTATTTATTGTGAGTCTTTTGAAAATGGGAAGTAGCTTTTTTTTAACTAATTTAGAATCCTTTTTTATCTTTTATAAGGCAGACTAAAGCTTCATAGCAATCTTTATTCAATATGGTTATCAAGAAAGAAATCCTGAATCTCGGATTTTTCAAAAAATTGAACAGACTCGCAAAAGATATGATTGATTTATTTTATATTGATTTGACTCAGAATCTAACCTATAATCTGAAAATAAAATAGAATACAGGGTGTCTTATTTAAAATTTTAAAGTTGGGTGTTGCTTTTGGGACACCCTGTATAAATAGTATGGCCCGATTCAAACAATTCAGTATAAACCTAACAACTTTCGTATTACACTTTTTTTTCTAAACCTTGTGTAAAATGAGTTAGAGGATGGTCAAAATATTGGATTTTCCACAATATTTAACAGCTTTTATCTCGAAAGCGACAAGAGATAAGATAAATATACCCCATATACATATGACTTAGACTTTAACGTAGAATCTAAAAATGGGGACAGCTTTTGGAACACCCAGTCAGTATAAATGATACTGCTTAATTAAAAAAATTTAGTATAGACCAAACAACTTTTGTCTACACCTTGTATAGAATGAGTTAAAGGGAAAGTCAATCTATAGGGAATCACCCTGTACCTATCAATTCGAAAAATGTATAAGTAAAATTAAAGAGCTTTAAATTTTCTATAAAAAAGTCCTGTATTTTTTCCCTCTGATATTTTCAACAAATGAGATAAAGATTCTAGTAGTTACTTCAAAATATCTACAAAACCACGAATTTAGGCAAAACATAGTGTATGGAAAAAAATTAAAAATCCATCAAAAAGCTTTCTTTTGACGTGTATATGAAATTAAAACCATTTTATCGCTTTGTTTTATGGTTAAAACATGTAGGGGAATTCAATAAATTGAATTCAGGAAATAGAGTACCAAAATGTATTTTTGCAAATAACCGCCAGGACAGTTTTCCTGCGTCTTAATATGATCAGCAGCATATTTCTGCTAATAATAAAATTCCGTATTCAAAACACTCACAAGGCCCAATGACAAAGACCGACATTTATCGAATGTTAATTTTGTCGTTGACTCCTCCACCCTGTCAATGTACTTTTGCACTACCGTTACTCCCTGTATATTAATATGTTTCCAATAACATGTTTACAATAAAATTATATATTTGAAGCCGTATGATTTAAAGTTAAACAATAGTCGTGCATTATGTTATTTTTATTTATAAGAATGTTTCAAGGTTCATGAAATCATCATGGTGTGAAGACGCATGGAAACGAGAAAAATGTGTTTAATGGGAAAAAAGAAAGAATCGCGTTTATTCCAGAAACTAATTGCGTCTGGGTTGTCGTTAAACCAGTGACAACAATTAGCCAGATCAAAGCCTAATTGTGCTGTTAATTTTAATTGCGACTGCACAAATGTGTTTTTCTATTTGCAACAGAATGAATCATTCATTTGCAGATGTGGTGTCTGTGACATGTCATAAAATATCGGTATTCTGAAACTTCTTATTGATATAATTATAATAAGTCACACCCCCGTATCTCGTAAATTGTCTAATGACAATCAGGGAAAAAAACCCTTACTAGTTTTTTTATAGAGAATTCAATTTCATTTTACTTTGTTTATGAGAAATTCTGCATTGAATTCAACGGTTTTCCTGTTATGATCTTATCAACTCATTCTAATGTGATGGGTCTTATGTAAACCTTCACTGACCATTCAGATTTTGTACAACAATGCCAAATTATATTTGCGTAACTTTTTTTTTATTCAAATATGAAATGCGGTTTTCCGCCCAAATGGCCACGCTCGCCTAGATTGGTGCAATTTTTCGGTTTCGGTTACGACGGATTGAGTAACAATATGGACCATGTAAATGTTACTATCACTCTTATCAGTTTTTTTTTCTCGAATTAGCACAATTATTTCGTAAATATAGTGCGCATAGACATTTTGGTGATTCATATGATAAATGATGAGTGGTTGTGAATAACTAGGTGCTACTTTCTTGTTTGTTAAGTTTGAGTCATTTATAAAACAGATAATTTCAAAGGAATTTTCTATTCTATTACCCCCATATGCACCGTAGAAATCTTATCCGGATGAAGTGTTTATCGCGATTAACTTCCATATCACCCAATGGAAAATAATCGCGATGAAGTCTTTATACGGATTAAATTTCTACGGTGCATATGGGGGTTAGTTAACAGACAAATATCTTCATGCTTGTTGAAAACATGGGAAAAATATTCAAATAAAAGTTGTACAAAACGAAAATGTCTGTGGTTTTTGTCGATAGTTTTGCCGTGGAATTCGAGATAAAGAAATTATGGGATAGGGAATTCTGATGACATATTTATCTACATACAACCACAACAGCCAATTATCTTTTCTTCTGTCAAAAATATGTGTAAAATATTCAGATAAAAGTTGCAGAGAATAAAAAATCTATAATTTCTATCCATATCCTTTTCCTGTGCAATCTGAAATAAAAGAGGGGGAATTCTAATGTCATATATATGTCTACATCAACCACATTTAGCTGATTTTCTTTTTTTCTGTCAAAAATATGTGGGAAATGTTTAAATTAAAGTTGTAAAGGATCAGAATATCTATAATTTTTATCTATGCTGTTTTCCTGTGAAATTCGGAATAAACCGGTTAAGAGGAAGGGAATTCTAATAACATATATATGTTTACATCAGCCACATCTAGTTGATCATATTTTCTCCTTTCAAAAATATGTGAAAAATGTTCAAATAAAAGTTGTAGAGAATCAATTATCTGTAATTTTTGTTGAAACAATTCTGATGTGATTCTCGAAATAAAGGAATTAAGGGAGGAGAAATTCCAATGACATGTATATATCTCTGCAACAACCACATTTAGCCTATTATCTTTCCTCTTGTCAAAAATATGTGAAAAATGTTCAAATAAAAATAATATTCATATGTTTTGTCCATGAAGTTTTGCCCTGCGACCCAAATTAAGGAATTAAAGGGAATTTTTGACACATTTTATATTATGGCTATACCATTCATTTGTCTTTATCTCAACATCTTCCTGGAAGAAGTTTTTAGAAGTTTCGTATAAAATTGAATTTTTCTCAACTTTGACCTTCATTGATTTTTACAAAAAACTACTTATCTTCCTGATAAGAGAAGAAAACTAAACTGAGATATGTAAAACTGTAGATATAACGGGGAAAGATGTCTGGACATTTCTGTGGGCAATTCTTCAACTTTGAAACTTCTCGATAAAATCGATAGTTTTCGTCAAAAATGGCCTGGAAGTGCCTAAAAACTTAGATTACCGATAAGTTGCAACTTTTTCCACCTCCTCCCTTGGGAATTATGAGTATTCCGGAAAAGGTGTATGAAAGTTTTTTGAAGAAAATTATTACATACACGTTGATTCTTTTCCTTAAAGTTTTTTTGGTGAAATCATTTTGATGATAATGGCGGAAAACTGAGCTCATGTCATAGAAACTAGAATTAGGTTGCAACTTTTTTCACCACCCTGTATCACCAGAACTGTAAATATTACGGAAAAGTTGTATGGGAGTTTTCTGAAGAAATTCTCATCCACTCTAAGTCCTATTGTTGAAGTTTTTTGGTAAAACCGATAGTTTTCATGATAATGGTGGAAAACTGAGCTCGTGTCATAGAAACGGAAATAAGGTTAAAAGTTGCAACTTTTTTCACCACCGTGTATCTCGAGAACTGTGAATATAAGGGAAAGGTTGCATGGGAGTTTTTTGAAGAAAATCTCAAACGCTTACATTTTTCTTCCCAAAGTTTTTTGGTTAAATATTAAATCGATAGTTTTCGTGACAACGGCGGAAAACTGTGCTGGAGTCCTAAAAACTAAGATTAGCTTATAAGTTGCCACTTTTTTCACCACCCTGTATCTCGAGAACTGTAAATATTGCGGAAAAGTTGTATGGGACTTTTTTGAAGAAAATCTCATACGCTTCAATTTTCCCCATTAAAGTTTTTTGGTAATATCCATAGTTTTCATGATAATGGCGGAAAACTGTGCTGGAGTCCCGAAGTAAAAAATTAGATTGGGTTATGAGTTGCCACTTTTTTCACCACCCTGTATCTCGAGAACTGTGAATATTACGGAAAAGTTGTATGGGAGATTTTTGAGGAAAATTTCATTAGTTTTAATTTTTCTTCCAAAAGTTTTTTGGTAAAATCGATAGTTTTCGTGATAATTGGGGAAAACTGTGTTGGGGTCGTAAAAACTAAGATTAGGTTATAAATTGCCATTTTTTCTCCACCCTGTATCTCCAAAACTGTAGATATAATAGGAAAATTGTATGAGAGTTTTTTGAAGAAAATCCTATGTTCTTCAACTTTCTTTTACAAAATGTTTCGATAAAATCGTTAGTTTTCGTAACAATTACCAAAAAGTCGGCTTGTGCCCAAGAGAGTAAGTAAGATTATAAATTGTAGTTTATTTTGCCACCCTATATCTTGAGAACCATATAGGATGACGAGGAAGTTGCAGGGAGGTTTTTTTTTTTAAAATAACGTTTTTAAGTTTGTTATTATAAAGTTCATAGTTCGAGAGATTTTACCGCCCTTCCAATAAGAATAAGAGCGAAATCAAAAAGTTTATAAACCGTCAATTAAAATGACGATAACGTGATAAACAACAAAAATTTGAAAAGTTCAAAATGTTATCAGATAAGATAATGACTTACTACACAAACAAAGCGCATCATGTAATTCATAATGGAAAGAAATCACGTGTTTGACTTACCATAGCACCACCCCCCCCAGGAGCCCCCCAAACCATCACGACCCCCAAAACCAAAAAACACACAACAACTCGCAACACCGACATTTTCAGACTGATTCACTTTTGTTTCGTTTTATCGTGTCGCCACAGTCGCGTCATCTATTGGTGGTGACTACCTATTGTTTGGGGCTACTTCCGATTTCCGGTCTGTCAGTTTGTGTGTCTGTGTGACGCGAATGTTTGCTGCCGACTGACATGCGGTGCGGGTGTGCGGCGCGCTTTATATGCCGATCGAAATTTGTTTTACTGACCTGCGACAAAAGATAGTGACTAATCATAGATGGGGGGATATGGTTTGGGGAATTTCGTGTTGGAGGGTGAATTGGTGGTGTTTTGAGGAAATTTTCTTCGTTGAACATTGTTTTTGGAGATTCGGAAGAAATGTTTATACTTTCAAGAGTAGACTGGAGGGTTCATTGAGATGTTTCATTTAGGCGATAGACTATTTTCTTCGTTAACTTTTGGTGAAAATTAAAAGTGATCTGGTAGTGTTGGAGGAGTGAAACTTTGAGGAGTTTCTCTTCACACTTTCTTCAATAACTCACATGATTTTCATTTCATTGTATTTTTCAATTTTGGATTCACAATTTTCTTCATTGAACTATCTATGATAAAAAAAATACTTTTGCGGCTTCTAAAATGATTTGGAGTATTACCAAGACCTCTGTAATCAATAAAATCACTAGAATCATCATAAGAATCACTTTTATCACTGGAATCACTACCATCATTGAAATCACTAGAGAATCAAAAAGATCACTGGAATATCTGGAATCACCATCATAGTGTGAAGGGTGAATTAGTGAGGTTTTCTTTAGTTTAAATTTTGGAAACATTCAATCACTGAAAGAACCAGAATCACTATAGAACTACTGAAACCAAGAAAATCACAATCATCACGAGAATGGCCATATTAACCATCACTTGAATGAACAAAGGAAATGGATCATTGCAATTACCAAGATCAGCGGAATCCCTAGAATTATTAGATGCGTTAGAAACATCAGAATGTCAAGAATTACTAGAACTAGTGAAATCATTGGAATCATTATTACTAGAATCGAAAAGATCACTATAGAAACATCAAAATCACTAAGATCAATAGAATCACTGAAATCATCAGAACCCACTTGGATCACCAGAACTACCAATACTTATATGTATTATCACTTGAATAACCATAATCAAAAAAAAAATGGATCACTAGGATCACTAAGATTACCAATAATCAAGATTACTCGTATTACTGCATCCACTATAGGCTCGCTATAAAATCATCACGATAATTAGAATCACTAAAATCACTAGAATCATCAAAATCAATGAACTTATTGGAATCACCACAATCACTGTAATCACCAATAACGCTAGAATCACTAATATCACATCATATAAATCATAATATAAACATCATTACAATCATCAAAATCACTGCAACTATGAAGATCTCACTAGAACCACCAATACTTATGCATTATCTAGTAGAATTATCAAAATCACTAAGATCAGTAGAATCACTAAGATCACTAGTGTCACTCGATTCACTAGGATCGCTATAAAATCATCAGAATCACTAAGATCACTACAATCACCAAAATCACTGGACCCACTGGAATCACCACAATCACCTTTATCACCAAGAACGGTAGAATCACCAAGATAATTATAGAAACATCAAAATTATCACAATCATCAAGACTACTAGAATCATTAGGACCACTACAACCACTATAATATCTATGTTTCATCTACTAGAATGATCACCTATCAAGACAAGGAAGATGGGAACACAAACGGATGACGAAGACTCAAAAAAGCAGGATATGCAGACGGTACAGACGATCTTGGTTGGATAGTCAAGAGACTTCTGATAAGCTTATTACCAGCAGAGTTATTGATAATAAATGGCCAGAGAGTGTTTTCAAGACTGTGAAGGCTGTGGAGGGAAACCCATCCAAAGCCTCAGGACTTGGAGATATAGCCCTTCTCATTGATCCTAGGGAGAAGGGAGACAGGGGAATTGCAAAAGATGCATACGATGAATTCCCTGAAATCAGAGAAATAATTGAGGAGGGGTGCGAAGATGGCAAAATTGAGTTTATCGTAAGTGAAACAACAGGCAGCAGAACAAAAGTAGGTCGAAAAAAAACTATTTACCTACTTCCCTACACAGTCGACCAGAATGGAATAAATGATATGGCCAAACTCCACACTTTGATTAAATCGATGAAGAACATAAGAGACACTAAAAAAGACATAAGGAAACTCTCATTGGTAACACCAGAAGGACTCAATATAGATTATGTATAAAAGATCACAGAACATGTAATGCGCAAAACTGAAACCAAGGTATAATATATGACACCTAAGATGAACAAACCAATCGCGCCCCAAGAATCGACAGTCCAAAAGAAATACAAATCCCCCAGAGAAGACATAATAATAAAAGCAGGGAACAAAAGCTACGCTGAACTAGTGAGAAGCTTGAAAGAAAAAATCGATATCAAGAAAATGGGCGTAAAAGTCGATAGGTTCAGAAAAACTGCAGCAGGAGACCTACAGCTCATTTTTGAAGGAGGCCAGGAGGCGTCAGATGTTCTGGGCAAAGAAATTAAACAGCAACTGACGGAATCCAAAGTTATCGTCAAAAAGGCAAACAAGACACTACACATATATGGACTTGATGCAACAATCACAGGGACTGTGGTCAAAGAAGAGCTAATGAACCTGATAAATGCTATCGAGGATGACCTTACTGTAGGCGCATTACGACCAATGAGGGACGGGAACCAAGCAGTAACAATAACCTTGAAAAATACTGTAGACATATCGCACCCAACTCACAAGAAATAAAATAAGAATAGGGTGGGTGAACTGCACAATAAGAGAAAGAGTGCAGATCGATAGATGCTTCAAGTGGCTAAAACCCGGCAAAAAAGCTCACAACTGCACCAATAAAGACTGCACAGACATTTTTTATAACTGTAGCTCGAAAGAGCATAAGGCGTCAGTATGCACAAAGGAACCTTACTGCATAAATGTCCCCTATTTAAAAGAACATTAAATAGGTTGATATTCAAGACACCAAATGGATCACCGATAAGAACACAGACGTTGCGATATACTTTCAAAACAAAAACTTGCCTATAGAGAAGGTCTATAGAGAAAAAGGTTTAGTGAAAATTTAACTCGGACCTCTTAGCATCTACTGCTGTTACTGCCCTCCAAATATCTCTTTTGACGATTTCAAAACCTATATAGAGAACGGGTACTGTCAGAAATCAACCAGGCGAAGCTGTTATTCTGGGAGATATGAACATAAAATCACCGAGATGGGGTTCACCTGTATCGGATAAACGGGGTTATTTCTCCACAGAGTGGATGGACGCCCTAGACCTTGTCGCACACAACAAAGGAGGGAAGCCAACTTTCGTAAGAGGACAAAGCCAGTCCTTTATAGATGTGACTTGTTCAACATAGGGGGAGGCCAGAGAAATCCACAACTGGGCAGTGCTTGATGACGAACCGTTTATTGACCATGGTTTTATAGTCTTCGAAATAGATAATTAAACAAAACCCAAACGAAAACAGACGGAAAGACAAAAGTTTTGACATGTCATTCAAGTGAAAAGTTTGGGTATGTTATGATGTATGTATGTAAATAATTGATTTGAATCAGGTAGATTTGCAAATTTTGATACACACAATCGATCAATTCAATATTTTCGCTTTAGTTCTTGTACTCATGTGAGGAGTCATTTGAAAAAAAAATATTCAAAAGTATCAACCTGGAAAAATATGATGTCATACTTTTTTGTTTTGTCAAAACAAATATTACACTGCTCAATTTTTTGAATATTTCTATGAGCAATACCAGTTTTTTTACGGACCAGCTGTACATGCGAATACTGAAATCGGCATACACATCGAGCTGTATTGTTCGAGGAGGCACCAAAAACGCGAAAGTCCCTTACTGGTGGAACCTTGACATTGAAGACAAAAGAAGAGAATGTATAATCACCAGGAGAAATCTAACACGACAGAATGCACGATCACCAGAAAATACTGTTGTCCACCCGGAGCTAGCCCAAGAATATAAATATCAAAAAAGGGAATTCAAGAAACTTATAAATATATCCAAAACGCAACACTGGAAAGACCTCTGTGAAGAGTTACACAACAACCGATGGGAAAACGGTTACAAAATTGCGCTGAAACACCTCAAGAACCTGACCATGCCCTATAACCTGCCAACAGAAAGAAAATTGGATATAGTGGAAACGCTGTTTCCACATAAAGTGACCCGTGGACCAAGGGAAAAGTTGTTGAAAACATGCAGCCGTTTACGATACAGGAACTCTCCTTTGCAAAAAATGCGATGAAGAATGGAAAAGCCCCGGGGCCAGATAACTTACCACAGTTACCACCCGAAGTAGTAAAAAAGGCTATTGACACAACCCCAGATTTTGTTCTGTCAGTACTGAATAAACTACTTCAAAAACAACTGTTTCCAGGCAGATGGAAAATAGCCAGAGTCTGTCTTTTATTCAAAAGTGGAAAATGTAGTACTTCTTTGAGCCCGATAACTAAAATGCTGCCACGATGTATACCAGTTTATATTACTGTAAAAGTACAGGAGCAGTACACTACATACACAGATCGACGTATCAGTTTTAGATGACAATTTTTTTTACTACTGGTTATTATTATATAATAACTATGGTTACTAATTACAATGATGTCAGCTCTAAGAAATAATCATTGAAGTGACTTCCTACAGAAAATCCGTGGAAAATAACTCATTTCGACCAATCTGCCTCCTGGACACCATGGGTAAACTTTCTCAAACCATGATAAGAGCCAGATTAGAACAAGAAATTGAAGAAAACGGTGGTCTATCGGAAGATCAATTTGGGTTTGTCATGAAGAAATGTACAGGCCGTCGAATCCGTAGTAAAAGCAACTCAAGACGCCGAGAAGAAATGGTGCACGCTAGTCACATTGGACATCAGAAATGCTTTCAACACAGCCACATGGAGTATCGTCATCCAGAAGCTGAAAGACATGAACCTCTCAGAGTACCTTATCAACATAATAGAAAGCTACTTCCAAAACCGGATGCTAAAGACCGCAGCAGATGACGTGTGGAGTACCGCAAGGCCCGATGCTGTGGAATATTCTGTACGATGGGATACTCAGAGAAGACCTGGAAGACAAGGTAAAGACGATTTGCTTTGCTGATGATTTGGCCGTCTTAGTGAGAGCAGAGGACGCGGATTTCCTGTCTCTTAGAGTCAACGAGGCATTATGGAGAATCAACTGGTGGCTGCTGCAACACGAACTCGAACTTGCTCCGGAAAAGACAGGCAATAATTTTGAAAGGTGGAAGACAAAGAGCTAATATAGTTTTCAAGATAAACGGGATAACCATAACTCCTAGCAAGTCTCTGAAGTACTTGGGGATCATACTAAGTTCCAACAGAACATTCAATGACCATTTCATAAAAAGATCAGAACAAAGAATAACATCGATGTCCCAGCTAATGCCCAACCTAGGAGGCCCTCGGGAATTCAAAAGAAGGGCGTTAAGCGGGGTTGTCCACTCAATCCTTCTATACGGAGCACCAGTTTGGCATGAGGCAATGGATGTTGGAAAATATAAAGACAAAATGACAAGGGCACAAAGAAAAATTCTTTTGAGAGTTGCCAGCGCCTATCGAACAGCCTCCACAAAATCACTGCTAGTTATTACAGGGATCATACCGATAGATCTGCAAGTAGCCGAAAGAAGAAGCGTGTACGAAACAGAAGGCATCAAACTGGATATAAGCAAGAGAGAGAGACAGACAACAATGGAAGCATGGCAAGAAAGATGGGGAAATGAGTTTAAAAATTCCCCAATGGACCAAGAGGCTTATTCCGAGAGTAAAATCATGGGAAGAGTGCAAACACCGAAACACAGATTACTTCATGACGCAAGTATTGACGCGACACGGCTCTTTTCATACTTTCCTACACTCCATAGGAGCAGCTCCAAACGAGGAATGGATCTATTGCCAAGAAAAAGACACCCCAGAACACACTGTCTTTCACTGTAAAAGATGGGAAACCTTAAGACAATCTACCCACCTGACCCTTGGGCACCAATTAAATCCTGAGAACCTGACCGAAAAACTTATGGAGACCGAAAACAAGTGGACAGAAACGACAGACAAGCCCTAAAAGATAAATGAAGAAGACAGCCCGGTACTCGTGAAGTAATGTTGGAAAACGGTACCAGATTACATGGGTGAAATACAGAAGGGGGGTTTTAGTCGGTCGACACACCTAGAGGTGCATCAACCCGACACTACCTGGGATTTACCCAGGTGTCTGAAGCGGCCAAATTCCAACACACCTTCGGGTGAAGATAGGTCCAGCAGATTTTTCCTCACTTCTTAAAAAAAAAAAAAACCAGAATGATCAAAACACTATGATCATCAGTATCACTAGATTTAGCAAGATCTATGGAATCATTGGGAATACTGGAATCACTAGGTTCATTAGAATCGCTGGAAACCAGTGATCTTGTTAGTCACTGATGATGTTTAGTCACTAGTAAGATCACTAGAATCACTGAAACATTAGGAAGGTACATTTGAGATGATTGCTACAAACAATAGAGTCATTAAAGGCAAGTATCACCAGAATCATCCGTCGCATCACTAAAATCACTGGAATTGCTCAAATCACCAGAGTTACTGGACAGGATCACTGAACTACTTGATATCACTCATATCTACAAAATCACTGGGATAACAACTGAAATCACTAAAATTATCCAAATTACCAAGATCACTAGAATCATCAATCACTGGAATCACTAGAATCACTAGATGACTGGAACTGGGTACTCAAAATCACTAGAATCAGCGTTACTAAACCCACACTGAATTACTTGGCATAGTTGACTAATAGAGTCCCCATCAGTCTCTGGTATCACTAGTGTCCCTCGAACTAGTGAAATCATTATAATCACCAGAACTACTAAAATTGTTGAGATGAATCGAAATGTTTAAAGCTGATTAGATATACTTCATGAATCAGTATAGGATCATTCAAATCTCAAAGTTCGCTAGAATCGCTAAAACACTAGAGTTTCTATGGTAATTATTGGAATCAGTTGAATCATCAGAATCACTGAAATTGTCAGACTCACTGATGGAATATAACGATCGATTAATTAATTCTTGTACAATCACTGATATTAAAATAATGTCACTTAATTCCCAGAATTACCGATATAAATTGATTGGAGTACTAAAATCACTGTGATCACAATAGTTTGCTACAGATTTTGAAATCACTATAGTCACTGGACACAGCAAATTTCTTTGTAAATTCTAATATCACAATAAGACCACTATTGGAATTAATGAAATTACATACTTAGTATCAATGGAATCACTAGAAAGAGTGAAATCTTTAGAATCACTCGTCACTAGAAACAATTATTACGAGAACCTTCTACCACTTTCACTAAAATCACTGGAAATAATGAAATCACTTGGATCCAGTTTAAACTCCGGAATCAACAGAATCATTCTATCCAGATATAGGCAGTTCGCATTGATTAAAATTGATTAAAATCATAACTAGAATCATTGAAATCACTATGATTAGAATCAATATTCTATTTTCCGCAGATTTGGCTCAACTCACTGGAATTACTCAAATTATCATTGGTAAAAACTAGCATCACCAATTTTCTCAAAACAACGGAGATCACTGGATTCATCAAGATCATAAGAGTCGTCCAAGTCGCTAGAATTGCTAGAAACAAGAGTGCTAGACTAACGATGCAGCCACTGGAATCTAGATTATTATCACTTTTTATGTTGGAATTACTATAGTCACTAGAATCATTATCATCACTAAAATCATTGAAAATACTCAAGTCACTAGAATCACTTGCGTTACGAAGTGGACTCATGAGAATCACTGATATCTTGAAAATCATCATCAACAGCTAGAATAATTGCTAAAATCACTCTATAACATACCGAGAATCACTATAGTCACTATGGACTTGTGTTCCTCAAAATATTAAAATCGCTAAAATCCCCAGAATAACTAAAATTATTGAGATCAATCAAAATTTATAAACAAGATTAGGTATAGATAATATAATCATATAGGATCACTCAAATGTCAAAATTCATTAGAATCGCTAAAACACCCAATCACTGAAATTATTGAATTTCATCAATCAATAGCTTGAGTCACTAAAATTGTTGGAGTCACGCTATCGGGGCATCACTTAATTGATTAGAAATTACCAGAATCATAGAATTACACAAAACACTATAATCACTGGAAACAGTTAACATATACACCAGCAACATTCGAATAAGTGAACCTAGTACAGCTAGGTTCAATAGAACCACTGAAAACAATAAACTTGTCAAGATCATCCATATCTTCAGTTATAATAAAAATCGCCACAATCACTGGCAAACATGACTGGAATCATCACTAGAATCACTAAAAACACTCAATCACTGAAAACATTATAAAATCTCTATAGTTATTAGGTATTAGAATCAGTGGTATCACCAAAAATGTTGATCACTGGAATCAACGATCACTTAATCACTGATAAGTAACAACAATCACTAATTCCTTAAAATCGCAGACATTGCTATAATCAGTCGCGATAATCAAATGTATCGCTAAACTACTGGCAAACGCTAGAATCACAGACATCACTAAATTGATTGGAATTAGTCAAATCTATAATGACCCTAGTAAAACCAACAAAATCAGAAAAAAAGAAAATTCACTACAAATTGCACTTAAATCACTGGAAACAATAATAAACTAATCAAGATCACTTAAATCGTGAATCAGTAACCTATTCCGAAATCTCCAAAATCACTGGCAATCATTGATTGGAATCATCACTAGGATCATTGAAATCCCTAGGAGCAGTCAAAAAATGCCAACATTTTGAAACTTATCACCCTAGCCTTTGTTAAAGATCCCGTCAAGGCCTCGTATCAATTGCCGGTAACAAAAGGCGGGAAAATTCCTATTCATAATTCAATTAGCATTCAAAGGGCACAATGGATGATATATTTTTTCCAAAGAAGAATAAGAATCCAACCACTCAATAAGACCGCAATTTTTCTGGAATTTCAATTGGAAATATAGGAAACGAAATGTTGGCCTTCGTTTGTTGCATATTGATGCGATCGAAGCGATAAGGATGGGTTTGATTCAATTTTTACCAACCCACGTCCCATATGGCAAAAATTATTTAAATAAAGGAACCCTTTGTCTGGTCGGAATGGTATTAAAATTCAGCCGGTGCCCCTCCTAAGTGGATCGGGAAATTTTTTTTTGTTCCCAGAATGAGTCAAATTTGTGCTTTAGATTTTTCACGGAGATTTGAGTATTCGGCGAATTGGGTGATTGAATTTTTTATGATGGAAAATTCTGGTGTTAAGTGGAATTATCAAGTTATGGTCTAATCGTGATTTGATATCGACACTCGCCAGTGCCGTTGGTAGATTTATTTGAGTACTCACAGACAAATTTCCTTACACACCCTGTATATAACTTGTTGAGTTTAATAGTAAATTGGATGCTGAATGCAGAGGTTTCCATGACTGATTGAAATTTACACTTTCACTAAAAGTTTTGAGTCCATATTTTGAAAGTTCCCCAGTCACCCTGTATATATTTTTGATATCTTTGCAAGTTTTTAATGTAAAGAGTTTTCATGGCTGAATTGATTAATCCCAGTTTGAATGCACAAGGCGCGTTCTAGGGCGTGCATTTCTGCGTATTTCAATTCGATTTGAAATTCACATCATCCAAAAAGATTCTGTTGCGCGTGGGCCCATAAAAGAAATTCTTGCATTTTGATGATGTTGCCATTGAACTTGAACCATTGCAATTAGAGGGTCAGGCTATTGACCTAAAATGACTCAGCTCAGGCTCAGACATAAACCCAAAACCGCAGCCAAAATTATTAGAATCCGTCTGGAAGTACGGAACTAGACTTTGTCATCAATTATTCATATCCGACCGGATTGCAGATGCGGTTACGCAGATTAAAATTACGCAGCAAAAATAGGAGAAGTTTTTATTTTTGTAGAGTTTGTTACAAACACTGTAGACGTCCGCATCAATATAGTCCAGACTGCTTTTCAATTTCAGCCTCAGTTGTTTGTAGTAAACATGGATACAGCACATCCAGTACAAGAGGAAACCTGGAACGACAATCATTAAAAAATAAACTCTAATACATTTCAAAATTCATATATTACATATATCACAAATTGCAATATATTGATAACATTTGCACTGTTCAGCAACGGTTTATATAGCAACGATTTGATGGAATTTTGTTAAATCAGAATTAATTTGTTCAATTTGAGGTTTTTACCTCTGGGTTTGGATGTTGTACCACTGTCAGTCTAGAAGATTCCAGTAATCATAAACCCAAGAGATTCAAATTTCAGAACAGTCAGGCAACAACGCCTTCTGTCATTTGGAATTCGGATCATCGTTGCTCCTTCTTCTACACTCTAGACTTTATTGAAAACAAAATGACATTTTTGATAGCCTCGAGCTGTCAAGTGTCAAAGATTATAGTATTTATGTTGACCATTTTGTACGTGTGGCGTCACTGGGATGCTTCTATGAGAACTTATTTTATAAAGTTTTTCCAAAAATACCCAATCAGGTCATTTTTAATCATGAAAATTATCCCAATCGTGAAAAAGAAGATTTTCGACAGAAAAATGATAAGTCTGGCAACGCCACTATCTGCTGTCATTCGGCTCATTATTCAGGTGACAATTGATAAAAAAAGTGCAAAACTGCTCCTATATTTGTAAGACAAAATTAAATTTTCGTAGATAAAGTGGACGAGGCATCGCCGCTATCTGTCATTTGACCATCAAACTGTAGTATGACGTCACTGTGATACCTTTCGATATTTCTTTTTCAACGCAGGAGTGTGGTACAATATCCAGAATTGATGGTACAATAATCTCAACCCAACAAAAAATCATACTTACAAAAACTGCATACAAAAATCAGCAAAAATCCCACAGTTTTTTCTGAGTAAATCAGCAAATAGACCCCCAAGCTCAACAGCGTGGATAGGTGAAGCAATTCGTAGCCTAACACGAGCAAAGGCTTCTCCTAAAAAATCAAAAATTTTGAAAAGCCAACCAAAAATACGAACCCAAATTAGCGCGGAAGTCAGCACCACGCTGGCAATTAGCTGGAAAATTGAAATTAAGAGAAAATGTCCGTCTGTTTTTTCCTGGAGGTTTATGGAAAAATACATGGTTCCCATCATGCCGGTAATCTGGAAAATAAAGATGATTGATAGGAGGGACGATCTACATTTCTGCGACTTTGGTCCTTGAGTAAAATCAATGAAGACATGGAGTCGGATTATTCCTTCGAAATTTCAATCAATCTCACCTCAGGACACATAAACTGACCTCCCTGCTATTTTTGTACCCATATCTAAGCACCTTAAACGCCGCCACCGCCACTTTCTCAAAAAAACAGCAGTTACGCCAAAAGGTCTTCGACCAGTACCACCAGCACCTATATATGATTATCACAACACAATCATACAAACCCTGGCTGGAGAGTGCACCGAAAACAGGAGAAACATGAAGATGTGCATCAAAGCGGAGCTGTGCGATGCTATATAGAAGCAAGGTTAAAGAGCAAAGGTTCGGACAAATATGCGCCAACTTGCACCAGCATGTGAAGCTGATGCACGGACGAGTGGATGAGCTGTACGAGAAGCTGCAGCAGCAGGAGGTGGACAAGTCTAGAAATATGAAGACAGCTTTGAAACATGTCTAGCACGATATCCAGCAAACCTCCATTCGAAAACGATCACTGAATAGAGCTGGAGCTGGAAAAAATCAACCAAATTTACCAGCTTGGCCAAAGTCAGACACTATATCTGAAGCTTGAGAGCAAGCTGCAGCTGCAAATTCACAGTGGACTTAAGGATGCCAAGGGCGACGTACTTCAAATATATGACATGAACGTTGATGGCCTCATCCAGAAACAGTCTGCACAAATTAAGGAAACATCCCAAACAGATCTCAGCCAGCATTTGGTGCAAGAAATTAAATGCACCACAAGAAACAAATGCCAGAATCTGAGTCAGCATGTTTGGCCTGGATAAAGAAGTTGAGAAAGTGATGATTAGCTACCAACCAGCTGTTATTGTAATTTCTAAACATTTTTTGAAGACCTGAGGGACATTGGCCACTCCTTTGGATGACCTTGAAGAAATACTAGAAATAGGTTCGGTAAACAAGGTGAAAGCCAGCATGTACACTCTCACATTGGAGAATATCAAGGAGAAGTACAAGGCGGATTTCCTGGTAACTCAAAACACTTGGACCGAGCTGGTGGACGGGATACACACTTACAAATTCATCAAAATCGTCTTCAAGCTATAGCAAAGACAGACATTTTATATATGCGCCTGGAAATACTCCTAGTTTGAAATGATCAAAGCTCCCAGCCTTTCATCAGCACTCAGAAAAAAAACGACTCTAGTGAGTCGTTTATGAGTGCAAAATAAACACGGTTCTGAATGCGATGAGGCAAAAGAGTACTCACAAGATAAATTGAGGAAGACCATGGATGAGGAACTGAGGAAAGGGGGCAAGAGTATTGAGAATTGTTATAGGGGTCAGTATGGATGCACAAGACGTTGTCCGAAGTGCAGTCGCAGCTTTTGGAGGTTCAGATGAAGAGGTTTTTGACTCAAACTTAATTGATCATTTTAAAAGAGAAAAGGGATGCTGGTAGGCCACTTTTGTGACCAATCTACTACATATTTGGCAAACGTCAAATACTATGACCGTGTGGTGTTTCCACTAAAAGTCACATGACAGGATCAGCTGAGGGCAACAGTGAATTTTTGCTGGAAATCAACATAAAATTTTGATGGGAAAAAACGCTCATATAAGGAATGGCAGACTCGGGGGTCTACTCGAGGCCTAAAATTGATATAAGAATCATATCAGCAGCCTGACCATAGCAAATTTGAAGAAGGCTTTGTCCGGGGCAGAACCCTGTAATTGTTTGGTGAGTAGGTGGACAGGAGACTCATATTGGTGGCATGATGTTGCTGTTGAAGAAACAGTAGGAGGAAACTCTGGAGTACTCTACCACTTAAGTAGCACCACAACTACTTCTACAATCTACAGCAACGACATGGTAACTTTAATGATGAATAATGAATGTTACAAGCAAATTTGCTGATGAATACCAACGTCAACAATTTAATCTGATGTAATAACCATAATCTACCTCATTTTTGTCAACTATCAGCAGCAAATTGAAATCCTTTTTTTGCAGGACTGCATCGGCATAGCCTGCAAGTTTCAGACGTTTTTTCGAAATACCATGAATAACTATTTGACTGGGTACATCAAGCCGTTTAGGTCCATGGACGATTTTAGAAAAAACCACGAGGAACAGCTACAGCTGGTACAAACAGTTAACGCTGGATGTGCAAAGTCAGTTTGCCAAGCTGCACAACAATTGAGGCCGATTTACGGACATCCCAAGCATAGGGTCAAGCTAGAGGAGTTGGAGGTCGATGAGCATGTCATCATCAGCGACGCTGGAGACAAACTGGAGGAGATAACGGCGGACGACTTGGACCGACTAGGAAAATTAATGCAAGAGATGATTCAGGGGTACAGAGGTCTAGAACTAAAGATGGATCCGCTACAGCCCACTCTATAACGATATCAAAGCAGGGTTCAAAGTTCACTAAACAAGGTACTTTTGCTGTGCCGGGGAAACAAATACCTTTTTTAACATACAGGGTGTCTCACGGTCTATGGTACCTTAGACGTTTACGGAAAACTAGACATGGGATCGATCTGAAAATTTGACTCAGCACATAATCGAGTATGATCTATATTTTAAAAATATTTTCAGTTCTGCAGTGTTGCCGCTTCTACCCAAAAGTCGTGGCAACTTTCTTATTTTTAATGGACCACCCTGTATATTATTATTTTTTTGGATTCCTTGACTGATTCTAATAACTTTTGCTTGATATACTCCTATACCTATCGGCAGCGGTTTTCGAGATATAAATTAATTTATAATATTTTTGTCGTAAAACACATCAGTGGATTGAGTTCAATAATTTCGTACTTGAAAACGGTGGAGAGTTGAAATTGCTATGCCGACTAGAGAAAGGTAGGTTTATATGTTTCCAATGGAGAAACCGATCTGTAAATATACAGGGTGCTTCAAATTTATTAATCTTTTTCCTATACACAAAAATGATAAAAAAGCTATTTTGCCATATGGAACCCCCTGTATATTACTTGACAAATGAAAAGACCAATAAATTTCTTTTCAAATGGTATCCCATGTTCCTATACCTAAACCTTCAGGTTCTACAAGAAAAATGCATTTTACTAAAAAATAAATTATATTGGTATTATTGATATGAATCATAATGTAGTTGCAGTTTGCTACTAAAAATAAATTGTTATTGCTGTGTGACCTGGCAACTATAGGTTGCCCTAGAAACTACATTATGTTTCATATCATGTATACCAATATAATTTATTTTTTAGTAAAATGCATTTTTCTTGTAGATCCTGACGGTTTAGGTATAGGAACATGGGATACCATCTGAAAGGAAATTTATTGGCCTTTTCATTTTTCAAGTAATATAAAGGGGGTTCCATTTGAAAAAAATGATTTTTTATCATTTTTGTGTGAAGGAAAAAGATTAATAAATTTGAAGCACCCCTGTATATTTTTAGATCGGTTTCTCCATTGGAACCATATAAACCAACCTTCCTCTAGTCGGCATAGCAATTTCAACTCTCCACCGTTTTCAAGTACGAAATTATTGAGCTCAATCCACTTATGTGTTTTACGACAAAAATATTATAAATTAATTTATATCTCGAAAACCGCTGCCAATAGGTATACGAGTATATCAAGCAAAAGTGATTAGAATCAGTCAAGGAATCCAAAAAAATAATAATATACAGGGTGGTCCATTTAAAATACGAAAGTTGTTACGACTTTTGGAAAGAAGCGGCAACACTGCAAAACTGAAAATATTTTTAAAATATAGATCATACTCGATTATGGGCTCAGCCAAATTTTCAGGTCGATCCTATGTCTAGTTTTTCGTAAACGTCTAAAGTACCATAAACCGTGAGACACCACGTATACAGTGCGAGTCTCTAACTTGGAATAAATTCAGTAAACAAAAGACCGTTTTTTTTTTTCGGAAATATGCTCGGACACGTCGATAAGTATTTTGAATTGCGCTCCTTTTCATGTAGAAAAATTGTATACAGTGTGTCCCAAATTTGAGATATGACGTCATCGACTATATTTTTAAATGGTAGCCCTAATATTTTTATGACTATTCTTAAAGAGTATATCGAGTTACACATGCGTACCAAATTTCATGTTTTTATTCCTTGTCATTTAAAAGATATTTAACAAAAACATTAACTAATTCGAAAAATGAAGAAATCTGATTCAACTCAATAATTTTTCTTCAATAAATGCTCAAAATGTTGTCCATGTACTAACTGACAATACCCTAAACG
The DNA here is from genome assembly GCA_958502075.1 of Orchestes rusci. Taxonomy (NCBI): domain Eukaryota; kingdom Metazoa; phylum Arthropoda; class Insecta; order Coleoptera; family Curculionidae; genus Orchestes; species Orchestes rusci. Next base: position 20,438,685 of record OY293310.1, on the reverse strand, counting down.
GAATTGAAACTCGTTTTGAACATTTCTAATTATTTCAGCGAAAATTAGCCTACACTCCTGTCTTATTCTTTCAACTCCTCAATATTTTCCGGTTTGGTCCTAGAAACTTTGTTTTTCAAGTACCCCCATAAGAAATAGTCCAGAGGTGTTAAATCCGGAGACCTGGGTGGCCATTCAAAGGGTCCTCTTCTACCAATCCATCTGCCTGGAAATGCATCATCCAGATACTCACGGACAGGTCTAGCAAAATGAGGAGGCCCCGTCTTGTTGAAACCAGATGTTTCTATTCGGGACATCAGCTTCAACCGGATCAGGGAATAGAGTAGCCAAATTCGGAAGTAGTTCTTCCTGCAAGAATTCTAAATATCTTGCTCCATTGAGATTTTCTTGGAAGAAAATTGGTCCTATTACTCGATCACCAATAATCCCTGCCCAAACATTGACTTTTTGTGGACGTTGAGTATGGCCTTCCCTCATCCAGTGTGGGTTGTTGTCTGCCCAATAACGATAATTTTGTAGATTTACCTCCCTATTTAACATAAACGTTGATTCGTCAGAAAACAGGACGTTTTCTATGTTTAGAACATTTCTGTCTAGTAGGTCCATCATTTGTTCGCAAAACTGGTGTCTTTTATCCGGATCATCTTCGGTGAGTTCCTGGAGAATTGTCAATTTATAGGGATGACATTTTTGCGCTTTAAGAGTTCTTATAACTGAAGACTGGCTAATTTCGAGTTCCCTAGCTATCTGCCTAGTGGGGACATGAGGATTTTCTTGAACAGAGAGAAGTTCATTAATTTTGACCTCTTCATTGAGCGCTCTTTGACGATGATTATTTGTTTTTCTTAAATGTCCGTTTTCCCGAAACTGTTTTTCAATCTTGCTTACGGTACTTTGTGATATGGGTGGTAAATCAGGATACTTCTCTCTGAATAAATGAATAACTTCATTTTGTGTTCTTGTCCTATCTCCGTAGCCAATCATCATTAAAATTCCAATTTTGTGGGTTTCAGTTAAGTACGGCATGTTCGTGGATTTTTCAAAAAACGGTGTTTCTCACAAAACCACAAACTAATAGGGTTCTCGCTCAACAACTCGAATACGATGCAGCTATTCTTACTTGTTTTTATTAACTTGTTTTCTTGTTTTTATAACATTGTAATAAGACGTCAAACCGATTTGACAAAAAACGAATACCTTTTAACGTGCCATTTTTAAACTGCATAAAAATTTTATTGACTTGAATCAGATTTCTTCATTTTTCGAATTAGTTAATGTTTTTGTTAAATATCTTTTAAATGAAAAGGAATAAAAACTTGAAATTTGGTACGCATGTGTAACTCGATATACTCTTTAAGAATAGTCATAAAAAAATTAGGGCTACCATTTAAAAAAATAGTCGATGACGTCATATCTCAAATTTGGGACACACTGTATAAAATTTTTCTACATGAAAAAGAGCGTAATTTAAAATACTACTAATATGCTCGGACAATATTTCCGAAAAAAAAACGGTCTTTTGTTTACTGAATTTATTCCAAGTTAGAGACTCGCACTGTATATTTTCTACCACTCCATATACAGGGTGTTTATTGAGTGAATGCCGATACTTAAGGGTGAAAATCCTTGAATAATTTTAAGTAAAAAAGCTCATATTATGAACATAGGTCCACAAGAGCCTAGATTTTAAGATACAGGGTGTTGAAATTAAAAAAAAATCTTTTTTTTATCATTACTTTGATACTATTCCAGTTATCTTTTTGAAATTTGGTACACGTCTTACATGCATCAATATGCATGGGAATGTTAAAAAGGGCGCCACTGATTTGAAAATATTGGAAGACATATCAGGGTGACAATGCAATTAAGTACCTAGATTTTATTTTTTTGATCGAAAATTTGTATGTAAAATTTGCTTTTGTCCAATTTTGTATCGAAGTGAGGTCAATAACTCACATTCGAGCTTACATTACATACTACAATTCGAATATAGTAAAAAAAAATGTATCAGTAGTAGGTGTGAGTGGTAGAAAAGTTATGATAAAAAAGGCAAGTTTTTTTTAAAACTTCAATCTTGGAAATAAAGTATCTTCGGACATAATTTTTATTAAAAATGTTTCTCATTTTCTTGCATTCCATACAGTGTTAAAAGGAAAGGACAAACTAAAAAATCACCCTGTATAAGTTACAAGGTGCAACTGATAGGCCCACATCATGCGTTATTGCTACATCGGGAATGTTGATATATTATGCATGACGGACGAGCTGATTGACACCATCCAGTGTAATAACAAGGGATAAAGAGCATACCATTTGAGTCTTAGAAACTAAAATAAACCAACTTACCATTGAACTTAAGGCCATCAAGACTGCACTGAACCGTTGTTTAAAACAAAACAAAAATTTTTCAAACATTTTGCAGCGCTACGATTAGGCTGGCCGGTTAAAATTAGACTGAATTTTCAAACAAACACTGCGAAGTTTATTTGGTTGATTATATGTAGCACTCATTAGGTTTTATTGACATTAAATCTGGAAAAAATTGGCAATTAGATGCCGATGAGTGCAGAGCTGTTACTTTTCTCGTTCAAAGTGATTTTATCGAAGAATGGTTTGGCAACCTTGCATCAATCAATTACCCAGAAAAACAAAGTTCATAAAATAATCAAATTTATAGAATCATTTATACACAACAAATACTGTAATAATAAATAATATACAGTTACACGGTAATAGCTTTATAATAAACCAACTGGAATAATCCACCCCCCAAAAATCACAGTCAACGCATCAGATGGGTACTGGACGTAGCATAAGGAACCTGCGCCTGCTGCGGCGGCTGCGGCTGCGCCCCATTCTGCTGCTGCTGTTGCTGCTGCGGCGGCGGCGCTTGCATGTTAAAACTAAAAAACATCAAAACCACCCTTCACAACCGCTAAACTTACTTTGGCTGATGATACTGAGCCATATCCTGTGGCATCGGTTGCGGAAACGGCATCCTGGGCGGGCCCATGTACTGCTGATGCTGATACGGCCCTGGATACATTTGGGGCCCATAGCCGTACATCGGCTCATAGTTGAGCTTTTGTGGCTCGCGCATTAGCGTGTGGTACAGACCTAGACTTTTGACTAGGTCAGCACTGAGCTGGGTAAGTTGCGCATGCTTGCGATCGACCACTTCTAGTTCTGAGTCGATCAGCGGGCCCATGGCGTTGACTTCTCCTAAAATACGCGGTAGAAAATGAAGGGGGCTGGAGGATGTCGCATCCTATGAAAATCTACAGTCCACTATATCTTGGAAAGGACTACCCAGGTGAAAGAGAAGTTGTCAGTCAACAGAACGTGAACTAAAAGTTCTTACACTTTTATACGTTGATTAAATATATTTTGTTAAAACCTATCGAAGGAATATTAATCAAACAAACACGAGCATTCCACATGGTCTTCGGAGCCGATGGCTGAAGAAATATCAAGATATCAAAAAATCGAATCGTGAATCAAAAACATATCGTGGAAGAGTGTGGAAGCCGTCTTGCAATTCTGGACGGTGGCAGTTGGTGAGAAAACGGTATCAATCATTGGTGAGTCTATTCTTAACTTATATTTTTTTCATCACTTTACGTTTGTGATCTGTCTTTGATTGCTTCTATTGGAGTGATACAGTGAATATATTTCATTTTGGTGGTATCATATTATTATCCTGTATCGTACACTTTTCATACACCTGTCAACCAGGTGAGTTAATCGAAAACATGGCTGACGTTGAATTAGAGCAGCTTATCACAAAACGCATATGGATCCCTAAACGAATCGTATCTACGTATACGAAACGGATTGGTGAAACGTCAAAGTTGTCAAACTTCGCGTTTTGTAACCTAGATATTGATTTTTGTTTATATTTTTGGTTTGGTTTGGATGTTTGTATATTTTTCGTTTATCGGTTTTGAAGAGATTTTGTTATAATTCTTCGATTAGTTGAGATGCGTTCTCAGATACGGATACGATGAAAGGCCCGCAACGATACGTGCAACGGAACGAATCGGAACCCCCGCATCTATTCTGAGCATGCGCAGATCGATGCGGGTACGGATACGTTTGAAATTTAGGACGTGCTTAAAGTGTCTATTCTAACCCGATTCCAAACGTTTACAACCAATGCAAAAGTTAATCCAGATGAGCGACATATTTCACAGTTGGAATCGCGATTGGAAGATATCTATCCCCTCCCAGAAAAATTCAACACAGTACAAAAAATTCCAATGGGCGCATGAAATTTGAAGATCGGTATTGAGAGGTCACTCATGTAGAAAAGCAAATGGTTGAAGGCTTCCATTGTACTACTAATTCAAATGATGTCGTTAAATAGAGCTACACCTCAACGTTAATGCATGGACACATAATTATAGTCAAAATAACATTAATGTCAAATTTTCCGTCATAGACCTTCCAAAATCCTATGGGGACTAAAAAATTAGGACAGTTCAGGGATATTTTCACTTCATTAGTACATAAGGATGGATCACTCGATAATATAATGAAGTTCTATCACGTATTGAGCTGTTTAAAAGGTAGTGCTGCAAATGAATGTGTCGAAGTCACTGACGAAAACTACTAAATCCCATGCTGTCTATGGGACTAATTATCATCTCGATATAAAAATGAATCGATCATCATAAAACATCGTGTTAGCGCTCTCGTGGAGTTGCCTAGTGTTAACAAATAAATTCAGGTAGGGTTACGAGCCTGGACAGACTCCACCAAAACACTTACGATCCTTGGAAACGTCAGGTGAACCGGTGCAGTACTTGGATACACTATTATTGCACATAATAGGTAAAAAATTGAATGCTTCTACTCAAAGAGAATGGGAATCATAATTTATTTTGCGGAATTCTCGCAGAAATCATTGTACAAGTATTTAATCAGTTTTTTGGAAAAACGATGTCTATTACTGGAAACAATTGATGAGCAGAAAGATGACAAAAAAACTGCTAATGAAGTTGGAAATCACTTTGATACAAAAATTGGTTATAAGAATAACAACAGGAATAACAATTACCATAAAAATCATCTGTAAAATTCATCTGCTGGTCACGCATTTGATCATAAAAAATTATGTTCCTTTCTGTGATGAAAATCATTATATTTTATTACTGTGAAGAATTGAAATCACTCCCTGTTACAGGGAGTACGCATCGAAAAAGTAGATTGTTGAATTGAGGTTAAATTGTTTGCGTAATAATCATCAAACGTCATGCAATCAAACACATTACACAATTTTGCACCATGAAAGAAATAGTTTTCGACAAATAAGGTCCAACCATACAAATAATTCAGAAAATTCAAATTGGACAACAGTAATCATGAAACTACCACTCAGTCAGTTGATGTCGACTGATAATTTATGCGAAAATCGCAAAGAAATCATATTATTGTCAACAGCTATCGTTTAAATCAAAGACTGTTGGAAATTGGCACGAGTGCAGAGCACTCTTGGACAAAGGCAGTCAACAGAATTCCATCAGTAATAAAATGCAGCAAAGATTACAATTTTATTCGACGAAGATAAATGCACAAGTGCTCGGTATAGCTGGTTCGGGCTCGGGCCACATATCACTCAAAAAATATAGGAAACTCCCATACAATAGCTTGAAATGAAATTCGCCAGCGCCCTACAACGGAAAGTCCTCGTACTCTTGACTTTTTTTCTCAAAAACGTAAAGAAATCTGTTTTTATTGCATACGGTGGAGCCATCTATTTGATAAAATACGATTTATACAACGTTCGAAATTATAATTCAAATATCTATCACATGGTATATCAAAAGTTATTCTGAAAAAATGCATAACTATTTTTCAAAAACGTTCATTTTATAATGTCTAAAAACTATGTCCTTGACAAATACAACCTATGCATATTTTTCAGTTTATAACTTTTGATAAGCCATGTGAATCAATATTTAAATTGAATTTCGAATGTTGAGTCTATAAAATGCAAACCACAAAATTTATAGGACTTGTATACCCAGTTGTGCTTCAGTTTTGTTGTTCAGAATCGGATTTTTACCATGCTGAACCAATGTTTAGAAAAGTGGAAGAACATTTATTGGAAAGGAAAGGATGCGTTTTGTTAAAAATATCTAGAGATCCAGGGGACGATACATTTCTCAATGAACTCACGATAAGCTTACATTATAGTCCAATCCAAGGTTCAAACACAAATTTCAAGATAATCTAGGTACTGAAAATTAGAAACTTCAAATTACACGTGAAATGACAATGATGTCTAGGGTCAAGATCAGTATACAAGAGGTTGCCTCACTTCACCTGAGGTAAAGACGGAAGGGGAGAAATATGACGTCATTTGTGGATAGCGGTCTGAAACAGTCCGCATTCTTGACAGAATTTCTGTCATTCCTGTCATGCAATTGAATCGGACTGCATCGTGTCATTCGTGTCGTGTCATGTGTCATCCGATCAATGATTGATGAAACGTCGAATTTCTTGCTAATTTTAGCATTTAAATCCAAATAAAATATTAATAGTGGTGTAAAATTATCTTTTGGGACATTATTATTGTATATTATTGGTCAAGGAAGCGCAAATACTGTTTCAAATGTGAGTATTTTCTATATGTATATTCAAAACATCAACCCTCAGATTTCCACAACTTTTTAACTATTATTTTATATTAGTCCTGCCTAAATATACTACTATTGAAATATAATGAAAGCTAAATTTAGGTAGAATAGAATAAACAGTTGAACACATGTGAACAAACTCTATTATGATCATTTCTAGACACACCTTCCTTTAAAACACTATATTTGATAGACAAATCCAAGGATAAGACACTTATAAACAGTTTTCAAAACGTAAATGGATAATTTCACAAAAGAAAAACCATCGACAGCTAAAAATCTCTCGTCCACCACGAAATAAATAGTGAGGTTATGACATTGATAAATGAAATTCTTGATTTTATGATGGAATGGTTCGAGAAATGGCCGCAGTGGCGCTACAGTAGACACAAATGACGTCATGACCGTAAAAGTGAGGCAACCTCTTATATAGAAACCTTGGTCTAGGGTTAGGGATTGGTTATTTATGGCAACCGTTGTTAAGGAAAACCTTCGTCTCTAGCGCCATCCAACGGGTAGTCCTCTAAACAAATCCGACTTGATTAACTGGTTGCCTTAAACTACATTTACATTGGCTCCCATTCAAGTTTCCTATATATTTTAAGTGATATGTGGTTCGGGCTTACAAGATGATAAACAAATTTCAACAACCATAAAATCAGGTCATAGCGATTTCAATGTAAACTTAACATTCTTGGTTCTAGATAAAATTACTGAAAATTTACCGAGCAGTTCATTTTACATTGATTTGAAGTTTGGTCCAGGTTTGCCAGTTCTTCAAGAAACAATCCTGGGTTAGGTAATCTCGGGCGTCTTATCTTTGTACGCCATTAAACCAAATCGACTTGTTTGCAATATATCAGTCGATAAATCACTAGAAAATGCAATGGAACAATTTTGGAGAATACTATCATCAAAAATTATATCCATCGAAAAACAGGAATGTGAAGATTTATTATGACATTGCCGAGGCGTGACAATATAGGAAAATTAGGAGACACAGTCAAAATTCAATCACACGTTAATACAGTATGGAGGCAAAATTTGATAAGAATGAAAGTTTCAAGCAACAGTATGTCGACTTCATGAACGAGGACACACAACTGGATTCAAAAAAACGATTATACATCAGACGTATTTTAACTTCCTCATCATGAAGTGATCAACGAATGTAGTATAACAACTATGCTATCGGACAAAATTAAAGCAACTCTTATGATTAGATCAAATATTTGAATATTGAAAATAAAATATAAGTAAATCTGAAAATCATTTACCATCTATTACGAAGCCCCATAGTAAGATGCCCTTATTTTTTTAGTAGGTGATAATTATTTTAAGAATACACGTTTTTGCAACGACAAAAGTAAAGCAACTTTTCTAAGACTAATTTTTATTCAAGTTTTACAAAAGAAATAGGGCTGATAGGTCATAAAAACATAAAAATAATGTCTTTTAATGATCAAGTAATGGGATAACCATCATTGTAACCTATAACTGTTTGTCAACGACACGGCATAGATGAAATCAACTTTTGGACAGTAGTGTCAAAACATACAAAATTCGAGATACAAGGTTACGGCGACGAGATATCATTTTGAACGATTTAGTATTTCATTACAAAAAAAGAAATAAACACAACATTAGGCTTACTTTGGCAAGCTGATCATGATGTTCTGACATAATGATAATTATCATATGGAAAAAATCAAAATTGATTGACAGAAAATTACAAAACGTGTAATTCCTTCATCAATATTGAAATTATTCGACCCCTTAGGACTCTTATCACCAATAATCGTCATCGCAAAAATAATGATGCAGTCATTGTGAAAAATTGAAATTGTTTGGGACGATGAATCACCAGATCATATTGGAGAAACATGGCTCCAGTTTAATAAGGATTTGCAAATATTAAATGAAATTGAGATTCCTCGTCAAGTGATTTTGCAAAATAGTATAACCATAGAAATGCACGGGTTCTGCGATGCTTCTCAAAAAGTATATATTTACATCAAATCAGTGAATAACTTTGGAACATCATCACCAAGTACTCTGAAAATATTTGTTGGAAATCGTGTTAGTGAGATTCATACAGCTGATATTGCTTCCCGAGAAGTCACTCCATCAAATATCATGAAGCATATCTTATGGTGAAATTGACCATCGTGGTTAATTCAAGATCGAGAATTTTGGCCCCATAATATTGATGTAGTTCCCACAAACTTGGAAAAACGTGAACCACAAATTTCTCTTATCAATTCTTGGAATAAATCAAACTTATTTTCAAAATATTCCACATTATATCGACATCAACGTATCCCAGCATTTTGCAATCGTTTCATTAATAATACACTGAAGGGCACGGTTCAACCAATGATCTAATAACTATAGATGAAACATAGCGAAATAAACATGAGGAGAACATCGAACTGTTTATTTGGGTGCACTAGGGTGCAGAGTTTCTCCCACCGCGTTGTTTGCCAAACTTACTCTTTTAAAAGTATTACTACGCAGCAAAAAGATTAAAACATTGTTTGGAATCATTTTTCAAACCATTTTACGTATGAACTCAATCAAATAAGTTGATGGTAACCTTTTTGTTTAAGTTGAAACATCTCTTGCAAGATTTGTTTAGGTATTTAGAAAAACCAGTATTTTCTTCTGAAAATTAAAAAAGCTGAAGTACGGCAACACACCAAAATTGGGTTAGCCCCTATCGATCGGATTTTGTCTACACGTCTCATTCATATTTCGTCTCATTAGCTTCTCTTGTTTTTTAGAGTAGGGTTATTTGTTGTTGATTTTGTGAATGTTTATTGTGTTTTTAATCTGCTTTAGTTTGTAGTGCTTCATTATTTACTTATATGGTATATTGAAATGACTCGCAAGTGTCAAGCTTGCAGTAGATAAGAATTTGAGAATTCTGTAAAGTAGTTACGCCACTGGCAGTTTCGCTTGTAGTAACCAAAGCACACTCCAGTGAGGTGCAAACGTATCCCCTCTCAGTGCCCCGCTCAACTCCTCCTCACGTCTCTTCTATGTTCGATGTTGGCCACACAATTTTTCACAGTTTATGAATGAAATGTTTCATCTACAGGGTGTTAATTAAGTATCTGGCCAAACTTCAGAGGGTGATTCTTTCAGTGATTTTAAGGTAAAAAGTTCATATAAACAGATGTCCATTTCCGCACATTTTTTTTGTCAAACTGCCCCTTACGACGCCACTGGAAGACATAATCAACAATCAATTGGTTCTAACTTAGCGTCTTATCATAGTCCATAATACTGCCAAATTTCAACAAAATCGGTCAACAGGTGTTTGAGATATTAATAAATAAATGTAAAAAAATATATTTTTTTGACACCCTGTATCTTGAAAACTATGCATTTCCGGACACCTGTTTACATGAACTTTTTACCTTAAAATCACTCAAAGAATCACCCCCTGAAGTTTGGCCAGATACTTAATTGACACCCTGTATAGTTATTGTATCATTGGGTTAAATTAACCGGTGAATTAACAGTAGTTGATAAGATCAATAATTATTTGCTTATGTTAATTATAATATCACAAAACGGGTCATTAGGGAGTTTTTGAAGCTCTTATTTGACTCGTTATTATCGTTGCCGGTTATTCTAAGCATGCGCTGAGGTCTGGAGATAACCGATAACGTGTTACGTTATCTACGGAACCTCAACGTTCACTTAATAACCGTCGGTTATTTTCTCATGTTGTCATATTGATATAAAGTATTTTTTTAATTATTACATAAAAATCGTGAAACATACAAAGTACAATTCAAATTGTGAAAAATGACTACAGATAAACTCGAATTGTGAGATTATTGTCTTTTTATCAAATAATTCAACATAAATTGATCCTATGTTTCACAGCTTGGCAACAGTGTAAATGCTGTGATCTGTCTATCATTCCAGTCGGTGTTTCGCCGGAGTTATATAAGGTTCACATTCAATTTCATTTCGAAGTGGAACTGTCAGATTTCCGCTTGGCAAACGAAAACCATATGCTACCTACCATTCACATTGAATTTGGCGTAAAAGTGACTTTGAACACAAATTCAATGTAGGTGGTAGCATAATATATGATACCCGTTTGCCAAACGGAAATCTGTCACTTACACTTTGAAGCATGAAATTGAATGTACGCCTTACATTTGGTAGTCTGGTCCAATTTGGACCAAAATATCTTCCATATTTCGTGTATTTCGTGTATTTCGTGCTGCTCTGCTAGGAATTTGGCAAAAATATCACTAAATTGAACACAACAAATCAGATTACTATGCTGACAGTGATGTTACAGACGTCAAAAGTTAAATACTAGATTCAAAATCTCTTTTTTGGGTCCTCTCCGTTATGAATGTTTTTTTTTCTGCGCATGCTTAGTATAGCGTCGTGAAAACGTTGAAATTAACAAGGGATTCAAAAACTCCCTATTCTATAAAGACAAAGTGTCTAGAGAAATCACAGCCACTTCCATCTGATTCACGCATTAAAACTTTGGATCCCTCCATAGACTCAAAGGGACTTTTGCGTGCGGGTGGACGCTTATCAAAATCAGATCTTCCCAATGATTCAAAACATCAATTATTAATTCTTGGGCAATACAAAGGAAAATGGCCGATCTGTCTGCTGAATGTATTTCACCAAACCGTATATTTTCTATTGTGGTGTGGACTATGCATTATCAAAGATGGAAAACTTAGAAATCGTGCAATGATCAAAGCCTATCTTCACGTCGTGGTTTGTGTAAGAAATTCTACATTGACAATGTAACAAATTTGCTGGTGCCAAAAACGAAATGAAAAAAATTGTATCAAATTATCAAAACCATTGTCTGTGATCGTGAGGTAAATGATTTGTTCCTTCAACGGTGGCTTTACTATAGGGTCAAAAAATGGTCATTGACCTCCCAAATAATCAACAAAATTTCATATTAATATTTAAAAAAAAAAACTTCCATTGATACATCCCATAATGCGCGCACGTTATGATACCCGAGAAAAGCTCCCCACCAACACATCAGCGTCGAACAGATTATTTGGGTCAAAATTCATCTTTGACGAAAAAACGCTTGCAATTTAAATGCAATATCATTACGCATAAGCGGGTGGAGGCACAGACAGAGAGAAAAAAGTGATTGGCGTAAAATCAGTGTGTTGGAATGAGAAAAATCATGTCATGTTAGGCATTGACCAAGACAACTCCCACATCGGCACGGGGTTAATTTGCGACCTACGCTCCCCTTTTTGAATGTCTTCCTTCTTCGTCACACATTTTGAAATGCATTTTGAGGGGTTGTCGAGTAATGTCTAGTCAGCTGATGCTGATAAATTACTATTGATCTTATCTTGCGGGCGGATTGTTCACTCAACATCGGTAATCCGTCGCGATTTTTTTTTTAAGTGTCGGATCTTTCGGATCGTTGTGTTGTGTGTGAAATTTTGAATTTAAAAGACGGAGATGGTTTGACATCTGAGAAACGCCTCGATTTCAAGTCAATTTCATGACTGTTTGAACTTTCTATAAGTAATAAGAAATTACTTTTAAATCACGATTTATTTCAATTATGTATTTGCTTTCCTTCGATTTTTTTCATATTTAAACATGAGATATCGCGTTGAATGTTAGAGGTTGGGGGCACTTGACATTTTTTTGCTCTCCGAATGTTTGCGTTGTTCCTGCGCACAAATCATATCATTTTGACCTCCCTATTGAATTAACCTCGAGCCGCCACTGGGTTCCTGCAGAATAATATCGAAACCACCACATGGCGGCTTGTGAGAAGCTGCTCTTCGCCAAGTCGAGTATCACTTGTTAAGAGTTATCGGTAAAACCGTTTTAACTTTTGAAAATGTATACACTGTATTCACGCAAATTGGAGCAATACTGCACTCACGACCCCTTCAACCTCTTTCAAGTGATTCTAATGATTTTTCTACCCTGACCCCTGGTAATTTTCTTATTGGCCAACCACTTTCTGATATACCTAAAACAGACATCACCAATCTACCTGAAAACCGACTCAACCAGTGGCCGCAATGTTCTAAATGGAATAAGAATTCTCCTGAGCACTTATATAGAAGAGAACACTATGGTGCTATTAATCGATGATAATTATTGCCCTCCATTATATTGGAAATTGGGTAGGATAATAATTAGCCGTCACAAAGGTAGTTGTAGAACTACTACAGCTCGTGCCGTGCAGAGGCTGTGTATTCTTCCAATATCAACATTGCAATTGACTTTATTTTGTTGAAAGATTGTTAAGACAGTCAAAAACGAGAACGTCAGAAAGTGAACTCAGAGTTCTTACAAAATTATAACTTGATTGTATATATTTTGTTAAAACCTATCGAAGGAATTATTTATCAAACAAACACGTATATTCTACAGGGAAACTTACGTTCTAAGTGGAGAAGTTCGTCGGTGTCGGTGAGGGGGTTGGTGGGGTCAGCTTCGTGCAACAAATACAGAAGGCGATCGATTTTGGCCTCGTTGATTTCGATTTCCTCCGGCTCCTTTTCCGGTTCCTCCTCTTTGAATTGCACGATTTTTTTCGCCTTTTCGTACACTGGGAAACAATGCAAATTGAAATTTCATTGAATTTACTTACAGAACTTCTCCGGCTCCACTGACAAATCGGCCGTGACAAAATTGGCAGGAAACAGTCCCTCCCCTCTTTGATTACTACCCTTCCACCAGTTCTGGTCCGAATCGTCCAAAACCATTACTGAAACAAACACTCAAATCTTTGAAACTTGAGGTGCAAGACTCACTGATTTCGCCACTGCTGAACGTCAACTCATTGTCCTCTGCCGCCTCAAAGTCATACAAAGCCCTCACTTTGCGGAGCTCCTTTGGAGGAGTGGCAGCAGTGGCACTGGTCAAGTTCATCGATGGGTACAACGTGGTGGCAGGGGTGTTCTTGGGGGAACTAGTTTCTTTTAAAGACAGCTCGATGGCACGTAGAATCTGATCTTCCTCCTCTTGCGATTCGACTACATTGGGGTCTGTGGACTTTTGAGGGCGTTTCTTTACCGGCTAAAACAGTTTCTTTCTTTATCCACATTATACCAAAAATTCTCGCAATAGTTGAATTTTAAAAACATAATGGAAATGGACTAGGTCAAGTACGACCATTTTTGCATGCGGTGTGACGTCATAGGCGTCGAGATTTGCGAGAGTTCTACGTTATACCAATGTTCTCTAGAAACGTCTACAGATGAGACGGACGGATTCTATGGGTGTATAAATAGACAGCGCAAGTCGTGACGTCACTATGATGAGTATAGTATATTCTGATTGCACACAAGTTTGTTTTGCATGGTGGAATCTCATAAGGAACCCTTTCTTGAGTGTTTTTGAGTTTTTTTACAAACAAATACGACTTCTAGCAGTGATATTTGATTGGACGAGAGAGATATTCACTGGAATTATACAGGGTTAGGAGAAATTACCAGAACGGTCGATTATTTTAAAGTATACACGAGTAAGAAAAAACTGCCTACATATTCTCATAAATTGAATTTTACAGTTCTCGAGATATCTCGATTTTAAAATGAAAACTTTGATCTTTGAGAAACGGTGCAAGATAGAGAAAAGTGATCTGCACTTTCTTATCTTGACTCTTCTAGAGCTATTCTGTCATTTGAGTAGAATGCACTGTCAATTTTTTTCGACAACATTTTTGCCGAAAGTTGATTTAATGCTCTTGAAAAGTTAAGACTAGAAAGTACAGACCGTTTTTTTCTATCTTGACCCGTTTGGGTTTTCTAGCATGTCAAAGATGTAAAAATGTCATGTATAAAACGCGATTACTCGTAAACGAATGAACATTGCGTGAAATACAATTTTTGTTCAAAATTGAAGGGAGAATTGAAATAGCCATTAATATACAGTGGGTTTCATTTTAAAAAAATGCAGCTCTGACCTGTGTTAACCTTAATTAACTCTGTATATTCCAATTTATTACAGATATACAGGGTGGACCAAAAGTAATCGTACATAAGTTACAGGAGATCCCTCAAACAAAAATATTGCGATCGCAAAGTTGAATTTTAATTTTTGATTCATTTGAATAATTTTCGAAATAATCAAGTTATATTGATGAAATTAGGTACAATGAGGATTGTTTGATATGTAAAATTCAAATCTGACCACGAAATTGCTCTTACTTGTAGGGGGCTCCACTTACACATCTTTTCACCCATTCAAATAGTCGGAACTTATTTGTACGCAATCGTACATTTTATTAAAATTATTAATTTTTTTTCCATCATATTCACATGAAAAAGGTTTATCTTGCAGAAGTGGCTTGGAGTAACTTGTAACGAGACGGAACAAAACTTTGGTCCTTCGATTGATTTTCATTCATGTATTATACATAAATTATAATTGAATAAAGCATCTTTGAGCTTTTTAAATTTTAAAGTATCGGCGTTGTGGTGCAGTAGCTAATCAATCGTCACGCAGGACGCCTGGGTTCGATCCCCGGGCGGAACAATGTCGATGTTAACATTATGAATTTGGTTTAAAGAGATGCATCTTCTTTCTGAAGACACGTTAGACAGTAGGTCCCGTGTCATGGATGTTGGCAGTGTTGGCACGTTAAAGAACCCTACCCTCTACAGAGAGGGATTCGGCAAAATTGCCAGATAGGGTTTGGCAAATTCCCTGGCGTCGGTGATAAGCCCTAGTCGCAGAAACAGACCGACGAAAAATGAACCAGACAAAAAAAAATGAAGTATGATAAATTCAGAGCCGTACTAGTGTCAATTCCTGATGAAATCATTTTACAGGTTCGAAACGTCGTCAATGGTATTTGTGTGGTGCATTATTGGAAAGTTTATGACAAAAGGTTTTGAAAATGACGATAGAAATCTAGGTCCGTATTTAAAAAAAAATAAGTTGATGGTGGTTACTCGAATACAAAACGTCGTATACACATTTTGAAGACATCGTTTTGTAGAATGGAAGAAATTATAAGACTTTCAAATTTAAACTGTGTCTCGAAAATTAATAGTTTTTGAAATATTCAATGAAATCAATTTGGGTCATTTTCACAATCTAACCTGTCTCTCGCAAACTAAAAATAATTTTGCGACACAGTGAATGGATCTTAGATGACCATCAAAAACTACAACTTTTCTCTCATTAAACCGTACTCGTAGCACTTAATAAGAAACATTGGACATCGATAAACTCGTCAAAATTACCGTGACAACGGCGTTTTCGATGTTTATTTTCAAAATTTTCCATTCGAAGCCACATTGCACGGATTACTTCAAGTGCAAATATCTTGAAAAAGGTATACATTTTTTACGTAAAAATGACGAAAAACCCAATTTGTCAATAAAAAAACATCGAGTGCGTACAAAAGTTATGACTATTAGAATTAGTGGAAAGATGTGTAAGTGGCGCCTCCTACATGTTACAGGCTAGAGCCATACCAAGGACAGATATGAATTTTGCATGTCAAATAACACCCATAAACCAAATTTCATCAAAATAACTTGATTATCTCAAAAGTTATTTGAAAAAATCAAAATTTAAAATTCAACTTTGACACCCTGTATAAACTTTCGGAATAGACAAGTACGGGGCGATCGCAATATTTTTGTGTATAGAATCTGCTGTTACCGTATGTACGATTCGATTACTTTAAACAGTATATTCTACACCTTAAAAAAAATGATTTGCTGTATAAACATGTTTGTTTGCGAAAATGCTTTGTTTTCGAGATACAAGGTTTCAAAGTTCGATTTCTATTTTTGTTTTATTTAAATAAATCCCAAAATAATTCTATAATCCAACAAAAATCGGTAATAAGGGTAATTTGGGCATAAGACATTCAAATTTGATATTTTAATCTCTATATCTTGAATGTGGCGCCATGTACAAGTATTTTTACTGTTTCTAATAGTCTTTTTTGGCCAAACCCTGTATCTTCGTTTTGAGCAAAAAAAAATTAAACATTATTTCCACATGAAAATGGTACTCGTGTTGGAAGCTTCTAGGAGCACCCGTTTTCGAGATATTTGCACTCAAATTGATCCATGCAATCTGGTTTTAAATGGCAGACTTTGAAAATAAAATAGGTGGCTTTGAAAACATGATAATCGAGACAGTTCTTCCAATATTCGATAATTCTCTTGAAAAAAAAACTGAAAAATGTGTAAAATAAAAAAAAAAACAAAGAAAATAAAAATCTAGAATGAATGTATAGTTTTTTTTTATAAGAAAAATTGAAAAGGCCGACGAAATAACCATGATAACGGCCACCTATGTTTATTTTCAAAATTTTCCATTTAAAACCGCATTGCATGGATTAGTTCAAGTGCAAATATCTCGAGAACGCTTGCTCCTAGCAACTTCCAACAAGAGTATCATTTCCATGTAAAAATAATGTGATAATCATCGTTTTTAGTCAAAGCAAAAATACAGTGTTGGGCAAAAAAATACCATTATTTGAAACAGTGAAAAAACTTGTGGATGACGCCACACACAAGATAGTCATAATAAAATCAAATTTGAATTTCTTATGTCAAAAATCAAAAATACCGATACCGGATACCGATTTTTGTTAAATTATCAGAATTATTATGGGATTTACTCCAATAGAACAAAAATTGAAATTGACTTTGACACCCTGTCTCTTGAAAACAATGCGTTTTCGCCAACATGTTTATAAAGCAAACTAATATTTTTTTCAATGTATGTAGATACTGTTCAACCTAATTTCGGGACACCCTGTATTAATCAATAATTTTCCAACAACTAGTTATAGAACAACCTATCTTTGTGTCTTCAGAAAAATGAAACACAAATTTTCCTGATGTCTTTCGATTGACCAATCACAGCACGTGAAATATTCACTGATTACAGCATACCTTTAAGTAGTGTTGCCGGCTCTTTAAAATCATCAAAAAACATTGACAATTCAATATTTTAGTCTGCTAAAAAAATCATTCATGCAAACAAATTCATGAATAACATCAACGATCTTGAAACAAAACAAGAAATAAAAACATTTCATTTTAAAAAGAACTACACAGTTCTACCATGTGAATGTGGCGAAAAATCCAAAAAAATCTTTTATGTGAATGTAAAACACATTACCGTCTCTGCTGAGGAAAAATCATACATGCCCCTCAATTTGTGGTACAAAGAGGGAATCAAACTCAATTGACTATCCTTTTTAAACTCATTTTCGGCCCATCGTTTCAACGCCTCCCGCAATTTCTTGGCCACTTGCGGAGGGGCTTTGCCCATGAGTTTCGTAAAGTTGTCTTCAAACTCCCGGGAGGCCACCTCCATGTGGAATAATTTGCCGGAGTTCTTGACGCATGCGTCTAGAAGCTACATTTGGGTTAAAATCGGTTTTTTGAGTGGGGATGGTTCTTACAGTTACGGCTTTTAGGCCTATGTGAGGGTCGGTTTCGTAGAGACGTTTTATTATGGCTTTGAGGGTGGCTTTGGCTTGATCTGCTGTTTTGCCAGCTTTGTCGCATATGTTCATTATGCCCTGCCAGTCTTCTTCGATTTTTTTGTCGCTTGTTGCATTTTCTGGGAGAAAAGGATGAATGGATAATGAGTGGTGAACTGGTGAACAATTGAAATGATTAGACCAAGCATTAGAGATAACTGTACCTCGATGTTAAGCACATTCACTATCACTAACTAATCTAAACAACCAAAAAAGTGTAAAAAGGAAAGTTGTGGAGAATTAAAAAAAAAATAGTACTCGACAAACTCTGTAAGTTTATTAGGAGCCAAGAAAATCCGGAAAAAACCAAAAGAATCTAAGCATTTTCCAAAAATCAATATCTCCCTTGTTTTTGAAGTTATGGAGTTCTCTTTTTGCGACATACCCATCAGTATGTACTTACAATAGACAAAATTTGGCCGGTGTCGGTGCAATACTTTTCGTGAAATTATTGTCACATGATTTTCTTCCTACTTTTTCCAACCAGCTCTGGATGCTCTGCTGTTGGTCCGATCACGATTTTCAAAGAAGATTTAAAAGCTAGAAGCTATGTTCTACAAAACCTATATTTTGAGTTTGCATAAAAATGATGAGAGTTATGGAAAAATCGTCTGAAATTAGCAAAATAGAGAGGGAAGCACGATCTGAGGAGGCGCGGAATTCATGAATCTTTACATTCCAGTTTCACATTAACGGAAGATTTCCAAATTTTTTTCATATTGCAGCGTATTTGAACAGCGGACCGAGAGCCGAGTATCCAGAGCTCGTTGAAGAAAGTGGGGAAAAAAAATCAACTGACGATTGTACAAAAACTATACCACCCAAATTTTGTCTATTGTGAGTACATAATAAAAGTTATCATACCGCAAAAAGAGAACTCTACAACTTCAAAAACAACGGAGATATTGTTTTTTGAAAAATTCACAGATTTTTTTGGTTTTTCCGGATTTTCTCCGCTACTAATCAACCTGAAGAGTTCGTTAAGCACTAATTTTATTGATTTCTTTATTCTCTACAACTTTCCCATCGGCAATTTTTTGTTTGCTTCATTGGTTTAGATTCTATAAACAAAAAACGGAAGAAAAATGCAATTTTCATGTTTTAATTGTTTATAACAAAGTAACCGCACATATTTCATTTGAGCAAACATGATGGAATATTAGTCGGTTTTCTTCTACTTCTTTTGTCACGGAAATATCTCTTATGCTTGGTCTACATATATTGAGAAGACCCTTGAAGTGCCGTTTTGTCGCTGAAAGTGTGTAATTTAAATTGTTGACCAGTATAGACATATTTAATATTCACTCTTATTTCCATGTGCCGCCTCAAAGTTTAAAAATTAAATAGTAAGATTTAAAATCCAGCCATACAAATTCATAAATAACACCATTTTGAAAGCTAGAGGACCAAGTGAGGTTATATGTTGGCCCAGTGTTGTCAAAATCAACTGTTTCAAAATAATCGCATTGACAGTTGACGTATGTCGCCAACTTGCCAAAGGTTCTGATTGGTTCTAAATAGTTGAGTGAATGAGATTAGATTGTTTTGATTGGTTGAATCAAACTTGACCAATAAGCTGTTGCCTTCGTGGCAATCACCATTATTTACAATTTTCATCGTATTTGCGTACTTGTTTTGGAAATGAAGCGAGGGCAGAACAACCTTATCGATGTGGAAATAATATTAAAATCAAGTAAATTCATCAAGATTGATTAAAACTGAGGCCAAATCAATGCCATTTAACCAGAACTAATTTGCAATGCACATTCTGACGTCATATTTAAGTAAATTAATCCAATAAATGCCATTGTTTTACTATTTGATTAGCAAATCACTCACCAACTTCTTCAGTTATGCTACCATCGGTGGCCACGCCAAAAAGCCCCATTTTTTCTAGAATTGGACGATTTCGATTATTTCAAACAATGGGACACAGCGAATGAATCATAATTCGAGCACTGAACTGTGGAGATAATGGGATTTATCGGAAAATTTGTTTTTGTAGAATAAAAGTGTCACAGTGAGACGTAGAATTTCATATTCATTTTGTCTAAATAAACACTGTTTAGAGACTTTAGAGTTGACAACCTGCAAGGAAATGTCAAACAGAGCACGTGACCTCGTCGTTAAAAACGCGCAAACAGTAACGTGGTCTAATCAAGTAATTCAATTTCACGTGACCCACATGAACAAACCTGATTATAGATCACATGACCATTACATGTCAATGAGTCGGTGACGTTGTTGTCATCATTTGACAATCGCCCTAAGGTTAATGGCCGATTGCACCAACCTATTTTGAGGATACTTATGGCCGATTGCACCAACCAATTTTGAGGATACTTAACGCTAAGGAACCCTGAACTTGACAGTTTTGCATGCAAAATTGTCATGTTAAGGGTCCCTTAGCGTTAAGTATGTCTTTAGAATCAGAACTTGAAGATGAGAATGAATTATCATAATCGTCAAAAGGTTCAGACTCACACAATAGGGAGTTTTTGAGCCCCTTATCAATTTCAACGTTATTAACGAATCCCGCTATACTAAATATGCGCAGAAAACAAAACAGAAGCCTAGTTTACTCCGACAACTTGGTCCGCGGACCAAGTACTACATTCGAACTATATCAGAACCAAATATTTGGTTCTAATGGTGTAAACAGTTGCGGACTAAGCTGTTCCACTCTTGGTTCGGTACTCGCCAGCAGGTGTACCGAACTAAATTTGGTTCGATCTGGATCAAAATTATGAAGTTATATTGATTGTTATTATTGTGAATTGTGTTGGTTCTGAGTTTCTAAGGCAATCTGAGCGTACTTACTTATGTTTTTTTTGGTTAAGAATTGTGTTGATAAATAATTTCGACTTGTTTTTGACATTTGAGGAATTGCGCGCGTAATCATTTAGTTCACGCGTTGCAAGACGGTGTGAACGGGCGAGAAGCAAGCATTGTTCCTACCGTACTATCCCCACCCACTTGATCCTATAGGACCGAACTCAACCAGTTATCGGTGTAAACTAGGCTATTAATAACGGAGAGGACACAAACAAGAGATTTTGAAACTCCTATATTGAACGTTTGACGCTTAGATCATATATATGATCTAAGGTTTGACGTTGTGTAATCACCATGTCATCTGTCATCTTAGTGATCAAATTTCTTGTGTTTTTGGTTTTTGATGTTTTGATTTTGTGATATTTTCGCCAAATTCCTAGTAGAGCAGCACGAATTATGAACTTTGGAAGATATTTTGGTCCAGACTTGGACTACCAAATGTTAGGTTTACATCTTATTTCACGTCCGCTTGGCAAACGGGAATCATAATAATATGCTACCATCTACATTGAATTTGTTTTCAAAGTTACTTTCACGCCAAATTCAATGTGGTGATAGTACATAATTCCCGTTTGACAAGCGGAAATCTGTCACTTCCACTTCGAAGTTAAATTAAATGTAACTCAGGCAAAACCACGAGTATCATGGGCAAAACACCATATACTTATTAAATAATACGTATATGCAAAACACCGACTGGAATGATAAACAGCTGATCTCCATCAACATCAAATACACTGTTGCCAAGCTGTAAAACATAGGATCAGTTTCTGTTGGATATTTAATAAAAAGACAATAATCTTACAATTCCAGTGCAACTGTAGTCATTTTTAACAATTTAAATTTTACTTTGTATGTTTCACGATTTCTATGTAATAATTAAATAATACTGTATATCAATATGACAACATGAGAAAATAACCGACGGTTATCAAGCGAACGTTAAGGCTCCGTAGATAACGTAACACGTTATCGGTTGATAACCTATTCGGTTATTTCCAGACATCTGCGCAAGCTGAGAATAACCGGCAACGTTAATAACGGGTCAAATAAGAGCTTCAAAAACTCTCTAAAGCTGCTTTTTATTTGCATCTTAAATCAGGTCAATTTGACCCAGATCACTAAAATTTGACATCCAGGTTGTTTTATTTACTGATCTGATTTGTAAGTGATCCGGTTACTTCCCCCTTTGCCTCTAACTGTTCCACCCGCAAATTTTGATCACTTAAGTGAACTGGTAGGAAGTAAAAGATGGGAGTTGATTTGACTGATATTAGGCATGAATTTCGCAACAGCTTAACCCTCGAACCACTCAAAAAGTCAAAAATATAAAATATTTGCTCTTAATCCAAAATTTTGAAGAAAATAACTTTTTTTGGCTAAAAATGATGACACTGGCAGTGACATGATCCGAAACCAATGACAATAAGAAAAAATGCAGTTTTATTTGATGGTTTTTGAATCAGATCATTTTTGGTCAGTTCTTTTGAGAGTGAACTGATCCAGTATGCAAATAAAAAGCAGCTAATATAATCCCTAATACTATAACTTTACGTTTCGAATCATCCATCGTTGTTTTGTTTTCGTTTGTTTATTTTTTAGGTTAGAATATCTGCATCTGCAGAATCTGCACTAACGCGTTTGTTGAATCTCCTTTACACTAGCCTAGTTTATACCGACAACTTGGTCCGCGGACCAAGTACCAAATTCGGATTATATCCGAACCAAATAGTTGGTTCGAATGGTGTAAACAGTTGAGGACTAAGCTGGTCCGCTCTTGGTTCGGTATTCGCCAGCAAGTGTACCGAACTAAATTTGGTTCGATCTGGATCAAAATTGAGGTTATGTTGATTGTTATTATTGTGAATTGTGTTGGTTCTGAAGTTCTGAGTTTCTAAGGCAATCTGAGCGTACTTACTCATGTTTTTTTTGGTTACGAATTGTGTTGATGAATAATTTCGACTTGTTTTTGACATTCGACGAATTGCGGGCGTACACATTTAGTTCACGCGTTTCAAGACGGTGTAAACGGGCAGGAAGCAAGCATTGCTCCTACCGTACTATCCCCACCAGCTTGGTCCTATCGGACCGAACTAAACGAGTTACCGATGTAAACTAGGCTACTGACAGTCATGACTTACACCAGCAATCTGCACTACACTAGCCTACACCGAAATGAACAGACACTCGAGTAAATAACTCGCGGCTGGATGTAGCTCCCGTCATCGATTTTTAAAATGGCTCATGCACCAACCACAGTGTTGCCGTTTGTCGTATTTCTGTCTGTAAAAGTTGGGACTGTTGGGAGTTGGGATTGTGAATTGTAGTTTGATAGGGAGGGTGGTAGGAAGGCTGTATCTTCATGTTTATGTTTATGGGGTTATTTTGATGTTTAAAATTTGCGTCTTGCATCTTGCACTTACATCTCATCAGAATATTCATAATTACATTTGAATCCCGAGCCTTATTCTTCAGCGATACCAATCCGTTTTGATCATGGGTCTATAATGGATAGTAAAATATAATTGTGCTATTTGTGAAGACATTTTCAACCAATGAAAACCTGAACCGACATTGCAAGAATCATTTTGAAGACGAAAATACTAAAGCATCCTCTGGCAATGAAAAAGACATTTCAGGATATTTTTTTGTGTAAAACATAATATGGGATTTTTTTTATTAATCGCAAAACCAAAATTCAAATATCACGAAAAGATGATGCATAGCCGATAAACTTATTAGATGCAATTAGAATGGTTGTAAGTCAAACATCATACACGGTAGGTCAAAAAATATAAAAATTGTACAAGAGTAATATGTACCTACCTATACGCTTATTTAAAAAAATACAGCAAAACGTTATAAAGAAAAGGTGTACAGAATCTAGAGTTTTGCTAAATTAAATTATAAACTCAGGTAGGTATAATGGTATCAAATACAAAAATTGCACTTTGTATAAGATAGTTTATTGGTATATACCTACCTACATTATGATTATTGATAGTTTACCATGTTAACGAGATCTTTTGCGGAAATTCAAAGTTTTTACGTTCAATATTGTTGCATTGCAACGAATATGAACTATGTGATTTCCTAAAAAAATAAAAATCTGAGTGGATTTCACAAAAATGCTTGGATTTGAAAAAAGTTATTCGAAGATGATTTGATTTTGATCAATTTAATTATGAATGTCACAATTTCTTGAGGCAATGATAATTATTGAAGATGATTTAAAAAAAAACTGTACCTACGTCACAACTTTAATATTCAGGCATAACTTTTAGTTCTAGACAACTTTTTTTCACGACATTTTACGGATTTTTTTAAAATAAGTGATAGGTAATTTACTGTTGTTACCTTCATCAATTTCTATATTTTTTGACCCACCCCGTGTATGATGTTTGATCTGCAACCATTCTAATTGCAACTAATGAGTGGATAGAACATATAGAACATACACCAACTTTTGATGATATTCAAATTTTGGATCTGCAATTAATAAAAAAAAAGTCCCATATATGTTTCACACAAAAGAATATCCTGAAATGTGTTTTTTATTGTCAGTCTTGTGGTGACGTAGTCACGGCACAATACTCGCCTGAGGATGCTTTAGTATTTTCGTCTTCAAATGATTTTTGCAATGTCGGTTCAGGTTTTCATTGGTTGAAAATGATTTTTCACAAACTATCCATTATAGACCTATGATCAAAACGGAATGGTATCTAGGTATTTAATTGTATTTATGAATATTCTGATGAGATGTAAGTGCAAGATGCAAGACACAAATTTTAAACATCAAAATAACCCCATCATAAACATAAACAATCAGCATGTTCCCCACTCTCCCTAACAATAATAATAGCAACCCAACTTTTACAGACAGAGATACGGCAACACTGTGGTTTGTGCATGGCAGAGAGAAACCATATACTTATTATTAAAATATACCTACCGTAGTCCCTCAAAGATGAAGCCAAATCAGGATTTATCGGGAAAGACAGAAATATTGATTTCCCATAAGTTGGTTTCATGTGCACTGCCATATTAATGAGCATGCCTCAAAATAAAATTTCAGGATTAGTCGGTAGGCGGGTATATTCTAAGTCCGAATTTGGAAAGCAGCCAATAGGCAGGCACGGTTATCAGCTGTTATCGATTAGTTGAATCTAGAACAGAGACCGTGCAGCAGCGCTGCCAGATTTAAAATCGCCAAGACTTGAGATCGCGGTAACGTTAAATTTGGAATTCAAAAACCGGTAGCCATCATAATTAAGATTTCAAAAGAACTTTTCCGCGTACAGTAACATTCTATTTCACTATATTATAAATTTGGCTGTTTAATATCTCTCAAGGAAAATGCTGAACTACCACAAAAATTGACAAAAATATGTGTTAATGGTATGGATCTACCGTGAAAACGGGAGTATTGGCACCAAAGCAGCAGCATGAGATCGGCCCAAAATCACGAGTAA
This sequence comes from Orchestes rusci, assembly GCA_958502075.1. Classification (NCBI taxonomy): domain Eukaryota; kingdom Metazoa; phylum Arthropoda; class Insecta; order Coleoptera; family Curculionidae; genus Orchestes; species Orchestes rusci. The sequence continues at coordinate 20,413,228 of OY293310.1, read as the reverse complement.
CCTATGGGAAACAGCTTTATGCACAATCGCAGTCTTTTCCTGGTACACATGAAATACACTTATGAGGCAATGGTATAGGCCTGATTATTCCTGTCTTTTTCATCGGCTGAAAATCGGCTTCACTTGCCGCACATTGATGAAATAGGGAACCCGAGGTATATTTTAATAATACGTATATGAGAGAAACTAGCCTAGTTTACATCAGCCTAGTTTACATCGATAACTCGTTTAGTTCGGTCCGATAGGACCAAGTGGGTGGGGATAGTACGGTAGGACCAATGATTGCTTTTCGCCTGTTTACACCGTCTTGCAACGCGTGAACTAAATCTGTTCGCCCGCAATTCGTCAAATGTCAAAAACAAGTCGAAATTATTCATCAACACAATTCGTAACCAAAAAAAACATGAGTAAGTACGCTCAGATTGCCTTAAAAACTCAGAACCAACACAATTCACAATGATAACAATCAACATAACCTCATAATTTTGATCCAGATCGAACCAAATTTAGTTCGGTACACTTGCTGGCGAGTACCGAACCAAGAGCGGACCAGCTTAGTCCGCAACTGTTTACACCATTCGAACCAAATATTTGGTTCGGATATAGTCCGAATTTGGTACTTGGTCCGCGGACCAAGTTGTCGGTATAAACTAGGCTACACTATATTTTCTCTCTGGTGCATGGGTTGATGCCTTGATTTTAAAAATCCATGACGGGAGCTACATCCAGCCGCGAGTCTGAAACACTGAGATTGAGGTTAGGTCAGGTTTACACTCGTTGTTTACACGTTTACACCCAAATGTTTTGATCGGGAGAAAATCGATTTTTGATAGATAAAAAATGAAAATTTTCAATTAAATCCTCAATCGATGTTGTTAAAAGTATGCTGCATGTGTTAGTGGAAGTTGGGGCTTCGAGAAAATTCAATTTTCAGTGATTTTTGTCCGGAATTATGGTGAGTGGTTTGCAGAGGATAATGATTATTTACTTTGGGAGTCTCTAACTCATTAATTTTGAGAGTTTGGTGTATTTTTAACTTAATTGTGAGTTTGCATTGAAGAGGATTGTGTCAAATTATATCATAACTATTTTTGGTTCAAAATATTGATTTTTCAACATTTCCATTGAACTTGTTCGTTTTGAGCTATTTTTGAGTCATTTTAACTAAATCATTGAGTCTCGGGACTTACTATGGTGAGAGTTTCCTCAAAAAACAAGTTCAAATGATGAAAATTGCAAAATACCCATCACCTCAATTTACTCCGATCATACTTAACCCCGTACAAGTCCAAAACCCTCTTAACCGCCCCTTTCCACTCTTTATCAAGTCTCCCCAACAACTCCTTGCAACTCCCGCATTCCATTTCCAGTGAAAACTCATCAAACGTTTTCTTCAACTCCGACAAAAACCCATCCGCCTTCCTCACAATTGAGTTTTTCTTTTCCTCAACTCCATGTTGCTGAAGGTTCTTCAAAGACTGGTACTGACAGGGGATGGATTTGTCGTAGCAAGACTCGGCCATGCGCGATTTTTCCTGAAAATCCTGGAGGGTTGAAGTGAGAGGACCAATGGATAGGAGAGAGATTTTCTTGTTCAAAAGTCTGTAGTTCCTCCTGGTTTTGTTGTATATTTTTTTCAATTCCTTTATCTTGATATTGTTCATCTCCTTCAGCTTGTTGGAAGTTTCACTTTTGATTTTATCCGCCTCAACTTTTATCTGGTCCAGCCTCCATTTATTGTTGGGATGTCCATAAATAGGCTTCAATCTTTTGTGCAGATGGTGAAACCGGTTCCTAATATCCACCATCAGGTTGTTATACGGAACGATCCATTGTTCTCCGTACCATGTGCCAAAATCCACCATGGATTGCTTGGTGTAAACATTCAGGTAACAGCCAATGGTGTTCTGGAACAGTTTCTGGAACTGACAAGCCACCAGGAGGAAATTTTCCAAATCCTGTAGACAACGGGTCTCAACTTGGTGTTGGTACTCTATGAACAGGGGCCAAATACGTTTAATTAACCCCCTGAAGTCGGTGCTTATCTGTAATTGCAGGAGAATAACAACAAAATGAGCAACATTTTGAGAATGGTGCGTTTTTTTGGGAAAATGTTTGCGGCATTATCTTGGTTAGAAAAAACTACACCCCTTATTGATATGTTGCACTATATCGAAAACATGTTTGCACCATTGTGTAAGTTAGAAGAAACCACCCTTACTTGATACGTCGCACTCTCGGTCGCACTATATGAAAACAATGTGAGATAAAAAGTATGCAAAATCTTGAGAACGGGGCATTTTTTTTGTTTGCGCTATTGTCTTAGTTAGAAGCAACTACCCTTATTTGATAAGTCGAACTATACAGGGTGTCCGGAAAGTCAACGATAAAACTGAAAGCTTCGTTTTTTTTACTGCTCCCCACCACTTTTTCCTTCGCAATTACAAGCCAGTCACGAAAATTTCCACGTACTTGGTAAAAAAGAAAATAAAAATAGATTATTTCTCTATAAAATAAGATTTCTTATTAAATATTTTGAACTTTTAGTAGCAATATCTGGAAAACCATAGAGTTTTATTGAGATCATATTATGTTTTTCTGGATGCTTATGAGTTGGTCCATCACCCCTTCCAGTATTATCGTTGACTTTCCGGACACCCTGTATAAAAAAATGTAAAATGACGAAGTGGGCCAACTCTAGAATAGTGCATTTTTTTGGAAAAATATTTGGGTCATTGTCTTCGTTAGAAAAAACTTCCTTCACTTGATATGTCGCACCATATCAAAAAAAAATGAAAAATAGCAAAGTTGGCAAAACCTTGGAAATTTGGAAAAGGTGCATTTTTTTGAAAAAATGTTTGCGCTATTGTCTTCGTTAGAAAAGACTACCCTTATTTGATATGTCGCACTATACCAAGAAAATGTGAAATGTCAAAGTTGGCAAAATCTCAAAAACGATATGTTGCACCCTATGAGAAAAATGAAAATTAACAAATTAGACTTACTATGTCATCGCCAAGGTAAAAACAGTTATGATGTTTTTTAAAAAAACTCCTGTAGTACTGGATTAGATCATCCCAGTGTCTCTTCAACAGGCACATCATCTCCGACTTATAGGTACCAGATTCCAGGTCAATGTTGAACATCTCTCGCGTTTTGTCCTTGACAAGCTCCTCATGTCTCCTCCTCAATCTGTTCAAGGATGAATGGGAGGATAGATGGAGCACCATGGACTTTGAGTCCCTATAGGAAGGTAGGTCGGTAGGTAGGTTGGGATCCATCAGATAACTTCCCAAGTCCACCACTTTCTGGGTGATAGTTTTGATGTGTGAGGAGAATTGAGGGAAATAAGTAAAATCACCCAAATTCTTTTGGATTTCTTGGTTGATTTTATCAAAGTCCAACGAGTTGATCTGGTTGATCAGCTTACAAGCGATTTGTTTCAGTTCATTGTTGATTAGTTTTACCTTTCTAGGGACCTCTTGGTTGGCGGTATGCTCCTTGATTATGACTTTGAAGGCTGTATTCATCATCTCCCTGGTTGATGTTATTTGGGCAACGTACCTCATCTTGAACTCCTTCACCTCTCTATTTATCTCCTTCACTATATGGTCCACGTACTGCTCCACTTTTTGTAGCGTGTCCATTACCACCAGCACTTCAGCCACTCCAAAGTTGCCTCCTTCCATGAACATTCTCACTGAGTCCAAGTAGAAAAAGTGGGATGCTTTTATTTTGGCTTGTTGTACGTTTAACATGGCTTGTTGTTGCTCCTCAATCGAGTCTACTTCGTTGAGGGATTGTTTGGTTTCGTACTCGAGGAGTGGGAACATGATTTTGATCTGATTAATGAACTGGGAGCTGGCTGCATTATTATACAGTTGGTTAGTGTAGATTGTGTACTTCTTGGTGGCTTGTTCGAAACTTTCATTAACCGAATCCAACTCCACCCCCGCCATTTGTCTTTCAACAGCATGGCAGTGCTCCTCGAGGCGTAAATAGTGCATATTGACCTCCTCAATCCGCTGTTGCATGACGACAACCCCAATTTTGTCTAGTTGCATTTGGTGCATGCCCAAGCGAATTTTCAGCCTGGTTTTCAACTTGGACGTTTGCTCCTCAATCCACTTATTCATGTCAGCATTTGCTTCCTCTCTGGCCAGTTTGGAGTAGTTGTTGATGGCCTCCCACAATCCATACTGCCAATTATCAAGGGCTTCAACCCGATACTGGCAGTAGATCAGCTGGTTGGGTATGAATTTGTCCGAAGAGTCAGGATCTTGGCTGACTTGGCTGGCCCGTCTGCGCTGTATTTTAGGGTCCTTGGACGGGTTGGGTGCATATAACGTTAAAAATCGATTTAACTCTGACAGTAATACATCGAGCTCCAGCTGGGACAGTGAGTAGTATTTTTTCAATATATTTACCTCCACGTGATACTGTTCCGTGCACATCAACTCAATGGCCGTTGCCAGATGTTGCAACTCTTCATTGATCTTGTCCATTTTGTTTCGGAAAGACTCCTGCCTCGCTCTGTCGATTAACACATTCATTTGACACTCCAACTCGTTACTAGTCATGTTGTTTTCCTGAATGGTATTAGTCATATCTTTTAGCACCACAAGTTTGATCATATCCAAGCGCTTGCGGTGCATCTCCCACAATCTGGACATCACCTGCAAAAACTGGATGCTCTTGTCCATGCTCTTCGACATTTTTTTGATCAGCTTGTTCCAGGTGCTTTGTATCATCTCGAACTTCTCCTTGTACTGGTCTCTGATCTCAGATAATGAAGGTGTGTACATGTAGGCTTGCTCCTCTGTGATGTTTTCCTCCTCAATGTCGCCCAACGTATCCCCAATAGCCCTCAGCTCATTGAAGGACCTGTGGTAAACGAACACAGCAGCCTCCTTGTAGCTCATCATAAGATGCTTGGCTCGTTTATCCAAACTGAACATGCACACTCTCAGCTCGTCCAGCCAATCTTGCGGATCCTGCGGGAAGGTCAAGCTCTGGCCAATATTCTTGCTGATGCTCTGGAACCGTTTGATCTGTTTCTTTTTTTCCGGAGGCTTCGCAATTGGCTCACAGGGTCCTTCACACTCGCTGTCCGGCACCTGTTGCACAATGGTCTCTTCAAGGTGGTCTTCAAATTCAAGTTGCAACCTGGTTTTTAGGTCCAGGTAGTGTCTGTTGTTGGCCAGGATGGTCTGATTGATGGTTTCTAGTTCTAGCTCGATTAATTCGTCGATTTCACTGGGTAGCTTGTGGTTTATTTGCCGGAGTTGCTTGTAGAGGTCTTGGACTATGGTCTTTAGATCACTGGACTTGTCTTGCTCCAGTTTCTGCAGTTTTTCGTATAAATCCTCCACTTGGTTGAGTTTTTGTAAGTTGACAAATATTTGTGAAACACCATTGTCCAGGAGCTTGACCTCCACATCCAAGTTGAATTCTTCCGATATTGCTTTGATATTTCTATTGTGCCTGTCGTATAGTTGGCGCTTCTTCTCATGGTACTCGTCGATGGCCTCCTGGTGCTGTTGCTGTTTTTTGAGAAAGTGCTGCGGAAGGCGTTTCAGAGGCTTGGATATTGGGGTGAAGTCGTTGGGGAGGCATTTAACGTCGTCCATATTGACATTTTGTTAGTCTGAGTGACAGGATTGGGTGGGGGGATTAGGTTAGTTCGGGTAAGTTCAGGTGGTACCATTGCTGTAGCCTGCTACTTTCAGTTTCCGCGATACACGGGATCATCATGTACTTAGACGCCATTGGCTTAGTTAAAAAAAACAAATTTGGCTAAATCTTGGGAACGGTGTTTTTTTTTTTCAATGATGATAAAATTGTCTTGGTTTGAAAAAATTACTTGATATGTCGCACTGTATCAGAAAAAAAAAATGTTGTATCACAAAATTTGCGAAATCTTGAGAACGGTGTGTTTGCGTCATTGTCTTAGCAAGAAAAAACCACCCTCACTTGATATGTCGTACTCTATAAAAAAAAATGCAAAATAACAAAATGCATGTTTTTTTTATACAGAATTTTGGTACTTACATCTTTCAAATCAAGAAAACAGCACAAAACGTATCAACTAACTTTACTTCGGTCATACTTTACGCTATACAATTCTAAAACCCTCTTAACCGCCCCGTCCCACTCTTTCTTCAACTTCTCCAGCAACCCCTTCAAACTTTGCTTCCCAATTTCCCCGGAAAACTCCTCAAACGTGTTTTCCATTTTAGACTGAAAACTATCACTTTGAGCCACTTCGACCATCTCATCCTTTGAGGAATGTGAAGCATGGTTAATGCGCATGTCGTCCTCATCAACTTGCCCATCCAATTCCGTCAAAAAAGACTCGTAACGGTCAAGGACATTGCCCATGCGAATTTTATCTTTGAAAATATTGAGGCAGCTGACGTAGGTTGCTTTGATATCGTTATAAGTAGGTTGTAGCCGATCCACCTCTAGTGTCAGTGCTTTGTAGCCCTGAATCATCTCTTGCAGTAATTTCCCCAGTTTGTCCAAGTCGACTGCCAAAATCTCCTCCAGCTTGTCCTCAGCGTCGCTGATGATGACATGCGCATCGACCTCCAACTTCTCCAGTTTGCCCCTATGCTTGGGATGACCGTAAATCGGCCTCAATTGTTGGTGAAGCTTGGCAAACTGGCTTTGCACATCCAGCGTTAACTGTTCTACCAGTTGCAGCTGTTCCTCGTGGTACTTTCTGAAATCGTCCATGGACTGCTTGGTGTACCCAGTCAAATAGTTGTTCATGGTATTGCGGAAGAACGTCTGGAACTTGCAGGCTATGCCGATAAAGTCCTTGAGGTCCTGCAATAAACGGGATTCAACTTGCTGCTTGTAGTTGACGAAGATGGGATAGATTATGGTAACTAGACTGTTGACGTCGGTGAATATCTGCAAAATTTGCTTGTTACATTTCATAGACGAAGAATTAAAGTCACCAAGTCGCTGCTGTAGAAAAAGTGGTTGTGGTGCTCCTCGAAAAACCTTTCGTAGTACTCCAGAGTCTCCTCCCACTGTTTCTTCAACAGCCACATCATGTCGCCAATGTAAGTTCCCTGCACCACCTCCTCACCAAACAATTCCAGAGTTCTGTTCTGGACCAAGCCTTCTGATTGGCTGCTGATGGTCTTCGAATCAATTTTGGGCCTCAAGTACGCTCCTAAGTCCACCAGCCTAGCAGAAACGTCCCTCATATGTTGGCAGAACTGATTAAATCCACCTTTGTTGACCAACTGAAAGCTCTTGTCCAGAGTAGCGATTTGGTTGATGAGGCTACAAACGATTGTCTTCAAGCTACGGTTGATGAACTTCTGGCGTCTGGTCACTTCTTGGACTGAGCGCAGCTCCTTGCGCATGGTGTCCAGGGCGTAATGCGTCTCCTGGTTGGTTGAGGAGAGTTTCTCTTGATTGATTGTCTTTGGCTTGTCCACGTCCTTTTTCAACCCACCAACAACCTTCTCCACGTGCTGCTGCATCTTGACAACCATTTTCATCACATCTGTTGCTTCGGGTACAGAAAAAGTTCCTTGTTCCATGAACATTTGGACTTGCTCTAAGTAGACCACGTGGGAGGCTTTAATTCGCATTGTCATTTGGTCCAAGCCGGAATTGTAGCTGGTTTCGCTGGTGTCCAGTTTATCTAGTGATTGTTTGTGTTCGTAGCTGAGGAGGGTGATGAGGTGGACGATCTGGTGTTCCTGGCTGGATTCTATAGCCTTGATGTATAGTTCGTCGCAGTACTCTTTGAACTGGTTGGAGGTTTGCTCAAAGGAGTCTTTTACTAGCCTGTAATAGTAGATTTAGATCTTATTAGTAGTGTTATTGGACTTACTTAAAGTCCTCTTTCGCTTTGCCCAAGTGACCTTCAACAGCCTTTTGGTGCGTCTCAAGGCGCTCTTCATGCAAGCCTAGCTCCTCCATGCGCTGTTGAAAGATGACAACTTCAATCTTCTCCAAGCGCATTTGGTGGATGCCCAAGCGGACTGTTAGTCTTTTCTCCAGCTTGGACGTTTGTTCCTCAATCCACTTATCCATTTCGGCGTTTGCTTCAGCTTTGGCCACTTTTGAGTAGTTGTCGATGCCCTCCCACAAGCCATATTGCCAGTTGGTGATGGCTTCGACTTGGTATTGGCAGTAGACCATCTGGTTGGGGATGAGGTTTTCGGTTGACGGGGGTTTTTGACTGTCTTTGCTGGCTCGTTTGCGCTGAAATTGGGGTGAAAGTGGAGGAAATTTACCAAAAAATCTATCACCTGTATTTTAGGATCCTTGGACAGATCCGGAGGATGCAACGTCAGAAACCTGTTCATCTCAGCCTCCAAAAGCTCCGACTGCACTTCGGACACCGTCTTGTACTTCTTCATCACATTCACCTCCATCTGATACTGACCCCTGTAGCAATTCTCAATACTCTTGGCCACTTTCCTCAGCTCCTCCATGGTCTTCCTCAATTTATCTTGTGAGGACTCTTGTCTCATCGTATCCAAAATCGTGTTCATTTTGCACTCAAATGTCTCACTAGAGTCGTTGTTCTTCTGAATATTATTCGTCAAGTCTTTCATAATTAAAAACTGGAGTATTTCCAGACGCATGAAATGCCTTTGCCATAGCTTGGAGACGACTTTGAGGAATTTGTAAGTTTGCTCAACCGTCTTGGATATCTCGTCCACCAGCTTGGTCCAAGTGTTTTGTATCACCGTGAAATTCGCCTTGTATTTCTCCTCGATTTCCTCCAATGTGGGGGTGTACATGCTGGTTTCCACCTTCGTTATTGAACCTATTTCTTCAACTTCATCCAAGGAGTCCCCAATGTCCCTCAGGTCTTCAAAAAAATGTTCATAAATGAGAACAGCAGCTTGTTTGTAGCTGATCATCAATTTTTGAGCTTCTTTATCCAGGCCAAACATACTGGCTCTGAGCCCGTCCAGCCATTGTTGTGGATCATTGAGCTGGTTCAGATTCTGGCCTATGTTTTTTGTGGTGCTTTTCATTTTTTGCACCAGATGCTTGCTGAGATCGGTTTGGGATTCTTCCATAAGTTGTGCAGACTGTCTTTGAATGAGACCAACGTACATGTCGTATATCTGGTGTAGGTCGCTTATGGCATCCTTAAGTCCACTCTGGATTTGCAGCTGCAGCTTGCTCTTTAGATCCAGGTAGTGTCTGGCATTGGCCAAGCTGGTTTGGTTGATTTTTTCCAGCTCCAGCTCTATTAATTGGTCGTTTTCGAACGGAGTTTTGTGACAGATTTGCTGAAGCTCTTGGTAAACATGTTTCAAAGCGGACTTCATATGTCTAGACTTGTCCACCTCCAGCTCCTGCAGCCGCTCGTATAACTCATCCACTCGTCCGTGCATTAGCTTCACATGCTGGTGCAAGTTGGTGCATATTTGTCCAAACCTTTGCTCTTTAACCTTGTTCCTAGCATCGCACAGCTCCGCTTTGATGCACATCTTCATGTGGTCCAGGTTCTTGTTGCACTCTTCTGCCAAGGTTTGTATGGTTGTGTTGTGGTTATCATATAGGTGGCGCTTTTGCTGGTGGTACTGGTCGAGGGCTTTCTCGTGTTGCTGTTGTTTTTTGATGAAGTAGTTGTGGAGGCGTTTGAGGGGTTTAGATGTGGGTACAAAAATATCAGGGAGACATGCAACGTCGTCGTTCATTTTTTTTGACAAGTGTCAGTCTATGTGACTTGAGAGGTGAGTTTGATACTTAGGTATTAGGTACATAAGATTTTTGTGAAAAATCAACTTTTTTTCTTATTTCTAGATTTCTTAATTGAATGTTATCATAGTCTGAGTTGGAGCAACTATTTTCCTTTAATTCAACACAAAAATCGGCCTGTTATCTTAAATATTGTGATTTTGGTGATTATTTGTGTGTCACAATGCCTGTTTCCTCTTACATGAGATTCACGTGAAAAATCAAGTTATTAAAGGCGTGAAAAACATTATTTCTAGATTTTCCAAGTGAATGTCGTCACAGTAGGGGTTAGAGCGACTATTTTTCCTTAATTTAACACAAAAATCACCCTGTTATCTTTAAAATTTTGATTTTGGTGATTATTTTTTTCACAATATTGGATTGATCTGAACTGATACTAGTTGAGATGTTCAAATTATGAGGGGGGTCCCCTTTAATCATACAAAATCCCAGTATCCTTCTTGAAACGTCCACAGTGAAATGATTTGGAACAAGCCCAATAATTCACTTTTTGATGATTATGAAAAATACAGTCCGGCAACGCTGCCTTGACAGTTACACATACGATAAGATGCAAGCGACATTGCCGTTGTGACACAGATTCAAGGAGATTCCTTGAACTCAGTCAATTTATTTTTTTTATTTGTCATTTTTATCAAATTTCTCCTATCCGTTTATCGTTAGTTTACAAGTCAATTTGTTTTTTTCTGAATACTTGTTTGCTTTATTGTTTTTTCAATTATCTCCCCATCCTTCTCATAAGTAAAATCCGACAACGCTGCCTTGACAGTGACACATAGGATAACATACAAGCGGCGTTGCCGTTCCGGTTGTGACACAGTTCCTTCTGTTCCAGGAGGAAAACGTGAACTCAAAAAAATTCATGGCCATAGCCTCGTGCGCATGGGCGAGCCACTTCGTCTCCCTCTGGGGAGGCTTCGTCTTTGACGACTCAGAAGCAATAGTCAAAAACAAAGATATCCTCCCTACCACCCCCATTGGACAGGTTTTCGAAAACGACTTTTGGGGCACCAACATCGGACTCAACGTCAGCCACAAAAGCTATCGTCCGTTAACAGTGCTTTCTTACAGGTAACATAGAAACCCTGATTTATCCTGTTGCAGCAGCTTTTGCAGGTTGAACATGTTCTTCTCCAACAGCAAACTGGATGCCTTTCAATTCCACACAGCCAACGTGGTGTTGCATGGGATCTTATCCATCATGATACTGCCGTTTTTTGAGTGTTTGCTCAAAAGAAAGCGGCATAGGAAAGGGTTGAAACCTCTAGACGACCCAGCCTTTACTGGTGCGCTGCTTTTTGCCACTCACCCTGTACATTCCGAGGCCGTTGCCGCTTTGGTGGGCCGAGCTGACATTTTAGCCTCAATTTTCTTCGTAGCCTTGATCATCTTCTACAAAAACACCTCCTCAATTGGCTGGTTTGTTCATGTCACCCTATTGACGACTCTGGCAGTGTTGTGCAAGGAAAACGCCATTACTGTCCTGGGCGTATGCGTGGTGTACGAGGTGTACCTGCGCAGAAAGGTGTTCAACCAAAAATTTCTTACACGGATGGTGTTTTTGGTGTTGATCGGCGCAATCATCCTGCTGTTGAGGTTAAGGGTTATGAACTTTGAAGGGCCCATATTCAGTCCTACGGACAACCCAGCTGCATTTGCTGAGGGCTTTTGGACAAGGGTTGCAACCCACAGCTACATCTACCTCCTCAACGCTGTGCTCCTAATTTGGCCACAGTGGCTGTGCTTTGACTGGTCTATGGGTTGCATACCAGTTGTGCAAACCATCACCGATCCTCGCCTTGTAGCTGTGTTGGTTTTCTATCTTCTGGCCTCACTGGTTCTTTGGAAAGTTGTGGAGAAGGGGAAAATGTAAGGTCATAATCAGAGCAAAGATTGATACACACATCGATATCCAGCGGTTGTGGCGATTTTTGAATCACATTGATTTTCGCGACATCTCTGTAGAATTCCTCGAACAATGAATTCATCGTTTTGGCAAGGATGTCACCCCGCTAATAACTTCAAAATTAATATTCCATTGTCTAATAATAGAATCCGCGAAGAATCGTTTAACCACTGCAAAAATTACGAGTGTTGATTCATAAGTAAGAAATAAGGAAGAACAAATTGAAAAAAGTAAGGTAGCTAAAGTCGATTATGTATATTTTGAGAAATCAGCATTTTTTCTCGAATTTTGTGATTATTTTTGAAATGTTATTAGACAGTTGAAGTTGAGCCACCACGTAGACGTTAAGGTAATACGTGAACGCATAAAATTTACGGTCAAAAAAGCGAGTTGACTTAAATTTGTTAGCGGAATTTGAAACAAGATAAAAATACGACTTGTAAGTGTAAACATTCATGCATTGAAGTAATAATTACAAATACAAAAAACTTTTGAGATTGACTGGAATTTCAGTTTTCTACAAATTTACGTTGGGATAAAAACTAATGTATATTTTTAAACATTTCTTAGATTTTTGATTACATATAGATAATGAAAGAATCTAGAATACTCAAATTTCATTCGATCACGAAACTGCTTGCTAACTAGTTTGGCTTTGATGGATATCAAAATGCAATGGAAAAAAAATCGAATTTCGGAAACCAAATTCTTATAAAAAAACTATCAGAGGACCCTTTGATTTTTTTCAAAAAATAAGCCTTCTTATTTGCAAACGGGAAAATATTGCATACTTAGCATAAAAGTTTTGTCTCCGCATGAAATATTTCGAGACATTTTGAAATCTGATCTTGATCATGATTGTTGAAAAATTAAATGATTAATCGACTTAAATGTAAGGATAATTTGTAATTGGGATGTTCAGAGTGCAACAAGATTTTGTACAAAACGCAGAGGAGATGCCCTGTCTCATTGTTGGTAACGCATGTTACCTAGTTTATGCCAGAATGGCCTGATTTGGCTTCTGTTTGGTTGATGCATGTCTATCCATCCATTATGATGATGAATAATCTTCACTATTACTCACATCATATCACCATAACTATTAATATGCAATTATTTTATTGCATGTATTATTGTTGGTAACGCATGTTACCTAGTTTACGCCAGAATCGCCTGATTTGGCTTCTGTTTGGTTGATGCATGTCCATCCATCCATTATGATAATGAATAATCATCACTATTACTCACATCATGATTTGTATCCAATTTTATTGGGGCAACGCGTGTTGCCTAGTTTTGTCATATAGCATGATGATACAGTTTTTGTTTGGTTAATGCGTATTAACCAAACAGAATCTTCCAGATCCATTCCATCATGTTAAAACGGGGAACGGTCACCCAATATTAATGATTTATGGTTGACATTATTATCTAGCAGGTAAAACTCTATAACGGCTGTTTTTTATGTTCTTCACGCATGCGCTTCCATTTGGAAATTTTCACTACACGTCTAATCACTTTAAACGCACCAGTTTCTTTTATCATTTGAACAATATAATATTATACACGTAATAACAGGGAACGGTTTTTAGTTGTGTTCACTCTGAACAATTCGTGCCGGAGTCGAAAACTCGAAAACTACAATGTTGTAATTCTATTGACGACAGCCAAGAAAAATCATATTAATCTTCAAATAATTCAACCAAGCTTATTTCATTTTTGCCTTTGGTGTTCGGGCAATAAAATTGAAATGCATATTTATTCTCCAAATTCGTTTCATAGCAGCAGCCTTGTCCACTGTACAGGGTATCCCATCTAAAAGTATACAAGCCAAATAACGTGGATTCAAGAAAAAGAAAATGAAAAACGCTAGAAACCCTCGATTCTTGTTTTGAGGGAATACTTTGCAATTATTCACAATTTCGCAACTTGACCATGAGTGGTTGTAAGAGCAACTCCCAAAAATTTCAAATGGAAAAGGAACCCTGATTACGACTACCGAGTTTCCGGTTACCGAGCTGTCATTTCTGTTGATATGCCAGCTTGTCAAAATGTTTTTTTTTTTATTTAATAAATTAACCTCAAGAGCGAGCTTCTTTGAACTGAGGGGATATGATGAAAGACAGAAGAATGAAGACCTTGAAAATGAGTTTTCACCAAATCCAATGGTTTTTGGGATGAAACACATCCTTGTCAAAAGAATCAAAAGTAATAGCTCATTATGAAGATCTTCTGTGTCTCATCATACCCCCTTAGATCAAAGAAGCTAACTTGTCCATAGGAATGACAGAAAATTCTTGAAACTCGGAAGTCCATATAACATTTTGAGGGTGAATCTTACCACCGCTCAAAAGTTGAAAAGTCTAAAACAGGAGTTTTTTCCCTCAAGATAAAAATCGACGGGTCCGAGGGTTTCCTTGGACCTCTATCCTGGGTGTCTCGAACTCAATGTCCTGGTATAAAAAAAAACGAAAACAAAATAATTCCAAAGGTCACTCAAGCTTGCATTTGAAAATAAAATTTTTGAACATTTTGGATTTTCCGAATGACGTCATAAAATAATATGCTTTTCACTACTCATAATCTCTCCAGAGCATGAATTATTTTCGAAGTGTGAATTTTTTGAAAATTTTCTCGAGTCCCATGCTGAGAAATAATAGATTAATGATTGATAAGCCTGGAGATTGATACATTTTCTCGATACATATCTTGTTTCGTGAAAAAAGTGCAAACGGAAATGCAAGAATATGCAATATACAGGGTGTCTGTAAAAGGTCTTTAAAAAATCCTACCACATGTTGCTGAGGTCAAAATAAGCAGATTCAACGCAACTCACCTCAGACCGAAATGTCACCATTTCCGAGATACGGGGTGATCAAGTTTAAAATCAACAATTGAATTTTGTCATTATTTTGGACACTTTTTCACATATTGCTTTGAAAATTGGCATACGGGGGTTTTGTGGTATGAGAAATTCGATTATAAAGTCCGTTTTACTGTGGCCGCTAGAGGGCGCCCTACACTTTACATTTTGTGGTTTAAAATGTCCATAACTATTTTCTCAGTTCTTTTTTTCAATCTTTCATTAAATAAAAAGATTCTCCAGACGATTTCGTAAATAAGGTACTTTTGTCAAAGTTCGCTCAAGTTAGCCGTTTTCGAGATATTTCCATTTAAAGAGTTCCATGCCACACCGGAAAATTCCTAATATTTTTCTTCTTTACACGAGCGTCTCAAAAAGTGTTTTACAAAATCATCACATATTCCCTGAAGTCAAAATAAGCCGATTCAAAGCAACTTACCTTTCTTTGAAAATGACTCGTTTTCGACTTAAAACTTTACCACCCTGTATCTCGAAAACGGAGAAATTTTGGACAAGAAATGGTATTAAAGACACAATTACAAGTCCGTTCCCATCGGGAGAAAACAAGATTACAACAGCTTCAGGGTGGCCCACTGATGGAAATGAAATCTTAAAAATCCCAAATAATGATGATATAATTTCCATAAACAGAAAGTGTGGAGTTTGAAAAAATAGAATCAATAGCTCAAGTATACGTGGGAGGATCTCAAGGAAGTCAAGTGCAAGAAAGAATTATCAACTGTGATACTATATTTGTTGATTCAGATTCAGATGTTGAGGTTAAAGACGCAAATAACAGAATACCAATGATTGAAGCAAGGATCGAAGGAATGGATATCCTTAAAATCGGCTTATTTTGACCTCAGGAATATGAGTTAATTTTGTAAAAATAATTTTTTAAAAGTTCGTGTAAAGAAGCAATTTTCCGGTGTGGCATGGAACTCTTTAAATGGAAATATCTCGAAAACGGCTAACTTGAGTGAACTTTGACAGGAGTACCTTATTTACTTGAAATTGTCTGGACAATCTTTTTATTCAATGAAACATTGAAAAAAATAACTGAGAAAATAGTAATGGACATTTTAAACCACAAAATGTGAAGTGTAGGGCGCCCTCTAGCGGCCACAGTAAAACGGACTCCATAATCGAATTTCTCATACCACAAAACCCCTGTATGCCAATTTTCAAAACAATATGTGGAAAAGTGTCCAAAATAATGACAACATTCAATTGTTAATTTTAAACTTGATCACCCCGTATCTCGGAAATTGTGACATTTCGGTCTGAGGTGAGTTGCGTTAAATCGGCTTATTTTGACCTCAGCAACACGTGGTAGGGTTTTGTAAAGACCTTTTAGAGACACCCTGTATATCAAATTTCTCGATGTAAACCTCAATTCAACACAATCGATTCAATATATTATAAATATATATATATTATATATCATATATTATATATATATATTACACCATTAAATAAATATCTTTTGCCTGAAACATACCTCTCTTATGCAAATTTCTGATTTTTACGATAAACCTTCAGTAATTATTTTCTCAACAAATTTTTATTTAAAGTTTGAAGAAAAAATGCGAGAATATACCTACTGATATTGAATGAAAACATTTAATCAACACTTGACATCCCTTTTTGATTTTGCCTTTAAAAAAAAAATAACTCCAAATGATATTATGCTTACAACTTTCTTCACTGTTTGATTTTTTTAATAATATGTAAAGAAAACTAAAACATCACATGTCATGTCTTATTCAATTTTTACTAATACCCACCTCGTACCATATTCTCGCATTTCTTCTTCTAGACGGAAAAAGATAATAAAAAAAATTGTGAAAGAAAGGATATCATAAAAATGGGGCCTCTGCGAATAATCGTAGTTCCTGAGAAAATATATTTAATGGCGTCTTATCCAAGACTTTCAAAAATACAGTTTTTACCTCAAAAGCAAGCTTGAATGGTTCCCTCAGAGTACAAACAATAGAGTTTCCACAAAAACTATCTTCTAATTATGTCTTCAAAACTCCATAATCCAACCAAATACCGGAAAAATGTTCTATAATACTTTTCGACCGACCACGTATCACCAGCCAACTTTTCAAAAATGATCATAAGTGCATTTTTAGCAAAACTTGTTAATACATTTTTCCGAGGCGGTCTGCAGTGCATCTTTCTCTATCAGGCTCTCTTTCGGTTTGGTGTACCCTGACCCATAATTTGGGGTACCTCAACGTGGCTCAAATTTTACTGTAGGCGCTGGATATCTATGTGTGTATCAATCTTTGATTGAAGGTAGATATGTAAGGTCAAGGTGTTACAGGGACGTTACCATAATGGCCTTGACGTTGATAATCATCCCCTTTATACCGTCCAGCAACTTGTTCCTAAAAGTTGGCTTTGTAATTGCTGAACGCACCCTTCTTATCCCCAGCGCCGGCTACTGTTTGCTTGTAGCTGTCGGCTTGGAGAAGCTAAAATGTCGCTTTGGCTCGATGAAACTTGTGAGTTTATAACTGATAAAATTTAACCGTTTGTAGTTGTTAACTTTTGTTTACATAATGTTACTGGCAACGTTCGTGCTGCGCAGCATCGTGCGCAACTATGACTGGCTCAACGAAGAACGTCTGTTCAAGTCAGCGCTGCAGGTCTGCCCTCTTAACGCCAAAGTCCACTACAACATCGCCAAGGTCCTTGCGGACAAAAACCACAAGGCCTTGGCCGTGGATAGCTATAAAACAGCCTTGGCCTTGCATCCCAGCTACGAACAAGCCATGAACAACTTGGCCAATTTGCTGCGTGAGGATGGACAAGTGGGCGAGGCCGAGTTGTTGCTGCGTAAAGCTGTTGATGTTCGTCCGAACTTTGCAGCAGCATGGATGAACTTGGGCATCGTCCTCAGCAGCCAAGGCTCGGTTGCTGAAGCCGAGCATGCGTACAAAACAGCGTTGTTATACCGAACAAAGTACGCAGACGCTCAGTACAACCTGGGTAACTTGTATCTAGACCAGGGCCGGCATCAGGAGGCGTTTTCTTGTTGGAAAGAGGCAGTGAAGTTGCGGCCCAGCCACGCGGCAGCCTGGGGCAATGCCTTGGCCTTGCTGGATGCAGATGGGCGGGCCCAGGAGGTGGTGCAGATGGGTGGTGTTGCCTTACAGCATGTGCCCAAAGCCCCCGCCATACATTTTGCCCTGGGCAATGCCTTGGGCAAGTTGAATCGGTTTCCAGAGGCTGAAGGGCACTTTTTGCAGGCGGTTAAATTGAACGGGAGTAATGCGTTGTACTTCTCCAACTTAGGGGTGCTGTATCATCGATGGGAGAAGCACAGCAAGGCGGAACAGATGTACCTGAAGGCGTTGAAGTTGGACCCGAGTTTGAACTCGGCCAGGGCTAATTTGCGCAGGCTCACTAATGCTCATTCCAGAAGGCGTACTTAAAATTTTCTTAGGTGGACCTTGTGATATTTTTTTTATTGATTAAATGTTTTATTTATTGATTTTATTATGAAGTTTAATTACATAGTGGGGATAAAATTTCGAGGACGTTTACCAGAGTTACAGAATTATTTTCATGGTGTCTCTTTTGAAACGTGTGCACTAAAATCATCTAAATGATCTTCTGAATTTTTAATGTCATCAATTACTCCATTGTTATCTTACAAAACAATTTTCATGGGGTCCCTGTTGAAACGTCCACACTAAATCCAAATGATTTTATGGATTTTTTTCAATGTTATCTTTGGAGATCATTCCTGAGTCAACTAGTTGAGATATTGATCTCAAATCTTGACAAAGGAGGTGTACCTACCTCAATTACTCCAATGTTATCTTACAAAAATATTTTCACGGTGTCCCCCTTGAAACGTCCACAATAAAATAATCTCAGAATTGTTTGGAGTTTCTTGATGTAATCTTCGGAAGTCAGTCCTGAGTCAACTAGTTGAGATATTGACTTTAAATCTTGAAGAGGTGCACCTCAATTAGTCCATTGTTATCTTACAAAATTATTTTCACGTGTCTCTCTTGAAACGTCACAACTAAATAATCTGAATGATTTTCTGGCTTTTTTTCAATGTTATCTTTGGAGGTCAGTCCTGGGTCAACTAGTGGAGACATAATATCTCAAATTTTGTGGAGGTTTGTCTCAATTACCCTTTTTTATCTTGCAAAAATATTTTCACGGTTCCCCCCTTGTAACGTCCACACTGAAATCATCTAAATGATTTTATGGTATTTTTTAATTTCATCTTTGGAGGTCAATCCTGAGTCAACTATAGTGGAGATATTGACCCAAAATACTCCATTCCAATAATACAAATTCACAATCACGGTATCCCCATTGAAACGACCACAATAACATCATTTGTAAAAACCAGAATAATTTTTTTGGAATTCACGATCGTCAACTTGTTTGAAATATTGACGTCGGTAAGTACTCGAATTTTCCACATCAATAATTTTTACAACTCAAAGTGGATTCTCAAGGTTCAGGCCCCCTAAACCTTATCTGTTATCAGTCAAAAAAACCTGTCAAAAAGGATATAAAACGTCTAAATTCAAATTGAATTCCAGCAGTGTCGAGTGAAAATCGTAGTGATGGAGCCACAAGTCGTAAGAGTTTCGCAGATTCCCAGATTGGTGCTGGGCGAAGGTCCCCATTGGGATGTAGAAACTCAAAGTTTGCTTTTTGTTGATATAAGGGACCAGTCCATGCACAAATTTGTACCGGCTACGGGACAGTATAGTAAGCTTTGTTTTGGTAAGTGGATGTTTTTCGAACCGCTTGACATGAAAAAATTGGAATTTTGATTGATTAATGGATTTTTGAAGTTGAATTGAGCTTTCTCGAAAATTGGGGTTTACTTAAACTCTGTGAATTATTTTATGTTCTTACGATAATTGAGGAGTGTTTTGAGTGATTTTTTACCTTGCTCAAAAAATAATGAGAGCAGGAAATAATTTATTACTAATTTTCAACAACCTCCACTTATTACTTTGATTGGCAAAATTGAGGTTTGCATAGGACATTCTGTATTTTATTTCATATTTTGACGAGTGTTTTGAGTGATTTTTTACCCTGCTCAGAAAATAATGAGGAATCAATTTATTAATAATTTTCCACAACCTTGACTTATTACTTTGATGTATTAAATTGAGGTTTGCATGGACCACTCTGTATTTTGTTTTATTTTATATTTTCACGATAATTGAGGAGTGTTGTGAGTGATTTTTTTACCTTGCTCTGAAAATAATGAGAGCAGGAATCAATTTATTAAGAATTTTCAACCACCTTGACGTATTACTTTGATTGGCAAAATTGGGGTTTGCATAGGACATTCTGTATTTTATTTCATATTTTGACGAGTGTTTTGAGTGATTTTTTACCTTGCTCAGAAAATAATGAAAGCAGGAATCAATTTATTAATAATTTTCCACAACCTTGACTTATTACTTTGATGTATTAAATTGAGGTTTGCATACACCACTCTGTATTTTATTTTATTTTATATTTTCACGATGATTGAGGAGTGTTGTGAGTGATTTTTTTACCTTGCTCAGAAAATAATGAGAGCAGGAATCAATTTATTAATAATTTTCAACCACCTTGACTTATTACTTTGATTGGCAGAATTGGGGTTTGCGTAGGACATTCTGTATTTTATTTTATTTTATATTTTTACGATAATTGAGGAGTGTTGTGAGTGTTTTTTTTTCACCTTGCTCAGAAAATAATAAGAGCAGGAATCAATTTAATAAATTTTCAACAACCTTTACTCATTATCGTGATGGATAAAATCAACCGTTTCATGGGACACTTTGTATATTATTTTATATTTTCGCGATATCTGAGGAGTGTTTTGAGTGATTTTCCATCTTGCAAAGGACACGGGAAATAATTCTGAACAGGAACCACAGCATTTTTGGACAAAATTACAATTTCGGGACACTCAGTATAAGCTTGGAATGAAGTGTTGGGATGGGGGTCCTCCAGTCCATGCACAAATTTGTCTCGGCTACGGAACAGTAAAGTAAGCTTTGTTTTGGAAAGTGGATGTTTCTCGAACCGCTTGAGATAAAAAAATTTGGAATTTTAATGTGAAATTTCGATTGATGTACTTACAATAATGGATTTTTGAAGTTGATTTTATGGAAAAAATTTTAAGCGATTTTTGTTTATTTTTAGTAATGTGGAACCCCTTTTTAAAAATTGTTGGCAAGGAACGTTTTAATGCTAATTCATTTTTCCTATATTCACATTTTTGGATTAAAAATTATTAATCTTGCCCTATTGTTTCACAAATTTACAAATCAGCTGTGATAAAGATTAAACAAACTCAATATCTTCATTTTTTTTTCCTTTGAACTAAGCTTTCTTGAGAATTGGGGGATAGTTGAGGAGTGTTTGAGTGATTTTTCAACTTGCAAAGTGGTCAGGAGATAATGACAGCAGATATCAATTATTTATGAATAATTTTCAACAACCATCACTCATTATTGTGATGGATAAAATCAACGTTTCCATGGGACACTTTGCATATTTTCATGATAGTTGAGTAGTGTTTGAGTGATTCTCCACCTTGCAAAGGACTCGGGAAATTATTTACAGCAGGAACCACATCTTCAGAATATAGCAGTCAGTCAAAATTACGATTTCGGTACACTCTGTATAAGCTTGATCAATGAATTAATTGATCCAAGAAAGTAAAACGTTTTTTTATGCAATCGTTTTGGAAATACTTTTCAAAAACTCGAAAGGAATTTCGATAATTCACTTATAATCATAAAATTGGTTGACAACAAATGAAGTGTTCAAACAAACTTTTAAATCATAATAATTCAATTATCTTCATCTTCATCACTCTCAAGTGTTTTGAATTTATTTTTCAAGATTGAAGTATGTAGAAGGGCCACTTGAATAAATTAATTACTGCTGATGTGATGCCTTATTTTAATTATATTTATTGGAAAAAACAAAAATTCAAATTGATATTAATAAGCTCTTTTGTTGATTCATTCTACTATTGTCAATGATATGGCAAGATAATTTTAATAATAGAAAGAACAAAAAACTTGCTCACATAATAAAAATAACTGAGAAATCCGATTTTTCCCTTATCCAGACAAACCAGTCTCATCAATAGTCCCAGTCCAAGGCAAAAAAGATCAATACGTCATAACCTTACAACGAGAAATCGTTCTCGTGACATGGGACGGCTGTTCTGACAAACCCACAAAAACCGAAATAATCGCCGAAGTGGACCAGGGAACGTGCAACCGAATAAACGACGGAAAATGCGACCCCAATGGAAACTTATGGGCTGGTAGCATGGGCCCTATGATCAGAGCAGGCGAGTTCGCCCCAGACGCTGGCACCTTTTTCTCCATCAAAAATGGTACTCTCAAATACCAGCTTGACAAAGTGGGCATTTCCAATGGGTTGACTTGGAACATGGAGTTGAAAAAGTTCTACTATATTGATACGTTGAAAAATAGTGTAGAGGCGTTTGATTGGGATGGAGATCTGACTATTTGTGAGTTTTCTAAAAGTCTAAAAGTGAGTTTGAGAATAATTTGTGGGGTTTTAGCAAATAGAACCACGATTTTCACGCTAGAGAAGCACAACATTGTGGGAGCGCCTGATGGTATGACCATCGACAAGGATGGTAACTTGTGGGTGGCTATCTACGATGGTAGTAGAGTCATCAAAATTGATCCTAGAAAGCCGGAAACACTGCTGCAGACTGTAACAATGCCAGCTGAACCGGTGGGTTTCCTTTTTTTTAAACCAAAATAATTTTAAATTGTTTAAAGATAACATCAGTGGCATGGGGAGGAGCAAACTTGGACGAACTTTATGTCACCTCAGCTCGTTTTACAGTTGTCGAAAAGATGTTAGAGGAACCCAATGGATGTGTGTTTAAGGTTACAGGCTTGGGTACCAAGGGTCTGCCCATGCAGGGTTACGTGCTATGAATACTCAATTTATAAATGAATAGTTTTTATTTAGCATGTAGTTAGTTATGAGAAATACAATCTGAATATGTTTACAACAATTGTTTTTTTCATGAAATCTATATAGTGAAATAAATACGAATAATGGCGGAAAATTGAAGATTCGGGTTTTTTTTAGGTGAAAAAGTAAAACTTGTTCATACATTTGAAGGGTGCCATACATCCCAAGTAACACAAATTATGTTTATTATTATTGAATATCACGTTATACTTAAAACAGTGGTTGCGTAAGACCTTTATAAAAATAAATATTTTTATCGTATTAAAATGTTTATCATGGCTATAGGTAACAACAATAAAACTGATCCACTACTGCTATACAACAGCTTTAATAACAGTGGTTATAAAATACTTATATGATTATTACTGACACTAACAGTGATGTTCAAAACAAATTTGTTCCAAATTACGCATTTATAAAAAAGTTCATATACTTCTAGTCAAGTTCGCACCATATGGAAAACTTTGTTATTATTAGTTTCACGGGAAAAAGTTATTCTTTATAAAAAGTTCCACGTGTTCTGAAATTAATATTCGCAATCATCGGATGTTAATTTTTTTCAGTCGTTAACAAGGTTTTTCAAAAAATATGATTCTCGCTTAGTTGTGAAAGTACTTTCATTCGTGACAAAATTGAAAATTAATTTAAAGAAAAGTGGATTAGAATTGAAATATGCAATAACACCTATCTACCATAAATATAGGTTTCTGTCTAGATAAGTGATTGTCTCAGATAAAAATTAAAAGATATTCCAGTAAACATATCAGCAATTATTGTTAGATTAAATAGGATTATTCATGAAATGACAATGAGTGAATAAGTCAAAAAAAGTTCTCCGAAATTAAAAAATGTGAAAAACAACAATTACTGATTTTTATCGTAGTTAATGTTGTTGGATATTTGAACGTGGTTTCCAATTCCAATCAACTTTTCTCAATAACAATTTTCGATTTTATCACAAATGAAGGTTCTCTACTTTCGAGCAAAATTCATATTTTTCGAGAAACCTCGTATATGACTCAGAAAAATTGATATCTGACGAATGCGCTTTAGGTTTGAGATCATGCTGAACTTTTTATAAAGACTAGCTTTTTTTCGTAAAACTAATGATAAAAATGTTTTCCATATGATGCGAACTTAGCTAGACACATCCATTTAGTGCTTTAGGATTACAAATGGAATCCAACACTAGACATTGAGGGTTAGCAAAAAAAGATACATTATTTGAAAGAGTATTCAATTACAATTTAGTTTTGAAAATTATATCATTCAAATGTCCACCACGACTTTGTTCACAATAGCGAATCCGATCAGTCCAATTATTTATGACTATACATTTGGGCCGGTCTCCCATGAATAACATTTCTAATGATGTTTTTCATAACCTTTATAGTTCTTGGATTGTTATCATAAACCTTCGACTCCAAGTAGCCCAAAAAGAAGAGGTCCCATGGGATCAAATTACAAGATCGTGCGGGAGAATTTACTGAACCACATCATCAATGCCGTTGATAATGAATTTTTATAACTTTACAACGTTCTTGTGCCGTCGAATGTTCCATAATATTTTGTAATAAATAACGCAAACTACAAAACTGTCAAAAAAGAATGCTATCCACTTTTACAGTGCTGCCTAAATTCCATTCAAAATCCTAAAGGACTAAATGGATCACCCTATATTTTGACTTTAAGATCTTATCAATAAAAATATGAAATTCATATTTTTACCAGAGCAGAACGGCAAATGGCGACACTTGATGAAGTGTATACTGAGTCAAAAAGCTTCACAAAATATTGAAACTCCAAGGAAGATATGTTGATTTGACCTGCCAATTTTATCCTACTGTCAATATATGGGTATATTATTAACAAGATATTCACGCGCCTGCATTTTGAGGCAATTTGCGGCTTTTAATCCAGATATTTTATATTTCGTGACTTCAAGATGTTGATTATAAAATAAATAGTATACCTAACTTCTGTAATGAATAAAACTTGTTTGATATTTCTCATAGAATATTGAACCAATAGAACAAGCATCGCACCCCGAACGTACGCGATTTGTTTGAGTCGATAACATTTTGTTTTTTGTTTATGTTTATGTGATGTTATTTTAACTTATTTGTGACCAGGTCCCTACAATCCAACCGTCCATGAAGATGGTCCACAAACACAGCACTTTTTTGGTATACTTGCGGTACTTGCCACACTAATAAATCCTCTTCTCGAGCATAAATAAACTACTTCCAATCCAACTGGAAAATGACAATAGCTCGATTGATGCCCAACGTTGCCGTTTGTGATAAAAATTCCTCTTATCAACTTTTTAGTGTAAAAGATCAAGGGAAATCGTTCAAGTATCCAATACAAGTAGTGATAGCGATGAAAAAAAGGCCATACTCTCCTTGAATATCGAAGAGGAATACATTAATTTGATAATAGTGAACTTCAAGTCATTGTTATTGAATTGGTGACAGAAAATCTGGTGAAGGGTATTTCGGGGAAGTAAATATGGCAAACCTGGAGCTTGCTTTTCCCCTTTCTCCCCATGTTTACATGACATGTTCGACTCACACAATTTTGTTTGTTTATGCTTCTAGTGGTTCAATATTCGAAGGTATTTCTAATGTTTTTTTTGACAGTGATGTTTCAATTATCGTATTTTTTTATACAAATATTAATTTCTTTCCCAAACCTAAACAGTAGCCGATTAAGGTACCTAGCCTGCCAAATATGGCGATAGTTGATATAAAACATTTATCACAACAAGCACAGTTCTAAAAGAAATATGTTTCAAACAAATCAAATTTTGATCCTGGTCCTCTATATATAAACTCCTAATATTAGTAATTATTGAAGGTCATCAAATTTTCAGAGTATTTAGTAATATCTTAGATTCGATGCAATATTCAAAAATGGAATAAAAAATATTTTTATTCATTTGAAAATATGAATTTGATGGTTCCATACTTGTTGGTTATCAAATTGGGGGACAATCATCGGAGTGAAAAACGAGATCATCAGGGCGAAAGCATGGTGTAATATTGTACCAAAGTTTCTGTTTACTTTGATTTTAAAATTTCCACTTTTTGTAACTTTTTATACACTTGCGCTTCTTCACTTAACATCTTCTATCTTCTAATCTTCAACTGTTTGTGGAAGAAAAATATAGGCATTCCTATCACATAACATAATAATATAAGTAATATGAGAAGATATATTATAAGACAATTAATGGTTTGATTTGGTGTGCATTTTTTATTTTTTAAGTGTCTTATAATGGTGATTGTTTATATTTTACTCATTAGATATCTCAGTTAATTTTGGTTTTACAAAAAAGTTTAAACAAATTTAAAGTATTTTTCAAGATCGTTCGAAATCCGATACCTACTAAGAAATGCAAAAATGCATCAAAAACTTTACACAACAATTTTTAAAATGGGGGAAATCCAAATCAACATAATGTAATTTTTCTATGATCAACTATTCAATAATAATAGTATATTATTCAATGAGCATGTAATGACAGCTATTGAGTAATTGTCATTACATGCGAGTAGAATACTATACTTTTTCTACGGCCTTTATACCGGGTGTCCAAAAAAATCTGCACATAATTTGAAAAGTAAGATCATGTGACAACCAAACCCGTGAGTAATGACCCGTGAGTAATGAATCATGGCTCACGGGGTAAGTAATAGGTATTATTATCTATTCAAAATGCGTGAGTAATAAGCCTATTATTAAACGGTCGTAGACCCGTGAGTAAGTAATAGGTATTATTATCTATTCAACATGCGTGAGTAATAAGCCTATTATTAAACGGTCGTAGAAAAATGTATTTAACATCCACTTTCTATGGGTTAATGTGACTCGTTACTCATACCATGCCATGACTTTTTTTTCATAACTCAATTGTTTTCAACCAATGAAAAAGATCTAATGTCATTTCTCCACTTTTTAAGAGCCAATCAGAAAATTCGACAAGTTGTCAACATACGTCAACCTTCAAATCCATCATTTTGAAACAGCCCATTTGACCGGCCATACTTGTTTTATAGTCATTGTGTTAACTACCTTAGTACCTTAACCTTACCCTAACCAGTTATCCTACAATTTGTCAGAAAGAGCCGTGCAAGTGGAATTAAATATTGCATAATTCGCTTCAATTATTAAATAATCATAGAAAAAGTAAAGTATTCCACTCGCGGGAAATGGCTATTAGTCACTCAAGATGATTACGCAAACCTCATCCTCATGAGTAATAGTCATCATTTCCCACTCGTTAAATGATAAACTATAAAGGGTATGCGGAAAAATGTGGGAAATCTCTCGGATTCAGGTAGAACATTGAAAAATAAGATGACAAGTTCCCGTGAACTTTTTTCCTAGAGGCCCTCTCTACCCGGGCCCCGAAAGAACGCCACTGGATCTTTTTTTCCTTTAATAACTTTTTAACCACTTAATATTATTTTATGAAAATTTAATATGATAAACAGCATTATCTCTTAAAATACTGCCCTTAAAACATAATTGACTTGTTTAGTTTATCAGGGGCGGACTAGGTTGTACATTTTGACATTTTGATGCTTATTTAATTTTCAACACTCTGTATGATAAAGACTTGAAAAAAATTATTTTCACATAGCCTGAACCTTAGGCTTCAAAAAAGGTATTCCTGTTCATTATCGATAAAATGAACCGTTTTCGAGAAAAAACATATTTTTATTGAAAAAACCATCGAAAATAGCCATAATGCAGTGCTGTCTGCTGTCATTGACGATTTTTTTTTTTTTAATTTGAACCTATATTTTTCTCGAAATGTTTATGAAAATTAATCTGAAAAAACAATGCAAAATTCGAAAAAACAACAAAACAGGTTCACATTTTTTTAAATAATTTCGTCAAGGGACTCTAGGCACCAAAGTTTATCAACGCCAAGTTTTAGCCGTGTACTTTGAATAGAAGTACTGCTAACACGGGACTGAAAATGGGAATTCCTATGTTCCGTCTTTAAAAAAAAACGCACA
The DNA here is from genome assembly GCA_958502075.1 of Orchestes rusci. Taxonomy (NCBI): domain Eukaryota; kingdom Metazoa; phylum Arthropoda; class Insecta; order Coleoptera; family Curculionidae; genus Orchestes; species Orchestes rusci. The sequence goes on along the minus strand of OY293310.1, from coordinate 20,385,657 downwards.
TTATAATATACAGGGGGTTCCATTGAAAAAAATTACATTTTTTTTATGGGATGTTCAGATTAATATCTAAAACTTTCATATCCACAAAATTTTCATATCTTCATTGATGACGCCGCTAGCATAATAATATGGGTCAATATACGGAATGACCCAGTACAACAATTCTTGCCTCAAAATTGAAGGAAGAATATATAATAAATATCCATTAATCCAGTTAAAAAAATGCGACTTTGGTCTGCCATAGCTTTTCACCCGACCCTGTATATTCCAATTTATTACAGATATGTAGATTTTTGAAAGCCTCACAACTTTTAATAATCGACCGTTCTGGTAATTTCTCCTAACCTTAGAACATAGAACCCACTAGAACTAGCGTACACCCTAGATTCCGGGCAAATTGTTTGTCACTTTTGTGTCGTATTGCCAGATGTATTTCGTTGCATCGTGTCTACATAAGTAACTAAGGTTCATGGAAAAATACGAGTCTCATTGATAATGTTTTATTATCACTAGTGATCTGAAAATGTACATATTATTATACAGGGTGTCCGGGAAAATGTGGGAGATCTCTCGGATTCAGATAGAACATGAAAAAATAAGATGACAAGTTCCCATAATTTTTTTTCCCAGCGGCCCTCCCTACGGAGATACGGCCCCCTAAAGGACCCCACTGGAAATCGGTTTTTCTTGAATAACTTTTAAACGACTCAATATAATTCAATGAAAATTTAATATGATAAACAGTAGTAAGGACCTCTCAAAATACTTCCCTTAAAACATAATTAGCTTGTTTAGTTTACCAGGGACGGACTAGATCGTACATTTTAACGCTCAAATTTTTAACACCCTGTATGATAAGGAGTTAAAAAAAATAAATTTGGATACCTTGAACATTAAGCTAAAGAAAAGGTACTCTTGTTCATTGTCGATAAAATGAACCATTTTCGAGAAAAAACCATTTTTATTAAACAAAACCTAGAAAAAAGCCATGACGAAGTGGTGCTCTTGACGAAATTGTGAACCTAACGCTAGGAAAAAAATTTATGGGAACTTGTCATCTTATTTTTTAATATTCTATCAGAATCCGAGAGATCTCCCACATTTTCCCGGACACCCTGTATAATTGGTAACTACCGGAGATGCACTCATAGAGTATAGAGTATTTTTAATTAGAATAAAAATACCTTGAATATACGTAGCGACTTATCAAATTTGCAGTTTGGCAAACTCGCAAGAATTCCTCTCTCCCCTCAATGTATAAACATGTGACACACAAACAGACGTCGGGCTATATCTAGTTGTTGGAAAATCATTGCTCTTAACCCTGTGTGTTTATAATTAGCAGATTAGCATGTAAAATACTTTAAAAGAAAACTGGCCATAATTTGTCGGTCTACCCACAAAAATTTTGTATTTTATACATTCAAATCAACTTTAGAGAAAAAATATGCCGTGGACCTGAAAAGAAATACAGAACTGTATCTAGTGGCTGTATTATATTGTTTTATAAACGATCACACAATAGCTTATCGAGCTTATCTAACATATCTGTTCTATAATATATTTGTACCGGTATTATCTGATACTAGGTTATTCTCTTGCGAACTTCTATAAAGTTGATTTATTAGAGAGAGCTATGCGACATATTTATAAATCTATTTTATTGAGTTGGTTTTGTGATATTATTACTGCTGCTGTTCAGATATGGTCAGTGGCGGCTCGTGATGTGTAAGTATGGGTGTGCGCTACAGAAAAAACTCAGACAAAAATATGGCGCATTCACCATCAGCGCAATAAACCAATTTACAAAATCGACAAAGGTTTTTATCGCTTCAGCAAAAAACACCTGTATAGTATTGTTTCGTGAAAACAAAAAACAATTTTTATTACCTAGCATTGAAAAAAAGTCCACCCCAGCAAAAGTAGGTATAGGTATGTATACGTATATATTAATGATAAAACTGGAAGTATAATTAACAAGAACCTAATCTTTAAATAGAAAGTCCTCACGCCGCTTTTTATGCTTAAAATAATAGCAGGAAAAGTTCGAAATTATGTTTTGCACCGAATTAAATCCCACATTTTCACTTCCACTTGGACTCTCCGAAGCACGAAAAGCGTCAGCCCGAGACATAATTTGTAGTACTCGTACTCGTAAACAATGAATAAAAATTGAGTCTGACAAAAACCGAGAAAACATCCAACAAAAATTTTATCACTATAGATAAATATACATTATGTTGAGTTGAAATCACTTGCGTTTCTGTTTACAAGAACCACGATACACATAGAGCGGTGTGCCAATTTGTCCTGTCAAATTTTACGCATACGTTTCGCGCTTGCCGTTGCCGTTACCAATCGAAAAAAGGCTTCTTCTTACTGCCATTAACTAAGGCTAGATTTGTACGTATTTGTTATTTATATCGTGATTTTGATGGGTTGTTTGTGTTTATTTGAGATTTTGGAGTGATTATTAACTTCATCGTTCATGTGTACATTATTCTATGGACGAATGTAAATAATTAATTGCTTCGTTTTGAAAATATCTGTACGAAAATATTGTACTAGTTTTGGGACACACCTGAAAAAAAAACGCTTTCCTGCCCTAGCCCTAGTGTGTCTTCAAATAGCGCTCGGTGACTGACGGTGATGCCCTTATATCGGGTGATTTCCAGAATAGTTCCGACTGATTTCCATAGAAAAAATGCATTTTATTTGAGCGCCGAACGAATACATACATGGTCTGGGACAGACTGACAGACAGCATAGTGACTATTCAAAGTAGTAAAAGATGCGAAAAGCGCGGGAGCTTTGTGCTAATAGATTGGGCATTTTTGCACTTCTGAGCAATATAAAAATAGCAAAAATACTCCGTGATATGAAGAATATTCTGTCATCAGGATTTACTTTTTAAAATATTATTTTTATTGATTTCTTGTGTTTTCACCAGCAGTGTGAGCAGTACGAGCGATCTTATTGACGTGCCGCTCCTGGATATGGTACCTTCAAAAACGGTTATCAAACTATCATGAACACCGTGGTGATATAAGCTTTATTAACTAATCTCAAAACAAAAACATTGACGTGGGAATACAAAAGCATTTCCTAATACATTTATAAAACGTAAATCCTTTTATACGTCATTAGTATTTCATCATTTTTAATCTTCAGTGATGGCTGGTATTACGGCTTTATTATGTCAAATTCACAAATAAATACCTACAAAGGAAAAACATAAAATTCTTGAACTTTGCTAGCTAAATGCCCTAGGCGGTGAATTTATTGGTGATACAGTATAGAGTAAATATCTTTATGAAGATATCTCTCAAAGAGTAAAACATTTTATAGAAACTCCCAAGATGATGAGAGTATTGTATAACATGGAAGCCATACTTTTTGTTGTCGTCACTGCTCAATGAGACGGCCTTTTTGAATTGTTACAAAAAATCATTCAACCAATGATAGATTGCCATAAATAAGTATTTAGTATTTTATAATGATTCAAGCTCGGATTCAAGATGGATCCTTTGAGTCATTCTATCACAACATACAGGCCAAAAGAAAGAAAACCAAACATTTCTCTTGCAATTGTGGCGCTTGAAAATGTTTGCCCTCGAGATCCCATTATACCGAGTGTTACAGTAAGGGTGGCCACCGTCCATATCTCGGAAACTACTCGACTTGAAAGTTAAGGGAAATAAGGAGGAAAAAATTATCACTAAAGTGACCGCGAGAAAATGCTGGAAATCATTTTCAAGTTCGTCATTTTGCCGCTAGAGAGCGCAACTGAAAGATAAAAATTAAAATTCTGAATTTTACAGGAAATTCTTAAATTGAGGTACATCTTTATTAACACCGTAAGAAAGCTTGGACAATTTCTTAATCGTTTTGGCTTAATGCTCATTGACGTACCAACCTTCATTTGAGTAGGGGCAGGTATAGTGAAAGTGTAATTGTTTAAGTGGCTATAATTTATAAACGGACTTATCCGATTTTGTTGAATTGATGCTTTGTTTGGAAGTGGAATGTAATAGTTATGGTATCCAGTAATATGCGATAGTTTCCAGTAAAATTGCTAGAAGAGGCAATTTGAATTAAAAACAGTTATTTTGATTTTGACAAGAAAATTTAAATGGTACGCTATAGTTCTGACAGCAGATTCGGAAAGTAGATCAAATTCACAAGAAAAAAAAGTCTGGAAACCGCAGTTGGATATCTTTACTCGTTTTCAAGTTATGATTAATGAAATAGCTTGCAAGATTGGAAGTTATTGGAATCATATGATGATTTCTCCATCATTCAATTGGGGTTTTCCTTCCAACCCTGTATAGAACGCAAAAAAATAAAAAAATGATGTATGTCCAAAAATACTTTGTTTCCGAGATAATGGGTGTCAAAGTTTTAAGAAAAAAATGAATTTCTAATCATAAACTTTGCTACCACTCCAGATATTTCAACAAAATTTGGTACACTTCTTTTGACCATTGTATTACATTTATTTATGTAAAATTTCTTGAACAAGATAAACCAGTGGCGTTCGAACAGGATTTGTATCGAATATTTTTAAAGAAAAAAATAGTACGCAATTGCTTTTTCTCAAAATCAATATTATTTTTGAGATACTCATTCACTTTGGAGTTAATTTGGTCTCTTGATATTTTTTTGTACGACGAGCTGTTTTCGTTTAAAGAAATAAAAGCCATTTTGATGCATGACAAAATCGCTAAAATCTGATATTATGGTGTTTTGTATGTAGAATTCGTTTTCGTCTAATTTCTTTTGAAGTAAGGTCAATAATTACTCACATTACCACAATTCAAATGTAATGAAAAAAATGTGGAGATCTGGAGTGGTAGATAAATTTATGATAAAAAGGCAATTTTTTCTTAAAATTTTAACACCCTGTATCTCGGAAACGAAGCATTTTCGGATATAATTTTATTTGAATTTTTTTCTCATTTTCATGCATTCTTCATTCTATACTGTGTAGAAGGAAAACCCCAACTCAAAATACACCCTGTATTATTATGACTTATTTTCAACCTACTTCTGAGAAAGTCAGTGAAGACGAATTTTTTTTTATGCATATAGGTATCTGACGATTTTTTCAATTTAAAGTAACTTGATGACCACCTAATCCGAATATTTTTGTAATATTGTAATAATAATCGTGATTTATGTATTGATCTGGGTATCCAAAGGGTATTCATAGCCAATAGATTAGATACCACTATGAACAAAGGGGTACTAATTAATCAACGTGAACAAATAAAATCGTCAAACTCAGTTTTAGATTTCTGACATTATCTAACAAGTTTAAGAATGAGTTGATGAGTGACTGTTTTTTCAAGTTTCAAAGTAACCCTTTGTTTATATTTGTGCTTATCTTGGTTATGAGTGGACCTTACCTGAATGAGTTTCACTTCTAATGAGAGGGATTTGAGATAAAAATGAAAAACTGCATTGCTAAACAAAATATCTTTTTATTCAAAACACTAAACAATATCGGTCAAAAGAACAGCAACAGCCCAATATTTTCATAAAAATTTTGATCACTCATGAAAGAAGTAATGGTGCATTCGAAAACTTCAATCCATTTATGTCCTGGCGATTTTTCACAAAAAATCGTCTAGTGTTCTTTTTGTCACGTCTATAAAAAGCAGGTTTAAATGTACCTATTTTGTTTATCTCCAGAATCAATGATCTAATTAGATCATTGTTCAGAATTTTTATTGGTAATGCCCTTATCATGGTGTTTACTGTTTAGAGCTTCAATAGATGTGATATACTCAGAGACAGAGAAACCCGAACACTCATTTATCTTCCATATTACCAGTGACTTATATAAAACTGTCAAAAATTGAAATGCTCAGAATGAATGAATAAGGTACAATAACTTGGTATGAAGAATATTTTTTTAACAATAATGCGTTACATTTTATCAAACCAGCTATCGAACAAGCCTGATCACAAAAAAAAAATATCAATCAATATATTATATAAATAAGGAAATGACTGGTTCAATAAATAATTGAACAATTTTGCACTAAAAATCAATGTATGTACATCAATGTGGACAAACCAGTTTCAACAAATTACCTTGAAACTCAGTCAATGTTACTTTATCAGTGCTAAAAACATCGTTCGCCATTCTATTTTTATGACTTGAATATACACTTATCGACAAAAAGGTCAAATAAATAAACGAAGCCGGTGATAAGACGTCCTTGTAAGGATCATTTTGTTGTTGACTCGACCAAAGACTGTAGTGACTTAAAAATGGCTCCGAAAGTCGAAAAAATTCCCGAAATTCCCAGATTGACTTTGGGTGAAGGTCCCCATTGGGATATAGAAACTCAAAGCTTGTATTTGGTTGATATTTCGGGAAAGTCGATTCATAAGTTTAACCCGTCTACGGGAAAGTATAGTAAGCTTGTTTTAGGTAAGTGGATGTTTTTCAAACATGTTTGAAGTACCATTTTAATCTATAAACTTGCCATCATCGCGCAGCTTCAAAGTACAGCCAACATTAAGCCCATGACCTATGACAATCGAGTCTATGACCCACCTTTTACAATTTATAGTGATTGTGGTCACGTCATTTGATAACCTATGAACCACTAGGAACTTTTTTTTGTCTCTATTAGTTTGTGACTATAAACAGCACTGACTATCACCAGAGAACTAGTCACTCACTCACAATTTTATCATCAGGTCCTATGATATCATCAAGTCCTATGATTATCTTATCAAATTTTTATTGTCCGATGTCCTTCAAGTAATCAACATGAAGGGTATGATCCTCTGTATAGAGATGATGTACCTTTATCAATTTGAACGCGTCACAAGGTAATCAAGTAAAGCGCATTCACCAATGAATTTTTCCATATATTTTTCCTTGATTTGCTTTGAGGATGTTTTTTTTATGGTTTTGTATTTTTGGAAAAGTGAAACTCAACAAACCTGATAAAAAAATTATAAGATAAGGTGAAAAAAACGCATACAAAATTAACAATAATTATTGTGTTGACCCAAAAGAAGGAAAATAACAAGAAAAAAAATAACGAAAAGGAACAAAGCAGAAAAATGAACGTAAATCAGTATGCCGATTAACTTCATCTTTTTAACATAAAAATAAGAATTCAAATAAAAAGTCTTCGAATTAAAAAACTCACGCAAAAAAGCAAAGTTGTACCAGACAAAAAATATTAAAATTCTGTACAAACGAGTATGAAGATAATGTCGATTATAATAATATTTATTTATTTATCATAACAGCTATAACAGGGTGTTTAAAAATTAAGTACGAAGATCCAGATTAAATATCAATCAAATGAGGAAAAATAAGCGTGCTAAATTTTGTCAAAACCAGCTGAAAGGTTTCGGAGTAATCAATAGAAAACTGATTTTTTCGAAAAATTTCAACACCCTGTATCTCAAAATCAAAGCAAGTTAGGAAAATATATTTGTATGAGAAAAAAAATATTGCTGGTAGATACTTATGCCTTATTTAAAATCTTCGTACCCATTTTCAAACACCCTGTTTACAAAAACTCAATAATAGGGAAATGGTAAATTATAAGATAATCATAGAAGCAAAATGCACAAGATCAATAATAAAACAATATGTACTATATCTTTATTTTATAACATAGATGATAGAATAAAATGATGCGGTACACCTAAGAAAAATTCCAATAAGAAGAAAACTAGAAAATATTAAAGAGGCACTTAATTCAAAAAATAAAAGTACACCATTTATTAAAAAAGGCAAATCAAAAACCAAACAGAAAAATCTAAAAAAAATTATTCGAAAATATCAAATCAAATGAAATATACGTTTATTTAGCTGATGCTGTAAAAAAGTACAAATTTGGAAATAACATAATATTCGTTATGGTAAAAAAATGATAATGTTATATATAAAATAGGTTAGAAAATAGTGTAAACATTCCATTAAAAGTAATAAACACATACCAAATCAAACGATAAGGAGAAAAATGTGAGGAACCAGACCAAAAATAAAAAATAAAAGGGAATTAAACAAAAAGCAAAGCAACTAAGTATTTTTTATTTTAATTTTACTATGATAATCGTATACCTTGTGGTTACGCTTTTAAATGCTAATTAAAAACAAGTTACTCAAGCGAATTGTGAAAAAATGAAAAGCGAAAAAAAACTAATCCCAAAATAGATTGAACATTTATGTGAACATTAAAATCCTGAATGATTGATGACTGATATAAGATTGAAAATTGATGAAGATCAAAAACCGAAAATAAATATAAAAATAATAGAAAGGAGCTGGATTTAGAAATAAAAGACTAATTAAATTAGTTTATCTTTACAATTTCATTTTTACAAAATAAAAAAAAGAAAAAAAAAAGGAAAAATTCAAATAATACGTACTTGGAAATTGTGTTTTTCTAAAAATTCATGATTATACACTTGATTATAAACCAATAATTTTAGAGAAGACATTCAAAAATCACACTGAGTATACAACAAGTCGTTTGTTTTTCTATATGGAACTTGTACAGGGTGTTTTATCAAAGATTGACAATTTCAAATGCTTGGAAATTGTGTTTTTCTAAAAATTCACAGCCTTGTCAATTTTCATAATTTTTATGATTCAAAAACCAATTGAGGAGAAAACAATCAAACATCACACATGTACAGGGTGTTTAATTAAAAGTAGGAGATTTTAAATGCTTGGAATAAATTGTGTAACCATTATTATGTTGAGCAGTAAGCATGAAAACAATAGAAACAAAATCAGAAAATAAATATAAAAATAATAGAACAAAAAATGATGAAGTAACTAGCTAAAAAAAATTAGATTGGAAAATCTAAATCCCACTAAGTTAGAAGTAGAGAACACTAAAAAACAATAATCCAGAAATATGAGAAAAAAGTAAAGTAAACCATACAAAAACTACAAGCAATGAATGTATACTGAACAATGAATTTTAAAAACCAAAATGATGATGAAAAAAATCATGTAATTTTTTTAAAACTAATCCTCTTTTTCCAGACAAACCAGTCTCACTTATAGTTCCAGTCCAAGGCAAAAGAGACCAATACGTCATAACCTTAGAACGAGAAATCGTCCTTATAACTTGGGACGGCCGTTCTGACAAACCAACAAAAATCGAAAAAATCGCCGAAGTGGACCAGGGAACGGGCAACAGAATAAACGACGGAAAATGCGACCCCCACGGAAACCTATGGGCTGGAACCATGGGCCCTGAACCAAAAACGTTCGACTTCACCCCTGAAGCTGGCAGCTTTTTCTCGCTCAAAAACGGTACTGTCAAGTACTACTTTGACAAAGTAGGCATTTCCAATGGTATGGCTTGGAACACGGAGTTGAAGAAGTTCTACTATATTGACAGTTTGAAGTATACTGTGGATGCATTTGATTGGGATGGAGATCTGACTATTTGTGAGTTTATTTCTAAAAGTGAGTTTGATGATTATGTATGGTGTTTTAGCAAATAGAACCACGGTTTTCACGCCTAAGAAGCACAACATTGAGGGGTTGCCTGATGGTATGACCATCGACAAGGATGGTAACTTGTGGGTGGCTATCTTCAATGGTAGTAGAATCATCAAGATTGATCCAAGAAAGCCGGAGACTTTGCTGCAAACGGTCGATATTCCTGCTAAACAGGTTTGTTTCCTAGAAATAAAACACAAAGCTAACTTGATGTTGCAGATAACATCAGCAGCTTGGGGAGGAGTGGACTTGGATGTCCTCTATGTGACCTCAGGTAGTTTCCCATTGGACGGAGTTGTTCTGGAGGAACCACACGGATGTACTTTTAGAGTAACAGGCTTGGGTACCAAGGGCCTACCTATGCAAAGCTTCGTTCAGTGAATAGTTGTTATCATTTATTTCGATATAGATGTTGAGGTTGGGTCTTGAATTTCTCCTTTCATTTACTGTGAATGCAAGAATAAAAAATGCTTTGTTTTTTTTTGTAGCGTACAAAAATAGCTGAATTAAATAAGTTCACATCGAAAATGTTTTTACTAATTCTAAAATGGGGGAGTTGAAACTATTTTCAACCTTCTTGTCCAACAAAGAAGTTTGAAAACCTCAAAAAATGTTCAAGCTTAAATACCTTTCTGGAACGTGGAGTGACAAGAAAAACGTTTTAGAATTTTGTGGATTGATTCAAAATGGCGAAACAAAAATCAAAATGGCGGATGTAACGGCGTTGATAAATCAAACATGCCTTTGTTAGTTTAAAATGGCGAAAAAAATATTATTTGGATTTAATCAAAACCAAAAGGTTGCATGAACAACCTTTTTGAATTAAAATGGTCATAGATTGAACTATGGTTTGTTTTGTTGGGGTATGTTCAAGATGTATTTGCTTTGATAAAAAAAAAACGTTCGAAAATAGACTGTTATAATAATTTCAGAATTACCGATTAAAAAGTTGAAACTTCTTCAATCGAAAAGAGTGATATGGATTTGAATAGGTATACTTAATTTATACTTCCATCATTTCAAAAAGATTGAGTAATGCTGCTTGGAACTCGGCAGTTGTGATCAGGGTCAAAAGGCATTCAAAATAAGGTATCACTCGACATTAGATTTTTTCATTCAAAATGGCGCCCAGCTGTGGCCCGTACCGCATCTTTCACATATTGCGAAATAGATTTACCCATCGGCATAACTTCAACACAAATTAGACAAAAACGAACTCTACATATGAAGCACCATATCAGATTTTAGCGGTTTTGCCATGCATCAAAATGGCTTTTATTTCCGTTCGTCGTACGAAAAAATATCATGAGACCAAATTTAACTCTATAGTATAGTAATTAACTCTATAGTATTCCAAAAATAATATTGATTTTAAGAAAAAGCAGTCGCGAACTATTTTTTTCATTAAAAAAATTCAACACATATCCTGTTCGAACGTCACTGGTAGAATTTTTTTAAAAAACTTTTACATCAAAAAATGTATAATTTGATCGTCAAAAGAAGTTTACCAAATTTTGTGGAAATATCTCTAGTGGTATGCTGAAAAAGTTTTTTTTTTTTTAAATTTAACTCCCTGTATCTTGGAAACCATTTCGGATTTCGGGCATAATTTAATTTGAATTTTTTCTTCATTTTCATACATTCTTCATTTTTTCTGCTGATAGAACTGATGAACATAGAAAAACGATTGATCATCGCGTTTTCGATTTATCACTTGAAATGTTTTTTTTTTAAATATTGAGTTTGCTCAGATCGATGATAAAAAAATTTCTTGGTAAAAAATTTAATTTGCACTACCGGCCTTAATCTAAAAATAAAGAAGTTATGACCACAACTCATTCACAGAAAATGTTTCTATAAAATTTCAAATAAAGGAACAATTGAATGGGCACCCTGTATAATTTGAGAATCCGCTGCAATAAAGATCATGTGAATATGGATGTTGTTTTTTAAAATTATGTCTAATGGTGAAGCTGCTCAGTTTGAGTCAATTAACACTGAGTTCAGTTTCAAAAATTCAAACTTTTTTGTCCAAGTGCTGATCCATGATGGGGCTGATTAAATCTCAAAACTCCAGAGCATACAACACAATTAATATTCAATAGCGAAATCGCAAACGATCCAAAGGAGCTTAATTGAGCTGCTACGGTCGATATATAAATATAGAACTCGAGAGGGCGCTCAATGTTGAAGAACGATGATCGACCGTCACGAAAGAAATGAAAATCGTATAACTTGAGGAGAGCGTCAAAGTTTCACTCCTCCAACCCTCCCAGTTAACTTTTCATAACCCCACAAAGTTCCAAATTTCTTCAAGGTTTGGGTTAGTGGAATGAAAATTGTTTGAGTTATTGAAGATTGTGTGAACTGTAGCTCCTGCAAACATCCAGTATGCAGGATCCTCCCAAATCTGGAGAAGATCTACAAATTTTCTCAATTGATCATATTCTATGGCGAATGCAGAAGCGACTTATATAGCTACGGGGATATAAATCGAGATGGCACGCAGTGTGGACGAACGCGCGGCGATCGATCGGTTCACCATGTGAAATGCGCCGACGCAAGTGTCCTCCCGGGCGGGCGGGCGCCGCATCAGATGTGCTCGTTACTGCTCACGCTCAGTCAAGATGGCGGCGCCACGAAAGAGCCCATCAGCAGAACGAAATCGTGTCGTCGTCGAGCGGCCGCACCGGCAGTGCAAAAGTGTCGAGTGATGCGCGAGTCCGTCGCCGCGACTGCCGCCGCTGCCGTCGCTGCTGCCGCCGTCGCGAACCAAAATAAACGGCATGCATTCGTACCATGAGCGAGGGCCTTTTGGGGCCCGCGCCATCAGCGCCTAGCGGGCCCCGGGGCCGTGAGGGGGGGCCCTCCGGCCGCCCGCAGCGATGCCCCCGTGCCTCGTGACGCCCCAACGCCCCGCAGAATGCCCCGGCGGGCCCAGCCGGGCCTGTTGTTCCTCCTGATGGCCGTCGTCGTTGCTGTTGCAGCAGTGGATTCCTCGGGCGCCCCAGCGGCTTGTGCCCCACCCTGCCCCGATATTCAAGAAGCCCAAAAACAGTGCCTTCATTATCTTCAGAAATCGCACCAAAACGAGGTGTGCGCCCGTGATTTGTCGGTCGAGCGGCGACGGACTGCTCTGGCTAATTTGCGGTTACGCCACTGTTGCGAGCACCGGGTTCTAGAGGCGGTACCCGATTACGCCTTACGGGACGCCAACACGTGTCGTCAACATTTGAAGGAACTTCTCGAAGTCGATTCTATGGCTTTGGAGGGTTCCATAGCTCATAATGAACTTCTTATGCGCTACGATTGCGCTCAAAACTATTCCATCGCCTTCACTTGCGACCAATGCAAGGTATGTACCATCAAACTACCAACAACCCAACCGGTTCATTTCATTCATCATTGCACGTAGTGTGCGTGCGATCATGCGCACAGCCGCCATTCTTATGTTGCGCAACCATAAGTACCATAACCTTTAAACCCGAAAATGAAAAGTATCATAACTCACGAAGATATGACCCTCATTTTCAACAAATCCTTCCTAATTGACCTCGTTTTTTAAGCTACTTTAAACTTCCGCAGCTGACCACGTTTCAGCTTCATCAAAACATTCACATTTTTAATGATGGAGAGATTAGTTACTGTCTGGAAATGCTACGTCTTTCTAGTATAGGATCTTTGAAGCGGAAGGAGAGGAAATATTATTTCATAATTTATCGGAGGACGATGGGCACTTTTCCATCAAAGTGATGAGGAAAATTAGCTCTTTGAAGCTGACCAAACACTTCATAGTCAACATATTCACAACAACTTGTTACGACAACCGTTTTCCCGTCTTATTAATTATACAATACCAGCTTCAGGGACACGATTACCTCATCAATAACTGAGTATAACGTGACAGTTTCACAGCTATTAAGGCTTTTATTTATTAAACATCAGCTTCAATACACGGGAATATTTGGTCTTACCTAAAAACCTGCGACAGGTGGGGTCGCTTGAGAAGGAAGGTCCTAGGAACAGCCACCATCTCCAGGGAAGAGTTGGGGTACCTGAGCTTGGAAAGTCTGTTCCTATTCACGACGGAAACGAGCCGGTTTGAGTAGCTGGGTTGGCCAAGCGGGGATGGCGAAAAGGGCCACTAGGCCTTCTCGCCGGGCTTTGCCCCCCCACCTTTACCGTTACCATTTACCATTACCTAAAAACCTATACAACCTAGTCCACAAAATAAATCAACATCAATCAACATGATGTAGGTTGAAAACTTCATGCAGCTGATTTTTATACATTCTGTTCAATAAAGCTGATACAATAATTATTAATCAAGCTGATGTTCTGTCTAGTCTGAGAATATTTTCTTGTTATCATGAATTCAATTTGAGCGTATGATGTTCACTGCAGCATGTTATCCCCGTTAAAATGTTCTCTACGATGAAGCTGATGATTTTTGACAGCAACAGACTGATTCACACTGCGATTGATATTTTCTTTGAAGATGTCTTCATTGACGTGACAAGCTGGTAGTCTTTCCTCAATGAAAGTATTTTGGTCTAGCTGATTGATTTATATGTGAAGCTGATATCTATTTATTTTATTATGGTACCTATATTGAAGCCTGTTTCTTCACTGAAGCTGGTAAATAACTTTTTCACTGCAGAGTTTTCTAATTGCTGCTATGAGTTTTTTGGTCATGTAGATTGATTGATGTGAATCTGATATTTCTCACTATAATGTATGTTTTTATGCTGAAGCTGATGTCTTCGTGGATGAAGACTATGATTTATTTCTTAATGACACTTTTTTTAAATGTTTTCACTGCAGCTGTGTTCCCAATGACATTCTTTATTCTTGATAAAATATCATCATTTTGAAACTGAGGCTGTTATCTTCTTTCGTTTGAAGCTTTGTTTTTTCATTGAAGCGGAAATTCTCTTTAGTGTAGCTGATTGATAAATGAGTAGAGCTGATGTTAGTCTTTGAAACGTACTTTTTATAGTGCAGCTGATATCTTCGTAACTGAAAATAATGCATGGCGTTTACTCAATGGAGCTATTTTTCAATGTTTTCCTCACTAAAGCTGATGTTTATTCATTGAAGATAAGCTGGGATTTCTTTAGTGATGCTGATATTTTCGTCACTGAAATTGATGCTGATGAGATTATCTTATTTGGTGTAGCTGATTGATTTGCGAGCAAAATTGCCTGTTAGTGACCAAAACGTAGGTACGTTCTATTCTGCAGCTGATATCCTCTTCACTGTAGCTGATGTATATGCATTGAAGATTTTGATTTCTTAATTGAAGCTGGCTTTTTTCTAATAAAGCAGATTTTTGTTTCACTGAAATTTACTTTTTGATACTGAAATTGGTAGTTTTTTTTATAGCAGCTGAGATTTTTTTGATGTAGCTGATTGATTTACACGCGAAACTGATGATTCTCACTGTAACGTATGTTTTTTATGTTGAAGCTGATATTTTAGTGAATGAATAAGACGATGATATTTTTCAATAAAGCTATTTTGTTGATGCCTTATTCACTGAAGCTGATGTCTTTTTATTGAACATGTCCTCATTGCAGCTAGAAGCTTCTTCATAACTCATTATTCTGAAACTGAAGCGGATGACTGAAATGTACATTTTTTTTCACTTAATCTGATGTTTTCTTCACTAAGATTGATATTTTTCACATTGAAGCTGTTTTTTTTTAATGATATCAAAGTTTTTACACACTGCAGCTGATATCTTTTTGACTAAGGATGTTCATCGAATCTGGTGTTCTTTCCGATATCATAATTAATGTGTTTTTGTTGGAGCCAATGGTTTCTTCTTCATTGAAGTTTATTGTTTCTTCAGCTGATGTTTTCAGCTACAGTGACTCGATGCCATTCATTACAACAGATTTTCTTTTATCAGCTTCAACGCTTTATTCATAAACGTTTCTAGTGAAGCTTAAGCGGATGTTCAACTGCAAATCAGCTTCACAAATCAGCTTCAATAATCTAAACATGCCAAACACTCATCTCATTTCTTATCCAAAATTGAATGTTTGCAGCTCAAACTCAGCTTCAACAAATCCCCCATATGTATTTAAGTCAACATACTTAGAGCGCTTTGTGGCTTAAGAACAGATTGTCCAAAACTTGTTGCCATTCAAGTCATCGTCTCTAGACGCTCGATCATCTTTGTCGGCCATGTAGCTGTCTTGAAGCTGACCTGCTTGACCGGAAATTAATACAGTGTCATGTCGCAGTCAGCTTCAGTTGATTGATGCATCACCATTTAGCATATGTGTGGGGGACAGGAAGATTTATGGTCAAGCCGACCAGATCGCGATGTCGTTTTGAAGAAGCTGAAACTGTGTCATTTGAAGCTAATTATGTGAATTATTATTATGAATGATGAAGCTGTTTTTTTTTATAAATGAACATTAAAATTATTAGATTTATCAATGGAGCTGATTCTACTCAGCTTCATGCGGATTTTTCAGCTTTGAACATTTATCGATTATGATTACTGAACAAGTCTGAGTCAAGTGAATCAGCCATCAGCTTCAACATAAAATAAAAATGAATTATGAGGTGAGTTTTTTGAAGCTGATTTTGGTCCTATCTGACGAGGCTGAATGTTTTCCGTACTTAACTCACCAATAAATAGGTAGATTCACGTGATATTTAGAAACCATTCAGTTTCTCAGCTTCAAACAGGGCTTCAAACTATATTATGAAAATATCGGTTCTATTCAAAGCTAATTTTGTTGCCATTTCAGCATCAAAGATGTAAATTCATAAAATTCCAATTCAGTTTACGAGCTTGAAGCTGCTCAGCTGCGGTTTATAGTGTAAATATAAATTAGAAACGAATGCGGAAAACGTTTTTGAAGCTTTGTCTGTTCTCGGTTCAGCTACAAAAGTCTAAACTCATTTGACGAAGCGGAAGTTGTTCAGCTGCCCTCTTTATCATGTAAATACGAGTTTGACATGAATGCATCATAATTTTCCAGATTTTTATTCTCAGCTCAATTAAATCTGGAATAATTCATTTGGTGAAGGTGGAGCTGCTCAACTTGCACTTATATTGTACAATTTTAAGTGGTTGCAGTTAAGTATATAAAAATAATTTCGTTCGTTCGTTGATGTAGGTTGAGGCTCTTATGCCAAAAATTGGAAAGGTAAAGGAGCTGCTCATTAAAAAGTGAAGCTGATTTTCGGCATCTTGTAATCAATATATTTTTGTTAAGTCAGGCTGTAGCTGCTCGGCTTTAACTCAAAAACTTCGTAAAAATAGCAATCATCTCTCCACAACTTCTCCAGCTGCAAAAAACTCATAAGATGCAGCAATCTATCACAGCTTGCGGTTGCAAGAAACTTAATTCCAAAGTGTCGCTGACCTCTGGATAGCTTTATTGCTTTTGTAGCTGGAAAATTACCACGTCGAGACGGCAAAATTTGATCTGGAATTTTTCCGAAAACACGCACAAGGCTACAGTGGCCCTTGCCAGGTTTTCTCTCTTCGTCCCCTTTGGCGCGGAGTTGCCGGATGTCTGCATCTAATTCAGACTTTTTATTGGATTATCATTAATCTTTATATTTTGATGTCTGGATGATGGATGAGGTGAATCTGGTAATTCATATGTCTGAGCTCATTTCCATTATTGCTGAATGTGGAATTATCTGAATCCGCAGTGTATCTTACGTGGACTATTTTTCATGTCCAGAACCATTCCAGACTAAATAACTCACTCAATTTTCACTATAAAACAACTTCGAAGGCAGAATTATTCAAATCAGTAACGATCCTATTAAACCTCTTGCACCAAGACCTTATCCAGCCTGCATAAAATCATAAATTCCATCACCATCTACCTTGTAAGGAATAACCTTAACAGGCAAAGTTTTCCAATTAAAACTAACTTTTTTGATTCCCCTTCATCGTAGTCGTTCCAGACTACATATCTCACTCAAATTGAGTCCAGCCTCATCAAACCATGTGAACATTTTTTATGTCCAGATTTCCCAACTTACTCAAATCTCATGATAGATTGAATTTGGAATCGCAATTCTCCAAACCTCTTGCATCAAGACAGATTCCATCAAACTTTCTCCACCTGGATCCATCCAGACATCATATCGCCCAAATCCAGGCCGAACTTTTTTGTCATGGGCCTGGCAACGTGGCAAATCGATCTGTCCGTGTGACCCGAATAAGGGACGCGTTGTTGTCGGATTTATCCGCACGTTTTGCGGTCCCCCGTATCCAGGCAGCGAACATCCTCATCCAGATATTTTGTCTGTGATACGTCTGGCGTGAACAAGATCATCTGCCGACCATTGTTAGTTTTTCTGGACCGCTGCTGGATTGGTTCTGGAAATGCTCCGTTACCTGTTCCAGTTTCTCAAGACATCTTGGAGAGGCGCTGGGGTTCTGGATGTCACGTGGCCGGGACACGTGACTTTTGAGGTTGTTGTCGTGGTTTTGGATGGATTTTTCCAGGGAGGGTGTAGCTTGAATGGGGACTTTTTTAGTACCCCTGTATACAAGGCTTCAATGATTTTGTTGACAAATCCTATGAAGCTGACACTAGTATATTTGATCATTTTAAACCTCGTTGATATACAGGATGTGATAAAAGAGTGTCTTGAGCTCTCAAGTCACACGAAAATTGATAAAAATTAAATTTACGACAATGTTTAATCACCCTGTATATACAGTATTTTAGAATTTGTCACCGTGTGTACAGGGTGGAATAAAATAAAGCGTCTTGAACGCTTAAGACACATACAAATTTCCAAACATCAAAGGTACGACAATGTTTATTGATCACCCTGTATACACAGTATTTCCCAATGTTCAACCTTGTATACAGGATGGAATAAAATAAAGTGTCTTGGACTCTTAAATCACATGAGAATTTCCAATAATTCAAGTTACGACAATGGTTAATCACCCAGAATACAACAGTATCTTCCAATTTTGAACCTTGTTTATAGGGTGGAATAAAATAAAGTGTCTTGAACTCCTGAATCACACGAAAATTGACAAAAATCAAAGCTACGACGGTGTTCATAATCACCCTGTATACACATTATTCCCCATTTCTTAACCAAGTATACAAGGTGGAATAAAATGAATCGCCTTGAACGCTCAAGACACATGAAAATTTCCAAAAATTAAAGTTGCGACAATGTTGATCACCCTGTATACATGTGAGTCAAGCTTTTAATTCACAAATAAATTGCAAAAAATTAAAGTTACGAACTTTTTACTCATCCTGTATACACAATATTTCCCAATATTCAACTTTGTATACAGGGTGGAATAAAATAAACTGACTTCGACTCTCAAATCCCATCAAACTTTCCAAAAGATAATTTAGCACAGCTTTTCAATGGAACAACAAAAAACCTTGATAAAATTTTAATAAAAGTATAATTAAAGGATACCTCCTTTCCAAGCCCGTTATAGAGAGTGCCCTCAATCCCTAAATAATCTAATTTTTTGTAGCCTAGTGCCCCTAATCCATGTTTATCTACACTAATCTCTAAACTACAAAATAGCTCCGCACAACAGAACAGAAAATCTCAATTCCCTCAAAAAGGGGCACTCAAAATAATGAGGTCTTCATGTTGAATATGTAAAAATCAAAAATTAACCCGTGAACAAAAATGCACCATTCGAGGAGGCCTGAGTTGCTTTTTATGTTTAAACTTTATGAACGTATAAAAGATTCAGACGGCACCAGAACTTCCGAACACTTGTCGCAAGAAAAGTTTGCATTCTTGAAACTTTTATGTGCTAGTTATGATCGGATCTCAGTTTATGTCTGCTCTTGTTTTCTTTGAAGTGGATATGGCGCAAGCGGCACGTGGAAGAGTGGAGAAGTTTTTCTATTTGGGAGTACAACAGTGCCATCTTGGAGGAGATGCCACTTTGGGCCCTTGGCTAGCCCGAACAGTCAACTTTCGGCATCCAGAACCTCTGCAATTTTGCTTGGTTTGATATCTATGACTTTTTCAAGTGTTTTGTTATTTTTATTATATTTGATGTCTGTGATATTTTTCTGTACGTTTTATTTGCTTTTACTTTTTTTATTATCAAGTCGATTCTAGTGTTTTTTTCATATCTGTAATTCTCTTGATGTTTTTTATTTTTTTTGAAAATCGAGATTTCTTTTTTCTCCAAAATTTCGTTGCCCTTGATATTTGTAATTTTTTTCAATTTTTTGTAGGTGGTGTATTACCTTGAATTGTTTTTAATCTTCAATTTCCTTCCATTATTTTTTAGCAGATTTGGTTCTCCTGATTCCCTTTATTCTCTTTTTAGAATTTATTTTCTTGCCTGTGTTTCTTTCAACTTTTTATGAAGATTTTGTATTCTTTGAACTATGTATTTGCCTTTTAATTTCATTAATTGTGTTTTTTTTTGTAAATTTTATCACCTTCGACTTTTTCATCAACGACTCTCTTTCAATTTTTTTTTTAGATCTGTGATGCTTTTGTTTTGAGTTTCTTCGTCTCTAAATTCGCTCAGTCGGGTCTGCTGTAGAAAACACCCTATATAAATTAAAGCGATTCATTTTTCAAAAATCAATCACTTTGACTCTTACATTGAAAAATACGCATATTTCAATTTCAAATCTTTTGTTTTTGTAGCTAATTTACCAACATAATGGTTTTTCCCTAAATTTTAGTGAGTCCTTGATAGCCTGACAACACTGCACGTTCTGGCAAATAAAATCACTGTATCATAAGTATAATATTACGCTGAATCTAAATCTCTAATCAAAAGTTGGGATTCCTATTTAAAAAAAGTGTATTTTTCGATGCCACGGTCTCCTAGAACACTCTGTATACACAGTAGTATTTTTAAATTATGACCCTGCTAAAACCCTATAAGTTTTGTCTTGAAAAAATTTTCATATATCTTTTGATAAGGGAGAGAATGGACTTCCACACACTGATGCGCCACCCTGTATGTGTTTATTATCTGTTCATATTTGACTCTAATTTTTGTTTTGTACTTTTTGAAAAAAAAATTTTTGAACTGATGGACTACTAACTAAAAACCGTTAGCAGATGATTGTCATAAACCCAAGGATCACCCTCTGAATTTTTTCGCACCCATTTATTTACACCCTGTATACCTGCAAAAGAAAGTGATAAGGTCAGAGCTCCTCCGAATTTGATAATATCTCTACTGAGCTCGTCATAGCATTTTACCCTAAAATCAATCATGTTGATAGATTTCGGAACTGAAGTTGCTCAAATCTTATATCACCCCAAAGAGGAGGAGATGGAGTCGCAAATCTTCCAAATTTGAAGTTGATATCTCAATTTAATGAATCGTAAAATCAGTCATGCTAATGGTTAAATAACTCCAATTCTTAATATTTTCTAGTGAATCTCTCATCATTTTGAAGCAAAAACTTCCAAAAAACACTTTGTTTACATGGAAAAATCTTTGAATAACCCCTATATTTATAAAGGGTGCTACAAACATTCTGAAAAAATCCTATTTTTTTTTCAGTAAAGTTATATATAGCCGTCACTATTTTCTAGTGAATATTTCGTTAATTTGAAGCAAAAACTTTCAAAAACAACCCTGTATTTATGGAAAAATCTCTTAATAACCCCTCATATTTATACAGGGTGTCACAAATAAAAATTCCCCAAAGAAACATTATTTTTTTTTAAAAAGTCATATCTCCGTCACTGCTTCATAATGTCGAGCAAATCTTTCGTCATTTTGAAGCAAAAACTTCCAAAAAGCACCCTGTATATGTGGAAAGATCTTTGAATAACCCGTCAAATTTATACAGGGTGTCACCAACCAACATTCACAAACATTTTTTTTTTCAAAAAGTCATATTTCCGCCACTGCTTAATATTTTCTTGTAAATCTCTCGTCAATTTGAAGCAAAAGCTTCCAAAAACCACATTGAAACATCTTCGAATAACCCCTCATATTTATACAGCATGTTACAAGCAAACATCCCCAAGGAAACAATTTTTTTTCAAAAGTCATATTTCCATCACTGCTTAATATTTTTCCAATCTTTCGTCATTTTGGGAAGATCTTCGAATGACCCTTCATATTAATACAGAGTCACAAGAAACTTCCCTAAAAAATCGAAGTCTTATATCCGTCACTGCTTAATAAATAAAAACCACCCTGTATTCATGTAAAAATCTTTGAATAACCCCTCATATTATAGAGGGTGTTACAAACAAGCGTCCCTAATTTCTTTTCACAATAAGAAAAACTAAGGGCCGGTATATCAATGTCCATTTTAAAATCAAGTTACACTCAAAGGTTATTTTGGAACTTGAATTTGTCTCCTTTGAGTACCGTGTTTCAATTTCGACACTCACATTAGATCCTTAGCTAAATGAAAGGAGTGGCACTTTCGGTGGCGAATTTTAAAATTCCTATCAACATCAAGTATACTTAGCTGAAATGTCACTCGAGATGACATTGAAATATCGGCCCTAAATCCGGCAACAGTTTAATGACATTTAAGCATGTAATAAGATGCGGTGCAGCGTTGCCATTATGACACAGTTTTAAGGAAACTTGGAATTCTATTAATTTTTTCAAATAGCATCAGGTAGAGGCTTTCTATTGGACACCATAAAAAAAAACCGTACAATAAACCTCTCCGCCCACTCAATCCTCAATCAACAGTTGCCATTTCCAGCCAAAAATTGCTCGCCTAATAAGAATCCACATAGCCAAATTGCTCATTCACAAACTGCCCTAATCTCCCACTTTCCCCATTGTGCACTCCGCGGCCCCCACCACGCGTCCTTCCACCACTCCAGAATTGATTTATGTTCCAAGACCCTGTGCTGTGGAAAACGGCTTATTCCCGATTATTTTCAAGAGAAGCCAAGTTTCGGCTATTGATTTAACACTGCCGGAGGAGGCCTCAATGGGGTGCCAGTTCCTGGATGCGAATCAGATGGTTTTTGTTGAGAGGATGTTTTTAAGCTAGTTGGAGTAGTAGTGTCAGGGGATTATTTGGAATTTGTGCCACTTTATTATATAGGATCGAGGAAGGGGGGATGGAGAGATTACCTCATTGATAGAGGCGCAAGAATGAGGTCATGTTTATTTAGTTTTTTTTTAAAGGGAGAGGTCACAGATTCTTCAATCTTCCCTCTACAGGGTGTCTCTAAAAGGTCTGTACAAAATCTTACCACATATTCCTGAGGTCAAAATATATATATATATTATCTGAAACCCTCTTACCATACAATGGTGTAGGGCGTGTTAAATAGGTTTATTTTGACCTCAGGAATATACCTATGTGGTGAGATTTTGTACAAACTCTATTGTATATTGAAGATTTTTCCTAATTTCAAGTTCAATTTTTATAGACTCTCAAAGTTGGGGATGTTTGTTCCATATATCGATGAAATTGAATTTCTCTGTAGAAAAAGTATGGAATAAACGCTTGTAAAAGTGAATAAAGAGGAATTATTGATAACTAAAAAAAAACAAAAACGATAGAAACTAAGTCAAGAAAATCTTTGAGATAGGAAAAACATGAAAAATCTTATTTTGATGGATACATTCGTTAGAAGCACCGAAACTCAAAACCAAATAAAATCTGTTATAAGGACAAAAAAACACAATAGCTAAAATAAAACAAGAAAATAGAAAATCTTTAAATAGCCATGATAAATTACCACAAAAATTTTTGTAGAAAAATTTATCGAAATAAATGGATAAGAATAACTAAAAAAATAAAGTGAAGAGACACTAAAGCTTTAGAAACTAGAAAACAACAGTAGAATTATTTAACAACAATAGCAAAAATACCCTGTAATAAATTTAAAAAAATAGGCGGACGAGTAAAATTGGTTAAGAGAGAAAGTTGATACATTTTTCACAAATAGAAAGTCAATACAAGCAACAAAGAAGTGAATAAAAAAGTTAACAAAATTCGTTAAAACTAAATAAAGTATCTCAATAATCATGAAAATTACTTACAAAAATACCCATAAAAAGAGAAGAAAAAAACGAAAGACAAAATAAATACTAATAAATTTTAAAAAATGAGAAATTGACTCAAAGGATATAGGTGGTATATTAAAATAAAAAAAAAAAAAACATGTGTCTGGAGGTCAATAAAAGTGTCGAAAAAGTAAGACAACAATAAAATTAAAAATGAAGTCTCTAAAAATTCATAAAAATTAGGTACAACAATCCATAAAAAACTTACAGAAGTTAAAATAATATTTAAAATAAGAAATTTAGTGAAAAAAATACAAATGAGCTAAAAAGGTAAATAAAAACAATTGAAAGACTGAAAGACTAAAATTTGTTGAGAGAGAATAATCTCATAATAAAAGTGATGCATTGAAATAGTAAGATATTTTATAAAAGAGGATAAAGCACCGAAAAAGTAGATAATAAACTGATAAAAAAGTGAAAAAACATTGAATTCAAAACCAAATTAATAAAGTCAAAAAAATTACTTGAAAAATGGACAGAATAAATTATTTTTGAAGTGAGAAAATGACTGAAAAATCATGAAACAAGGATTAACTAAAAAAGCGGAGCTAATAAATACGACAAAGATATAAAAATATAATAAAATTAGTTAAATCAGAAAAAAAGTAAAAACTATCCTCTAAAAAGCCGAGTTGTTTGTCTTAATAAAACAAAACCATAAACGCCAATTCAGCCCGATAAAAATTGCACTTGTTCTCTCACGAGGGCGCTCCTCTTTTATTCTTAATGAACTGTTACATGGAAAGCCCGGGGGAAACTTTCGAGACTTTATTTAAACTCCACTATTCATGGCCCTTAGTGGAAGGTGTAATTTGAGGATCGTCTTCAAGCCTCGCTCAAGCGAGACTTTGCGGTTTTGGACATTGTTGGAAGGTAATGATGAACTAGATTTATCTGCACGTTTTTATATGGAAATGTGTTGAGGATTTTTGTAGACAAGCAACACTCAAAAGTCTCGTCGTTTGGAATCAAATTCGCATTTTTTCCTCATTAAACAACCCTAATTCCAGTCTTTACACTCATACAAAAGGCTGAATCGTATTCCGTTCGGCTACAAAAGCAGCTCTAATTGTTGCTGCAACCGCCTTCAGCTTCAGCTGCGACCGGAAGCTGAGATAGCAAATTACTTGCCAGTCTAAGAGGGGGTTGACAATTAGTGTCGCCCTAATCAGCACACGCATTATTGGCTACAGATTGTTGGATTAATTTGACATTTGTTTCAGGTAGCCTACAGGCGTTGGATGTGCAGCGAACTGGTGCCTTTCTACGGATCGACGGTGGTGAACAGTGGCGTCGCAGCAGGCAAAACAGGGAACCGTCGCATCCCGCCTTGTCTGCGACTCTGCGAGGATGTCGAACAGCAATGTCCGTATTTGCTGCCCGACCAAACTCTGACGCCTAGCGAGGCCGCTCATCCGACGCCTCAATACGCGGGAGAGCCCAACTTCTTTTGCCAAGGTAAGAAAACTTAAAAACTGCGGCAACAGAGTAAGTCTGGCATCAGCGCATTATGTCGTGTTCACGACAACTATGGTGACATACGTCATAGCGTTGTGTTTAGAACTTCCTACATTTCCAAAAAAAAATTAGATCACGAAGAAAATTGTGAATCCCTAATCTGAGAGTTCCAGTATGCTCAAAGTTTAACGTTACTCGCTTCCAATGCAGCAACAAACTGAGTCTGGCAACAAGGCATTATGTCAAGGGTTGTGACATACATCATAGCGTTGAGCTTTAAACGCCTGGAGCGCCCCATCAAATAACCGCGGTGTCAGGCAAATAATTTTCCTATTTCCTCCTTCAACAATCCAGCAAAGGAAATTAAAAACTCCCAGCAAACATTGAGCGTAAAAATGACGCCCGAAGGATGCACTTGGCGCCTGGATATTGGTTTTAATGAAATTTCTCAATTAGCTTGGCGAGCGCCAATTAAAAATTCATAGTGGCAAAAATAACTATAATGTTGGACCTTTTCCAATTGAATTGTGAACATTTTTATATCCGGATATTACCCTGAATTCAAGGGCCAAATCGATTTAGAGCCAACACGGGTGTAATGGGGGGGATGAATAGTTTAAGGCTTGGGGAATTTGGGATGGTTGAACGATAATTAAATCTTGGAGGTTTACCGGGTTGAGGTGGATTAATTATTATGTTGGGTTATTTGATAGTGGAAGGTTTATGTGGAATAGGTTTTTAATAGACTTTTCCCCATAGATCCCCAAATACCCAGACTGCTGGACAGGTCAAACGGAACGGGAACAGGAGACGAAGACTGCTGCTACACACATTGCGGGACACCAGGACGAGGGGGGTCACAACCGTCCTTCTACTGTGAGAGACCCTGTCCCGCTCAAACTGCCGCCACTGAGCTCCCCAGCGACGTTTCGGCGGCCTCTTCAGGCCATCAAAGGACTTTTAATTGGTGGACTAAATTGTTGTTAATGACGCTCATAACGCGAATTCTAGACTCGATCAAATTCACGTGCTGTGTTCGGACATTATTCGACGGTCAGTGCCAGTGTTGCTGATATTTGTTTACGGACACGAAACTCTTCTGATTAAACTCCAGCCAGAGACGGACCGCGATCGAATGACGCCGCCACTGGTAGATGATTTTAGATTTAGCCAAACAAGCGAGTTTTTTGTTCGATTTCGCGGTCAGTGGCGTCCGTCAACGGTTTGGGTCTGTGCGGGGGATTGATTGCTCAATTGAGAGTTGAGGTGGGGTTTTTACCTTTGGTTATGAATGTTGTACCACTACCACTGTCTTCTCTAGAAATTTTAAATGATCATAAACCCAAGAAATTCAAATTTTAGCACAGTCTGGCAACAACGCCTTCTGTCATTCGGATCATCGTTGCTATATTTTCTATTGCTCTAGACTTTGATGGCAACAAAACGACATTTTTGACAGGCTCGAGCTGTCAAATGTTCAAGATAGTAAAGTTCATTTTTCATTCAAAGTTACAGTGACAGATCAAAATTGTAGGTTGAAGGTTGGCAAACATGTTTAATTACGATAGTCATAAATTGAACCGCGATTCGTTTTATTTTGCTATGTTCAAAATGAATTTGATTTGACAGAAAAAAACGTCCGAGAATAGAGAGTGATGAAAATTTTGGAATTGATGATCAAACACCTTCTTTTATCGATAAAATTATGTCTTTTATCAAATATTTTATCTCTTCATTTCAATCAGCGAGCACTTGAAGTCATTTAATTTTTTTTTGCCAACCTTCTACCTCTAATTTTGATCTGTCACTGTAACTTAAAAAAAAATGAGCTGTATATAAGTTTTTTATGTTGACCAGTCTGTAGGTGTGACGTCACTGGGATGCCTTTGATAACCACTACATATTAAGTGGGGAATTTATTCGTTATCGAAAATTGAATGTTCCGGTTTATTGCAACGTCAGTTAAGAATTGAAGCTTTACCTATTTCTAGCTAAATTTACATGGTCATTTCTGTATGTATGACGTCACCGAGATGCCTTGTATGTTGTATGGCCACGATTTAGTGGACACTTCTTTTTTCAAGTTTTTCGGAAAATGCTCAATAAAATCACATTTAGAGTAATGAAAATGATCCCAATCAGATTTTCGGCAGGTGATAAATTAATAAATAAAAAAAAGTGACGTTGACAGAGGCTTGTACTGTCAAAAGTGTTTAATGATTTCGCAGACATTCACCATGAAAACTTTGTACATATGTCGTCACTGGGCTCCTCTGATCACTAGGATGAGTGAAAACTTTCTTTCCAACTCGGAGTTTTCCTATTGCATCCTTTCATTTAGCAATTGAGTGAATTAGGCAACAGTGCTACCTGTTATCAGACTCATATGTTTCGGCAGCTTACATTACAAATTCCGCATGTATGACATCTCTGTGATGCGTTCGATCACCTTTTTAAGTGAAAACATTTTGTCATTTTTTAAAAAAGCTCCACATAACAATCATAACATCATTTTATCAAGGAAATTTCTCCTATCTGTAAGAGAACATTACATTTTCGGCAATGAAGAAAATCAGGCAACGCCGCTATCTGCCATTCAAATCATTAAATTGTTTATAAATGAAACGTCCTTTTTTTTGTCAGCTTCCAGCTGTCAAAAGTGTCAGGTATTGAATCTCTATAGTTTTGGCTGCACTCACATTGTCATTTCTGTAGATATGACGTAGTTGTAATGACATTGATTTATTTCGTAAAAGCTCAATAACATTTTATCCTTCTTGATGATACTGATTGCAATGAAAAGCAGTTTCAGCAATAAAGTTAGTCTGGCAACAGCGCTATCTGTCATTTGATAGCATTAACGTAACTGTAATGCCTTTATTTTTTTTTTACGCAGGAGTGTGGTGCAATATCCATAATTGAAGGTACAATCAACCTCTGCTCCCAAAAACTGATCCAGCTCACAAAATTAACTTATCAATAAAATGTGTTCAAAAAAAACTCACACAACTACGTAACGAGCATTTCAAAACTTGGACAACCAAAACTCGTTGAAAATTTTATTTAAAAGAAATAAAAACGCACAATATTCAACAACGGTTTTTTTAAATTATCGAGTTTTGTTTGTCCCACAATGTAAAAATGTAAAGCATACTTGTAATAATATTTTTTTTTTATATTTTAAGCTTTGGACTGATTTTTGCGTTATACCGACAGATCCTCGGGTGGCGGACGTTTTTGACGAAACCAGGTTTTTTTAGAGAGAAATCTATGCACATGTATAGTTTGCTTAGGTCTGCGTTCCGAACTCTTGTGGGGCGGCTTTTTTGGCTGGTGTTTTTGTCAATTACAGTGAGGTTACTAAGTTTGGCAACAGTGCTTTCTGTCATTATTGAAGATTTAAAATAGATGCTCGAAATCCACCACGCTTTCAGCCATGTCTTCAAAAGATCATAGCTTTGGACGGAATTGATGGATTTTTATGATTCTTGCATCAAATTATCTGCCGTATGTGAAATAAAATTCAAAAAATCTGGAATCGTTACAAAAAATCCAGTGGTTTGGAGTGTGGACGCTTGTGGGATAAAATCCAACATTTTTGTAATAACCCATCAAAATTGTTGAATCCTCATTTTTTTTGAAATCCAGAAATATCGTTCAAAACTAAGAATCATCAGAAGTGACAAACCACACGGGATCAGACAAAGCGTAACGATTGAATAGGTCACATGTGTTTGTACATTTAACGTTACCTTTCAATTATTGTTCCGCTTTGTTTGATCACGTGTGATCTGTAAACTTCAGATAACACTTGGTATTAAAACGGATTAAGTGGTATGATAGAACGTTAATTAAGCAAAAATTGTGGTGAAACACAATAAAACAGCCCATCTTATCTGGTTAAACCTCCATAAACCCAAAAAAACACTTAACTCAACCGGCCCCCTGGCCGCCCCACACCTCAAGCCCTCTTAATTCGACAATTAAATAGTTGGTAAATGTAATGGATTGTTAAAATGTTGAAGATATATTGACTAATTTAATTTTTGTACCGCTTTATTTTGATATATTGACGATTTAAAATGGAAAAAAATGACTGTACCAGACCAGTCCA
Source organism: Orchestes rusci (assembly GCA_958502075.1). NCBI lineage: Eukaryota > Metazoa > Arthropoda > Insecta > Coleoptera > Curculionidae > Orchestes > Orchestes rusci. The sequence continues at coordinate 20,356,569 of OY293310.1, read as the reverse complement.
TGTTTTATACCGCTTTTTGTCCAGTGGTCCAGCCATCGCAGCGGCCAGCGCTTTTTCAGTCCGGGACAAAATTTATTTTTTTGCTGATTTTGTGTGTCCGTCCATTTTGAAGTTGATTGCCACGAATGATGGGCATACGGATGCTGGACCACTGTGTTGGTGATTTTTAAATGTGTGATGGTTTGAATGGTTCAGTGCACATTGACATTTAACCGTCACACTTGACAGTTATAGTGATTTTTTGACAACCCCTCATATCTACAGTGACTCGATCGAGTCACTTTACTCATATGCTCATTCACACTTTTATAAAAATAAGATGAAAAAACTCACATTTTTGACAATTTCAAATGGGATAATGTTCAAGCTAACCGTACACACTCACACCACACCGTAACACTAGACATTTATAGCCATTTTTTGACTAACCCCATCATAAATCACCAAACCAATTCATCAGAATAAGATCACAAGTCACGCTTTTAACATTTTATATTGAGAAAATACGCGAGCTAGTCTCACACCACATCTTTTGATGACACAACTCACCCCACACTATACCGTAATCTTCGACAGTTAAAGTTTAAAGCTAATTTAACAACAGCGAACCATTCTTCGCTTTCGAAAGCAAAACCTCACCTTACAAACGGCAAACCAGACACATCAGATCTTTATAATCTAATCAAAAACCATTTTTGTCCTGTAAATGTGTATACGAACCCATTGAACTGTCATATTTTCTATAAGATTTTACGCGCAGTCGGAAAATTATGACCAAAACGTATTTGAATAATTTTGCAATGTTAAGTGTTTTGACCAATTCAAACCATCACCTGTGCAGAAAAAGTACCGGAAAAATGTAGCCAAAAGATTTTTCCTGAACTATATTGTTACAAAGCCTAAACAGTCACTTACGTAGTTGCCATACAGTTTATTTTTTAAAAGAATATACCCTAAGTTACCATAATGGCAATTATAGATTAAAATTTGAAAAAAAAATTAGCAAAAAAAACGATCGAGTGAAACCAAAATGTTGTTAAAATGTGAGATTTTCTAGTTGTTGGATCATATAGGAAAAAACTGTTTCGAACTGATCAACCCACGTTAGAGCTGAGTTAGAGCTGAGAAAAGTCAGCACACTTTCCCAGCTCTAGTAGACTAATTGTAATTGAAAAGAACTATGATATATGACTAGTTAAATCGTTTTTAGTTAACTATGTGCAAAGTTTTTATTGAATATATATATATACGACTGCCAAACCGTTTTAACAAAGGGGAATAGAGTGTTTAGTCCAAGTTTTAGCGTTAACAACGATATATTAACTACAAACAAAAAAATGGCACCACTTCTTCATATCAGTATTGTTTTATAATCACAGCAGGAAATTGCAACCCTCAAAACTCCCCCACTGGTGTCTTCGAAACAAATTTTAATTAATAATTTCGATCAGGGTATATTTGTATTTTATTATCGTCTTACTGAATTAATTCACGCTAATTCGTTTCCAAGACACCCAGCTCCGTTATATGGCAATTTCGGAAATATAGTACAGGTAGCAAGTTAGGTATGACAATATTTTATCATTTTCTAGGATTGGTTAGCTGGATTTCCAGGTTTAGAAATCAAAAATTGGCCCTTGTCTCATGACTCGTTTGATTTGTGGCAAAATTTATCTCAATGTGACGCCATAGATAAAAAAAAGTATGTTATTAACTTGTATAAATACATATAAGACATTTAATTGTTGTTTTTGTACATTTTTGTTACAGCAGCGTTGTAAATTTTAGTAAATATAATAAATATTATGTAGTTTACATGATGCGTATCCTTCAACAGAGTAACACTATGACGTCACACAAACTTATTTCCACTTCGGGATTATGTCATCTAGAAACAGATACAAAACAATCCAAAGCATTCACAGTGACGTCATTGTTGTCCCCCATTTATAGTTTTATTAATTTTTTGCATGTTTTATTGTTGGATTTTACCAGAGCCGTCTCTCTGATTTTACCCTATTTATCAAAACTCCAAACTCCAAGGAACTTGTGAAACTAATCTAGGTCTTGACTCTCAGTGACGTCATAGTCGTGGACATAACGGAATTCTAGCCACTGATTCAGATATTCAGAACCTCAAACATAACCTCAATCAACATTACCTATTTATTTACAATGTTTTTATCGATTTTTGGTAAATTATTAGTAATTTTTACACTCATTTTATACAATTTTCATACAATAAGTGCCACAGAACCGGATACTTGCATAAGAACCGACAATAAAACATGTAAACCGGGAAAAACCAATAAATACTCTCAAGGTAAGTTTTCTACATAGTTCCTTGTAAAATCAGCTTGATCATGGCAATTTTAGCTGAAAATATCGAATATTCAAAATACATTAAGGAAATAGAACGAGCTAAAGCTCAATACGTACCGTGCAACTCCACAAATTGCAATTGTTACTCTGCAGTAATCAATGACAATTTGAGGGCTTTTAAGGAAAAAGGGATCACAAAAAGCGACATTGATGCAGTAAAATCGAAGTAATTAGCGTAGTTTTATCGGGAAATTCACCTTTTTCGGCTGGAATTTGTTTCAGGGGTACAAAATATCAGATTATTCAGCATAAGCTGTATAGGGATCCCCATTGTATGTTTCCCAGCAGATGTGCCGGAATTGAGCATTTTCTTTTGGACAATGTGGGGAGTTTGCCTGATATGGAGTTTATTGTGAGTATTTTATTTATATTATATTTTGTTGTGTCCAAATTTTATATGGATATTTATTTACACAATTATTATTTTAAGTAGACACATCATCCTGTATAAAAAGTTTCACTTATAATACTTACATTTCAACGTTCGTTTGGCCAAATTTCAACTTGATATCTCCATTGGTTTTTTTCTAGGATGATTTTGTAGTCCTGTTTTATAAATCATCCTGTATCAAACGTTGAACTTATAATCACGCGGTGCAAATCTCACGGTTGATTTATGACAGTTCAATGTACGTTGTGGAATACTTGAACTTGATATCTCCATTGGATTTTTCTAAGACGATTTTGAAGTCTGTGGTTATAAATGATACGGTCTTTTAAATCACCCTGTATCAAACGTTACACTTGAAATCACGCGGTGCAAATTTGACGTTTCATTTATGACAGTTCAACGGACATTGTGGCCAAATTGGAACTTGATATCTCCATTGGTTTTTTTGTAAGACGTCTTTGAAGTCAGTGGTTATAAATTATACAGTTTTATCAAACACCCTGTATCAAACGTTGCACTTATAATCACGCGATGCAAATTTCACGGTTGATTCATGACAGTTCGATGTACGTTGTAGCCAAATTTGAACTTGATATCTCCATTGGTTTTTTTCTAAGACGACTCCGGTTATAAATGATACGGTTTTTAAATCACCCTGTATCAAACGTTGCACTTGAAATCACGCGGTGCAAATTTCACGATTGATTTATGACAGTTTAATGTACGTTATGGCCAAATTTGAACTTGATATCTCCATTGGTTTTTTTATAAGACGATTTTGAAATCAGTGGTTATAAATGATACGGTTTTATCAATCACCCTGTATCAAACGTTGCACTAAAAACCACGCGGTGCAAATTTCACAGTTGATTCATGACAGTTCAATGTATGTACGTTGTAGCCAAATTTGAACTTGATATATCCATTGGTTTTTTTCTAAGACGATTTTGAAGTCAGTTGTGGTTGTTATAAATGATACGATTCTATCAATCACCCTGTATCAAACGTTGCACTTATAATCACGCGGTGCAAATTTCCCTATTAATTTATGACAGTTTAATGTACGTTATGGCCAAATTTTAACTTGATATCTCCATTGGTTTTTTCTGAGACGATTTTGAAGTCTGTGGTTATGAATCATACGGTTTTATAAATCACCCTGTATCAAACGTTACACTTGAAATCACGCGGTGCAAATTTGACGTTTCATTTATGACAGTTCAACGGACATTGTGGCCAAATTGGAACTTGATATCTCCATTGGTTTTTTTGTAAGACGTCTTTGAAGTCAGTGGTTATAAATTATACAGTTTTATCAAACACCCTGTATCAAACGTTGCACTTATAATCACGCGATGCAAATTTCACGGTTGATTCATGACAGTTCGATGTACGTTGTAGCCAAATTTGAACTTGATATCTCCATTGGTTTTTTTCTAAGACGACTCCGGTTATAAATGATACGGTTTTTAAATCACCCTGTATCAAACGTTGCACTTGAAATCACGCGGTGCAAATTTCACGATTGATTTATAACAGTTTAATGTACGTTATGGCCAAATTTGAACTTGATATCTCCATTGGTTTTTTTATAAGACGATTTTGAAATCAGTGGTTATAAATGATACGGTTTTATCAATCACCCTGTATCAAACGTTGCACTAAAAACCACGCGGTGCAAATTTCACAGTTGATTCATGACAGTTCAATGTATGTACGTTGTAGCCAAATTTGAACTTGATATATCCATTGGTTTTTTTCTAAGACGATTTTGAAGTCAGTTGTGGTTGTTATAAATGATACGATTCTATCAATCACCCTGTATCAAACGTTGCACTTATAATCACGCGGTGCAAATTTCCCTATTAATTTATGACAGTTTAATGTACGTTATGGCCAAATTTTAACTTGATATCTCCATTGGTTTTTTCTGAGACGATTTTGAAGTCTGTGGTTATGAATCATACGGTTTTATAAATCACCCTGTATCAAACGTTGCACTAGAATCACGCGGTGCAAATTACACGGTTGATTCATGACAGTTCGATGTACGTTGTAGTCAAATTTGAACTTGATATATCCATTGGTTTTTTACTGAGACGATTTTGAAGTCTGTGGTTATAAATGATACGGTTTTATAAATCACCCTGTATCAAACGTTGTACTTATTATCACGCGGTGCAAATTTTATGGTTGATCTATGACAGTTCAATGTACTTTGTGGTTTGTGGCCAAATTTCAACTTGAAGTTGCATAAACATTTTCAGATAAACACCCGCGACTGGCCACAAGTTCACAAAAACTACGGCCAATTCGGTCCTGTTTTGTCATTCAGCAAAACCCACGAATACCACGATATCATGTACCCAGCTTGGGCCTTTTGGGAGGGCGGCCCAGCAATCAGCCTCTATCCCCGGGGAATCGGGCGTTGGGATACGCACCGGGCAAAACTGGGAAAAGTGGGCAATTCGACAAAATGGACGGACAAACTGTCTGTAGCGTTTTTCAGAGGGTCCAGGACGAGTTCGGAACGCGATCCTTTGGTGTTGCTGTCCCGGGACAGTCCGGATCTGGTTGATGCCAAGTACACGAAAAATCAGGCTTGGAAGAGCGAGGCGGTGAGTAATTTAAGACAATTTAATAGAGGAATGTATTTGAACTTAACTAAAATCACATGATGATTTGCGGCGTGCGCACCGAATCCGCGATATTCTTGTGTGGCAGCACCTGTCCCCCGTTAATATAAGTTTCGTCTTTGACAATTACATCCTCCCCCAACACAGTGGTGCCCTCCATGCGCACCCATTGTCCCACGTTGCATCGCCAGCCAATGATGCAACTGTCCAGCCACGTGTTGGACCGGACAGTGGCGTCCCGCAGGACAGTGGCCCGTTTTAGACAGACTCCATCTTCGATGATTACGCCTGGACCAATGGTGACGTTTGGGCCGATTTGGCAAGATTGGCCTATTTTGGCCGTGGGGTCTACGAGGACATTTCCTGAAAAAAAAGTTCCACGATATTGTCCTGATGTGTTGTTGCGAATGTTTCAATTTTCCGAAATTTATGGCTCAATGTAAGCGATAAGGTTTATTGTGATTAGTCAGGTTGGACTTTGTTGTTTCTGATAATTGATAAAAATTAATGGTGATCAGCAAAATGTTATTTGAAGCGTTTTCTTATCGTTGTTTTTGGTAAAATCGTGAATTATTAAGAATGATTTGATTTCAATAAAATATATTCCTGGTACTACCGGGAAATTTAACGTGTTATGTTCAACTTCAATTTTTTCGTTGTTTTTTGTAATTTCCACTTTCACGTTTTAATATCACTTTCAACTTTACAATTTCCAATCTTTCCGTTCATTATTTTTTTTAGTTTTCATTGTTTTTATTCATCAAACTTTCAAAGCTGAGGTTCAAATAATTTTTTTTTTCTAATTAGCAGTTATGTTTTAATAACGTAGTGAAATGATTCATGATAGTTCAATGTACGTTGTGGTCAAATTTCAACTTGATATCCCTCCTGTTTTTTGTTTCTGGTAGAGTTTTTTCTACACAATTTCAAGTTGACATGGTTGTATAAATCACCCTGTATAAAAAGTTGTAGCTATAATTACACGGTGCAAATTTCATGCTTAATAACAGTTCAATGTACCTCAACTTGATATCTCCAGTAGTTGTTGTCAGGAAGGGTTCTGAAGTTTATACAATTATTTTAAGTTGACACTGTTGTATAAAAAGTTGCACGTTCAATTTTTCAATCTCTGTTTTTTTTTTAATATTGGATTTAAAAAAAATCTTTGTTTGTGAATTGTCCGATTAATTTAGCTTTTGAAATGAATTTTCAAACTTTGTTTCCCACTTTAAGTTTGCGTCAGTTGTTCATTTCTTTTATTATTCCGGTTAGCTTGGATCAGTTTTCTTATTTTATCCCTCCGTTTTGTTGCCTTTTCATTTTTAGTTCTCCTCTTTTATGTCTCCGTGGTTTTAACTTTTTGTTAGACTTTTTCCTTTTTTATTCCCGTGTTTTTCTTTTTCCACTCTTTTTCCCAATAGGACATTCGAAATTTCTTTTATTGAAATATTTTCGATCAATATCAAAAACTGAAACAGATTTTTAAACTTTCTTTTTCACTACCAGTTTGCATCAATTTGCACATTTTATTATTCCGGTTAGTTTGGATTAGTATTCCAATTTTTGTCCTCTTATCCCTCCGTTTTGTTTTACTTTTTTGTCTTTCAATTTGGGATAGTTTTCCTTTTTTATCACACCATTATTCTTGTTTTGTTTTTTTTTTGCAAATAGGACATTGGAAATTTTGTTATTGAAAAATATTCAATCAGTTTTAAAAATTGAAACGAATTTTCAAACTTCGTTTTCTACAATATTCTTTTTTTCAAATCTTTTGAAAGTTTCATTTCGAATTGTCACTTTCTATTTTCCAATCTATTGTTCTATCGCTAAATGCGGAGCTTTTTTATGTAGTTTTTAGCTTTCAACATCAACTAATCAATTTCAAGTTTTTACTCTAATTTTTAATTTGTTTTTTCTTATTTTGGAATCTCACTGCGAAAATTTCAACTTTGAGTTCTTTAGTTTTCAATATCGATTGATTGAAGCTGTCAATTTTTATTTTTCACTTTTGTTTATTACCTATTATCAATAATGGTTTGTTGGAACATTTTGTGTTCCAAATGTCACGTTGACTGTTTTTGTATTTCATTTCATTTTCTTTGAATATGTACAATTTTTTCCACTTTTCAAAATAGTTCGGAGTATTGTCAAACATTTTGTGCGGCAGTTTTTCTTTTCCACTTTTTTGAACTACTGTGCAACGGAAAGAGATATCGAGTTGCAGTCTTCGGGAAGTCCTTGATCAATTCTTCGAGAACACGTACAGGATGTTACATTATCTTTGATAACATTTTAATCAGCTGTAACTTTTTGGATTTTGAAGGTATCGAAAGAAAACAAATATCCGATTGTATAGTCAACTAGCAAGTTTTTTTTTGTTTGAAAAATAAAACAAAAGATTTTACGGGATATTAATCTGATTTATATTTTTTAAAATGGAATGTATATAATATCTCGGAAAATCGTCAGTCTGTTGTTTCATTTTTCAAACAGGTAAAAACTTGCTGGATAACTATACAATATGGTGTTTGTTTCATTTCGATACATTTGAAAACAAAAAAGATATAGCTGATTATCATTATGAAAGATAATGAAACACCATGTACATGGTCTTATATTTATCCACCTATACAGGTAGGCAAAGGAAGTCATGTTTGTTTAGCAAAGCTTGCTGCTATGTCAGATTCCCAATTTTTGATCTTAAAAATTTTTCTATCCATATTTTGAAACTTTGGCCTATTCTGGGAAAAGTAGTTTCTCACATTTTCCAAAATTCGGCCATAACTCAATTTATCGAATTTTTTAAAAAGTGTGTTATATTTTTTCATGGTTTTCTTGACTGTCGGAATTTCAAAAAAAAAATTTAGGCACACATTGACTCCAGTGGCGTGCAGTAAAAATTTGTTACTTCAAGATAATGTAATTTAGACCAATTTTTTAAATTTTACATGCAAATCATCAGCTTAATGGGGAAATCAAAGTTACAACTTTCACTCCAGGGGTGTTTTCCATTGACGTAACAACAATCAACAATACCTTTTTGTTTTGTTTGATTAGAAGTGCTTATAACTCTTTGCTGCACGCCACTGGACTCTGGAGTAGGTTCAATGTGTGCCCAAATCATTTCGCTGCTACAAAATCAAATTCACTTTAAGCAACAGTGTGGAAATAAAAGAATAAAATAAAAACAAAAAATTATGACACTTTTTAAAAATTCGATAAATTGAGTTATAGCATAAGCCTTAGCCAACTTTGTAAAAATTTGAGGAATTACTTTTTTTTTTAGGATAGTCCAAACATTCAAAGTATGGACAGAAAGATGTTCACTTCAAAAATCAACTGTGAATCTGGAATAGCACCAAACTTTGCTAAAAAAACATGAGTTCCTTTGTCCACCGTGTATAGGTGGATAAATAAAAGAAATACAGCGCTCCAACCATGTACGTGTTCTCGAAGAATTAATAAGCTTTCTTTTTTAAAAAAATCAATCGAATAACAGATGAGGGTATATTTTCAACGTGTGTCCACCTGTTTGTACCTGGCAACCTTAAAGCTGTACTCAAAGGAAAGTAGGCAACCTATACTTTTCCAATTATTTGTGCAATTTTTTTTCGACTTATGATTGATTTTCATTAATAACAAATGAGGGAAGTTGATCAAAAAAAATTACTCCCAGTAAATATTATTCAACAGTGAAGGCCCGTGCTTTTGCTAGGCAACCCATGCGGGATTTATCGATGAACAAATTATCTAACATAATATTATAATCTTTATCATAATCAAATAACAGGTGAGGGTATACAGTATGTCCAAGATAAGGATGTCTATCATGGGGATCTTGGAAACCGTAAGACCTTGCGTAAGACATACAAGGTCGGTTATATGGAGGCAAAGTTGCGTGTTTTGATGCTTAACAAAATGCCGTTTTAAAAGCAAAGAAATTCCGACTACGTCCGGAATTATCCGAAAAAAAATTAAAATGTTTCAAAATTGTTTTCATTTTTTTCTGACATTTATTTAGATATTTTAAAATGAATGGGACTTCTTCATTGCCACTTTTTGCCCTTTGCAAGATAGCGTTATTAAATTGAAGAACTGACGTTTCGTCTACGAGCAGCCATCATCAACTTTGTTTTTTCAAATACGGTCCTGGATTCTTTATCACGGATTTAAAGAGCCTCTTATGTTCCCAAACCAACGATGTATCGCACTTATTAAAAAAGAGGAGTTTTTTTTTAATTCTATTAAATACGTATTTTTTGTCTCTCTCTAACACATGAGTTCTTATGGAAAAATCCATCAATATAATTTTTTTGAATAATTGCGATACATTATTGGTTTAGGAACAAAAGAAGAAGAGGCTCTCAAAATCCGAAACGAAACGTCGCGTCGTACGGAAAATCTCTCAACGCTCTTTTGTAGAGGTTGAAAAGTGGCCATGAAAAGTGTCTTTTGTTTTTCCATATCTCTCTAAATAACGTCAGAAAAAATAAAAAAGAAATTGGCAAATTTCGTTTTTTTAGGCATATCTCCGAAACTACTCGGAATTTTAAAACTTTCTAAACGATATATAGTTAGGCTTGAAAATGCGCAACTTTTCTCTGATTTAACCATCTTTGTATCTCTTACGGTTTCCAAGATCTCCATGACAGACATCCTTATCTTGGACACACTGTATATTTCTAATACCTCGTACTACCAAGGTTTGGGCAATAAATTGGAATTGATTTCTTTGAATTTTTACTCCAATGAACCATAGTTTGTTTTCACATACAGTGTTACCCATTTGTTTTCGGGTCATCCCGAATTAAGTTTATTAATTGACCGATTTGGCTCGAGTTTATGTTAGACTGAAGAGCTTGACGCTTTCTAACCTAATAAAATGACGTCGCTCATACAAAATCCGGGGCATACTTTGCCAGTTCTCAAGCGCAAAATTTTAACAAACTACATTTATTCGTGATTTTTCTAGAAAAGAATCTATGCACTCCACTGGATTCGGCATCCTTCAAAACGGGCCAATACCAAATTTCTCCGAAAACAATTGTCAATTTTATTATTTTCTTTTTAGTCCGCGTGGTGAAATCAGTTTATAGTTAATACCGAATAAAATTTTCAATATTCGCAAAAGAAGTTAAAGGTGTATTGAAGAAAATGGTGGTTGGTGTAAATTACCAGAATCAAGTTGTTTTTTCATGACCAACTGAAAACAAATGAATAATCTGTTTTCATCTACGTAATAAACTACTGGACACTCGAACTTATACATGCACATTTTTGGGTAAAATTCAAAGTCCAATATCTTCAACGAGAAAAGAGATATTTTAATGCGGTTTGTGGATTTTTGAAGCTAGTTTCGTCCGGATTGAGATGCATGGAATGGATCTTTCGTAGAAACAAAGAATCATTATATACAGGATGATTCATGAAGTCATGCGAAAAATAAAAAAAATTGTGAGTATGCCATTTTAGTGAGCATTGAATTCAGGCGATACGATATGGTTTGTTACTATGGTAATGTTAATAACTCTAGAAGTTTTTGTCAGTTTTTGAATTCGAGCTCGTAGTCGTAGTCTAACAAACATCAGGGAGGGGGACCAAATGTTTCAAATGCTGTAACTCTGCAATGAGTTGATGGGTTTCTACGGTTTTTGCAGAGCTGGAGCCCATTATAAAAAAGAAATTGAAATGAACATTTTTTTAACGATAATGCACTCATGGTCAGATAAATAGCACAGGCGTAGAATTTGATAAAACCTTGATACTGCATGAGTTATCGAAGAAGTATACGGAAACTGTTGATTTTGAAAAAATATGGCCCTTTTATCACGTTTGAAAGATGTCAGTAAAAAAACTGTTTTATGTGTTACTTCTGATAAAAATGGCTAGCACCATTCGAAAGGGGGACAAAATTTATGAAACTTCATAGTTACTGAACCCACCAGCTTTGAAACTTCAAACATGGCAAAAATTACAAATTTTTCATGATCTCCTCAACATATTGCCAAGTTTGAAATTTCATATCTACACTTTGTTTTGATCAATTATTGTGAAATCTCTGATTGGTGCTAGCCTTTTTGATTAAAAGTTACACAGAGAAAAGTTTAATTCTCAACATCTTTACGTAATAAGAAACGTGATGAAAAGGCCTTGAATTTTTTTTTCAAAGAATCGCCTGGACCCGTAAACTGACAAATTTGGATTCAAGTTGTTAAATACATCAATACTTTTTCGATAACTGTTGTATTATATTTTTATCAAATTCTAGGCTAGCGCTCGCTATTAATCTGACCATGAGTGTTAGTACCTTATCGATCCAAAAAAAAATAGTTTATTCTAATTCTTTTTTTAATCAGTAAAAATAAGATTCCCAACACTGCAAAAATCGTAGAAATCCGTCAATTCACTGCAAAGTTATAGGATTTCAAACATTTTGCTTCCCCACTTTTATGTTTGTTAGCGTATCTGATGATAACGCGCTTGAATTCAAAAACTGACAAAAACGTCTGGAGATATCAACATTACCATAGTAACAAACCCAGGAACAAACCATATTGTATCGCCTGAATTCAATGCTCACTTATATGACACACTCACAAAAATTTTGATTTTTCGCATGAGTTCATGAATCACCCTGTATATCATGATTTTTTGATTCTACGGAAGATCCATTCCATGCATCTCAATCCGGACAAAACTAGCTTCAAAAATTCGTAAACCGCATTGAAATATCTCTATTATTCCCGTTGAAGATATTGGACTTTGAATTTAACCCAAAAATGTGAATGTATAAGTTCGAGTGTCCAGCAGTTTAGTTTCTTCATGATATTTTCTGGTAAAAATAGGTATAGGCTCGTTTTGAGGGATGCCGAATTCAGTGGAGTGCATAGATTTTTATATCGTTTGCCAAAATTTTGCTCTTGAGAACTGGCAAAGTAGACCTTGAACTTTGTATGAGCGAGGTCATTTTTGGTGAGAAGATATGAGTTTGTCAAGCTCTACAAATAAAAAAAAAACACGAGCCAAATCGGTCAATTATTGATAAACTTTTTTTCAGGGTGACCCTAAAACAAATGGTTCACACTATATTTAACAGGAAATTTCCTCCTCTTTCTTAAGGTATCACTGTGGTCCATAATTTCATGGTTCTCTTTTACTATTGAATAAAATGAAATCACTACCAACAAGATAAATTGATCTTGATGTTAGGTATTTATCCAACTTACATCATGGATTTTTCCGGATTTTTTTCCCAATGAAATGAACCTCGAAATGAACTGAGGATGATTTCAAAAGATTTTAAGCATAAGAAATTTCCTCTTCTTCCTCAAGGTTCTACTGCGCCTTACTAACATTCTATGGTTTTTTTGTGATATTTATATCAAATTCAAGTACCTAGAATGAAAAAACTATACAATTCGAAAGCCTGGAATGAAGTTCACTTTCCCTGATAAGTCAGAAAACCATTGAGAATTCGAACAGAGTAAATTTTTCCCAAATTTCAATTCCTAAATTCAACGTACCTATCATAGATAACAACACAAGCCGAAATCCTTATCAGTTTCTTATCAACGTGCGTGAATAATCTTAATCAATCTTATCTCTTACCAATTACTCCACTTCCACAATACAACTTTTCCGGCTCCGTACTCCTCAAATGCTTCAAATACAAACACATCCCGGTCAAAAAATCCTTTGGCTGCCCCACGTCCATCCAGAACCCCTCCAACTCGAAAGCGTACAACTCCTGATCCTGGGCCATCAACGGGAAAACCTCTTTCTCAATGGAAGTGGGTTTGGGTTGAATTCGATCCAGAACACTAGGGTTGAGTATATACAACCCGGCGTTGATTTTATTCGAAATAAACTCCTGAGGTTTTTCGACAAACGATTGAATCTGCTTTTTATCATCGTACACCACCACACCATACTTCGAAGGTTCCCCAACTTTGGTGACAACAATTGTCCCTTCTTTGCCGTGGTTTTTATGGAATTCAATCAGGTTTTTAAAGGGAAAATCGCAAATTACGTCGGAATTTAGCACGAAAAACGGCTTATCTGATTTGCGTAGATGTTCCCCAGCTAAGGCTATCGGACCAGCGGTGCCTAAAGGCTCGGTTTCGTGGCTGAATATCATTTTAACGCCCAATTTTTCCGCTTCTTTAGTGAGTTCTTCTTCCATTTGTTCAGCCCTGTAGCTCACAGCTAGGATAACTTCCGTCACCCCCACTTTAACAAGGGCCTCAACTTGGTGGAGCAGGATGGGTTTGTTTGCGAATTCCACCAAAGGTTTGGGGCGGCTTAGAGTGAGGGGCCGGAGACGGGTGCCGTAGCCACCGACGAGGATTAAGGCGCGCATTCCTTCGACGCCCATTGTTCGGTGAACACTGATAAGGATAAGTTTTGTTTAATCTGGATGCCAACTATTGCCAACTGGACACAGGATTGAGGTTATATCATGTTGTTTGTTTTTTTTTGGGAGTGGTTGGGGTCTCTTTGTTATTACCGGTTACGTAGTGGTTGAGTTGAGGACGTAAACCTACGTTTGGCGAATGAGAATACGGGGGTTGTCTGAAACGTCAGGGTCAAATTCATAGTACTCAGTATTATTGCTTGAGGGGTCCCTTGCTGAGTGAGAAGTAAGCAAAATCGGATTTTTTCCCGGTTTTGAGCAATATGGGTGTTTTTTTTTCAATGTGCCACAAGAAAATAGTAATTGGGCGTGAATTGCACATAAGAAAATTCTTCATAAATGTGCCTTCAAAAAATTTATGATTTTTTTTTGTAGATTTATCATTTCCATATAGCGGCACTCTAATGAGCCCTTCGAGGTCAATTCTAAATAGTTTGTTTCACAGTTAATTGACCCGTATGTAAGTTGATCATCATAAATGGACAAGCAACTTTTTTTCATAAACTTTTTTGTCACTTGATTATTTTCAGAGATGGCGCCAAGTTCATGAACAAATTGTGGTCGATTTCAATGTTATTATTTTTTCATCAAATTCATTCCTAGACCCCACAACATTAGGAAGAGAAAAGTTTCATTCTCTTAAGGTTGTGGGGTCCAGTGTAAAGTACACTCTTTCCTTTTTGTGATAAATCTCTAGCTTGTTGACAGGCATCAATTAATTAGGGGTTCTGAGCTGAACTGCACAGGTTTAGGGGGAAACTGAAATCTCCAAAGGTATTGATTAATTTAGTACATATGTCGGCTTTTTTATTTATGTTGAAGTATTGGGAAATGGAGGGGGAGTGTTATACATTCTCAAGTGACTTGGGAAAGATAAAACACGAGTGGCATACAATGTTTTATCCAACAAATGGAGGAAATCGTTTTTGTTTGAGATAATTGAAGGGTCCGATGGATGAAAAAAAGTAACACTTTTGCACGAATGAAGGAGATATGACAAACTTTCATTTACCGCCGATTTTGACTATAAAATGCACGGGAATGTGAAGATAACAGATGACTAAAGAAGACAACTGACATAGTTTAGTCGATTTCTGATGAATGAATGAGGCAACTGGCATCACTTGTCTCCTTTTATGCATATCAATTATGAGTTGTCTCCTTCATTCGCATAAGAACACGTCAAGACTGTATAGTCACCTCCTTCATCCATAAATAAAAGCGCAAATTACTAAACGTCATGTTAATATCTATGGTTCCAAGTTTGTCCTACTTTTTCGTGGTTTGTGTGAAAGTAAAGTCTGAAAATGCCTTTGAGAGGGAAGATCTTATGTCAAAAGAACATGTTATGAAGGGAACAATTCAGGGATGCGGTGAAATGGATTCGAGTTGACGAATATGGGAGTTCACTTCATATAAAAAGGTCAATGTTATTGGAAACGCGCGCTTGAATAATCCTAATCCTTCTGATATTGGGTAACCGAGAATCGAGAGGAAATAGGGAGAGCTAGCGACGAAAAAAATGAGAACTTGAAAGTTCAGATGAAATTTGTGAGGCCACAGTAGCTACCAACAAATCATCAACGAACATATATATGGAGCTTAGGAAAATATATGAAATATCTTGTATTCTAAGTGTCTTATATTACTTCAGCAAAATAATATCATTTTGTAGCTTTCTTCGGTTTCATAATAAGCTAAATTGGTCTTTCTCTTAATATGAATGAGAGAGGTTTCAAAATTTCGACTTCAGAAGAAAAATTGAAAACTCGCTTATGCTTGAAAATACTTTTAATCATAGTATATCCAAAAGTATCATTTTGAATATAAAATTAAAAATGACTCCAGACCTCTCACTGATAAATTTTGAACCTGAATTTCTCGAAAAAGATTTTTTGTTAAATACCTGCTTCATCCATCAGAACCTTCAATTAATAAATATAAATTTCAGTGTCAAAATGACTAGACAGTGACACAGTACAAATAGAGTTCATGCTTTTTCATGTGTGTTCTTCAAGGTTGCGTTTCCCGTCTATTTTGCCCAGTGGACTAAAAGTTTTATACAGTGCGGCTCAAAAACGTCCCCCTCCCTTCTAACTTTTGAACCGTTTGATATATGCAAACGAAATTCGGACAAACCATATGTGAGAACCTTCTGCATTTTTTGACATAGTCGTGATACCTGGGCGCCATTTTGAATAAAAAAATAAAACGGAAAGGGGGGTCGAGTGAAAAATTATTTTGAAGGCCTTTTTTACCCTGATTACAACTGCCGAGTTTCAAGTCTCTGCTATCATTCCTGTTGATATAACAGCGTGGAAAGAAGTATTTTTTTTCATTTTCGTTACTTAATTAATACTTACCCACAAGAGTTGACTTCTTTAAACTAAGAGGATATGACGAGGTTCAGAAGATCTTCAAAATGAGCTATTACTCAATCTTTTTTAGGAGGATTTTTTTCACCCCAATTTTTTTTTGTGAAATTTATTCATTCCGTTCTCCCTCTAACACAGTAAGTTGTGCCTTGGTAAAAACTATAATTTTATTTGCCAAAATAAGTGTGAAAATATGATTTTTATTCAAATTTAGTCAAGTGGATTCTTTCCTGGGTGTTTTTCACCAAATAAAGCTGAGCTGGGTTAAATTAGGTTCGAGTTTTTTCAATCACTTGAAAGTTAGTAGGTTCAAGGTATTGCGTCTACTATAGCAAATATTTAAATTATAAATGAAACAATGTAGAACTATTCAGATATTTTATTTACTTCGATTATTCCCTATTCTCAGGAACTTACGTGTCAAAAGAAGTCTGTTTTCCTCAATCTTGCAAATTTTTCCAGCCAAAAGCCGCTCAATAATTCATAATTATTGTTGTTTTTATGTTTGCAATTTCACACACTAATCACAACTTTACCGATATGAACTAGTCATACACATTAAATACATACACAATACTTTGGATAGTACACAAGTCAGAAAAATTTCTTTATACCATGATCTAAAAGAACCGTCTTTGACATCTAATTTTTGACAATAATTTCACATTAATAATTTAACTTTAATGATGCCGGATACCGTTTCCAATACTTGGAAAATTGATCCAAAAATGTACCTTCCGAATGAACCTTTTGGGGCATAATCAGCATTTTAATTGAATTATTTCTAGAAAGTAAATAAAGACCACAGGAGGAAAACGTGTCAAGTCATTTTTGCATTTTATCACAGGAAACGCATTCTAAGCTCAGAAAAGCTATGTTAGCTGAAAAATTGACCAAATGGCTATTTATTTATCATCATGCTTGTAATAAAATATCGATCTACACGTTACGATGCATATTATTATGCATTTGATATTGCCAATAGGAAAATGCATACAATTGATCTCACAATAAATGGGTGCAATACCATATTTAAACAAGGTTTTTAGTTCTTATCAACTTTTTCACGAACAAGTTTTGATATTGTAAAAAATAAAGGTACTTTACTCTTGGCCGAAACTCATATTTCATGATAAACCTCGTATACGACTAAAAAAATGTTTATCTGATGATTGTATTTTGGATTTTAGAACATGCAAAACTTTTTATGAAGAATAACTTTTTTTCCTAATATTTATAATACAAAACTTTTCCATATGGTTCCAACCTAGTGAGACACACTATATATAATTAATGAATGTTGACCACTCAAAGATGATTTATGTTCACTTATTCTCTCTGTATAGCAGCGTATACATTTGTATAGAGACCTTATTTCAGGAGTTAGGAAAAAAAATTGATAATATAGGTTGTACACAGTTGGTTTTGACGGAAAATTACTCTTGGTTTGCATGATGAGTCAATTGATTATACATATTATTATCCCTTCTTTTGAAGAGATTTTCTCAGACTTGGAAATAGGTCTTTAGACAGATTTGCATGTTTCAATTCAACAAAGCCAATCTCCATCAAATTCATAAAACTACGAAATAATTCCAAATAATATCACTCTTATCAAGTTCATCATCAATCAAAGAAAACTATAGGGCTATAACACTTCACATTATTTACTGTTTGTTTTTAGTTCATTGTTCGAATGAAACTTATGAAAAGTATAAAATCAAGTAGTTTGAAACTTATTTTTAATCGTATAATACCTGATAATATCTCAAAACTTTGGAAACGAGATTGGCCTTTTTAGTACTTAGGTCCAGATCTACGCCTATGGCTCGATTGTAATTGTCAAGCAGGAGGCGCGAATCATATGACGAAAACAGCCAATCAGAATTCTAGACCACGTAAATAAACAGTTTACCCTCACGTCTATCTTTCTATTAGGACGTTGGTACAGAGCCATGAATATTTAAGAACTAAACAGGAACAATTTATGCCGCCCTCGTAAGCCTGTATGTGGATGGGAACGGTGACTTTAGCACGCTTTAGCCTTGGCTAAAACCCCGTTCAGTATCTCGACACTTCCATAACATTCAAGTTTAGTGGGAGTGGCTACGGTCACTTTTTCTGGAAAATCGAGAATCAGTCCCTACTCCCTATACAGGGTGTTTCAAAATCGTGGACAAGGACTCTGAGGGCGGTTAGCATCAAAAATAAAAAAAAAATAATCATATAACAATTACTGAAAAACTTCTTAGCTGATTCTGATAAAATTTGGAAAGCTTATTTCTCGTCATATGGGTCGTTCTTTTGTGTAAAAAATAATAGATTAGAGTTTTTTTTTAAATTTTTGACCGGTAAATATTCCCTCAAAATCTCTGTATTTACTCAATTTTGAAAGACACGGTATACAATATTGAAATTTGGTACCTGCATTAACTTTTAACACCAAATCAAATTCCGATCTCATAATTTTGAAAATTTTGTCAGTGGCGTATGAAGGAGTAAGGGGAAAAACAACCCCTTTTTTGATGGTGATCTATTTTTGACATCATCATTTTAGAATCACAGAAACACAATTTGTTTTACATTGAAGACTGTGATTCTAAAATGAAAATATCAAAAATAAATCCCCATCTAAAAATTACGTTGCTAACCCCTCCAGTATGATACGCCACTGACATTTTTTTTTTAATTTTGAGATTGGAATTTAATTTGGCGTCAAAAGTTTATGCAGGTACCAAATTCCACTATGGGTGTGAGCGGTTTCAAAAAAACTTCAGGGTGCCGATTTATCGATATAAAAAAATGCGATTTTCTCGAAAACTACTAGACCTATCGATATGAACTAGGAGTATGTGTTTTAAATAAAAAACCTTGATGTATCATATTCTAAAATCAGAACGTGAAAAATAAGTATGATAAACAAAATGGAATTGTTTTTCACCCTTAACTCCCCCAGTATGGTACGCTCCTGGTCAAAATTTTGAAATTTTGAGCTCAAATTCTGATTCAGCATCAAAAGTCTATACGATGTATTAAATTTCATAATTTTTGTATGAGTATGGGAAATATAAGGGAAAAACCGACTTCAGGGTGCCCAGTTAAAAGGGCTAAGCTCCCTTGGGAACCAGTTTTCAACAAAAAATGTTTATAAGAAAAATTTTTCATGAAAATACTTCGCGAATCACTTCTTGAATTTTTCATCAATGTTCAGAAAACACCTAGTAGAATATTGTACAGTAGACAATTCTACTACAGATTGTAAATTTCCCTTCCAGGACACCCTCCACGCCCCTCCAGCCAAAGAGGTGTCGTTCGAACACCACTGCAACTACAAATATCTCTTCAACTTCCGCGGTGTGGCCGCCTCTTTCCGCCTCAAACACATCCTCCTTTGCAAATCCCTCATTTTCCACGTAGGCAACGAGTGGCAAGAGTTCTTCTACCCCGCCCTCAAACCCTGGATTCATTATGTGCCAGTCAACTCGCACGCCTCCAAGGAGGAGTTGAGGAGGTTGATTGAGTTTGCCAGAGATCACGACGAGTTGATGAGGGAGATTGCGGAGGAGGGGTATAAGTTTGTTTGGCGGAATTTGAGAATGAAGGATGTGGGGTGTTACTGGAGGAAGCTGTTGAAGAAATATGGAGGGTTGTTGAGGTTTGAGGTGGAAAGGGATGGGGGGTTGGTTGAGGTTGTATAAGTATTTAAATGTGTCTTAAACGTGACAATAATTAGGTTAAGGTTAATGACAATATATTTGTATTTATCTGTGATTTTTTTTGTAGTCTGTAGTTGATGTTAGGAGTGAATAAAGTGTTGCAACATTTGTTGATCATCAATTCTGTCTCTAATTTCCTGATCAATTACCAGAAAAAAAATCACATGGTAATCCTATGCGAACCGACCACATTCTCCCATATAATTTTCCCCACAGGAAGTGCCCAATCATATTCTTCAGCCTCATCCTGCATCATTAAAAAAAATGATTTTGACAATGTACGGTATTCTCCTGAGAATCCTTTGTTGGAAGCCTTCGACGTATTAATTTCCCTAATGGTATGCGATGGGCGGGTAATTAAAATAACCGTTTTAATTAACCCTTATTCATATGGACCGAATCAATTCGGCTTACGTCTGTTTGCTCAGCGCAAGCTTGAGTAACGGCTTAAAAATGTTAAATCATCGAAATAGTGTGGATTAAGAAAAAGCCGGAAATATATTCGTGTAAAGTAACGGGTTGGCTGGAGAAAAATTGTCTTTTGTGGTGCCGTTAGACAAACATGATGTGGTTGAGACGCGATAATGTGGTATTGATTGGATGGACAAATAAACAGTAATCTGAGGAAATTGGTTGATTGAAAAAATGAGTTTTTGAGTGATTTGCATTATTCGTGTTCGATATATCCTCAAAACAAGTTTTGGTTGAACTAATTTACAATGGAAAATTTGAACATTTTTTGGAAGTACTCAAAATCTGTGAAAATTATCCTCAACAACACATATATTTTTGAAATCAGGTGAAAAAAATGCAATCGATTAACTTCATCAATTACAGGGTGTTCGATTTGAAAAAAGTGTCAACCTGTCAAAATTTGACAGATAGAATTCTCATTTTGATTCAAATTTGAAGAATCAGAAGGTTCAGGAAAAATACTCCAACTTTGGAGATTAAACTCTTCCACTGAGTAAAAATCAAAATCATCAGAAAATGTATGCAAATTGTCCATGCAAGAAGAAAAATTAATCAATAAGACAAACAAGACACATAAAAACATCAACAAACTTAGAAAAAGTGCGAAATAGGTGTAAATAAATGGCGATTAAAGTTACCTGAAGTGACAATCAAACCCTCATCTAGAAAAATTATTGGTAGAAATCGTTCAGCGGTAGTTTTGCATAAAAGGTAAACAAAGTAATAAAATATGAACATTGATAAATAATGAGTAACAAGACTCATAGAAAAATCAAAAAATCAGATGAAAGTGCGCGAAATAAATGTTGATTAAACTCCCTGAAGTATACACAAAAATTGGAAAAATGAACGAAAAATTTAAAAACTAAATGAAATTAGATTCAGAGGAAAAGATTAGTGAACGCGGAAACCAAAAAAATCTTTATAAAAAATAAATGAAGTCATGAAATATAAAAATTGATGAACACAACAAATGATGAGAAACCAGACGCATAGAACAATCAAGAAACTTGATAAAATTGGAGAATAAAACCAAATAAATGTTGATTGGAGTTCTCTAAAGCAATAATCGACCCTCATCCAAAAATATTATTATTAAAAAAAGCGCAAAAATGAAAAAATCTATAGAAATGAAAAATTAATGACTCACTGGAAAATACTATTGAAAAGGAAACTTTCTCTATAAAAGATTCAGTAAGCGATGATGAAATCTAGAGACAGATACTTGAATAAGATAAATAAGACAAACATTGAGCAATAATACGCATAGAAAAATCCACGAAATTGATAAAAGTGCGAGATAAGCATAAATAAATATTGAATAAAGTTCCCCAAACCAACAATCAACCCTCATCGAAACAAATTATTGGTAAAAAATTCACCAAAATTGGCGAATGAAACAAAAAATAGAAAAAAAAACACGTAACCCTCAGTGAAGGTTCTCGTTAAAAGGTTAATAAAGTAATAAAATATAAAAATTGATAAATAAGTTGAACAACGGGTAACAAGAGAGAGCATGGAAAAATCAACAAATTTGATAAAAGTGCGAAATAAATGTTGATCAAATTCCCTGTGTTCACAAAAATTGGGAAAATAAACGAAAAATTGAAAAACAAAATGGTTGGGGTTCGGAAAAAAAGATTATTGAACGCGGAAACCAAAAAAATCCTTATAAAAACTAAATAAA
The DNA here is from genome assembly GCA_958502075.1 of Orchestes rusci. Lineage (NCBI taxonomy): Eukaryota > Metazoa > Arthropoda > Insecta > Coleoptera > Curculionidae > Orchestes > Orchestes rusci. The sequence goes on along the minus strand of OY293310.1, from coordinate 20,334,495 downwards.
GTAATGAAATTGATGAGTAAAACAAATAATGAGAAACCAGACGCATAGAAAAATCAACAAACTTGATAAAATTGGGGAATAACATCAGATGAATGTTGATTAAAGTTCCCTAAAGCGATAATCAACCATCGTCCAAAAAGATTATTATTAAAAAAAACACAAAAATTGATAAAATTATTGAAATAAAGAATAACGCTCAGTGGAAAATAGTATAAAAAGGAGATATTATTCTATAAAAGGTTTAAAAGTGATGATGAAATCTAAGTCTCATACTTTAATAAGATAAATAAGATAAACATTGAGCAACAACACGCATAGAAAAATCAACTTGATAAAAGTGTGAGATAAGCATAAATAATGAATGTTGATTAAAGTTCCTCAAACCAACAATCAACTCACATCCAGACAAATTATTGGTAAAAGATTCACAAAAATGGGAAAATGGAACAAAAAATTATAAATAATCGAGTAACGTTCAGTGTAGGTTTTCTATGAAAAGTAAACAAAATATGATATCCAATAAACAAAACAAATTAATGAGAAACAAGAGGCATAGAAAAGTCAACAAACTTGATGTAACTGAGAAATAAGTGTTGATCAAAGTTTCCTAAACCGACAATCAACGCCAATAAAATTGAAATAAAAAAATTTAACGAAGTGTCGAATAAAAAGTGAAGAAAACCAAATGGAAAAAAGCGAACCAAACATAGTAATAATTATTGCATATAGAAAAACTAAGAAAATTGATAAAAGCAACTACTAAAAAAGCACAAAACAAATCAACAATAATCCTCACAGGACGAGGAAGGAAGTTCACAAAAATAGCGTCAACAAAAAAAAAACAATTTCCTAATAAAATCCAATTAACCATAAACGTGTTTTTCTTCAAAGCATCAATTTCTTCAGGTGAACTTGACTCAAGTTGACCCAAGCAATCGGAAGAGCGAAGAGGTGGAAGATATAAAGTGAGGACCAACGGGCAAGGTCGTCGAAGAAATATTCAAACTGTGCATCAGTCTTGGTGGTCTTGGACGGTGGAGTTTTGGTAACATTTACGTGAGGTAAGTCAAAAAATTATATTTTGTCTATTCATAATAGTATATTATAATATTCCTTCATATTGATTAGCGGTTTTAATAAGTTTGTCTGTGTCTTGTTTATTGTTTCTCAATTATACTTTTATCCTTTAATTTTTGTTTTCTATAATATTTGTAGGTGAGGGTTGATTATCGTTTGAGGGAACTTCTCAACATTTATTTGCACTTTTATTAATTTTTTTAATTTTTCTATGCGTCTTGTTCTTCGTTGTTTGTTTTATTTATCAATTATTTGTTTTAATTGATCAATTTTGAGAAGTTTTAGCAATAATTTTTCCCAATTATTGCTGATTGTGGGTTTAGGAAAGTTTAATCAACATTTATTTGCACTTTTTCTGCACTTTTAGTAAGTTTGTCAATTTTTTTGTGCGTCTTGTTGCTCATTGTTTGTCTTATTTATAAATATCTTCATTTCATCACTTTTTTTTTCATTTATAGAGGATTCTCTCGTTTTTGTGTGTCCACTTTACAATGATTCTTTTTCTTCTCGATTTTCCCTTCAAGTATCCCAGTTTTAAAAATAGTTTTTCCAGATTAAAGTTTATTGTAGCCTTAGGAAAGGTCATTCAACATTCATTTGCATTTATTTCGTACTTTTATGAAGTATATTAGTTTTTCTATGCGTCTCTCTGCTCATTGTTTGTTTTATTTATCAATGTCTACATGGAACTACTTTCTTCACCATTCATGTGAAGTTTTCTCGTTTTCAATATCTTTTTGTTATTCCATTTTTCTTTTCGATGTTCCGTTCTTGTTATTTATAACAATATTTTTTTCAGATTATGGTTGATTGTAGCTTAAGGAAAGTTCAATGATCATTTATTTGCACTTATTCTTCACTTTTATCAAGTTTGTTAGTTTTTCTATGCGTCTTGTTGCGGATTGTTTGTCTTATTCATCAATTTCTACATGTTATTACTTTCTTTTTAATTCATGTAAAGTTTTCTCGGTTCCGTTTGTCTTTTGTAGAATCCCTGCATTGTCTACTGAATCTTATTTCATGTTGTTTTGGATTTCTAGTTTAACTTTTCCATTTTTGTGCACTTTTCAAAAATATTTTTTCCAGATGAGGATTGATTGTAGCTTTAGGAAACTGTAATCAACATTTATTTCAGTCAGTATTATTTGTCTTTGTCTTATTCATTACTTTCCAGATTTTATTGTTTTATTGTTCAATCAACTTTTCTCATTCAATTTTATTGAAGTTACGTTATCTCTTTGATCGTTTCCTCAATCATTTGCTCGTTGTAAAATTGGTTTTAATAATGTAATTGATCATTTTGGGAAATAATGGGATTTTTTTATCGACCATTGTTTTTCGTCAAATAAATATTATTCAACTTTCTTCATATAACCCACTAACCCCAACCTTAATACATGCAACCCATAGCAATTTATCAAAACCCAAACTAGATTATCCTTAAACCAAGGTTGATCATTCATAAAATATTTTGTCATTTTAGCCGCATGTTTTCATTCATAAAAGTGGATCAAATTTTGACCCTGGCCTTAACTGAACTTGTGCGGGAGGAAATTTTGAATAAGTAACGGTTTTTGATAATTAACACAATTTAAGGTGTTGTTTAGAAATTTTGTATGTGAATGAATATTTGATGAGTCACTTAAATCAGTGGATGTGTCAGTATGGAATTATCTCAGAAACTGATGATTAAATCAAAAAAATTCATGAACGTGTTAGGCATAGCAGGATGGAACCAACCAAATTGCAGTAATAAAACCAAATTATCGCCTATAACTTATCAGCAGGAGTAACAGTAAAAGGAAATCATTTCTCGGAAGCTGCAGTTCATTGATACTTATGCGTATACATATAACGGGAGAACCTGCTGATTTTTTTTTCTTTCCATTTGAACACACATGGTTGTTGACATGGGCTTTTGATGGACATGGACATGTCCAATATTGGGCACTCAATGTATTCAAGATTATGCTAAGTAAATTGTGGGAGGTTAGCTTTGCTTTTATCGTACTTAAGTATGCTAATTTATAAGCCGTTATCTTTTTTTTAAATGCTCAGTTAAAGTCGGTTTCGTCTAATTGTCTTTTAGTACTACTTTTTATAGCATTTTTATCATAGGCAAAATGTCTCAGCAACCATAAACTCTAGACATTATGAAGATGGTACTCGTTTATCAAAAATCACACACGAGAAATGCACATGGTCTTAAGGCGGTACCAATCATGGTAATCTAGTTACAAAATCTCTCAAGAACCATAAACTATAGACAGACAAATAAATATGGTACTCGTTTCTTCAAAACCTCACACGAGGAATCGATTGCCCATGGTTTTAAGGTGGTACCGATCATGGTAGTCGAGTTATAATACATCTCAAAATCCATAGATCCATTGACCTATGGAGATAGTACTCATTTTCTAAAAATCTCACATAAGGAATCGATTGGGCATGGTTTCAAGATGGTACCTATCGTGGTATTCGAGTTAGAAAATATCTCAAGAACCATAAACTATAGACATATGAAGATGGTACTCGTTTCTCAAAAATCACATACAAGGAATCGATTGCGTATGATTCCAAGCATTTAAAACACTTCAATCTATATTGTGGTAAAATTTGAAGTTGATATCCCATGGGAGTTATGGGCTGGCAAAGTTGAATTATGTAAAAAGACAGCCTCCAGAAAAAAAAAATATAAAAATTCTTGCAGTGCAGATTCCCCCATGAAACCCACATTTTTTAATTAAAACACTTTAATTCATATCGTGATAAACTTTGAAGTTGATATCGTAAACAGTTTGGGCATTATGGGCTGGCAAAGTTGAATTATAATATGTAAAAAGACAGCCTCCAGAAAAAAAAATAAAAACTCTTGCAGTGCAGACTTTTTCATAAACTTTGATTCAAAACACTTTGATCCATATCGTACATAGTTAAATTTGAAGTTGACATCGTAAACATCATGGGAGGTATGGGCTGGCATAGTTGAATTGAATTATGTAAAGAGTATAAAAACATTGGTAAAAACTCTTGCAGTGCAGATTTTTTCATAAAACTCACAGTGTTCATTTGAAACATTTCATTTCATATCGTAGTTGCGTTTGAAGTTGATATCCTGAACAGTATTGGAGTTATAAGCTGGCAAAGTTGAATTATGTAAAAAGAGAGCGTCCAGCGTTTCTCCATAAAATTCACAATGCTCATCGAAAACACTTTAATGCATATCGTAATAAAATTTGAAGTATGGGAGTTATGGGCCGTCAAATTTGATTCATGTAAAAAGACAGCGTCCTGAAAAAAAATTATAAAAACTACATATTCAAAAATCACCTACGAGGTATCAATTGCGCATGGTTCCAAAGAAGTACCCAGCATAGTAGTATAGAATTAAAAAATCAAGAATCATAAAAAGATACAATGAGTCGATTGAGCATGGTTTTAAAGCAACCAGTACCATGCCCCAGAACCAATAAAAACCAGTCCAATTGACCCACAAGCCGATCAATGTTTACAAAACTAAGACACGTATGAATCGTCTCATTAACAAGCGTTCCATTCATTAATTAAATAGTAACTTTGATTGGTTGCAGTCTAACGGTACCACCAGCATGAAGCATCAACTGGTTCTCGTGTTATGCCTCATATCCGCGGTATATTCCATGGTTGACAGCGATGACAAGTTTATCAAAAAGTATGGAATGATGAAGGTATGTTATTCATTTTGTTGGGACATTGTTAAATTTTTATGTAGATTTACGAGAGCTGTTTTGGCCAAGCTGTAGTGCGCCAGCTGCGCAAGGAAATGAAAGCTGCATGCGCCAAGTGCGCATCAATTCCTCTACCATTGCCTCCATCTACTCCAACTCCCTCCACTGAAGAGCCTCCTCAATCGGATGTGCAACCTACTTTGGACGTGGAGAAGCTGCACCAAGCTATTATGGCTTATAGACCAGTAAGCATGCCATATGGTTCAACACATATTTAAAATGTTTCTATAAAGAACGCCCAGCCTCCCCAGTTCAGGCCTCCAACAGGCAGTGGTCAGCAGTTTCCGCAAGCGCAGAACTTCTACAGCCCCATGGCTTTCAGCAATCCAGGATTCCAGAATTATCCGTATATGTTTCCAGGGTATCAGCAGATACCGTTTTCGCCTTATGGGGGATTTCCGGTGGTGGGGCAGCAGTTTTATGGGGGCAGCAATAGGATGTCTGTGAGTAGATCATCAAATTAATTTTGGAATTATCTAATTAAACCCAGTTAAAGAGAACTAAAATCATTGAAACCTTCCAGAGGGACATGGACTTCAGGGAACTCTTGGAGGTGATAACCTCGAAGATGCACGACAAAGTCCGAAACGTCACCTGCGTCCTGCAAGAAATCGGTTACTTGAACGACAACCTCGAACTCAACTTTGACCGCATCAGCGAGAGACTTGGCAACCTGCAAGTTGATGAGGAACTCAAACGCGACATGCAGGATGGGGTCACGTTTTGCAAACAATTCTCTGTAAGTCGATTATATTTTCAAAAAAACTTAAATTTAAATTTTTCCCGCAGCAATGCGTACCAGAGTCGAAAAAAAGCAAATCGCCCATTCCCAATGAACTAATACGTCAGACGTACTTCTTCAAATGCTACAAGCAAAAGAAACTTGAAGCATGCGTGATGAAGGATGTGCGCGATAAGTTCTACGCGCAGAGTGAAGATGACGAATTCGCAGGTGATGACGTGGAACTGAACAGGGCCGGACGCAAGGCTAAAATGAGCGGGGAGTTTGTAGGTGGCGATGTGGATGAAATGGCGGATAATGTTTATAATTTTTTGTATTCGAGTGATAATAGTTTTGACTTGGATGGGGTTATGTAAATAGTAAACTGTGATTTTTGAGTTTTCACAATGGACTATGGCTGGTGTATTGTGAAAATTTGAAGTTGATGTGTGAATAAATGCGAGCTGGATAGTTTTTCTTTTCTGTAATAAATTTCATATAAATCATTGGACAATTATTATTTTTCAAGAATCATAACCGAGGAGTCGATTGCGCATGGTTTCGAAGCTTTTTGAAGTCTTTAAAGCTTCTAAAAAGTGTTTTTATTTTTTTTTATATTAAAAGTTTTGAAAATGTATTCTAAGAAAAAGTTAAACGGAACTAAAGTCACAGAATATAAATTTGAAAAAGTAAACGTCGCGTTGCCTTCAAAAATGTGTCTATGATTTTTTTTTGATAAAAAAACTTTGAATTTGAACTTTTAGAAAAATCACGAAAACGTCGTTAAGACTTCCAAAAAGTGTTTCAACATTTTTTTCAAATAAAAAGCATTAAAAACTCACTTCAGAAAAAAATTAAATGAAACTAGAACCACAACAATGGGAAAAAAAGAAAAAGTGACTTTTTTTTAACAAAAAGGCATACAAAATCTATTTCAAAACAAAGTTGAATAAAACTACAACCGCAAAAATTGAACAAAAAAAATTAATCATTTTAAACGTCGTTAAGGCTTTCAAAAAGCTTCTTTTTTTTTCTCCATTGCTTTAAAAATTTATATAAAAAAATATAAAAAGTTCGTTATAAAGTGTCTTCAAGGCTTCCAAAAAGTGCATCAACATCTTATCAAATAAAAGAAATCAAATAGATATTTTGTACAGGGTTAAACTGAAACAAAATCACAAAACTAGAACCACAAAGTTTGAAAAAAAGTAACAAGTTATTATTTATACGATACCAAATTCACAAAATAGAAAATAGCACGTAAACGTCGTTAAGCCTTCCAAACAGTTTTTCAAATCAGTAGAAAGTTTATTTAAATCGGAACCAGAAAAATTAAAAAAAAAATTACCATTCAAAATTTGTTTAAATTTTTTTAAATTTTAAAAGAATTACAAATTGATCTAAAAAGAAAGTTGGATGAAACCAGAACCACAAATTAAAATTTGTTGATCATCAAACGTCGTCAAAGTTACCAAAAAGCTTTTTTAATGATTTTTTCTTGTACGAATCTGAACAAGACTAAAATCACAAAATTCAAAAAAAGCGAGTGAACGTCGTTGGGACGCTCAAAATAATTCTGCTAATTTTATTTTAATAAATAACTAGTTACATTTTGAGAAAAAGTTAAACGAAACTAAAATCACAAAAATTTTAAAAAAGAAAAGGTCAACGTCGTAATTAAGGTTCCAAAAAGTTCTTTTTTTTTAATGAAAAGCGACAAAAATGTTTTTGAAAGAAAGTGAAATGAAACCAAAATCACAAAATTGAAAAAAAAACAAGTGGTAATCTGCTGTCGTTGGCTTCTAAAAAGTTTTCTTATCAATTTTTCTATAAAAATCATTTTCAATAAAAAGCTAAACGAAGCTAAAATCACAAAATAAAGAAAAATGTAAACGTCACCACGGCTTCCAAAAGTTTTTCCATAATTTTCTAAATTAAATTTTGAGGAAAAGTTAAATATAGTTAGAATAACAAAATTAAAAAATAGACAAACAAACGTCATTGAGGCTTCTAACAATTTTTTTTATATTTTTATGAATAAAAAGTACATTTTAAGAAAAAGTCAAACAAAACTATAACCACAAAAATTATAAAACAAACAAGTGATCAAAAATTGGTCTCCACTCAAGGATGTCACTGTCAAAACCATTCAAATAATTTTCTTCTAAAAAACCTACAAAATGGCAGACGATACAGACTACGCGCCGGAACTGTTGGATTTCCACCCTTGTGACAACCCCGCAGGGATGGAATATTACGATTTATTTTGCTTGGCTGACAGTCAGCAGGAGAAATTGAACAAACTGAAAGCGGAAGTTGTGAGAAGTAATCAGAAGTTTTTTTATGACCATCCGGAGGTGAGATACATTTTTCATGAGTTTTTCAATGATTTTCTGATGTAGATAAGAGGAATATTGCAAGTTATTATAAGGAAGTTGCTGAAGGAGCGTCCTACTCACCACATTCCTGAATTTCTTTCGAAATTCTTCAAAAACGAAGAGGAGACTATCAAGCATCGCGTAGATGAGTATATGGTGAAGGTGAGGGAAAATAACAGTAAAATCTGTTGAGCGGTTGATGAGTTATAACGTCAACTGCGATTTGTAAATCCAGACTTTGAGGCTCACCAATTACAAGATTTAGAGAGTTGACCTAAATAGGTTAAAATTAATGTTGTACTTATGTTGATGCGCTGTAAAAATTTCAGCAAAATCCCTTGAACGGTTGATTATTTATAACGTCATCAACTGCCAGTTATTTATTGATCAATTCTTTGAGGCTCTATAACCCAATAACTACAGGAGCTAGCTGGTAGACTTATGGGGGTTAAAATTGATATCGTAATAATGTTGATGCGCTGTGAAATTTTAACAAAATCCCTTGAGCGATTGACGAGTTACAACGTCATCAACATGTCTATCCATTTCTAACAAAACTTTGAGGCTCTATAACCCAATAACTATAGAATCTAGAGAGTAGACTTATATAAGTTAAAATTGATGTCAAACTTATGTTGACACACTGTGAAAATTTAAACAAAATCCCTTGAGCGGTTGATGAGTTATAACGTCATCAACTGAGCTCGTACCGTGTTGTCTTCGATACAACCTCAATTCCAGATGACAAATCGCCCCCCTTTCGCTAAACTGGCACTATCCGAAAGAGCATTGTTAAGAACAAGTCGTGGTTCAGAAAACGAATCAGGTGTGCACGTGTGTTTTAGAGGCGACTACTCGTGCATGATTGCCGCACTAGTCGATGAAATGGTGGAAAAAGCGGAAATTATCGTGGAAGGGGGAATTTTCAAGCCTCATGTGAGTCTACAATTGGCTGGGGTGCAATTTATGATTTTTTTCTTTCTAGGAAATCCGTTGGAAAGATGTTATAACATCCACTCCAAAGAAAAAAGTTCCCCAAAGCATAGTAGATGTGGAAGATGAGTTCGATTTTGATTTGGATCTGGATAGTATGCCCGATTTCCAAGAGTGGTCGATTACGGAAATGTCTCAAAACGATGATTATTTTTAAAAATCGTTCGTGGAATAAACATGTATAGTTCTTGGCTTTAACGAACCATATGATTATATAATGCCAAAATTGATCAAATCTGTCAAAAATTCATAGGAGATCATATAAGTCAGTAATAATTACATAGGCCTCACGATCCTACTTGGGCAGAGGGTCATAGACCTGATGGTTTAAAATTTATAGAAGATCGCAGATTCGACATTCATAATTTGTATAACACCTCAAAATGTATGGATGGGTCATAGATTCAATCTATTTTCCAGCATTTAATCGAAAGGGGCACTTTCACGTTCAATCGCATCCACCATACCATGAAGAATCGTCCCAACCCATCAAGTTACATCACCCATATCATCAAATTTTTTTCGGTCAATTTCAAAACAAATCAACCTAATCGCTTTTCATCGTCCAATCCAAACATATCCGAAACAGAATCCATTTCGCGTTTCGTAATCGCCACACTTTCACTCAATATGCCGTTCATGGGAGAATCTGATTTTTTTTTCTCCCGCTGTTGTATGATGGGCTACCAGGCTAATTTGCTTTATTAGTTTGCCTTCGAGCTGAATCATTCGAATTGGATTACGTGATAAGTGAGAGTCAGGCAAGGTCACTTAGTGTTTTCGGTGTGATTAAGTTTGATTGACGTTGATCCTATGTTAAAGCGATGTCTTTATCTTATTTATGGTCCAAATGATGGTCATTTATCAACTTTAAAGCCTGACATCCATAATTGTGGCATTTGAACCAGTATTGAATTTTTATCATCCAAACTAATCAACGCAGTATGTAGGCTCTATGAATGGCCCATGGGGCCTGTCATCAAACTAGTCCCATGCAACTATGACGTCATATCCATTTATCAACTTTAAGATATTTGAACAACTATCGAACTTTTATCATTCTCACCATATCTCCTTATAAATGGGTAATGGTGCATATGAACTTGAAGCGTGGACCAGTGACCACCCATAGTCGTTTGGACCACCAATATTGAGTTTCTTTTCCCAACTATGTCTTCATCAGCCAGGAAATGGAATGTGCATGGTGCCTATGACCCCTTATCAAGTCTTGATCACTTGGTCAATGGCAAGTTATCAAATAGAATGAAAAATAAGGGGCCCTTGACCCATAGTCGTTTGGCCCATGAGACACTATTGAATTTTTATCATCCAAACTATGTCTTTATTGTATAATGTCCACTTATCAGCCAAGGAAAAGAATGGAGTATAGTATAAATGGGTCATGAAGCCTATGACCCATTTTCAAACTTGTCCCATGAATTGTGACGTCATGTCCATTTATAGAATATGTTGAACATTATAGAACTTGATTCATTCCTTTATTGAAATGAATTTTATAGGTCATGGCGCCGATTGGTGCCTATGAACTTTAAAGCATATTGACTCATAGTCGTTTTTTCCGAACTTTGTCTATCAATTTATGTTCATATCCCTATGACCCATAAAATATTAGTCCCATGACCCACTGTCAACTTTCAATCATCATAACAATGGGTCTAATGAAATATATCTCATATATTCTATAAGTCATATTGTGAAATATGTCATGTGCCTATGACTAAATCATGTCCATTTATCAACTTTAAAACATAGAGCCTGTGACTCATAATCGTTGGCTTATGGTCCACTTTATTGAATTTTAATCATCAGAACCAGAGCTGTATTAAAATGATAATCCCTTTTATTTTTGGGATAAGGGAACGTGGAATCTCTAGATGGATCCAGAGTCTATAACCCAATTCCTTATTTACTTATTATCATCTTTATCAAGTGATGATTATCATCAACATTGTATCATTCACCCTACCATTCTTTGAGTGGCCAATGACCCAACATCTACTTGATATAAAGAGGCCTATGACCCTTGAATGACCATAGGAATCCCATGAACGTTTTTAACAAGTAGTGTGACCTCCACTCAAATTCCTAAGAATCATGACCCAACACCAAGTATATGTTATGGGGTCTTTGACCCTATATCAGATAACGATGATGGGTTAATCATATGGCTATATATCCTATAAGGTCCTGTTTACAATAATTTTAATCATAAAGATGCAGACAAAGCAGTCTGAGGCACAAAAAAATCGGGACTTTGACCCATGCACTAGCAACTCTTCACCACATTATAAAATAATAATATACTATGCTGCCCCATTATCACTGGACTGGAGTCCAGTCATGCAAACGACGGTAAATAAATGATAATGGGTCATGGGCTTAATACATTATGAATGTATAATGTATAGGCTCAATACATTATTAATGTATAATGTAATGAGCTCATGACCCAACATCATTTGTTTACCGTCGTTCTGACATTGGCCCACAGCCTATGAGTCCACCCTGTTAATATGGGCCTATGACCCACTCTTAATCGTCTCTCGCATGACTCTCAATTTATGACGATCACGCCAGCTGAGTTTTCTGAAAAGAGCTTTTGTATGATCCTCTAGATAACACTGTGGGTCTATGACCCATTGACAGTGAATCGTCATGGAGCCGTGAACCTGAAATACCACGTGGGTTTTGAGTAAACTTGACATATTTGTGCATCCGCCACTAGATCAAGGACATTTGTATGCCATTATTTTTTTTAATACCATGCATTTTTCCACATAAAAACAAAAAAGGTAAGCCATGAGCCCCCGTGTCTACAGCCCATCAAATCAAATCCCCTCTGACCTTATCCCATTACTATTAATAAAACCAAAATATTTAAATGTCATTCATATTTCGACAAACCAATGATGGGATCATTAACATTTTCTCAACATTTAGAAAATTCCTAAGTGGGGCATAGGAATTAATATAAAACCCAAACAAAATAGCAATTTTTATTTAAAACGACGCAACCATGGGACAGTTAGAGGTTTTGGTAGGTTTACTGGTAAGGTTCCATGGAAAATTAACCATGAACAATTTCAGGTGTTGGGATTGGTAACCATTAGCCAAGCTAGACCAGATATTGGATATAACTATCGGCAACCACAATATGTACCACAATCATCAAGAGGATTCCAGTCAAATCATCCACAGTTCAATCCAGAGTTGGTTAACTCTCAATTGAGTTTACCTCTGGAACAGCCACAAGCCTCATTCAATCCTGTAGGCCAACAAGCATCATTTAATCTTGGACCTCATGGACAAGCATTTAACTTTGCCCGTCAGCCACAAGCATCGTTCAACTTTGGACCACAACAAACATCATTCAACCCAGCACCTCAATCATTCAACCCATCCTCCCAACCACAATTCAACCCTCAATTCCCAGACTACCCCACCATAACCAAGGACATCTACGTGCACCTAGCTCCAGAAGATCCAGCCCCTGTCCCACGACCACTCCCCCAACCACTGCCTCCTAGAAAGCACTATAGAATCATCTTTATCAAGGCCCCCCAGCCTGCGCCACAAGCGCAAGTTGTTGTTTCCCCTGCCCAGCAGCAGCAGCAGGTGGAGGAGAAGACGTTGGTGTATGTGTTGGTGGAGAAGCAAAAGCAACCGGAAATTATTATTCCTACTCCTGCACCTACTCAACCAAGCAAGCCGGAGGTTTACTTTATCAAGTATAAGAAGAGTGATGGTGGTGGAGGTGGCGGGGATGGAGGAGATGGTTTGCCGGTTGTGGAGGATTTGAAGAGGAACCAGGGGGAGAATAGTGGGGAGAGTTCGAGCTCGTTGTTTTCAGGAGGACGGCCTTTGGGGGGTGCTTTAGCTCCCAAGTATGGCCCTCCGGGTTACCAAAAGAGGAGTAATTGAGTGAATTATTGTTGTCTAGATTTGTAGTAAATATATTGTTTTTTTGGATTTATTTTTTCTTTTTTAATTCAGATACTATGGTGAGACAGTTGGAACAAATTGGTCAGAATGCTGAATAAGGGTTTACACAGCACCTCGTATAAATTTCATCAGATTAATAATACATGGTGTTTTGTGGATAGCTTGTCAATAAAGAGAAGTTTGTTTTCCGAAGTACTGATGACAGCGTGAATTTGGTTTTTGAACCAACAGCGCTACTGAACCAGAAATTTAAAACTTCCATAGGCTGGTGTAGTGTTCAAACAAAAGCAAAACATTACAAAAAAATAGATTTATTATTCACATATTGATCATTTGTCACCGTTTCTTAATCCTAAATAAAAAACTATATACAAAAAATGACACGACAAAGTGACTGGGTCACCAAATCACAGGCACAACACATCTCAACAACTCAATATCCTCCTCAAACTTATTTGTGGTAACCAGGAGGTCCGTACTTGGTCGAAGAACCAGCAGCAGGAGCAGGAATATAACCACCAGATGGCGCATCCAATCCTGCACCCAAATCACCACCAGCATCACCACCATGACCACCGTCCTTTTGGGTCTTGTAGCGGATGAAGTAAACCTCGGGTTTGCTCGGTTGAGTTGGTGCGGGAGTGGGAATCACTATTTCAGGTTGTTCTTCTGGTTTCTTCACCAACACGTACACCAATGTCTTCTCCTCATTCTGGGGTTGAACTGGTATAACTGGAGCGGTTGGGGCTGGAGCACTTGGTGCTTTGATGAAGATGATTTTGTAGTGCTTTTGTGGGGCCGAAACGGGGAGGATTTTGGGGGGTTGACGTTCTTCTGGTTCTTCTGGAGCTACATGGACGTAGACGTGCTTGTGGACGGTTGGGCCAGATGAGTAGCCAGAGTCGTAACCTCCAAAACCTTGGTTAAGGGAGGCTCCTCCAAAATCTCCACCATGTCCACCAATGGCACCACCAAAATCGTGTCCAGCTCCAGAACCACTTCCAAAGGAACCACCCGAACTACCTCCAAAAGAACCATGTCCACCGATGGCACCACCAAAATCGTGTCCAGCACCAGAACCACCTCCAAAGGACCCACCAGCACCTCCAGAACCACCTCCGAAGGAAGGTGAAGGGTAATTGTAGCCTACTGGAGGCTCGGGACGAGCGTAAGCGGCCGCAACCAAAAAGAATACCTAAAATTCGTAATAAATAAAAAGTACTTTCACTGGTTGTTGTAGTTACTTACCAGAAATGGTTTCATAGTGTATGTGTGGGTTGTAATTCGGTCAAAAGCGAGACGATGACTTGGAGGAAGATCTGGTGTTTTATATGTTTAAGGGGTTTGACCCCACCGTCGCTTTTGGGGGGATTTGATGGGTGAATGGGCCGGGGAAGATGGGTGGATAAATTGGTCACGGTTAGTAGATGGTACTTTGCTAGTGTGAATTTTTGGTGGAAAAATTCTAATTGATCAATATCCGGGTCGATATTTTCGAAATTCTTGATTTTTGCAATTAATTGCATCTTAACGATTAACCATTAAATGGTAATTTTGTGAATTTGAATTTTATAGATTTGCCGTGCTAGAAGGTGGAATTTGATTATTGCGGATTTGTGGGTTAGTAGTGCTGCCGATTTTATTGAAATATTGTTGAATTATTCTTGTAGGTATTTTTTTTTAGTTTTGTATGAATTAAAAACCTATTTGAAAATCATCAAAATCAATAATCTCCACGTTCATAATCAGGAGGGTGGGTGAATTTTCAAAACTTATTCGATCCATATTTTGCAAATTATCTAAAAACCAAGTACAGTAATAAAAAATCCACGAATTCTTTTTTCAAGATAATAAAATTTTCTCTAATTGACGTCACATAAAATATTTTGTATCTCCCCAAATAAGGAGGTTATTGAAAGTTCAATTTTGTTAAACGATAATAAAACATTTTGGACGCCATTCTGGCATATTTTCCAAAATAATCGGAAAACCATCATTCCCACAAAAAAAATCCTGGATTCATTTTTCATTAGCATAAAATTCTCTGTAGTTTTTGTAAAATAAAGTATTTTATCTGACGCATGATACTTATAGGTGTCATTATTGATGTCATTTTGTACAAGTAAAGTGTTAAATAACACACTAGTGTTATTTGACCATCCAAAATCCATAACTCACTAGTCACTAGTGAGTTATGGATTATATCTCACGTTTCCGTGGCAAACAAACAAACAACCTATATCACTCACCCGAACTAACCCGACCAAATGATGAAGAACATTCTAAGGGACAAAGACACTAACCCATATTTTACCAAATATTTGCAAAATAATCATTTCCACAGAAAAACTCCCAAATCCTTTTTTCAAGAACATAAAATTCCCTTCAATTTTTGTGAAATAAAATATTGTATAACTCCCGTGATAAAGAAGATATAGAAAGTTGAATTTTGCCAAGCGATAAAGAACATTCTAAGGGACAAAGCACTAACCCATATTTTGCCAAATATTTCCAAAATGATCACTCCCACAGAAAAACTCCCAAATCCTTTTTTCAAGAACATAAAATTTCCTTTAATTTTTGTGGAATAGAATATTGTATAACTTCCATAATAAAGAAGATATGGAAAGTTGAATTTTGCCAAGCCATAAAGAACTTTTAAGAGGACGAAGACAGTAACTCACATTTTTCCAAATATTGGGAAAATTATCATCCCCACAAAAAAATATTTTGAATCCTTTTTTCAAGAGCATAAAATTCCCTATAATCTTTGCAAATTAAAATATTGTGAAACTCCCGTGATAAAGAAGATATGGAAAGTGGAATTTTGCCAAGCGATAAGGAACATTTCAAAGGACAAACACACTAGCTCATTTTGCCAAATATTTGAGAAATCATCACTCCCACAAAAAAACTCCAAAATCTTTTAAAAGATCATGAGGTTTCCCACATTTGTTGCTAAATAAAATATTTTATAAATCCTATGATAAGGAAGTTATAGAAAGTTTAATTTTTCCAAGCGATAAAGAACATTTCAGAAAAAACTCTCACAAGCCTCATTTTTTCAAATATTTCAAAAATCAAATTGCCTCATAACAAAGTAACATGAAGTTGATTTCTCAAGCTTTGCAACTCCAATCTTCAAATTTGGCCCAAATACTCCACCTTGAAAATTTGGAAAATACGGTTACAAATTGCAATTTCAAGATTCATGCCTCGAATATCCGAATTCAATGACGGATCTGTTCCTTTCACAATCTTATGTAAGGCGTTACAAGTAACAAATAAAAGCGCCAACAATGGCACAATTTTGTATTTTCCTCATATTTTTCAGTATATGCTAATGTGCGCGCGTAGAATGATTATTCTATGTTAATCGGAAGTTGCGCAAACATGATGAGATTTGGATTGTTTCTGGTTTATGGACAATTCAAGTTACCATAAATCCGCCCAAATCGGGAATGGAAAACGTATGGCAACCTTGGCAACCCTTATATTCAGACGCGTACGTGCCTTAACATAAGGGCAGTTTAGCAAAAAAATTTAGAAACTGATGGTGGGAGGGATATTTTGTTCCTACTCGAAATCAATAAGCCGCATTTAAAGAGGGACATTATCGCCCACACCAAAGTAAAAGGCAGATAATCTGCGATTTCGATCAATTGTGATCTCTGATTTGACCAGACAGCCTTCCTTTTACTATTCTACTCATCATCAGAGAAAGTCAATTTTTTTCTTTTGGCACCTTTCATTAATTTAGAGAAAAAGTGGTTCATTTGCTGAACTAGAATTTTTTTAATCTCTGCAAAATATGGAAGTTTATTAAACGTTTTCGTGGGAGTTTCTATGAAAATTTATTTGTAGAAAACGAAAAGTGACTCCAACATCTCTGCCATGAAAATATTTACTTTTGTTCAGGGACGTTGCCAAGTGTCCTGAATGTTCTAATTAATTAAACTGCTTATCCTCTTAATCAACATAAATACCTAAACATTTCATTACATTATGTTTAGTTTTTTATCAAAAATGACTTCTTTCTAACAAAAATATTTTAAAAGATGATCAACAGTTCTAGTGAGGTCATATAGGGCGTTTATTTTCAAATTTCTGAGGACATGAAATATTTTCCATTGCAAATTGTGTTATTGAGCCCGATACACTTAAACTTGTATGGTCTTTGGTCGTTACAATTTTTTTATTAATTTATTTCAAGTTATTTTTTGCGCGTCGGTTATTGTCAATGGCACGCCGCTGACGTCACTGGCAAGAACATACCTACCGTTGTGAGTAGATTTAAATTTTATATAAAAAAACTGCTACCCCACTAAGGTTGATTATAATGAAATACTGCCAAATCTATCCATTCTATGTAAAACTGTGTAGGGAACTTAGTTGTAAATAATTTAAATGTCTATATACATTTCAATAGAAGAGTTAAGGCGCCATTTTTACGATAAATTGAAGACATAATTTTTATTTCATTGCCTTCAACAAAATTGTTTTTTCAACACTCATTTGAATCCTGCGAAAAAATTCAACACATGTTTCACTATTTTATTTAATTCAAGTGACGGAGGGGTAACGCAATGTACCAAAATTAGCAATCTTTCTTAATCCCCAAATGGCCCCCAAATTACCCGCCTAATTAAATCAAATAAATCATCATAAATAATTTGGATGCTTAACTTGCACGAAAAAAATACCTTTCACTATTTCATTACCAATGTGATAATCGACTAGTGATGTTGCGAATGGAAAGTGTTTCCACCAAAACATTTTCCTGCATGGTGCAAAAGTGACAATAAAAAAATTGCCTCACTTGTTAAATGGCCATTAGCATGTGGAGCTTGTGCGAAGAAAGTTTTGAGGTTATCAGGGCAGGGGAAGGTTAATGTACCATTTTTCACGGGGGGTTAACTTTCTTATTTGGTTTTTAATCAGTACAAATATTTGTGCAAAACAGAAAATTAATTGCTCGAACTAAAACCAGATGTTGGAGCTGTCAGAGAAATATTAGATGCCATTAAATCATCACTTTCATTATTAATATGTTGATGCTGTAAAATCCAACATGGAATAATTATGGAAATGTTTGATGTGTGGGTGAAAATGTGGAAAATGTGTGTTAACATTCTCTTTTAGCCATATTCTTTATTATGACAGTTATTGAATATTTTATTTGACTAGAATTTTATTGTTTTTGAAGAAGGACTTGAGATTTTTTTTGTGGGGGTTCTATATTCTCCTTATTACGGGAGTTTTACAATATTTTATTTCACAAAAATTATAAGGTATTTGATGGTCTTCAAAAAAGGATTTGGGAGCTTTTTTGTGGGAGTGATAATTTTGCAAATATGTTTTGGCAAGATATCGGTTACTGTCTTTGTCCTTTAAAATGTTCGTTATCGCTAAGCAAAATTCAATTTTTCATATCTTTTCTATCACGGGAGTTATACAATATTTTAATTTGCAAAAATTATTAAGAATTTTATAGTCTTGAAAAAGGTTTTGGAAGTTTTTTGGTAAGGGTGATGATTCATGATCTATAGCTTTTATAATAAAATTAAAGCATCACTTGCTCCAACCTGTAAAACCAGAGACAATTTCAACAGTTTTTGTTGCCAAAGCAGCACAAAAAACATAAATTTCTCTTTCATGAGCTTTTTCCTCAATTCACCAAAAGAAACGAAGTCCGGCAACGACGCATTGACAGTCGACAGTGTAACAAGATCGGTGCGGCGTTGTCACTGTGACAAAGTTTAAAGGAAATTCGACAGAGTAGAGTGAAACTGGGAAAAGTCATAGAGAAATAATTTACTTTATTTCTTGTGGGGTGTGAATGATAGTTTCTTAAGCAAAATTCAGCTTTCCTTATTACGATACGAGTGTTCATAAATATTTTATTTGACATAAACTATAGGAAGGAAAGTCATACTAAGATCTTTAACTTTCATAATTATTGGCATTTTCACCGTTTAGAACTAATAATTGTTGTAGACAAACTATTTAAATAAAAAGTCGGAAGGATGACAAAGCCGCAATGCCATCGGTAGACAACTAATTACAGGGCGTAAAACAGATCAATTTTTCCCATCCTCGACCCGTGTTGCCACTTTCACCGACTATTACGTTGATCCCTCTGTTATAACCGAGGAAGTGAATTTGTGAATAGTAAACTGAAATTTAAAATTCATAGTAGAAACAAAGGAATTTTCAATAAATTTCACAATAAATGTGCCCAAAACTCATAAATGTTTATTACAAAATAGAGATTAGCCAATCGATTAGCATTTTTCCGATAAATTAATAATCTCGATCTTTGCTTGGCCAATCTAACATCTAACAAATTATTCTCCTTAACCCACTTGCAATTTATTCACTCGTAATTTTTTTTTTGTTCATAAATGTTCTAGTTTAAATTTGGTTGCGCCAAAGCGAGGATGAATCTCGGTTTTGTCCGACTCAAGGCGATTCTTTGTTGGTCAACATTTGAAAGGTAAATAAGGAAAATGGTTTTGGAGACGAGAGAATCATTGGTAATAATTTCAAGTTGCATAATGTTTTGCAATTGATAATCTACGTTAATAAATTGATTCGTATTCGATTCGGTTGCTTTGTGTGGAATTTCAAGGGGGGCTATCGATTATTCTCTTTTGTTAGACTAATTTATTTGAGAAAGGAAAGTCACGTTTTAGGGCTGCTATGATCGTCTATGTAGACTGGTTAAAATTTTTGAGCACGACGTACGACAACTGATAGTTCTATTGTAAAACAGACACCAAAATCGAAATATGCACCACCAAAAATCTCGAAAATGAGGCGACACACCCACTTGTAGTTTATGATCAGCTCTCCTGTCGTGAAGGAGGATGAAGGAGGAAGAATGAGGAGGATATGAGCTTGTAAAGAAGCATTACAAGTGGCATTTCGTTTTCGAGGTTTTTTGGGTCAAGAAATTCGAATGTGATGTTAACTTAGTGGTTGCTTTCATGGAAACGGACAGGCGACTTTTATCTTCGTAACTGAAATTGTCACGGAAAAACTTCCATCAGATTCGCATTCCTCGTAACCCGAAAATCTGGAAAACGAATTGCCACTCATACTTGTGTCTTTTGAACTTGCATATACTCTCCTGGAGGAAGAGGAAATGTGGTAGTCGAAACTCAGTAGGAGTGACGTATCGTTTTCGAGGTTTTTTGAGTCACGGAATATGAATTTGATGTTATTTTTTTTGTAGCTGCAATGGGAAGAAATTTATGGCTTCAAAGTGAGTTTTTTGCACGGTCCTTGTATTCGTTTTCACATAGGTATCTTATAGAAAATGACCTCTTTAACGTGGTACTACTGCAACCTGCAACACTCCAGTTCCAAGTGGTTCTCCTGGTATATCAAGTAGAAATCGATCAACCACCCTATAACAAGATGAGATCATTGATTATTGATGTTGATGGAACTCTGACTGATATCACTGATGATAACAAAGATACTGTCAATCAAGATGATGATGATGCTGAAGAATATTCTTCCCTTTCATGTGACGCTCCAATAGTTCTTCTAATATATCAAGGGGTGTGATGCTTGCTGCCAACAATATGAGATAATTGATTCATGAGACCAAGGTGTTGAAGTGATAAAGATATTGAAAAAAGTCAAGATAATGAAGATTCTGATATTATTAATTTGTTACTGTTAACTAACTTGATGACGACAATGATACTGATAATGTTGATGACGCTCAAGGTGATGATGATACTGAAGTACTTCAACTATTTCACGTGTGATTCCACTGCGACACTCCAATTCTAAATGTATAATTTGAGATCATTGATTGATGATATAAATGATGAAACTGCTACTGGTGTAACTGATGATAACAAAGTTACTGATAATGTTGATGACGCTCATAGTAATAATGATACTGAAAATACTCAAGTTACTGATGATGTTGATGACGTTAAAGGTAAGAACGATGCTGAAAACCTCATTTTTCACGTGGTACTACTGCAACACACCAATTCTATGTTGTTCTCCTGCTATATCAAAGAGAGTTGATATCACAGGAGACAAGATGAGAGCATTGAATGATGATAACAATGATACTGACAATATGGATCACACTCAAGGTGCGGATGGTACTGAAAATTCTAAACATATGGATCTTGTGGTCCTCCTGCTTTATCAACAAGATGTGATCATTAATTGATAGTTACTCGTATACTCGTATCACTGATGATAACCAAGTTACTGGTGATGACGCTCAAAGTAATAATGATACTGAAGATCGTGATGCTGATGATGGTGAATATAACATGGACGTCGATGGAAGTGATACTCGCATAAATAATGAAAACAATGATACTAATAATTTTGATGACGCTCAAGGTGATGATGATACTGAAGAAATGCCTCTTCTTTTACACCCAAATTCCAAGTTGTTCTCTTGCTATATCAAGAAGGGATAGAGTTCCCACCAATAAATACGACTTCTAACTTGGCAACTGGAGGTTGTGATGAAAAAGTAACATCATATTCCAAATCCTCCCCCTCCGAAAACTCCCATACCTGAGACTATCGAACAAGCGTTTATTCCCGGAGGAGTAGGAAAAGGAGAAAATGAGGTTTGCCTGGATACCGTAGGAATGACATATCGAGGTTTTTGAGGTCCAGGAATTCGAATGTGATGTTATTTTCTACGAAGTTGCTATGGTAAGAAAAATACGACCTTTATCTTGGAAACTAAAGGTTGTGATGAAAAAGTAACATAATATTCGAAATCCTCATCCCTGAAAACATCGAAAACGAGGTGCCACCCATACATATGGTTTTTGAACGTGCTTGCACTCCCGGAGGAGGAAATGAGGTTGCTGAAACCTACTACGAGTGACGTATCGTTTTAGAGGTTTTTGTGGTCCAGGAATTCAAATGTGATGTTATTTTCTACGAAGTTGCCATGGTAAGAAAAAAACGACTTTTATCTTGGAAACTGAAGATTCTGACGAAAAAGTAACATTAAATTCGAAATCCTCATCCCTGAAAACATCTAAAACGAGGTGCCACGCATACTAGTGGTTTTTAAGCAATCCCGGAGGAGGACAAAAAGAAGGAACTGAATTTGATGAAACCCAGTACGAGTGACGTATCGTTTTTGGAGTTTTTTGAGTCGAGAAACACGATTTTGATGTTATTTCACTCGTAATTTTCATGGTAACTTTCTACGACTAATATCTTCGCAACTGAGGATGCTTTGAAGAAAATTACATCAAATTTGAACTTCTCTGCTGCTTTTAATCGTGGAGGAACAGGAAAGAGAAGGAAGCTGGGATCCTTAAATAACCGACGTATCGTTTTTTAGGATTTTTAGATGAAGGAATTCGAATCTGACGTTATTTCCGTCACAAAAAGATAAAATAAAACAATGAATAAAGTCAAAACGTGCAACAAATATTTAAAAAAAAAACATTCCATTCACATCAAATAAAACGATACCTATCGTGTTTTCCTCCCCTGTTTACCCTTATTGACCTTTATAAAAGCTTGATATTTTTGACGTGTTATTTTGATGGAAAAACGTGGATATGAATTTTTAAGGATAGTTTCATGATTGACCTTTAAGGGCTATATTTGATTGATGTTGAAGGGTGGGTTTTTTGATGATAAAATATTGATGAGATGTTATTATGAGTTTCAGTCAGTTTTGTAGTTTAACGTTTTTATACATCAAGTTCACTGTATTCAACGTGCCAATTCGTCGAGAGTCCGTCCTACAACTTGTGATAAAACTGGACCAAAATGTGAGCCGAAAAAGGGACACAGGACAGAACAACGGCGCTTCAGGAAAAAAAATTTGAGGGGGGGTAATATCATGTGAGATGTTCTGAAATGTGCCACAGATGGAATTTTTTTGCATGTGCATTCGCCATTTTATCAATCCTCGTAATTTTCGGAAACCAAAAACCTAAAAATAAATAGATTGAGACTCTTAGCTTCAGCTTTAACAGCATTTTGTTTGTGATGTGGCTGTTCTGTTTTTCGTCCCAAAGAAAAAGGAATAATATACATTTTTTTCTGTGTATATAACCTGCTCTGGGGGGGGCAATTATCAGGTAATTATCGCAGGTAGGACAGAAATCATAAGGGTGATCCATATATGGGCCATCGGACAGCTATCGTGTTAAAAAATAAATAAATGAAAACATTGTTGAATATAGAATGGCGGATTTTCTACGCATTCACCATCAAAGATATCTTAGCTGATGCGCATTCATCATAAAATCTAAAGCTTCTAATTTTGACTGTAGGTGTCGCACATCTCCGATTTTTTTTTTAATATTACGTTTGCCAGATAAGAATAAAACAGAACCAAAATTCGACTTCGATGAAATTTGTAACACTTTATTGAATTTTCAAAAATCTTTTGTCAACATTACCGCACCTACACAAACGGTACCCTCAGGTCATTTTTTCCATAAACGGAAACAACCCCTTTCAGGTAGGTACTTATAATATAGAATTTTTTGCAAGAAAACCCTTTGTCCACTTTCTGACCTGCTGAAATGCAAAAAATATCAATTTCGAAATGCCCTCTCAAGGGCTCTTTTTTCAAAGGGTTGTTTTTGGTTCCCACACCGGGTTTCTGGGAAAGGGGATTTAAATAAATATAGATTTTTGCATTTATTGGGTATGGATTGCGTTGGGTTAGGTTTCTTTCATGGTCGAGTTTGGAAAAAAATATCACAATTGTTGTCCTTTTGAACCAACAAAATTATTGATAATT
This sequence comes from Orchestes rusci, assembly GCA_958502075.1. Classification (NCBI taxonomy): domain Eukaryota; kingdom Metazoa; phylum Arthropoda; class Insecta; order Coleoptera; family Curculionidae; genus Orchestes; species Orchestes rusci. The sequence continues at coordinate 20,310,822 of OY293310.1, read as the reverse complement.
CCATAATAAATTATCAATGAAAAAACAAAATGCAAATTTTACCCTTTTTAAGGAAAATCACACAGTTTAGAATAGCGTAGGTCAAGATAAGAAATAGTTTCGATTTTTTTAAAACAGGTTTCAAGGCGACGAACCACGTCAGTCGAGGTTGATTTAAATTTATCAAAAATGTAATAATAAGCCAGATTGTGGAATTAATTTGTTTTTTAAATCCATATAAATTTTAATTTTATTGATCAAATTGAATTATTTATTAGATTAGATGGGTTGTTGTTGTGATCATGTAAAAAATAGTTTCCAGGTCAGGATATTTGGGTTTTTTTAATGATATAATTAATTAAAAATTCAAGCCACGTTTTATAACTAATGATAAGGTTCAATTTTTTGGATTGAATTTATCAATTTTTTTTGTTTACCCAGTATATTGACATCCGCCTCGATAGGACTGGCCGTATCTTTTGCTATTTGCCCTAAATGTATTTGGAAGAAAAAATAATTTTGTTATTTTTAGATAACCTGTTTGCTTTGTGCCGTTTATTATTTGTGTGCTTTAATTTTGGTGAGAAACGCCAGTTTTCTTATCGCTGGAGAAAAACGATTGTTTATCTGGGATTGGGATGCCGATAGCGGTTTATGGGGTCGAAATGTTGAAGGTTTTTTAGCTTAAATTTCATTTATTAACTTCAACTTGAGGTACCCAAACTTATTTTAATAATTATGTATCGAAATTTAAAAAAAAAGTTTCCGAAGTAGCCAACAGCGAAAAGTATTTCAAATTGTCATTACCTAGGGTTTTAGTAACTCAAAAAACAGTTAATTCACATAATAATAAACAAATAATTCTTACTTCCATACTCATCTTCATCTCGCTAAATTTCTCACTTGGTTACTGACATATTCATCTCTTGATAACTAACTTACTTTTTCACTTATTGGCCTATTAATTAACCTATACCTACACAATGTCCTATTTATTATACTTGATTACTTCACCACACTCACTTAATCACCTTACCTGCTTACTTGAATTAAATCATTACTTTCACCCTCCCTTAGTTATTTACGAACTTACTCAGTTGATTACTTAAATGCTCAAAAACTCACCTCTACTTAGTCACCCACTTGATAAAGTAATCATTTTTGGAAATTAACTTGATAAATTTAAATACACATCGCTTCAAAGTTGCCCAAAATCCAAAATATAGGACTTACCAAAAAGTAAAATGATCACATACCTACTTTCATTAAATCGGAATTAACAGTACTTAAAGAATACTTCGACTTTGATCACATTCACTCAAATCTATTTAAAATTACGAACTAGGTACCAAAATAGAGCACCGTAGGTAAGCATTATTGAAAAGTATCCCAAATTTCAATAATTTTTAGTGTTAATAAATTTGAATATAACTTAAATCTAGTTCCAGTAATCAAAACTTTCATGCAGCTTTTCATTTAAACTCAATTTAAATTACTTCTGAAACATGTTTATTCAAGGGCCTGTTTATCAATTGAGTTAATCCCTGGGTTAACGCAATAACCTTCGAATAGCCTCCAAATGTTTGACATTATTTGTCCATTTGGCAGGGGCTAAGTTGACCCAGGGTCAGCTAGCTAACCCATGGGTTAACTCTCAATTATTGATAAACAGCCTCTCAGTTTCAAAAAGTTTTTCCTTATGAAAAAATGTTTAAACAAACGAAGTAAGTAAGTACAGAATAATACCCATACTCAAGTTTTTTCAGAAAGTAAATCAAATCTCAATTAATTCGATTCCAATCAACATAAAATATTGAATTTCACAAGTTTCATTTTACATCACTTCATTTTGTGGATTTAAGTAAGTATGTTCCTGAAGCAATCAAACCAGACGCCAGATAACTACAGTAAGCATTTTTTGAGAGTGACTTAAATTTAAATTAATTATTACTCAAAACAGTGCATACACAACTTAAAGCTATTTAAAGTACATTAATAAAACTTCGACTTCTAATACTTCCGCTCTCATTACTATTCCACTTTAACTTAATTAAAATTACTCGAATAACGGGTGAAATTAGTATTTTTATAAATTGAAAAATTGTATTTTATTTCTAAGTGTAGTGATACTTATACTATGCGATTAATCGTAAAAAAAGCGATTTTCCGCTTTTTATGTCTATAAGTTTACATGGAATTACTTGGCGGAAAATCGCTTTTTTTGCGATAAATCGCCTAGTATGTCACTGCACTAAGACGATAAATTAAAGTAATCACAACCAGGCGCTGGTGTAGTGCGGTAAACATTTATTGAAAATAACTCAAATTTCAACTACTTCGAATTTAAGCAGATTGAAGTAACTTGAAATATATAGTTTACATCCTGGGGGTTAATTCTTGACCCTTCGTAAATTTGAAACGCGTACGCACCAATACGATCACCATGTTATTTCAAATGCTGATCGCACAACTGCGTATACGTTTTGAATTGCGAATGCTCAAGAATTGGCCCCTGGAGTTTGAAGTGATCAAGACCAAAACTTCCAGGTGACTTTTAATACATTCGCTTTTATTACATCCACTTAAACTTGATAAAAATTAGATAACCAACTAGTAAAACTAGTTTTTCCATTACTGGAGAAATTATTAAATGTTTTTTTTTTATTAAAAGATGGATCAAAATCATCAAGACCAGGCTTCGGTGTAGTGGAGTAAGCATTTTTTGAAATTAACTCAAATTTAGATCACACCGTATTAGAGTAGCTAGCTTGAAGTACCTAACTTAAAATAGTTCACAACTTGAAATACCTATTACTTAATCACTTCCAGGTAACTTTTGATCATTCCGTTTTTACTACTGCCACTGTTTTTTTGTTAGATGATGAATTAAAATGATCAAAATCAAAAATAACCCGAACTAACCTCAAAGTAATCGAAACAAACTCCAAACTAACCAAAATCTGCCCCTAACTAACCAAAACCAAGTCAAACTAACCTAAAACTAATGAAAACTAGTCGAATCAAATCCGGAATCATGGAATAAAAAATAAACTCAAACTAACCCAAACTAAACAACAACGGAACTGACCCCAAACTAACCGAATCTAACCCAAACTGACCAAAATAAACCCAAAACCAACCTCGAAACAATAAAAATTACTCCAAACTAACCGAAACTAACCCAAACGAACCAAAACTAACCCGAACCTACTAACTAACCGAATCTAACCCAAACTAGCCAAAACTAACCCACAACTAAACAGAACTGACCCAAACCAACCAAAACTAAACAAACCAAAATCAACTCGAACTTACCAAAACTAACCCCAAACCGAATCTAACCCGAATCAATCGAAATCAACTCACCAACCAAAATTTATCCCAAGCCAACCCAAACTAACCCAAACGAACCAAAACTAATTGAAACTAACCCAAACTTACGAATTAGGAAATTATAAGTTTTTTTTTTGTTAGATGATGAATTAAAATAATCAAAACCAGGTGGCGAGGGGGCGCTGGGGTAGTAAAGTAAGTAGGGGTGGCGCTGAGGTAGTAAAGTGAGTAAGTTACTTTCAATGTGAATAACTTGAAGTAACTGAGCTCGTATTTTGAAGTAGGCAATCAATTCTTGTCTGACTTTCAATTCTTCCGTTGAAATTTCATTTTACATTACTTGATTTACCATTTTTATCACTCTCGCTATTTAAAGTAAGTCAGAGTAAGTACAGTAAGGATTGTTTGTAAGTAACTCAAGTTTCAAGCTCTTTGATTGTATTCAGGTTACTTTAAACTTTAAGATGTTCAGATTACTTTAATAGTACTTATGGAAATTAATTTGAGGGATTTACAATTAATGGGACTTAGGTACCTACTGGTAATGGATTTGTTGATGTTGATATTGGTCCTGGAATAAAGTAAGCAAAATTACTTCTAATTTCATAGAAGAGATTTAAATTACTAGGTTTTTGAAAGTATGTGAAGATATCGAGATAATTTCAAGATTCTCAAATTACTTTAAATGTCTACTTTTGGAAAAGAGTTTTAGTTATTTAAAACATCTGGAGATTAATGGAAGTGGATTTTCTAATAAAGGTATTGAAATGAAGTAAGCGAAGTTACTTGAAATTTGAGGTCACTTTTAGTAAAAATTTAAAGTTCTTGGAACTTTATGAAGTAAGCAAAACGGATTGCAAGTATTCCATTTTCCTCATTGAGCTTTAAGTCTTTTATCGTAGTAATTTTGAGATGCTCAAAACAGTTTCATGGTACCTACTTATGAAAATTAATTTGAGTGATTCACAGTAGATGGAACTCACTGTAAGTCATGTACTATACAGGTTGTAGAATAAAGTAGGAAAAATTACTAAAAATTTAAGTAACCTATAGAAGAAATATAAATCACTTGAAACTTTATGAAGTAATCTTACTTTCAATAGATTTGTGGAGATATTTTTGAATAAGGAGTTCTACGTTACTTTGAAGCTATGGTGAACAATGTCCCTTCAAAACGGAAAAAAAATGAAAATTAAAAAAAATTTAGGTCTACCGAGTGTTTTTTATTTGATCAAATGGCCTGAATGAACTTACTATACACACGGACATAGTAAACCAAACCGGCTAAAAATAACCAAAAACTATTTCTAGCTAAACGCATATTGTGCAACGTTTACGGTTTTTTTTTACGTCGGCTCATAAAACATGCATTTTGAAAATGGGTTAATTGTGGCAGAGGCGGTAAACAAATCGGCCTTTTTGGTAAACAGATGCGCGCTCGTGCTGGATGATTTTATTGTACCTGAAATGGATTCAATTTAATTCGGATGATTTTGCCACCCTCTCGACGCATCTGTTCGACCCTTTAATTTATGAGATCCACCCCCGCGTGACTCAGACAGGGGAGGAGGAGGATAGTGGCGAAAATACGCGTTTGTTTTTCAGGGGTTGAAACAGGCGATTGGTTGGATGACAACCTGGTTGAGGTGGGTTTCAAGGTCGTTAGGATGTTGATTCAAGGTCGCACATTTATTTTTCAATTAGATAAACAAGAGTTGAATTACGATTACTTGAAATTATATTATTATATTTTTTACTTGAAGCAAGATTAGTTCATATAAAAGCTAAATCCGTTCAAGTACGGAGTAATAAATTTTCGCAAATTGAGTTGCATATGCACTTTTTATAACTATATATCAACTATGATGATTTCAAGATTTGACTTTTTATGGGAAATTTTTCCTTTGCTATCTCACATCTTTACTTAAAAGTTTTTGTTTTTTTTTCTCAAGAATTCCGGACAAAAGAGTTTTAGTTAGGTCACGTAAATCAATGTTATCAGGGAACAAAAAAAAAAACAAACGTATTCTGGATTCTTTATAATATTGTCATTAGTAGTAAGCACAGCTGCAACTAGATTTTGGCGCCCAACGTGGGGCAATATCAACATCTTTCACTGGATTGCGAATTTCTGAAGATGACAAACTTCCTGGATATTAAGTTATTGTCTCTAACAAAAAAAGGTTTTATGGCGCCTAACGTGGGAAAATTGTCACAATGGACCTGAAGATTTTTTTTCAGAGGAGTTGATGTCCTCTTGATGTATTTCAACACAAAAAAAATGTTTGGCGCTCAACGTGGGGCAATTTTGACATATTTCACTGGAATGTTGTTTTTTGAAAACTTCAGACTACCTGCTGGAAATCTAGTCGACACTGAACTTTTCAAAGTTTTGGATTCTATTCTTTTTGGTCTGGCGCCCAACGTGGGGAAAATTCTGAAAACTTCATTCCTCCTGGAAATTTGAACAACTCTCAAATTTTTTGAATTCAGATTTTTTTTCATGGCTTCCTATGATTTTTTTTTGGTACCCAACGCGGGGCAATTTTGACATTTTCAACTGGAATGTCAAACATCCTAAAAATTTAGTCGACACCGAACTTTTCAAAATTTTGGTTTCTAAACTTTTTTTTTGGAGCTTGACCTTTTCGTAACTCATTTTTGGCGCCAGACGTGGGGCAGTATTGACACTTTGAACGGAATTCCTCAAATCTTGAGGCAAATCAATCGGCAACAAATCAATGAAAATTAAAACTAACCGAAACTATATAACCTCTAACTGACCAAAACTAAACGATTCTAGTTTAGCCCGACCATTCTCATGTCAAGGAATTGCACTATGATTTTATTTTTGTCGTATGTTCAATAATAAAAACGTCAGGCCCTCTAAGGAACTAGAGGTGCTACATGCTACATCAAAAATAATGTTAACTTCGAGGTCGCACGTACTTATGGATGCAAACCTCCCCCTCCTCCTGGAAAAGATAGAAAGAGAAGGAGGTCAGGTTGTTACAACAGATAACAAGCGACATATCGTTTTTGCGTTTTTTTACGTGGAGGGATTCTATTATATGATATTATTTTTCGTCATAAGTTTAATATTAAAAATGTTAGTTTCAATATCAGGAGAACTAGGCATCCTACATAAAAAAAACGTTTAATTCGTGTTCCCCATACCCAAAAACCCTGAAAATGAGGTGTGACTCGTACTCGTGAATGCGAACCTTCTCCTCCTCCTGGAAGAGGTAGAAAGAAGAGGAGAGCAGGTTACTCAAACATATGACAAGCGACATATCGTTCTTGTGTTTTTGGATCATGGAATTCGGTTATGTTATATGATGATATTTTTGACGTGAGTTCACTAATTAACCAAACTAACGAAAACCAACCCAAACGAACTAGACCTAACCGAAACCAACCCTAGACTAACCCAAAACTAACCAAAATTAAACCAACCAAAATTAACGAAACTAATTCCCAAACTAACCAGAACTAACCTAAACTGACCAAACCTAACCCCAAACAAACCGAAACTCACCTCAATCTAACCCAAACCAACCAGAACTAAACTTACCAAGATCAACTAGAACTTACGGAAACTAATTCCAAACCCACCAAAACTAACACAGAGTGACCAAAAATAACCCAAAAATAAGCGGAAGCCACTCCACACTAACCCCAAACTAACCCAAATTAAAACTAGCTCAAACAAATCAAAACTAACCCGAATTAAGCCCAAACTAATCAAAACCAACTCCAAACTAATCAAAACTAACCAAAACCAACCAAAACCAACCCAAACCAACCAGAACAAAACTAACCAGAACCAACCAAAACCAACCCAAACCAACCAGAACAAAACAAACCGGGATTAACTAGAACTTACTAAGACCCAGGCCAAAACCAAACACAAACTAACACAAATAAGCAACCTGAAACTGATCAAAACTCACCGATCTAAGACGAGCCGACCTAAATCAACCCGAATCAACTTGAACTAAACAAAACCGAAATAACCAACCAAAAATAACCACAAACCAAACCTAATCAAAACTGATTGAAACTGATTCAAAGTCACTAATCAAAACTAACCCAAACTTAGCGAAACCAACTCCAAACTAACTCAGACTGACCCCAAACTAACCCTAATGAAACATTATCAACCGGAACTAACCCGAAACAGACCATGCAGAGCTTTTGAAACCAGGCAATCCAGAACTAACCTCAAACTAACCCGAACCAACAGAAATCAACTTAAACCAAGTCAAACTAACTAATGGTATATGACCGCCGCATTTTGTTCACCCCATTCTTCTTGACATGACTATTATATTGTTTCACTCGCCTTTTTTCTAGACTGTTGCCTAAGGGCATTTTCCATTTAAATTTGGCAAAGTTTTGAACCAAACTGACCAAAACTGACCCTGACCAACCAAAACTAATTGAAACTAAACCGAATCTAACCCGAACTGACCGAAATTAACCAGAATCAACTCAAACTAAACAAAACCAAAATTAACCAAGATCATTTGCAAACCAGCTCAAAATAATCGAAGCTTATCGAACATTACCCAGAACTAACCAAAAATAACCGAAATGGTCCCCAAACTAAGGAAAACAAAACTAACCCAATACTGATCAAAACTAACCCGAACAGTTCAAAACTAATTGAAACTCCAAAATCGACCAAAATCAACCGAATCTTACTTCATACTAACTCCTCACTCAAACTTACCAAAACTATACACAAACCAATCAAAACTCACTCCAAACTGATCCGGACGGAAAAAAATAATAACCAATAAAAGAAAATAAGATAAATGGCCAAGAATTGAAAAAAAAATGATAAAAAAATCTAAAATTTGTCTTGACCTTGACAAATTAAGCCAGCGCATATTTTACGAGCCCTTAACTGGAAAAAGGGGCCGAAAAAAGCGCTTCCTGAATGAAAAATGTGCACACTTGTTTTTCGAAAGATTAACTTTTTCCAAAAGTCGGAGACTGATTTATGTCCTTTTTTTAGACACGGGTTTCTGGTTTTTCGGAATGCAAATTGGAAATACACATGTGGCATAACGTATGGATTTGAAAAACGTGAAAAGAGAATTAATACATACATTATGTTGAATAATCTAGAATTCAAACATCCTTATTCTCCGCCACTGAGTCTCGTGTCATTTTCGCACCCCCTTCTCTCCAGGGGGAGTGCGGGGGATGCTAGTTGGGGATTCTATCAGCGTTCAGACAACGACACTGGCCATAGGGGTGGAACAGGCGGCCATTTTAGATTTTATTACCGTTCGATACTAAAACATATATCGACGACTGTCACTATACTATATATACGAAAAAAGAAGGGTGGCTTATGGACGCCCTTTGCGTCCCCCCAACCTCGCTTCACCGACTTTTATTGGCTTTTAATGTTTTTTGGCTGAGAGGGTGGTTTACGTTGTGTGGAGAAGTTCACTCGAGTTGGGGATGAAAAAATGATTGTTTTGTGTTCATTTATCGATATGGATAAAAAAAAATATATTGATTTAGGGTTTATAGATGCCTTTGTATCCAATATAATTGGTTTTTTGACTAGCAGTGTGTCAATGTCCCATATTCAATGGAAAAGGAACACAAGTATGAAAAACATAAAAATTAAAAATAATATAAATCATAGTCGAAACCAAAAATTAATGATTCAAGAAATTTGAAGAGAATCATTAGTTTTAAAATTTGATAGATCCGACTAAAAATAACTAATTAAAATGATAGCTTCATATCTAAATAAACATTTAAATTTCGAAATGATAATCCCATCAATTAATTCAATAAAAAATCCGCCCATTTCAAAACAACCAAAAATGCGGTCCCTGCCACCGGCACGCACAATAATTACGCATTCGAAAAAATCAAATATTCATACATTCCAGCAGCCTTGCTTCATCATCGATTTTCCAAAATAATCCCAATAGCCTGTTTATTAGCTTTCCTTTTCGATTTGGTAATATATTTTTTAAATATTTATTTATGTTTTTTATTAGCGCGTTGCGTAAACGCGCGTGTTGAATGCGTGCATGCGGATGCGGGTTGCGACATTTCGGATCTCATCTCGGTGTTTTTTTTATGTAACGCTCGTTTTACGAGAATCGATATATGGGTCAATGGATAAATATTTTTGTTTTTCGGCTGCGCCGAAGGTTTTTTGGAAAATTTTCACATTTTTGTTGATCAATAGGTTTTGATTATCGAATTAGTCATCCATCATTAGCACTCGCATTAAAAAAACTCCAAAAAACCATTTCCAAGAAACGATCATGACACGCAATTGATCACCGGATGAATGGGCGAAAAATCGAAAATTGACGAAAAAAGGACCGCTGGTCAAAAAAACGTGCACAATATGACCCATAAACGGTCATAATGACGGTAGTCCCATAAATTTTGACTCGCTTTTTCACTCAAAAACTGAATGGCATAAAAAGATGTTTGCAGAATGTTGCGCAAAATGTGGGTCAAAAACGAAAGTTGATTCTGGGAAGGACTGGAAGACAAAAGTCAGTTTTTTATGACTATCTGAATGGTATTTAACGAAATGATTGTCGCTCGCTCGTCAGTTTTTGTCAGTTTTGAGTAGTGTTCATACTTAAATATGTTCGTGCGTTACATCACCCTAAGATAAACATCAACACCAATCAACATCAACATTCACATTGACACGAACATTGAAACTATAAATATAAACATGGAAATTGAAGTTAACATGAAAATTAGCATCGTCCAATCGGCATTTCCTTCAACATCAAGATTGACATCGACTTGGATCATTGAAACTGATATCATCGTATCAATATTAACATCGAAAAATATGTTGATATGAAAATCAACTTCAAGATCGACATAGAAATCGAGACTAATATCATCTTATCAACTTAAAAATCGAAATTAAAATTTACATAAAACTTAGCATCAACTTCAACATCGACATCCGCATTTAATTTTACATCAACATTTACATCGACATAAACACTACAACTGATATCATCATTATAAACATTGACATCGTCATAAATATTTAAATTGAATTCAACATAAACATCGAATTGAAAGTTGACATGAAAATCAGCATCAACTTTAACATAGGCATTCACTTCTACATCAATATCAACATTGACATCGACATGAACAATGAAATTTATATCATCGTATCAACATGAACATCGAAGTTAAATCTCGACATTTATTTTTACGTCAACATTGACATCAACACGTACATTGAAACTGACAAAATCATATCAACTTAGACATCGAAATGTAATGATTTGAAAACTAACTTCTAAATCAATATCAACATCAACATTGACTGATATCGTATCTACATAAATATCAAAATTCAAGTTAAGTATAAGGTTGGTAATCGGCATTTACTTTTTAATCAACTCCAACATTGACATTAACATAAATTTTTAACATCAACATCGAAATTGAAGTTAACATAAAAATCAGCATCAACTTCAACATGGCCATTCACTTCTACATCAATATCAACATTGACATCAACATGAACATTGAAATTAAGATCATCGTATCAACATAAACGTCGATGAAGTTAACAGGAACATAGGCACTATATGATGTGTTACTCAATACTGATTGGTCTCCAGTGCTCGTCAACGATGACTCAAATGTCAATCGTTTAACGATTTGTTGAGTGTGAATGTCTTCAAATTCCACTCAAGAAAAAACGCAGAAGAGATTTTCCTCCATGGTTCAGCAAGGAAACAATCAAAAATATCTACAAAAAAAAATTAATAAAAAATATAAAATCCATAAATCACCAATTCTTCACAATTAGTTTGTACAAATTCGTCGTATTCTCAAAGCTCAATCAGAGAGGGTTCTGGATACCGCAAGGTTCTGGTCATTCATTCACTCAAAGATCTCACATTCGTCACTACCAAACTCTATCAGTGATTCCAATGATATACGTGTCAGGATCCCCAGAGCATAGGTTGTGCATTCGCTAAGTACTTCAGCAGCGTATATAAGCAATCTACACACGACATAACTCAGGATTTCCAACCCGTCATTACATCAAGCTCAATCAGTACTCCAAAAATCAACCATAACGATATCATACATGCTAGCAAGCAACTCAAAAACAAGATTACCTATCTCAGGACCTCATGGAATTCCCAGTTCTCTTGTCAAATATTGTATATCTGTATTGGCTGAACCCCTACTTCACATCTACCAAACAATTTTGAGAACTGGAACCTTCCCGGATGTCTGGAAGACCGCAAAGGTTATCCCAATTTTAAAAAAGGGTGATCGTGGTAAAGTTGAAAACTATAGAGCTATCACCATTCTCTGCAACTTCTCCAAAATCTTTGAGATGCATCTATTTACACACATTTTCGTCTACATTAATAGACTTCTTTCTTTTCAACAACAAGGATTTTTCGAAAAGATCACGAATTTAGCGTGTTTCTCGCAATCCACCTGTGATGTCTTGAACAATAGAGGCCAAGTGAGGCCAAGTAAGCAGCAGAACGACTTTTGCTTCTCGGATGAACTAAGCTGTTCTGCAGTCCTATTTACTGGAAAGGAAACAGTTTGTCGAGATCGATGGCTACCGTTCACCTACATTCATCCCCACGTCTGGAGTTCCGCAGGGCTCAAACACTGTTGTTAAATGCCTTTATCAATGACCTGATTGCCATGATTCAATGCGAGAGGTTGTCTTATACAGACGACCTGAAATTATTCAACAGGATCCATTTAGTCACGGATTCCTTCAACGTAACATCGACCTTGTCAATAACTGGTGTATGCAGAACCATCTAGAGCTTAACGTATCCAAGTGTTTTGTAGTATCATACAACCGACTGGAAAATCCCATTATGCATCAGTAATCAATCGAGGATTCACCTATCGAAAGGATACTCGAGATCACGGATTTGGGAGTTGTTTTTGATGAAGAGTTCTCCTTCATGCCCCATTTCGAAATGCTGCTTTTGAGCTCAACCAAACTCCTGGGTTTTGTCATACGGAACTTCCGGCACTTTACTGACATTGGAACCATAAGACTTCTCTACAATGCCCATGTCCGTTCTAGGCTTGAGTATGGCTCTATGATTTGGCACCCAATTTATGACTGTCACACCAACGCAATAGAGTCATTCAGAGGAGATTTCTGAAGTATTTGATGTTTAGAGAGGACGTGTATACCCAGGAAGAGACTTTGATCACCAATCAATCTTGTCTCGCTATGGTGAAATATCACTAGAGAAACGTAGATATTTGAACTCTATAAAATCTCTGCATAAGCTCCTGCAGGGTGAGATTGATTGTTCCTATCTCTTGGAGCGATTGCAGTTTCCTGTACCTCGACTTGGAACACGTCATCATGTGACTTGCGAAGTAGAGCATGCCCGATCAAATATTTAATAGCACATCGTCATTTCAACATGAACACCGGCATTTACATTTAACTCCTCATCAACATTGACATCGACATAAACACTAAAACTGATATCATCATCAACATTGATATCGACATAAATATTAAAACCGATATTAACATGAGCGTCGAAATTGAAGTAAACATGAATATGAGCGTCAGCTTCAACATCGGCATTAATTTCTATATCGACATCTACATGAGCATTGAAACTGATCATGAAATTATCCATCAACTTTACCATCAACATCAGCATTCACATTTGAATCAACATCAACATTGACATCGACATAATCACTTGTCAAATTGATACATATTTCCCATGACGATAACGATGTAAATGTCGATGTTGTGGAAGTATTCATGTCAATGATGATAACCATATCAATGTCAATGTTAAAGAGATTACAATGATCTTAAGCGTATGGAGTTGAGGGAGAAGGAGAGGATTAGGATCTTCGTTCCAATAGCCCAATCACACATTTTTTCGAAAGAAAAGTTTGGGTTGTTTTGGGTCAAGAAAAATAAATATTGTCAATTCCAGATTGGTTTTTGCTACAAAAAAATTGACATTTGACATGTCATAAATCAGCATAAAATTGATCTAAGGAAAAACATAAAAGTGTGCGTGCACATTTTTCAAATCGGAAGTCGCTTCTTGGATTTGTTTTTTGTTAGTTTTAGTCGGAAGAGAGTTGAAAGGAACGCGCAACTGTCAGACATTGATTGAAACGCGACAGATGTATTATTTTAAGGGCTTGTGACCTTTTTTCGATACACGTTCGAGCTAGCCAAATTTCTGTTTGTTTTCACAGACAGACTAATTTCGGTTTTGATTGGAATGTCAAGTAGGAAATGGATCAGGCACAGTCTACAGCTCTTGGAAAAATTGCTTTGAAAATAAATTAGGAAAAAGGTACTGTTGAATAATTCCTCAAAAAAACAAGATTTTTTGTATTCATTAATTTTTATACTGGAGCTGATGTTGATGTCGACAAATAAATATGTCAATGTGCTTGTCGTTGATGATGTCGACTACCAATCGTCGATGATGACAACAATATCGGTGTCAATCATGTATGAGTGCACAACAATGCTAGGTTAATTTCAATTTCAATGTTGATGTCGATGTCGATATTGATGTCGTCAATTGTTGATATTGAACCTGTTATTGATGTTGATGTAGTTTTTGTGATTGTATGTTGTTAATGATGATGTTATTTTTTTGTCCAGATATCTGTCAATACATATTGATTTTCACGTCAATATGCATGTCAATATTTATGTAGTGTTGATGCTGAATTTTCTATTGATGTTGCTGTTGTTATTGATGATAAAGATAATCATCATTTCAATATCAAAATGATTGATGTTGATGTTGGTATTGATATTGATATTGATGTCTATGTTGATCGTCAATATTATTGTCAATTGAATCTGATGCCCGCTGATTATGACGTCAATATGTTGATTTTGATATCAATGTTCATTTCGCTCTCGATGTCAAAGTAAGTAATGTTGATGTAAATATTGACGTCATGATGTCAATGAGTATCTTCGTATCCATGTGTATGCTGATATCGATGTTAATATTATATATGTTGATCCTCATCTCGATACTATTGTGTCGGTTGAACCTGTTCCTTATGTTGATGTATTTAGTTTTTGTGATTGTATGGTTTCAATGTTGATGTCATCAATGTTAATGTTGGTAGTGATGATACTGTCAATGTTGATCTTCATGTTAATGTTAATATTAAGGTTGATGTCAATGTCGGTGGGAATGTAGGATCCTCATATCGATACGATTGTGTCAGTTGAACTTGTTCTCATGTTGATGTATGTAGTTCTTGTTCTAGTGATTGCATTTTGATGTTGATGTCTTTGTCAATGTTAATGTTGATAGTAATGGTGATGTCAGTGTTGTTTTTCGTGTTTATGACAATTTAAGTGTCAGTTTTAGTTTTTTGATGATGATGTTGATGTCGATGTCATGTCTGATGTCATTTGTCATGTCAACATTCATGTTATTGTCAAAATCGCCAATAATGATGATAATTATTGTGTTGCATAAAAAAAAATCATTCGCAAGTGTGGTCAAAGCTTACAGATAAATCCCACGAAACAGAATGCACAATGAATAATGTGTAGCAATTGTCAATTTGACACTAGTTTTTCCCACCCCATCGAACTATTTCCATCTGTCACAAATCCCATGCAAAAATGCAATAATTTTCAATCGAACTCTTTTAACCGTTTCCTGAGGGTCCGAACAGATGTAGGGCAAAAGTCAACCACACAACAAAAGCCAATAAGTGATTTATTTCGGCATTTTGCATCAAAATAGTGACCCTTGGTCAGCGCAAACAAAAGCGAAAAATTTAATATGTGCCCTTTGCCATTGTCCCTTTAATGGGGAGGGTCAAAATTTTTGACCCTCATGTAATCGTAGCGTAGATAAACATATCGACAATTTTTCAATACCCATTTTCTGGAAGGAAGTGCCGAACTTATTGTCCGTGCTTTTGATGGGTCCGGATTTATGGGCTTGTCTTAATGGCTTTCCTATTTTAATGGTAACGGTCGGATTTAGGTTGAAAATGGCGGTTGCGATTTAATTTCAGCCTAAAAATAACGTTATCAGTTCACACCCGTAATTTGGGCACACACATGTCGGACATCTTTTCGTACATTAGCGCCCCTATTAGTGGTGAAATTGATACTTTGGTGGCATGTTTTTTGAGAGAATAGGTTGTCAATGAGACCACTTCCTCTCTTCTTGCTGAAATTTTGGACTGATTTTGTTGACCAAAAAATTCTTCAAATAAAAGTTGTTCCCTTGTTGACTGTATACAAGATTTATTTCTATCGAAAACCACAACTCCAATAAAGTTTTCTCTCAAAGGTACTACTTTCAAGATATCAACTGCACTCGCTGGTTAAAGGAAATAATGACTTCGGGCAAAATTTGACAGGAATTATATCAGAATCCGCAACTGTTATCAAAAAACTTTTCAAATAAAAGTTGTTCTCTGATTGATTGTCTACAAGATTTATTTAATTAAGTTTTCTCTCGGAAGTACCACTTTAAAGATATCATTCAAAGTCTGCACTCGCTGACTTGAGGAAACGATGGCATCAGATAAAATTTGACTGCAATTATATCAAAAACCGCCACGCCAATCAAAAAAGTTTTCAAATAGAAGTTGTTACTTGCCCAATTATCTACAATATTTATTGAGAATAGTCTCCTCTCAGAAGTACTGCTTTCAAGATATCATCGAAAGGCTGCACTTGCTGGACAAGAAGAATCATAACGCCAAAGTTTGACAGCATTGATGTCAGAAATCGCTACTTACATGAAAAAAGTTCTCAAATAAAAGTTGTTGTTTGCTCGATTGTGTAGAAGATTTATTGGAAGAAGTTTCCTCTCAGCGGTACTGCTTTCGAGTTATCTCCAAAAGTTTCCAATCGTCTGTTGAAAGAAATGATGAGATCGGACAAAATTTGACAGCAGTTATATAAAAAACCGCAAGTCCCATCAACAAAGTTTTGAATTGAAATTTGTTGCTTGCTCGATTATCTACAAGATTTATTAAAAGAAGTTTCTTCTCAGAGGCACTGCTTTCGAGTTATCGTTAAAATTTTCTATTTGGCTGTTGAAAGAAATGATGACGTGGGACAAAATTTGACAGCAGTTATATGAAAAACCGCAACTCCGATCAAAAAAGTTTTCAAATAAAAGTTGTTGCTAGCTTGACTATCTACAAGATTTACTCGAAAAAGTTTCCTCTCAGAGGTACTGGTTTCAAGATATCATTCAAAGTCTGCACTCGCTGGTTGAAAGGAATTATAACGCCAGACAAAGTTTGACAGCATTTATATCAGAAACCGCAACTTTCATGAAAAACGTTTTTATATAAAAGTTATTGTTGGCTCGACTGTCTACAAGGTTTATGAAAAGAAGTTTCCTCTCAGAGGTACTGCTTTCGAGTTATTGTAAAAAGTTTCCAATCGTCTGGTAAATGATGAAGTCGGACAAAATTCTACAGCAGTTATATCAAAAACCGCAACTCCCATCGAAAAAGTATTCCAATAAAAGTTGTTGCTTACTTGATTGTCTACAAGATTTATACAAAAACATTTTTCTCTCAGAGGTACTGTTATCGAGTTATCGTTAAAAGTTTCCAATCGTCTGTTGAAAGAAATGATGGCGTCGGACTAAATTTGACAGCAGTTATATCAAAAACCGCAAGTTCCATCAACAAAGTTTTGGATTGAAAGTTGTTGCTTGCTCGATTATCTACAAGATTTATTGGAAGAAGTTTCCTCTCAGAGGCACTGCTTTCGAGTTATCGTTAAAATTTTCTATTGATCTGTTGAAAGAAATGATGACGTGGGACAAAATTTTACAGCAGTTTTATGAAAAACCGCAACTCCGATCAAAAAAGTTTTCAAATAAAAGTTGTTGCTAGCTTAACTATCTACAAGATTTACTCAAAAAAGTTTCCTCTCAGAGGTACTGGTTTCAAGATATCATTCAAAGTCTGCACTCGCTGGTTGAAAGGAATTATAACGCCAGACAAAGTTTGACAGCATTTATATCAGAAACCGCAACTTTCATGAAAAACGTTTTTATATAAAAGTTATTGTTGGCTCGACTGTCTACAAGGTTTATGAAAAGAAGTTTCCTCTCAGAGGTACTGCTTTCGAGTTATTGTAAAAAGTTTCCAATCGTCTGGTAAATGATGAAGTCGGACAAAATTCTACAGCAGTTATATCAAAAACCGCAACTCCCATCGAAAAAGTATTCCAATAAAAGTTGTTGCTTACTTGATTGTCTACAAGATTTATACAAAAACATTTTTCTCTCAGAGGTACTGTTATCGAGTTATCGTTAAAAGTTTCCAATCGTCTGTTGAAAGAAATGATGGCGTCGGACTAAATTTGACAGCAGTTATATCAAAAACCGCAAGTTCCATCAACAAAGTTTTGGATTGAAAGTTGTTGCTTGCTCGATTATCTACAAGATTTATTGGAAGAAGTTTCCTCTCAGAGGCACTGCTTTCGAGTTATCGTTAAAATTTTCTATTGATCTGTTGAAAGAAATGATGACGTGGGACAAAATTTTACAGCAGTTTTATGAAAAACCGCAACTCCGATCAAAAAAGTTTTCAAATAAAAGTTGTTGCTAGCTTAACTATCTACAAGATTTACTCAAAAAAGTTTCCTCTCTGAGGTACTGGTTTCAAGATATCATTCAAAGTCTGCACTCGCTGGTTGAAACGAATTATAACGCCAGACAAAGTTTGATAGCATTTATATCAGAAACCGCAACTTTCATGAAAAACGTTTTTATATAAAAGTTGTTGTTGGGTCGATTGTCTACAAGGTTTATAAAAAGAAGTTTTCTCTCAGATGTACTATTCTCGAGTTATCGTTAAAAGTTTCCAATCGTCTGTTGAAAGAAATGATGGCGTCGGACTAAATTTGACAGCTGTTATATCAAAAACCGCTGCTGCTTGCTCGATGATTCACAAGACTTATTCTTAAAAGTTTCCTCTCAGAGGAACTGATTTCAAGTTATCGTTTAAAGTATCCAATCATCGGATTAAAGACATGATGACGTCGAATAAAATTTGACAGCAATTATATCAAAAACCGTAACTCCCATCAAAAAACTTCTCAAATAAAAGTTGTTGTTTGCTCGATTGTCTACAAAATTTATTGTAAGAAGTTTTCTTTAAGAGGTACTCCTTTTAAGTTATCGTTAAAAGTCTCCAATCATTGGTTAAAGGGATTGATGACGTCAGAGAAAATTTGACAGCAATTATATCAAAAACCGTAACTCCCATCAAAAAACTTCTCAAATAAAAGTTGTTGTTTGCTCGATTGTCTACAAGATTTATCTTAAGAAGTTTTCTCCAAGAGGTACTCCTTTTAAGTTATCGTTAAAAGTCTCCAATCATTGGTTAAAGGGATTGATGACGTCAGAGAAAATTTGACAGCAATTGTATCAAAAACCGTAACCCCCATCAAAAAACTTCTCAAATAACAGTTGTTGTTTGCTCGATTGTCTACAAGATTTATTGTAAGAAGTTTTCTCCAAGAGGTACTCCTTTTAAGTTATCGTTAAAAGTCTCCAATCATTGGTTAAAGGGATTGATGACGTCAGAGAAAATTTGACAGCAATTGTATCAAAAACCGTAACCCCCATCAAAAAACTTCTCAAATAACAGTTTTTGTTTGCTCGATTGTCTACAAGATTTATTGTAAGAAGTTTTCTCCAAGAGGTACTCCTTTTAAGTTATCGTTAAAAGTCTCCAATCATTGATTAAAGGGATTGATGACGTCAGAGAAAATTTGACAGCAATTGTATCAAAAACCGTAACCCCCATCAAAAAACTTCTCAAATAACAGTTGTTGTTTGCTCGATTGTCTACAAGATTTATTGTAAGAAGTTTTCTTTAAGAGGTTCTCCTTTTAAGTTATCGTTAAAAGTTTCCAATCATTGGTTAAAGGGATTGATGACGTCAGAGAAAATTTGACAGCAATTATATCAAAAACCGTAACTCCCATCAAAAAACTTCTCAAGTAAAAAGTTGTTGTTTGCTCGATTGTCTACAAGATTTATTGAAAGAAGTTTCCTGTCAGAGGTACTCCTTACAAGTTATCGTTAAAAGTCTCCAATCATCGATTAAAGAGATTGATTACGTCAAAGAAAATTTGACAACAGCTATATCAAAAACCGTGATCCACATCAAAAAACTTCTCAAATAAAAGTTGTTGTTTGCTCGATTGTCTACAAGATTTATTTTCTCTCGGAGTTACTGCTCTCGAGTTATCATCAAAAGTTTTCAATCATCTGTTGTAAGAAACTATTACATCGGAAAAAATATGGCAGAAATTACATAAAAAACCGTACAATCAAAAAAGTTTTCAAATAAAAGCGGTACTGCTGCTTTTAAGTTATAAGTTATGATGACGTCGGACAAAATTCGATATCAATAATTATATCCAAAACCGTAACCCCCCTCAAAAAAGTTTTCAAATAGAAGTTGTTCTCTGGTTGTTTTACATTACATTTACAACATTTAGCTTAACTAGGTTCGATTTTCAAGATAACTTGAAAAAGTTCGAAATGTACCTGATTATGTAACTCTTACATTCCATTGAACAAGGTATTGAGGAATCTCGAGTTCGAGATTAAAAAAAAAACGTTCATCCATACAAAAATGTTTTCACGATGCACCGAAATATTTCTCAAGATAATTCTTATCAAACATGATTAACATACACGTGTCGTTTATTTTTTACTGACAAACAACGAAATTGGGACAAACCGAGATAAAAAGATTAAAAAATGTCGCCGAATCATT
Source organism: Orchestes rusci (assembly GCA_958502075.1). Lineage (NCBI taxonomy): Eukaryota > Metazoa > Arthropoda > Insecta > Coleoptera > Curculionidae > Orchestes > Orchestes rusci. The sequence continues at coordinate 20,290,680 of OY293310.1, read as the reverse complement.
TTTGTGAGAAAATTGAATTGGTCATTATAGGGGCCCATAATCCTTTTTCAAAAAACATTAAAATTCCATTTGTTTCAATTAAAATACCCTGATGTCCGAGATTGTTGTTTTTATCATGATTAGCAGCAAAATGGCCACCCTTATATTTATTTCTGGCCCATTGTTTTGCTTTATAAGGGCGAATGTTGTTATGATAGGGTGAATTGAAGGGTTGGGGTGTGATGTAAAAATTCGAAATTCATATGAACCGCTCGTAAATTTCCAAATAACGATTGGCATGTGCTGATGTCCAGGAAACGGACAAAGTGGGTGATTTGTTCGGTTTCAAGTGGTTCTCCAGAGAACCTGGATTTTTATGTTGACCAGAAGGAAGTGGGAAATGTATTTAATCGACTAAGATTTGTTTTACACGGTTTTTCGATTAGGGGTTTCAGGAAAGAGTGATTTCTGGTTTCCTTATTTATGAATTTTTAAGAAGTAGTGAAAGAAAAAAATCTAAAACGACCCCCACAAACTTTTAAATTTCACAAGTCAGTAAACTTTCTTTGTCGCCACCAATAAACTTTACAACACCCTAAAGTAAAAAAAACATTGCGCAACTTAAACGACCTTTTTTCACCCTCTTGTAAAATAATAAACGTTTTTTTGACATCCTATTGTGAGGGTCGTGTTTGTGCAACGCTAACGGTACATTAAAAAGGACCGTAACATTGTAATGATGTAAAAAACTACCCTTAAAAACATCCCTAATCGGTAGGATTATTATATTATATTATATTATATCATATTTACAGGTTTGAGGGGTCGGCTTAGATCGGGTGAAAGAAATTAGATTTAAATAAAAATTGAATGGATTGTAAACTTTTAAAAAATTAATAAACTACTCTGAATAAGAAACAATATGGGCCCACCCCTCCAGAAAAGTTGAAGATATATTCTCCCATTATATGGTCAGCATCATTTAAATTCCACTCTTGTACTTCATCATCGTACAGGAGACTAATTTAACCTTCCTGTGCCGGAGGCCAAAAAGTCATTAGAGAAAATTCCAGAAATTGTTTTTGTGGCCGCTGCTTCCTATTCGGGAATAATTTATGAACGGGAGCTGTCGTGTTCGCACTTTTCTGGACCGGGACTCCCACAATTAGTCTTACAACTAATTATTGACAAGTTCAGCTGGTCCAGTTTGGGTTAGTTTGTGGGAAAGCAGATTAAGGTATCAAAAGCGCAGTGGTACCACGTGATAAAGGAAGACATTTTACATAAGAATCGTAGTTTTGTTTATGGAAATCTCAACTACTTTTCTTTGAAACCCCAATTATAGGAAGGTAAGACCCTGAAGGCAGTCCCGTCTTCACTCAACGAGCTCCCATCTACTCCTCTCCAGATCGAAAGTGGATTGAGGTATCAAAGGCGAAATGGTACCAAGTGAAAGAGGAGGAAATTTTACTTAAGAGTTGTAACCTTGTTCAAGAAAATCTCAACAACTCTTCTTGGAAACAACCATGAGACGAAGGTAATACCTTGAGGGCAGTAACGTCCTCTACCAACAACCTCACATTTACTCCCCTCTACAACAATAATGGTTTGAGTTATCAAAGGTGAAGTGGTATCACGTGAAGGAGGAGAAAATTTTACATAAGAAACATAGTTTGTTTCATCGAAATCTCAATTACTCTTCTCTCAAATCGTCATGAAATGAAGGTAACACCTTGAGGGCAATCATCTCCTCTAACATCAAGCACCCATTTAATCCCCCCCCACAACAAAAAAGGTTTGAGTTATCGGAGCCGAAAGATACCACGTGAAAAAGAAGAAAATTTATCACAGGGAACGTAGTTTTTTTCATAAAAACCTCAACAATTCTCCTGTCAAAGCATTATTAAATGAAGTTAACACCCTTTGAGAGCAGTCAGGTCATCTAACAACAACCTCGCATTCACGCCCCACTAAAACAATAATGGTTTGAGTTATTAAAGGCGCAGTGGTACCACGTGAATGAGAAGGAAATTTTACATAAGAGTCGTGTAGTTTTTTTCATCTAAAACTCAATTATTCTTCTTTCGAATCGACATAACTGAAGGTAACCCCTAGAGGACAATCACGTCCTCTACCAACAATCTCTCATTTACTCCCCTCCACAACAGTAATGGTTTGAGTTATCAAAGGCGCAGTGAAAGAAGAGGAGATTTCACACAAGAAACGTATTTTTTTATTAAAAACCTCAACAACTCCTCTTGGAAACAACCATTAGATGAAGGTAACACTTTGATGGCAGTAACGTTTTCAACGATCAACCTCGGATCTACTCTTCTCTACAACAAAAGTGGATTGAGGCGCATCAGTAGTACCACGTGAAAGAGGGGGAAATTTCACTAAAGAAACGTAGTTTTCCCATGGAAATCTCAACAACTCTTTTTACAAACCACGATAAAATGAAGGTAAGAGCTTGAGGGCAGTTACGTCCTCAACGGACAACCTCACATCTACTCCCCTCAGTCCCCTCTACAACAAAAGTGGATTGAGGTAGGTATCCAAGCCACAGTGAAACCGCGTTAAAGAGGAGGAAATTCCACATTAGAAACGTAGATTTTTTCTACAGTCATGGTAACACCACATCTTAAATAACAACACCTTGAGTCAGACCTTTACCATAAAAGAGATATGATACATTTTTCAACTACAATAAAATCCATCTTTTTCCAAAAACCCACCCCCAAACGGCATATGTGTCCGAAATTTGCAAATGTTCGTCACCTGTCCCGTGTAGGGTTACTCCTTTGTCCTTGAAAGGGTCAATTCGGCCGTAAAAGGATTATTTTGAAATATTTCAACCCAATGCACCTTTCCATTTGTCCCTACATCGACATATGGCAAAAATGTAGAAAAACTACCCTAATCTTTTTAGCGCCCCATGTAAGGTGTAAAAAACCTAATCGAGGGATCACATACAGGTTGTTTTTTTAGAGGGGTGGCTTTTTTGTCAGGTGAAACGAGGGGCGGTTTTTTGTGTGTTGTTTGCTGCATAAAAATGTCTGAGTTTTTGAAATTTCTATTAACAGCAAACATTTTCTCAAGTCATCAAATTCCTCAAACCTGGAAAAACCCCAGTAAAAAAGTGTGGATAGTCAATTTTCCTAGAAACTACATAAAAAACAACGTAATTGAATTCTCAAAAAACCGAGCCACGAGTTTGGCTGGAATTAGAATTATTGACTTTTTTATCTCGAAATTGGAGGCGTGTATTTGTTGAACTGATCTGATCAAATGATTTTCGTAATCCCAAAAAATTTCCAAAATGATATTTTGAGAATTATGTCCTCATAGATCTACAAATCGACCGAAAATAACAAGATATTGTGCAACAATTCCGACAAAATATTTACATTTTGTCTAAACACGCGTGCCTAAAAAAACTCGTCCCACTGTCCTCGATCCGTTTTATCTTTTCATGAATAACTATCGGTTTGAGTGGAAATTGGAAATAATCATTTTTTCGAAATTTTATTTCACAATTTATTCATCGTTTTCACTGAATAGCGACGATCAAGGATGTCATTGAGATTGTTTTAAACTATACGTATATGACGTCATTTAAACCATAATTCCCCTCAAAAAGCATTTTGAAAAAAGGACAAAATTTGTAATTCACCGAAGCACACTTTTTGTGAATCTCGTGAAAAAGTCTGTCAGACGGTTTTGAAGATTCAGATTACGTAAGCCTACGCTTCGTGACGACACTCAAACTCTCTCATTCCTCAAAAAGGGGTAATTCGAAAAAAGTGAAAATTTGTTTGCCAATAAAGTGTGCACTTTATGATAATACTGTCAAAAAATATTGGGTTGTCTCAAATGGTTCAGGAGATAAACATTTTTGAATTTTGCTTATGCATGTATTCACGATGTTACCTCCCAGCTTTAAATCTTAAATCCTCTAAAACGAAATTTTCTAAAATAGTGAAAATCTTCACGTTAATAAAGCACACTTTTTGTGATAATCTCGTGAAAAAATCATCTAATTATCTCCAATGGTTTAAGAGATACAAGTATTTGATATCTGCTCTTGCATGTCTTCACCATGTTTTCCTCCCACTTCATGACGTCATTTATGCCCTAATTCCTCAAAAACGACATTTTAGAAAATAGTGAAAATCTACACGTCAATGCAGCACATTTTTTGTTATAATCTCGTGGAAAAATCATCGAATTATCTTGAACGGCTTGAGAGATACAAATTTTTTTATTTGCTTATGCATTTTCTGGGAAATTTTCCAGTATGACAAAAAATGTTTCGAGCTCTGTATTACGTTGTTTTTGGTAACACACCGAAGTAGTTCCAGAAATTGTGGAAAATTCCATGAACTACAAATTCGTTTTCACGATTTTTTCTATTACGGAGAAACAGGGTGCCAAATATGAAAATGACAATTTTTCATGCATAGCTCTGTATCTACATTATTTTTATGATTTTGGAAAAAGTTTATTCTAGTCAAAATGTGGAAAATTCAATCGTCTATAATTTTTTCTCATATTATTTATTGATAACTCAAACAGTGGTGGAGATAGAGGGCGCTCAATACAACCATGACATTTTCCTGGACAATTAACAATTTTTTTTCAGTACACTGTACCTACCTACGTTACTTTTGAAATTACAAAAAAATAACTCAAAGCAAAATATAGATAATTTATTTATCTATCATTTTTCTACATTAAATTTTTCAATAAGACAAACTTGCTACAGGGCGTCAAATACAAAGATTATTTATTTTTCTAGGTTGATAAAGATTTAAGTGCTCTGTATCTACGTTACTTTTGGAATCACAAAAAAGTTGACTGTACCAAAAATGTAGAAAACTCAATTGTTTATAATTTTCTGACATAATTTTGTGATCGGTCAAACAGTGGCGGAGATAGAGGGCTCCCAATACAATCATCACATTCTCTTAGAAATGTCCCAATTTTGTTCAGTACCCTGTATCTACGTAACTTTTGAATTTACAAAAACCTAACTAAGAAAAAATGTACATGATTTATTGCTCTTCAATTTTTGTGAAATTAATTTTCTGGTGAGTCAAACAGGAGCGTCAAATAAAACAATTATTTGTTTTTCTAGGTTGATGAGGATTTCAAGAGCTCTACGTTATTTACCAAAAATATAGAAAATTCAATTGTCCATAATTTTTTCTATCATAATTTTTTGATAAGTCCAATAGTGGTGGAGATAGAAGGCGTCAAATTCATTTCCTAGACATTTCCCAATTCTTTTAAGTATCCTGAATCTAAGTTATTTTTGCCAAAAAGTTGATACCTACTTTAAAAAAAAATGTAGAGAATTTGATTGTCGTCAACTTTTGTTGATAACATGTATCAATCAATTGAATATCGAGGATAAAATTATCTGTCCGCACCAATTAAAATAATTCACTTCGATAAAACATCGGTTAAAAAATATCCAATTCAGTGAACGTATTTGTTTTTTTAATCAAACATCTTGCATAACAACGAATATTAAAAGCACACTTGCATCATTAAGTTTCCAAAACAATTTTTTACAAAATGTGGCCTCAGATTCCACAAACAAACATTCAGCATTGTGTAACAAATCGGATAAAATATTTATTTTTTAAAATGATTGTCCCCAATTCAACTGAAAAAATACGATATCAAAATGTATAATCTTCTAAAAAATTACTCAATCTAATATCACTCAATCCCTCTACAAACAATAATGACGTAAGTTTTTACGGTTTTTCAGAAATAAGGCCACGCTATGACTGTGCATTTGTTATCAACAAAAATGTTTTCCACACTAATAAACTGAAAAAAAGTCGTTGTTTATCGCTAACCAAATAACATTAATTACCCGAAAAAAACAATTAAACGTAGATGTGTGTTGATTCAATTTTTCGAAATCTTTTACGTAATGAGTCTATTTAAAAATCTCGTTGTCCAGATGGTTTACGGTGGCCGTATGGGTTTCACTTCCGTCTTTTTCATTTTGAAGATTTTTTGAAGATTGGAGGGATTTTGGCTTGACAATAACTGAGCACTTAATTGGCATGTCATAATGGGATCTGAATCAAGTTTTGACATGATAATTCAATTTTTTCCACTTCATTTATTGGAAATGTTCTTCTCTTTCACATGATGCTACTGCGACACCTTCATTTTTTATCATAGCGCAACCATCAAGCAAAACATCAGACCCATACAATCAAATTCAACTCTTGATATCTCGAAATTTTTCTTATAACAAATATTCAAAATTTTCACGTGATTTATAGGAAATTTTCTAGTCTTTCCCATGGTGATATAGCGCCACCTTCATCTCGTACCACCAACAAAAGACTTTGTTTCTCTAGTCAAACATAAACTTTAACGTTGAATGTCTCGAAATTTGTCCGATAAAAAATATCAAAAATTTGTACGTGATTGTAGGAGATTTCCTGCTCTCTCTCATGGTCTTACAGCGCCATCTCTATCTCGTACCATTTCTTAACCATAAGGTCAAATGTAAGACTTATACCAACAAGGGACGTTCTTTCTCTAGTCAAACCAAACCTAAACTTTAACGCTCATTATCTCGAAATTTTTCTTGAAAGAAATATCCAAAATTTTGATTAGGTTATAAGAAATTTTTCCCTGTTTGGTATAGCGCCACCTATATCTCGTACCATTTCCAAACCATAAGGTCAAATGTTAGACTCATACCAAAAGAAACGTTCTTTCTCCGGTCAAAATTCAGATAATTGTTCATATTATATAATGTTATCTGTTATTATTAATTTGATATACCTATTTTTGTATATATTTGCTATAATTTTATGACCATAATAATGACCGCAAAAACTTCTAATCTATGGAATGTCAGCAAAAAATCGTTTTAACCTTAAGCAAGCAACAGTACTCCTGCAACTTGGAAAACGTTTGTTGTATTCGTCTATAAAATGTTATTTTAATATTGATGTTGTTTGTGATAATAATTATTCAGCAGTCAGTTACTTTATTCGTTTTTTTTCTTAATTTGTTCCATAGAACAATATGGATAGTTTTGATGTTGTGGACAGTTTGAGGTGGCTCTTCATGAACAATCATTTTCCACTTATGGTAAGTAATTTTTATCGAAAAAACTTGAATAGGTGTTTCTTGAATTTATTTCAAAAACTGTATGATTTATATGATAAATCACAAAAGTCAATAGTTGATGAGCTACGGAGTCCCAAACTAATTTGCAATTATCTCACAAACTGTAACATTTATCAAAAAATGTCAGAAGTGTGGTTGAAGAGCATTAAATTCTACACAATACACATTTTTTCAAACGTATAACAAAAAATCCACATCTCAACCCTCCACAAGAAAAATCAATAGTCGTCTCCCTCGTCGTTCATCCCCCACAAACACAACAAAGAGCCAGAAATCCATATTTCGTTTAATAGGTTTTTTTCCGATAAGTCATCCCCCTATATTTTTATGTTTCGCCCTTTTCCACCCTTTTGCCATTGAGAGACAAGTTGGAGAGATATTTGGAAAGTCCAAAGATAAGCTACAATTGCTAATAAAACCCTTTTTTTGATATTCTTGTACCTGAGGGATGAGATTTACATATTTTATGTTGAGTTTTCCAGAATTTTGTAGATTTTTTCGAAATTCAATTTGGTTGATTGTCACTTTCGAAACTGTAATCAACATTTTTATGCATTTATTTCCCACTTTCAACAAGTTTGTTAATTTTTCTATGCGTCTTGTTGCTCATTGTTTTTCTTTTTTGTGAGTTTATCAGTGTCTTGACCATTTATACGTTTTTTTTCATTTCACACTGCGATTTTATTTATTTTTTCTGAATTATTGTTGAGAAGATTTTGTTGATTTTTTGTATAGTTAGTCAAGTTATTTCTGCTGTAAAAACTCAACCGTTGCATATAGAGATCTGAAATTTGGATTCAATACTCCTCAAAGTCTACTTAACTCAAATAATCACTGCGCAGGCTCAAGTTATTTCCGGAATTTGTAGGAAGTTGTTTTTTTAACACTCAACATGATTATATTGTTTATTGAGTTGCAAATACCTAACTAATTCTAATGACATTTTCTACAAAAAAGTTATAATTTTTTTTTGAAAAATCAACAGCTTTTGCGATACACAAGTTGGAGTTTACTTTTTACGTTTTCGTTTTATTTGTCAGTTTTTGTCAATTATTTCAAAAACTATCACATTTATCCAAAAACACCATGAGAGTAAAATTGAAGAACATTCATTTTTACACAAAAAACTTTCTAGGCATTTTTTGATATTATCTATCCTTTACGAAATACAAGGTCATAAATAAGTTGCCATATCCAAGCTACGCTTGGCTTTAAAATTGGCGAAAAAACCCTTGTTTACTTACCGCAGGTAGGGTTTTGAGGGTTGTAAATTAAACGTCCGGCGTTGTACAAAATAACAATGGTTTGAGGGTTAAGAGTTAAAAAGTCGTAAACAGATTTGCGACATGCAAATCGCTTTCTAAGAAGCGAGAAAGTCAAAAATGGGTTGAAATTACGATTTCGGAGATACAGGGTTTTTGGGGTGGGATTAAGAAACAAATTGTCAATTTGCAGGTATGAAATTTGATGGTACTTTCATGTTTTTTTACATTTTTGGAAATAACTCCAAAACCTTGGAAAAAGGTGGATGGGTGACTGCAAATAGACACTTTAAGCACGTCCTAAATTTCAAACGTATCCGTATCCGCACCAATCTGCGCATGCTCAGAATAGATGCGAGGGTTCCGATTCGTTTCGTTGCACGCATCGTATCCGTATCTGAGAACGCATCTCAACTAATCGAAGAACTATAACAAATCTCTTCAAAACCGATAAACGAAAAATACACAAACATCCAAACCAAACTAAAAATATAAACAAAAATCAATATCTAGGTTACAAAACGCGATGTTTGACAACTTTGACGTTTCACCAATCCGTTTCGTATACGTAGAAACGATCGCTGCTTAAGCGGGTTTTTATATGATTAACGTATGTCCATCCGTTTGGAGATCCGGATGCGGATACGTGAAAAAAATGTGGGGTTGCTTAAAGAGTCTAATGTGGTCCACGATACGCTCCATCTTTTTGTTTATATATAGTATGTCCCAGATTCGTTTCTCTATGTATACAGGGATCTTGGCTCCTATTATACCTACGTCAAAGGTTAAACAGAGAAAATTTTAGAGGAAAGTTACTGCATTTGATATCCGGTTTCAGATTTGCGATCGGTCAATTGGTTTTGGAAATATCGGTGAAAAACCGAAAATGGCGGATTTTGTTTTTTTGCCAGTAAATCCGAAACGGCTAATTTGACAGCTATGAAAATGTGACTTAATCTTCTTTTGTTTTTCCGCAACCCAACCTGCCTCAACTTTCTCTTATAGCCGCCATATTGGATTTTTCGATTTTTGGAAAGAGCGTAAAATTTCCAGTCTAGTGATGTCTCACAAGTGCATGAAAGATTTGAGTATCTTCGAAATATCACAATACGTAGTTGGGACTCAGTCCTATCCAAGAAGGCCATGATCTATTTGTCGCAAAATATGAATGGGTACTGTATCAGCTCAAGGTCAACGCATGTGCAGCAAATGTGTTTAACGCATTGAATTTTCTATAGAACATGGACATGTATCGTGACATTTTTGACAATAAGCGACGGTTTTTCGTACTACTCTTACAAGTTTATTTCTGTTTATAGTTGACCAAATCAATCATCATTATTCGATTTTTCTAAATTGTGTTTTATGAGGCTGCCGTCGTTCGGGATACGAGGGATACATCTCCAAATACATTGACCTTGCCGAAGGAAACCCGACATTTCTATTTGACCGCAAGTACAGCGCTAACATGACTAGCTTTTCTTCATTTGAATAGAGAAATAGAGAATACCGGGCATTTTTGACAGGTTTCGACAATTTGTTTATCAGATTTTTTATTTTAATTTGAAAAGCGTAAGTACTCATTATCAAAACGCAACCATCATACCGAATTAATGAACGACAGATCAGAGCCTCCTTGAATGAAAAAAAAAAAATTTTGCTTATAAACCAATTTTCAGACAAATGAATCATGGCCTTCTTAGAAAAGAAGGTCATGACATAACTACGAAATGTGATATTTTGATGACACTTAAAACTTTTACGCACTTAGACGACATCACTAGACAGGAAATTTTAAACTGTTTCCAAAAATCAAAAAATCCAATATGACTGCGATAAGAAAAATGAAAGTTGAGGCGTGTTGTCACATGTTGACAGCTGTCAAATTAGCCGTTTCGGATTTACTGGCAAAAAATGAAATCCGCCATTTTCGGTTTTTCGACGATAATTCCAAAACCAATTGACCGATGGTAAACCTGAAGCCGGATATCGAATGCACTAAGATTCCTCTAAAACTTTCTCCATTTAACCTTTCCTGTAGGTATAATAGGAGCCAAGATCCCTGTATAGAGAAGCGAATCTGGGACACACATATCCCCAAAACTATCGATCTAAGCGAAAAAAAAAACAAAAAAGCAAAGTTAGAGGAAATTTAATTTTCACTTATAATCTCCCTAGAGCTCGAATTATTTCCGGAAATTTTGTCGTATTGCGAAGCTTTTGAAAATTTCCGGATTTTTAATTCGAGCTCTAGGGAGATTCGGCAAGAAAATTTCATGCCAAAACTGATCATTGGAAAAAACATAACCCAGGACTCACCTCGCATTTAGTGGAAGAAACCAACGGCTCCTTACTCTACTCGCCATTGAGGAAGAAAGAAGGGAATCAGGATTTTATAAAACATTTGGTAGTTATAACCAATCTTGTCCATAATTGATAACATTGCAACTTTGTATTGGAAGTTGAAAATAAATCATTTATCAAAAATATTTGTCAGTGTTTTTAACAGCTGTCAAGCACTCGCGGCTGGATGTAGCTCCCATGCACCAACCACAGTGTTGCCGTTTGCCTTATCTCTGTCTGTGAAAGTTGGGTTGGGTTGGGATTGTTAGGAAGAGTGGGGACGGCAACACTGTAATCATATGGGAGCTACATCCAGATGCAAAGCCAGGGCGATTTCCACTTATTAATCTTTCAGTCACGTGATTATGAGCAGGGTGATTTCCGATAAATTAGGTCGTTGCCATAGCAACATAATAAAATGCAAGCCTATGATTGGTTAGAATTGACTGGTAGGAAATTTTCCATAAAAAAATGTTCTGAAGTCCACATACGGTTTGTGACATACAGGGTTATGAGAAAAAAATGGAATTGTGTATTGTGGTCTACGACGCGTTCTGCTTTTTTCATTATATCATTTAACTATTGATCTAAGCGAAAAAAAAACAAGGGAGCAAAGTTAAAGGAGACTGAATGTTTAATAAAAAATGTATGTAAAGTTTTTCTCTACCGCTTATAGTTTTAGAGATACAAGGTGGCGACAAAAAACATTTGTGTTTTGTAGGGTGACGCGCTCCACTTTTTGGATTATATTTCGAAAATCATTGATCCAAAAAAACAAGAGAGCAAAGCTAAAGAAAACTTGATTTTGTACAAAAAATGTCTATAAAGTTTTTCTCTGCCGCTTATAGTTTATGATGAGATACAGAGTTGCAAAAATATCACTTCTCTGAATTGGAGTAGGTTGTATCTCGAAAACTATTTACTATAGTGGAAGTGGAAAAATTATTAAGTACTATCATTAATTCAACATTCTCCGAGATCAACATCAAAAATAAAAAATCAATTTCCATTGAAATTCGAACTTGATGATGTTTACAATCGTTCGAATAAAAAAATCAGTCTGTCAAAACAAAGCCATTCAAAAACATTTGATAGTCGAATTTATCAGTGGTAAAATTATCAACATTCTATTTTACTCCAATGTCGCCTGTTTGGACGTTTGGACCACTGTATCGATTATCCCCATTTCCACCCATTAAAATATAACGACTATTTCAAGGAATGTATAAAAACAGCCATTTCCGATTATGTAGCTCGTAAAAAAGAATAGAGGCGCCATTCAGACGTGGGGGTGGAAAATTCCTAAAAAAAACAATTCAATGACAAAAATCACTTTCGCCAGTGCGTCACAATGATGAAACAAATTATCGAGATTATTTTCAAATGAGTCAAATTGCGGAATGTTGGTCACAAAAAACAGATTGTGTCATCCAGCTGAGTGATGTTAATTAATAAAAATTATTTTAGAGATGCTTTCAGTACAAGTCTTTTTTTTATTTTGTTGTTATTTGTTATTGTTGGTTTTCGGTTTTAGTTGTTGAAAAGGAAAACCAACCCGGTCCGGCAACAATGTTGGAGTCTCCCCCTCCTCAATCTCCCTGTTTAATTTAATTTAATTTAATTTTACGATGATTAAAACATTTCCACTAATCTTTTTTTTTGGAAGTTTACAGATTCCTTCAACTTTTTGAGGTTTTAACGTTTTCTCAAGGACTTTTTTTTAACTTTAAAAGTGTTTTTTTTATGTGAGGTGTTCATGGAGCTTCAATTGTTAGCCTCTTAAACGTTTTGTAAAAGCTTACAATCATTTTAACCAATTTAATATTTAATTGTTCGATGCTTCACCATATTCAAATATGTTTATCAACATTTTTAAACATTTTAATAAGCTAAAAAAATTATTCTCGGGGAGTTCAAACATTTTGATTGACTTTTCAAGATTTTTGATGTCAAAATATTTTTCTTAAGCTTGAAAACCCCTGCTTTTATGTTCCTTTGTATGTATTTGTTTTTATTGAGGCCTTGCAACGTACTGTGAAAGTGATTTTATAATTATTTTATCAATGCTTGATCATTTGAAATTTTTTTTTTCAAAATTCCTAAACGTTTCAATAAGTTTAAAAAAAAATGTAGAGACTTCTATACTGCTCTATGCTTTAAACGTTTTTAAAAAAGTTTTGTTAATCTTCCTTGGTCATTTAAGGTGTTATTTTTCATATTTTGGCGTTTTTTAGTCATTTTACTGGTTTTAAATGACGATGTATACACTTTCCGATGTACAAATCGTTTCTAAACATAATTTTTCATTCTATAGTTTAGAATTGGAAAATTTTTTTAAACGATATTTTATAATAACTTCCTTCCATTGTCTAAAATTCTATCCAGCCAAATTTCTATTTTTATTTTTAGTGAATTTGAAACTGAAGTTTTTCAATTTTTTTTGTTTTAAAGATGTGGTCGTAGGTCAATGCTTGCATCTTTTGAAATTACTTTTTCCACTTTTATTCATTTACTACATTTTAGCGATTCCATTATCCATAGCAAAGTAAATTATTTCCCCTTGTATTTTGAAAAATATTGAAGATATAAAAAATCAGGACAGGACTTTTTCTGTTAATTCACGTACTTCAATATTTCTGATTTTAATAATTTTTTGATAAATGTGAAACGGAAATTACTCAATTTCGTTACAACAATAAGTTGTTCAAGACCCTGTATTTGGAAAAATATCCACTCTATCAAAAAACTGTAGAGAACATTTTTGTGTAAAAATTGACGTTCTTCAATTTTCCGCTTTTGATATTTTTTGATAAACGTGATAGTTTTTGAAATAACTGACAGAAACTGAAAACAACGACTCAATTTTGTTATGACGAGTTTTTTGTGACCCTGTATTTGAAAAAAATATTAATATATCAAAAATTTGTAAAGAGCTTTTGTATGTTAAAATTACCGCTTTTAACTTACTCCCTCGATACTTTTTGATGAACGTGATGGTTTTTGAAATAATCCTGAAAAACTGAAAAGAATGCTCTTTTTTGTCACATCAGCAACTAATTTATGACCCTGTATTTGGAAAAATATTTGCAATATCAAAAAACTGTAGAAGACTTTTTTATGTAAAAATTGATTTTCTTCAATTTCACTATCTTGATATTTTTTGATAAACGTGACTGTTTAAGAAATAATTGAGAAAATCTGAAATTTTTAATATAATTGAGAAATTAAATTTACAGCTGTTAAATCTGGTTTAGTCAATAATAATTTTACAATTTGAAAGTTAACAATACACATAATACTCTACCCCGAACAACATCCATAATTTTAACATAATCCGCCCTAAATAAATAAAATTCCAAAGGGTAACAGACAAAAATCACTCTTTTTCAGGTACCCACGCCATTCTTGCTACCGGATTTGTTACACTTGGCCAATTTTACGATTCAAACGATTTTATTACCAGAAAATGCAAATTTTCGAAACTTCTTTAACGGCTTAAAAATCTTCATAGAAGGGCGTCTAGACCTAAAGGATTATTGATTATTGATTTGGGTAAATGAGTCATTGAAGTAATGATTTTGGAAATTTCGTCTCTAATGGTTTTGGTGATTAAATGGTCAATTTTTTGGATTTTTTGAGATTTTAATCGTTTTTTGATGGGTGCTTTTTGGTAATATTCCGTTTAGGAATAATGTGGAATAGTTTCACTTGATTGTGATGGAAAAGTTACGTTGTTTCAGATCTGATAGGGGAAATTCCAATTTTTCAAAATTATATCGAGTTGATCAAAAAATATCAAGAGAGAAAAAATGAAGAACGTTAATTTTTACACAAAATAACCTATTGTCGTATCGAAATGTTGTCAATTATTTCAAAAACAATCACGATTATCAAAAAACATCAAGAAACGAATATTGAAGAACATACATTTTTACAAAAAAAAATTGTACTATTTTTGAAAATTTTCAAATAACGTGGGCATAAATAAGTCACCATGCTATGGAAAATGTTGAACATTATAGCTAAAATGTAGGAAAAGTGAATAAGAACAAGTTCAAAAGATGCAAACATCGACCCACGACTATATTAAAAAAAAAAAAATCGAAAAGTTCTGGATCTTAATGAAAAGAAGTTACAATAAAATAAAAATAGAAAATAAAGTTCTTAGAAAGTCAATAAAAGTGGGGCAAATAATTTTAAAAGATGCAATCAATGACCCAAGATCACATCTTGAAAAAAATATTGAAACATTTTTGATAAAAATTCAATCAAAACAAAGTAACTATGCTTAGATGTAGAGAATCACTAAAGGTGATTATAAAATTTTGAACAATGGAGAGAGCTTATCATAAAATGAAAATAGGAAATAAAATTCACAGAAAGTCAGTAAAAAATTAACTAATAATTTAAAAAATGGCAAACAATAACCCACTTCCAAATCTTCAATGAAAACATAAAAAAGGAGCATCAAAAAAAAAATGTAGAAAGTCAGTAAAAATAAATAAAATCTTGTGAAAAATGAGGGGTTTCTGGGAAGAAAAAAATTATAAAAATTAGAAAATGATGAATGAATAAAACCCTTACACAGTCACCAAAAGAGGAAAAATCCCACTTAAAACAAAAAACATTCTTCATGAATGTAAAAATATCCTCAAAATGTAGAATAAAACACTTTTAAAAACTTAAAGAAGGTTTTTAAACTTAAAAAACAGAAAACTTCACAAAAAAACACTAAACCGATTAAATACGTTACATTTCCTCGAAAAAAAAAAAAATACTTGGACGGTTCCACTTCATTTATAAAAACCACCACAAAATACACATAAAAAAACCGAATATAAAACAATAATAAAAAACCCTTCCAAACCAAACTTCACCCCAAAGATCCCCTCAACCCTTCACAACCCTCCACAGTGGGAGGGGGTTGACGCCCCGCCCCCTAGAGCCCCACTAGTGGGGGTAACCTCTATCAACTCCACAACTGCGTGATTCACGTCAGTCCGCTGAGAATGCTAGTGTCGTTCACACGTATATAGTTTGTGATTCATATTTTTATTGACTGTGACGTGATTCATTTTGGTGTGACATGAAAGACGAAATCACGCAATTTGGCCGGAGTTGGGAGTTTGAGGGGAACATGTTTAATGTGGTGAGTTAATGCCTGTTTCATTTGTTTTTATTGATGTTTGAATGTATGTTCTTGGACTAAACAATTTGTTTCACGAATTTGTTTAGTGTGGTGAGTGCCTGTTTTAGTCAACTTTGTTTTTCTTATTATTTTATTTGGTTTTATTTATTTTTTATTAATGTTTGAATTAGTGTTTTTTTTTGTCCAAGCTGTGTGTTTTTACGAATATTTATTTATGTGGTGAGTCTGTGCCCGTTTTTGAACTTTCATTCAACTGTGTTATTATTTCTAAAATAATGTTTTATCAAATAATAGAATTTTCAAATTCTTTTTATATGTTTTTATCAACAACTGACAACTATTGTCATTTACCGACACAATAATTAAACTATTCTTTCTTCCAGAAAGAAGAACCCCACGATGACACCCGCAACGACAGTGGCGTAACATCAGGCAGCGAATGCCCTTCTGCCTCCCCCAACAGCGAGCGCAGCGTCGTCTCCCCAACCACTCGACCCTGGTACCCCCATCCCCCAACTCCCGAACCAAAGCTCCTGGACGAATGCCGCGTGCCTAAAGTGAACTCGCACGGCAAAGTCAAAGTGCACAAGTGCAAACAGTGCGAGTTCTTCGCGTACACAAAACTGGAATTCTGGGAACATTCTGGTGTCCACATTAAAGGGGACAAAATCCTGAAGTGTCCCACGTGTCCGTTTGTCACAGAGTACAAACATCACTTGGAGTATCATTTGTTGAACCACGCTGGAGCGAAGCCCTTTAAGTGTGACCACTGCGACTACACATGCGTCAATAAGAGTATGCTCAAGTCGCACCTTAAGAGTCACTCCAAGGTGTACCAGTACCGCTGCGCCAACTGCCACTATGAGACCAAGTATTGTCACTCGTTGAAGCTGCATTTGAGGAAGTACAACCACAAACCAGCCATGGTGTTGAACCCTGATGGTACCCCCAACCCGCTGCCTGTTATAGATGTCTATGGGACCAGAAGAGGACCCAAGGTCAAGAAACAAGAGGCCTCGCCGCCCCAGCAACCTTCAATGGTCAGCCCCATCTTGCCTCCCTTCCCACTACCCTTAATCCCCCCCAACGAACTGATGATGAACTTCCAAAACATGTTCCGAGAACGTCTAGAGGAGATGGCCAAACAAATACAGCCTCCCCAAAGTGGAGCGTTGGATTTGAGCCAGAAAACCCCTCAAAGCTCAGAACATGGGGATGATGATGACACCATGACCACAGCTTTTGACAACGTGGAAGCAGTAGTTGACCCCCATAACAACAACAAATTCGACTGTCCCCAGTGCGATCTAGCGTTTGGGGATGAAATTATGTTCCGGATTCATATGGGGTACCATGGGTACCAGAACCCCTTCACCTGCAACATGTGCGGAGAGGAATGTGAGAATAAGGTTAAGTTTTTCCTGCATATTGCCAAAGCGGCCCATTGAGCCCCTGCCCCCTATGTTTTGTACTAGTCACGTGTGCAATTAGGGGTATTGATCTCTGTGTGTTATTATTGGCCCCCCTGTATATGTGTATATTTATATTTTTTGTATGTAATAATTGTGACTGACTGACTTTTTGAGCATGATAATCAAATTTTGTACATAGTGGATTTTTTATATGATTTGTAAAAAGGTTTTTCTGAAATAAATGTAGTTTTGGAATAGTTTTGGTTTTTGTAAATCTGTCCCGAGAAGTATAAGGAGGTCAAATCTGGTGATTGGGACGGTACAAAACCCAAAAATGTTTGCTAAAAGTGGAACAAATATTCCGAATGTCTTGAAAAATTTCGTTGAATTTGGAAATCTAGGACAAAAAAAAACTAAGAAGTAAAAAAAAAGATTGTTTAAAAATAAAAACTATTGTTTAATAAGCTTTAAAAAATGTTCAACGCACAGAAATGAGTCTAAAACAACTGTTATAGACTCCTTAAAAAAAACTTGAAATCTATAAATATATTAAAAAAGAGAATCAAGAAGCTTTTTTTAATGGTCCAATAATTTATTTAAAGACAACAGAAAAATAAATAAAAAAATGTGGCTTTGATGTATGTATCAAGAAAAAGGAATGGAAATTAATAGGAGCTGAATCGGGAGGTTTTGGAGGAACTCAATAGAAGTACTGATAAGAGGAGGGTTTGAGGAGTAGCTCTCGTCATTTTGTCTTTTCCAGACGTCTGGGTTCCCTCCTTGTATACTGTCTCAAATCTCCCATACCCCAATAGAAAATTATTATATAGGAGCTGAATCGGGAGGTCTTGGAGGTGCGCTTCAAAAGAGGTATAAGGTTTGAGAAGTAACTCTTGTGATTTTCACTTCTCCAAACGTCTAAATCTTTTTACAGTGCCTTGAATAATGTATTGTGATTTCTTCCAAAACGCTATATATTTAAAAGAAATTAATAGGACCTGGATCGGGACATGTTGGAGGAGCGCCTTAAAAGACGTGAGAAGAGGAAGATTTGAAGAGTGACTTTCGTGATTTTCACTTTTCAAGACGGCTGGATGCTGGATCTACTGTGCCATGAATAATGTATTGTATAGTTTCTTCCAAAATGCTATCAAAAACAAATTCATATGAGCTAAATCGGAAGGTTTTGGAGGTGCGCTCTGAAAGAGGTAAAAGGAGGAAGGTTTGGGAAGTCGCTCTTGTGATTTTCACTTTTTTCCAGACGTCTGGATCTACAACCCACAGTGCCATGATAAATATTGTAGTTTCTTCCAAACTGCTATTTAAATGAAATGTATAGGAGCTAAATCGAGAGGTTTCGAAGGTGTGCTTTGAAAGAGGTAGAAAGAAAGAGGAAGGTTTGAGGAATAACTCTAGTGATTGTCAATTTTCTAGACGTCTGGATGCACTCCCTAGAGTGCCATGCATAATGTACTATATATAGTTTCTTCCAAAATGCTTTTTAGATGAAATATATAGGAGCTAAATCGAGAGGTTCTGGAGGAGTGCTTTGAAAGAGGTGAAAAGAGGAAGGTTTGAGAAGTAACTCTTGTAAATGTCAATTTTCCAGACGTCTGGATCCACTCCCAAGAGTGCCATAAATAATGTATTGTGGATTCTTCCAAAATGCTATTTAAAAGAAATGCATAGGAGCTAAATCGAGATGTTTTGGAAGTGTGCTTCAAAAGAAGTGGAAAGAGGAAGGTTTGAGGAGTAACTCTTCGTATTTTCACTGTTCCAGACGTCTGGATCTGCTCCCCACATTGTCATGAATAATGTATTGTAGTTTCTTTCAAATGCAATTAAAAAGAAAATAATTGGAGCTGAATCAGGAGGTGTTGAAGGTGTTGTCAAAAAAGGTAAAAGAAGGAAGGTTTTGAGAGTAAGATTTTCACTCTTCCAGATGTCTAGATGTACTCCCTAAAGTGCCATGGATAATTTCTTGTGATTTCTTACAAAACGCTATTTAAAACAAATTTAAAGGAGCTGAATCGGGAGGTTTTGGAGGTGCGCTCTAAAATAGGTGAAAGAAGGAAGGTTTGGGAGTTACTTTGGTGATTTTCACTTTTCCAGGCGTCTGGATCTACTCCCCATGAATAATCTCCTTTAATTTCTCCCAATTCCCAAAACGGCAAACGCTATTTAAAAGAAATTTATCGGAGCTAAATCGGGAGATGTGCTCTAAAAGAGGTGAGAGGAGGAAGGTTTAAGGAGTTAGTCTTGTGATTTTCATTTTTCCAGAAGTCTGGATTCAACCTGCAGTGGCATGAATAGTTAATTATGATCTCTCCTTTTACCTCAATAGAAAATTATAGAACTGGAGATAAACTGGAAGGTTTTATAGGTGTGCCCTACAAGAGGTAAGAGGAGGAAGGTTTGAGGACTAACTCTTGTTATGTTCATTTTTCCAGACAACTCGATCTACTCCCTACAGTGCAGAATAGTCTCTATTGTGATTTCTTCTGAAATACTCTTCAGAAGCTAAGTTGGAAGGGATTTGAAGGTGCCCCTTAAAAGAGGGAAGAAGAGGAAGGTTTGAGGAGTAGCTCTCGTGATTTTCACTTTTCCAGAGGACTTGATTCACTCCGTGCAGTGTCATGAATATAATTTATTGTGATCGTTCCCTTACAGTCCGCAATAGAAAATAATAGGAGCTAAATCGGGAATTTTTGGAGGTGCGCCCTAAAAGAGGTGAGAGAAGAAAGATTTGAGGAGTACCTCTTGTGCCCTGAATAGTTTATTGCAATTTATCTCGTAGAATCTTGAATAGAAGCTATAAATCGAGAAGTTTTGGAGGTGCGCAGTCAGAGGGGTAGTAAGAGGAAAGTTTGAGAAGTAACTTTTTTTTATTTTCCAGCCTCTAGGATTCTAAATTCACTCCCCACTATGCCATGAATTCTAGTATAATTCAATTTAAAAATGTCATCTAGTGAAAAAATTTATAGGAATCAAATCTGGGGCAGGAGACTTAGTATAGGTGCGCATCATAACTAGGGAAGTTCGAGGAGTAAATTTTGAGATTTTCAAGGATCCAGGCTTCTGTTTACATTATTTCCTTGACCATTTTTTTTGGATTGAGACAATAATTTCAGTTGTAACTTGAAAATCTTGAATTCTACAAAAAAGTATATGCGAAGTTTATGGACAAAAATTTGATCATCTACAACTTTCATTTGAAGATTTTTTCCATAGGATGTTTCCTTTACAATATACAGGGCTGAATGGAAAGTAATTTTACTTAATACATTGATAACATTCTTCCAAATTCTTCACAATATCTCCAAAATCACATATTTGTCAACATTAAAATTTTGTACAAGTTTTGTTATCAACATTTCATGTATCATATCTCTGTTTGGTTATACAGGGTGTTAAATGTATTGTAATGAAATTTTGTTCACAACCAATTTCCCCACAACTTTTATCCAAAATATTTCACCACCGAATGATTAGGCAAAAATCTACTCCACCCCCTTAATTAACCCCGCGTGCCATATGGAACACTTTTGCAGAAAATTTTTAATTTAAGGGCACACGATCCACCCCGCCCCTTCTGCAACCCTCTATTGTTTCGCCACCCCCATGACCATTGGTCATTGAATCATTTTTCCGCCGACGGCAGAAAATTCGATACTTTGCGGTGTCAGGTAAAAAATGCGGAAAAATGGTCCTTTATTGACAAAATAAGGGGGCACATGTATCAAGTATGGGACTACCCTTATCCACGTGCTTTGTGGCTCAAATGTCTCAAGCGGAAGTGGATTGAGATCTTGAAAATCAGATGCAAGGTCAGTGACGTACATTTTATTTTATTATAATATTATCAGAGCTATAGTTGGATATATAGAATAAAATACCATGTACACATTTGACGCCCTGTATATCTTCAAAAATTGTTCTGTAAGTTTTTTTTGGAAAAGCTAATAGTTTTCCAGTCATTTCCAAAATATATTTCAGTCTATTGAATGAAATCATTAACGAAAGGTGCATTTAATATCATGTACACTTTTGAAGCCCTGTATATCGGCGTTGATGCCTGATATGTCCAATATAAGTTACAGCAAATTTAATTTTCTCCAAAAATTATCCTATAAGTTTTTCAGAAAAAGCTAATCGTTTTCCAGTTATGTCCAAAAATATATAGATGATATATTGATGATATATGTAACTATTTCATGCCTTTGTCGCCACCACTGTCTTGCCCAAAGACGATTTATTGCCCAGCAATCGGGAAGTGACTAAAAACCAAATTTTAGGCCATTTCGAAAATTTAATTGATATCACGTGCTCGGCACTTTGGGAGGTTTTTTTTTCAATAACTATTATTATAAGAAAAGAGATACATTTTATGGATTTAGCTTAGCCTGTATTTTTCGAGTCATAAGTACCTAAAAAAATTAAATTAAGCAGAAAATGATAACTTTCGAATAACACTTTTTTGACGCCTTGTATATTGAATTGGGTGGTGGGTGGGTATGAAAGGATGCCTCCCATAAAAAAAGTGGTAAATTCAATTTCAATTAAAAAAAAAATCAGTGGCGTTTTGTCAGAAAACCAACGACTTTTGAGTTATCTTCCGAAATGTCTTTCATTGTTATTTGGAGTGAATTCAATTTTTTGATGCCCTGTGCAGAAGAACAGCATACTTTTTGGAAAAACACTTGAAAAAAAAATTGCAGATGATTTTTTCGTTGACCAATCATAATAATAATTGATGTGTTTTGTTGATTTGGGTTATAGTTTTCGAGTTATTTTCTTCGATTAAAAGTTTTTGATATATTCGGAGAAAAACGGTCAAGACACTTATTTTTGAATATATAAAAAACGGTACACTTTACAAAAAAACTTCAGAATAAAAATTATTGAGGACTAAACTCTGTATATCTCTTTTCATATGAACTTTTCTCTACGATGGACAGTTTTTAGAATATTTGAAGAATTATTTCAAGACCAATACGTCCGAGAAGACAGTCAGAATTCACTTATTTTTGAATATAACAAAAACGGTACGCTTTGCAAAAAAAACTTCAGAATAAAAATTGTTGAGGACTAAATTCTGTATATCTCTTTTCATATGAACTTTTCTCTACGATGGACAGTTTTTAGAATATTTGAAGAATCATTTCAAGTCCAATACGTCCGAGAAGTACGAAGGCGTAGAAGTGCCACAACTAAAAAAAAATAAAAATTTCGACTTTAAAGTCGAAATTTCGAGAAAATAGTCGAAATTTCGTGAAAAAAGTCGAAATTCGACATCAAAGTCGAAATTTCGAGAAAAAAGTCGAAATTTCGAGAAAAAAGTCAAAAATTCGTGAAAAAAGTCGAAATTCAACATCAAAGTCGAAATTTTGAGAAGAAAGTCGAAATTTCGACTTTAATGTCGAGAAGGGAGGGGAAGCAAGTCGATTTTTCTTTTCGAAGGGGTAGTTTAGGATGTCCACTAAAACTTCAATGAGTTTTATTCTAGCTATATGTACAGGTTTCGAGATATGGATTTTTGAATTTTTTTGAACATTCTATAGTGAGACGGTTATCATGAAATTTCACCCTCTTGGGTTGGGAGGGGGAACAAGTCGATTTTTTTTTCAAGGGGGTAGTTTAGGATGTCTGCTATAACTCCCATGCGTTCTATTCTGGCTATATGTACAGTCTTCAAGATATGGATTTTTGAATTTCGACTTTTTTCACGAAATTTCGACTTTTTTCTCGAAATTTCGACTTTAATGTCGAAATCAAATTTCGACTTTTTTCTCGAAATTTCGACTTCAATGTCGAATTTCGACTTTTTTCACGAAATTTCGACTTTAAAGGCCCCCCGAGAAAACAATCAAAATTCATTTATTATTAAATATAACAAGAACTATACACATTACAAAAAGAAAGTTTCAAATGAAAGTTGTTGATAATTTTGTTGTCAACAAATCTTAATTGATGTACTTTGTTCATTTGATCCATAGTTTTCAAGTTATCAAAGTAATATGAAACATTTGAAACAATAATGCTTATGTGAATATCACATTTCCATATCACCATCAAACAAAAACAAGTCAAAATCAATAAACCACAAAACCAACTCATCACAGAACCATATTTATCAAAAACCGTGATAAACTCACGGTCAACGACAACAACATTCCCACGATCCTAATTTGAACAGCCATTTTGTAAAAAACAACCCTAATTCGATCCAATCGAGACGCGTGGCTTTTAATAAAAAAAAACACCCTTGAGGGTGCCACCCTTAAAAAAGCACGCGACTGAATTCACCCTTGTTAAAAAAGGGCCATAGGGCACGATTTGTTTTTTAACAGGTGGAAGGGGGTCCCTCCGGAACCTTCTTATTTGATGCACAGCGATTTTATTAGTGAGGAGTGTGCATATATTTTAGTTTTTTTCGAGGGGAGCCATATTTTATGTTTTTGGCCGTAGCTCTGAAGCCAGCAAGTTAATGGAAATTTAATAGAATTATCATGAATTATTCTGGAGAAAATCATATTTTTGAATATTACTTGAAAACGTCGAAGTTTTTGACGATTATTCACTGAAGTTCATTTGAAGAATGCATTAATGCATCGTTTCTATAATATAAGATAATTAAGATTATAATATGTAGATGAGAGTGGAGTGACTCTGTATATTGAAACAGATGCATGCTATGGAAAAATGTTTCCTATAAAAGTTGTATAATTATCACTTATGTGAAGTTTACTAATAAAACCCTAATTTCTTCAGTTATCATAGAAAATGTCTACTGTCGTTATCTACAAAGAATGTCTACTCAAAAATAAAACCCTCAAAACCGTTCATTTCCCAATAAACCCAAAAAATCCCCGCCAGACACATTGCACAATCAAACTGCGTTTCAAATCCAAAAAACATATTTTTCGAAAATGAAAAAATGCTCGAGATAACATTGTCAGACCAAATATTTACTTGGAACTAATTTAGTTTTCAGTATCAGCGCAATTAACAAAATGTCTCGCCTGATAAAACTATTTCAATTGAATGAGTTTTTGCACACAAATATACAGGGTGTCGCCACCACTGACTTCCCTATAATAACGATTTATTGTCCAGCAATCGGGAAGTGACTAAAAGCCAAATTTTAGGCCATTTCGAAAATTTAATTGATATCACGTGCTTGACACTTTGGGAGGTTGAAAAATCATTGAGCAATCTATTGACCTTCAGAGGTTGAAACTGTTCTTATCAGAAAAACATGCGGTTCGTGGAAAATTGTTTTTCTTATCGATGTTTGGATTGGTGTCACGTATGTTGTAAACAGGTTTCTAAAGACCCTGCTGCTGGTCAATCTATGATAAAGAAACGTTTTGTTACTGAAAAATGGTAGATATTTGAAAAAAGTTTTGGTTTTTACGGGAATCGAACCCACGTTGCACAATGCCTTCGAACTAGATCACAAGACTGAATGGAGTTTGGGTTCAAGTCTGCGTTACCAGAACTTTTTTTTTTAAATAAGTGGGAGTTTTTCATACTCCTCTCTTTAAAAAGTCGTGCAAGATATGAGGTTTTGAGGTGACTCACTTTAAGAGGAGGATTTGAGGTGAGTAAAGACTCCTGTAAATTTCAACTATCCACAACTCAATGAAGAATTTTAGCATCTAACTTTATTTCAGGAAACTATCTAATACTCCTCACATAAAAATTCGTTCTGCTGAGCAAGAACGTTTTGAGGTGGCACACTATTTGTACCTCAAAGAGGAGGGTTTGAGGAGTCACTACTGTTAATCTCAGCTATCCAAAACTCCGCGTAAATCTTGACAACACCATTAAATTTTAGGTTTTCATATAGAAGTACTTTATATATTATACATCTCCCATAAAATCACGCTAGTGAAAATGGGAGGTTTTGGGGTACCGTACTATAGAGGAAGTATAGTGGAGAGTAACTTCTGTGAACTTCTGTGAGTTTTGGCTATCTAAAACTCCATGGTGAATTTTGGCAACACCATCAACTTAAAGTTTTTTATAGAACTCTTCTATTCACATCTCATAAAAAAAATCATGCTAGTGAAACTGGGAGATTTTAGGTGGCGCACTATATGTACCTCAAAGAGGAAGGTTTGAAGAGTAACTTCTGGGAATTTCAGCTATTTACAACTTCATGGTGAATTTTGGCAACACCATCAACTTTAAGGTTTTTATAGAACTGCTTTATAAACCTCTTATAAAAAAAATCATGCTAGTGAAACTGGGAGGTTTTGAGGGGGTGAACTATGAGTACCTCAAAGAGTGAGGTTTGAGGACTAACTCCTGTGAATTTCAGATATTCACAACTTCATGGTGAACTTTGACAACACCATCAACTTTAAGGTTTTTATACAACTGCTTTATACACCTCTTATAAGAAAAATCATGCTAGTGAAACTGGGAGGTTTTGAGGTGGCGCACTATATGTACCTTGAAGAGGAAGGTTTGAAGAGTAACTTGTGTGAATCTCAGCTATTTACAACTTCATGGTGAATTTTGTCAACACCATCAACTCTAAGGTTTTTATAGAACTGCTTTATGAACCTCTTATAAAAAAAATCATGCTAGTGAAACTGGGAGGTTTTGAGGGGGCGAACTATGAATACCTCAAAGAGTAAGGTTTGAGGACTAACTCCTGTGAATTTCAGATATTCACAACTTCATGGTGAACTTTGACAACACTATCAACTTTAAGGTTTTTATAGAACTGCTTTATACACCTCTTATAAAAAAAATCATGCTAGTGAAACTGGGAGGTTTTGAGGTGGCGCATTATATGTACCTTAAAGAGGAAGGTTTGAAGAGTAACTTGTGTAAATTTCAGCTATTTACAACTTCATGGTGAATTTTGTCAACACCATCAACTCTAAGGTTTTTATAGAACTGCTTTATGAACCTCTTATGAAAAAAATCATGCTAGTGAAACTGGGAGATTTTGAGGGGGCGAACTATGAGTATCTCAAAGAGTAAGGTTTGAGGACTAACTCCTGTGAATTTCAGCTATCCACAACTTCATGGTGAGCTTTGACAACACCATCAACTTTAAGGTTTTTATACATCTGGTTTATACACCTCTTGTAAAAAAAATCATGCTAGTGAAACTGGGAGGTTTTGAGGTGGCGCACTATATGTACCTTAAAGAGGAAGGTTTGAAGAGTAACTTGTGTGAATTTCAGCTATTTACAATTTCATGGTGAATTTTGTCAACACCATCAACTCTAAGGTTTTTATAGAACTGCTTTATGAACCTCTTATAAAAAAAATCATGCTAGTGAAACTGGGAGGTTTTGAGGGGGCGAACTACGAGTACCTCAAAGAGTAAGGTTTGAGGACTAACTCCTGTGAATTTCAGATTTTCACAACTTCATGGTGAACTTTGACAACACCATCAACTTTAAGGTTTTTATATATCTGCTTTATACACCTCTTATAAAAAAAATCATGCTAGTGAAACTGGGAGGTTTTGAGGTGGCGCACTATATGTACCTTAAAGAGGAAGGTTTGAAGAGTAACTTGTGTAAATTTCAGCTATTTACAACTTCATGGTGAATTTTATCAACACCATCAACTCTAAGGTTTTTATAGAACTGCTTTATGAACTTCTTATGAAAAAAATCATCTTAGTGAAACTGGGAGGTTTTGAGGGGGCGAACTATGAGTACCTCAAAGAGTAAGGTTTGAGGACTTGGTCCTGTGAATTCAGCTATTCACAACTCCATGGTGAACTTTGACAACACCATCAACATCACCTTTAAGGTTTTTATAGAACTGCTTTATACACCTCTTATAAAAAAAATCATGCTAGTGAAACTGGAAGGTTTTGAGGGGGCGAACTATGAGTACCTCAAAGAGTAAGGTTTGAGGACTAACTCCTGTGAATTTCAGCTATTCACAACTTCATGGTGAACTTTGGCAACACCATCAACTTTGATTTTTTGTAGAACTGCTTTATACACCTTTGATAAAAAAAAAATGCATGCTAGTGAAACTGGGAGGTTTCGAGGTGGCGCACTATATGTACCTATAAGAGGAAGGTTTGAAGAGTAACTTGTGTGAATTTCAGCTATTTACAACTTCATGGTGAATTTTGGCAACACCATCAACTTTAAGGTTTTTATATATAGAACTGCTTTATACACCTCTTATAAAAAAAATCATGCTAGTGAAACTAGGAGGTTTTGAGGGGGCGAACCATGAGTACCTCAAAGAGTAAGGTTTGAGGAGTAACTCCTGTGAATTTCAGACATTCACAACTCCATGGTAAATTTTGTCAACACCATCAACCTTTTGGTTTTTATAGAACCACTTTATGCACCTCTCATAAAAAAATTCACGCTGGTGAAAGTGGGAGGTTTTGAGGTGGCGCACTATAGGTACCTCAAAGAGGAAAGTTTAAAGAATAACTCCTGTGAATTTCAGCTATCCAAAATTCCATTGTGGATATTGGCATCATTATGAACTTTTTTTGGAAAATATTTTATACTCCTCTTATAAAAAAATTATGCTGATGCCACTGGGAGGTTCTGAGGTGGCGATCCTCAATAAGGCAGGTTTGAGGGAGGTGTGAGATTCATCATTACATCCAACACTTCATATTTGGCATCATCATTGATTTGAAACTATTAATTTTTCAATAAAAAAATCCAGTAAAACAAATACCTATACAGCCCCACATAAACCCTAGTAGGGTGGAGCCAACCAACCTAAAAAACCACAACCCAATGGACCTTTTTTTACGCGACCCCGCCCACAAAATGGCGCTCTTTTTTAAAGCCCTAATTTTAGAAGGGTTCTTTAATTAGCCGAGGGGAGTTTATTTTTGGTTTATAAGGGGTTAAAGTGAAAAATGGCTGCTCAATGGAGTGAGTTATTTTTATACATATAAGTATTTAAAATGGATTTTAAAAATGTTAGTCTATTTAATTAATTGATAAGGTACTTTAAGTAATTCGAATTTATCTTTTGATCAAGTGCTCAAAAAAATTTGAGGAAAAAATGTTCGAGTTTATTTTTGTCAATTTTGAAGGTCAAGAGCACAGAGGGGGATTAAGGGAGTTGTTTGCTAGTTTTTAATCAACATAAAAATAGATTGAAACCTACTAGAATTGCTTAAAAAAATAATGCTGGTGATCAGGGAGGTTTTGAGGTAGCGCACTCTATGTACCTCAATGAGAAGGTTTCACAAATCTGTAAAGAAGATCTAGACTCGAATAAATTAACCCCTCAAACGTCAACCCCCAAACAAACCTTATCACTAGATCTCAAAAATCCACTTTTATCAGACCAAATTGAAAAAAAATCACCATTCACAAACATGTCATGATCATGTTATGGCATCCCTGATGGGTTTTTAGATATTCTGCATGACTTGAAACATTTTGCAAGTCATTTTTCGAATATAAAGAGGGGGCCGGTTATTTTGAGTTTGTCGCATGCAGATGGGATTTTCAGGGAAAAAATCCAACCCTCACACTTTTTGTCATGAGCCTCGTTTTAAGGGAGTTTGGAGGGTGGAAAAAATGATGGCACACGACTGGAATTAGGGAACTGTGAGGGATTTTATATAGATAATAAATAAATATTATAGGAAAAAAAAAGACAAAAAAAATAACCTCTAATAAATCATAAATCATTATGGATAGTTTAACTGACGTGGGTCCCAAATGATAAAATGAGCCTAAAAAAAGTTAAAAAATACATAATTCAACTACGTAAATATAATAAAAAAAAACAAAGAAGAGCAACTATTCAATTATTAATTATTAAAAGCTCTTTTTTTTCTGAGCAGAATCAAATTTTTGGTACTTATTTTACCGCTCAAACTATTTTTCTACCCCAAAAGTCACATGCGGCGCTGAATGGGCACACATAGAAGAAAAAGGGCAGATGGTGGCCCTTTTAACTGACCACTGGGTTCCCTTTTTTATGGGTTTATCTAAAGTGGACGTGCTCGGCCGTTACTGGGGATTATCGGAAATTACGTTGTAAAATTTGTCTTTACATTCAGCAACATGGATGGCTTATTTTTTTGATTTATTGAAAACCTTTTATATCTCTGATTTTGTTTTCACTAATGATTTTTTTTGTTGTGTTTTTTTATTGTCAAATTATTTTCTTTTTGTTTTATTTTCATTTTCAGTTTGCTGTGGGTATACTTTTTCATGTTTATCAAATGCTAACGCATAAAATATTTTTTTTAACAAATGGTGTTGCCAGAATTCAGCATGGAGTTTTGGATAGCTCAATTTCCTCCTCAAACCTCCTTTTTTGAAGTGCATATAGTGCGCCTCCTCAAAACCTCTCTGTTTCACCAGCATGATTTTTTCTTTAAAAAGTTTAAATAGTTTCTTAATCCTAATACAGTTTGAAAAATTGCCAAAATTCGCTTTGGAGTTCTGGATAGCTGAAATTCATGGGAGTAACTCGTCAAACCTACCTCTTTGAGGTATCTACAGTGCGCCACCTCAAAACATCCCAGTTTCTCCAGCATGAATTTTTTATGCGAGAAAAACCTGAAAGTTGATGATGTTGCCAAAATTCACCATGGAGTTTTAGATAGCTCAATGTCACAGGGGTTACTTCTCAAACCTCCTTTTTTGAAGTACATACAGGGTGTCCCAGCAAGGGTGGCCATACCGGCCATATCTCGGAAACTACTGGACCTAAAAGTTCAGGAAAAAAAATATGATCACTAAAGTGGCCACGAGAAAATGCTGGGAAATATTTTTAACTTCGAAATTTTTCCGCTAGGGGGCGCAATCAAAGCTTAAATATCAAAATTCGAAATTTCTCCGGAAATTCTCAGATTGAGGTATATCTTTATCAACATGGTTAAAAAACCTAGACAATTTCACGTCTTTTTGGTACAGGGCTCATTGGCGTACCGATCTTCGTGTGAGTAGGGGAAGGTAGTGAAAGTGTAATTGTTCAAGTGGCTGTAACTTATAAACGACTTGTCCGATTTTGTTGCGTATAGGCTTGTTTGGAAGATAAATGTGAGTACTTTCGTATATCGTATCCAGTGATGCGTGATTGTCTCCAGAAAAGTTGCTAGAAGGCGTAATTTGAATTAAAAACTGTTATTTTCGTTTCACCGCAAAAATTTAAATGGTACGGTATAATTCTGATAACAGAATCGAAATGAAGATTAAATTTACAAGAAAAAAAAAAAAAAAAAAAAAAAAAAAAAAAAAAAAAACCTTAAAACATTAAATTTTACATAATTTGGACTAGTTATTATTAACAGAATTATACCATACCATTTAAATTTTTGCGGTAAAATGAAAAACACTGTTTTTAATTCAAATTACGCCTTCTAGCAACTTTTCTGGAGACAATCACGCATCACTAGATACGATATACGAAAGTACTCACATTTATCTTCCAAACAAGCCTATACGCAACAAAATCGGACAAGTCGTTTATAAGTTACAGCCACTTGAACAATTACACTTTCACTATACCTTCCCCTACTCACACGAAGATCGGTACGCCAATGAGCCCTGTACCAAAAAGACGTGAAATTGTCTAGGTTTTCTAACCATGTTGATAAAGATATACCTCGATCTGAGAATTTCCGGAGAAATTTCGAATTTTAATATTTAAGCTTTGATTGCGCCCCCTAGCGGAAAAATTTCGAAGTTATAAATATTTTCCAGCATTTTCTCGTGGCCACTTTAGTGATAATTTTTTTTTTCCTGAACTTTTAGGTCCAGTATTTTCTGAGATATGGCCGGTGGCCACCCTTGCTGGGACACCCTGTATAATAGTGCATCTCCTCAAAACCGTCCAGTTTCACCAGCTTGATTTTTTCATGAGTTGCATAGAATAATTCTATAAAAACCTAGAAGTTAATAGTATGGTCAAAATTCACCATGGAGCTGTGGATGGCTGAAATTCACAGGAGCTACTCTTCAAATCTTCCTCTTAAAGGTATCCATAGTGCGCCACCTCAAAACCTTCCAGTATCACCAGCATACATTTTTTAGGCGAGGTGTAGAAAGTAGTTCTATATAAACCTTAAAGTTGATGATGTTGCTAAAATCCACCGTGGAGTTGTGGATGGGGATAGGTGTTACTTTTCAAACCTTTTTCTTTGAGGTATTTACAGTGCGCAACCTCCAAACTTCCCAGTATAACCATCAGCATGATTTTTTTCATGGGAGGTGTATGAAGTTATTCTTTAAAAACCTAAAAGTTTATGTTGTTACCAAAATTCATCATGGAGTTGTGGAAGGGGAAATTCACAGAAGGAACTCTTCAAACTTTCCTCTTTCAGGAAACTATAGTGCGCCACCTCAAAACCTTCCAGTATCACCAGCATGAAATTTTTAGGTGAGGTGTATAAAGTAGTTCTATATAAACCTTAAAGTTGATGATGTTGCTTAAGTCCACCGTGGAGTAGTGGATGGGCAGGATGGGGATAGGAGCTACTTTTCGAACCTTCCTCTTTGAGGTATCTACAGTGCGCAAGCTGCAAACTTCCCAGTATGACCATCAGCATGATTTTTTTTATGAGAGGTGTATAAAGTTATGCTATAAAAACCTGAAAGTTGATGGTGTTACCAAAATTCATCATGGAGTTGTGGAAGGGGAAATTCACAGGAGGTACTCTTCAAACCTTCCTCTTTCAGGTAACTATAGTGCGCCACCTCAAAACCTTCCAGCTTCACCAGCTTGATTTTTTTATGAGAAGTATAGAGTAATTCTTTAAAAACCTAGAAGTTGATGGTATTGTCAAAATTAACCATGGAGTCGTGGATATCTGAAATTCATAGGAGTTACTTTTTAAACCTTCCTCTTTCAGGTATCTTCAGCGCAACCTCAAAACCTCCCTGTTTCATCAAGATTATTTTTTTTAAGAGAATAAGTTTTTGAAATTATCCTCCTCTTTTATTATTCTTTTGCCTTGTCAGTTGTGTCGTTTCAATTTCACTGTTTTGTTATTTTGTCTCTCTATATTTCTTTTTTTATATAGCTTATTGTCCTTGTCAAATAATGACCTGACATCAAAACTTTCATGAAAGAGTAATAAATAAAATAGAAATTAGTTTGTGTTTGAGTTTCTCAATCCATCACTTATCCATTCCACCCCCATAACGCGGCATCCCATCAAAACACCCATCCTCGTCAGCTGTCCCATTTCGGAGTCTATTCAAAAAACCAGCCAGTCAATGTATCTCAAAAATTGACAGTTTTTGGGTCCTTCCGTTTTCTTGCTCATTTTTTCGGGATTTGTTATTTTTTTGATTGATTGACTCGAGCATAATAATGGGCAAAATACATACAAATTTCTCGTGGTTGTCCTGGAATTTCTTGCGCAGTCATCGTTTTTGCCAAGAAAATATGATTGATGAAGAGGGTGGAAAAAATGGATTTTGAAACTCAAGAGGGTGGAACTGTATAAGGAGTTCTAAGAGCCATTAGGGAGCAAATGGTTTTTGATTTTAGTTAGTTTTTTAATTATTTCGACAATGGAGAGTTTCACAAGAGATTCTATAGAAAACGAGGGAGACAAAAGGATTATCTACAACTTTTATCTTATAGTTTTTTCTCTTCATGTATAATACATTTATTGTTTACAATTTTTATCTGAAACTTTTCTCTGTAGTTCTAATAATAAGGAAGTTATTGTGAGTTGAATGAGGACGACTGATATATCGACGTTATTCATTTCATCGACTTCATCTCACTTTGTCCCAAATTATTAAAAGAAAAAATAATTTCACAAAAAATTACATGGGCCACTTTTTGAAGTGCACAAATATGTATACAACTTTTAACCGAAAGTTTTCTTTTTAACTCTCACAACATGGAAGTTATGAAAAGTTGAATTGCAACTTCACAAAAACAGTTTCATTGTCCCAAGGCCAATTTTGCACCTCTCAAAACCACCCCCATATGTTCAGTTTGACCACCCCAAATTCATACCCATATAATTTCACTTTTATAAGCCATCCGACCTTATTATTCCATCAGGCTGTCAAAAAAATTGACGTCTCAATGGCCAGCTGATGTTGACGACCGAAAAATTACCAAAATTGATTGACAGCTTCGCACGTGCTTTTTTAAATATTTTTAAAAACCGTTTTAACCCCTTATTAAAATTGTGTAATCTTTGATTATGGTTTAGTAGTAGTAAACATTGTCGAGACGGTATTAATGATGTAGTTGCACCCTTAGAGGGTGAATAACAGCTGGCTTAATCTCAAGACGGCCGTTACGATGGAATAAGAAATCTGGCACCCCTAGGAATGGTAAAAGGACGTATCGAATGGGAAAAATCTTCTAATGAAAGTTGTAGACAATTGAAAAATCCACAATTTTTATTCTTAACATTTTTCGATATTATTGATAGTTTTTGAATGATTGTTTGATAAAGTTGTATGACGTCATCAGCACAAAGCAGGTAAGTGGCATAATCTCACTGATCCTACCTACCATGGAAAAAGTCTTCAATTAAATGTTGTAGACAATAAAAAACCTTACAATTTTTATTTGAAGAGCTTTTTGATATTCTTGATGACGTCATCAACAATCACCCAATCCCATCATTATGCCATCAAATCCAGGCAAAAATATCACATTTCAAAAAACTGGTCAGGTCAAGCTGTTTTTTCCTCTTACAAAAGAGTCCAGTGGGTGTATAACTGACCAAAAAAAACCCTAATTCCGATTCTTTAGAAAAAAATCGTGAATTATAGAAAAGGTGGCTCGTGGCGACCAATAAATAAAATATCAATGACAATCGGTCGTGATTTTTGGGTAGTTTAGTAGCAGCTTGCACCAGGTGTTTCCAGTTTCGGCCACCCCGAACACGCGCGAATTTTCGATGGACAGTTTGGGGTGCGTTTTTGGTTCTAAAGTGGGTACCGATGTTCAATTTTGGATTTTGAGTGCATTTTATCTATGTAAAGTAAAATGAGGCAAAGAATTGACAAACTCTCTTGTTAAGCCTGATAACCTCCTCAAGATTTTACAGATAATACCTCATTTCCTCCTTTTATAGGATGTTTGAGTGCGCCATGCCATGAAGTTTCATCCTCACTTTTATTACTGCAGGTCTTCTATTCCACAACACATTTTTTTTGGAATATTTACAAAATTTACTCAATAACATCTTTTTGCCAATAACCTTCTCAAAATCTCACAAAATTCCCGTCAGTCCCTCCTCCTATAAAATTTTTCAGTGCGCCGTCAATTACCTCCTCACTTTTACTCCGACTGTTTTTAGCTACTTATTGAAACAAAAATTGTTGGGAAGTTTTGAATATTCCCTCAATAACAGCACGTTGCAAGTAACTTCCTCAAAATTTGAGAGAATACACCTCAATCCCTCCTCTTATAAAATGATACAGTGCGCCCTCAATTTGTTCGGAATATTTTTTCTTTCTGCTAGATGTAGATGTAGATGTTTCAGTGGGTGGCTCACGCCAAAACCTGCTTAGGCCTCCTGGGCCCGTTCCAACCCACAATAGATAGAAGTGAGATTATTGAAGGCACGACGCTTTCGCGAAGCTCAGCAGGTCCCTCAAATAGATCCCTTCCAATTCCTGGAGTGTTGTGAGTTCAGCTCCGAAGTGTTCCATCCTAATGCTACGAAGAGCCGGACATTCCGTTAGGATGTGGGCTACGGTCTCTACGTCTTCAAGGCACCACCTACAGTCTGAATCTTCTCCGATCCCGATCCTATGGAGGTGACCCTTCAGGTTCATGTGACCAGTTAATAAACCAATCATTGTGCCGAGGTCTTTTCTGCTCATATTTAGGAGCTCTTTGGTTCTGCCCGTATCAGGTCCTGTTATCATTGCCTTGGCATGTAGCATGTAGCATACCAGGGGCATTATTCCAGCATAGAGTGGCCTTTTTCTTTCTGCTAATTTAACCAAAATTGTTGTAAAATTTCCCTCATTTATGGCCCAATGCAAATAACCACCTCAAAATTTCCCTTTTTTACTTTAATTCCTCCTTATTTTTATGTGCAATTTCTTCCTGGCTTTTTTAACTGTGGGATTTTTCATCCAACAATAACAAAAATGAGTTTTATTCAAAATTCCCTCAGTAATGGCCTGTTGCAAACAACCTCCTCAAAATTTCACAAAATACTACTCAATCCCTCTTTTTATGGAAAGTCCAAGGGCACCCTCACTTTTTTTGATGTGAGCTTTTTCATTCAACATCGGCAAAAATTGAGTTGTAATATGTTCAGAATTTCCACAAAAGCAGCTCGTTAGATATAACCTCCTCACAAAATCCTTTTTAACTTGACGTGAGTGCGACCTCAATTAAATCCTATCTGTTTGTATCAAGATTTCACAAAATCCTCTTTAAAATAACGTGAGTGCGTCCTCAATTTATCCTATCTGTTTTATTCAACAATGACAAAAATTGAGTTGAAAATTTTCAAAACTCCTCATTGCAAATAACCGCAAAATTTCACAAAATATACCTCAATCCTTTGTCAATTAGAGTGCTCACTCAATTTCCACCTCAATTATTTTGCTATGAGCTTCAATATCAAGAAACACAAATAAAAAAAAATCGAAATCCTCTCCTGTCCACCACATTGATTGTAAAATGTTTTTTCCACATATCGATATTTTTCCAAAATTTTGCCACACGTGTGTTGAAACTTCACTTTCGAGTGGTGATAACATAAAAAATACTGATATTTTTACAATTTATAGTCAAGTGTATTATTTGGTGATTTTTGAATTTTCAAGATACATATTAGGTATAATATAATACAGGGTGAGTCTTTAACTTGGAATAAACTCATTGAATCAAATTAGACTTCGTAAATAATATGTCGATTAGTATATTAATTGACCTCTATTTGATGTTGATGTACGGAGATTATGCAGGGTGTAACAAATTTGAGATATGACATCGACTATTTTTTTAAAAGGCGACCCTTACTTTTCTATTTTCAAAGACACATGGGTGCCAAATCTCAAATTTGTATTTTTTTTTTCATTTTTCTTTCAGTTGAGCCTTGACTCATCATTTCCCATAATCTTAAAACGGCCATTCTTATGGGAATTCTCATTCACCATTAAAACCGCCTTTTAGGGTGGCAAATCATTATTTCTCGTATTGTCCAGCGCAAATAATCCAAGGATTACATGCGTGGGACGTTTGTCCGAATGTCCGGCCATATGCAATTGTCCGAAATTAATTACGAATCGGACAATGGTCAAAGTTTTCATCCCCCGGCCGGATGGGGGTTGAAATACGTCAGATGGCCGTTGTAACGAACAAATGCATGAGTATTGGGGGTGGGTGACGTTCTTATGGGAAAAAAAATTAGGGTTGAAGTGTAAGCCATCTTTTGTATGGACCCCTTCAATTGGTCCTTCGACACTTTTCTGCATTTTATTGGGAAACCGCTGCCTTCAACGAAAAATTGTATTCTTCGTTGAAGTTTTGGATTCACATGATATACAGGGTGACCCACTTTTATCCGGCAATATTCAGAATTTAGATTCTACTTATTAAATCGAACAATTTTTATTCTATGGACATGTTTTCAACTCTTCGTCATTTTCGGGATATTCACTCTCAAAGAATGTTCAACATTTATTGATTCGAAACAGTTAAATCACAATTTTTCATGAACCAAATTCCGAATCCCAAACCGTAATGCCTTACCTTATAATATGTTCTTAATCGAGGAATATGCCGATATATCTGCAAAATATTAAAGAAAATGTGGTGAAAGTCAGATAAGATAAGAACCAAATTTTTTTCTAAAAATAAACAATAGAATAGGAACCCATACCAATATTGATGCGTTTTATTATTTATTCATCTCTCAGGCCTCTACTTGAAAAAAATGCATCACGTATCAAGGCAGCGATACTATTCGATCGAAACAAAAATGTCGATTGAGCCACGAATGGATGACTGATCAAGACTGTTCTTGATTTAACTTTACTTTATTCATTTTTTTTCCAAAAATACCTCACTGAATTTAATTAATTTGATCATATTCCAGTCACTAGAGCAAAAATATGGAATAAGTCGTATTTTCGGATAAACGGAAAGCTCATTTTAAAATTCTTATAAACAACTACAGGATAAAACAATAATTGATTTTTTTTCAACGCTAACTAAGACTTAATATGAGAAGCAAGTTCTACAGAAACTGACAAATTTTTAAATTTTGTTAGTGCTTGTTTACGGCCATTCGAAACATAGGAGAAATCAAAAAAATTACAATTTTAGTTCGACAAAAAAAGTCTCAACTGAATTTGGTTCATGAAAAATTATAATTCAACTGCTTCAAATCAATAAATAATGTTGAAAAATCTATGACGGTATATACAGGGTGTCCCAGATCAACTGGTCACTACTGTACCGCAAATAGAGGAACCATAAATAAGAAGTTTGAGACGGGGAACTCATGGCTGGAAGTGCCCCGTTTCCTAGATACAGAGTGTACAAGTTTTTTTTTTTAAAATGAATATTTGAATTTATTTTGACAACCGCTCAACCGATTTTGATGAAATTTTCAGGGTTCAAATACTAACTGTTATTGCATGTGTCTGAGTATTTGAAAAAAAAACCCGTCCAGAGAACATGTATGCGCTATTTTTCAAAAAAAAAAAATGGTATAACATAATTTTTTCAGAACAATTATATTTTTTCCTGGAACCTCGTTCAATTTTCAACAAAATAGCTCTTATAACTTTTTTTTCTCCGGCGCACCGTGTTTGAGTAAAAAAATAAAAACAATACTAGTGTCCTTCAAAGCGTTTATAACCGAAAATTTTCAGTTTTTGTAAAAGTAGGAAATCCTACTGTTCTACTCGTCGGAGAGAAAAAACTCAAGAGACCTTTTTCATTGGAAATTGAATGAGTATTCTGAAAGAAAACGAAATTTTCACCAAAAAACAGTGGCATGTTTTCTCAAATAACAAAACACCCTGTATCTTGGTAACCGGGCACTTCCGGCCATGGGTTTCCCATCTTAAACTTCTTATTTCTGGTTCTTCTATATGCAGTATAAGTATTGGACAGTGGATCTGGGACACCCTGTATCTCGAAACTGACATGGTGCTAAACAGATAATGTTCATAGAATAAAAATTGTTCTTTTTATAGAATCTTAATTTCAAATATTGCAGGTTAAAACCGAGTCACCCTGTATACTTGGAGTGATTTTGAGATCCCTAGTGAGATTTTTATGTTTTTTGATTTTCATTTTTTTCTAGAAAATTTCGATTTCTAAATTTTTCTAATAATGTAGTTTGATATAATTTGATGAGATTTTGAAGAAGTTCTCCAGGTTGAAGTGATGTTGACATGATTTTTTTTGAAATGTTCTAATAAGGTTATCTTTTGATGATGCCTACAAAAAAAGATCTATGGAATTTTGTCGTTATTCCTATAGTTTTTGAGTTAAGACCAAAGTTCCTATGACAGCGGGGAAACCCTTGGATTTGTCATAAAAATCTAGTTTTCTGAAGTTTATTGGGAAACTATTGATTTTAACAAAAAACGTTATTCCTCATAAGAGTTTTGCCTTCACGTGATACACATGTACTTGGAGTGATATGAGATCTCTATAATGGATGGTTTTTGAGATATTAGAGTTTTTTCCATTTTCTTTTTTTTTCGGAAAATTTCAAAAATATCGATTTTTTAAATTTTCTAATACGGTAATCTTATAGATTTTGATGAGGCCTACAAAAAAAGATCCATAGAAGAAACCCATGATTTTTCTTAAAAGTAGTTTTCCGTAGTTCAGTGGGAAACTGTTGATTTTAGCAAAAAACGTTATTCTCCATAAAAGTTTTGTCTTCACGTGTTATATGAATACTTGGAGTGTCTTAAGATCTCCATTTTGGGCAGTTTTTGAAATATTATGATTCATATATGAAAATCGATATTTTTAAAATTTTGTAATATGAAAATATCTGACTGATTTTGATGATGGCTACTGAAAAATCTCTATGGAATTTTGAAATAACTCCTATAGTTTTCGAGATAGAAGAGAAAACACATTTTTTTCTCCAAATTTTCATGACAGCCCTTTGATTTTTGCTAAAAAGTTAGTTTTTTGCAGTTTTCTGAGTGTTATTTCTCATAAAAGTTTGGGCTTCACGGGATACATACTTGAAAGTGACTTTAAAACCTTTATTTGAAAAAGTTTTTGAGAAATCTTTTTTTTTTAAATTCCTTTTTTCCATAAAATTTCGAGAACTATTCAATTTCAAAACTTTCCAGTAGTCATGTTATAGAATTGAAGAGCTTTTGCATTTTTTTCATAACGCTTACAGTTTTTGAGAATAAAAAAATATTATAACCCAAACTGTTGTAGCACAGCTTATTTATACAGGGTGCCCCAGATCAACTATAGTCAATACCTACACAGCCTTCAGAGGAACCATAAATAAAAAGTTTGAGATTGGAAACTGAAAGCCGGAAGTGACCCGTTTCCATAATACAGGGTGTAGAAGATCTACCAAAAAAAAAAAGGATTTTTGATTTTATTTTGAAAATCATTTTACCGATTTTGATAAAAATTTCAGGAATCTAAATACTAGGTGGTAGTGCACGTTTCTGAGTATGTATTTGAGAAAAAAACACTATATCGCCGGAGTTGGAGAACATGTGTGCAGTATATTTTTTCTTCACTTTTTTCTCCCCGACGCACCATTTTCGAGTAAAAAAAAGCTAAATTTTCAGTTTTGGATTTTAGTACGATTTCCTACTGTTCTATACGTCGAAGAGAAAAAACTCGAAAGATCTTATTCATTGGAAATTGAATAAGTATCTCTAAAAAAAATCTGTCCAAAAAACAGTGGCGTGTATTTTTTTTCTAGCCCAGCCACCGAAGGAAAAATAGAGGAAAAAATGGTGTATTTGCGGATTTTGGTATAGGTTTAGGGTGAGGTGTCCTGAGCAACATACTAAAAGTCCTGTTTGGTGGGGTGCGAGCAAAGGTGGTGGAGGGTGTCTGAAGATTTTTTTTTTGGGTTTTTCATGAATAGCCGGAAAACCAGGACCTTTGGCAAATAAACATAAGAATACTTAATTATTCTACATGAAATTCTCATTAAAAAAGGTTGAGTACATATTGTCGCTAGAACTGACAGGTAAGGAGATATGGATGTAGAAAAAACTATATGATTATACAGGGTGTTTCCTAGACATTTTTAAAAAAATGCGTGGTGTGATTCATTCTCCCAGGGTATTTCCATCAGGTACTTTCATGAAAAAAAGCTCCTATAAAATTTGACAAAAAATTGTATCTACGGGAGCTACTTTAAATAGGGCACCTCAAAGACTTTTCTTCCCCAATATCTCCCAAACCGTTCATACAAAAATCATGAAATTTCATATATCGCATGAATTTTCAAAGCAGAATCAGAAGTTGAGCTCAAAATTTCAAAATTTCAATCAGTGGCGTACCAAACTGGAAGGGTTGAGTGAAGGTTGACGGTACATAGCTTAGACCTCGATAAATGGAGGTGCGTACGAAGACTCTTGGTAGACCACTTGACACAGTGAGAAGTGGGGCCAATGACTGAGTGATAGTGCATCGGTGGTTCATCGGAGGAAGCATTTATATTTTCATAATATGAAAATTTGGTTTTTTAACATTAATCCTTTTTCTTCAGTTTATATTTTCCTTCTAGCGAAAAAATACAGGAGACCTTTTTTGTAGAGAATTTTACATAGAATAATTTAGTTTCCCAGTATTTTTTCGGTGGGTGGTCTCGTTCCCAACATAGACGTATAACCAAGTTATACGTCTATGTTCTCAAGTTATCCAAGAGAAACGTAGAAAAATGACCTTCAGAGACCCTGCTCCACTTTAGATCGCACCCCACCGATCAGGACTTTTAGTATGTTCTTCAAGACCCTTCAACCTACACCTATACCAAAATTCGCGAATACACCAATTTTTTCCTCTATATAGGGCATTTTCTGGTCTTCGTTGCCTGAGCTATTCTAGAAAAACAAAGCACCCTGTATTCTGGAAACGACGCATCTGCGGTCATCGGTGCTACATCTCAAACCACTTCTCTATGGTTTCTCAATATACTTTAGAAGTCACCAATAATTGATCTGGGACATCCTGTATTTTTTTTTTATCCACTATGGCACTTGTTGCCAGAAAAACCAACCCCAATACACTTGCCTAAAAAACACTTGACACCCTAAAAAACCCGCACAAAAAAGTATATAACGCGTTTCGAACATTTAAAAATCATTTTCAGACACGAGAGTTATTTCCGGACAGACTGCATCCCTCTGGGTACCCTCGAGGGGCGCAAAAAACCACCCCTATTATCGCGTGCTTTATGTACTTTTTCCCTTGTATTTTTCAAATGCGTTTATTTCTATGTAAAAAGAATTTGGAAAAGGGAGTTTTTAGTAGGTATACAATTTATTTTGATTGGCGCAGTTATTTGAATGAAAATAGACCGTTTTGATTGATTTAGGAAAAGTGCTACCAAAAACCCACACAATTTTACCGATTTGTTGAAAACTGGCGCGGTGGATAGTGGATATAATTCTTATTCAACAACAGTGCGACGCGCGGTGCTGCCATCACATGACATTTTCTGTCATTTTTGCTATTTACCACTACAAACCAAAATACAGACATCCAAGGGATTATAGCGGTACCATAAGCCGATTTAAATTTGACAATGGTACCGTTACAAGAGGGATAGACTAGTCGAGAGGGATTTGTCGGTTAGTTCAAAAAACCATCAAACCATAAAAGTAATATTTTTGAGATGTTGGGTTGCGCAATTTGTGCGTGGAAGGGTTGATGGTTTATGGGGGTGTTAAAGTGGTTTTGTCGGCGTTTCAACATCCGTTATGTCGTCGAACAGTTTATTGATATTTTTCACAAATTTCCCAATCTCTTTTATCTATTTGTAATATTTGTAGATGGAATCCTATTACCCGAATTTTTTCACAGTTCAGACAATAAATAAGAATTTATTAAACACTGAATTGGAATACCATCTAATCGTGAATGGAATTCCACTTGATATTCTGCATAATCAACAAATAACTTGATCGTGTGAAGAAACACCGAATTTCATCATTCGAAATAGTAGTCGAATTTGTTTAAATAATTAAAAAATACATTTTTACGAAAATTGGACTGAAGTACCATTTGATGCCACTCGAAATTTTGCATAATTTACTTGATACCTCAGGAAAACACTTCATTTTATCGTAATATTTGCAGATGATCACAGATTGTACTCAAAATGAATTATTTTTTTCCGAGAATTCATGATGAATTGGTATTCCCATATCTGTGTTAGGTTAAAATACACATTTCTTAATTTTTAAAATGTAAAATACCATCTGGTATTCTTGATAATCAATGAGTCACTCGATTTCTTGAAGAAAACACCTAATTGGCCCATTAATTTGTTATATTGTAAGAAAACCAATTTTTGAAATATCATCCAATATTCCTGAAACCTTGTAAATCGATGAGCATCTTTATCTTTTGAAGAAAATACTTCATTTGTGATGTTTGCAAAAAAAAGAATACCATGGAATACCACCTGGTCTTTTGGAATACGAGTTGATTAAAACCTTCTTAATTAATCAGAAACTTCACTTCTTCAATAATATAACACGAAATTACTTCATTTGTAACATTTGCAAACGTAAGAATACCATTTGATTTTTTGATGAAGTCCATTTGAAATCGTGCTTAATCAATAAGTATCTTTATCTACCGAATAAAACCCTTCATTAGTTTATTTGTAGGTTTTGCAAAAGTGAGAATACCCTGGAATACCCTTTAATGTTTTATCGAATACCAGTTGAAAGTTTAAACCTAGAAAATCAATGAGCATCTTAATCTTTTGAAAAAATACTTCATTTGTGATATTTTGCGAAAGTAAGAATACCATGGAATATCATCTGATCTTTTGGAATACCAGTTGGAAGCTTGTTAATTAATGAGAAACTTTACTTCTTCAATATTACACAGACTTACTCCATTTGTAACATTTGCAAACATGAGAATACCATGGAATACCATCTGATTTTTTGATAAAAAACCATTTGGAATCGTGCCAAATCAATCTATTCAATGAAGAAAACACTTTATTAGTTTATTTGTAGGTTTTGCAAAAGTGAGATTACCGTTGAATACCATCTGATTCTTTATGGAATACCAGTTGCATCCTTGTAGATCAATGAGCAACGTAACCTTTTGAATAAAACACTTAGTTTCTGTATGTGTGACATTTGCAGTTGTAAGAATACCATTGGATTTTTTGATAAAATATCGTTCGTGGCAAATCAATCTTTATCTCTTGAATGAAAACGCTTGATTCCTTCATTTGTGTTTTTTGCAAAAGTAAGAATATTATGGAATACCATTGGATTTTCTCATGAAATACCATTCGAAATGGTGCCTTATCGCCATGAGCATCCTAATCTTTTGAAGAAAACACTTCATTTAATTATATGTATGTTATATTTTGTAAAAGTATGAATACCTTTGACTTTGAACACCATCTGATCTTTGATGGAATACCTGTGAAATCTTGTGAATCAATGAGTAACATTACTTCTTGAATATAGGACGGAATTTCTTCATTTGCAGATGTAGAAAGTAGTAATACCATGGTATCTTTAAAGAAATACCTGGAATCGTGCCAAATCAATGAGAATCTTTATCTATTTCAACAAGACACTTCATTTTTTAATCTTCACTTCTTGAAAAAAAAAACTCCTAATTTCTTCATTTGTGATTTTTGCAAATGTGAGAATACCCTGGCATCTGATTTTTTTATGGAATACCAGTTTGAACTTTGTAAATCAATAAGTAACTTTATCTCTTCAATAAAAGACGTTATGTGTGACATTTACAAATATACAAAAACCATAGAATACCATTGAATTTTTGATTTGATTTAAAATCGTGACTAATCAAAGAGAATCATTATCTTTTGCAGAAAACACTTCATTTCTTCATTTGTGATTATTGCGAAAGTAGGAATACCGTGGAATACCATCTGATTTCTTATAGAATACCAGCTGAAACCTTATAAATCAATGAGCAACGACGTTATCAAGCACGTAATTTGTTTCATTTGATACATTTGCAAATGTAAGAATACCATGGAATGCCAAATCAATGAACATTTTCAGCTCTCAAAGAGAACACTTCTTTCGTAATTTTTGCAAAAGTAAGAATACCCTGGAATACCATTTGAGTTTTTATGGAATGCCAATGAAAACCTTTTTAATATAAATATAAATGTTATGGAAAAACTTTTGTCGACAATCAAATGTGCAACAACTATTATTTTAAATATTTTTTTTGTTAAAT
This sequence comes from Orchestes rusci, assembly GCA_958502075.1. Lineage (NCBI taxonomy): Eukaryota > Metazoa > Arthropoda > Insecta > Coleoptera > Curculionidae > Orchestes > Orchestes rusci. Next base: position 20,246,005 of record OY293310.1, on the reverse strand, counting down.
GCACGCCCTGCACAGAGTGTCGAGAGTCGAGAATATCCGAATTCGAAAATAGACACTAAACCATAAAATGTCCCATTTCTTTTTTCACAACTGTCTCCAACCCCCAAAAATAACCATCGTTCAAACCGCCATTCCATTCGATGCAACTATTTCCGTCGAAGCGTGCCCCACCGTTGAAAATACATAAGGGTGCGTAAAAATGAAAAAAATGGGGCGAAGGGGAAAAAGCGTACATAAAGCACGCGATAGGAGGGGTGCGTTTTTTCACCCCACGGAGGGTAAAACGCAGCTTGGCCGGAAATAAGTCTCGTGTCTCGGGATGATTTTTTAATTTTTGGAACGTGTTGCTGCCTTTTTATGAGTTTTTTTTTGGGGTGGCAAGTGTTTTTTACGTGGCAAGTGAATAGAGGGTTTTTTTGGGTGAAGGAATTTTTTTAGCAAGTGCAATGGGGTGACTTTGGCTATTATACAGGGTTTAACAGATTTGTCAACCGAATTTCAAGTCAAGCTGGTTGTTTTTTTTATTTGATCTCAAAAAAGATTTTCCTTAACTACTGAGGGCACCTACCTACATGGTTTTTTTAACTAGGGCAGACTGTATATGGAAAATCAATAAAAATTAGGTAAAGTAGAGTTAACATTAACCGATATTCAAGTAAAAATCTCCAAAATTATGGAAGTCATGAATTTTGTAGATTAGAGCTGAAACAAGGTTTTCTTACTACACCACCCTGTATATGGAGAATTATTAAAAATTCGGAAAAGTGGAATGATTCACTTCAAAATACAGGGTTAAATTGATTTGTCGATCGAAATTCTAGTCAAAATCTTCAAAATTGTGGGTGTTTTTATTTCTTTTATTTAGAGCTTTCTCTTAACTAAGCCACCCTGTATATGAAAATTAGGAAAAGTGGGATAAATCACCTCAAAATACAGGGTTTGATTAATTTGTCAACAAAATTTCAAGTCAAAATCTCTAAAATTATGTAAGTTGTTAATTTCAATTTGGAGCTGAAACAAGATTTTCTAGGCCCACCCCGTATATGAAAAATTATTAAAAACTCAGAAAAGTGGCATGAATCACCTCAAAATACAGGGTTTAACCAATTTGTTAACCGAATTTCAAGTCAAAATCTCCAAAATTGTAGAAGATATGATTTTTTTTTAATTCAAAGTTGAAACAGGGTTTGATTTTATCTAGGTCACCCTGTATAGGGGAAATAAGATAAAATTGTCAAAAGCGCCTTGAATCACCTCAAAATACAGAGTTTAACAAATTGGTCAAACGAATCTCAAGTGAAAATCTTCAAAATTGTTATTATTTTTTTAATTTAGAGCTGAAACAAGATTTTCTTCCAACCAGGCCATCTCTGTATATGAAAAATGATTTAAAATTAGGAAAAGTGGAGAAAATCTTTTTAAAATAAAGAGTTTAATAAATCTGTCAATCAAATTTCATGTCAAAATCTCCAACATCGTGAAAGTTGTGAAATTTTTAAATTTAGAGCTGAAACAAAGTTTTATTTTAACTAGGCCACCCTGTATATGGAAAATTGGACAAAATTATAAAAAGGGGAATAGATCATCCCAAAAAAACGGGGTCTAACAAATTTGTCAATCGAATTTCAAGTCAAAATCTCCAAAACTGTGGAAATTATTAATTTTTCAATCTAGAGCTGAAACAAGGTTTTCTCTTAACAAGGCCACTCTGTTTATGAAAATTTAGACAACATTAGGAAAAGTGGCATAAATCACCTCAAAAAACACAGGGGATAAATTTGTCAACAGAATTTCAAATCAAAATCTCGAAAATTGTGTGAATTACATATATATATTTTTTTGTAATATGTAATAGATCAATATCAATACAATTTTAATCAAAGTAACAAGTTGGGTGATTATTATTTTCTTCTCCCTTGCCAAACATCAAAGTAAAAAAGTAGTTCAATAAGACCATATATTGGAATTGTTTACGTATACCAAAAGAACAAAATATTTGTGTTCTTGATGACAATGACGATGACGAAAATAAACTTAGTTCGGAAAAAAATTATATACAGTGTGTTCTGAATAGACTATTTGAAAAATCTACTCAAAACTGTAAAAATCATCAAAATCCACACAAAACTCATCCCTTTCTTCAAACCCAAACATGTCACTTCATTCACTTTTCCATTTCCGTCGGCAACATAGAATCTGCACAAACAAAATACTTTTTGGAATCTCTTCCAAGAACCCCAACAAAAGAACCAATAATCTATTCAAAACCACAAAAGGTTTGGGTACCGAGGAGTACTGTTAAAAAATCGGCTACTCGTTTCGCATACTTTTTCAATGAAAAAAAAAAGGTTGACCAGTCGAGTGGTCGATGCACATTTTGGGGGTTGTTGAAGAATGAAGAAATAAATGCTTACATTTCATAGTTTCGGAAAACAGAAAAAATTTTTGGCCCATGAGGGGATCGAACCCGCGACCTTCGCGTTATTAGCACGACGCTCTAACCAACTGAGCTAATGGGCCTCGTGCTGAATATAAGTCCGCGCGTGACGTGACGTAACGTGACGTGACGTATCTAATTTGATTTTCTCATACATTTTTTCAATAACAATAATTTTCATAATATTACGTATTATGTATATTTCTTGGTGTAATGATGCAGATAATACTGTAGTGATTTTCTTGATGATATGGTGAAGGAACGTTCCACAGAAATCTGTACGTCAAGTCGATCATTATCTCCTAGATGACACCATCTTATAATAGGACACTGGGAGAAGGTTGAGTTGTTTTCTTCATTTGTTGGAGGAGGTCGTCAATAAACTTCCTGGGAATGCGTCACTGTTGAATCAATAAAATGAAATATCAAGTTGCATCACAGAAAACTAGATGGTACAACACATCTCCATATTATTTTGTGAGTTAAAAATATGGACACAGTTTTCTGTAACGTTGGTGGAACTGAAGAAACCTGAGATATGTTTCAAATGTGAAGTATAGATGGGGACAGTTCTCTGTAACGTTGGTGGAACCATTTTATAATAAGACTATAAAATGCTAGCAAGCAAAATTATGAAAAAAGAATAACTTTTAGTCGATGTTACTGACGCGTTTTATCTTTTATCGAACGAAGTTGAATTTTTCCACGCAGAAAAATGTTTTTTGAATTTTTGAGTCTTAACTCCAGATACAAAAAATTAGGGCTTAAGTAGTATTTTGATACCCACTTAGCGTTAAGCCGCATAATAATCAAGCTCAGCTAGTATCGATTTTTAAGTCACCTTGTAGCCGGATAGCAGAAAGTGGTACCGGTACTGTCTACGACTCGTTAGGATTATCGATGTTACACAAGTCTTATTTCGGCAATTTTTTGGGAAGGAATTGGTACCATGGATGGTGAATGACTATCGCGGTTTAAAACCCGATAATTTGAATATGTGAAAATTGAAAACACCTTCAAAATTCACTTTTTTCAGTGTACCATTGAAATTATGAATGTACTTTTTGATTGAAATATAATTAACGTTAGTACGTGAAGCTTAATAAAGGGGCGCTCCATCCACGTGAAAAACCGTCAAGTTTGGCTTTTTTTTTCTATCATAGGTCAAAAAGGCACAATGACTTTCCAACAAAAAAAAAGTCTGAGGACCTCAACTGGGAAAAAGAATAGAGTACTTGTTTGTGTTTTACCAGATTTTTATATCTCTAGAAATGGGCATAAAACACCTTTTGGAGGTGTGTGCGTGTATAGTTTCTGAAATATTCAATGGAATGGATTCGAGCTATTTTCATAGTTTGTCGTGTATCCGGGTAGATATCCCGTAAAATGACAGATATTTAGGAACAAATATAATTTATTGCTGAGCACAAAAGCCGCCAACTGCACCCAAATCAAGTCGAAAAATTTAGTTGATTGTTAATAACAGCAATGTCTTTTTGATACTCCACCCCGATTAGCAAAATATTCGGTTGATAGATTTATCCGATCACCGCCTTTATCTGTAAAATATAGTTGGTAGGTGCATGATCCACTCCGAAATTTACCCCCATATTGTGGTATCCACTAGTCACTGAATCCAATATAAATAATAAAAACCTACTTAACCCACTTCAAATGAAATGAGTACAGATCAGTTACATCAAAATACATCTAGGTACCTACCTGGGTAGTCGAAAAACAGAAAAACCTTTCCGGAAGTCAATAATGCAGAATTATAATAATCTTGTTATTTTTATAGAAACAAAATAAGAAGTGGGTTTGTTTAAGAAGAAATAATGCATTCTTTTGTGATGATTATAAGTAGCAATCGGCAATCATCAGCCAGCTGGTCAGCAGTGATTTGACTGATTTGCTGGTTGCCTATAGCACGTGAATGTTTGTAGACGATCCAACTATTATGAAGACTGATTTTGGTATGGGCTCGTGGTAGTCGTGGTAAGGTGAAGAATCGTGATTTGCGTCCCCATACCCTGATAATATATCCTTTTTTCAATTATTCTGCACCATACAATGTAGAAAATCGCGGCTTATTGCTGTAAGCTATGAGCAAGAGGAAGATCATTTTTTCAATACCTTGGGTCAGTTTGAATTAGTGATTCAAAATAAGTCCATGGGTTGACAAAATGTGGTGGTGCTTTGTCACTGTAAATCCTAAAAATCGTAGACAGGTCAAAATCTAATTATTGATTCTTCTAATAGCTTGCTTCGTTGACGGATGCACAAGGAGACAAACAAATCCCAGTGATAACTTCGTTATTTCTATCAACCTAAGATTGTTTGTCTTTTTGAGCAACCCCGTATGTGAAGAGTGAGAAAAAAGTGAGTGAAGGCAACTAGTACTGTGATATCGTTGAATGTAAGATATCACAGAGACAGTTCCTTAATCACATTTAACTCTATGCGTTGATAGCTGTGGAGAAAAAGTTAAATCTCCATAGTTGTTGAAATAACGTCAAAAATTTATTGAGGTTTTATATAGATAATTTCATGTCCTTCAACTTTCTCTATAAGGAGATTTTCGATTGGATCAGTAGTTTTCGAGAAAATTGAAAAAACTGAAACGATGTTCTACATCTCCATCCATCAAGATAGAAAGTTTCAACGTCCCTGTATCTCGATTTATGTTGACACTATGACAAAACTCTATAAGGATTTTTTATAGGTAATTTTATGTTATTAATCTTTGTTTATAAAGAGATTTTCGATGGCATCAGTAGTTTTTGAGAAAATTGAGGAAAACTGAAACGATCTTCTGAATCTCCATTATGGAAAATTTTAGCGTCCGTGTATCTCGATTAATGTTGACATTATGGCAAAAGTCTATGAGAGTTTTTAATAGGTAATTTTATGTTCTTCAACTTTGTTATAAGGAATTTTCAGATTGGAATAATGTTTTAAATACAATTATTAATTAAAAACTGGAACGATGTTTCAAAACTTAAAACGATACCTGTATCTTGAAAACCATCAACATTGAAAACTCATTGAGATAATACCAAAACTCACTGAAAGGCACCATCATCTGTGATCACTTTGAGAACCCAATCACCAGATAGTGGTTCCTTATAGTGCGTTTGGCAAAATTTCTATAGCTGACGCAATAAGACCTGCTGACGAGGGAACATCTCCCAGTGAAGACACTTTGAAATACTTCAACTGAAGAGTGTCCGCTCTTCAGAAGGAACTTAGCTTGAATAAGATGCGTTTCTTCCATAAGCCAAAGACCTAAGCTTTATGGATGAGGGAACACATAAGCTAAGGGCTTCAACAATGGACAAAACACTTTTCTTAATTGTTCATTATAATATTATGTATGGACTTACCACTGAAACAGTCACTTCATCACTGAAAAATCAAGTGAATTAATTTTGGTTTGGGGTGGGCTTTTATATGATGAAGATGAAGATAAGGGTGGGGCAGGTAATAATATGCAAATTATTAGTTTTGGATTTTAGCGGATTTAACATTTTAGCACAATAGTTTTCTCTATTTATTTATTCACTTTAGGTTTTGCTCAAATTTTCTTCTATTTTTTCAATCTTTAACAATATAGTGGACGAATTTTGTTCCTTTTTTTTACTTTTAGACTAAATTATAACATTTTTGAATTAGTCTTTTCACCATTCCTGTTTTCTTCATAGTCTTGGAATAGTTTTTGTCTTTATGAAACCGCCAACTTTTTAGTTCTTCGTGTATAGCTCAAAAATGTTTAGTTTTTTTTTCTATAACCTGATCTAGTTATTTTTTGATAAAATATTCTGTGGCTTCAATACAGGGCGTCAAAATATCAAATGCGACAGTGTGCAAAAACATTTTGACTTTTCCGTGTATAACTCAAAAATTTTGAACTTAACAGAAGTATTATTATATTCTTTTTTGAAGACAAGAAAATTTCCCATAATGTTTCCCTTATTTTTTTTTGAAAATTGTACAGGGCGTCAAAATTCAAATTGAAAAATTCCATAAACCATTAAAACTACATTCCGCAAGGCATTACATCAAAATATCATTTGGCAAATGATTTTTAAATCACTAACAAGAAAATATGTGCGATCATACTGAAGTCCATATCTATCAAGGGTCTTTATTTTGACCTGTACTTTTATTGCATGGTTTATTAATAGACAATAAAATACAACCATTGACCCATATCGATATTATTATACCTGATAAAGGGAATTATTGTCTGCTTATTGGGAATTTAGATTTTAATCGGATCAACAAATTCAGTGCAGTTGATGGCGCCATAACTCATCCACTAGTCGAAAGATTTTGTTGAAATTTTCACAGTACATCCACCTCCGTATAACATCAATTTTAACTCATATAACTCGACTCTCTAGCTCATACAGATTTTGAGTCAGAAAGCCTCAAAGTCTTTTAATTGTTAAAACAATGGTGGTTGATGACGTCATAACTCATCAACCGCTCAAGTAATTCTTTTCAAATTTTTAAAGCACATCAACATTAGTCATTAGTATATCATCAATTTTAACCTATATAACTCAACTATCTGGCTCTTATAGTTTTTGAGTTATAGAGCTTCAATGTCTTGATTAACAAAACACTGATGGCAGTTGATGACGTTTATCAAGCACTCAACAGATTCCATTGAAATTTTCACAACATCATTGTAAAATCCATTTTAACTTAAACTACATGCGTCAAGTCTCCAACTCCCGTAGTTTTTTGAGTTATACAACCTCAAAAACTGAACTTTCTCTTTACTGTTCATGTGTTTTAATGTATTTTTAATTATATTTCGCTACGAAATGATCAGATAACGTTCTATCGCCAGACAATACTATCAAGCGATAATATCTCAAGTGTTCCATTTAATCAAAAATAATGTCATAGTCGCTGAATTAAAATCAAAAATGGACCACCGACCTCATTCTTCCAAAGAAAACTACAATCCCAGGGAAACTGCCAGCATTTTTTCGATATTGGGATTTTTGTAAGTGAAAAAATCACAATTGAGACGAATTTCGAAAATTCATTGATCTAAGCATAACATATTCTTCTTCTTCTTCTTCAGCTACAACTACCAAATCATCAAAAAAGGCCAAGAAAACGGCCTCAACGAATCCGACATCTACAGGGTGATCCCTGAGTTTGAGGCGGAAAAACTTGGAGACATATTGGAACAAAAATGGAAAGAAGAAAAAAAAAGAAACAAAGGAAAACCTTCAATAATAAAATGTTTGGTGAAGTGTTTTGGATGGACGTACTTTTGGTACGGCGTTGCCCAGGCCATTTTTAACACAGCTCTCATGTACCCAAGTGTAAATTTCAATTATTTTTCAACTAACTTATTTATTTTTAGCATCCTCACCCCATCAATTATAGCCAAATTCATCAAATATTTCGAACCAAACCAAACCGTCATAACCACAAAAGATGCCTCATTGTACGGTTTGCAGGTTTTCCTGATTAATTTCCTGAGTATGTTTTTCAACAACCACCTGGCCATGTTGGTTGTGGAGTTTTGCATCAAAGTCCGAACTGCCGTTTGTTCGTTGTTATACAGGAAAAGCCTCAAAATCACCACAACGGCCTTCGATAAAATATCTGTCGGTATGTATGTGTCTATGAATTGCAGGTTTTTGAGGGTTTTTGCAGGAAAAGTGGTTACGTTGATGAGCAAAGATGTGTTTTCCATTGATGGAGGTTTAAGTTTGTTCAAGGATATGGTTATTGGGTTTCTGCAGCTGGGAGTTGTGACTTATATTTTGTATCGGAAGGTGGGGTTCAGTACGTTTCCTGCTGTTGGAGTTTTTTTCTTGGTTCTTCCTTTGCAAAGTGAGTATTGGTTTTATTATTTTTAACGTATAAAGCCATCTAACTTCGATGTTTATTGAGCTATAGGGCCTAAAAGTTTTAGGTTATAACTCATCAACCGCTCAAGGGATTGTGTTGAAATTTTCACAGTACATCAAACTTTAGTTGACATCAATTTTATCGTTCATAAACTTAACTCTCAAGCTCCTAGAGAAAGTGAGTTATAGAGCCTCAAAGTTTTGGTTAACAAAACACTTGCGGTTGACGACGTTATAACTCATCAACCGCTCAAGGGATTTCATCGAAATGTTCACAGTACATCCACATTAGTATGACATCAATTTCACTCATATAAGATAAGTCATGTCTCTAGCTCCTATAGTTAAGAAAAGTTTTGATTAACAAAATACTGGCAGTTGATCATCTTATAACTCATCAACCGCTCAATGAATTTTGTTGAAATAATCACAGTACATCACATTAGTATGGCATCAATTTTACCTTTTATAAGTCTAATCGCTAGCTATAGTTAATGAGTTATAGATCCACAAATTCTTTATTAATAAAATGCTCAACCGATTTTGTTGAAATTTTCACTGTGCATCAACATTAGTATGACATCAATTTCAACTCCTATAAATCTACTCTCTAGGTTCTACAGTAAAGTAAAGCCTCAAAGTTTTGATCAACAAAACACTGGTAGGTAGTTGATGACTTCATAATTCATCAACCGCTCAACCGATCTTGTTGAAATTTTCTGTGCATTAACATAGGTCTGACACCAATTTGACCTTATATAAGTCTAGTTCCTATAGTTATTGAGTTATAGAGCCTCAAAGTCTCTATCAACAAAATACTGGCAGTTGATGACGCTATAATTCCTCAAGCGCTCAACCGATTTGGTTGACATTTTCACGGTGCATCAAAATAATCAATTATGACTCATGTGAGTCTTTTCTCTAGCTTCTATAGTTATTGAGTTATATAGCCTCAAAGTCTTGATTAACTTAACACTGATAGTTGATGTCATTATAGTTCATCAACCGCTCGGGAACATCACAACATATCAACATTAGTATGACATAAATTTTAGTTATTCAAGTCTACTTTCTAGCTCCTTTGGTTATTGAGTTATCGAGCCTCAAAGTTTGGATGAACAAAACACTGATAATCCCCTTTTGCAGTGTTTGTAGGTAAAAAAACCACACAATCTCGCATCCTAACAGCCCAAAAAACCGACCAACGTTTCCACCTTCTCCAAGAAACCTTCTCCGCCATCAAAACCATTAAAATGTACACCTGGCAGTCCATATTCGAAAACCTCATCAACAAAGCCCGCATACAAGAAACCAACATCATCAAAAAGGTCTACTATTTGAAAGCCTTCATTGTGGCCTTTGGCGCCAACCTCATCAACTTGAGCTTCTACGTGCTGATCATGTTCTTTATCGGTCAAGGTCAAACTGTTGATGCTGAGACGATTTATTACGTGCAAACTTGCTTGGGCGCTATAAAGATATCCATTGGACTGTTGATTCCCATGGGGATAGCTCAGACGGCTGACATGATGGCAGCGTTGAAGCGCATTCAACAGTTTCTTGAGGCTGATGAAGTGCGCCCACAACCTTTTGACAATGTTGAACATCCACGTGTCCATTTGGATGATGTGAAAGTCTCCATTAATGGGCGGGAGGTGCTCAAGTCCGTGTCTTTGGACCTCCAAGGGCTACTTCTGGTGAGTGGCAACGTTGCATCGGGCAAGTCTGTACTGCTACAAACCATCCTTGGTGAATTGCCTGTAGCGTCAGGCCACGTCACAGTCCAGGGGACCATGTCCTATGCGCCGGAACAACCGTGGTTGTTCCCCTCCACCGTCAAACAGAATATTCTTTTTGGGCAACGTTTTGATGAAAAACGGTATCAACAAGTGTTGAATTGTTGCTGTTTGACCTACGATGTGAACAAGTTTGACCAGCTGGACCAGATGGTGGTGGGGGACAAGGGGATTAATCTGTCCAAAGGACAACAGGCCCGCATCAGTCTGGCCAGGGCCGTATACAGAGATGCCGATATTTACCTCATTGATGACTGTCTCAACTGTCTGGACAACCACGTCAACAAACACATCTTCAACCAATGTTTCAAGGAATTTCTGAAAGATAAACTGGTAATCCTGGTGACCAACAACATCAACAACATCAAAATCCACGACCAAGTGTTGTTCTTGGACGGTGGCACCACTTTGTCCTTAGACCAGCAACAAACATCCCTGGACAAGCGCATTACATATTACATGGATGAAGACCAAGGGGCAGAGGTTGATGAGTTTGATTGGACTGAAGATGACCCACTTCTTGAAACTCTGGCAGATAAAAACAGGAATATTTATCAAGAGGATAACAAGCAGGGAAAGGTGGAGTGGGTGGTTTATGGGAGGTATTTCCGGTACCTTGGTGGGTTTTTCGTGGTGATGTTCTTAGCGGTTCTTTTTGCATTGGGGCAGGCTGCAGTTAGTTGGTCGGATAAGCTGATCAGTTTATGGTAAGTGAATGGATGATTGTGACAGTAAAACAATCAATGATGCAGGGTGGACTTGGAACCAAAGATAACCAATCTCACCCTGAGCAACCTGACACATACCACTCAATATCAGGAGGCTATTGGGAGGAGGGAGCAGTTCCTCACTACCTTCTCCATTCTCACTTGGGTAGCGCTGATTTTGCTCATATCACGTTCCTATTTGAGCTTCTACTTTTGCATGAACGCAGCTAGGAAGCTGCACAGAGCTATGGTGCTGGCCATGCTCAACGCCACCATGTACTTTTTTGATGATCATTTTATAGGGAATATTGTGAACAGGTTGTCCAAGGATTTCCATGCGATTGATGAGTATTTGCCATATTTGTTTCTGGAAATTTTTAGGGTAAGTATATGACTTTCCAATCGATCAGAAGATTTTGCCTAGTCTAGAGTCTAGATTTTTATCGACATAATTATTTTACTTAGTGGAAAAGTGTCAACACCGCGATAGTTGAGCTCTTATCAATATACTTTATAAACTAAAATGAAATGTCACAATTGTCAAAGGAGTCACTAAATGAAGCACGACGATGCGGCGTTGCAAGTTTCAAATTTCTCACGTTGTTAATTTGTAATGCTTCCAGTTGATTTTCATGGTGGGAGGAGTCCTAATACTGGTAGCCTCAGTGAACTGGATTTTCTGCATCCCTGCTGCCTTCCTCCTCCTCAAATCGTGGTTCTTGCAACGAAAATACCTGCCTACAGGACGAAGTCTGCGACGACTGGAAGCAGCCAGTGAGTATCCTGCCTCCATTTCCCCTACTCTTGTTACAAATTCACCTCTAGGCCGCAGCCCCATAATCGGCCACTTAACCTCCACCCTCCAAGGCCTCTCTACAATCCGCGCTCACCATCAACAGAACATACTGAAGACGGAGTTTGACCGTCACCAAAACGTCTACACCTCCACGTTCTACATGAACCAAACCACTGCCAGGTTTTTTACTTTTATTTTAGATACTGCCGCCGTTTTTTTCCTTGGGAGTTTCATTGTTAAGTTCATGGTTTTTCCTGGATTCTTCCTAGCAGGAGGAGTGGGATTGGCGCTGTCGCAAGCAATGATGTTGGCTGCTGCTGTCCAGTATGCCGTTAAGCAGCTGACTGAGGTTGAGAATATGATGACAGCAGTGGAACGAGTGCTGGAATATGCTGATGTTAAGAGCGAGCCGCAGGTTGGACATGTTGTCCAGGACTGGCCAAAACAGGGAATGATCAGGTACAACAATGTCAGTCTGACCTACCACGAAGACCAGCATACTGTCCTGCAAAATATCACTCTCACAATAGAAGGGGGTAGCAAAATCGGCATTGTTGGACGTACAGGGGCTGGAAAGACTTCTATAATATCAACCCTGTTCCGCCTGTACGACTATACAGGAGTCATAACCATCGACGACCAAAACATCAGCAACCTCAACCTCGATTTTCTGCGCTCCAAAATAGGCATCATCCCTCAGGACCCTATAGTTTTCTCAGGGACAATCCGCACCAATTTGGACCCATTTTCCAGGTACAGTGACGATGAAATATGGGAAGTTCTGGACAAGGTTCATATGAAACCATCCATAGACAGCCTGGACCAACCCATTGATGTAAACAAGTTCAGCTCTGGCCAGAAACAGCTGCTGTGTGTGGCAAGGGCGTTGATTCAGGATGTCAAAGTGGTTGTTCTGGATGAGGCCACAGCCAATCTGGATCCGGAAACGGATCTGTTGTTGCAGGAAACTGTCCGGAAGTGTTTCAAGCCCTGTACGGTGATTAGTATAGCCCACAAGCTACCGTCGGTTATGAGTTGTGATAAGGTTCTGGTGTTGGATGCTGGACGGATTGTGGAGTTTGATCATCCGCAGGTTTTGCTGCGGAATCCTGATGGATTCTTGAGTCGGATGGTTAAGGAGGATGTGTAGTTTATTTGAATCTGGCGCCACGTTCTTAGGGGCGCCACTTTGGTTCATGTGAAATGTCATTTACTTGTCAAATGATTGAGTTTTATTGTAGGACGAAAGTGCATTCAAGTGAAAAATATGCGCAATTCGTATGTTGAATAAGATAAATTACCATATTTTAACAGCATGTTTTTGTTTATACCTACATAATTACTCATTATTTGACTCTCCAAATGAAAATATCACAAATGACAAATGAAATTGTCACTGTTCTTGACGCTTGTCAAATAAGAAAAGAGAGATAGCGTTATTGCCAAATCCATTATGAATTATAAAATGCAAGACACGACTACTCTGGGCTACAGTGACTCGATATCAAGTCACTGTACTCTGGGCTTGGTAAATGCATTTGCGGGAGTGGTGCTGTGCTGCCTGACTGATGATTCCTATTCGAGATTGGATCGGTTACACAAATAATGAATAACTTCCTCTGTAACAAACAATAACCGTTGAATATAATGTTTTTTATACAGGGTGTCCAGAAACGAGTGGTCCTGAAAGTAGGACAGACAGGGAAAGTTGAAATAGACTGAGTAGTTCTACTTCATAATATAAGAAGTATTACAAATCTGGAAAAACCAAAATTATCGGCCGACTGCACCAACCTATTTAAGGGATACTCAACGTTAATGCGCCCTTCACTTCAAGTTTTGCATTACAAAACTTGAAGTTGAGGGTTCTTTAGCGTCAAGTGTCCCTTAAATAGGTTGGTGCAGTCGGACATAAGCCTCTATCTTTGGCTCACCCTATACAACAGCCTCCTGTCGCTTTTTCGCCGTGTCGATTTTCGGCCGCACGTACACAAGTCAACATCAGCTGATCGCACCAGGCACAAATCCTGCGAAGCACTTATGCAAAACCCCACGTGCCAGACAAAGACAGAATGATAGTTAAAAGGCGCCAAACGTTGCGCCTTTCGTTAATCCAACGAACTACGCTCAGCGTGTACCACGTGAACATCCGCAACCAATCACAGGCTTGACTTTGTGCCCGCCGCCAAGCGAAAAAGGGGGGCTTTCGAGCACCAGCAAGCTCGTCTTTGAAAGTGTGTGGACGTGTCTTTTTTCGCTTAAAATTCAAGATTTTCATTTATTATGATTGATTGTTGATTGATCAACAGGAAAACGGGAAATTGGAAATTTTCCCTGCGTCCAGTTTCGTGAAATCCAGTGTGAAATGTTGTCGTGCTGAGGCAGCCATTTTGGTTCAACTTGGCGGACAGTCTTGATCAAGTCTGCGGATTTTTGCCGATTTTTCGGGTTTTTCGTGGGATTTTCGGCGGATTTCGATACGAGGATATTTAAAGATGACGCAGCAGCCGGGAACGACCAATTGGGTTATCCAGGGATCGAATGGTAAAGGTTCAAAGTTTAATGCATGTGTCGTTGCAGGGGGTGACTTTTTTGGATTCAGGGGCGGTTTTGGGGGTTTATTTTGGCGGAAACTTTCAGAATCCCATTTAGAACACATATAAAATCCATAACAAAAGTAAAAAAGTTTCTAAATTTAATCCCCGGCTAAAATAATCGACGTTAAGGTCAGAATCAGGTTTGGTTTCCATTTTAGGTTAGATGGGAATTGATTCACTTTTTGTGCCTTGTAATCTCGTTTTGTTACGTATATTATCTATCAGATGTAGTTCTATGGAAGAAACCCGTTTGATTTGCGCCAAAACGATCAATACATTGTTTTTCAATAAGTGGGTTTAGGTGTGATTATTTCGCACCTCAGTGTATATTTTCTGGAGAAAATTTCAACACTTCTTCATCTATACAAAAAGCACGTATTTTGCAAATTTTATCAAAATATCTCCTCTGGTTTAGAAAAAATTCCATAAAATGCACTGCGACATTGGGTGATTTTTTTTGGTACTCTCTGTATATTTTGCCTTTGTGAGAGTTTCACTATATATTGTGGGATACTTGATACATAACATACATGAATTTCAATAAAATATTCCAACAGTCCCGGAGATATGAGGCAAAAAAGTTCATGTCGTTCAATTTTCTTGACGCTCACTGTATATTTTTTTATGAAAAATGTCCAGTGTATTGGGGGCTACTTGGAATACATACACAGCAAGTTTTATCAAAATATTTTAAGTGGTTCACATTAATTTGGACCGATCGGCCCATAGGGGCAATTTTTTTAGCACTCACTGTACACACTTCAATCTAAAATCTCACATTTTGTCATGGCAAAATCTATTTTTGATCAGCTCAAATTTCATCACAATATCTCGCTTCGTCCAGGAAATATACATCATACAATAAATAATAAACAGTGTCCAATATAATGACAATACAGAACAAAATTTGTTCAACAGGACAAAACCAAATGGTGAAAATCATTCAACCTGGAAAAAGTATGATATCCGCTGTCCAGGGGACACCCGTCAAGATTTTTAAATCACCTCAAGTGACGTCCGATGGACAACAGGTGAGTTAGTGTCCTTTTTTTTTCAGCAATTTTTTAAATTAGTCAATTTTGAAGATAGAAGGTTGATTTTTGTGTTTAATTGTAGAAAAGTAATGTATCCAAGTGATGTCGGATCGATTCAATTCAAAAATTGCTCAGAAATATTTTTCCAAAGACCTCAAAGTGAAAATATGTTCTGAATTTATTATTTTTCAGTCACTTACATTTAGCCTTTTGGAAAAAAGTCTTCCAAATCTTCAATTTTGAAGATACGGGGTTGATTTTCGCGTTTTTGTAGAAAAATAATGAATCTAAGCTCGTATCTTTAGTTATGTCGACTCAATACATTTCCAAAATTTCTCAAAATATTTGTCGAAAGGCCTCAAAGTGGAAATACTGAATTTATTTTTTGGTTACCTCTATTTGTTTGTAGCGTGTCGGAAAAAACTCGGCCAAATCTTCAATTTTGAAGATATAGGGTTGATTTTTGGGTTAATTTTCAAATAAATAATGTATGTAAGTGATGTCGAATCGATACATTTCCAAAATTTCTCAAAATTATTTTTCCAAAGGTCTCTAAGTGGAAATACTGAATCTATTATTTTCCAGTCACTTATATGTAGCGTTTGGAAAAAGCCTTCAATTTTGAAGATACAGGGTTGATTTTTGCGTTAATTTGTAGAAAAATTATGCATCCAATTGATGTCAAATCGATATATTACCAAAATTTCCCAAAATATTTTTCCAAAGGCATCAAAATGGAAATACTGATTTTATTTATTTTTTTGGTCACTTATTTATAGCGTTACAGAAAAAAGTTTGCCAAATCATTAATTTTGAAGATAAAGGGTTGATTTTTGCTTTTTTGTAGAAAAATAATGTATCTAAGAAATGTCGACTCGAAACATTTCCAACATTTTTCAAAATATTCGTCCAAAGGGCCCATAGTGGAAATACTGAATTTATTTTTTGGTCAACTATTTGTGGCGTGCCGGAAAAAACTCCGCCAAATCTTCAATTTTGAAGATATAGGGTTGATTTTTTGGTTAATTTGTAAAAAAATAATGTATGTAGGTGATGTCGAATCGATACATTTTCAAAATGTCTCAAATTATTTTTCCAAAGGCCTTGAAGTGGACATTCTAAAAATTTTATCTTTTGGTCCCTTATCAAATTTTGAATTTTGAATGGGTGGATAATAATATGCTCTGTAGTTTTGTGGTGCATCCATGATTTACCAGATTTTTTTTTTTGGTATTTCGCCACACCCCATAAAACCAATCAAACCGGATCTTCTATAGTACCTGAAAAAAAAAGAATATAAGTAAACAATAAATAAAACCTATCAATATCAAACGTTTCGGAAGCGAATCTTTTTTTTTGATTTCGAAATTGGCTTTTTTGTGTGTATGGCACAAAATGACACTTTTTTTTTCAGGTAATATAGAAGATCCGGTATACAGGGTGTTTATTAATTGAATGCCGATACTTAAGGGTGATAATCCTTGGATGATTTTAAGACAAAAAGCTTAATTTTCAAGATACAGGGTGTTGAAATATTGAAAAATAAATGATTTTTTTATAATTACTTTGATACTATTCCAGATATCTTAATGAAATTTGGTACACGTCTTCTAGGCTTCAATATGCATTATGTGATGTACAAACAATTTCATTATTTTTACCAGTGGCGTCCGTTAGGGCTTTGCACTCAATATTTTTGGAGAAAAAACGTGTACTCATTTTTAAAATCTCTATTTATTTCTGAGCCAATTTGTTCTCTTGATTTTTTTCCGTCCGGCGCATGGTTTTCGCTTAAAAAAATAAAATCTACTTAATTGCATTGACATCCTGCTGTGTCATCCAATATTTTTAAATCAGTGGCGCCCTCTCTAACATTCCCATGCATTTTGATGCATAGAAGACGTGTACCAAATTTCAGAAAGATATCTGGAATAGTATCAAAGTGATGATAAAAAAATGATTTTTTTTTAAATTTCAACACCCTGTATCTTAAAATCTATGCTCTTGTATGTCCATATGAACTTTTTGTCTTAAAATCATCCAAGGATTATCACCCGTAAGTATCGGCATTCAATTAATAAACACCCGGTATAAACACTAGTTTAATGGTTTTGTGATAGGGTGTGGCGAAATACCAAAAAAAAAGAAATTCGAATTTTGAAGATAAAGGGATGGGATGTTGAGTCGATACATTTCCAAAATTTCTGGTGTCAAAGTGGAAAGACCGAATTCATTTTTTGGTCACTTATTTGTAGTGTTTCGGAAAAAAGTCTGCCAAATCTTCAATTTTGAAGATTCAGGGTCAATTTGTAAACAAATATTGTATCCAAGTGATGTTGAATCAATATAATATGTATTTCCAAAATTTCCCAAAATATTTTTCCGGAAATACTTTTAAACATGGATTTGATTCCAGATATTCACAACCTCCCTTCCACAACCTCAAGGCCAAGTAATCCGTACTTCTCCTAACATGAGTAAGTTACTCCCTTCTTCCAAACCCCCCCATTTCATCCCCCTCACTCAATTGCAGAACAATTCAATTTGCCCAAAGGAACCAAAACGTTCCGGCTCACTCCCGCTCAAATGGTATAATTTTTCCGTTAATTTTTCTATAGGGCTCATGATAATGGTGGTTTTAGCAAAGCATAAAATTGACCCCTCAAACTCAACGAATGGTCCAAATCCAGAGTCCGACTTCGCAACAAATTCCCGTTATTCAGCAATCGCCGCAGTATCAGAAAAATGTGTCGCCGCCGATTTTGTCCCGAAAACGGACAGATACTTTGGAGACGGTTGATTATGTACCGGAAAAGTGAGTAGTTTTCACTATTTTAGCATTTACTGTTCGAACGGCTTGAAAATTTCAAGTATTGACTAAATGACGATGGTTTGAATATATTGATGGAAAATTTTAAAATTTCAAGTATGTCAGTAAGTAGTAGACAAACGGTTTGAAATAATCAAACGAAATTTTCGCAGATTTTATCTGAAATCCTTTTCTTTTGAATACATTTCAAGTATAAATTATAAATCAATTAACGAATTTTTGAAAATATCGGCGCAAAGCTTCAATATTCAAATTGTGACAGTTGCAGACAAACGGCTAGACATAATCAAACGAAATTTGCACAGATTATTTCTGAGATCCTTTTCTTTTGAATAAATTTCAAGCATCTTGAAAATTTGAAGTATAAATTCATTGACGAAGATTTGAAAGTAGGTATCGGTGCAAAATTTAAATATTCATATTTTGACAGTTGTAGACAAATGGCTTGAAATAATCAATGCAGACAAACTGATTGAAATAAACAAGATTTGTACAGATTATTTCTGAAATCCATTTCTTTTAAATAAATTTCAAGCGGCTTGAAAATTTCAAGTACAAATTGATTGACGAAGGTTTGAAAATATCCGTGAAACATTTTAATATTTAAATTTTAACAGTTTCAGATTTCACAGATTTACAATCAAACGAAATTTGCACAGATTATTTCTAAAATATTTTTCAAGTAGATATGCTCTGTAGTTTTGTGAAATATTGACAGCAGTTGTGGAGCAAACGGCTTGAAATAATCAATCAAAAATTACACAGCCTATTTTTAAAACTATTCTTCTAAATAAATTTCAAGCGGCTTGAAAATTTGAACATTTCAAGTACTAATTAAGTGAAAAAGGTTTGAAAATATGGATGCAAAGTTTTGAAATTTTAATTTTGACAGTGTTAGACAAACTGCTTGAAATAATCAAATGAAAATTTCACAGATAATTTTTTAAACCATTTTTCATCGAACAATTTTGAAACGGCTTACACATTTCAAGGACAAATTAAATGACGGAGGTTTAAAAATATCCATGGAAAGTTTTGACATTGAAATATTCACAGTTGTGAACAAACGGCTCGAAATAAACAATCGAAAATTTCACAGTCTATTTTTGAAACCCTTTTCGACAAATCAAGTGACGAAGGTTTGAAAATATCGGTGCAAAATTTTAAAATTCAAAGTTTGACAGTTGTAAACTGATGAAGTGAAAATTTCACAGATTATTTCTAAAACCATTTTCCATCAACTAGTTTTGAAACGGTTTAAACATTTAAAGTACAAATTTGATGACAAAGTTTTGAAAATATGGATGCAAAGTTTTGAAATTTTTATTTTGACAATGCTGGACAAACGACTTGACATGATCAAAAGAAAATTTCACAGATTATTTTTGAAAACATTTTTCATCAACTAATTTTGAAACGACTTGAACATTTCAAGTACAAATTAAATGCAAAGGTTTGAAAATTTGTATGCAAAATTATGACGAGAATATCGGTACAACATTTAAAAATTCAAAGCTTGACGGTTGTGAACAAATGACTTGAAGTAATGATATGAAAATTTCAAAACCATTTTCCATCAATTAGTTGTGAAACTGCTTGAACATCTCAAGTACAAATTAAATGACGAATATCTTAAAATATTGATGCAAAATTTTTGAATTTTCATTT
This sequence comes from Orchestes rusci, assembly GCA_958502075.1. NCBI lineage: Eukaryota > Metazoa > Arthropoda > Insecta > Coleoptera > Curculionidae > Orchestes > Orchestes rusci. The sequence goes on along the minus strand of OY293310.1, from coordinate 20,226,261 downwards.
TGACAATGGTAGACAAACGGCTTGAAATAATCAAATGAAAATTTCACAAATCCTTTTTGAAATCATTTTTCATCAACTAGGCTTGAACATTTCAAGTACAAATTTAATTAAATGAGGAAGATTTGAAAACATTGACGCAAAATTTTGTAATTTGGATTTGGACAATGGTAGACAAACGGCTTGAAATAATCCAATGAAAATTCCACAAATTATTTTTAGAACCATTTTCCGTCAACTAGTTTTGAAACGGCTTGAAAAATCAAATGAAAATTTCACAAATCCTTTTTGAAATCATTTTCCATCAACTAGTTTTGGAACGGCTTGAATATTTCAAGTACAAACTTCGACCATATACGCAAGCGTATATGGTCGACGAGTGCAAATTAAATGAAGAATATTTGAAAATATTGACGCAAAATTTTGAAATTTGGATTTTGACAATGGTAGACGAGATGGTAGACAAACGGCTTGAAATAATCTAATAGAAATTCCACAAATTATTTTTGAAACCATTTTCCGTCAACTAGTTTTGAAACGGCTTGAACATTTCAAGTTCAAATTAAATGACAAGGATTGGAAAATATGGATGCAAAATTTTGAAATTTTTATTTTGATAATGGTAGGACAAACGGCTTGAAATAATCAACTTAAAATTTCACAGATTATTTTTGAAACCATTTTCCATCAACTTATTTTGAAACAGCTTGATAATTTCAAGTACAAATCAAATAAAGGTTTGAAAATTTTGATGCAAAATTATAAAATTTTCAATTTTGAAAATGGTAGACAAACGGCTTGAAATAATCAAATGAAAACTTATTTTTTAAACTTTTTTCCATCAAGTAGTTTTGAAACGGCTTGAACATCAAGTACAAATTAAATGACGAAAGTTTAAAAATAGAGATGCAAAATTTGTATTTTTTTTGACAGAGGCAGACAAACGGCTTGGAATAATCGAATGGAAATTTCACAGATTATTTTTGAAACTATTTTCCATTAATTAGTTTGAAAATGGCTTGAACATTTCAAAAAATATCGATGCAAGATTTCGAAATTTTAATTTTGATAATGATAGACAAACGGCTTGAAATAATCAAGCGACAATTTCACAAATCATTTTTGGAAGCTTTTACTCTTGAATCAATTTCAAGCGGATCAAATATTTTAAGTTTCAAGCACGAACTAGATGACCAAGGCTTGAAAACATTAATGAAAAATTTCAATATGACATTTTCAACGAAAAATTTTACACATTATTTTTAAAACTCTTTTCTTTCTAATTAATTTCAAGCGGCTTGAATATATTTAAACCCTTTTCCTTTGTATGTATTTCAAGCGGCTTGAAACCTTAAACCTTTCAGTAAACGCATGCGCAAATCGGAAAAACTCAGCCGCGGTTTGCGGCACTTTTCGATGAAAGTGTGCGAAAAAGTCAAGGAAAAAGTCACAACAACTTACAACGAAGTTGCCGATGATTTGGTGCGAGAGTTTACGGCTCAGCAAAACTCCGTAAACTCGCCGCTGGCGGATCAGTACGATCAGAAAAACATCAGAAGACGGGTTTATGATGCGTTGAACGTGTTGATGGCTATGAATATCATTTCCAAGGAGAAAAAAGAGATTCGGTGGATTGGGTTGCCCACTAATTCGTTACAGGTGGGTTTGTGTTGATGGCCAAACAGGCGGTAGTTGGCGAACTTATTCGTGAAGCCATTCACACATGCAGAGTTCGCTAACTACGCTAGTCCGCCTCAACGAAGCCATCGGAAGTTGACGAAGCTATTTTTTTCTCAAGGAATGTCAACAATTAGAAAAAGAAGTGCTTCGCAAAACAAACAGCATTCGAGAGAAAGAAAAACAATTCTACGAGTTGATAATGAGTCAAATAGCCTTCAAAAGTCTGGCTCAGAGGAACAAAGAAATGGAGAAAACTTTCGGGGCTCCCGGACAGAATTCCAGCATACAAATGCCGTTTGTGGTGATGAGCACGGGGAAACAGACGGTCATCAATTGCAGTATTGCGCCGGACAAGTCCGAGTATCATTTCCAGTTTAATGATCGGTTTGAGGTTCAAGACGATTTGAAGGTTTTGAAGCAGATGGGCATGTATCACGGTGAGTGAGTTTTCTTTAATTTATCTTGATATCTCCATTGGTTTTGAAAAAAATATTCACATAAATCAGGCTAGTTTTGGCAAGATTCCTTCAACGGTACCACAATTGAGGTTATTACAAAAATTATTGATGGGGAAATGGGTGGTACTTGATTCATCCCGCTATCTTCATTGGTTTAGGAAATATTCACCAAAATAGAGCTGTAACTCTTAAAATATTGTACATTTTCAAGACCACTTTTGGCAAAGTTCCTTCAATGGTACCACAATTGAGGTCATTACAAAAATCATGGATAAATCCCTGGGGAATTAGGTGGTACTTGATTCATCCTGCTATCTTCTTTGGTTTAGGAAATATTCATCAAAATAGAGCTGAAACTCTAAATTGTACATTTTCAAGTCCAGTTTTGGCAAGGTTCCTTCAACGGTGCCACAATTGAGGTTATCACAAAAATCATTGATAAATCGAGGGGAAATTAGGTGGTACTTGATTCACCCCGCTATCTTCATTGGTTTAGGAAATATTCACCAAAATAAAGCTGAAACTCTAAATTGTACATTTTCAAGTCCAGTTTTGGCAAGGTTCCTTCAACGGTACCACAATAAATGAGATTATTACAAAAATCATGGGAAATTCGGTGAAAATTGATTCATCCCCTTTCTTCATTGGTTAAGAAATTATTCACATTAAAGTAATGATATTTGAATTTCGACGCCACTGAGCTTTCTTCATTGGTTTAGAAATTATTCACATAAAAGTAATGATATTTGAATTTCTACGCCACTGAGTATATTTTTCGAAATTTAGGCCTGGATACTGGAAAATGCTCAAAAGAAGACTTGGATAGGATTAAAACGTTAATTCCAGAGTCCTTGTGGCCTTATGTGGAGAGTAAGTATATTTATAGTATTTTGTTTATTATATTATTGTTTAGCGCTCTGTATAAGTGAGGTTATTTGGTCAATTGAAAAATGCTTCAAATAAAAGTTGTCGGAAATGTTATTCTCTTTAAAAAGTATTTTTAGAGTTTTACTCAAGAAACACCGATTTTGAGTAATCCTGAAAAAAACATATTTTCTCAACTACTACGACTTGGTTTTATCATATTTGGTTAACTAAACCACAATTTCCAGAATTAGCCTCCGGTTCCAAAAACGCCGTGGATGATCTTCTAGAATCCAGCGACGTTGCCAGCACCTCCCAAATGTCGAACATTTCCGATTTTGTCGAAACGACCCTTGAAGAGGATAATTCCCGCCAATCGAGCAGCACCTCCTCCCCTCTTCACGTCGACTACTCAGACGACGAAGCCGACTCTGATCTTAGCAGCGACTAGAGCGTAGTTGCCACGTCATCCCTCTTTTTTGCACATTTTCGGACCAATTTTTCTACAGCGAAGGAAAACTTGGGTTGTGGTCAATTCCTGTACATACGCTTTGCACATTGTCCATAATTTGTACAAATAGAAATGCCATTTTATTGAATAGTACAAGGTTTTCGCGCAGGATGGGGAAATTGTACACTTTCGATCTGTGATTAACGATAAATGAGAAAATTGATTTTTTGGTACCTTGTGAGCAGTATTGACTGGAAATTTTTTTTAGGGCTGAGCTGATCAGCCTGAAGAAGTATGGAATAAATTTATTGATCTTTTTTTCTTTTATTTTTGTCACTCGATTTTAGACTGGGTGAGTTGATTTTTTTCTAGATTTTGACGAAAATCTTGGATATGAAAAAGATGACAAAAATTCATGGAGAAAGAAGATCAAATTCCCTACAAAATTAGGCAAGTTTTATCAAAACCGGTCAATCCGTTCAACATCTATAGCGTTTAAAAAAAATGTTGAAAAATTGAATATTATTGATTCCGTTGAAACTTCGAGAGATGAAAAAATCACTAAAATTCATGGATAAAAAAGATCAAATTCCCTACAAAATGACGCAAAATTCATAAAGATTGGTCAATCCGTTCAAAATATGGCGTTTTAAAAAAATTGGGAAAATGTTGAATATTGTGGATTCCGCTGAAACTCCAAGTGATATGAAATAACAAAAATTCATGAAGAAAGAAGATCAAATTCCCTACAAAATGACGCAAGATTCATCAAAATCGGTCAAAAATTATAGCGTTTAAAAAGAAAATGGGAAAATGTTGAAAAATTGAATATTATTGCTTTTGTTGAAACTGCTAAAAAATCACAAAATTTCATGGAAAAAGTGGATCAAATTACCTACAAAATGACGCAAAATCGGTCAACCCGCTCAAATTTTTGATTTTTTTTTGGGAAATTTTGAAAAATCTAATCTGGATTTCGTTGAAATAATAATAATAATAAGATCAAATTCCCTGTGAAATGACGCGAGGTTCATTAAAATCGGTCATTCCGTTCTTAAATTAGGGTGTTACAAACATTTAGGGAAATGATGAAAATATGAATATTCTGAAGCTAATAAAACTAAAATATTAAATATATATCACACAAAAAAAAACTGTTTGTTACTACGAATAGTTTATTTCTCTGAAAAACCTCATTAAAGCTAAATCAGCAACCAAATCATTCCAAGTCGTTATCATCGTACAAGTCATCAAAATCTGCGGAAAACCCTCTAAACTCACATTTTCCTACCAAACAACTCACCATTGAAAAAATCAGCATGAACAGCCTTCTCGTTGGCCGTCAGGTCAATCAGCAACGAAGCTGACCCCCCAGCCTGGAAACAAACAAATCGAAAAAATTCCCCAATTTTCCAGTTTTTTCACCTCATCAAACTCCATATAAGGCCCTGCGCCTTCCGGAAACATTTCATCGGCCACTACCGCGGGTTTCATGCTTGTTGAATCAATTTTTGCGGATTTTCAGGAGTTGAATTGAAATAAACTGTTTTGTTTTTGTCTTGGTTCTAATGGAATTGGGTTAGGATTCGAGCTGTCAAAATCAGCTGTTGAAGTTGGGATGTGGCAACGGTGTCTGAGGCCGTTGATGTACGGGGAGATTCCGATAAGTTGAATTTTGCCTTATTCTTGAAATTTGGCACACTTCTGTTGTATCTTATTTTTTCTTCCAAGGGCCGATTCTACAATCCAAGTATATCCTTGGATCAAGCTATACTCCGTATAACCAATGATAGTTATATGGGGTTATAAGAAGTATTGCTTATTCCAAGGATATAATTGGATTGTAGAATCGGCCCTAAAGGTAATTTTTTTAGTGGATTTACGTTCAGAACCTTTTTTGCAGGATTGGGTGGTATTTATAACATAAGTGACGTACAATAATAAAACACTTTATACACAACTGCCAAAAAAAATTTATAGAATAAGCATTTATTTTACTTTATTGATATCACTCATCGACCCTGTATTGAGCATTGAGTCATGGTGGTATCAATGAAGAACAGGAAAATACTTCAACTTGAATTTATAGAATCAAAGGCTAGGTATCAGTTAGATGATCTAGTGAACGATTACATGTCTCGCCTTATCGGCATCACCAGATCTTAAAACTTGTATAAAATTCACAAAACGGCGAAATAACAGACATAAAACATAACTAAAGACAACAAACATTGTTTATAAATTATGTTGTTTTTGTTTCATTTCATCAAAGTCCTTCCGTTCTAAACTTGGGGCGTTTCAAACAATTTAGGAAAATAATGAAAATTCGAATATTCTGAAGCTAATAAAACTAAAATATTAAATATATTAGACACCAAAAAAAACTGCTTGTCACTACAAATGGTTTATTTCTCTAGAAAACCCCATTAACGCTAAATCAGCAACCAAATCATTGCAAGTCGTTATCATCGTACAACTCACCATTGAAAAAATCAGTATGAACAGCATCCTCGTTGGCCGTCAGGTCAATCAACAAAGAAGCTGACCCCCAGCCTGGAAACAAACAATTCTAAAAAATGCCCCAATTTTCCAGTTTTTTTACCTCATCAAACTCCATATGAGGCCCTACGCCTTCTGGGAACATTTCATCGGCCAAAACAAACGGCAGTCACAACATAATTTATGACCAATGTTTGTTGTTTATAGTTATGTTTTATGTCTGTTGTTTACAGTTATGTTGTGGCTGCCGTTTGTTTTGTGAATTTTATACAAGTTATAAGATCTGATGATGCCGGTAAGGCGAAACATGTAATCGTTCCCCAAATTCAACTAACTGAGACCTAGACTTTGATTCATTTTCCTGTTATATTGATGTACAAGGTCTCTTTGTGAAAATGGACGATTTTTATCAATTTAATTTTCTAGAAATTGACGTTTTCAGGGTGTATCAAATTCGAGTGTGTCCAAAATAAAATGATGTACATGGGGATATTGGCAACGGTTTCGCTGACGTCATTGCGTGTCCGATCCTCAAAATTCATAGGTTTCCTAGGCATATATCTATTAATAACTATATGGGATATGGGAAGCAATTCTACACGCTTGATGCCAGGATGAGATAGAAGATCCCGCTGTACTGTATATTTTTCGCATAAGTCTATGGTCACCAGGCGATAGAAAAGGATATCTCATGTCAACTTCAACTGTCGCTCGTTGTTCAAATGGAACGGGTAACGTTATGAATGTTTAAAATCCAACCTCACTTTTGGCTCGCGGTGACGACATGCGCCGCTTGGTTCTAATTTCGTCCAGCAATTGATCATATCTTGTGTGTTTTAGTATCATGAATCAATACCGTGATGTAGATAAAGGGTGAAAAAGGAAAAAGTCCATTTTTGAAAAACCACAATATTATAAAAGCTAACATTTTCAAATTCTTAGGATATGGGTAAAAGATTACGACATAACGGAATTAGTTGCCTTTAGAGATTGCCCATTGACGTTATTGAAAGCTTTAATTACAACAGCTCAAAGTTTATATCTATTGTAGCATAAGTTTTTTTGCAAACTTTGTTTTTCTCAGCGCCCCACAAAAAAAAATCTAAAACCGAAAGATCGGGAAATCGTGGTGGCCATAAACAAGAGTAATCCTCAGCAGATCTTACAGCATTTTTTTATTGCATTTCATCCAGCATTCTACAATATCCCGTTTTTCTAAATTAGGAAACTCCATTTCAGCAAAGTTTCATAAAAAATCTCACCCTGTAGAAATAAACAAAAAACAATATTTCACGCGTGAAAACAGGTGATTCGAGTAATAATGGAGTTTTCACGCTTTCCGTTGCGGCGTTGCAGAAGTCGTTTGAATCGCCAATACCGTCTGATAAAATTTGGGAATTCATCGAAAAATCAAATACAACAATAATTATTGAAATAAACATTTGTTGTTTTAACACAACATGAGATGAAGAAAGAAGATCAAATTTCTTGGAAAATGTATGTACTATTCATTAAAATCGGTTAATCCAGTATCCAGCAATAAAAAGCGGGTTTTCAGCTAGTATCATATGAGTTCTTTCTCAATTTCCACTCTGCGTAATTCCAAAGACTACAGAATTTGATTTAATGATTCGAACTACTGAGGCGAGTTCAGAAACGTCACACGCGGTGTGAGTGTGATCCAATTGTCAAACACTAACCCTTCAGATACCTACGGCAAGTCGTTTTACTTTTTATTTATCTGTGCTTTATAAAGTGTCCTACAAACAGTTTTTATGATACTTTATGAGCAGGGTTGAATAAAACGCAAAACGGCTTGCCATATCTGAACGATTAGGGTTTGACATTTGGATCACACTCGTACCGGGTGTGACGTTTCTGAACTCGCCCCTGATTATTAACTCGCGTCGTCTAGAAAATTATCTTTTCTCCCCCGTATATGTCGCTTTTTCGCCGGCCAACTAGGCCGTGTCGCTTCTCGGACGTCCTGTCAACCAATCAGCGCCACCCCAATCAACATGGCCGACCATCTGTCACAACCTCAACAATAACAAAAAAAAATGGGAACCTCCGTTCCCGACAATTGCCTGGAACAAATTTTCTCCTACTTATCATTGCGGGACCTCCGAAACTGTAGTTTAGTGTGCAAAAGATGGTACGACTTTCTAAACGACGAAAATAACGACGTGTGGCGTTTACACTGTGTCAGAAAACTAGCCGAAGAGGCCCTTAAATCGGACTTGTTATCCTCTGTACCCACGTACAAAGCCAAGTTAAGGGCTTTTTATCATGCTTGGAACCCCAACGATGCTTCGAGGAATATTTATATTAAACCCAATGGGTTCACGTTGCACAGGAACCCAGTGGCACAGAGCACTGATGCTTGCAGGGGCAAAATGGGGTTCAAATACGGCAGGCATGCTTGGGAAGTGATTTGGGAGGGGCCTTTAGGGACTGTGGCTGTTATAGGGATTGCCACGAAGGACGCCCCGTTGCAGTGTCACGGTTATGTGGCTCTTTTAGGGTCGGATGAACAGAGTTGGGGGTGGAATTTGGTGGACAATCATTTGTTGCACAATGGAGATGCGCAGGGGAATTATCCGTTGTTGAATAACGCACCTAAGTATCAAGTGAGTTGATTTTAGTTTGAATCGGCCGCCCTAAACTGTAGTTGTGTATTAATGGCGCTGTTATGCATGTTGTGAATGACAAGTGACGTTTGTTATGCATGATATACTGCTCACATGTTGAAGTGAAGAAGAATTGAAGTGGATTGTTTGTTTGGACATTGTTTGTCAAAGAGAATTAATGAAAAGTGAAAACGCTTTATTTATTTGAATAGGATGTGTTGAAATTCTGTCCACATTTCTTCAACCAATAGAGATATCGTGAAGATTAGAATTAATAATAAAGTGTCAAATTTTATTCTTACATTGATATACAGGGTGTCTTTTATGCCCACTATTCGCGGAAAACATTTGTCAGAGGTTGTCCCCACACAATTTATTGTATTGGAAACTCTTTCATATCTCCTCAATCAATGGAGATATCGTGAAGAATAATGGAAAAATTTATTCAACGGAAAATTTCCTTCTAGAATTGATATACAGGGTGTCTTGAAATCCGATTTTATGCCTACTATTCGTGGAAAGGATTTGTTAGAAGTTGCCCCTACACAATTTATTCTCTTGGATATTCTTCATATCTTCTCAATCAATGGAGATATCGTGAAGAATAATGAAAAAGATGATTCAGTGGAAAATTTCCTTCTACAATTGATATACAGAGTGTCTGAAAAATCTTTTTTTTGCATTTGTTAGAAGTTGAGACCTCATTTGGTCTTGGAAATCTCTTATTATCTTTTCAACCAATGGAGATCTCGTAAAGGTTGATGAAAAAATGAATTCAGTGATTAATTTCCTTGTACAATCGATATACAGGACAGGATGTCTTGAAAGTCATTTTCATGTCCACAATTTGGGGCATCCCGGCTGATAATTTGTTAGAGGTTGTACCCTCGATAAAATTCAGTTTTGGAAATCTTTTCATTGGGGAGATATGATATGGCCAATAGAAATATCGTGACAATTAAAAAAAAAATGGATTCAGTGGAAGATTTTTTTCGAAAATTGATATACAGGGTGTTTTTAAAAGAGAATTCTATATCCACAATCTGTGACATCCTGGCTGATAGTTTGGTAGAGGTTGTAGAAGGTGTCTGACTAAATTTAGTCTTGGAAATCTTTTCATATCTCCCCAACCAATAGACTAATCGTGAAAATCAAAGAAAACATGAATAATTCTGTGGAAGATTTTCTTCCAAAATTGAAATGCAGGGTGTTTTATGTCCTAAATCCGGGATGAGAATTGTTGGAGGTTGAAGAGGGAGTCCAACCCAATCAAGTCCTGGAAATCTCTTCATATCTCATCAACCAATGGAGATATCGTGAAGATTAAAGAAAAAAAGGAATTCAGTGGATAAATTTCTTGTAGAATTGAATCGGTCATTTTGAAAAGGAGTTACATCCAAATTTTTTAACCTTGATACTGTTTGCAAATAATATTTAGTAACGTGTTTTTCACTTTGAAAATAATTAAAAAAAAATAAAGATCTTGAATGTTCCAAAATCTGAATTTTTATTCTAAAGAGCTCAAAAAAATGAGAAAGAAATGGCCCGTTTTCAAAATGATCAGGTATAGAAATCAAAAAAATACATGGATATTGCTTATTTCAAACTGATATAATATATGTATATATTTTACAACGAAATAACAAGGTATGTCTTCGAGTATGTCTCAATTTTCCTCCATTTCTTAAGCAGTGATAGGTAGCCAGCCATTCTTAATTATCAATATCTTTGTAGAATGGTAAGAACAAAACGTTCCTCAACGCTGCAAGGGTTTATCAAGGACTAAACCCACATATGTCGAGTTGAAGCAGAATTCTTCTTTACATTGTAGACAACACTTTCTTCCCAGTTCATGTTGAAAAGGGGTCATCTTCAAAAGATTGAAAATCTAAATGCCACTTATGACGTTTGAAAAGCATTATACACTGTTCAAATAAATCGTCAAGTGACGAGAAACTTGTGTGAAATGTGACATTAGCTGCTCTTCTGTGCATCTCAAATCAGGTCAATTTGACCCAGATCACTAAATTTGACATCTAGGACGTTTTATCTACAGACTGATCTGATTTGTAAGTGATTCGATCACTTCCCCCTTTGCCCCTAATTGTTCCACCCGCGAATTTCGTTCACTCAAGTGAACTGGTCAGAAGTAAATAAAACATGGTGGTTGTTTTTACGGATATAACGCGTCAATTTCGCAACAGCCTAACCCTCAAACCACATAAAAATATAAAATATTTGCCCTTAATCCAGAATTTTGAAGAAAAGAACTTTTTTTTTGCTATAAATGATGACACTGACATGATACAGTTGCAGTTTTATTTGATGGTTTTTGGACCAGATCATTTTAGGTTAATTCATTTAAAAGTGAACAGATCCAGTATGCAAATGAAAAGCCACTATTTATGCTTGTGTATCCCCCATATGCACCGTAGAAATCTAATCCGGATGAAGTCTTTATCGCGATTATCTTCCATACAACCTAATGGAAAATAATCGCGATGAAGTCTTCATCCGGATTAGATTTTTACGGTGCATATGGGGGTATGAACACCAATTGACGTTTAGTATGTTTAATAAACGGCTCAAAATTTGAGTTCACAGTTTGGTTGATTATAAGTTGGATGCGCTTGTGATTGTACTAGTTGCATGGGAACGTCAAAACATTGATGCATGACACTGATGACGTTCAGAACGCCGAATAAGCTGCTCAAAATGTGAAGTGTGTACTTATTTGTAGGTAGGGGAAAGGATTAGGGTAATATTGGACTGCGACGATAACACTCTTTCTTTCGAGAAGAACTACGAGTTCTTAGGCGTTGCTTTCAGAGGTAAGTCTGTTTTTTTCTTGGAAGTTTTTAAACCCCAAATTAGGTCTCCCCGACAAAAAACTCTACCCCACCGTATCGGCCGTCTACGGCAACACGGAGGTATCGATGGTCTATCTGGGAGCGCCTCTGGATGGGTAACGATAATCCATTCAACCGGAGAGAGAAAACGTCTGTATGACCGATGACGTCATACCATTGTGATAACTAATCTGTCAAACAGCGACTTTCGTTTGGAACGTATTGTAGATGACGCAAGTTTCAAACGATGGATCTATGTCGCCATTTGGGTCACGTGGAGCGTGACCCAACCATTCCAATAGCGTAACGTTATTCACTTATCGTTACGCTATATCAATGTTAGATCCCCTAGACTGCGTTAATTTAGGACAATTTAATTTTGTGTTACCATTATAAGACTGTATAGGCTAATTTCTCGATGCTAGTCGCTAACGTGTTGAATGTATTCACTGATTTTTCTGATCGGCACTGTCGTTGTCCACTTGAAAGTTCCATAAATAGAGAGTTATCGCCGCAACGGTGTTGCAATAGCTGTCTAAACCTGTACATAACAGTATGATATTTTTGTAACATATAGGGTGTTTTTGTTGATGTTAGATTGGAGCTTTGAAAGAAAACTCGTACGGGTAACACTGTTTTATTGGAAAATCTTTTCTGCAAGCAATTTTTGGAGTAACTCCGAAACTACCAATTAATTCCGTTTTACGGGAAAATGAACCAAATATAGGCTTTGCGAATATTCTCCTAAAATTGAGTTTTTGAGCAATTTTTATCTAGTCACTTTTTTTCACTTAGATAGACGTAATGAACAAATGTACAAATTGTATTTATATTATTAGCAATTTTAATAAATATTACAAATAATTTGCATTTTATTTGTTCCTAATAATCTAAGCTGATGTGGCACCAAAGGAAAATTTAATTCTCTATAAATTACCTTTTGGACCGCCAACAATCTAATAAAAATTGAAATATTTCAATAACGGACAAGTTGTGAAGTCTGCCCATTATAGGGATGATTTAGAACAAAATTCCCTACAATTTGGTGGAAAAATCATCAAAATCGGTACAAAGGTTACGAAGAAAAAGGACTTTGAAGTTTGGACAACATTAATCCGTATAAATGTTCAAAGTTACTGTAACGGGGAAGTTAAGAAGTCTGCCCATTATAGGGATGATTTAGAACAAAATCCTTCACAATCTGGTAAAAAACTCATCAAAATCGGTCAAAAGGACACGAAAAAACCGGGGAAGTTTGTATAATTAAGGACAAAATCCGTTATTCGTTGTTATACAACTTGTAATATCGCTGTTACAGACTAGTTGAGGAGTCTGCCCATTATAGGGGTGATTAAGAACAAAATTTTCTACTATTTGGTGAAAAAAAACATCAAAATTGGCCAAAAGATTACGAAGTTTGTATAACTAAGGACAAAATCCGTTATTCATTTTTATACAAGTTGTAATATATCGTTGTAACGGACAGGTTAAGAAGTCTGCCCATTATAGAGATGATTTAGGGTAAACCTCACTACAATACGGTAAAAAAATCATCAAAATCGGTCCGAAGGTTACGAAGAAACAGGTCTTAAAAGTCCTTTATGCAGGACAAAAAAAGTTAAGTCGACGTGACACCATTGAACTTACACAGAAGTCAATATTCTATAAATTCCATTCTGAAGCTCCAACAAATAAAGATTTAAGCAGTTGAAGTTTGACAACTACAAAACCCTCAATTGTCATCAGATTTTACTTCTTTCCCACAAAGTCCATAGATGTTAATGAATAAGAAAAATATTGAAAACCTTGCCTGCTCAAAGCATAATTAATAAAAACAATCTAACTCTTTGTACTTTTCCCCCGTCCAATAAAAACCCTCGAAACCCAAACGTAGCTTTTACACACCAGAGGGCACAACAGTCCCTGGTGGAAAAACACAGCAGTGCGATGCAGCTGCCCTCTGAACGGATCTTCCTCCAAGGGGCACATAATGTGGTTCATGTTGACGTTGGTTAGCTATAGGGATTAAAAAAAGTGATTTCTATGGTCAAATGGGTACTTACAATGGACGCTGCTTGTAGGACGGTGAAATGGTAAGTAACTAGTAAGCTGTACGCCATGACGTTCCAATGGATATCCCATATTGGTTCCACAGTGTACGCTTTTGATTTGAATAAGTAATAAGGCACAACGAACATCATTAGATGTTGTATCCAGTAGACTGTTGCTTCTAATGGAAGCTGAAAAGCTATGCTAAACAATGCTGAGTCAGCTACACACTTACCAGTCTAGTTTCTGTTTCGTAGAAAATCACCGCCAACAACGGTCCGTTTAAATAGTTCAAGTGAATTCGAAAAATGCATGTGGACGTTTTACTAGGCTTGGCTATGAGGAGGTAGATCTGGAATTTGCATTTCTATGACTATTTAAAAATAGAGGTATGTGTATGTTTCTTTTCCAACCAAATGAAAGACCCTCCTTCTATCACTCCACTGAGAAGATGAGTGGGGTCAAAGTTGACAAAGTTTCAAATCCGCTACTTAGGTATAGATGTTCACGAAAAAATTAATTCCTCAAAAAATATATCAGATAAGTGGGGTCAAAGTTTGAATTGATCAATTTATGTAGGGATCTTTTTGATTGGTCATGACTGATGGGCTAACCTAACCTTACTTTGTCCTCCAACTGTCCAAATGGTTAATTGTGCAGAGTGCAGTGTTATCAATTAATATGCATAACTCGTTTCTATTATTTAACAGTCTTACTCCGATTGAATAATATACTATTATGACAATGATTATTTACCTGCATAGCTGTGGTAATGTGACAGGGGTTGAGTAGATAAATTAGTGTTTTGGAGGCGCATTTGAACCCTATTTCCATCCCCCAGCACAAAGTAAGCAATGTGAGAAGAACTCTGCGACCTGTAGTGTCGCTGGAGGGACTTGTAGTGAGTACATGGCACTGCAACCAATTTTTTATTTACTCAATTGAGAATCCCTGAATTACCTTGGGATAACTCCAGGCAAACAAACAAGCACAGCCTCCAAGTATGAATGTGGTTTCGATTATCCTCCACGTTAAGTTGACGTAATGTATACATTCCTGTCCTGCATACTTGCCATTTGTCATGTCAATACCTCCAATGACCCAATCCATGGCTATAAACCTCTTCATTAGGGCATTTTTATCAGGACACGTTGACCTTAACCTTCAAATCCAGGCACTGGCACTATTCCAGGTTATAGCAACGTTGGACATCCTGCGTAAAATGTAGGAAACTTGACATTGATTGGCGGCGTTCACCTAAAGAGGAAGGAGGTTTTGTTTGTAATGGCAATATGAGAGCGCAAGCCATGGGTTGGATTGTTTAGTATTCGATCGCTTAGTAGTGCGACCATATAGATAGAGAGGAATAGAGAAAAATAAAAAAACGTACGATGCAGAGATAGAATACTAAAAGTCTCTGGAGATTTGAGAATGCACAATTCGGCTATCCTATCAGTTTAAAAAAAGGGCACAACTTTCGTACAGTCTTAATCACTTATGTGATTTTTTTTTCATGTTATATTTTTATTTTATATTGAATGTTTTTTTAGAATGTGGAAACCTCTACAGACAGAATTACATACCGTACCGAGCAAAAATAGAGCAACAGCCTAAAATCTGATAAAACTTGGATACTGCATCAAATCCAATCAAATCAAAACAAATATGCTTCATTGCCACAAAAAAAAATAATAAATTTAAATAGTACAAATATATTTCCCAATGTTTTGTCAAATTTGAATTGAAATGGAAATTGCTAATGGACAACAATCAACATTGACACACTTCCAGTTATATATGTTATGATGAAAAGTCAGTAAAACAATAACATAGCAAAATCAACAATTATGGGAAGAACAATAATACTGCGGTGTTAAATATCGAACAAGGAACCAACGATTGCCCTCGTTTTTTCGCCTCCCATTCAGAAAATAAACATCAGTTGGAGTGAGCGAAATCAGTAGCTCGAAATTTAATTTATAAATCTGAAGTCATCCTGTTTCCACCCTGCCCGCCGCATGTAATGATTTTTGTTTTAAATATCAAACAATAAGGAACTTGGGGTTGTTTACATTATTGCAACCATCAACGAAGTAATGGCCCATCTAAAAACTCCAATTGTTCAATCCATTTGTTAGTCTACGATTCCTGGCGATTTTTTCCAAAAAATTGTCTAGTGCCCTTATGAAAAATGGGTCATTTCTTCCTAGTTCAAAATTTAATAGCTAGACTATCCCTTGTCCAATTATTATAACATTTTCAAGAAGTACATAACTTTTGTCCTTCTTTTGAATAGTGCTAGCTATTTTTATCAAAAGTTACACAGAAAAAAATCAGAAAAGTAGCCTTTTTTGTACGTGGAAAAGGGCACTTGAAATTTTTTTGAAAAAAATCATGTGCAGCATCGTAAACGTGGCACAAGTGAAACTTTTTCCAAACTAGAGAATGAGAAAAAGTTTATTCACACACTATCATCGATTGGTGCTTCAATTGGTTATTTTTCAATATTAATGGTTTGTTCGATATCAATTGTTATACATAGTTTCTTACTAATTTCTAGTTCAAAATAAATAAATGAATATATCTTTATTGAGCTTCAGCTATAGAAAATACAATAATTTGTAAATTAAAGTAAGCTTAAAACCAAGAAATAAAACATTGTCAAATTATTATAACTATAAATAAGTGCAAACATATTTTATAAACTAAAATTGTGGCATCATGTACATAAAACAAAAAAAAAAACAAGATGTACAAAAGGTACAATCAACTAAACAGTGACAAACAAGTTCACATACTTTTCTACATGTTGAGTAAATGGGACCGTAAACATTTTTCCAAATTGTATAATTTATTACAGTTTTTTATTTCATTTGGCAAATTATTATACAGTGTGAGACTTTTCTAATAAAGACTATGATTAGTTCTTGTTAATCGTGCTGTTGTTATATAGAAATTCTCCGTATTTCTGGTATCATAATTGTGAATTTCACGCACATATCTATAATCTCAACGCACAAATATTCAGGTACCAACCCATTTTTTATTTTGAATATGTCTTGTACATAATTGTTTGTTTCACACTCAACATTTCCAGGATATTCAACATTATGCGGGTGGGTGTATATCGATCACAAGATAAATGCAGAGTTAGTGTATAAATGTGCTAGAAGGCATCCCACGCCTTTATCACAATGACATTAATTTTCTCGTTTTGAAATTCATGTATTGTCATCGGTTCTTGACAAGTGTGCAAAGTTTCGAATCAATCTGGGCATTTGAAGTCGGTAAAATTGAGTTCCAAGTTTCCATTTTTTTCCAATTCACTCACCCTTGTCGACCAAATATCAGAACGCCACCAAAAAAGTTATTCACTTCAAAAAGTCTCCAGGACACATACAGTTTACCATCAGTTCTTTGATAACTGATACAGGATCAGAGTTTTATAAAATTTCTGTGTCATGTCATACAAAGCAATCATTGTTTTTGACATGAGTTACGGAAATATTCCAAAAAAAAGCTTCATCGCGAGGATGGGAAATCAACTGTATAATAGCTGTTCTATTATTAGTAGACGCACTTGCCGAAAACCCTTCTTTTTTTGCCACTTTCTGTTGGTTCGAATTGTTGCGGATGTTTCTGATCGCCGAGTTACCCTAGTTACCTGTCAGAGATGTATTTTTTTTTAATTTGGTGTTAAAACAATAGCTCAACTTCCAAGTCCAAAATATATACGTTTGACCAAATATTTATCATAATTATTATCAACTTACCGAATTGTATCCGAGTGAAATCTGAACAAACTCAAAAAACTATCTTTGCAGTGTTGAGACACTCAATACAGTTTTGCACTCATTTTTTTATTCCGACTCTGCTAAGCAACTCGAATAACAGATTTGCTCGCCCCCCCGCCAATAGCCCACCGATTTGTCGGCTAGCGAAAAATATTTGGGAGAAAGGCGCAACCAGTTTATGTAATACTATGATTATACTGATGTTTACCCGCATATAAAATCAATCTGATGCAACTTGTGCAAAACAGAGCCATGCGGACCATAACACTTAAATGCAACAGATACACATCGATCGCAACTATGCTTTCAGTTTCAAATAATGATATGTTATCTGTAAATCAAAAAATAATGTATAGTGTATATGTGTACTTATTTGGGATTAAAAATAGAATTTTACCCTCATACATTTGTGATTAAATCAAGTAATTACCGAACAAGAGATTGTATTTTGTATTGATGAAGTGTAGCAAAAACCAAATCTACAAATCTGTTCTACTTGGAGGTTAACAAAAGTTTAACGACTTACCCAAAGTGATTAAAGACTTTGATACAATTGAGAATTTAACTAGGTTATTGTGAGCGCATATTTTATTGTCCGGGTTTTAAATATTTATTGTTATATTGTAGTGTTTTTTTAAATATGTTACAACATTGTTCTTCAATTATTTCAATACCTACTTTTATGAACAAATGGATTTTGGCATTTACATTATCATTATTATTATTATTCCCATGTCGATTTGCGGCTAAAGGGTTAGATTGTCTTTTGTCTCTTGTTTAGTCTTTCCCAATCTTGAAAACGGCGTATTTGTTTTTAAGGAATCTATCGATACAAAAAAAGATTTGCGAAATATGAAATTTGAATTTGAAACATTTTTTGGATCTTTGAGAGCCGGTGCCGATGACTCGAAAAATATCGAGATTTCGAATTTTCGATATATATAACTTACCACCATTATTAATTTATCAGATACAATCACACCCTCAAGTTTAATGACGTTATTTCGGGACACCCCGTATAGGTGAGTCTCGTTATTTATTTTTAGTCCTATTGTGACGGGCGAATTGGGAGAATTGTACCAAAAATCACAATTTTATACGGAAAACGAAAGAACAGGATCGCAATCAATATAAATCATTGAGAACTAATTAAATTCAACAAAATTCAAACGCCTCAATGTAGATTCCAACAATTTCTGCTAATCCACAATATTTTGCCTCTAGTACAGTAAATCGGTGCTTAAAAAAGGCATTTGAAAATCACGCCAAATTTATGTTTTAACTTGTATATGAGTTCTGAGTTCTCGAGAAAATCAAAGGTGAGCTTAACACACCATCTTGAAAATTAGGGAGCTACTTCTTTTCCCCATTCCTATTTTGACTTATGATAAAATATCATATAACCAGAATTGCTCGAATTTATATTCACAATAACTTTTCCAATAATTTTTTTTTTTTTAAATCAGTTATAAAAAATCTACAGGGTGATTCCATGGCGGAAAGAAATCGTACAGAAGAAAGTTGTGCAGAATTAAATTCTTAGTAACCATTCAAATAGATGGAAAAAAGATGCTGAAAATGTAATTCTGCACTAGTTTCGTCCTGTACGATTTTTTCTCACTTTCCATATTAATGAATCACCCTGTAGATTTTGTATCATTGATTTGAGAAAAAAAAGTTTGAAATAAGAGTTTTTGAAAATGCAATTCTGAACAACTTTGGTTCTATGATATCTTATCGTGAAACGGCCCACAGACGATGCAATGTACAACAACTGCATCGTACAACGTGTCAAGATGCTTGACAACATTGTCAACTATAGTTAAGTATGTTCAGTCAGTATCTATAATCGCACCAACTTTGTCAAAAAAAAACATAAGCTATTGAAGTAGTCGGGTTGTTTTCGGATGATTCAAGTGATTGAGTGAAAAAGAAGGAAGAGTTGTGATGTGTTTCTCAAAAAGAAATATTTATCCTCATACGAATTTACCTAACGAACAACGCATCACATAACCAATTAAAGACACGAACGTCAAAATTGACATCATTCAAGTAACCAAGTTGTACGACAGATTCCATCGTCTGTAGTCCGTTTACGCACCGATGCAATTGTGGCGGGCAAATTGAGAGAATGGGGAACTTGCATGAAAAATTAAATCGTGTTTTTTTTTATTGCAAACTGAAGAAAATCGCGAAAAAATCGATACGTATTTTTTTATTTCGTGAAAATATGATTTTCCCAATAGTTATTCAAGTTTAAAGTTTTGTATTTATAGATATACTGAGCATGGTGTTATTGGTGTTACAATGTTATGAAGTCATAACATTGCAATTTAAGCACACTTCAAAGCGTTATACCTCCGTCAATTTTTGACCAACATCAAAAAGAAAAAATACGGGTCTCCTTATTTTTCAGGGACTTTCGAATTCAGCAATAAATTTGAGGCAAGTTCCCCATTGTACACTATTTAGCTGGAACAAAACAGATCTAACAAGATTTTTTTTTCAATTTTCCCAAGCGTACAAAACGATCTTTTCATCGTTTTTTATTGATTGCTCCTAAAATCCTCATAGCTATTTTTTCCTCTCTACACAATGCCACTAATAATCTTAAGATCAGACGTTTTTGTTTTCTTTATAGTTATCAAGACAGCAATGCTATGCTATCCCATCGAATTTTTAACACCCTGTATAGGTTGTAAAAGTTCTTTCTCATGAGCGATGGGTGGACACTTTCAGTCCAAGTGCCCTGGGATAGCAAAACAAAAATAATCCTCCCGTTTACGCTAACAAATCCCTTTTTTTTATAAATGTGGATGTGTACAGGGTGTTCACAGATAAATGGACCCCCCCAATAACTTTTTAATTTGATGTTTGGGAAATGAATGTTTCAAATGAAAGTTTGATGGTTCAAAATGAATTTTGTAAAAACAATGTTTTCACATATACAGGGTGTTTCAGAACCTCTGGGATCCTCTAGTAGAATCTGAATTTTGAATATTGCCGGATAAAACTGGGTCACCCTGTATAAATAACGTGAATATTTTTAAAAAATCATCTTCGCAATATACCATGCTCAAATCTTTTTTGAGAAGGCATCTATTGAAAGTTACTTCGTTTCCAAGGTTTCCAAATAATACCATACATTTTAAAACCTGCTCGAAAAAGTAGCAAATTTCTGACGTCAATATCTTCTTATAGGTTGAGTTTGGGTATAGGGTATTCATATGAAAAATGTTTGGAATTTTAGGGAGAATGCAAAAATCAAATAAAAAAATAGGGTTGTACTTTGGAATGAGAAAGTTGGACCACGCCCAGAAGTTCTGGAACACCCTGTATATGTGAAAACATTGTATTCAAAAAAATTAATTTTGAACCATTAAACTTTCATTTTTAACATTTTGTTCGTAAGGATCAAATTAAAAAGTTAATGGGAGGGTCCATTTAGCTGTGAACACCCTGTACATACAAACAATTTATTTACATTCTAAATGTCAAAAAAGACTGAATGAGAGGTTAGATTGCCACTTCAGTGGAAGACAGACATCTATACGCATGCGCCGCCGTATCAAGCGTCCAGTAAAATTAGAACAAGTTTGGCAATCCAGCAACTCAGTAGCACTTGACAGCGATTGTCGATCAGTGTGACCAGTCTTATAAGGTTTCGTGTGTTTGTTTATCACTCGATGGCAATCGTTCGACACAACTTAATCGGGGTAACCGCCGACGATTCATGAACAAAATAAGGGCAAATTCAGTCTATGCGTCGGCTACACGGGACATTTTTTTTTTAAATACGGTACTGTATGGAAATCTAGTCCTAGAAAAACCCCTGGATTTTCGGACAAATGCCTTTCATCATGGCCACGTAGTGCCAGCTCAAATGCCCCGCTGAATGTAATTAATTAATAATGTTGTTAAAAAATAACGATTTTTTTGAAACATTTCCATTGAAATCTCGAAGTGTGCGAATGTCAACACATCCAACGGTTACATGTTTTACCGAGTATTTCATGTGATCTACAGAAGCATGTTTTTTATTTTCACTTTCAAGTGTTTCAAGTCTAACACCGGTTTTGCGCCATAACGAGTCGGACGAGTCATTAGAAAATAATGAACAAACGAAACTGTAAAACAAGTTCCACACTTCACAACCACATATCCAGTCTACTAAATCGTACATACCTTTGCGAGAGTTTCGATGAAATTGTTTATTTTTGTCTTCATTGGTTTGTCGTATTATAAGTTCAGGCACTGGGCGACCACTTTTCTTGAATTCACTTATTTTTGCAAAGTCAAGTTCGTTGGCACATTTTAGTTGTCTAGTAAACACGACAGTTCATGAATTAAAATCACTTGAAAAAAAAACAATCTACCAACAATGAAATTATTATTCTACTATGGGCAATCTATTTCAAACCAGCTTCACAAAAACTTATCGTAAATACAGGGTGTTACTAAATGGTATGTCATAATTTTAAGGGGGAGTTCCAGGATAAATTTTAAGTCGAAGAGGTCATATGAACTTGGGTCTTAAAATGCTTGGTTTTCAAGATACAGGGTGTTAAAGATCTATTTTATTTTCAGTTTTTAATACATTTTCCAAAGACGGTTTGAGATATTGAACTGAATTTTGCCACAGGATATTATGGTATAGGAATACACTTTTTTTATTTTTATTTCATTTTATTTTATTTTATTTTTTTTCTAGACTCAAGTTTATATGACCTTTTTGACTTGAAATTTATCCAGGAACTACCCCTTAAAATTATGACATATCATTAAGTAGCACCCTGTATAGGAGATGCGCTTCGCAGTGAACGTATCCGTTACTTCGCGTATTCGTTATGTCGAAAGGATTGTTGGGGGCGATATGTTCCAAAATTTAGCGCTGGCTGATGACCCCATCAGACACGGTTTTATTGTCCATTTTGCTTAGACGTTCGACTAAGCTCGCTAGCTTTATATTTTGCGCCAAAATTATCGCCACAAGGGCAACTCCGACAACCAGCTCAAGCCATAGACAAATATTATATATCGGACGGCCCAAGCGGTATTTTTGGAGCTCTGTGTCGTTTCTTATGGGGGACTTTGAAATGACGTTTTCAAAGTTAGAGCTCATCGTGTATCTTTCCGGGACAGAGTGAAATTTATGTTTCTTGATAGCAGTTACGCCCACTAACGGTCGAATTGTGAACTTCAAAATAAGTTCTAGTCATTTTACTGATTGGAGATTTTTTTCCAATCTCTAGGTCTTACCATTAACGAGCAAGATACTGCCGCTCCGTACCCGTATCCTGGGTTTCAGCAAACGGGCCATGTTTTATTAACAATGTATCGCCTAATGTTGTTGTGAAATAATAAAACAAAGTTGGTAAAAAATTCAAAAATCTCTATTTATCCGTTCGTTTATATACAAACCGACAATATTCAATAAATATATACAACTTATCACAAAATACTGTTTCGCATTAAGTTAAGTCAACGAACAACTTCAACTAGGGACGACTTTCTGAACCACTTGTCAACATTCGCTTCATCCATTCAAAAAAAAAAAAAAATCACATTCTTGGCACAAAATACTTTCTAAAAACAAACCCGAACAACTTCACCGATAAAGTATCACAAATCAGTCAAGTTACAGTATATTTGTACACATGGCTTTTATGCACATTTAGAACCTAAAATTTACTCAAAATACAGTGTAAAATTGTTGAACAAAAACGATCACAAGCATCTTTCACATTTCAGATCCGGAATCCAGATTGGCTTTTGCTTTGCGCAACACTTGGCTAGTCTTGTGGATTTGTTTGCAAATTGTCTTCTCCACTTGTTTCTTTCTCTGATTGGCTAGATTGAGTTGGTTATATGTTTCTTCCAAGGCACGCTTCATACGGACAAGTTTACGTTTTAAGTCTGTATTTTCTATGGCAATATCCATTGACTTTTGGCAGCAGTGGTCTGAGAAAATAAAATAGAACCAACTTGAAAAAACTAGCTTGACATTACTAGAGAAGATGAAATAAGCGAAAAAGTGCTAGTTATCGTAAACAATTCATCATAGACCCAGGAAAAAAATTTATATAGTAATGTGCTCAAGAAAAAATGCTGGAAATATATTTCAAGTTTCTAGGATCGCCGCAAGGAAGCGTAACGGTACTGCGAAAATAAAAAATCCATATTTATTTTCGAAATCTTCCCCATTGATTTATCAACAAAAAAAGAATATGGAAATAGATTTGAGACGATATACTCTTCAAAATTGCTACCCGACACTTCTATTCAAGTTGTCAAATAAGACAGCTACAGGCCGTCAAACATGATGTCACTAAATTCCCTATAAGTTGGGAGTCCCTTGACCTTCGGTTCTTGTTGACTTTGGGTCTAGTTCGTCGTTGGAACTCTTTCCCTATACGCGACGTTTTTGAAAACGTCACAGGCACCATATGATTGGTCGTGGCCGAATTTGGTATCCAAACAAGCTTTTGTGACTTGTGGTTTTGTATTCTGTGAGTTTTAAATCAGTGTTTGTGTTCAATTTGGACTTCTTTGGACTATATTTTTGGGTTTATTACATATATCGTGTGTCCCGTTAGTGCGTATATGATTAGCCGAGTGAAAAGTCAGCTTTTGAGGTAATAAAAAATAGCTTGTTTGGATATTTCCGTCTGACAGCTGACGTCATGACGTCACAGAAACCTAGCGTATTATCTTGCTGGGTGCACCTTAACCGAATTGACTGTTCTTAAGCTCGTTTTAAAGAGAAAAATCTCCTTGGGATCGATGTTATTCGCTTCAGCCGACCACACAACATAAATTATAAAAGTCAAACCTACTACAGTGTGGCAAATGGATCTGCGACAGTGGGGCATCGGTAAGGGGAGCGAAATAGTATTAAAACATGGCTGGTTTCATTCATGAAAAACCCAGTGGCGTGGTGAGTTTGCTGATGTTCAAGATTCAGTCTATGAGGGAGAAGTTTTGTTGATTTGTCATTGTCACAATATTTTCAAAAAAATGTTTTTTGGTGACTCGATTTACCTCATCACAAACCCTATGGACATAAAGGAAAAAAAACTCCAAGATATAATTCATATCAATAAGGTAGATACCTATACAGGGTGGCCCAACGAAAAGGTCCCACCCTTATTTATGACTTTCCTGGTATATTTTGGGAAAAACGCTCGGACACGTCAAATTTTATTTTTAGGGGGACGTCTTTTCGTGTATGACTGTATAATACAGGGTGTTCCAAAAATAAGATATCGCATTACACTTGACATTTTTGAATGGAAACCCCCAATTTTTTTCTATTTTTGGATTCTCCATGAAGTTTTTGGTAATTTTTGTATAATACAGTTTATACCTATCTTCAACCGTTTTAAAGTTATTTGAATTTTTCATATTTGACGGGGGAGACGTACTTGGACATGTTGGAAAATACAATAGAGCCAGGAATAACCGAAATAATAGAAAATGAGGTTAATTATAATGAACATTTCCTTCATTTCCAACAAGATGGTGCACCACCCCACTCTGAGCTCCAGCACGACAGTTTTTGGATACCAATTTCCCAAATCAGTGGATCGAACGGCGCGGCCCCATTGAGTGGCCACCAAGGTCTCCGGACTTGAGTCCTTTAGATTACTTTCTTTGGGACATTTAAAAAGTAAGGTTTTTAGTACGAAGCCAGGCTCCATCCAAGATCTTCGGAAGCGGATCACGGCGAAATGCAGATAAACAACTCCAGAAATGTGTGAAAATGTTGGGAATAGATTTGAGCAAAATCTTTATTATTGCATGGAGGTAAACGGACTCCACTTTCAACATTTATCACCACATTGACTTTTTGACACATTAAAGCTAAGTAATTAATTTTTATTTATTATATATTATCAAAAAACCCCATACTGTACCATTTGAAATGTGTAGGGTGTATACATGTCTTAAAGAAAAAAAAAAATTTAGACATGTCATTTTTGTTTAAATTTTTTAAATAAATGGTTGAAGATAGGTATAAACTGTAATATACTGTGGGAATCGGCGGAAGCATTAAGACGATAGTGGCAAATCAATATTTTATTCAATTTTAATATGAGGAAATAAACACTTTCACGGACAAAGACACAGTCTGTCTGCCGTTGAAATACTCCCTACACACCCCGCTACCTACCTATCATAAAACCTTTTCTCGATACAGCAAACAAAGATCAGGTAGATGGTCGCGTTTTACAAATTGCAGCGGACTGCTTATTTTAACTAAGAACTAAAATTTGTGCGAATAATATCGGACGGTAACCAGATAAAGAGGGCCTTTTGGTCCCCACAATACAAAAGTTACTAAAAACTTTATGGAGAATCCAAAAATAGAAAAAAAATTGGGGGTTTCCATTTAAAAATGTCAAGTATAATGCGATATCTTATTTTTGGAACACCCTGTATTATACAGTCATACACGAGAAGAAGTTCCCCTAAAAATAAAAATTGACGTGTATACAGGGTCCTTCATTAGTGCGTCGGGCAATCCTAGCGTGGTTATTTACAAAAGTAGAAAAAAAAGTTTTATACAAAAGTTGTAGAATGTGACTTTATGCATATTTTAAAAATATTTTCAAACATACAGGGTGCGTCACAAAAGTATGGCACGAAAAAGTATGATTTTTTTAAATGGAACCCCCTGTATATTGATTGATATTTCAATTCTTTCTTCAATTTGGAACAAAAATTGTGCTACAACTAATGTTCCTAAATTCAACCGTTATCGAGATATCGCGTTTTAAAAATGGCATTTTTGCAACTTTGGCATGCTATAAAACTCAAACTATTCAAGTTAGAGGAAAATGGTTTGCACTTTCCTATGTTAACTTTTCAAGAGCTCTTCTGTCATTTGGATAGAAGGTAACGTCAACTGTCAACTTTTTTTGACACATTTTGACATTTTTACACAAGAATGAATTTAATCTCCTTGAATAGCTCTTGAAAAGTTAAGATAGGAATGTGCAATCCATTTTTCTCTAACTTGAATAGTTTGAGTTTTATAGCATGTCAAAGTTGCAAAAATGCCATTTTTAAAACGCGATATCTCGATAACGGTTGAATTTAGGAACATTAGTTGTATCACAATTTTTGTTCCAAATTGAAGAAAGAATTGAAATATCAATCAATATACAGAGGGTTCCATTTAAAAAAATCATACTTTTTCGTGCCATACTTTTGTGACGCACCCTGTATGTTTGAAAATATTTTTAAAATATGCATAAAGTCACATTCTACAACTTTTGTATAAAACTTTTTTTTCTACTTTTGTAAATAACCACGCTAGGATTGCCCGACGCACTAATGAAGGACCCTGTATAAACGTTCGCTATCACTTCTCTTGCTTGGCTATGCAGTGTTATGCCGTGAGTATATTTGTTCAGTAGTATTTCAAACAAATAATAACAGCGATAACAATAATCAACAACATCAACAACAACAATAAGAAGGTAACAATAATGTCAATAATCAACAACAACAATAACTTTTTCGCAACTATCCTCAAAGCTCAGAATTCGCAGATAAAAGCACCGCCACTGAATGTCTCAAGATTTGCTATTGTGCCGGTTTGTTATGATGCGCTAAAAATAGTCACGTTACTTACCACGGCCAATTGCGAGTCCGTTTCATTCATCAAAAAAGTGTGATCACATTAGACAACCAATAAGACTCCTTCAAAATACGCCTTTCGACTATTTTCGAATCGTTTTGCCACTTCTCCGATGCCGATAATATTTGGAAAAAAATCTACTCATTCTAAGATTAGGTCTTGAAAAAACTAGTTATTAATTGAAAATAGATTAATAAATGTACGTTAATTTTTTTGACCTTTTCTTGTCAATATTTGTAATTATGAAAATCGATTTTAAATGAGCTTTGTTTCACGAAGCAACAGGTTTTGCATTCTGGTAGTCAGATATGGCAATATTGATTTTTTTTAAACGAATTCTTTCCGTCGTCACAGATCCGTTTGCCACACTATAAATAGATGATTATATCGTATTATCTGGAAAATTTTCTACCACTTTCATGCAGATAATTTTTTTATATCTTTTGAAATAGAAGGGATTTCCTCTCTCTCATTATACCAAAACAAGCTTACCTGAGGCATTGTCTTCACTCTCCAATTTTTGGCCCTCAAATAAATTGTTCATGGATTCAGTCAATTCGATTGTCTTCAACAAAGGCCTAGAAATAATGTTTCCGTTGGTTTCCAGACTGGAGAACCGTCCGTGATCACTTTCAATGCCCAAATCAGGAGATGAATTGGCTTCCGCTCTCTCGGCATCACCCACGGCCGGTTGTAGAGAAAGAGATGCATTTGAATGAGACGCTCTGAAGTCTGCAGTATCTTCTGACGAGTAGGTTTGTTCGGAAAATTGTCTAGAATTAAAAAAATTGAGTTGACTGCAAGTTGAATTTAATAAAAAATCTAGCTGACCCGGCGGATGTTATACCGCCATATAATCAATAAACGTTGTGTTAGATGATTATTACATTTTTTATTAACGTTTTGATAGTTGTTCGGTTATTCGGGGCGGAAGCAATCCAACAAATCAAAACTCATAACCATAACTCACAGGGTACCTACGCCAAGTGGCCAATTAGAAT
This sequence comes from Orchestes rusci, assembly GCA_958502075.1. Taxonomy (NCBI): domain Eukaryota; kingdom Metazoa; phylum Arthropoda; class Insecta; order Coleoptera; family Curculionidae; genus Orchestes; species Orchestes rusci. Next base: position 20,198,343 of record OY293310.1, on the reverse strand, counting down.
GTGTTGAGAAATGAAGTGATTGGAATTCTGGAGATTTGTATGGTGAGATGTCCTATACCTTAGTATGAGCGTTTTTTGAAATATTTGAGGTGTGTAGGCTCCAATTTGAATGTGCATTTTTCCAATAAGAAAGCCTTTGTTATTTAATTTGTATTGGATTCGTTTTTTCAAGGGGCCTACCTTGGACGATTTACAATATTTTGATAACTGTTAATAGTTTTTATGCAGGGTCCCATTTTATCTTATGTAGCAATAAAAATAGAATTTTTTGTTAGTATCATATCATCCATTCCAAAACAAGAATAAGGATTATTGGAATGTACAATCTTATACAAACTCACCTTTACTTAAAAAAAACCTAGTGGTTTCCATTCGAATATAGATTTTTGGAAGTTTTCTCGATTTCATTCTTTTTTATCACCCTGTACTGGCAGTTATCAAAATACATATTGTGAAAAATGATTCAAAGTAGGGCCCTTGCAATAAGACATCTAACACAAATCAAAAATAATAAAGGAACATTTTACATTTAAATTGGAGCCTAGAAACATCATTTTTGACTTGAAAACTTGAATATTTTAAAAACGCTATATAGTCCGTTTCACGAGGGTTTGTACTCACGTCATTGATTGTCTCTCCTTTTCTAACTCATGGAGAGGTCTAAAAACAGACTGAAACAGAATTAATGACGTAATAAACATCGGTCGTTACTAGAATCCAAAATGGCCGCCGAGCAACAGCTGATTTCTATCATCTCTGAATAATAATAACCTAAAATTTGGTTATGTGATCGAGTAATTAATCAAAACAATGTTGTTGTCAAAACACAAGTCAGTTAACTTCTCCAATGTCACAGTTTTGTTGTATAAAATACCTTGTCGGTATTCAGAATGTGAACAAAATACGATAAAAAAGCTTGTGGTCTACTTTACAAAGGATGGAGATGCTGAAAAACCTTTTTTACCACTTGAGGCAGTTTTGGAGGTGAGTTATTTCATAAAACTAGTTATTTGTACCTATTCATTTCCTATTCCATCTCCTGAACTTTTGTAGAGAGTATCTGATGCCCTTTGAATTGAAATTACAACTCTTAAAAGATCAGATCTCATGGAATCAGAATTGATGAGGACTTCAAGGCATCCACGTCAATTGCAGTCCAGAGATCAGAAAGATAGATGGATTATTGGAGCAGTCATGCGTTGTTGAGAAAAGAAAAAAAGGGCTAGTTTTGTTATTGAATGAATATTTTGGGCAGGCAGAATTTGACATTATTTTAGTTTATATTCAGTTCGTGTTCATGATTTCAGTCTCCTCATCTATGTTCCGCTGGTACTTGTTTGTAATAAAATTACGTTTATTATTTTCTTCTCCTATAGTAAGGAATGTGACTTATTTATCACCTTATGATTGGGCAGGAAGTGATGTCTTGCAGTTGATAACTGATCTGAAAAATGTTTCCATTTTTCACTCCCTCTCAAATGGCCGTTATTTCATGAGTTAGGTATAAAAAAATTATTGATAATTTATCATTTTTTTATAACTCAAAATAACGGCTATTATGGCGGTTTGCAAATTACAAGGTAAATCCTTTACTCCGCATTTTCAAAGCACACAATAGTCTGATGCTTTATTCTTTTTGACACTATCATAAAACTTGGAAAAATACATACACTCTGTAGAATCAAAATATACACTCACGGTCGGATAAACAGCACATGCCTTAAATTTGATAGAACTTTGATATTATAATATAATATAATATGATAATCGTTTATTAAGCTAATAAGCTTCACAAAGTCATCCTGCTTCAGTTATCAAAAAATTATTGGTGCATTAAAATGGTTCAAACAATCTGTCATTTGATCGGTCATGGCGATTTTATTCAAAATATTGTTTAGGTCTCTTTTTTCACGTTACAAAAAAAATGTGTAAGTTCTGGAAAAATTGGTTAGCACCATCCGAAAGGGAAAATTTCTGTACCCTATGAAAATCGAAAAGAATCGCTGGTTTAGTGAACTGACAAATGGATTCAAGTTCTTTAATGCACCATTACATCTTTGATAACTGTTGCAGGATCAAAGTGTTATCAAGTTTTAGGCTGTTAATCTACTTTTGGCCACCAAACTGATGTATTAAATTTCGTTTACCTAATAATTCATAAAAAAAAATGCTGACTAGCTGATTTCTCGTGGGTTGATGTTCATCCAGTGATGGGGGGACGTCTACTGATAAGAATAAAACTCGACTATTGTGGGTTTTTGCGATAATGGTGCTTTCTTAGTTTTTCATTCGAACGTGTCTATATAGCAACGATTGCTTATCAGTATACTAAGAGAAGTCCTTTTTGTGAACTATTATAAATAGAAAAAAACCCTTTGCAAAAACACACAATTGTGGCGAATGTATCCCCCAAAAAGATCAGCTCCTCAGCAATTTTGTTTTTTCAATAATGATATTTCTACTGGACGAATGTATGAATGAATGTATTTTTTCACTCTCTCGAGCTTGCAACCCCTCCATGTGAGGATTTTTCAAAAACTACATATCTTGGAATTTCATTCTACATGATTTTCTTAATGCACAAACAGAAGCGAACTGGAATAGCGTTGAGTCTAATGGTAGAGTCACAAGCAGTGCACGCTGTAAGCTGCCTAGTCTAACGATCGCTCGCATCCGGATGGCGGATATACACGCGACTACGCTTCCAATGGATGACCAGCCTGAATCCAAAATCTAAATGGAAAACAAATCTGAACGTGTTCTGGAGAGCGTTTTGGAACATACTTGTTCGGCTTCAATACAAAATTTGAACGCTCTTGAAACTATATGAATTAGCTACGACATACGTTTTTTTTCAAGTAATGACGTCATCTATGACGTGAGTATGAACCCTCGTGAAACGGACCTTATGTATAGGACATAAAATCAAATCTGCCTTTACGTATAATCCAAATATGTGATTATGTGTGCTATTCAAGACAAGCGAGTTGACACCTACCTTTGGAATAACCGGAAGTCACGCAACGTCGCTATTATTTAAATTAAAGAAAGTATCTGTGGAAATTTCAACATACAAATTTCCAGAATCCCAATCGCTTCATTTCCCAAAATATTTAAATATGTTGGCGTGCCTACAGTGACTTGCATATCTGTGTTATCTGGGAGAAATATGATAACTCCAAATTGGAGTTATCATATGTTTCCCCAATGCCACAGATATAGTCACTGTAGGCGTGCCCATACAGAAATAAATAAAAAATTAATGGAATATGAAAATTATTGAACAGCAAGGGAAACAGTTAAATCAAAATGCTGGGATAGCCCAGTGAAGTTGTCGGTTTGTCAAAAAAAAAATATATCTGACTCGCACTCCTGGTACGTTTTGCACTGAAGAGGTGGTTTCCCAAACATTTTTTTAAAGCAAACCTCAACAAAAGCTATAGAGGATCAAAAACTGAACAACTTTGTCTCATAAAATTTTTTGATAGCTAAAACTGAACGAGTTACAGCGCATCAAATGACAAAATTGAGCTGCCAACAGGAGTGGTTTTACAATCATTCAAAAACAAATACTTTGAAGAATTTTCGAGAATCAAAGGCTAAACAACTTTTCCTCATAACATTTTTCATGATCTCTAAAAAATTGTTTTGAAACCACCCCGGTTGCCAGCCAAATTTTGTCATTTGATGCGCTGTAACTCATTGAGTGTAAGAGCTGTCAAAACATTTTATCAGGCAAAGTTGTTCAGTTTTCTATAACTTTTCCTAACAGTTCCTCTATAACTTTTATTCAGGTCATTCAGCTCTAAAAAAATATGTAGAAAACCACATCTTCAGCGCAAAACATACCAGGAGTTCGAGTCAGATCTTTTGGTGCGATGCAGCGATGCTCAAAAGTCAGTCCTAGAGAATCCCTGAAAATATCAATCTATTTGGATTTTTTTTGCCAATCCCTACAAGCCAACGACAACTTTACTGGGCTAGGAAGGCAAAAATGTATGAATCAAAGAGAATTAAATAAAATTAAAAGATCTAAAGAGAAAATCAGGAAATCATAAGGACTGTTTACCAAATGGGTACCTACTAATATCAAAACAATAGAAATTGAATAATAGTCACAGAACACATATACAAAGTTTAGAACAAAAACGTAAATGGAGGGCGGGGCCTAAGTGAAAGCTTTGATTCGCATCAACGGAGAGGCGCTGATGTGCCTGAAGTTCGTGAGATCTCGAGAAGATGGCGGTATGTGGAATGCCACATGACAGCTTATTAGCTTGTCATGATGATAGATGAACTTATTCACGTGATGAACAACGTCACCCTTTATCTTTATGTTGTCATTCATACTTTGATTCCTCTCTAAGTGAAAAAATGCCCTGGTAATCCTCATCAAAAAACCTATAAGAACGCAGAATGCAACCCGGAATACTAGAGGCTCATCAATGTTCCAGCCGCCATCGGAAAGGTTTCGGAGAAATGCATCCTCCACAAAATAAGGAATGTCACGATGGCAAAAAACTTTCTGCCAGAAAAAGAAATGGGATTTCGCCCAGTGTATTCGACAACAAATCAAACAGTGAGGCTAAGTGACACCATCCTGAAAAGGTCGAACAAAGGGGAAGAAACAGAAGAAGTGTTCCTCGACGAGTTTTGTACAGCCCATCCGTCCCACACCACATGGAGCCATGCACCGCTTCCCGAGACCTGCGGAGTGAGTGGCATTTTCTCATAGTCACCATCACACAGGGTCAGCGCCCCGCAGCGCAGATAGGAAGCCAACACTGACCCCATCCCCAGATGGTGCTGGACATTCAAGAAAAACCGAAAAAACTACATCTATTCCAAGTGTTCCAAGTTCAACGTCAATGTCAGTGCTTTTATGTAAAGGGAACTGTGTAATATATCACAGAAATCTTCAATGATACATTATCCAAGTGTGATAGGTTCGATTCGCATCCACTTCATTCCGTGTCGCATTGTTCCGGAAAATTTTATGCGTCAGTTTGTCTTCTAAACTTTGTATATGTGTTCTGTGATAGTCTAAGATACGGTATTAGAAATACTTACTCTCATCTGTTATTTGATTATGATAAAGATGTTGGATAATTTGTTCAAAAATAGATTGCGAATGCGTTGCCTGGCAAAATCCGGGGCTATAATTTTATACAGGGTGTTACAAATTTCAACGTTCACCATCATAATTATAGAGAATTTTTGCAACTCTTAAATGTTCATTCCGTTGTGGTTATCTTTATTCTGAGCATGCGCAGTGACTAGGGGCAAATCTCTTGGGTGGTACCTAATTAAGTGGTTACATCATGCCATAAATGTTGCTTTTAGTAAACAACATTTTTGCGGTTGATCCCGAGCTGCTATCGATAAAGTAACCAGTTACTTACCAAACCTGGTAACAACAAATCGTTACCTGGTGAACGCCAAAATCCGCCTAATCTCACACACCTTGTCACGAACTCAACTACGTAACTCGAAGAGACTCGACCTAACCTCACTTTCATAATATTTTTGTTGTTTATATGCTCTTTGCCGCAAACTGATTTGTGTATGTTTGTACTGTGTAGATAATTTAAAAATAGTTAAAAGTCGGAAGTGGAACTGGTTTTTTGGTACTGGTGCTGTGAATGTCAAAGTGTGTGCTTTTTGAAAGATAGTTTCATCAATTTCCATAAGAATGGGTCTGGTATCGTTTGGGTATGTCCGATTTTTCAAAAAAAAAATGATTACGAGATATAGAAATAAGTGCTAGCGAAATAATTGACAAGAATGTATAAAAACTGTCATTAGTTTGGTCTGTTCGCAGACATAAGATAACGAATAAAGTGAAATCGTAGTGGAGCAAAACCTCTCTCAATAACGGATGAAGTTAATGTCATTTTAAATAAAGTTAACCATAACGGATGAAAAAACTGATGTTATTTTAAGAGGTGCAAAAAGTCTCTAATATCTTGGAAACGGTAGAATATACAGAAAACTTCATTCAATGATAAAGAAGCGCATTTTGGTACTCGAATAAAAGCCGTTGGGAAATCCAAGCATTCCGAATACTTCCGAAGATATCCGCGAAAAACCGATTTTTTTCTAAATGGATTTTATGTTTTCCTTGGTTTATTGAAAAACATATTTTAAAATAAATGTCACATCTTTATAGCCACTTTTTTCACTCTAAAAAATGGTGTCGTCAAATTTATGATCCGACGTTTCGTATTCGAGCAACGATCATCAACTTTCTTTCTAGACTTTTTAAGTAGACAAACAGTTTCGTTCTACGCTTGATAGATTCTAATTTTATTTCTTGTTTCGACTACATATCACACTCAACACTTATTCAACATTTCGGGCTAATAAAGCCACCATCAATGTGAATTATTGATGGTTGGGAAAAACATATAATATAATATAATAATATAAAAAATAACCAATAAACTTATCTTGTGAAGAAGAAAAATACATTGTAGATACAAAATCAATCAAAAGCAGGGAGAAATTAAGAATATGATTATTTGAAAACCAACAGTTTTTGCATTTGCAGATTTGAATGTTTGAAATTTTTCCTGACGTAACTAAGAGAGATGGATCGAAACAGACTACAAACTTTTATTGCATTTTTTCTACTCTAAAAGATGAGGTGGTCAGATTTTTGATCCAACGTTCCGTTCCTTTCCAAACATCACCAATTCTTATTGATGATGGCGTTATTAGCTCGAAACGTCGAATAAATGTCAAGTGTAATATGTCTTTAGAATTAGAATTAAAATAAGATTATATTGAGTGAAGAAACGAAATGTTTCGTTTATTTACCAGAAAAGTTGATGATGGTTGCTCGGAGACGAGACGTCGGATCATAAATTTGCAAACGCCATTTTGTACGGGAAAAAAAGTGATGCAACATTTATTTTGAAATATTTCTTTTTATAAACCCAGGAAAACACGAAAACCATTTTACAAAAATTCGGTTTTCCCGAATATCTCCAGAAGTATTCGGAATTTTTTGGATTTCCCAACGGCATTCTATTGAGTACCAAAATACTCGACTTTGATATGATTTAAACTTTGCTGTATATCCTACGGTTTTCAAGAAACTGATGACGATTATTTTTATTTGTAACACCCTGTATAAAAGTATAGCCCCGGATTTTGCTAGGCAACCCATTTGCAATCTATTTTTGAACAAATTATCCAACATTTAAACTTTATTTGCAGATGAGGGGAGATATTTCTGATACCGTACCTCGTACCATAAAATTATTAAGAGTAAATGATAGTTATTGAGGCGGATAGAAGCAAAGCGGTAAAAGGGGTTCAGAGTTTATATTCCAATCAATTAAAAGACTTCGCTGGGTAGTTTTTCTTTCAACGAGTAGATGCCTCCTTTGGTAACATTCCTTTCAAATAAAATATTACTTCAAGGATGTGTCTTTAAAAATAAGTTTATTTTCCATAAAAAGTCACTTACACCCTTTTGCTTCTCACTGCCTCAATATTGAAACCTTCAAGAAATAAAGTCTTCAGAAAATGAGCAAAACTCACAGAACCGAATGGAAAATGAAAAATTGATTTAAATGTAGAGGACAATAAATAAGTGAATTATTGAGAAAAAATGTAAAAATCAGGAAAAGAGATATTGAAATCAAAAGAATTCAGTCAGATTCGCTAACAACTGACGTACGGGGACTTTCAAAGTTGTAAAAAAACATGCATGTTGCAACTGTTTTATCCAAACAATGTTCCAAAGAAAAGTCTTTATAATATCGGTCGAAAAATGCTTCGTATAGAAAATACAGGTCGGGAAAGTTATTGAAACAAAAAAGAAATAATTAGATATATAGAAAAGTGGAAATAGGAAATAAAAAAAAATAGGAATTCAGATATTTAGACAAAAAAAAGTTCAGTGAACAAAGATATTAACAGATTAAAAAATTGGGAAAGTACAAATTCAGGAAATCAGGAAAAAACAAAAAGAGCAGAATCAAGGTCAAGAAATAGAGGAATCAAAAAATCGAACTCATAACATAACTGAGAAATTGGGAAGCCAAAAAAAAACCGTTTTGAGTACTTTTGCGGAAGATCCCCGTTATTTTTATAGATAGAATGTTGCGGTTTTCGCGACAGTGTGCTACTTTTTCGTAAAACTAAAGATGCCGTTGACAAAATTTTCATAGTTCTTTTAGTATTCGAGATAAAGGGCTAGATTCAAAATGTTGCATTTTAAGATACTCCTTGGATCTGAAGTATCAGATAACTTATGGGAAATGTGAAAACTTTTTCTTAAATAACTTTCCCCGTAAAACTCAAAACTGCCTCCGGAATTATTATACAGGGTCACAAACTGAAAAAAAAGATGTCAAATACTATTTGGCTCATTTTTTTTGGATCGACTTTTCATAATGGTGTTTTTGTTTCTACTTTTTTTTTGTTTTTTTTACCACTATACTAATTCCAAATGCAGAAATGCGTTCAACGTGAAAAGTTATACAAAAAACAGTTTTCACATTTTCCATAAGTTATCTGAAAGTTTAGATACGAGGGGTATCTTAAAATGCAACATTTTCAATTTAGCCCTGTATCTCAAAAACTAAAAGGGCTATTAAAATTTTGGCATTGTTAGTTTTACGAAAAAGTAGCATACTGTCGAGAAAACCGCAACCTTCTATCTATAAAAATAACGCAAAAGTACTCAAAATGGGACACCCTGTGAATAATACATTTTAAAATTAAAAAAAATCAAATTACGAAAAATCATTGAGAAATTAAAATATCTATAAATAAAGAAATATGAGCCACGAGATGACAAAATCAAATTAATTGAGGAAATTAGAAATTGATAAATAAGAAAACTTTAAAACTACTATGAAATTTGTCCTTCTGTACCTAGAAACTGAAATTTCAAACTCTCATAATATTCACAAGTGGCAAAGCATAGCAAATCAAATTATTGTCCAAGGATCAAAATTTACCAAATCAAAAAACTGGAATGTCATGAAAAGAAATGAGAAACCATAACTTACCTTCCAAAAGCAGGTTTAATGGACGAATAATTCGATGGCAACGTGGCATTCATCCCCAAACTAAACTTGCTAGTCTGGGCTTTGATCAGTCTATTATGCAATTCAGCATTGCAACTCTCTAACTCGCTGATTTTCAACTCGAGCTGACTCTTTTGCTTTTGCAATTCTGTCACTTGCTGCATTAGCTTGTCATTCACCATTGTCAAATTATTTTGAATATCGTTCAATTGCAACCGCACTTCTTGCTCTTTGTCTAGTATTTTATCCAACTCAAATTGTAGCTTTTGTTTTTCTTCGTTCAATTCCGTGTTTTCTCTGTTAACATCATCCAGTTGTTCAGTCATGGTTGCCAGTTCGTGTTGGTATTCGGAAATGGCGGCTTCGATTTCCATTTCTTTTTGTTTGTAAGACGAAATGGTTTCTTCGTAGGAATTGACAGTTGTTTTGAGATTGGATAATTCATGCAACATTTTTTCGGCTTGGATGATTTTGTGTTCTACTTCTTCTTTTTTGATGTAGTCTCTTGCGTATTCATCTTTAATTAATCTGAAATTCATAAATTACATGCTTCAATTTTAAAAAAACATTTTTTTGTACTGACATATCCTTCATTTTTTTGTTTATTTTTTGAATAAAAGATATTTGAACCGGGGATCACCGGATTAGAAGACTTCAACCAATATGTTGTACAGGATGATTGAGAGATGAATAAATAATGAAAACCATTAATATTGCTATGGACACCTATTCAATTGTTTATGTTTATTATAAAAAATTGGTTTTCATCTTATCGACTAAAAATATTTTACCAAAATTTCTGTCGGTCTTCTTTCATCAATTTTTCTAGAAAATCCCTCACTAAATTTAACTAATTTGATCATATTCCAGTTACTAAAGCAAAAACATTGAATAAGTACTTTCAGATAAACAGGAGCGACTTTTGTGACATTTGCAGCTCGGTAACTCAATTTTTTTGGGAGTTATAGGGAAACTTTTGTAAGTAAATCATCCCAGTAACCATTTAGAAAGTATTAGTAACTCTCTCAATTATTGAGGTATTTTATCCAAACTTTCCTCAGGAGTAAAGGGAGAAATTTTGTGACATTTGCCGCTCGGTTACTCCATTTTTTAGGGGGTTATTGGGTAGATTCTAGTTTAAGTTTAAAATCATCTGAGTAACCTATAAGAAATTGTTGGTAACTCCCTAAATTATTGAGGGATTTTATACAAACTTTCCTCACTTTTTCAGGAGTAAAGAAAGCAACTCTTAGAGAGTTGTTGAAGCTCATTTTGAAATTCTTATAACCTACTGGAGGATGAAATAATTGATTTTTTTTCAACGCTAACTCAAACTTACTAAGAGAAGCAAGTTTCACAGACACGGACAAATTCGTACATTTTTTTAGTGCTTGTTCGAAGCATTCAAAGAATAGGAAAAATTACAATTTTGAGTTTACAAGCTTCTAAAAATGGACATAACCTTGATTGTTTGAAAGGTTTTTGTCATGATTCATCGTCCTTCAGAATAAAACAAAAAGTATGTCTCAACTAGATTTGGTTCAGAGAAAAATCGTGATTTAACTTTTCAAATCAACAAATTATGTTGAAAAATCTTTGAAGGTGTATATCTCGAAACTGACGAGGAAATTAAAAAATTTTCATAGAACAAAAATTGTTCATTTTGATAAGTAGAATCAATATTAAATATTGTCGGATAAAACTGGGTCACCCTGTATACAATAAATCAGATCTAACGATAACTTGAGTAAGAGAGGTGTGTGTTCAATTACTTGAGCATTCTGTGCATTTTACAAAGCAACCCTTATAAAATGCGAACCCTGAAAAAACATGAAATCCAAGCACTTACATCAAGCTTTCCTCAGCAATCCTAACTTCTGCCTCAAATTTCTCCTCCATAGCCCTGACTTTGGCGCCAAACTCCTCCTCCACTTTGTGCAATTTCGCATCGGCTTCCTGCTGCACCTCTTTCTGCATTTTATCCATAGCATCCTCCAGATGTCGCACTTGTTCTTGTGCATAAATAACTTGATTCTTAGCCTCGATAACTTGTTGCGCGTATGTCTGGCTCTCGTTCATTATTTTCTGTTTCTCCACTTCGATCTTGTTGATTTTCTCTTGCATTTCTTTATCCTTACCCACCATTGTTTCTTCGTAATGCTTTCTGAATGCTGATAGTTCGTCAATTACCTTTAATTATCATTATTATTCCTACTATGTAACGGGATTAATGAAGAGGAAAATACCGTTTGTAAGCTTTCAGCTTTCCTAACAGCACCTTCTTTTTCGATAATAGCTTGCGTCAACTTTTGTCTACTTTCTGCTACTTCCTTATTGAGCATTTCCAGTTTTTGCTCGTATTCTACACTGTTGGCCAATAATTCCTCAGATTTAGCGTCAACCTCTTTTTGTAGGCGCATTATATCTAAAAATTGCAAATTCTAAGAGAAAACGAGAAAAATACTTGATGACGTACCTTGACTTAATTCGATAAGAGCACCACGTTTTCTTGAGGGAGTTAAATTATCATAAAACTCATCATCTTCAGTAGAGTTGCACTGAGATTGTCTGGACAATGGAGCGGGGGTTGATCTGTTTAAACCCATCCTGGCCCTATCAATTGGTATTCATTACGATTTAATTAAGGGTGTCCCAAAAAGAACACACATTTTAATTATTGTGAGATAAAAGTCATAACTTATTTGAAGCTAAGTATCATTTATATCTAGATTTAATGCCAATACACTGCAATTATACGTGAAGAGTAATATTTGGTGAATGGCCTCTCTCATTCTTTTCGAGAAATGTTCAATCACATTTTCATATAATTCTGGCCGAATTCCGCTAATATCGCGTTCTAATCGTTCGTTGGCGTATTGCATCAACCAAAAATGCCACGCAAATTCACGAACTGTTTCCGCATAACATTCTCCATATTTGTGGTGTGTTTTAACAATAATAATTCCTTGTTCGACCGTATATAATCGCAATCTTTTTACATTATTCTTATCATTTGTTTTTTAATTTAAAATGTGCGTTCCTATTGGGACACGCTTCAATTCTTACCTGGAAACGGCCCTATCCGGTTCGCTCCAGGCTTCACTCTCGCTTTGTCCATCGCTGTGATGTGCTTTCAATGTAGTCGAACTTTTGGGCGTAATTGTCGAATCTTTTTTGTTGAGGGGCTCACATTCAGTGTCGGTTAGAGGCTCTACGCCACTCTCTTTGGCATCGTCTTGTTGCAGACGGATAAGTTCGTTGTCTCTTAGTTTGAGCTCGCTTTTAAGGTTAAAGACTTGTTCTCGCAGCGCTGCTATCACTTGTTCGTTGTCTGAAAAACATTAAAACTTGTTGTTGATATCGAAATGTCCATTACGTTTGAACATTATTTATTAATTTTTATCCTTCCAATAATCTAAAACAACGAATATAACAAGTGAATACATTATATTATTAATAAATTGATATCATAAAGTGCAATTATTGAATATGCCCGCCATTATTCACAACACATTTTCTTAAATGCATTTTATGATATCAATTTATTTATAATACAATGTATTTACTTGTTATATTAGTTGTTTTAGATTATTGGAAGGATACAAATCAATAAATAATGTTCAAACAATTATTGTAGTCATAGATACTAAATTTGGCAATACCAAAAAACCAACTTTAGAACTTAAATATTTTGAAAACGGCTGGAAGGAATGCCTACATGTTGTATATTTTTGAGATCTGAAAAATAATGTCTATTTGATTATAAAATGATATATAGGGTGTTCCATTTAAAAAAATGCAAGTTGTGTCTGCCACACTTTTCTAGTGCACCCGGTATACGAAAAAATATTTTCTTCTGGCGGTTTATGTTAATTCCTACCAACTTTGTATGTAAAGTCCCTATCTATCTTGCATAATAAGCGAGTTAGTCTGCAGACGAAATATACGGAAACACCCTGTACACACACGTCGCCCTTTTAACGATTATTTTTCGAGTTCAATCTGCTGTGAATTGATTATTTATTTGATGTTTCTCTGGAAGTCCGCCCTAACATTTTTTTATTTTTACTGGTTGGGAACCAATCCTTGTCTTGACTTGACTGATTTATTTTTACTGCAGCTCGTGTTTAAATTCAAAAGTTATTTTTCAGACGGAATTTGGAACACTACGAACGATTGGACTTTCTTCACTGTATAAAAGCTACCCGAGTGGCACTGTGGGCCTTATACCATGTTAATAACTAACCCAAACTCGCAAGACTTCCCCTCACCCTTCAATGTAGAAACATGAGACAAGCAAAGATACGTCGTTTTATATCCAGTTAAATTAAACGTTAAATTAAAACACTGAATACAAACAAATTCCTGGATAAACTGACTAAATTGCTCACCTGGTTGATTCCCATTAGTCTTCTTACACAAATGACTCTGATAAGTCAACGAGATGTTATCAGGCACAATACTCAATCTCGAATTTTCCTCCTCCACATCACCTCCCTCCACCATTAAACTCAATTCTTGGAAAATAGTTCCATTCAACAAGGTTGTTATATTAGTGAGCTGAACCAAACTTTGCTCAGGATTCCCCATCAAGCTCATACTAAACGATCTGGACATATCCAGACTATTATTGATAATTTCTCTTAGTTTCTTGTTTCTAGCCGAGCCCAGAAAACCGAGAACACTTTTGTGTCGAAGAAGCGAGTCTAAAAACACCGCAAGTTCCTCTAATCGGTTGCTGAGAACGGAACAGACTTCGTTGGTTTCGAGACGGAGTTCTTCGGATTTATCCAGCTTGTGTCGGAGAGATTCGATTTCGTCTTTGAGTTTTTCGATAGTTTCTTCGGAAGTTTTTTGAAGGATGAGTTCGTTTTCGAGGTATTTCTTTTCGCCTTTGAGGGATCTCAGTTGGTCCTGAAACAAAGCACTTTGTTAGATCATGACTAAAAAAACGAGTTATTAACTAGGTACAATGTAATAAAAATAATCTGTCAGATTGAAAATTGTTGAACCTATTATATTGAATATTATTATACACATTAGCTTTAATGCCGGCTCAAACATGTTATTAGGCAACATTCATCAAAATGCACACATGCGCGCTTTATACACAAATCCTCAAGCTTGTTACCTGTAGCACCTTAATGTGCTCAATATTTCGTTTCGGTGACATGAATTCCATCAGTTCTCCACTGTCCTCACAAGGCACCTTAATTTCAAGACCCAACTCTCCAATTTTCTCCTTCAGCACTTTCAACTGCAACTCTTTACCAGACAGCTCACGTTTGAGCTTGGCAACCTCGCAGTTGCCTTCTTGCTTTTTGTGCATCTTTTCGATTTCTTTGTTCTTTTCCCAGAGCTCTTTGTTGACGATTTCTTGCAGGTAGCAGTTGCATTTCTTCAATTCAACATGCAATCTGAATAAATTTATATTAATTCTCCATAAGGCGTGAGAGGAAAATTACCTCTCAATTTCACTCTCTTTCTCTTCCAACTCGCGCTTATAAAAGCTACTATTCTTTTCCGAAAAGCAGTCGCCCTTTTCCTGGACGTTTTTGGAAATATTTTCGTTAACCGACAGAAGTTCGTATTCCAAGTCGGTGATTCGATTATCTTTATCTTCCAAAGTCGCCAGAATTTCATCGTATTGAGAGCGAATGTACTGCATTTGAGAATCTTTTTCTCTTAGAGTTTCTACCAAAACCTACGATTAAAGGGAATATGAAAATATTTACATATTGAATAAATCTTATCACGAAAAATAAAAATCGAGATACGAGTCTAACGTTGAAGCAACCTGCGCAAAATGTGAGCAAACTTACAAAGTTTTGTAAAATCAGTGTTCCAAACTCTAAGTAGAGAAATCTGTAAAACCCTACCTCAATTTTAGCTTCTAACTGTTCTCCCAGTTTCTTATACTGTTCCACAATCTCCAAATCGCTGGTGCAGATTGATTGTTGTTTCGCCGTTTCAGTTGAGGCTTCCATTTTGTCGTCGTTCTGATAACAGGACAACACAAGGGGTTAACAATGCAGGACAAGGGATCACTACGATGGAGCTTGGACAAGGATTGGGATTCAAGGGAGAAGGTGGCATGTCTGAGGAACTTGAACAAATGCATGGGTTGGATGAAAACGTATCACACAAGGAATGACGTCATATGAACGGAGATTTGATTTTTTTTGTTGATTTTTGGTTTGGTTGAGTGTAAATTCAAGAGTGTAGGTGGAAGAAACATTTAAAAATCATCAAGTTTCAGAATAGATAGATTTTGCACTGAAGAGCATCTGGCTCGACTTCTACATAAGATTAGTATTTTTGAACAAAGTTACAGAATTTTCTGATTTATTTTCCCGTCGTTTCGGATTTTTTTTATTCATTTTCTCATCTTTAATCGAGCAGTTCACTTTTCTCATCTTGTCAGGACGCAAACTGACCCCGTCGCGTCGGTTTTTCCGACGGGCTGAGACCAGTCAAATTGTCAATATTTGGGACAAATAGACTGTGTGATTTATTCTCTATCAACTCTCGTGTTCTTCTTCGAAAGTTCAGTTGTCCATTTCAGAGCGGAAATTTGCGGGATTTTGGAAACATCGAACGCTTGGACTTTCTCCACTGTTCAAGAGCTACCAGATAGGCATTGTGTTCTTCTTTTACGTTAGTTTGAAAGAGCGTGAAAAAATATAAAAAATGGCGCAAACGGCAAGTTGATAACATTTTTTTTAATGTAAAATAAATATTATACGCATTCACCATAGCGACGACTTTTTCATTAGGTATTTGTTTTCTTAGCCTACTCTGCACAGATCGAGTTCCGTGACGCCAGCGCGGCAACATTCACACTTATTACGTTTTCATTGCTAATTTCGGTTCAAAATAAGTTATTAACTTGCCGTTTCGCCATTTTTTATATATTTTTTACGCTCTTTCAAAATAACGTAAAAAACACCTTTGTATTTAATATTTTTCGAAAAATCGATAAAATGATTCATTTTAACAGAAAGCGCCATCTACCGTTCAGCAATAAAATAATTCGTAAAGTGATGTGACACCATAAAAAAGCATAACAATAAACCTTTAAAACGACGCTAGTCTCATTGGAATCGGTTAAGCCAATCAAAAATTATCAACAACTTTAACAATTAACATTCGACCCTTCCCCCACCCTTTATTTGACAGATTACAAACAAAAGTTCCAAATGAAAAATGTTCATAATTTCTCCTTCTTCAATATACAATTATTTATCTGGTAGGTCACCGTTCAATATTCTTAATAAAAACTATATTTTCCATTTCACTATTGTATTACGCCCCCTAGCGGACATCGCACGGGCTTGGAAATAATGTCCAGCAATTTCTCTTGACAACTTTTATAAATTTTTTTTTCCAAAAATGTGGGATGAATACTTACGGAGATATAGCAGGCGACCTCTCTTAGTTGTACCCCCTGTACAGTTCATCAAAAACTACGTTGAAGACTGTTGGCAACTCTTCACTGAAAACCAGAAGACCCACCTCCCTCAGACCTGTTTATCAATGAGCAGAGTTTTTTCGTTGAAACTAGGTTGCCGCGTTTAGATAATGATAAATCCTCAAAAATCATAGGATAAATAATTGTCATAATCGTGTTTCTCTGTATGGACTTACACGGTGGCCTTTTTTTTAACCGCAAATGTTAAGAAGCTTTAGATAAACATATTGTTCATTTTCATTGATGATATACAACGCTGAATTAGCCTATAAGCAAGTTCGATGATAAAAAATTAGGAAAAACTTTTACGACAAGATAATGATAAGTAAATTAATGATCAGTTTATTATGCTTTAAGCCAGATGCTAAAAAAAATTGCCAATTTTTCTTAATTATTCTCATTGACTGTATATTATAAGATAGTGTTCAAGAACTTCTTATTCATACTTCTGAATTAGCAGCTCCACTCTTGAATCTACCACTCCTCACCAAACAAACCAAACACCCAAAATACCTACCAGATATTGTGCTGTAAATAAGAAAGACTACAAAAAGTAGCAACAAAACGAAGCACCTTAAAAAACTTCAATTACATAAGCATCCCAAAATCACCATCTTTTTCACCAGAAACTATTGAAACAACAAAATAGTAGCGAGAAAAGAATAAAGAAATGCAATAACTCGCCCGCGGGAACTATACTGCGGTATAACCGAAACATTTCAGAAAGTTCGTTTATAAATAACTCTGGTATGTTTAGATCGGGTGTGCGTGCGGGATCTGTTTAAATTTCATTACAACTTGTATACGAGGCGAAGTAAAAATAAATACGATACAAGTCAATTGGTTTATTACAAGGATAAATTCTAAAAAGCGCTTGAAGCTAAAATGATATAAAAATATAAAACAAAATACACAATCAACACTTGAGTCCACAAAGACAAAAACCGCGCGAAGTAATGCTACTAACGAACTTCTTAAAGGTTGAAGCCTCAGTTTGCACCTGGATAAATTACAAGTTCATTAGTTAGCGAATAGCAGGTTGTTCTGAAGTATTAAAAACCCACTGATTATGCGCATTATGTACAAAACATTCAAGCAAGCCAAAATGCAAATTACAAACATGCCAAAAATCATGCAAATCTAATCGGAAATGTGAAACTTTTTGTAAAACTTTTGAATAGGGTGTACCTCATAAGGTGGAGGAGTTGAGACAGTACTGAGGTTCCTCTCGGAGACTCTTCTCTGAATGGGAGTGATTTCACGTTGTGGTCGGGTTACGACGTTTTCTAGTTCTTTTTCAAGTTCTTCTTTTTTCTGAAAATAATTAATCATTACTAGATTACAATGGTCAACAAAAATTAACTTTTTTGTTGTGACATGAAAAAATGTACTGATTATTACGTAAATGCTTCCAAATAAGACGAACCCATTTTTTTGGTATACAAACTGATTTTTTACTAAGAAAACACATAACAAAAACTGTACGCTCTATTCACACACTGCCTAGGCAATGTATTAGAAAGTCTTATTCGCAGAAAGCTAAAAAAAGAGAAATCTCAAAGGAACATGAAAACTAGAAATACTATTCACAAGCTAGAATACGACCGACCGATTTGAATGATTCGAATGTCGTTAGTCTACTGATAAACTAATACTAGATAAACATGCTGTTTACATCTGATCAACAAAAAAAAAACTTGCCTAAGCCGGATAGATGAAATTAAATTAATTCATAAATTTTACATATTTTAAATTCTAAATGTACAGGGTGTCTCCGTATATTTCGTCTGCAGACTAACTCGCTTATTATGCAAGATAGAGAGGGACTCTAAATACAAAGTTGGTAGGTATTAACATGAACCACCAGAAAAAAATATTTTTTTGTATACCGGGTGCACGAGAAAAGTGTGACAGACACAACTTGCATTTTTTAAAAATGGATCACCCTATATATTATTTTACAATCAAATTGACATTATTTTTCTGATCTCAAAAATATACAGCATGTAGGCTTTCTTTCCAGCCGTTTTCAAAATATTTGAGTTTTAAAGTTGGTTTTTTGGTATTGCCAAATTTAGTATCTATGACTACAATGATTGTTTGAACAATATTTATTAATTTTTATCCTTCCAATAATCTAAAACAACGAATATAACAAGTGAGTACATTATATTATTAATAAATTGATATCATAAAGTGCAATTATTGAATATGCCCGCCATTATTCACAACACATTTTCTTAAATGCATTTTATGATATCAATCTATTTATAATACAATGTATTCAATTGTTATATTCGTTGTTTTAGATTATTGGAAGGATACAAATTGATAAATAATGTTCAAACAATTATTGTAGCCATAGATACTAAATTTGGCAATACCAAAAAACAACTTTAAAACTTAAATATTTTGAAAACGGCTGGAAGGAATGCCTACATGTTGTATATTTTTGAGATCAGAAAAATAATGTCTATTTGATCATAAAACGACATAAAGGGTGTTCCATTTAAAAAAATGCAAGTTGTGTCTGCTACACTTTTCTAGTGCACCCGGTATACGAAAAAATATTTTTTTCTGGATTTTGGGGTATGGGTATGGGATGAGTATGAAACTACATTAGAAACACCCAAAAGTTATCTTGTCACAAATTATGTGTTTATCAGTGTTATTAGAGGTTATGTTATTAAACATTAATGGCATAAGTACTTGATAATCTGAATATTTTTTCCTATTTTTAAAAAATGTGCAAATTATTCATTCTTCAAAAACGATGATGGAACCATTGAAACCATTGAAAGAGACCTCATTATAGTTATGACCAAAAAATACTAGGCAACCTAGCGTTCGCATGTTCTGTTGACTCCATACTTCCATTTGGTATCCCTGATTTTTTCAATAAACAAGTGAGAAGAAAAATAGAAAAAAAAATTCATTCTTGTAGGGTTTTTTTTTTATATATTGACACCCCCCTTAACTTTTTTGTTTAACGTTTCTGAAAAAAGTTTCTCAGATAAAAGTTTGGTGGTTTTCAGTAAATTTTTTGAAAAAGTCTATTTCGCATATACAGGGTGCCTCAGAAAGTCTGGGCGTGGTCCAACTTTCTTATTTCAAATTAGAACCCTATTTTTTTATTCGATTTTTATATTCTCCTAAAAATTCTAAACAACTTTTGTAAAGCATACCCTATACCTAAATTTAACGTATAAACAGATATTGGCCACGGAAAGTTTTTTTATCTAGCATACCTAAATTTGACGTATAAATGATTCGCAATGTTGCTTGGTTACCGTAATTGTTTAAATCTCTGACATATTCGTTGTCTGAGACGATAAAAATGCCTTACACAGATAAGGAAAAATGTGATATTCTTTGAATATTTTATCAAAATGACAAAAATGCATGTGCAGCAAGAAGGGAATATCGGCAACTCTTTCCAATGCGAGCGCTCCCAACGCGAACAACATTCAAAAAGGTTGAACGTGGGTTTAGGCAGCGAATGTCCGTAAAAAGAAAAAAAAGGCTAGCCGTTGTCGATCAGGAGGAAGAACTAAATATTTTATTGTATTTTCAAGGTAGTTAAATAGAATGAGAGTAATTCAGAAGCAATTTTCGTTACAAAAGAGCTCAAAATGAATAAGGATCTTTATTTTTAGAGAATTCAAATGCAGCTTTGAAAGATGCATCAAACTTTTTCGATAAATCAATTAGCAAAATCTATTATACCCTAAAAAAACATGGTTACCATCCCTATAAAATAATGCCAGTGCAAAAGGACAAACGAATTATGTTTTGCCAAGAGATGTTGATATCGAAGGAAGAAGATCACAATTTTTTCAAAAACATATTATGGTCAGATGAAGTACTGCAGGAATTCATAATCGAAAAAACGTGAGATTTTGGGCAACTCAAAACCCCCGAGCAACGAGGGAAACTAAGATCCAAGGTCGAAGTTCCTTAGATGTGTGGTGTGGAATCTTGGAGAATAAAATTATTGGGCCAATTTTTATTGACGGGCGCTTAAACGGCGAGAAATATTTGAATTCATTGACGAACGAGGTAGAAAATTATTTGGAAAACTTACCACTCCGTCAATACAATCAAATAATTTGGCATCAGGACGGAGCTCCACCACACAACGTTTTTCCGGTTGTGAATTATCTCAATGAGAAATACCAAACGTGGATTGGTCGCACTGGGCCGATCAGATGGCCGCCAAATAGCCCGGATTTGACGCCACTTGACTCTTTTTTGTGGGGTTTTCTGAAGAACAAGGTCTATGAAATACCGACCGAAAATGTAGAAGTTTTAAGAAATCGGATTATTGAGGCCATTCAAGAGACCAATCAAAATAATGCTCACTTTATTGTTAATAGCATAAATAAAATCGAGCGAGATTATACGCAGTGCTTAGAAATGGACGGTGGACATATCGAGCAGGTATAGTGTTGTGTTTAGTTTGATGAAATATAAGATTGATTTTTTATATTTGCATGTTTTTTTGTTTCTATCCAATTTCTATGAAACGTCAACATTCAAAGGTCTTTTTATACGTCAAAATTAGGTATAGGGTATGCAGGGTATGCTACATAAGAAATGTTTAGAATTATCTCGAGAATATAGAAATCGAATAAAAAAACAGGGTTCTAATTTTAAATAAGAAAGTTGGACCACGCCCAGACTTTCTGACTCATATGCAAATTAGAGTTTTTTTGGAAAATTGACTCAAAACCAATGAACTTACATCCGGGACACTTTTTTCAAAAACGTCAAATAAAAAAGATAAGAGGGGTGTCAATATATAAAAAAAAAAACCCTGTACTTTCAATTATTGATAATAGACTGATACAGAATTTTTCAGGCAACCACCCTGAAATACATTTCTTTTTATATTAAATTTGATATAAACCACTCCTCATCGAATAAACAGATGGGTGAAAGTCTTCCTTATAAAGTGTTTTCAAGAAATTGTTTACTCAATTATTGTTCGTGAGAAAAGTGAAGATTTTTCATAAAAATATAGCATATTTTTTGAAAGTTTTTCACGAATAACCCAAGAACTTTACATTTTATGGAATATATTAACGATTCATAACAAAAATGTAGTTCATAAAGAAATTGATTCGGTTTTCCATTTGAGGCTGCACTCAAAACAAAGCGAGTTATAGCTTGTCGAAGATAGGCTTAACGTAAAATTCGAAACATTCAACGATGAATAACCGACATTTTACGGACAAAACACACACTGTCGTTTTCAAAGTATGTACTTCAAAAGCCTCAAAATGCTCTTTTAAAAAAGTTTCTAGCTTTAGAACTAAGGTCAAGTCGTCTTTTTTTTTGTTAAAAAACTAACAATGCTACATCATACCCTTGGCATCACCACCCTAAGGCCCGGTACTTTCACATTCAAGTAGTCGATTTTTTTTATTTGGAGCCACACCGGCCATTCACTAACCATTGGGTGAAATGTTTTGGAAATCAAAATCAACCTATCTAATAATCAAATGTTAGAGTCATCTTGATAGATGGTTTTTCCAAGATAAAACATATGAAATTTTTCATTTGGATGTTTACATTGAGCCTTATGAAAAATATATTGCTTATGAGTTTTTTTTTGCGGCGCAGTGTATTATTGAAATTACTAAGGGCCATTTGCACCGATCATGATTCAAGCCTAGCTATTTAAAGCCGGGTCAATTTTTTTAAGCCTTCACACGAGAGATTTCAATTTGACAGAATTAGTCGAGGTTATGAAATATTGTTTTAGTCAATATTCGATGGTACAGGCACAGTTTATATAAAATACAGTTGGCGTTGGCTCACTCCATGTCGGAACCTTTGAACATCATCTGCCCAAAGCGATTCGCCGAAATTTCTAGGATCAATAACAAAAACCGGCCAAGAACAAGTTCTACAAGGGAGACAAGTTGGGAAAAGGCGACCGATTTCCAAGGGATGTACAAAACTCCAACGACGAATCTCAGCCGAAATTTCCGACCGGCAACACCTGACCCAAAATAATATTGAGATCAGAGCGAGACTGGGAACTAGCTAACCCAAACGTACAACTAGACCAATTTTTTGCGTAAACAATAAACACCTTTCAATTTTTAAGTTTTTGTTAAAATTGAGGTTAGAAAGCCACTAAAAGATAAGCTTATTCAATCAAGCCTAGAAATTTGACCGCTTATCGTAAGCTTCGCTTTGGCTGCTTTAAGGTAAGCTTTCTAAGCGGTGCAAGAGCTTAGATTACGATCGGTGCAATCGGCCCTAAATAAACGAAAAAATAAGCAGACATGTTTGCTAGATTAAACCAAAGAGCATTGAAATATACAAGTAGTATGAAAAAATAAAAGACGGTACAGGGTATTTCATTATTTTCGATAACATTTCAATCAAATGTAACTTTTTTGTTTTTGAAGGTATCGAAACTAAACAAATACTAGATTGTATAGTTATCTAGCAAGTTTTTATCTGTTTATTATTCCGAGACATTATCCTAACTTATATTTTGTTTTAAATGGAATGCCCTGTATATCAGAATTTCCAAGTATGATTATCAACTGAAGTCACCAAAATGTAGAGGTTAAACATAAACCAAAATAGTTTGATGCAGATTGAATGACAAAAATGTGAATTATTCAAGGAAACCTACCAAATGAAACTGTTGATAAACACTGAATAGAAAATTGACAAGAATAACTTATGAAATAACACCCACCTTTTTTAGTTCAGTAATTTCTTCATTGGTTTTATTCCTAAAGTCGATCATATTTTTGATAATTTCGCAGGCCTTGAGCTGTTCACCTTTGAGTTTGTTGATTTTGTGTTTTTGGGCGGTAAAGTCGTTTTTGAGGATGGCGAATTCGGAGCGAATGATTTCGTTGTCGATGTCGTCGAGGAGTTTTTCGAACTTGATCAACTGTTTGTTGTCAGGAGTTGGTGGGACCTGAAACAATGATTGCTAATGTCAAGACAAGATAAAATAAAAATCTATTCAACTGAAAAACGGAAAAGAATTCTTGAGATCAGCTTCCAAATAACCGGTTGAAGGATTCAGGACATTACAAAAATATTGACGATAGAATGAAGGAAAGATTTTGATATTTTCATGGGTGTTAATTCTAGTAGTGAGCGGTAGCATCTAAAAACATGTTTTTACCTGAGCCCTCGACGTCGACCTCCTATCAAACTTCGCTCCGGCGCCATCTGCATTTATCTGTACAAATAGTGAGTTCTCCTGCGCAGGTCGATGAGATGTTGCTGCGACCGGAACTGAAACGAATTGGTCGTCAATATTAGACGCGTCAGATTTGTCATTGGGACCATTCGACACCGCTAACTGTTGGTTCTTTTTTGCATCGACAATCGCCGCCTCCAGCTTGGCCTGCTGCTCCTTGATGTACTCTTTCTGCTTGAGATTCTCATCATTCAGGGCATTAACGCGCATCTCCAACATCATGTTGCTGCGTTCAATAATCTTGCGGCTGTGATGCAATTCCTCGCGTTCCTGGTCATTATCATATTTGGCCAACTGTAAGAAAATAAATTTCATTTTTCTTGAGATAGAATACATGAGGAGTGACTTATCAAAACGCATTGTCACCAAAGACTAATCCCTTATAATGACGAAAAACCCTTTACGACTAAAAACAAAGAGGTTTCGCAAAATGTGTGTGTAGAATCGTTGTGTATACATGCATGGACACGGAAAAGAGTCTCATTAAAATCAAAAGTATCTTGAGTTTCTGTAAAAAGACCAAAAAGTCCTGGACAAAATGCGTTTAGCTGTATCATATTGAAGAAAATTATTGTCTTTTATGCGTTTTGTGATATTAAATTTTCAATATTTTGAAAAATAATGGATAGTATCTACGTTTATACTCACGAATTAGGTGAAATAAAACTTACTAGGGGTTCCAGATCAAAAAAAATTAAAAAATAGTAATTATGTAGATATTAATAAAAGTCTGTCAAAAGTAAACATTTCTATTTTAGCTGTGTTGTGGTGGAAGGTGGAATCGGTCGAACTATAACAGTTGTTGTGTGGTCAACAAGGTAACTAGTCCTAACTGTTAGAGATCTTTGAAGATAATATTTCTTTGGCGAGATCACTTGAGCGTTTGACATTGAAAGTTTTGAGTGTGTTGAAATTATTTCCAATAAAATTTGTCAAAGAAATTTTGTGATTGGTCTAGAAGTGACTTAAAGTCTACTAAATAGACCATTATATCTTCGCGATTGTCATGGAATAAAATTTGTCATTATACTGCAGCAACCACAAGTACTGTTTGTTCAATGCTTTTCTGCGGTATCGTCACACTTCTCCGTCTCTCTCGTACTCATTTACAA
The DNA here is from genome assembly GCA_958502075.1 of Orchestes rusci. Classification (NCBI taxonomy): domain Eukaryota; kingdom Metazoa; phylum Arthropoda; class Insecta; order Coleoptera; family Curculionidae; genus Orchestes; species Orchestes rusci. Next base: position 20,173,476 of record OY293310.1, on the reverse strand, counting down.
AAAAGTCACGTACAGTGGTGGATATATGCGTATGGAAGAGGCCTTAGATTTGATAAACCTCTGATTCTGCATCAGTTATCAAAGAAGTAATTGAGCATTTAAAAACATCAATCCATTTGTCAGTTGTCAGTTCACGTGTCCTGGCGATTTTTTTCAAAAAATTGTTTCACGTTCAAAAAAATACTACTTTTCTAAATTTTTTCTGTGTAACTTATGATATGAATGGCTAGCATCATTCAAAAAGAGGAGCAAGAGTTATGTACTTCCTGAAAATTTCATAACAATTGAACAAAGGATAGTCTTGCTAAAAAATTACCTATTTTACACGATTTCTTCAAAAATGGGCCATTTTTGCCAAGTTCAACTAAATTTTGTCCCTTTTTTGAATGGTGCTAGCTATTTTTTTTTTATCAAGTTATACTGAAAAAAAATAGAGAAGCAGCTTTTTTTAACGTGAAAAAAAATGGACACTAACCTTGAAAAAAATCGCCAGGCTTCTAAACAAAATTGCAGTTTTCAAATACACAATCACTTTTTTGATAAGTGATGCAGGATTAGAGTTTTATCAAATTTAAGGCCCCTTCAAAACACATATGTCCACCACTGTACGTGTCATTTTTGTAAATGAGTAGGAGAGAGAGGGAGAAGTATGACGATACCACAGAAGAGCATTGAACAAACAGTACTTGTGGTTGCTGCAGTATAATGACAAATTTTATTCCATGACGATTGCGTAGGTATAATGGTCCATTCAGCAGAGAAGTTCTATGAACTCGCGATGTTTCAAAATTCTCTCCACTTTTCACCCCAGACTCTACTTCTGAACGCAGTATATAAAACCATTCCGAACATATCTGTATACACGCGCTCCAACAGCGATCGATCTACGACATACTGGCAAACGTCAAATACTGCCACGTAACCGATTGTAAAGAGTGTTCAATAAAAAATACGATCAACACCTATATGCACCGTAGAAATCTAATCCGGATGAAGTCTTTATCGCGATTATATTCCAATTTTTGTATGCACCGCAGCGCTTAAGCCTGAATCGGTCGCTTAACTCTGATTGCTCCATTTTCTAGGCTTAATCGAAGAATTTCAACGAATTCTAACCTAGTCTTTCATTTCTTTATGTTTATCCTACCAGATTTTGAGGTTTTGCGACTAAAGACAAAACTATGAAAGTGGAATATCAACGGAGGATTATTTAGATTTTTAAAAAATCATCGATTGGAGTAGGATTCTTTTCCAATTCCAATAGGTGGTCAATGGGTACTATGTACTATACAAAAAAGATCTCAATATCAAGCAATATTTATTGCTCCACAACACACTCATAATAATGCGAATTGCTCAATAGAATATTGAATTGAATAGGTACCTATTTTTGTAGGTAGGGACAAAAAAAACAGTGTACCTATCACACTCTGATATCTACCGCATATTTTACCTATGATTTTTTATCGTTCAATCGATCGACTCAATTTGGATTGGTGTTGAAAGTAGGTACCTAACTATCTATATCCTGTAGAGGTATCTAATGGATACTTATCTCAAAGTTTTGTCTAATTCTAATTCAATTCAAAATTTTAAGTTTACGGGTAAACCCAGACTCATGAACAAAAAGACTCGTTGATTTACTTTTTTTTAAAGCTTTAGGTACTAATCATCTCTACAAGATAAACTAAAATAAAAACCTTTAAAACTGATGGTCTCATCACTTTTTATTTGTTTTCCCAAATGAGATCTTTTCATTCAATTTTCTTGACTTCATCCAAGTCCCAATTTATAACAGATATTCCAATAGAAGAAGGTTTGTGTTTTTATCAACTATATAAGACATTATTTTAATTATATTTGCGTTTTCCAAAGTTTGTACATCGAGTTGTACATATTTGTGATAATTTCAAAGTAGATAATGATTTTGAGAATTATACAATATTTTTAATTTATCAATGGGCATTCCTCGGGGCATTCCTTACAAAATCATGTAATTAACCACTTGTTTCTACTAAAATATATTTTCTTGTGTTGTAAAAATTGATGTTTTTATTTATCATCAGATGGATGGAGTTGTTATTCTTGCTGTATTACAGCCATATGCACCGTATGTCAGCTTAGCCAATCTCGATTAATTTTCAAAGTTAGATTAAGCGGTGTTTTGTATGCACCGAAGAATTCGCTGCAAGGATCGTTAATCCCTGGTGAGACATTTGACAACGTCACAAAATAACCTGGAAAAAAATATCAATTACAATTTTGAAATTTATGTTGAGTGATTTGTATTGAGTTTTGCTATTTGCTTACAAGTTGTAATGAAAAATGAGCAACTATATGGATCAGTTACATCTGCAAGCCTGATATGACGTTTAGCAAACATTAGCCAAGGGGTTTTTATTGTAAATTCAATATTTTGGTGTAGGTATCAACTTTCATTCTTGAATCATTCCTATATTTCCTGTTCCTCTTTTCTTGGGCTTAGATTTCATGATAGTGAGTGATTATAATATTATACTGTATACCTGGTCTAATACAGCAAGAATAACAATCCCATCCCCCTGATGATAAATAAAAACATCACTTTTTACAACACAAAAAAATATATATTTTAGAAGAAACAAGTGTTTAATTAAATGATTTTGTAAGGAATGCCCCGAGGAATGCCCCGAGGAATGCCCATTGATAAATTAACAATGTTGTATAATTCTCAAAATCATTATCTGCCTACTTTGAAATTATTACAAATATGTACAACCTTTGGAAAACGCATCGTTTGACAACTCAAGGAAAGAGGAAAAACAAATATAATTAAGTAAAATGATTTCTTATATAGTTGATAAAAACACAAACCTTCTTATATTGGGATTTCTGTTATAAATTGGAACTTGGATGAAGTCAAGAAAATTGAATGAAAAAATCTTATTTGGGAAAATAAATAAAAAGTGATGAGACCATCAGTTTGAAAGGTTTTTATTTCAGTTTATCTTGTAGAGAGATTAGTATCTAAAGCTTGAATAAAAAAAGTAAATCAACAAGTCTATTTGTTTATGGGAGTCTGGGTTTACCCATAAACTTAAAATTTTGAATTGAATTAGAATAAGACAAAACTTTGAGATAGGTAGACATTAGATACCTCTACAGGATATAGATAGGTAGTTACCTACTCTCAACACCAATCCAAATTGAGTCGATCGATTGAATGATAAAAAATCATAGGTAAAATATGCGGTAGATATCCGAGTGTGATAGGTACACTGTTTTTTTTGTACCTACCCAAGGTTAGTTGATATATCAATTAACCTTGGTACCTACCCACAAAAATAGGTACCTATTCAATTCAATATTCTATTGAGCAATTCGCATTATTATGAGTGTATTGTGGAGCAATAAATATTGCTTGATATTGAGATCTATTTTGTATAGTACTCATTGACTCGAGCATTGACTATACCTATTGGAATTGGAAAAGAATCCTACACCAATCGATGATTTTTCAAAAATCTTAATAATCCTCCGTTAATATTTCACTCTCATAGTTTTGTCTTTAGTCGCAAAACCGCAAAATTTCTACGAAAAACATAAACAAATGAAAGACTAGGTTAGAATTCGTTGAAATTCTTCGATTAAGCCTAGAAAATGGGGCGATTAGAGTTAAGCGACCGATTCAGGCTTAAGCGCTGCGGTGCATCAAAAAATTCTAATATAATCGCGATAAAGACTTCATCCGGATTAGATTTCTACGGTGCATATAGCAGTTAGACTAGGTATAGAGTATATAATAACCACTCAATATCATGAAATCTAAGCCCAAGAAAAGAGAAAAAGCAAATATACGAATGGTTCAAGAATAAAAGTTGATACCTACACCAAATATTGAATTTAGAAGAAAAACCCCTTGGCTAATGTTTGCTAAACGTCATATCAGGCTTGCGGATGTTACTGATCCATATTGTTGCTCATTTTTCATTAAAACTTGCAAGCAAATAGCAAAACTCAAAACAAATCACGCAATATAAATTTCAGAATTGTAATTGATGTTTTTTTTCAGGTTATTTTGTGACGTTGTCAAAAGTCTCAACAGGGATTAACGATCCTTGCAGCGAATTCTTCGGTGCATACAAAACACCGCTTAATCTAACTTTGAAAATTAATCGAGATTGGCTAAGCTCTCGTACGGTGCATATGGCTGCAAGTCAACTATGGATTGCAATGCCATGATGCCAAACCATACAAACTAGCCACGACCTACGTTCATGATAGAAAAATAAATCCAGAGGTGACTTGATCGTATTTTTCATTGAACACTCGTTATATTAATAATAGACAGTTTTCAATGCTCCTAAAAATTTCACCGGTAGCGGTTACGAAAGCAGTAGCGATAGTCGCTATCTGACAGATAAAAATATAGTTTTCGGTGGGAGCAAGAAACAAATCCGCTTAACGTTACGTTTAACCCCAACCCTAACCAAAGTTATTGGCAAATGACATCGCAGTCTTGTTTTGCTTATGTTTTTGTGTTATTTTTACAAAATGATTGATGATATGGTATCAAAGGACTCCAGATTCTGATTTTGAGGATGCCATTTTATTAGAAGTATTGAACAACAACGCCATCCAATATAGAGCAGACATTCACTCATCTGACACTTTCCGGAAATTGTTGACCTTTTTCTTTTCCTCAAACTTTTTCAATAGGTACCTATTATGTAATGTTGTTAACTCCTCTCACAGACACCTCTTTACTAGTGACCTCCAAAAAATTGGAATCAACCACACTCTATTTAGATACATCCCCATATGCATTATTTGTCAGTATTTCAGTGAGTAAGATCTGGTTATCGTCATCGGTAAACCGAACTCGGTTTCGCCTGATTGTTTTCAAAAAACTTGCTGTTTCTTGATTAAATCAAGAAACAGCAAGATGAATTCATTGCGTGAATTGTCTTGGTGTTGAATCTAGCGAAAGTATAAACAAAAACAATGAAATCAAACCTCAAAACATTGACAATCAAATGGCAAATAAGATATTTTCTTCTACTGCGCAATGCGCATGCGTTTCGCTACGTTAACCGCTATGCCTATCGTCCGTTAACAACCGGCATTTATCGGTAGCGATATACGATAAATGACATCCAAATGTCAAAGTTATCAATTAGCGATAACCGGAGCTGCATTTTTTGAGCAACGAAAACTGTCTAGTGAATAAACAAGTTCACATTAGTCATGAGCTCGACTCAAGTCATGTACGGAAGCAATTTTCACTCCCATCATCATAATGGTTTTTTGGAGGTTGTTTATTTTTGGTAAATTAGGTTATCTCAGTGTTGAGTTCAGGTTAGGTTAGGTTATTTGGTAGATGTTGGATGTTAGGCGTTACGGGAAATCTCTCTACGCTGTTTTGAGGCAAGGTTAATTGATATGTAGAGGTTGCGCCGTAACTAGGGAATCGGAAATGCACGAACGATAAACCGAATCGATCCCGTCACCGAGCTCCATCATTGACATTCCTGTCATCGGTGTGTCATCTTATTGTCATAACATGTCCGTATTTCAGGGTCTTAAAACTTTTTTTACCGAGTGTCGACCGTTTTAAAACGTGTTTGAGAGTAAGTTATCACACAGCTTGTGGTATACAGTGAAATATCTTCTTATTATCGAGTGTAAATCATATTCTATCTTCTTTTTTAGATGTGTATTTGAATTTCAGAACCGAATCGGAGCCGACTGACGTCATTTTTGTCTGAATTCTGATTCGTCCAAAACCCGAACGTGTAACGACGCAACCTTATTACTATCAATTAACCTTGGTTTTGAGGAGCTTAAAAAGTGGCAATGAGAAAGATTCTTTTGCTATTCCATATCTCTTTAAATAACGTCAGAAAAAAAACGAAATTGGCAAATTTCGGTTCTTGAGGCAAATCTCCGGAACTGCTCGAAATTTTGAAACTTTCTTAACGGCATATTGTTAGGCTTGAGAATACGCAACTTTTTTTTAATTTAATATTTAATATCAATTTCTTATCTTAAACACAATGTATTGTAATATTTGCGGTAGTGAGACGGAATTGAAACTGACAAAATGAGTATGAATGCAGACCCGATAAAAAAAATGCAAATATTCTCAAATTGTAACTAACGAAGTTGATGAAAAGAAATAAGGGTATAATTCATTATACCAAAAAATGCCTGATTACACTTGTTTAATGATTACATTTACCCCACTTCACCCTAATTTTTGATAAGGAATCTGATTCTGCCGTCCGATGTGTATTTCCAATTTGTTTTTGATTTTTTCTACCAGTGATTAAATTTGATCCACCAAAATGCGCATGTGGGATCAATGTAATCACCATACTGGGTTAAATGTAATCACTTGATCACATCAGACCAAAAATCTTATTATTCAGTTTTTCACTGGCCTGAACCAACAGAAGTTCATGACACAGTGCCTGCTTCGGACTTTTGGAGATTCGGATATACATCAAGATATCACATTTATTTTTTCGTTGTGAAAAAACAGAATTTTCCATTCTATATTACACTTGCACAGTATGCAATATGACGATTCCGAGCCGTAATTGAATTTTCCCCATTTGCCGGGGCAATTGTAATCAGCGAACATGTTTTTTTTTGTCCATTAACAAAAAAAAACTAAGGCTGGTCGGCAATTATTAATAAACATGACATGAGATTATGATCTCTACAGAATACCAGAAAAAAGAGAGAGTCTTAAAATGGACTGAAGTTTTTAAACGTTTTATTTAAATTTATTCCTTTAAAAAAAACCTTTGTTTTGTTGTTGAATGTTCTTTCCATGAATATATCGTTCTCACTGACATTTTTGTTATCTTCTCTACCCGAGAACCTATGAAGAATGTTTTCATTTGCCCCACAGTGGGTTTAACTATTATACTCTGTGCGAGTAGTTTCCGTTTAAAGTTCATCTATTTTTTTTTATTACACATACCCCACTTCACCCTAAAGGTAGTTGTTTTCGTATAAGAAAGCTTAGGTGCCCACAGACCAGCATCCAATACCGTCATTCATTCCCGTCATGCTTTCCTTTCAAAATAGAATGGATAATAAAAATCTCACGCACTAGCACACGTAACGTTTTCCTGCCATATTTCCATCTTTTCTCATCATGTCAGGAAAGATGGAATGCGCATTTATCATCTTGCCCACTAACTTGGCGTTCCAACAAAAAAAAAACGCCGGTTTCTCCTGTGGGGTTAGAACTTGTCGGTTCAACGTGATAGGAAAAATGAAATGTGCATTTATCATCTCGTTCCCCACGAGAAAGAATGTCAGGAAAGAACGCCGGTCTGTCGGCGGCTATTTTCTGACCGTGACTCCGATAGCGCTTACCTAAAAAAAAATACTCGAAGAACGAGTTAGGCCCAATAAACAAAATTAAACACAAATCAGGCAAAAGTCGAGAGTATGTAGGGGTGTGAAGTCGTAAGCAGCTCCTAACTGATCCAAAACACAAAAATCATCCACATACTCTACGAAAATAAAAAATAACGTTAGGATTTTATTTTGGGGCCCAGCTTTAAATTCATGAGCTAATAATAATAAGAGTTTGATGTAAATTGTTCCTTAATAACTCATGATGACCCAAAATGATGAGTAGTACAAAATATTGCAAAACTATTTCATTCATTAGCCAGTAATTATTACATGTCCCCAAGAAAGCAAACATCATCAAGTTCATTAGTTCCTATAACATGTCAAAAACCTTGATAAACTTACAGGATAATCAGCAATGTTTACTTCCTTTGAAATATTGAAATATGACATTAACAAATTAAAAAAAAAAGTGAGAATGACTCAATATGGCTGGCTATATTATCCAACCAGTTTAAATCTAATTCTCAATGAAATGCTTTTAATGCTCACCTGCAATTTTTGAGTAGTCTGCACCAACTGTGTCTTCAGTTTCTCTTTCGACTTCTGTTCCTCCTGCATTTTACTCAACAATTCGACGTTCTTCACGTGCTGAGCAGCCAGTTTCTCCTCGTATTCTTTCATCTTTACATAAAATTATATTCAACTCCTCAATAAATTTATCCAACATGTAACATACCTGCTGTGCAGAATCAATGAGCCGGGCATTGGCCGAGTTGAGCTCTTCATTCAAATTGATGATGGTCTGTTCTTTGTTCAGACATTCGGCTTGGAGGGAGTCGATTTGGTGTCGGAAAGTTTCGGTTTTATCGTAGATTAGGTCTACTAGCTGGCTTTGGGATCTTTCCTGAAGAAAATGAGCAAAATAAGTTTTGACTCAGTTGAGATATCACAGGCTTTTGTAAAGATCTGAGAATAAGTCCTCATTTAACCACGTTAAAGTTATCAAATAGTTTTTTTCAATCAGTGATTAATTTTAAATGAAATACCCCCAGTGTTTATACTGGGGAGAAGAAACGGGACAATATCATCCGACAAGAATCTATTTTTTCAGGTTTTATCAGATTAACCAATCGATTAATCCACGTGAAAAAAAAAGATGAAACCGGGATGATTCTTGAGACGAATTTTAACCAAAAAATGAAATGAGCCTCAAGAATACTACTTACGCGGAGTTAGATTTTTTTACCAAATGTGTAATGGACAGAACACGATTCTACAGGGTGAGTTTTTTTTATGTTTACTACAGGGATCTCGGAAACTATAGCAGATACGAGAAAGTTTAAATGGCCAAAGATTTGCAGTTTTCCAAGCTCTACTCAAAACCATTTTGAAGATTCGAAAAATGTGACAGCTGCTGTCAAAAGATATCAAAAACAAAAACTTATTTTCGGCGATTTTTTTAAGCTTCCCTAGTTGCGCAAATATCAATAATTGTAGGAGAAAGTGTTCAATACTACTCTGAATAAAATGACATTAAATAGTTATTTAAGTTACTCAGACGGTAAATGACTTTTTAAATTACGAGTCAATAGGTTTATGGAAATTCTAGACGAGTAGATCAATGACATGTAACGGCTGTGTATCGTACATTGTTTTGTTTCATACTGTGACTTTTTTTTTGATCGGATTAAAAGAAAAAGTACTTTCTTATCGTCAAAGCAAACATAGAGAGGGCGGTGGTGGCAGTCCACCTCACATTTTACCATGAGATGGTGCCAGCCAAACCATGTCACCATTTAGGTGATATAGATAGGTTTGTTCTTATGTTACCAACATTTCATGTCCAGTTATTAATTGAAATCGCCATCCGAGCCATGCTATCAATTCAATTTCAAAGTCTTTGATGATGCAAAGTGACATTTAGCGGAGTGGACTGGAAAAAATATAACCCTAATGTAACGATGTAACGGTAACGAAATAATGAAGTTACCTATGGTTGTATAATTTTGTTATTTTTCAAATTTTGTTCAAATTAGCTACGTATGTTCTATTTGGGTTTTGATCAAACCAATTTGAAGGAAATGATATAGTGAGGTTATGTTTGCATAGTTTTGTTATTTTCCAAAGGATTATGTTCAAATAAGATTTGTAGGCTCCAATCTGAGGTTTGATCAAGAATTTGACAAAAGTTGACCAAGTGAGGTTATGTGTGGATAATTTTTTTATTTTCCAAAATATTTTTTTCAAATTAGGTATGTACAGGGTAATTCCGTATATTTCGTCTGCAGACTAACTTGCTCATTATGCAAGATAAATAGGGACTTTGAATACAAAGTTGGTAGGTATTAACATGAACCGCCAGAAAAAGATATTTTTTTGTATACCGGGTGCACGAGAAAAGTGTGACAGATACAACTTGCATTTTTTTAAATGAAACACCCTATATATTATTTTATTATCAAATAGACATTATTTTTCTGATCTCAAAAATATACAACATGTGGGCATTCCTTCCAGCCGTTTTCAAAATATTTGAGTTTTAATGGTGGTTTTTTGGTATTGCCAAATTGTAGTGTCTATGACTACAATGATTGTTTGAACATCATTTATAACTTTAGTCGTTCCAATAATCTCAAACAACGAATAAAACAAGTGAATACATTTTATTATTAATAAATTGATATCATAAAATTCAATGCCCGCCATTATTCACAACACATTTTCTTAAATGCATTTTATGATATCAATTTATTAATAATTTAATGTATTCACTTGTTTTATTCGTTGTTTTAGATGATTGGAAGGATAAAAAAAAAAAAATAATGTTCAAACAATTATTGTAGTCATAGATACTACAATTTGGCAATACCAAAAAACCAACTTTAAAACTCGAATATTTTGAAAACGGCTGTAAGGAATGCCCACATGTATATTTTTGAGATCAGAAAAATAATGTCTATTTGATTATAAAATAATATATAGGGTGTTCCATTTAAAAAAATGCAAGCTGTGACTGCCACACTTTTCTCGTGCACCCGGTATACATTTTTTTTTCTGGCGGTTCATGTTAATACCTACCAACTTTGTATTTAAAGTCCCTATCTATCTTGCATAATAAGCGAGTTGGTCTGCAGACGAAATATACGGAAACACCCTGTACATAGGTTCTATTTGGGATTTGATCAGAGTTTAACCAATGATATAGTGGGGTTATGTTTGCATAGTTTAGCTATGATACGTAGGTTACAATTTGTGGTTTTTCAAATAAGGTATGTTGGTTCTACTTGGATTTGATCAAAAGATGTTCAAGCGATGATATAGTGAGGTTATGTTTGCATAGTTTTGGTATTTTTCCGAGGGATCTTGTTCAATTTAGCTATGTAGGTTGTATTTGGGGTTTAATAAACATTTAAATTGAGGTTAAACATGAATCAGAAAAAAAAATACAATAAACGCCCATATAAACATTATTTTGAAAATAACCCTATCATTTCGTATATCCTTAGAACCGTGATAAAATGCTCTATTAAGGGTAAAACTTAATATGGTTGTCATTTGAAAAAACATAAGATTATGTCATATGTCAAAAATGACGTGTGTGACGAGAAATGTTTTAATGTCATTTCATTTAGAGTAGAATTTCCTGAGACTTTTGTATTCAACATTTTCTCCTACAATTAATATTCGCGGAGCTGGGAGCGTTTTAATAGATCACCGCAAATCAGTTCTTTTTTAATATCTTTTAAAATCAATCAAATTTTTAAAACCATATTGAGGTTCGAGCAGAGCTTACAAAACTAGAAATCTTATCTATCTCATCTATAGTTCCGAGATCCCTGTACTAAACGTCAAAAAAACTCACCCTGTATATCAAAAGCTGATTAAAAAAAACTCAAAATTTCGAGAAACACTGCAAATGTGTACTCTTTCACATCAAATATCACTTTCAAAACATTAACTCACAAGCACAAACTAACGCTCCCACTTAGCCATACAAAAATATAAACATTCACAACCATTCCTTTGTGGTTTTTATCACTCTTTTTCTCGGATAGAAGGATGTTGCTATCAACTTATCAACAAAAGCGGTTTTTGTGAATCAAGACGTATTTCAAATGAACTGGGATTATATCAATTTTAAGTAGATAAATTTCAACGTTTGTTTCAGTGAAAATTAGCTTCAGAAAGTTTGAAAAACCCACAGAACAGAGTTGATATTTTACATATTCATTCAAAATAGTTATTGAGAAACATAAAAAATAATCCCAATATCAACCTCTTCATTAATCCTCCTGTCTTTGTCAAATGGTATAAACTCCTGAAAGTTGTTTTCACTCGAATCACTACTCAGACAATGACATGTTCTCACATCCTACAAGGGTATTTATTCGAATGTAGAATATGCGAACGTCAAAGACTCACCTGCAACTGGGACTTCACATCATCAATCTCCTGATACAGTTTTCTGATCTCATCCTCCTTTTCAGTCGCATATTTCTTATGGCCACCCTCGCTTAGCTCCAGGGCTTTAACCGCTTGACAGAGCAATTCGTGGTTTTCTTTAGCCCGCTCTTGCAGATTGCCAATTTCTACTTGAAGATCGATGTTTTTCATTAGAACGTTATCTTTGTCCAGAGAAAAAGTGGTCCCTAGTTTCTCCTCTAAAAAGTAGATCCTGAGTTTGAGATTGAAGTTCTCTTTCCTGAGGCTGGTGATTTGTTCTTCGATTTCTTTGACGGTACGACCTCGCATTGGTCCTCCTGGTGAGCGAAAGCCCATTGTATCTATGAATCCATCGTGATTTTTAATAATATCCAATAATATTAGTTCAAACAATTCTCACTGAAATCACAGTCGTCCAAATCCACAACTGAACTGTTTAATGATGGGTTACAGGACGGGCTATTGTCATTGAGTGAAAAACTGCTCCCCTCAGTGACCGTATTTTTTAAAACTGCTATTAAATACTTGTCAGACATTGTGCCTTCAAGGTTCGTATTGAATGAATTGGTTCCATTTATTCTACAAAATTAATAACTACATGGATGAGTTCCTTTTGAGGGCTCCGGCCCTATGACACTCCCATGATTGTTAATGTTAAACAAGGCATAATAAAATTATACTTTACTTGGAATGTGTGCTCCCTTCCGCTTTTCGCCAATTTTTATCCATGAGAATTTGAGTTATTCTTATACATACAAGCACAGATAATTTCGATTTTTTTTGTTCAAAGGGGATAACACAATTTGTTGAGGGTTTCTGACAAGTTCACTATATTTTGGCATTTGTGACAGTGAAGGTACCTTGACTGACAGTTTCTGTAGGTGAATTAATGATACCCGAATGATACTGTTGGTTTATAATTAAACACTTTTTATTGTTCCTAGCCAAAAACTGTCAAATTTTCTTTATCAAGTATATTCTTTATATCATTCGCCCACGATTTAGAACTATTTTTAAAATAAGCCTGGAACAACAAAACAAAATATCGACCAGGTTTCTAAGACTGAGACAAACGAGTCACTGAATAGAATAGGAAATGTGGGGATAAGTGGTGAATAAGTAGGAAATCAAAACGATTCTAGTTTACCTTGATAACCCAATTATCGATATTTTGCTTCGCCTCAAAGATATCAAAAAAGTTGTTCTGAATTGCATTCTCACCCCCTGGACACCAAGTTTCAAGAGTCGATTCTAATTATTATTTTTATATTTTTCCTAGATTAAATCTTTCACCTGATAAAAATTATGTCTTTCCACAACCTTGAAAATTGTCTTTGAGACGCCATGACAGCATTATATCAAAAAGAAGTATTTTTTTTTTGTTTTCATGGGAATTGTTTTGTGTCAAACGGAAAAATAAATTCGTAAATGAACAAAAATATTTGAAAAAAAAAATAGAATTTTTCATGGAACTTGGAATACGGGGTAAGAATACAATCAAGAACAACTTTTTCCAGTAATTTTTTTTGATATCTTTGACGTGAATCAAAATATTGAGAATTGGCCCCCTTTGCGAAGACGTAGTAGGCGGGCTTTAAATTTGAAATTTTAGTTAGATATCACAAAGAGTGTGACTCATCAGTCTGTATGACTGTAGAAATTTTCGAACCCCAACTTCTTAAAAAAAGGAAAATACAGGGGTGTATTCATCTTATCTGCGACACCCCAACTAGCACAGATTCTGCCTTAAACTAAAATGCTATATAACTGATATATTAGGGTCCATCAATATACAATTTTATCATTTAGTGACGTTAGTTGTGACAAAATACTCTCAGAGACAAAAAAGTGTTATAATCATGTAATATAGCTCTCTACAAAACCATTTAATAGATCTTTTATAAAACGGAAGAAATTGAATTCTTATAGCATAGATACTATAGTACCAATGTTATAAGAGTAATTACTCTCTTAGTCTAATTTGTTGTATTATTGGTTCATTATTGTTTTAAAAAGAACTTATCAAGTTGGTTACAAAATATTTTTATTAGAGATTTATTATATTATCATATAGCTATCTCTAAAAAAACAGTTAACTCGCAAAAGTATTTAAGACTGAATTGGCTTAAGAGAATATCTTATAAAAATGTTTTATAGGATGCTTGATCTAGAACGTACAAAACAGCACTATAAAACCAATATAAAACACTTACAAAATAAAAATGGACACAAAATAGCAACACTGTCTTATAGTTTATACACTGTATAAACTTCACCCAAAATGTTGATACAATAATTATTGAATAAAACGTAAAAATCTTTGGATCATAATAACGTATTCCTACTTGAAACATGTACAGGGTGATTCATTTTCAGAGTCAGGGTGCCAGTTCTCGTAAACTATTCATCGTAGAGGCTTGCGGCAAAAAAGTTTATTACTAAAACGGCCAAGAGAAAAACCTGGAAAATATTTTCAAGTTTCTGAAATGGTCGCTAGGGGGCGTAACAACCAACACCAAGTAGAAAAATATGATTTGTATGGAATTTTGTCCAATGAAAATATCGATGAGCTCATTTTCGGATTTACTTACTGACTATTTACCTACACTTTTTGTCCAAAACGTTTTTTTCTATCTATCATAATAAAGTGGTGGGGGAAGTTCAATTGTTTTATTAAACAAACGGGGATTTCTCCCGTTTCGCTCGACCGATTTATACGAGCTTGGGCTCATATGAAAGAGCATGATCTGCACTTCAAAAAACTTTTTTGGTTTTAAATTTCTGATCTTCGCCGTCGCCGCTAGATGGCGTTAACTGAAATGGTAGCATGTTTTTGCGTTTTTTCCAAAAAAATCAAATGTAATGGTATATTCATTTTTATATATTTTAAAAGGGGATACATTTCCCTATAAAAAAAAACAAAAAAAAAAGGTTTTTTTTTTGTTTTTTTTTTTGTTTTTTTTAATTTTTTTAATAGAAAAATGTATCCCCTTCTAAAATATATAAAAATGAATATACCATCACATTTGATTTTTTTGGAAATAACTCAAAAACATGCTACCATTTCAGTTAACGCCATCTAGCGACGACGGCGAAGGTCAAAAATTCAAAACCAAAAAAGTTTTTTGAAGTGCAGATCATGCTCTTTCATATGAGCCCAAGCTCGTTTAAATCGGTCAAGCCAAACGGGAGAAATCTCCGTTTGTTTAATAAAACAATTGAACTTCCCCCACCACTTTATTATGATAGATAGAAAAAAACGTTTTGGACAAAAAGTGTAGGTAAATAGTCAGTAAATCCGAAAATGAGCTCATCGATATATTTTCATTGGACAAAATTCCATAAAAATCATATTTTTCTACTTGGTGTTGGTTGTTACGCCCCCTAGCGACCATTTCAGAAACTTGAAAATATTTTCCAGGTTTTTCTCTTGGCTGTTTTAGTAATAAAAAATTTTGCCGCAAGCCTCTACGATGAATAGTTTACGAGAACTGGCACCCTGACTCTGAAAATGAATCACCCTGTACTACTTTGAATAACCCGCATTTTTTGGAGAAAAATAAATTTGCTAATTTCAAACAAGAAAGTATTTCTTGGGCGGATTTTTGACGTAATGTGTCAAATTAAGTATGGAAAATATATCTACAGTGTGTCCGTGAAGTTACGGATAAATTCATTTAAATTCAAGCATTTTTTAAAAAAATCCTCGGGAAAAACGCCCGGCCACGTCGATCTTCATTTTGAGTGGCGCTGTTTTTTTTTAGACAAGGTGACCCAAAAAAGAGATATCACGTGACACGTGGCACATCAATATTTTGAATGGAATGTCCTGTATTTTTTCACATTTTGATCAATCGACACCACGATAAACTTAACATACCGATTACCGTGGCCAACGCGCACCTTACTGTGACGTTATCTGCGATAAAAAACAAAATAATAACCTTAAAAGCAACGTTCCTCAACAAAAATAATACTTCTTATGAAACTATGACAACCATAAAACGCTACATTCCCATGTGAGATCAGGATCAAGTTTTCTGGATGTTTTTGCCAGGATCAAGTTTTTCCAGGAAAGTGCATTGGAAGGAGGGGAAGTATCGAATGGTCGCCAAGGTCACCTGACCTCACACCCCTTGGTCTCTTCTTTTCAGGTCAAATTTTCAAATTGAACCTTTGATTAAAAAGTAAGGTTTTATCGGTTCATAGCACTGTCATTAAAAAAAAACATAAATAATTGAGCGTTGCAAATTTACCACTGCTGTAAAGTTTTTTTTTGTAGACAAACGGTTCAAGATAGACCTTTCAAACCTCAAAATATACAGGGCGTCCCATCCTCTCTTTTTTGGGTCACCTTGTATGAACACAAATTAGGTTAAAAACAGTGACACTAAAAATTAAGATCGACGTGTTCGACCTTTTTCCCAAAAAAAAAGAATGCTTACATTTCAAATGAATTTATTCGATGCTTTACGTATACAGGGCTTTTCACTTAAAACTCCCCACGTCAATATCTCGGAAACGAATAGGAATATTTGATTTCTGTAAAAAGTAGTCAATGTATGGGGTCGAGTAGTTATTTTTCACAGTTAAAAAAATTCGACGCCTACCAAGAGTAAAGCGTCGTGACGCATCGAAAATATTAATCGATTGCAGGGACTTTGAAATTACGCGCATGCTAAAGTACATGTTATTTATAAACTTTTTTGTTATTCAGTCGAACTCATTTATTCTACACAGTTTTGAGATATACAGTGTGTCCAAGATAAGGATGTCTATCATGGGGATCTTGAAAACCGTGAGAGATACAAGGTCGGTTAAATGGAGGCAAAGTTGCGTATTTTGATGCTTAACAAAATGCCGTTTTAAAAGCCAAGAAATTCCGACTAAGTCCGAAATTATCCGAAAAAAACCTAAATTTTTCAAAATTGTTTTCATTTTTTTTTGACCACATTTGAAGAGATATTTTGAAATGAATGGAACTTCTTCATTGCCACTTTTTGCCCTTTACAAGATACCCTTATTAAATTGAAGAACTGACGTTTCGTCTATGAGCAGCCATCATCAACTTTGTTTTTTTAAATACGGTCCTGGATTTTTTATTACGGATTTTAAGAGCCTCTCATGTTCCTAAACCAACGAGGTATCGCACTAATCAAAAAAGAGGTGGTTGTTTTTAATCCTATTAAAAATGTATTTTTTGTCTCTCTCTAACACATGATTTCTTATGGAAAAATCCATCAACATAATTTTTTTGAATAATTGCGATACATTGTTGATTTAGGAACATAAGAGGCCCTCAAAATCCGTCATAAAAAATCCAGGGCCGTATTCAAAAAAACAAAGTTGATGATGGCTGCTCATAGACGAAACGTCAGTTCTTCAATTTGATAAGGGTATCTTGTAAAGGGCAAAAAGTGGCAATGAAGAAGTTCCATTCATTTCAAAATATCTCTTCAAATGTGGTAAAAAAAAAATGAAAACAATTTTGAAAAATTTAGGTTTTTTTCGGATAATTTCGGACTTAGTCGGAATTTCTTGGCTTTTAAAACGGCATTTTGTTAAGCATCAAAATACGCAACTTTGCCTCCATTTAACCGACCTTGTATCTCTCACGGTTTTCAAGATCCCCATGATAGACATCCTTATCTTGGACACACTGTATATCTCAAAACTGTGTAGAATAAATGAGTTCGACTGAATAACAAAAAAGTTTATAAATAACATGTACTTTAGCATGCGCGTAATTTCAAAGTCCCTGCAATCGATTAATATTTTCGATGCGTCGCGACGCTTTACTCTTGGTAGGCGTCGAATTTTTTTAACTGTGAAAAATAACTACTCGACCCCATACATTGACTACTTTTTACAGAAATCAAATATTCCTATTCGTTTCCGAGATATTGACGTGGGGAGTTTCAAGTGAAAAGCCCTGTATACAGTGTATTTCATTTTGATTGGTCGCAAAACCCTGACTTGCCTTCTCACGCTATTGTTTACAAACAACCGTTTTGTGAGGTAAGTGCGTTGGTAGTGAGTCCTCAATTTATCAGGAGAAAACCAAGCTCTGTGAATTATTTCCAATCCCAAATTACGCTTTTAAGTGTTTTATTGATAAAACAATAACTAGAAAATATGTAGTGTATGCAGAGAAAGCAAAACCTGGTGGACAGTTTGTCATTTCATGGATCTCAATCAGAATTGGACAAAACAAAGAACAGTTCGCCCACATGATACCAAATCTATTTGGAGCTATAAAAAAAATCTATTACAGAACACATAAAAACGAGTTTTTTGTTTTTTTTTTAATTTGAATTAATTGTTCCTTTTTTAGGTTCCACTGACGACGGAAGCAGATTCGCTTCCGAAACTTTTGATATTGATAGGCTTCATTGTTTAATAATAGCGTCTTATTCAGGTAATATAGAAGTTCAGGTATATAAACACAAGTTTGATTGGGTTTCGATTGATTACAGCAGTTATTGGAGAATACCTGAGGGGATACTGCAACAACTCCGTAATAAATGTAAATAGTTACAGAAAACTAATGAGCACATATTTAATAATAACGAACATAATCCAAAAGAAACTGCTTTTCAACAATTTCAAAATAACTAAATAAAAGAGTGACAAACAGAACAATATCAATACCCAACATATAAGGCGAGAAAAAGTATTTTTGGAAAATATTTCTTATATACGATGACATTGTTCTCCAGAACTTAAACCTCGTCTACTTCATGGATATTTGCCAGGGGCCAATAAAATTTATTTTAATTTATACTGGACACAACGCGTGGGCTTTCTCAGTCAAGCGAATTAGAACAGATGCTTTAACCTCTTCATTGCTTAAATGGCGAATCGAATTGGGATGGAATTTAACTTGAAAATGCTGTATTTCGTTGGTTAGTAAGAAGATTGATGTGACATTTGAGCATTTATTTGAATGCCACACAAGATGAATGAGGGCGAAGGACCACACAAGAAAGATTGAATTATCGAATTTTATTTGATCTGATTGGACTGAGAATTATCAAATGAAATGATTAGTAAGCTATTTTTTTTTATGTACGTCTCATTGGTCTCATGAATATTATAATCCAAACAAAATGCATCCAATATGAAATAACACATTACGAAAATACAATTTTGGCAAACCAATCTGGCAAAAACATTCGCAATGTTTTCCAGACACATCCGACAGCCCAGGGAAAAACAACAATTTGCGTTCTACGTCCCGGCCTACATTTATTTTTCCATATAGCCCCCGGGATTACTATTTACTTAACTCTGAACTAAAAATAGTGCAATAGTATTTGATCGTCTTGAATAGTACTTTGAAAGCTCTTTAACGCTTCATTTCCAACGCCATTGGTATCTTGAAACGGGAATATAAAATGAATACGTCGTTCCGAGACTTGACCATAGAGATTTTGGCTCTGATTCAATTTTTCCTGGAATTCACGCAGAATTTGCGTCAAACGTGTCATGAAAGGCTATTTGTTTTATGTCTGAAAAATTGTGTGATGATTTTCGTACGTAAAAATACAGCTGTTACTTATATCAGAAATGTTTTACATAACTCGGTATCCTCTTTTTTAAAATGGAAATTTGTATGTTTGTCCTCTTAAAACTCAAGAACCGCAGAAAGAAGTTGAATGGAAATTTGTAGAGTTATCAGTTTAATCAGGGAATAGTTCAAGGGCAAGGATTTATTCATCAACTCATAGCTAATTTTGAGAAATTCAGATTAATATTCAAATTTTGGATAAAAAATGACATTTGTCAGCATTCACCACATTTATTGACAATGACAGTAGTTTTTTCATTTGACGTTGAGGCTATTGAGGCATGTTCTATTGGTACGTGAAGAACATAAAGCCGCGTTCACATTATGAAATAAATATTTGCGTTGTCTGGTAATGCAAATTTGATACGGTAAGTAGAATAGTAATATTATTTTTTTATTATTTATAAAGCTCAATAAAACAACTTAAACAAGATGATGAAGTAGACATAGTAGAAAGATAAACAATTAGGTATCAACAAACACTGGAAAAAGATCCATAATGATAAAATTTTGAAAAAATCGAGTATACATAATATCTAAAGAATAAATTTTGTTTAAACAAGTTCGATAGCCAAAATAGTGTTGTCATTTCTATGCATGTTTACAATTAAGTTCCTTCGATTGAGAGTTTGTGTTAGTTAGAATTTGGACTTCAATACCCCTGCAATTCCATTCTTTTGCTGCCAAGTTTCTAACCTTTTTTCCGGGGTCAACGAAAAGTTCAAGCTTACGCTAGAATTCTTGGCTGGATACTTAGCGTTGACTGGTGTATTTTTTAATTAGAGAATTGTTTGAACTATGATCACTAACAAGAAATCATACTCACCATCTTGATTTAGCGTCACCTCTTGAAGCTGACTTGGACTTGTACTGAAAAATAAAACCAATAATTAATAAAAATAGCCGCAAATCAATTGACTTATGATTCAATTGCCCATCTCTAGACTTATGTCAGACATAAGAACACCACGACAAAGACACGTTGATAAATGAGGTTTTCAACCGCCGTTTAATGCAGTTCAGAGAATTGAGCGTTTATGGACTCATCAAAATGTTGAAGTACACAATGATCTATGAATGAAAATGGTTGAGACACCACCCACATTGACGTAACAAAAAATGCAAGCATAGTCCTCACGCCATGTGCTAAAATTTATTCAAGAAGTGACAAGAGGAAACAAGTGCATGGATATCCGATACTTCAAGTGAATTGAAATGGGTTTATTGTTACATAGAATATGCCTGGGAACTTATGTTATTAATACGTCATATCATAAGGGTATTCTGATATCCGATAGATTAATCGTTCTTGTTATGATTATCTATTGAAACGATTGAAAAAACCTAAAACATCATAGTAAAGATATGATTTTTCAAATAATTGTTAATTGATTTTTTTTTGTTTTTGGATTTTCACTATTATTATTCAATTTCCATCATTATTATTACTCTCAGTACGTTTAAAAAATTGAGAAAGATCTCAGCTATTGAATTATTAACATAAAAATAAACATTATGTTATGAAAAAATCGAATATTGAATCTTCCAACCATGGTTTCAGTCTATCATTTCATTTCAATTTTTGCGTCGTGGACACAGAAATGAACAATAATTGGCTCTATCCTGGCAATTTATTGACAGTATAATTGGCAACCAGTTAGTAAACCGCTAATTAACCAAGTGGCTTGCAGAGCCTGACAATAATAATTTTCAGTGTGCACTGGAACCATTCAACTTTGACCTTTTTTCTCCGATTGGAGCTTTTTTAATTGATTGTTTGTCGATAGTGACGCGGTAGTGATAGGACACAAGATATCTCTATTTGTTTTAATTGTTGGTATACGCATGAATGATTGTGGTTAGTGGGTTCATTACTAAAAGAACTTGAATGAATGCTTAATTCATTTAATTTTTTGTTGTTTTATACTTTACGCCCTTTGTGTACAGGGTTAAATTTGACGTTTTAGAAAAAAGAGTTCCAAATGAAAGTTTCATGGTTCAAAACGAAATTTTTAAAAAACCTGTTTTCAAATATACAGGGTATTCCAAAAAGTCTGGGCGAGGTCTAACTTTCTTATTTGAAATTGATACCCTATTTTTTATATGATGTTTGGATTCTCCTTCAAATTTTAATCATTTTTTATGTAGCATTTCCTATACCTAAGTTCGATGAATAAAAAGATATTTGATATTCTATAAATTGAATAATACTAATTCATTGTTATAAAAAAGTGAAATATATCTATGGTTTCGAAGTATTGACGTAATTGTGTGTGTAGGATATACCAAAACTTCTCTGATTTTAAATTGATACCCAAAAAATGAACAAAAAATAAAATAACGTCTTATATGTATAAAAAGAAATCTTTTGAATCAAATGCAGAATTATTTATACTTTGATACTTTTACACTTCAAAAGTACTTGATGATGTGACATTTTCGTCAATACGAGCGTCAATGATTCGAAATCATAGATATATTTGACATTTTCACGACAATAGAATATTATTATTCAATTAATAAATATCAAATATCTTTTTATACATTAAACTTAGGTATAGGATATGCTACACAGAAAATGTTAAGAGTTAAAAGGAGAATCCAAATATTAAATAAAAAAATAGGGTATCAATTTGAAATAAGAAAGTTGGACCTCGCCCAGACTTTTTGGAGCACCCTGTATATGTGAAAACAGGTTATTTAAAAAGTTCATTTTCAACCATGAAACTGTTATTTGGAACACCTTTTTCAAACCGTCAAATTAAAAAGTTAGAGGGGGGGCATTTATAATCAATAACCCTGTACAGCTTGTCATAATAACTGGAAGACGTAGCTGTTCGTCCGTTAAAAGAACGTCAAAAGAAACTTGAGGAATAAAACACTTTATAAACTCAATGGACAATTGGCACAATTTTTGGAAATTGGGAAAATATTGAGATTAGGGCGTACCTACTTATTAAGGCCATCAACGTTTAAAAAATTAACCTGCGGCCCTGAATGTTAGTAATTAATTATTGAAAATTGCACCTGGTTCCTTATATTTATCATATTAATATTGCTAATATCAATATTCACGCAATCAACAAGCGGAAAAAAGAACAACCCATTCCGGCCTAAATCTTGAATGCCTTTGTTTATTCAAACTCGAACCAAAAAACAAAACAAACTTGAACAATGCTACAAACATTTGATCTGTTTGCCGTCACTGTCAATAGTGTCAATAGACTAAAATTAAATAGAGCGGTTTACAAGGTCGTAGGCCTGAAACGAACAACCGGTTGACTCAAATGCAAAGATGAGGACGTCACGAGAAGTGGTTAGGGTTAGGCCACACCTCTTTTCCGGGTATTTCGTCAAGTTTGCTTTTTTTCTGTTTATTTAGTATTTTCTTTCAAATATTGGGTAGGATACTGTTATAAAACATCCAAGTCATTCAAAAATGTATGCAAATTGTACATTGAACGAATTTTTTCAGTCATTCATAACCGATTTAATTCAATTCAAATGAAAGTGTCTGTAACCATCAGAAGGAACCCTGTTTATACAAAAATCTAACGATTTCTGAATTCGTTCAACCTTCCTGAGTCATATTCGGAAAGCACAAGCTTTCTTGCTAAGATTTTCCAAGACTTTATATCCGACAACCAAATACACTGCGCATCAAAATATTTTTCACAAGACTCAATTGAGGACTCAGTGTAAACATGACCCAATACAAAATCTCATATCTTTTTTGAAGAACCATCTATCAAGTTGACTCGAAGATTGATTTGCAAAGAATGAATGTAGCTTCAACCTACAACGTTTCAATAACAGAAAAAGACTATTTTAACCTGTACCTTTATAATCTACAGGGTGTTCCAAAATTTTAAAGCCACACTGGGCATTCAGTAACCATTGAGTGAAATGTAGTGAAAATTGAAATCACCCTGTGAAGTATGCAAATGTTTGAGTCAACTTGATAAATGGGTTTTTCAAAGATATGAAGTTTTGTATTGATTCATGTTTACATAGAGTCTTATGAAAAATATATCGCTTAAGCGTTAATTTTGGTTCGCAGTAGGTATACGTAATATTATGATTTTCTAAATGCTATGCATAAAAAATTTCAGATGCAAAAAAAGATTTGGGGGTTTATTTATTAACTTGGATGAAAATAGTACATTTTGTATCAAGGGCGGAAAGTAGATGATTTTGACGAGGGTATAAGTAGCAGCACGAGCGAAGCGAGGGCAGATATTAGCCGAGTCAAAATCAACTTTCGTCCGTGGTGCAAACAGTTCTTTTTGTACAACCAGTTTGTAATAATTTAAAATAGAATAATTATGAAAATCAAAAATAAATAATCGATACACTGCACTACACTGCTGACACGTCAGAAAACTGTCAATCATCGTTACAATATAGGTGTGTTCCCGTATTCTTGTGGTTCGGATTCAATGCCACCGAGGTTGTCACGTGATTAGTTCCTTCTAGTATGCTTGACTGTCACGTGGTTATTATTTTCAGAGGCGTTGGGATCCAAGGAACCGTTTCTAAGCGACCTACTTTTGCGCCCGCGGGCGCGAAAGTACTTTTAGGCCCGGCTGCCAAAATTAGCGACTTTCCGCCTGCTTTGCATGCATTAAAAAGTGAACTTTACGTGTAGGTTGTACAAAAAACAATTTTTTAAACGACCCTTGTACGCACCAGACCTCCTCATATACACAGTGCTACGGGAGGTATGAATTTTTGAAAGTCACCATTTTTTTGTTTCAAGATATTGTATAAATCACCCTGTATATAACAATATTTATGAGTCACCCTGTTAGCATACAATCAGAGAGTACACAATTCAGTAGAAAAATCATCAAGATCCATTGAAAATTAACGGAGATATAATTTTCTATTGTTTTCTGTTTCAAGGTATTGTATAAATCACCCTGTATACGACTAAGGCGGTAATAATGAGTCACCCTGTATACATACAATGAAAAAATACACAATTTACGTGGATTCAGTAAAAAAATCATCAAGATAATATGAAAAATGACGGAGATGTAGATTTTTTGAACCACACAAATGTTGAACATATTATTCTGCATATTCATGTTTAAAAAATAAACAATCCGCCAATGTTGCCAATGCAAATAATGCCATGTTGTCTGCTGGTGTTGAATTCGATCTCAAAAAACGATAATTTCGTGTCCAATCATAAAATTGCACAATTATTCTTCCATAAACAAGACAACAAAACAATTTTATTTCCGTTTCGAAATCACATGTACAGGGTGTCCCAACGATAGAGTAAAGTAAGTTTTATCATATAGAATATGAAAAATATCAATATCAATATGCGTCACAGTATGTTTCCCCCTGTATTTTAACTCCCTGTATATTAATTGATATTTCAATTCTTTCTTCAATTTGGAACAAAAATTGTGATACAACTAATGTTCCTAAATTCAACCGTTATCGAGATATCGCGTTTTAAAAATGGCATTTTTGCAACTTTGACATGCTATAAAACTCAAACTATTCAAGTTAGAGGAAAATGGTTTGCACTTTCCTATCTTAACTTTTCAAGAGCTCTTCTGTCATTTGGATAGAAGGTAACGTCAACTGTCAACTTTTTTCGGCACATTTTGACATTTTTTCACAATAATGGATTTAATCTCCTTGAATAGCTCTTGAAAAGTTAGGGTAGGAATGTGCAATCCATTTTTCTCTAACTTGAATAGTTTGAGTTTTATAGCATGTCAAAGTTGCAAAAATGCCATTTTTAAAACGCGATATCTCGATAACGGTTGAATTTAGGAACATTATAGTTGTATCACAATTTTTGTTCCAAATTGAAGAAAGAATTGAAATATCAATTAATATACAGGGGGTTCCATTTAAAAAAATCATACTTTTTCGTGCCATACTTTTGTGACGCACCCTGTATGTTTCCAAATATTTTCAGAATGTGCGCTATTTACACCCCTAACCTGTGACGCATATTGATATTGATATTTTTCATATCCTATATGATAAAACCTACTTTACTCTATCGTTGGGACACCCTGTACAGGGTGTTAGTCAAGTTTAGGCCGTAATTCCAAAGACGCATTCCTGAACCAAATTCATAAAGAATATAGGTCTAATCTCGGGTCTAATACACATGTGTCCTAAATAGTCTGATTTTTGAGATACAGAGTGTTAAAGGTTTAGAAAAAAAACGATTCTATTACATATTAGCATTTCGAAAATCCCTGGGAAAATCCTTTTGCCGATTTTGTTGAAGTTCAGCAGAGAATATTACGAATATTGACGAAAATTGTGCGTCCTGACTATTTCTAGAAATTTAATTTCTTTCTAGATGAAGCACCTAAAAATACAACGTTTTCGTCTCTTGATATTAGGGAGTTTTTGAAGCTCTTATTTGACCCGTTATTAACGTTGCCGGTTATTCTGAGCTTGCGCAGATGTCTGGAAATAACCGAATCGGTTATTAACCGATAACGTGTTACGTTAATTACGGAGCCTTAACGTTCGCTTAATAACCGTCGGTTATTTTCTCATGTTGTCATATTGATATACAGTATTATTTAATTATTACATAGAAATCGTAAAACATACAAAGTACAATTAAAATTGTTAAAAATGACTACAGTTGCACTGGAATTGTAAGATTCTTGTGTTTTTGTTAAATATCCAACAGAAACTGATCCTATGTTTTACAGCTTAGCAACAGTGTAGTTGATGTTGATGGAGATCAGCTGTTTATCATTCCAGTCGGTGTTTTGCCCATGATCGGTATATGCCCATGATACTGGTAGTTTCGCTTGAGTTACATTCAATTTAACTTCGAAGTGGAAGTCACAGATTTCCGCTTGTCAAACGGGAATTATGTACTACCATCCACATTGAATTTGGCGTAAAAGTAACTTTGAACACAAATTCAATGTAGATGGTCGCATATTATTATGATTTATGTTTGCCAAGCGGACGTGAAATAAGATGTACACCTTACATTTGGTAGTCTGAATCTTCATATCTATCTTCAGTCATATTTCATAATTCGTGCTGCTCTGCTAGGAATTTGGCGAAAATATCACAAAATCAAAATCAAAACATCAAAAACCAAAAACACAACAAATTTGATCACTATGATGACAGATGTCATGGTGATGACACAACGTCAAACGTTAAATAGGAGTTTCAAAATTTCTTTTTTGTGTCCTCTCCGTTATTAATGTTTTGTTTTCTGCGCATGCTTAGTATAGCGGGATACGTTAATAACGTTGAAATTAATAAGGGGTTCAAAAACTCCCTATTGTTTCGTATCTTTCGTTGTTTTTGAGGAAAAAAAACACTTTTTTAACATTTTTTTCTACATGCAATGGGGTGATTTTGATTTTTTTCCTCAAAACAAAGAAAGATACGGAAAAATATCAGGAGTCAAAGATTTGTATTTGTAGCTGCTCTATCATTAATATGTATCTCAAAGTTCCTTTTGTCGATTTTGTTGATTTTTTGTAGTTTTTATTGTAACTAGACTCTCAATTAGCACTAACTAGATGGTGATTATGAGTTCCAGTGGCGTCTAGAAGGACAGTTTCACGAAAAAAAAAATGTCTCGTTTATTCAGATTGAGGATCTAAAAATACAACTTTTCTGTCTCTTCATAATTATTTGTATCTTTTTCTCGTTTTCGATTAAAAAAATCAAAACCACATTATTTTTATAATTTTTCGACGTGTAATAAAGCGGTTTTGATTTGTTTCCTCGAAAACCAAGGAAGATACGAAAAATCATCAAGAGACAAAAAAGGATCTTTTGAGATATTAATAATGATTTTTTTCCTAAACCTTCAACACCCTGTATCTCGAAAACCGGACTATTTAGGACACATCTCTATAGGGTCTTGAGATGGTTAAACATAACATTAGAAATAAATCAAGTTACAGCCATGCCTTGAGCCATGCTTATCTCAGCAATTCAAATTTCGCATAACTTAAAAGCTCTAAATCCCAAACTGCATCAAAATATTGACACTATTTTGAATATTATTAGAAGAAAAAAACATCTCTCCAAACAGTATTATTTTGCTTAAATTTGAACAAAATGGATGCATTTAAGTACATGATGTCAATTTTCTCTCTTTTCAGACAAAAATATTTTCCAGAGTGGAGTAGCCAAGCAGACAACAGTAACAGTTCTACAAATTACTAGAAATTATTACGCGTAACCGAAGGCTTCATACTTGTAATACCAAATATCATTTCGAGCTAGTAAATGAGCCATGCTATTTTATTTTATGACTTTGAAAATTTGCCAAGGATGCACTTTAATGTTGTCAAGCATTTCGAGGACAGGTAAAGATGGTAAAAAAATGAGACTCAAAAAATTGTATGTGTAAGAATGGAAAAGTATCGTGATTAACTCCCTGTTTTCAGAGATACTGGCACCGACCAAAAATAGTCTGTTATATTACTGTTGAAAATGTCAATTTACTTGCAAACGCTAATTGACTTGATCAATTTTTCACAGTTGGGTTTTGTCGGAAACATCCAAAACTTTGAAAATTATTACCTCAACCCTACACTAAAATTGGAATATTTAATTAGTGTGTATAAAAGCAATTAATCCCGGGCAAGTCGATTGAAATCAAAACAAAAATTGGCACAAACCCGTTCTGGAAATAAAAATAGGTCATGGAACTGGGTAGATGTGTATGCAATGCCTTCTGGTGTTGGTTAATTTAATAATGGCGACCTTAGTGCTCGAATTTCAAAAGACCTGAGATTTTTTAATGGCCAGATGTTCGAACAGGATATTTCCAGATCTGTTCTTGACAAAATATGTTGTATTTTGACAGTTTTCCAAAGAATTTAGTTATTTTTGTGGAAAATTCTTGTTATCCATTGATAAAAATACATACATCTTTCCTTGTTTGAGAATGGTGACATAGATTAATCCTTCAATTAATGTAAATAGTTTCGGTAATTCATTCAATACATTCTGATTAAAAGTCGGTAAACAATAATTATAATTGAAATATGCCACTACGTGGGATTCATAGTGTCCACCTTTTTTCCAGTGTCTACCAGTGCATTATTGGGATTGATGCGTATAATTATCCATTATGGTGGGATGTAAAAAATGGCATAAACAATTGGTTGATCCGTAGGTTACAAAAAGTCAAAAATATACAGGCAAAGGTCAAATAGATTTGAATTGAATGAGGCCATTTTTTTAACGCACTTAATTCGATTCTTGAAAATTAAATAGAAAAAGGCGGATCTTCGCCAATGTTCCACAGGAAATTTGAAGCTATTTTTATTTGTCCCCTTAGTGGGTACATCCGGTCTAAGCGCCAGCTTTCGAAAGTGACAGTTTCCTAGAAAATAGAGTACAGATGTATCACGTCTCTCTGTGTGTAAATTCATCTATATTAAGTGATTTTCAAACATTTTATGCTTATGTAAACAAATGCGGTTTGGTACTGCGAATCAAGGTGAAGACTCAGCATGTTAGTCTAAACAGTGAAATAATTTATAGTTTATGATAGCTATAATAGCGCCCACCCGACGTAGATGCAACTTTGCACTTTATATTTAATAATCGACGAATAACTGGGTTTTTGGATTAGAGATGGATGTCCGTAGAGATAAGCATTCTTTAAGCTGTATAATCTTTATATTTTTTCCTGCGACTTTCCTCGCTGGCCAAATAATATTCGAAGTATCATCTAAGAACAAACTATAGTTCATATACACGTATCATAGATAAAAAGAATAATTCCAGAATTAGGACCAGAGTCACTAACACCCTTTTCCGTTTCTCACAAGAACTCTTAATCACCTTTCCAGAAAACCACCAGCAAGTTTACATAGACAATCAGCAAAAGAACACAAACAATTTCCATCTCAATAAACAAAGAGGTTAGTCGACTAAAACTCACGTATGGGAGCAACCTGTCTAGGTTTAAAAATAGAGCGAAAAGGCCAAGCTATCGTATTAAATGTCAGCAAATGAATTTTTAAATGTTGGCTCGTAAACTCAACGATTTTGAGTGCCTTAACGGATACTAAAAGTTTTATTTCTAAAGCAATCATTGTAACTTCATATTTTTGTCCACGCAGATTGATGAAAATACTATATAAAGACCTTTTAAAAACGAAGCACCCCAAACACGTGCTTGAAACAACATCCACGTGTCCCCACATCTGTTCCAATTTGCTTCATGTCAACTTTGAGTAAGGACAATTTATGAGGATACAACAACAGACAAAACAAGACATAAAAGCACATGAACTAATTCCCCTCAATTTGTCTCTAATAGACTAATGGTAAAAAAATTTAGCAGACGAAATGACTAAGGCTCTATAGAAAATAGAAATAAATATGAATACACGATAAGGAAAACCTCATCCACACGCAAAATTAACATATTATGCACAACAAACCTCAAGGACTTATTAATCAAACCAATTGGGCTGTTACTGATGACTAATGAGGTTAGTGCATGTATTTTATGAAATCATTTTTCTTTATGGAAAAGTTGATCACGGAAGGGAAATTATCAGGGAAATGGATATTTGATAAATGAAAATTGATATGGTGCTGAGCAAATTGGTATCATAGTACTGGCGTTTACATATTTAATATTTATAGTTAGATAAACTTGAGGCTTCGGTTCAAACATCTTTGGCGATGTCTAAGTCAAGTTTTCTTACGAACTTGAGAGAATAAGAACTGAACTTAATTCCAAAAAAAGCTAATGAAAAATGGTTTGATTGGAGCATT
The DNA here is from genome assembly GCA_958502075.1 of Orchestes rusci. Classification (NCBI taxonomy): domain Eukaryota; kingdom Metazoa; phylum Arthropoda; class Insecta; order Coleoptera; family Curculionidae; genus Orchestes; species Orchestes rusci. The sequence continues at coordinate 20,143,334 of OY293310.1, read as the reverse complement.
CGTTGGAAAGAGTGTATCATTTCGGAAGGGGCCTCCCCCGGGGCAACTATGTTTTCAAAAAAACCGAGAAAAAAGCTCTCAATATTTTTCACTTTACATTTATACAGGTTGGAAAAAAAGTCTGGAATATGCCTGATATTTTAGAAACCGCTAGCATTTTTTTGAAAAAAATTGCCTATCCACATAAGTTTTAACGAGGAATAAGGTGAAAATAATTTCGTTTTCAAAAATATACAGACAGGGTGAGTCAAACATACGATCAACTTTTTCATTTTAAAGGGATCACCCTGTATATTTTTACGAATAAACAATATACATAGCTGTTTTTGAAACAATTTCAGCGATATAAAGTTTTATTTGTTTATCTGCCAAAATGGCAGGGGAATACAAATTTAAGGTTTTTTAGCTCAGAACTAAAATCACTAAATTTGTACTGTAGATTCTTTAATTCTATTTTTGTGAGAACTAGACTGCGATGAAGTGTTTGCTCTTACTCAAAAACAAAAAATTGACGGCAATCGGTGGATAGGAAAAAAAGGTGAAATTGAGTGGCCCGCTGGAACCCCAGACCTCAACCTTCTAGACTTTTATTTGTGGGGGCATTTGGAAAATTAAGTTTATGAGAATAATAAGCCCGACAAGATTGATCATTTGAAAGAAAAAATTAATGAAATTCATCGGGATTCTTTGGATAATATTTTCCAAGAATTTGGGCTTGGATATATTGTTTGGCTAATAATGTCAAACAAATCGAACATTTAATAAAATAGCTAGTTTTATTTCTAATAATTCATCAATTTTCTTTTTATTGTGGTTTGTTTAATTTAAAGTATCTAATAATAATTATTGTTGTTCAGATTGTTCCGAGGATTGTTCGGATCCTTTTTATTTATTTTTTTTGTTCTGAGTTGTCTATTTACTCAATACTTTCTAAGTCACCCTGTGGAAGCAGAAACATGTTGTCATAGTTATATTTGACTTATTTCAATAGCATTTTGCGTAAAAAATCATAATTTTTTTTTTCATCAAATTGGTCACTTTGAAAGATAAACAAATAAAACCTTATAACACTGAAATTGTTTCAAAAATATTTATGGATATTTGTGAAAATATACAGGCGGATCCATTTAAAATAAAAAAGTTGATAATATTACATTATTTGGAAAATTAGCCAAAAATTAAATGAAATACTCATATTATGAACATAATAATATGTCCTAACTCCTAACTCGCTTCATTTTCGAAATGAAAAAAAAAAAACGATTTTTTATTGATTGCTCAAAAACATTTTAGCCTCGCTTTCAGCTGATTTTGACGACATTCGGTACACTTATTTGTCGCCATAAATATCTTTCTTTTATGTGATTAAGATAAACCGATTCATTCCAGTGGCGTCCCAGAGAGTCATCTGATTGATATTTATAGATAAAACTATGGTACGCCACTGCTTTTTTGTAGATTTTGTAAATTTTTGAAATACAGCAATCAAAAATGTTGCTTTTTTGACTTCTTTCTTTTTTATGTATTGAAGCAAGAAAACGGTTTTTAATCTTTACATTGAAAACGAAGATACAGAAAAGAACTGAGAAGAAAAAAAAGCAATATCTTTAATTGCTTGATCTAAAAAAATTATAAATTCTTCAAAAAAGCAGTAGCGTACCATCATTTTACCTACTTACATCAATTATTAGATTACTCTCTGGGACAGAAAAATTACCTTTTTGACGACAAATAATCGTTCTAAATATTGTCAAAAGCAGCCAAGAGGTTTTTGGGAAATTAATAAAAAAACGATTTTTTCTAAAAACTTTGACACCCTGCATGACAAAAACGAAGCATGTCAGGACATATGTTTATATGAGAAAAAACATTATTTTGGGTGGGGGAATATGCCCTCAAAATATTCGTGCTCACTTCTGGGACACCCTGTATTTGTTAAAAGAGATTAAGATGTCTTCGAAAAGTTTTCAAGGCCTTTAACAATGATTTATAGGAACTTTTTCAAAGATTTGTTTATACATATTATATTATATTAAAATATGTAGAATGTATTGATTGAGGCGAAATGTTTTTGAAAAAGGTTTCATAATTCCTCAAAAAGCTTTTAAGGTCTTTAACAATGTATAGGGTGAGTACTAAGTTGATACTATTTTCAATCAATAAGAAATTTACTTTTATTATTACAAACGCGTCCAATGCGGTCCTGTCTAACTGAAATAAGGTTTTTAAAGTTCTCACTAGCTGACCGGAACCATCGAATATATGGTAGTACGATGCGTGATCGACGACAAAAATCCGAACAAAAAACTAAACATAAATAGACTAGGTACGTACCTCGGTACGTACTTATTCACAAGCCCAGATTTGTTTTTTTTTAAATTCTGTATCTCGCTTATTTTTTGGCTTTTCAAAGAGGGTTATTTGAAAAAGTTTTTCACTAATGAGTTTTATACACAGTTAAAAGAAAGTACCTATAAACATAGGAATCACCCTGTATAAATGAATGATTCTTATTCTCTACATTTCATAACACCTGTTTCCAGTGTTTTTCTGGAATATTTCAATAATAATTGTGAAACCTGGCTGTGGACAACCGTGATTAAAAAAAATATATCCATTTTGAACAAACCGCTGTATAAAATAATATACAGTTACAGTAAGTACTTCCGCTCATTCCATTAATTCCAGGGAACATTTCATAAATATTCCAAATAAAGCTATTGTTTCAAAAGTACTCAAATGACAATACATAAACATTGAATTTTCACACTTCCTGTATTCTAAGTGGCAACAGAAAATAATTACATATTGCATATTGCAGCTTGATACATTATATTCAATGAATGCATAATTTAGAAAAAATTAAAGGTACAGGATACAGGAACTCAATTTATTGAGGTTAGTTTAATCAATTAAAACATCACTATAACAGTAAATTATAAAACATTTCCACAACTACATCATAACAGACCCCATTTCTGTAACATCTATTTTCACCAAGCCCCACTCTCATCATTCTCAATTATAAACGAAAACTGTCATCCTCTGAGGAGTGGAAAACGCAAGAAAATCTAAAACCAGAGCAAAAGAAAATATCTCAAGCCGCTTTCCCCCGCCTCATGAATTCGGGTTAATTTTGGATTTCGGTGTCTTCCTGTTTTCGGCGTGCAACGATGAAAATTTTTGATCTATGTTAATGCGGCTTTCCTGTTTTCCCATGCACCTCTAGAAAGCCTATAAATTATTGATGACCTGCTTCAAACATTTGTCTGCGGTATCGAGCACTTTAAATGGAACGAGTTATTGTTGAATCGATAGAAAAGCGGGTTATAAACAAACTGATAGGTAAGGGTTAATGGCCTCGTTCAATCAGTTTTTCTTATCAGAGCTAATTATTATGACAATGGATTTATTATAGCAATAGTGTTTTGAAAAAAATGCATCTCCCACTCTTCTACTTGTCCATTATATTCAACTTATCTTCATTTAAATATATGTATGTATTCTTGTGCTTCTTATCGATCTTATCATCATTAATCTGTTTGTTATGTCTAATTATAAAGGGACCCGGAGATAAATACTGCACAACAACCCTTACATTAAATTTCCAATTTTATGGTAGGGAGGTCAACTTTTTCCAACAAATATACTTAGAACTGACCCTGAATGCAGCCGATTTGCATAATTAAACTGGCTATGCATAAGATAACCTATTTTCTGGATATTTATAACTTCGGCGCCCATGCATAGTATTTCAGCACAATATCGGATTTTCTATTTTTTCGAAATGCAGTATAAAAAATTGCTATTCCTCATTCTCAATTTCCCACAAAGATAAATGTCCTCATATCCAAAGCCAGTAGGCTTAAAGTATATTATCTGAATCCTTGGTGTTTGCTCAATTTGTTTACACAATTAGGTTTTTTTACTTGATACTGTATCATGGGAACAAATTGTGTCACTTCCGGACTAGGGGGTATAATAGATCATTTGTTGAGATTATAGGATCTGGGCTTTCATCGATATTAACGATAAAAGTATGGACAAGCGTACTTTAAATCGAATTAGGATCAGGACTTGAACAAACAATCGTCGACCCATGCATCAGTTCACTTATCTACTTTTCAATATTAGTCATGTGATAACAGTGTCAAGAAGTAATAAGATAATGATATTCATCTCGTTAGACTTTCAAAATTTAAAAATAGTGGACATCTAAAAAACATCTTAAAAATCTTGCGCGTGTTAAATAACCATCAGCTTTTAAAAAATCTGCATCACCAATATCACCATTCGAAAAATAATTCAAGTACCAGGATCATCCATTATAAATAAACTGCTCATCGAATATTGACGAGTGTTTTGGCGTTTTGAAGGTCGACTTTCGTGCATTGGACTGACTTTCGTAGATTTTGTGTAAGATGAGGTTTTCCATGATATGTAGGGAAGAAAAAAAGTGATGCAATTTTTAAATTTTGTAAAAAAAAGTTCTATCTCGCCATTTCTACATAAACGTATATTTTATGAACGTTTACACCCTTGATAAGCCCTTCACATGTTTACCGTGTTGTCTACGATACTGTCTAGCCCAGCTGAAAGTCTCCAGGCCCCGGCGCCCCGAAGTAATAAACACTGCAATAACATTTCGGAAAAAAACCACTGGGAAAAACCCACCAGGAACACGTTTTATTATACGGGGTGTTCGAAATTGGGATGAAATGAAATATTTAAACAGTGTTTCATTTGCAAAAAAGCTTTCTTTTTGAGATACGGGGTGCCAAAGTTGATTATTTTGTTTTATTTGAATAAATCCCATAATAAATCTTGTAGGCGGCAATTACAACTCTTACCCTTTCAAAAAGTCATAACTTTCTTGACCACAAAATTTTTCAATCATCGTCTTTACATAGAAAGGGTACTCTTGTTGGAAGAAGCAACCGTTTTTCCGATATCTGTATTTGAAATAAACACAATGCAACAACAATGCGAGCTGGTTTTTAAAAAAATGACTTTTCACTCTCTGTATCAGAAAGAAAACTAATAAAAAAAAATCCGGTCAAGAATATGGTGGTTACACTGTTCAAATATTTCAACCCCCAAACCCTTCAAGAAATATTTTATTATTTTACTTTGAACGGTCCTGAAAGTCATCATACACACCCAATTTCAATTAGTATCATTATCATTTAGCAGTTCTCTGTAACCCTGTGTTCTCTCCTATTTTATTTTTGTTTCTTGTTTGTTTAGCTTCATTTTTCATTTCTAAATAATAGAATTGATTTTAGTGAGACTTGTTTTTGTATCGCTTTCTTGTTTAAGTTCATTGTAGTTTTTCAGACAGTTCTGTCTGTTTGTTGCCTTTTTTTAATGTTTTTTTTTTGATTATTTAATTTTAAATATGGTCTTCTTCTTTTTTGTTTCTTTGTTTTAAAATTCCATTTTCAGACATTTTTGTTAGTGTTTGTACCTTCTTAATTTGCTGTTCAATTATCCATTTTATTTTGCAAAGGGTCTTGTTTGTTGTTTTTTGTTTGTTCATCTGATTTATTTTTATCATTATCACTATTATCAGTAAGTATGTATATTGCCAGGTATATCATTTTCTTATTCCTAACCATTTTTTTCTGTTTGGCTATTGATTCTTTTTTGTATGATTTTTTAAAAGCAAGTTTTGATGTTACCAATTAAAAAAAAATACTCGACGTGCCAGATTCCTTGAGAAAAACAAGAAAATACAAAATTCTCCCTTCTTTCACAGTTTCGCAAAATCAACTAGATAGCGTTGGATTTGTTTTTCCCAAGTATTTTCCTATAATTTCAATTTGAACAACCAACAATTCTGCAGTTCTTGTGAATGAGTGGGATCCAACATCTCAGGTTAATAATGATCAGGTAAAGTGAAAAGATAATAATTGCAGAAAATGTGGCAGAAAAGTAGCTTCGAGTCAGACTTGATGATAAGATGAGTACCAAGAAAGATAGGTACTTTGAACTACTTTGAACAACACACGAGTTACTATTTTTCTCATTTTTTATCATTAACCAATATCAAGTGATAACATTAAAAAAAAATAGAAGATTTTTTATTAAGTAGACTTAAACACAAAGATCTGATGCTGAGTAACAATATTAATAATATAGTAATATTATAAAATAATGAAGAAATAAAAATTTGCCAATTATTAAACCTTGTTTGTGATAAAACAAATACGTACTGATTCATAGTAAAGACAAATCTTAAAAATAAGCCGAGATGTATGCTGTAATATTCTATTGACGTAATCACTGTCAAAATAAAATTATATTGAGTATCTTCAAGCTCCTGACCCAGCTTCTGACCTTTTAAACTCTCTGACTTTTTATTTTAAATTTCTAGATTAGAGGCTTCTCTTACCAGAGTGGTAAGGGCTAAATATCTAAAAACAACCCAATTTTCGAGAAACATTCAAGTATCTTTTTCCCACAAACTCTTCACACAATTTTAGGAATCGCCCTGTATACCCAAATTCCAGGAAACCCTCGAGGAAAGCTCTCTATCTCAAAATGTTGGTATTTTTGTTTTATTCGGATTTATAAATAAAAAAATTCTTCAGTATTCAGTTAAAATCAATATCAACATTCCATCTAAAAAATTAAAATGTCTATTCATCGTCTCGACATTTTATAGGGTTACTTTGGCCCTGGAGTCCTGGAATCTGACCTATTTTTTACCATAAAGGGCATCATGTAACAAAGACAAAATTTAGAAAAAAATGGAAATTAATGAAAAAAACGTAGGTACTCTACAGAGCCGAAGTAATCCTTTTTTACGGTACCTATTTTTTTTTACCCATATCAAAATACATAGTAGGATGAGCTTTTGTGGAATTTAACAGAAAATTCGTAGCAGATCATCAATAACGTCCATCCTGCTGTTAATTTAACATTAATTTATTAGCACAAATAAGTTATAAAAAAGGTTGCGCTTTTGAATACATATTCAAGTGGGGTTGTCAAGTTTAAGTTTTTTCCAGGAACTTGAGGTAAATGACTAGCGTAAAATAAAAATCATTTGCTTTCACCAGTTTGACTAATATACAAATCATCCTCACCAAAAAGGACTAGAAGGGCTCCTAACCAAAGGCGGTGGACGGTGAGCGTTCTCCCTAGGAGGGGATCCAAGAAATCCACTCGGAAAATTGAAGAACGACATTTTCCCAAAATCCCAAAATGTTCACACTATATGTCTATCCTAGCTTCCCCACTATATCATCGGCCCTTATCGAACAGCAAACACATTTTATCGTCCCCGGAAAAAATCCTCACAGATGCGGTACATTTCATTTTGATAAATTTATATCAACTTATGTATAAACCATAACACACAAAAAATTGTCACTACCAACACTGAATAACATTCAAATTTTGATGACCAAATCAGTCACGCACGCACGAATATAACAAACAATTTATTTATTTATTCAAAGTGTCGTCGGAAATATTAAGCGACTTATCGCTTCACGACTCTACACTCTCTCGATGCTTATAATACAACTGAGCAACTGACTGGATTGGAATGATTGGATTCAAAAATATACAACCGCTTGGTCCATGTGAACTAGGCGGCTAGGCGTACGTTTTATACAGCTGTCTTTTTCTAAAGCACATGTCGAAAGGACATAGAAATAAACCTGAAGTTCCAAAGGGTCCGTTTTTTTAGGGCTGTATCTATCGATCTTCATCTTAAATACGCACGTGAGTTGATGATGAAGGAAGGGGGATGTGGGCTGTGGAGTTATTTGCTCGATTTGGGATTTTCGCGGTGAGTCATAGTTGGGAGAATTATGTTTAACAACAGAAGGGATGAATTCGAGCTACTAATTCAGTACTTACCTCATCATTATGATATATGTATAGTGCATTTTACCTAATAATTTTGATAAATAAATATCTTCAATTCCAAAGAAATGCAAAAAGCAAAATGAGTAGTTCAAATTTGCATTGGATTTTGAATCTAAATTGAAATCGATGAGGTATATCGATCAAAAATTCACCCTCAATATTGAAGCAGGAAATTATCACCGATCAATAGAAGTCATATGAATACAATTAATATAAAAACATACAGGGTGGCCCAACGAAAAGGTCGCACCCCCATTTGTGACTCCCCTGGTATGTTTTGAGAAAAACGCTAGGACACGTCAATTTTGATTTCTATGGGGACGTCTTTTCATGTATAGCCGTACAATACAGGGTGATCCAAAAATTAGTTATTGCGTTAAACTTTTGATTTTTAAATGGAAACCCATATTTTTTATTCCAGATTTAGATTCCTCTCATGTTTTTTAGCGATTCGTTAAAAAAATATGGCAGTTGTGAGTTGTAGGTGAAAATAATTTCGAATGAGCCGCTATTTTTGATAACTAGTTTGTTTAGATGAAAATGTGAATATTTTAGTTCGTAGACTAATACGGGGTGTTCCAGTTTTCGATTAACCGTTTTTCGGTTAATCGGTCTTCCTCGACGGAAACTGATTTTAGCGAAAACCGATCAATCGGTTTTGATTTTTTTTTCGGTTTTTGCCAGCACTAAACAACCAACACAAAGAACGATTGAACAACACATTTTATTTTTCTTCGAACGGTTCACTGAATCGATGTCGATGAAGAGTAACTTTTTTGTACTTTGAGGTGTAGGCTGTCCAAAAATATTATTGTGGTGCCTGTTTCATAAAGGGTGTGTAAAATTTGACGAGCAACACACTTAACAGTCTTAACACACTACTGAGACATAAATTCGAAGAAGAATGGACCAATAAACAATATTGCCCTCCTGCTTCAATTTGCAGTATGACGCTGCTGGCCCATTCTTGTTTGAATTTATCTATACATATATGTACACTGTGGGCCGAAATAAAGGAGTACATTTTTTAATTGAAAATATATTTTTTATTTTTTGAGCGATTTAATTTCTTTTTGCACGGCTAATAACCTAACATGTCCTCAACATGACTGTAAATTTGAAAGCAAAAATAATGTACAGGGTGGGACTTATAAAAAAATATATATAACAGTGCATTTGAGCTCGTTGCAAATGAAAACTGTCTTAGCTAAAATTGTACTAATATGCTTTTTCGGTAGATAAACTATCCGGAACACTTCAGAAAAAGGAAATTTTCCGAAATTATCGGATTCGCGAAATACCATTTTTTTATCAAATAACATTTTAACCAATAACACATTTATGAAAACAGTTTAGTAATTTTAAAACTTAGAGTAAAATATTATGAATGTGGCCACCATTATTGTTTACCACCTCTTTTATGTTAATTTAACTTAGTAGGCCATACTGCTCAGGTTGCCATGGAATTTGTTTGACATTTACAGCTAAATAAGTAAATTAGTCAGTTGATAATGCCACTTTTGAGCAAAGAGGACAGATTATTAATCAAATATTTCCGTGAAAAATATAATTATGGTGCAAGAAAAATTGTAAATGAATTTCCTGAGAAAAATTGGCATATTGGAACGATAGGAAAGTTCTTGAGACATCTAAGGGAAAACGATGGGTCTATTGAAAATAAACGTGGAAGAGGAAGGAAGCGAAGCTCGAGAACTGAAGAAAATATTGGTAAAGTAAGGGTTGTTTTAGGAAATTTGCAACCTGGCCAAACTGTTGGAACAAGGAAAATCCCAAAAATAACTAGGATTTCCCGTACGTCAGTTCGAAGAATCATTAAAGAAGAGTGCCATCTTAAAATATTTAAAAAAGTTTACTGTCAAAGACTTACGGCCAATGTAAGAGAAAAACGATTGGAAAGATGTAATTTGCTATTACGAAGATTCCGCTCCCGCGAAGACATTAGAAAAATATGGTTTTCAGATGAAAAAATGTTTTATTTACGGCCACCTAAAAATACCCAGAATAATAGGGTATATTCTGACGTACAATTTAAGAGAGAAATACCTTTAGAGCATCTTTTGATTGAAAGAAGTCATTTCTCAAAAGGTGTAATGGTCTCTGTTGCAGTATCCATGTTGGGAAAATCTCGTCTAATTTCTGTTGATGCTGGGGTAAAACTCAATTCAGAAACGTATCAAGAACAAATCTTGCAGCACCTATTACCAGAAATTGAAGAAGTTTGTTACGATTACACTTTCCAACAGGATGGTGCTCCCTCGCACACTTCCCACAGTACAAGGATGTTCTTGAGTGAAAATTGCCCGTATTATATTGAGCCAGAAACGTGGCCACCTAACAGCCCAGAATTAAATCCAGTTGATTATTCAATCTGGGGAATTTTCGAACAAAATTTGTATGACGGACAACAATTTGAAACAATCCAGCAGCTCAAAGAAAAAATGCAGTTTGTTTGGAACAATTTTGAACAGGGTGCAATAAATGGGGCTATCAATTTATGGCGCAGACGACTTCAAGAAGTGGTAAACAATAATGGTGGCCACATCCATAATATTTTACTCCAAGTTTGAAAATTACCAAACTGTTTTCATAAATGTGTTATTCGTTAAAAAGTGATTTAATAAAAAAATGGTATTTCGCGAATCCGGTAATTTTGGAAAATTTTCTTTTTACTGAAGTGTTCTGGATAGTTTACCTACCGAAAAAGCATATTAGTACAATTTTAGCTAAGACAGTTTTCATTTGCAACGACTTCAAATTCACTGTTATATAATTTTTTTTATAAGTCCGACCCTGTGCATTATTTTTGCTTTCTAATTTACAGTCATGTTGAGGACATGTTAGGTTATTAGTCCTGCAAAAAGAAATTAAATCGTCCAAAAAACCAAAAATAGATTTTCAATTAAAAAATGTACTCCTTTATTTCGGCCCACAGTGTATATCTATTTCCTGTTTATTTTGTTTTAATTCATGTAAAAAGTTTTCAATGATTATGACTTCAAATGAAAATCTTGCACTTTACCCAATAATAGATAATATCATCAAACCCGAAATATTGATGAGAAGCCACGAAAATGTAATACAAAATCTCGACTTTGTGTTAATGTATGGCCAGTTTGAACAATTTCCTTAAATTTGGGTTCAGGGTTTTTTTTATACAGATGTATATTGACACTATCTTTATCTTTTTCCAAGTCTTTTTCATTTGACGTTTCCGAAAAAAATGTCTCAAATATAAGTTTAATGAGTTTGGATACATTTTTTGAAAAAAGTCTATTTCGCATATACAGGGTTTTCTCAGAAAGCCTGCGCGAACAACTTCGTTTTTTCAAAATAGAATCCTATTTTTCAGGTTTAAGTTGAAATTTTCATGACACACCCTGTATCAATCTTTATCAAAATTGAAACATCACTATCTTGGGTGATGAAGAATCGACGCTAACTTTTAGATTTGACATAAATCGGGTCCTAGAGGTAGTTTACGCGTGAAAAAAATATATTCAATCCCCTTTAAAAAGTCCGCCTATGAGTAATAATTATACTTCATACCCGGAGGAAAATGTGAGCAAAGATGGAGTTTTTTTGTGGACCCCGATTGCAAACTGTCCAAATTCGGTAGTTTCTAATTATCTTGCTAATTATTTTACTGGCGATTATACTGGAAATAATTATTACCTACCCAACGAAATGTCTAAGAACTACTACATTGAATAATTGTTACCCTACGGATGAAAAAGTATACACTTTTGATTTAGAGTTTACCAAGGAGCCCAGGCAGAAATAAGTCCAGAGGCGTTAAATCGGGTGACCACGCTGGCTAATTACGAGGTATGAACTCTTGATATTTGTTACAACAGACTGATTGTGACACTCATGTCCTTCATTAAACCCCAGATAATCCATACACTAGAAGGATGTGAACCTTACCGCAGGGACGTTATCTATTATATTTTGAGCCCCACCTACAACTCTTATTATGTGTGGTAGAAATAAACTTTAAATACAAGTTTTTTTTGGGTCTTTTTCTTCACGTAGTATCTTTTGGTAATAGCGGAAATGAAAAATCGACTTAACAACATTGGAAAAATTGATGAAGTTATATTGTTTTGAATGGAATACCCTGTATATTAATGGTCAAAATGATAGTCCTTTTTTCTGATTACAAATATATTATAATATAAACACACCGGTAAAATTAGGGGAACGCACAAAATATATATATACAAAGTTTGACATCAATTTTCTCTAGATCTCTATGCTCGATTTCAATATATTTTTTACTGGATTGTCGATCGGCTCTTCAAGAATACATCTGACTAGTTTTCGTTATAAAATTATTCGTCTTATACCATATACAGGGGCGAAAAGGAAGTGAAGATTTTTTGTTGTTTTTTGAGACACTCTGTGGATTGAACCGCTGACAGTTGAATATGGTCTATAGCATCACATTGTAGCCTGATCTTTTCTAAACACTTCCGTTTTTTATTTTCTGTGATATCTCAATTTTTAATTAAAATACAGGGTTACATATATTATATATAAATACAGGTTAAATACAGCGTTCCCCTAATTTTGCCGGCGTGTGTATGTTTGTATTTGGTTCTTGTGCTATTCAAGTTCAAAGTCTCATGAAAATTACATTACGTTGATCTGGATTCTACCGTATTAGTCCAGGAGGCAGTGAAATTTTTTTCAACTCATTTTCTCAGTCGTTGTATTTGAAGGAATTTGTTCTTTTAGTGACAAAAACCAAGACTTTTTGAGTCTGGCTAAAATTTCTGGATGGATTCAATGTGACTTTGAACTTGAATAGCGCAATATCGGATGATTCAAATACCAACATTTATTATACATTTTCAGGGGGGTAACAACTGGGCCAAAATATGTACATGTATTGCGCATTACAGGCCTTTTTCATAACAATGCCCGCACTTCCAGTGTACTGCCAGTAATTACTTCAAAATTAGTCGTAATGCCAATATTGACGAGATAATGCTGTGTAATGTCAATAATTTCTGAGTAATACCCGCGTAATGCTGTGTAATGCCGGTAATTCAATTGTAATGCCATGAGGAATGCACACAAAATGATACCCACAAACCTAGCCCCGGACTTACCTATATTATAGTAGTTCTAAGACCTGCAAAGAACATACCAAGAATTTGATGCAGGATTGGAAAATTAAATAAAGAATAGATGTCTATATTGATTATTGATTTGAAAAAAAGTTGATACCCACTCGTAACTTATTTTTGGTAAACCCTATAGGTGTAGGTACATGAACTTGCCATAAAAAACGGCATCCAAAAATTGAAAGTCGTCGTGGCGGAGCGTTTTTTAAAAAATAGAACTCCTGAATGTGTTCCATATTTTAGCCGTTCACTGTGATAGTGGTGAAGAATGCTCATTATGAAGGTGATTGTGTTTATTTTTTATCGAGCTTTTTACTGAACGTAATGAAATGAAATTAAATTTGCTGTAGAGCATACATAGGATAATGAAACAAGTTATATTAACTGATATCATGATAAGTATAATACGAGGTATAATAGTAAATAAGAAGTAAAAAATATTCTTACACAAACACGTGATTCAGCCAAAAATAAGATTTCTTTCAATTAAATATATTTTTCTTTACTTGTTTGTAGAGTTTCATTATTTTTAGTTTATCGTGTCTCGCTAGTTGAAATGATCCTGTTCCAATGTCACAGAATAAAGTTTTTGTTAACTAATTGGACATCATTGTCGCGAGGCCACCTAAAATGATCCAGATCAGGTTTCAAAAATTTGATTATGTCATTGTCGATCATTTTTAAAAGTCTGCCAATGTGCCAGTTATCTTCGTAGGCCACTGCATAATAGTTTTCGATCTCGAGAGTAATAATTTTTCTATCATTTTCATCATCTTCCATCTTGACCTCAATATTATTAAGTTCTTCATTTTGATTCATTATTGTCATGTGCGTGCGTCCCGACATCTTTGTTGGTTGTTTCTTAAAGCCTGTGTTTATTTTAGTTTGATTGTTCTATGTCTGTTCTGTTTTGAGTTGTCTAGTTTATGGACCGGGAGATAACGACCATTTTTGGGTAACGTTCAATGCCCGTCTGCCAAGCTGGGGTATGGTATATTTCAATATTTGAAGTCGATCAAATTCTATGAAATTGTTTCCCCCCCGTGTACCAACTCCAAGATTAATCATTGAAATTGTACTAAGAAATTGAAACTCATCGGCAGAGAGTTTCAAGTGATAGGTTCTGCATGACCTTATTATGAAATTGTTGTGGAAAATGATGAAAAAATACGATTGATGCTCGTCTGCCGAATCAAAGGAAGGTTTAAAAGCTCAAAGGAAACCTTAAAAACCATCGGCAGACATATAGGACATATACCTACTTAATAATTAATGCGAATTTGTTGTCTGTTATATTTTCATGACAAATGAAATGACAAATGTCCAATTTTATTGCATTGATCGACTTAAAATATTGAAATATAAGTACCTTACCTCATAGCTCGGCAGACGGGCATTGAACGTTACCCAAAAATGGTCGTTATCTTCCGGTCCATTAGTTCTCTTTATTTAGTTTAGTATGTATCATTTTTGTTCAACTGATTATTGTGATACTTAAGTGTTTATGCATACCAGCTACGAGATTTTTATCCTTGACAAAAAAGCATATTTGATTTGATTCAAACCTCAATTCAAACTCACTTTCTGACTTTCTGATTCATATTCAGATTCGCTCAATTCACTTTTGTCCAGAAATGTCTTCTTTTTTGTTGTTTTGTTATTCTTTTTTTTCTGGACATTGGTCTAATAAGATCATTGGTAATACCGCAGTAATGCGTCGTACTGCATACTGCATCACAATTTGTACATGAATTGCGAGCAGTTGTTACCACCCTGTATATTTTGAATCATATTTTGAATCAGAAAAAAAAAGATCTATCATTTAAGCCAATAATATACAGGGTGTTTCATTCAAAAAAATAAAACTTCATCAATTTTGTCATTGTAAAGTCGATTTTTTATTTCCGCTATCAACAAAAGATACCTACTACGTGAAAAAACCTAAAACTTTTGTATGTAGGGGTGCAAAAATATACGGGAAGACCCTGTACTTTTAAATAAGTAGTTTAGAGATTACATATTTCATGCATGCATGATTCAAAACAACAGAACTTGAATAATATAAAGCAAACATTATCCATGACTCATTCTTCTTCAGAAGTCGTTCCAAAGAGCAATCATCTAAAATTACAACAGGTAAAGGCACCTGAATGCAGGCAAAAGATATGCTTAGAAAACGAGCTATTTTCAGTTTCCTCTATTAAATATAGAAATAATGAGTGTCCAGAATAGACTGCAAAGCTTCAACTTGACAAAACAAATACAGCAAAACATAATTGTCTTGGCCAAGGACCAAGAGAAAGATTTTTTTTTTAATGGATAAAAACTAGAGGTCAGTGATAAAAACTCACTTGTCTGCCATTGATATCGACTGGGACTGATCAAAGGATTCGGACACGGACGCTTCGTTTTCCATTTTATGCACTACAGATAAAGTTCGTCTTTTCAAAACAATCTATAATATTTTCTTGGTTTGTTTTCTCTTGAGAAAATGTAAAATTGTTAAAATCTCAACAACCGTTGTAACGGTCTCATTCAAACATTAACCTGTTTTTTACTTTTGTTTTGATTGGTGGGTTACCAAGGTAATGACAGATGTTATCGATGTTGCCATGGAACTCGAACCTTATTTTAAAAGGATGGACGGATGAGTTTCAGTAATCCTGATATGCACGGTTGCCAGCGCTTAATTTATTTGATATCCTTAATTTACGGAGGGAAAAACACGAAAAATCCTCTCATTAAATAATGCGTTACCCCTAGTGACGTAGACCAAGGTTAATTGATAATCAATTAACCTTGGACGTAGACCACATTTATCGGCCTAAAGGAATAATAAGGGAGAGTCTTACATAACATAAAGGGTGTTTCCTAAACATTGGTTAAAAATTCGTGAGACGTGATTTCTGAGGTAGTACAGTAGATCCGTGCTTTAAAATAGGGTCATTTAAGAATTTCGGAAAATACGTACGCACGTATTTGTTTAACTGTTTAACTCCGAGTTTTCGGAAAAATTGAAGGGGAGCTCACCTCGCCATCGTGAAAGTAGGGGCTCTACCTACTTCTTTTCTCCGTTCTTATTTTAGACGATAATATATCAAAGAACCAAAATTGTTCGAATTTTAATTCTCAATAACTTTTTTAAAAAACATTTTTTTCTAAAATCAGTAATAGAAAATCCACGTACAGGACAAAAGTTGTGCGGTTTTGGCAGCGGCGTGGTTTTGCATGGCGAGTGACAGTAGCCTAGTTTACACCGATAACTCGTTTAGTTCGGGTCGATAGGACCAAGTTGGTGGGGATAGTACGGTAAGGACCAATGCTTGCTTCTCGTCCGTTTACACCGTCTTGCAACGCATGAACTAAATGAGTATGCGCGCAATTCGTCAAACGTCAAAAACAAGTCGAAATTATTTATCAACACAATTCGTAACCAGAAAAAACATAAGTAAGTACGCTCGGATTGCCTTGAGAAACTCAGAACCAACACAATTCACAATAATAACAATCAACATAACCTCAAAATTTTGATCCAGATCAAACCAAATTTAGTTCGGTACACCTGCTGGCAAGTACCGATCCAAGAGCGGACCAGCTTAGTCCGCAACTGTTTACACCATTCGAACCAAATATTTGGTTCTGATAAAGTTCGAATTTAGTACTTGGTCCGCGGATCAAGTTGTCGGTGTAAACTAGGCTAGTGGCACACAGACCGAAATGATATGTGGCAGTAGTATATTAATACTGGTGCACCTCTTTGCGATTTGCGGCCACTACTATGAAACGTTTCCTATTGTTCAGATAATATGTTGTTAACAACAATGCACAATCATTTAGAATTTAGTATTCACTTTGTCGAATTATTCGAAAAATAATAAAACTATGATTGTACGACCACTAATAGACCACGATGCTACCCGGTATGAAATTTTCAAAAGTTGATATAGAAACAGGTAGATTTCTTATCACAACATCTATCAGCAAAAATATTAAATGTGAAATATCAAAAATAGATCTTGGACGTAGGACATTCTATTGAAAGAAAGCTTCTTTGAAGGCATGGACATTTTGGAAAAGGAAGTCAGGTAGTTCATATCGACAAAGAATAGTTTTCGAAAAGTTCTCATTTTTTTATCGGTACCCTTTATACTTTCGAAACCACGCACACTGAAATATTGAAATTTCGTACCTGCATAGACTTTTGACGCCAAATTATATTCTGTTCTCATAATTTGGAAATGTTCATCAGAGGCGTGTCGTACTGAAGTCGGTAGGTATAAAAACAATGAGCAATGATAAAATGTTTATAACTAGGCATTTTTCTTCAAGAAAATACCCCAGGAATCAACCCACGAATTTTTACAAATGTTTAGGACGTATACAAAAGATTGTCAAGGAAAGCAGGAAAGTTCCCTAAAAAGTAACACATAAGTGTTTTTCAAGGAAGCTGTTAACCAATCAATGAAACAAGGGGAGAATAGAAAAATACATCAACAGATAGAATTGATTGAAGAAACAAGATATTTCAACGTTTCAAAAGCCCGGCTCAGACGTTTTAGTTTGTAAAAAAGTTGATTGATTTAGTCTAGTCTACATCCCTCATATCTTAAGTCCATACAAGGCAAGTGATGTCTACGACCGCAAATATAATTATACAGGGTGGGCATTTGAAAAAGAAACAGAGCTAATTTTGGGCGTCCCTAGACATTTAAGAAAAAAACCCTTGGACCCATTGATTTTTGATTTACCGATTAACCATTTTTTTGGCATTTCCATGCACCCCATGAAGGGCAAAGTCCTAGCGGGGGTGACAAGGGCCTCCAAAATTTCAAATAGCATGAGGGGTCGAGTGATACCTTATTTTGAAAATATTTTGATGTAGATCACAACCCCCCAACTTTCACACTGCTAATATCCACCTGGTCATTACAGGAGCTTACTAAAGTTACCAAAAAAGTACATTTTGAAGTATTTGTGGGGTGATTCGGCGACATTCATCAACTATTCGTTGTTGCAGGTCTTCCACATATTAGCTGGATCGCATACATTTCACTTTTTAAATGACCCCATGAAAAAAATCTGACGGGGTCAAATTTGGAGAAAGTGGAGAGTGGAGACCACTCAAATAGCTCCTTACTTTCAATATCCATAGCATAGGATAGTGGAGTGGCGCAAATCTTGCGATGGTTTTTAACTATTTTTTGTAACTTCAATTAACCCCTGAAATTACTGTGTAAATGGTAGCGGTGTGAATCTCGGGGGTTTTAATCTACATAAAAATACCTTCAAAATAATTTATCACTCGACCCCTCATGACATCAAAAATGTTGGGGATCCTTTTCACCTATGCTAGGGCTTTGCCTTTCATGGGGTGCGCAGAAAATGGTTTCCCCTTAAATCAAAAATCGAAGGGTCCGAGGGTTTTTTGTTTAATATCTCAGGGGTCCCAAAATCAGCTCTGTCTACCTTTCAAATGGCCACCTTGTATGTCGTTATGTGAGAAATAGGTCGAGTATGACCGAACTAGTCGTGAACTAGTCGAGAAACTCATTGTGTGCTTTGTCTCCAAAAAATAATATTTATTGATTTTTTTTCAAGATATTATGGTGGATGGAAAAGTGCAGCTGAACAAACGAAGTCAATTGGTATTGGAATTGGTATGGGTGGGGGGCAAACCACTGCCCGGCGAGTAGGCCTTAATGGCCCTTTTCGCCAACCCCTGGACCATTGCAGTTCTTACTAAGTTGATGATGGAGAACATCACCTATAGTTATATATTTGAACTAGCGGGACCAAATAATTCAGACTAATTATTTAAACTTTTTGACTGTCAGTAATTAATAATACTCAGTAACGTTAGCCAGTGAGAGTACCACTAAATGTCGAACAGAAATAATTCCTGCTCACCTCGGGACTCGAACCCAATCACCGCGAACTACCTCTCCGGTGACTTTCCTCGAATGCCGCCTTAAACCTTAGACCACTCAGCCATCGAAGTCACAGTCGTCGATCAATGTTGAGGCTTGTGATTCGTGAGATAGAAGCCGATATAATTTGTTGATGCAGACCTAATCTCGTTTATTGATTCCAGACGGCTGCATGCTGTATAGAAAAGTTTCCGAACTATCGTCTATCAAAAATTAATCGAAACTCAGTATAAAGATATTTTGTATCAACATCAACATACTCCATAAATATTATAAAAATGGACCTAGCGAAAAATTGACAACACTGCAATCAAATCCAGGATCACTTAAGAACCACTTTCCATATTTCCAGACGGTTATATAAACTAGGTATTTTTAACAAATGTTACAGCCACGATGATAATAATAACATAACCTCTTCCTCTTTTCCAAATTCAAAAAATTATTGTTTTCCAATTAATTTTTCTTTCTCAAAATGTTCTTGTCACACGCAACATGTAGGATAATACGTAATTTAAGAACCAATTCATTAAGGTACCATTATAAATATCTGGCACAATCAAAAATACGTATGTATCGCCCATTCAGCACTCATTTGAGTTTTAAACCAGATTTAAAAATAAACCATGAACATTTGCAAAACTACATTGATAAATTACAAAAAGAATATATTGAAATCATCAAAGAAAGTACCTATCCTACAAATCCTAGATACATAGAACTACAGCCAGTGATTAAAGCACTAGAAGAAAGACAGAATTTAATCTCCAGTATAAATAGTCTGCGAGAGCTGCTGGAATCCAAGGATAAAGAAATGGCGAAACTGGCTGAAAGTGAAAAAGAAGAATTGGAAGAGCAATTGAAAAAATCGGATGATAATCTGGTTGATGCGCTCCTTCCTGCTCATGAGGAGGATAACATCGATTCCATTGTATTGGAGGTACAAGCTGGTGTAGGGGGACAGGAGGCAATGCTGTTTGCTCAGGAAATGTTTAATATGTATTGCAGCTTTATAACTAGTAAAGGTAAAACTGTAGTATTACAAAAAAATAAATAATTTAAACCTTGATTTAAACTAACTGAAAAGGTAAGTTCTAAAATAAATTTTTCTATATTTCTAAGTAGCTCCGTATAAAATAAAAATCTGTATTGATTTTCAAATTGAAATTTGTTGCATATTTCTTTTACTAGGCTGGGAATATGAAATAGCTGAATTCACCACAACGGACCTTGGAGGCATTAGATACGCCTCAATTCTAGTCAACGGAGATGACGTCTTCCGAACCTTCAAATACGAAGCTGGAGTGCACAGAGTCCAAAGAATTCCATCGACAGAGAAAAGTGGAAGAATCCACACTAGTACTGTATCAGTAATAGCAATGCCTCAACCCAGCGAAATTGATATACACATAGACCCGAAAGATCTAAAAATCGAAACTAAAAGATCATCGGGAGCTGGAGGACAACATGTAAATACCACAGACTCTGCAGTTCGACTTGTTCATTTACCTACAAATACCATGGTAGAATGTCAAGTCGATAGATCACAAATCAAGAAC
This sequence comes from Orchestes rusci, assembly GCA_958502075.1. Lineage (NCBI taxonomy): Eukaryota > Metazoa > Arthropoda > Insecta > Coleoptera > Curculionidae > Orchestes > Orchestes rusci. The sequence continues at coordinate 20,122,817 of OY293310.1, read as the reverse complement.
AGGAAATTGGCAATGGCTAGATTGAGAGCAATACTTTATCAGAAAGAGTTGGATAGTCAACTTTCCGATATCGCTGCTACTAGGAAAAGTCAAGTCAAATCTAATAATCGGAATGAGAAAATCAGGACTTATAATTACAATCAAGATAGGATTACTGATCATCGATTGCAAGGAGTGCATTATCATAATTTGAAGGGGTTTATGGAGACAGGGGGCGAGTTGGAGGATCTGATAGAAAAGTTGGATAGACAGACAAAAGTTGATGGGTTGTTAGAGCTTGTACAGAATTATAAATAAATTAGTTCAAAAAATTTAATGATTCTGTTTTGATGTTTTTGCTATCGAAATGCAGTCTTCAAAGAAATTGGTTGGTGAAAGTTTTTTACAGCTTAAAAATCCTCTTTCAGTGAAAAGAACTTTGTATAGAATGGAAGACATTTCTGAAAAAATAGAACAGTTTTCTGTACACACGTGAATTCTCCAGACATTTTCCCATAGGAATCAATGGGAAAAGATGTAAGGTTGAATGAAAAACTCCATTTAACATAGCTGCTTGCATAAACAAACGACAAAATCTCATAAAAATCTTCGTAACTTCAAAGATAGGAATCTGAATTTCATATCAGTGAATTTTCCAGACATGTTTCCACACAAAAACATAAGACAAACTTATGTTGTCCATAGTCATATTAGCAGAAAATGCCGGCAAATCGTGCACTCAATGATCTAGTTTTAATTTTCACGGGATTGTGTAGGGGGTGGTCGTGATCTCCTGAAGAACGTCTCATAAAGTCCTATTCGAGGTCCCATTGATTTTAGGCGCCGCGGGGGGCCAGTTTTTAGTTTTCAGCTTTTATCTTAGAAACTGTGCATCGCACAAAAAATGTAATATTAAAGATCAATGCTGATTAAATTTCCTTTGGGAAGGTGTATCCATCCTTGTACTTGAGTGTTGAGGTTTTTGAAATATGCCCCCTTAAATTTGAAAAGCTGTCAAAAAAATTGGTAGCGAATCAGGTATCTCGTCAATCTATCTTTTGATTTTTTTCTATTGAATGTCACGCAAATTTTGTATGAAGAAAAGTTGTAGAGCATTATGTCGAAGAAGCTGGATTAATTAATAGATTAATAATTAATTTTACAGAAAAGCTGACAAAATAACTAAAAAGTGCTTTACTTATGATCAAAATACTTTGACACACCGTGTATACTCAAAATGTTGCTGAGTATCCAATAAGTCATCAGAAAGACAGCTAAACAATAGATCTATGCCATAACATTGTCAGTTGTTAACTTGGAATTAGCAGAACAGCCATTCAAAGCTCTATATGTGTCATAATTTTGAAAAAAGGTCGATATTTCAAGAAAGGAAAAAGATATCAACAAAAATCCAAAAATGTCCCGTGGTATGGACGTAACAAGCACTTGGGCATATTTTTATTTTTTCATCGATTCGTTAAAAAATCATGAGTGTCCAAACAGGCGAAAATTTCGGGTGTACCGTTTTTTCTGTTAAGTAGTTTAGTTTCGTTTCTAAAAACTGTATTATTTCTTAATCACTTTGCATGCTTTTAAAAAAATATTTATTATATAATGCTTGTTTTAAAATTGAAAATGATAAGTGTAAATCAAGTACTTGAAAAGCTTCAAAGGGTGGATTTTTTGACTAGTTTTGAGACAAAAAGATCATATTATAAACATAGGTCCAAAACGGCTTGGTTTCTGACATGGAGGGTGTCCAAAAAAACTATTTTATTTGGAGTTTTTTTTTTATATTTTGCAGGATTCTGGGGATATTTATGACGAGAAACTCAAATATTTACTTGTTTTTTTGTAAAAACAAAAAAAAATCAGGCGGTTGTGGACCCATATGTTCATATGAAATGTTTGTCTTGTTGTGGCAGATCACTCCCCTTTTGTTGAACGTAACTGTTTCAACTCTTATTCAACGGGAGTAATTGGTATAAGTGATGTCAACTACTATCAGGCTTTGGAAGTTGGAACCCTCACAATGAGCACTTTTGTCAGAACTGAAACAATCCAATAAGAAAAAACTCAGTTGTTCCATTGACGGCGATGGGCAATACTATCAAAGTAAATAATGAGAAAGTTGTTTTAGAGCCTCTACTGACATTTCACAGAACTCTGATAACGAAGAAAAAGATGTAGAGGAGTTGCTGAATCACGAGTTAGCCCTCTATACACTATGACTCTTTCTGTCGATGTTATAATGAGGAAAACGAAAAAGTCAGCCCTGTATGATGCTTTTCTGAAATGTAGCCAACTGATAACTGATCGATATAAAGATGACGGCTGCCTATATTTCATAGAGTGAAGTGGAACACCGAACACCACCTTCGCCTTCATTTGCGAAAAGTACGTGTCGTACATAATCAATAATTTCGGTAGTGATTCAGATGCGGGTTTTGATGGTTATGAAGACAGCTTCACGAAAATTTCCGAACAACATCGGACAGAGAATCAATCATATTATTTTCTTTAGACATTGACTTTAATAAGAACATGGTAGCTCAATTCTGTTTATCAAGAAAACTTTCTTTCGAATGGAAAAAAGAAAACCAAGCTCATCAACATGTAAGTTGATGTATTCGGTGCAAGAGATATACACTTTTCAATAGCCAAAGGCGACGCTGACTACAGAGTATTGTCAGAGCTGGGTTACAAAACACCTCCTCGTCAACTGTGGTGATAGTAGTAGGTGAAGACGTAGACCTGCTCGCCTTACTTTGTGGCACTTACCCCACGAGAAGCAAATGTATTTTTCCCGAAGACTGCATGGACGTGGCAACACAAGAGACACCTGTGCTGTTCACAAGAGCTTCAGGCCTTATTAATCAGCCGGTGCATTCCCTTCATCCCATTGACTTTAACTACTAAAACTCAATGCTTCATCCATAGTTTCTCAGGATGTGATCTTGTTTCAGCGATTTATGGTAAAAGCAAAGCATACATGGTATGCACCATGAACAGCACCAAAATTAGAAAAGATATTGAAGAGCAGAATTTTTTTGAAATTGTTGATGGGGCACATTGATCTTTTCAATAAATGATTCAATTCGTGAGAAAGCCGTTTTTGGAGAAACCCGATTTAAAATGGGTGTTTCTTTCTTCATGACGAAACGACATCATATCAAAATATCGTAAATTGAAAACTACCAATCACCTGATCAGTAAAATTTGCAGTCATTTTCCCATAGGAAATAATGGAAAAACATACAAGGATATTTTTGGGAAATTCCGGAAAAACTCCAAAAAAAAGCTTACCCTCTAAAACGCACCATTTTCCAGATACAGGGTGTTGAAATTCTCCGGAACCGCTTATCGTACAGAAAACAGCTTTTGTAAGCATTTTTCACTTTTGAAAAGCTATGTTTTGTGCGAAATAAATATATTTTTTTAAGTCATATTTGGTGAAGGTTTTGGAGGAGTAGTGGGTGTTTTTCTCCCCAACTTCTACGTTACTGAAACAGCACTATTTCGAGACGCCCATGTCTTCTAAATGAAAAAGGTACTCTTGGTCATAAGCTATAAACTCGACGGTTTTCGAGAGAAATCAACTTTTATGTTGAAAAACATGGTAGGTAATTTTTTTCAAATAATTTTAAGTATAATAATAAGTTTTTTTCTTTCACTAATCGAACAAAATTTACTCGAAAATTTATTTAAACGTCGGAACAAGTAACAAAACCAAACGTTTACTTCATGATTGCAAAATAAAAAAAAACAAATCAAAAACAGTAAAATTAAATGTTGGAAATGTCCGCCGTTAGCTTCGATCAATTTCAACACCCTGTATCTCGAAAATGGCTCGTTTTAGAGGGTAATGGCCGATTGCACCAACCTATTTTGAGGATACTTAACGCTATGGGACCCTTAACTTGACAGTTACGTACGTAGCGTTAAGTGTCCTCAAAATAGGTCGTTGCAATCGGCCATCAGTCATTGAAAACTTTTTTTCATATTTTTGGCGATACAGGGTCATTCAGAAAAAAAACAGAAAGACTCCATGATTGACGTGTTTTCCGATTAGGTTATATTTTTAACTGTAATAGGTAATTATAAGTGGGAAGTTTTAAAATATTTGTTCGTCTGTATGGTTTCAACGGCCATGTCAGTATCAGAAAATGTCCTAGTTATAAGGATCAATAAGTAAATTAAGACACAAACACTCTCTTTTAATGAAATTCAATACTCTGAATATAAATACCTTTTGCTTTATTAATAAGTTAAACCAATATAAAAGAGCGGATAGGCATATTAGCATTGTTTATAACAAAAAAATCACAAAAGAGTAAGAAATAACAAATTTGAACAGCTGTTCTCTCAGACACTATCAATATAATTTTGTTCTTCCAGTACACACACAAACCTATATCTAGTCCGTGGGATTCTGAACGACAATCAATATAAACTCCTTGTCAGGAGCCACCATAATCTCGTGTTTCTTGCTTCGAATTCGCAAAAAAGTCAGATCATTTGAGGGGTCCAAATCTCTCACCACACTACGTGCTTTGTCAGCTAATGAGCTGATTAATCCAGCATATTGAACTGTTGTAGTGTTGTCTAGTGTTGTTTTGATTGGGATACCTTCGGAGTTTACCACTATGGTGCCGACCACACCTTTGTGGGACTGAATGCGTTTCATGGTTTCTTCGACTTCGTTGGACATTTTGCTTGTTTTTTTTTATGGGAGTATCAGAAAAGATTGGGTTTTAAGTGGAGATTTCGATCAAACTAGTTACTTGTTGTTGGTTGTTGTACTTGTCAAATTTTAAAAAGATAAGTGAGTCACCGCTTATGTCAGGCTTTCACAGCTGACATCTGTCAACGAATAAGGAGTATTGCAAAGTGCAACAGTGAACAGTGGAAGTGTACTATGACGTCATACAACATACATGTACACTTAGATCATATAATTATTATGATCTAAGCATGTTTAGCATGTACAGCCCAGCTAGCAAAATAGTCCTATAGATTTGGAGTTATAGGATATTTATGTTCTGTTAATGTTCTATAGTTGCGTATGACACTATTTTGCTCTCAGCAACTAATTTGTTGTTTTAACCTATCGTAAGAACGTTTTTGCAGCATAATTATAGAGCAGTTACAGAGTATGTTCCAATATAGTTCTATAAGTGCTGCATGATAACACTTTTTTGCAACCACTGTGCTTACACAATCAAATTGCTCTAAAAGCGATGCACAATAATATCTTATTGGAACTATATTATGTCCAGTGAAACTCTTATACAACTGTTCTGTAATGTCTCATGTAGTTTTCTTATAGAATTATTGTACAAAGGGTTCCTACTGATACAATTCTGCTGCGGAGAGCAAATAACTGACATGGAAGCAGTTATCGAATAAGGTAAACTGGCGCTTCTTTAACGCAGTCACAAACTATTCCAATTCAGGTGTTATGAAACCTTTATAGAATAAATAGGCATAAATACAAATATTTTGTTCTATGAAAACCACTATAGAACTACTATAACAACGACGCCATGCCATATGTTTTAGATTATTAAACTTTTATGGAGTTTGTGACTTTATCTTGCTTTAAAATGTCTTATTCATTTTTATTTTAATGAAGAAAGGTGAAAAAGTGGAGCGTTTTCGAAAAGTAACAACATTTACGAAAACCTTTAGCATTTTATTAGATAAAAGAACCCCTCTGACAAATGGTTTTTGAAATGATTTCATTAGAGTCACCAGGATAATGCGGAAAAGTAAAAAATAATTTGATATATCCTTGTTAACTAAAAAATAAATAAACATAATACACACAATAAACGGGGGCACTAATACATAGTTCCCAAAACTCTAGTATTTTCCATACATTTTAAGTCAAAACATCTTTTGTGGCTCGTAACAGTGACGTCTTTTAGTTTAAATAATTTTTTTTTTTCGTAAAATTGATTAAAGATTCTAAATAAGCCAGTCTCATTGTTCATGAAATATTTTAAGATATGACAACACTGAATGAAATGGCATTGCTCTATAATCATTGCAAAAGACACAAACATGTCGTATTAGTTGGAATCCATATTGGATAGTATTAATAATACAAAGATTCCATTCTTTTCTGCGGCCATATTGTCTAGAAATAAAATAAAACAAATTTGAAAGCATAAGCAATAATACCAAATGACATAATCTGAATAATATCGACCACGATAGTGTGTCTGATTAATTCATATAAAATTTAGGGGTAAATTCACGAATTTTTGGAAAACATTTTTTTCATAAACTTTTAGTCATAGTGGAAATTTAGGCCAAACGGAGGGAGCATCAAAAAATTCCCATAATGTAATATATGTTTCACAATAAATCTTCTTCCGCAAGTTAATTTACGGCTTAAGTGACTGCAAATAACCAACTCAGTAAATTATTAAGTATATACCCATATTCCTATTTCTACAGAGTAGGTTAATTATCATGAAGTCAGCATCTTTCATCGTCATGTTTTGTTACAGAATCAATTTGCTTCTAAAATACAACACTAAACAGTTTAAAAGTTCTTTAAATATCACACAATGCATTAAAATTGTTGCATAATGAGACATTTTGCGATTCTATGCCATAATTGTATTAGAGTTCTTTAGTAGTTGTATTCTACAAGAGCTTTTGCTCTGTTACGGTAATACAAATGTTCTTTAAAAGCTCTAAGAACGTTTATGCAACAATTCTATAATTGTTTTGCGGAGGCTTTACACAACATTTTATAGAAGTAAAAAGCTGTATAGTATGGTGCCCATTTTGATTGTTTAAGAGTTGTAAGAACGTTTTAAAAATGTTCTTAGAAAAATATTGCTCTATAAAAATTAGTTCTAAAAACGTTCTGACGACATTTATAGAACAAGAAATTGTTAGCTGGGAGGGTTATTGAATATAAATGCCCCCCCACTAACTTTTTAATTTGACGTTTTAGAAAAAAGTGTCACAAATAAAAGTTTCATGATTGAAAATGAAATTTTTAAGAAGCCTGTTTTCACATATACAGAGTGTTCCAAAAAGTCTGGGCGAGGTCTTACTTTCTTATTTCGAATTGATACCCTATTTTTTTATTTGATAATTGGATTCTCCTTCAAATTCTAAACATTTTTTAATTAGCATATCCTATACCCAAGTGTGATGTATAAAAAGATATTTGATATTTTATAAATTGAATAATACTAATTCAATGTTACAAAAAAGAAAAAAGTGAAATATATATCTATGGTTTCGGAGTATTGACGTGATTGTATGTGTAGGATATACCAAAACTTTTCTAATTTTAAATTGTTACCCAAAAAATAAACTAAAAATCAAATATAACGTCTTATATAAAAAAAATCTATTGAATTAAATGCAGAATCATTTATACTTTGATACTTTTACATTTTGGAAGTATTTATGATTCGAAATCATAGATATATTTCACATTTTCATAACAATAAATTAGTATTATTCAATTAACAAATATCAAATATCTTTTAATACATCAAACTTAGGTATAGGATATGCTACAAAGAAACTCTTCACAGAATGCAAATATCACATAAAAAAATTTGGTATCAATTTGAAATAAGAAATTTGGACCTGGCCCAGACTTTTTGGAACACCCTGGATATGTGAAAGCAGGTTATTTGAAAAATTCAATGAGCTGAGTTTTTGTTGGTAATTATTTTTCGCTTTTTTTCTACAGATTTCGAATATTTGACAATTTTTACGCAAAAAGGGTGGTTTTGGTTTGTATCGCTAAGGCGCACCAATTCCGAGAAACAGAAATTCGAACATTACGCTGCATATTATTCACAGTACCATAATACATGGTGTTCCTTTAGAACTCGTAAAAAATTCCTGGGGTGATTCCTGAGATATTAAAAAGGTCTCATATATTAACATTTCGAAAAATGGCAACGAATTTTGCACCAATTTTTAGGAAACACCCTGTATTACGATATTGTCAATACTATGCAGGGACCTGTTTTGCGTGACAAACCTCAAATTTTCTAAATTTAGAAAAGACGAAAAGATTATTTGAAAAAAGTTTCAGTGAATTTTTCATACTCACCCCCAAATGATACCCCACTGACGAAGTAATCAAATGTCCGAATTCATATTTGAGTTCAGCATACTCAAATGAGTAGGATTCCAATTTCAAACCGACGCGACGGCGACGTTTCAGAAATAATTGGAAAAATCAATCCTCAGAGGTGCTTCCCTTTCTTAAAGGAGGAGTATCTCCGGCGCTGGGGGGCGTTTGCCGATATATGTTGATGTGTCGCTGGAATTTTTTTTAGCGATAGATACAGGGCTGAAGTTTAGTTCATCAATTATGGGACACCCTGTATGTTATTGGAGTGGTGCATCTAGCCTTTCACCTCGCCGCGACTCAATGAACAGAATGATTTGTTTTTTAGCAGACAGCTGGCTGAAACTAGCTCTGCGATTGAAGGTCGCATATACAGGGTGTCCGGAAATTACGCGTCAGGATTTTGGTGGGCGATTCTTCATGAAAAATTAATGCAACAAACTTCTATACAATTTTTTCAAAAACTCAAAATTAAGGAAGATACAGGGTGTTAAAAAATATTTTTTTTTTCTTATTTTTTTTCTCTTTTTTTCTAGTGTAATGATTTTCGCCAAATTTTGCATGCATGTCACTAGTGTTTCTTTGTATTCACCCTATTAATTTGACGCTAGTCGTCAATGACAAAAGGCTGAAGCTGTCCTTCACCTTAGGAAAATTACTTAGAACTTTTTTGTTTTAATCTTTTTATAAATTTGGATGTCAAATTATAGTAAAGAGCATCAAAATATTTTTTAAAAAGGTGCTCGTGTTGCATCATCGTAGAATTAACGGTTTCCGAGAAAAACGACTTTAAACATTAACCGTACCTTAAATAATTAAAAATTCGTACTTTGAAAGAATTTTTGAAGTTTTTGAAAAAATTTTATAGAAGTTTGTTGCATTAATTTTTCATGTAGAATCGCCCACCAAAATCCTGACGCGTAATTTCCGGACACCCTGTATAAGATGTGCGGAAAGACTCTGACATCTATCTTTAATGCGATGCGGAATGAAAAACTCCGGTTTGTTTAATAGCGACATAGGCTACTCCATTTTTTCTTCTAAGCATCTTCACTTATACTAGGTTTAGATAACTTGAGAGTTTTGAGACACCTATATCTAACACTGTGCTTGAGACATAGGAATACATACCCAGACGACACACAATATCCCTTAGATATCTACTGGATAGCCCTATATCCACGGCATATCCATATACAAGGCATATATCCATTAGATATACTTAGAATATCTCTGACGGATATTAGATAAACGAAATATCAGTTCGTAATTTTACGCAAAATTAAAAAAAACAAAGTACACGCATATCTTGCAACTTTGTACTACAGACAATCACTTTAATGAATTCTAAAATCTCAATGCCAAATAGACATCCCATAGATATCTGTGGATATACTAAAAACGGAAAATATCGATGACATATTATGACATATAGAGGGATATCCATTAGATATCCATTGTATGACCGTATGACCACGACCACGATGCGTGCGGCGCGATACAATAGAGGTAGTGGGGAGGCGCCAAGCAGCGCAGCGGCAGCCGCGGAAGCAGAAAGAGGAACTAATGGAACAAGATCACTTCAACGACCAACGACCTGACCACCATTTTGAGTTTTCGGCTTGGCTGGTATTTTGGATCGGTGTCTGTAGTTTCTCTCGGTTTTATTGGTTTATAAGCAAGAAGCAGGTATGTGGACATGATTTCACTTATTTCTGTTTGTGGTTTGTGGCAGTAGAAAAGAAAACTTGTGGCGGTATGGTGTGACAAGGGTAGTGTAGTGACGGTTGTTATAGTTCCATGTTCGCGAATTCACGATCTTCTAAATTGATAAAGATGATAAAAAAATGAAAGGAGCCCCCTGGGACCCTGGATTACAAATCACTTTATGGCAACATTGGCAACTGAAAATAGCGGATCTTCTATAAACATAATATCATCATATTATTATTTGCTCTGAAAATATTTTTTTTTTAGATTAAAGTGAGGATAATTTCAGATTTTTAATTGGTATATATGATATTTAATTAAGTTGGTGTTATTTTTTGCATGCGAACAAATGATACCTCTACCACCTACCCCGTTAGCGCGGAGGAATATCGGTTGATGTACCTAGATGTTGCTGGGGTACCTAGGTAAAAGCCTAAGTTTACAAACTATCCACATCTTTGTATAAAATAAAAAAAATATTATTTTCACGCACCAATTTGTTTTCTGTTCTTGATTTTGTTAAGTTTTGGTAGATTTATTGATTTGGATATTTTGACTGGGTTCGTTTCGGTAACATTGGCTAAGTTTATTAGTTATTTGTTACAGAAGCAGCAGCGAAGAACCCAAATACGAAGGCAACGGAACAAGAGATCATAAGTTCGATAAGAAACTGGTTGCGGCATGCCACAGCCCGACTCAACAATAAAAACAAAATTCAGTGAGTGTCTTTTTTTTATTCAGTTATGAATAAATATTAGTTTGTTTTCTATACAGAGATAAGAATAAGAACCAACCGGATAAAGATCGCGAGCCGAGTCAATAAGAATTTTCATGCTTGTTGTGTTATCTAATCAAACATGTGATTAAGATAGTTAGTTTATACTTAGTTAGTTATAGTTAGTTGTTTAGTTAGTTAGTTACTTATAGTTAGTAATCTATTATACGACTGGAGGATTGTGATATTTTATTTTTTGTACATCTTGCGCAGTGACTTATGAGAAATAAATATAATTTTTGAGTTAATCATGAAAAGTTTCAATTGTAGTAGTTGATTTTTGCTGTCAACGTGTTAAGTAGGATCTCTTAAGCTTAAGGGCCATCGTGTATTAGAATTTCTTCCTGAGGTTTCTCTAGCGCAAGTGATTATAAAATAGCTTCAGAAGATTGACAGTCTCCGACTGTCACAATCAACTATTCGTTAGACCTCAGATACACTCGCGCTAAAGAAACGCCAGAAAAAAATTCTAATAAACGTCGGCTCAAGGCTAACAAATTTTACTTTATTCAAATGTACACCCATTAGATGTTCACTGGAAGTCAGAATATATATCTGATAGATATCATGAGATGTAGATAAGATATCGATCAGTTATCTGTAGGACATACATTGGATATTCTTCTTGTATATCCAATGGATAACCTCTATATCCTGGATATAGGCGGACATTTGGATATCCATGCGAAGTCTATAGGACATAAAACTATATCCGTTGGATATACTGGATATCCACGGGAGACATCCTGTGGAGATCTAATGGATATTTGTGTGTCGTCTGGGTAAGGTATACATTTTCTTGGATCTAATGAATAAATAATATTTTATAGCCATCAAGACTTGGGCTGAGGTGGCCAGACTGGTGAAGTGAAAAAATTCATGTGTGAGATTCGTTCCTGGCATTCTAAAACACAATTCAATACAAAACTTGAGGTTCCCGGAGCCGGGCTTCATTATACAGGCTGTATGATAAGTCAAGATCAAACGTCTCTGGGTGATTGGGGATGCCATTTGCGATAAGAAAAACCACAAACACTAATGAACAAAAACAAAGAAACCGTCTAAAATTTGAGAAAACATTGACCCTACATTAGTTAACAAAGAACTGATGGTGCATTTGAAAACTTCAATCCATTTGTCAGTTTGTGTCCTGGCGATTTTTTCCAACAAAAAAAATTGTGCCCTTTTTTCACGTTCAAAAAAAAGACTACTAGGATTTTTTCAAGTTCTCTCTAAAGTGGTTCTATTCTGGATTTTATATTTTGATAATCATTTTATTATGCACCATTTTGCGTTTGCCTTTTATTCCTTGTTCAGTTTAAATTTTCAAGCCAGTTTGAATTAGAAACCATATCCAAATTAAATGTACTTCATAATACACTTATGACTTCAAAACTTATTGTTTCATTTTGACAAATATGAGAGAGTTCATGAATTGTGGCGATGAGTGTAGAAAAGGGAATTCGGAACTTTATACAAACTAAAATGAGATTGGCAACGGTGCATCCTTTTGTCGCATCAAAGCAACTCATTTACCCTTCGTTCTAGACCCTGATCGTTGCTAGGATACCAATTTTAACAAATAACGGTTTTTGGTTTTTGTCACAAACCACGGTCCGTGTACTGTGGTTTTTGTCATCAATGTCATTTTTTATGTTATTTTTTTAAATATTGAATCCGTATTTGTCTTTTTCCGTATATTCCTAAATAAAATACAAAAATGTCAGAGCATGGAGCTGCTTTACAAACCTACAATCAAGAGCTAGTTAAATGTAAACAATCAAAATTGTTTGTTTTAGTGTATTAATAATTTATTTTTCTGACTTTTAGGTCTAGAAGACTTGAAGCGAAAACGAAATGATCTCTTAGAAGTGATTCGAAGGGAAGAAGCTGAAGAATCTGTGTTGGAAAAGAATATTCAAGCGCTTCAAGACAAAATGGGGATTCTTAGAGGAAATATGCAACAGCATAAAGAAACGTGTGATAGTTACAATACGACGATTATTGAGGCTGAGAGGAGTTTCCAAAAAGTAAGTAACCATTTGAATTGAAGATTGAAGGATGGGTATGGCTTTGACCACGTTTTTGTATTGTTCTTGTAGCAGTTGGTAGCATAATATACATATACAGGGTGTCCCATAAATTGCCCAGAGCAGCAAAATAAACTTTCTCTAAAGGTCGGTTTACACGTATCCGGGGTTTAGTAGAGTATGGAGTATGTTGATAATATGAGTATGTTATAGGTACTCTACACACTGGAGACGTGTAAATCGGCCTTAACAAATGTGGCGGAAAATGCCAGGGTGTTGAAAGTAAAACTGTATCTTCGAAAAATGCCAATAATTTTTGAACGGATAAGGATAGCAGATTCAAAATTGGTATACTATACTCGCGTTTTCGAAGCTGAGAAATCCGAATTCGGTATTGGTTTGAACCTTATTCCTGTAATTATTGCATATACGGTTTTCTGCTATTTTTTGATTTTTTAAATATTTTCTTATACAGTGTGTCTAGAATAAAATGATGTACATGGGAATATTGGAAACGGTAAGAGATACGGCGTCGCTTGAATGGAAGAAAAGTTGCGTATTTGTATGCCCAAAAATAATCTACTTTTGTTTTATTTTGAATCGATACCGTGATGTAGATACAGGGTGAAAAAGAAAATGTCCATATTCGAAAAACTACAAAATTTTGCTTATTATAAAAGCCAATATTTTCAAATTTACAGGATATGGGTAAGAGGAAATGACGATTCTAAAAACGGCATCAAAAAATGTTGTAGGCCCACGATGTTGCGTCCGGCCGAGGCCAACTTTGGTTTTTCTTATGGAGGCCATATTGAACTTCTCCATTTTCATGGTCCGTATTGAAAATAATTTCCAAAAATATGACTTCCATAAAAAAAACAGACTTGACTTTGTCTGGACGCAACATAGTAGGTCTAGAATTTTTTTGACGCCGTTTTAGAATCGTCGTATCCTCTTACCTATATCCTGAAAATTTGAAAGTGTTGGGTTTTATAACAAGCAAAATATTGTGTTTTTTTCAAAATGAACCTTTTCTTTTTTCACCCTGTATGAACATAACGAAATCGATTCAAAATGAAACAAAGGTAGAATATTTTTGAGCATACAAATACGCAACTTTTCTTCCATTTAAGCAACGTCGTATATTTTACCGTTTCCAATATCCTCGTATAGTCCCATGTACATCATTTTATTCTGGACACACTGTATAGACACATTCTAGTGTCTTCAAGGATTGCAAATTTACTGGCGGAAAAAAGAATTTTTTCAGGTTAGGCCAGGTTAGTTTGATTTAGTTTGGTTAGTCTTGTTTAGACAAAAAAATCACATTCAACACCCTGAATCTTCTTTTTTTAATTAATATCATCACTCGCCGCCCTTTGGCAGGACACCCTGTATTTTGATGATAATTATTGTGAAATTAACGGTCCCAAATTTCCAAAATACTTCGGATAATAAATTTAATAAGGACAGTTTCTCAGGACTCTGGTATGATTTACTAGAAATAACCAAGTACGGCTGTTAAAAAGGTCTTGCAGCAAATTTGCTCCGAACATATGGTTAAACATTGTAATTAAATCTCATTGCAGATACTAGAAAGCAGCCAGACTTTACTTGAAGTGATACAAGTAGAATCAGAAAAAATCGGCTACGTTCAGAACGATGCTTCAATCAAATACATGAATAATAGTATTTATCACAATTTATAAAGGATTCCGATATTGTATTTTTAAGATCAAATTTTGTATTATTCCATTTATCTAATTTTTTATTTTGTTTTATAAAATTATTTTGAATATTTTTAGAATTGTTTTTCGAGATTTGTTTATTGAAAATAAAGTCTTATCTACATCAGTAGTTTGATTTTACACGTACTCTACTAGTAAGTATAGTGACAAGATTTTTATCTGTGGAATTATTTAATAGAGATTATGGAATATGCCAAGATCACTATTGAGGATTGGGGAGAGCACAACACTATAGCAACGAAGAGGAAAACAAGGAGACCAGGGAGACACCCACAAATGAAGACAAACAGGATAGAAGGACGTCTTGACAATCCCAATCTTCAAAAAAGGAGAGAAAACAGACCTCGAAAACTACAAAGGAATCAGCCTTCTAAGCACACAGTTTCAGAGCTGTTGACAAAAATATTGGCGGAAGTAGTGAATAGCACTGGAATATGTGAGGAGCAACAGGGTTTCAGACAATAGAAAGACGCCATATTCATAGTCCGTCAAATAGCCGAAGAAAGTATTGAATTCAACAAACCGACGTTTATGTGTTTCATAGATCTTACCCAAGCCTTTGACAAAGTGGGACTGACAGACGTCATGAAACTTCTACAAACAAGGAAAATTCTTCAGAATATTGTTCCATCATCAGAGAACTAAAAGCATTGGTAATCACACTCACGAAAAAGCAGAAAACAAAACAACCAGGAGGATACCCGTCACAAACAAAAGATAAAAAAGGAGACAGCCTAAGCACTGCATGCTATGATAGCCCAGTAAAGTTGTCGTCGGCTTATAGGGGTCGGCAAAAAAAAATTTCAAACAGAATGATATTTTCAGAGATGCTTGTGGACTGCATCCAACCAAAAAATCTGACTCGAAGTCCTGGTTGGTTTCCTAAACATTTTTGTGAAGCAAAATGACCTGGATGAAAGTTATAGAGGATGAAAAACTGTTTAACTTTGCCTTATAAATTTTTTTGACAGCTGAACACTTGATGAATTACAGCGCATCAAATGACAAAACTCCACTGGTAACAGGGGTGGTTTCAAAAACATTTTTTCAGGGACCATCAAAAAAGTTATGTTGCAAAAAAATGTCTTTAAAACCACTCCTTGTTATTTTTGTCATTTGATGCGCTGTAACTCGTCCAATATTAGAGCTATCATAAAATGTTATGAGGCAAAGTTGTTCAATTCTTAGTCCTCTATAGATTTTATTCACGTCATTTTGCTCTAAAAAAAATTTTAGGAAACTACCTCTTCAGCGCAAAACGTACCAGGACTTCGAGTCAGATTTTTTGGTTGGATGCTCGCTCCACAAGCACTCCTGATATTTTCATTCTGTTTGGATTTATTTGTCTGAAAAACCGACATCTTTACTGGGCTGACCTGGGAGATGCAGAAATAAAAATAATGTGCTCCGCTGATGATGCGGTTGTGGTCTCCGAAGATGGAGACAATGTACAATGACTTCTATACATGTTCGAACAAATCACAAATACATTTGAAATGGAAATCCACCTAGAAAACCTCGTAGAAAAATAATATCTCATCACTATATCCAAAGAGCCCAGAACATGCGAACTCGCTGTTTAAGTTTGGAACAAGTGATTATCTTCAAATATCTTGGAGCAAGCATAACAAAGAACGACCAGGAATCTAAATGAGGAGGTAAAGAGATCAAACATCAAGAGCCGCCTTGATATTGGGGTACTCACGAGACATAATCTGGAGAAACAGAGTACAGAAAGCAAAGTTTGTTGTAAAACATGTGTAAGACCAGCAATGACATATGCCGTAGAAACAAGGGCGTAAAACACAACAACCAAACGCTTGCTAAGAACAGACATGCTATACGATAGAAAAAGAAACGAAGAAATTAGAGTTACCTGTAAGATCCCGAATGTTGTGAGATGGGCCAGAGTAAGAAGAAGAGCTTGGAGAGACAATGTAGATAAAATGGCCGACGACCGACTGGCAAAAATTGAATTGCCAAAGATCATAAACGCAACAGCTCCAGACTCCTGGGAAAACCATAGAAGCGATGGCGCGAAAGGTGGACATCAGCGTCCCAGGACTAAGCAGTGAAAGAAAAACACAGGATGAGTTCTAACGCATGAGGTAGAAGAAGATGAAGAAATTATTGGAACATCAGATTGGCAACAAAGGCTTTAGGTTTCGGAAGATCGAAAAGTTCAAAGATGACGACTGTGTCCTATTTCTCAGACATGTCGTGTACTCCAGAAAAAAACGTTATGTCTGATTTTTAGACGCTTATTTTAATTGAAAATTATGAAATTTCTATGCTCTATTGGAATACATTATTGAAGATACATGATTTGGAAGATCCCAAAGATAGAAGAACTCCGCTGTAATCATGCGAAACGTCACGAACATTTTGTAAAATATCATCAAAAATCCACCAATATACGTTCATATTATCATCCAATAACTGGAAGGATTGGCGATCTAAAGAAAAATAAAAAAAAACAAAGGAGGAAAAGGAATCAAATCGTACATGCGGTGTCCACGAAACGATCACGGTACAGCCCAATCAAAAAACTAAGAGGTATACTGGAATACAATTTTGAATTTTTGAAACATGACCACTGCAATAAATTCAAATTTTTGAATCTAATGAATGTAAGTTTGCTTAAAACAACAGCTTTTTTTTCATCTTGAGAATGGAGAGATCTACCAGGAAAGATTAAAAATTAATTATTTTTTGTTAAAGAATGTATTTTATCAGCAATTTATAAAGTGAAAATAAACTACTACATTACTACTCTACCTATTCTAGATCTTTTACAGATATTACTTGATAAAATTCAGAATTGCTATAAAGTCATAATAAAACGTCCATAAGTATATAAAAGTCAATAATAAAATCAGAAAATCACAATCACGATACAACAAAATCTTTAAAGTGCATTTTTAACTTGAAAACACTCATATACAATAATTAGTTTACTACACAGAGGGAGACAAAAAATTCATGAGATTAGGATTAGGTGACAAAATCATATCACCGGGAGAGTGAATAATTCCTGCATTCAAATAATCTGTACTTCTGTTATAATACGAATTAGACAACAACGGGCTACAACCATTCATCGATAAGCTGTACATGGGACTTGCAGTAAAGTCTGTCGGGAAAAACATTTGTCTAGCATATTCTCCTGGCATAATCGGTGATACGTTGGGAGTAGCAGGAACTGGAAAAGGTGAAACATTCGATGCTCTTCTTTGTGGAAACATTCCAGGAACAGCAAGCAGTTGAAGTCCAGGACTGCCAGGATACGGAGAAAATAATACGTAAGGAGTTTGCACACAAGGCATTTGAGGACTACATAAAGGTTGAGGTCCAGCAAAAACTGCAGGGCTTGTATTTCCTTCAGGTTTAACTTGCAGTACACTTCGAAGCTGTTGGTTTTGGATTTCATTTTTCATAAATTCTTGAGCTAGTTTGTGTGATAAGAGTTTTTGTGGTTCACTGGTGCTGGCTTTCATTTGGTGTCTGACTGCAGCAATGTCCATTGCAGTGTGGCCTATGTAGTTTCTGATGGATTGGTCTACTTTGTGTTTTAGTAGTATTGAGATGGCTTGCTCGTTTTCCAGGGCGTGGGCCAGCATGAAGGAGGTAATACCTAAAATAAATTGGAATATTTGATGTATTTGAAAAATGTGTAAAAGACAAAATCGGGATGTATGGAGAATTGGATGGTTGAAGAAACAATGGACAATTTGCAAATTTTTTCAAAAAAATGAAAAATATTAGGATGATTAAGAACCTTCAGTCAACGTCTTTTTTTTTTCGAATTGGAGCAAATACCTCAATATTTCGAAATAAAAGATGCCATAGATAGTCAACCATGATATTTTTTTAAAGGGCTACGTTCAAAGCTTTCTTGCGGTATAAACATACAGGGCGCGTTGCATTTAAAAAAATGAATATAAACTAAAATGAAAACAACATTGTGGACACTCTGTATAACAAAATCAAATAATGATAATATTTCAGAAAGAATTGGGCCATGATTGCATAGCACCCATATTTTGAAGAAGAAATAACGAATGGGGGAGATATAGGTACAAAACTTCAAAAAAGAGTGATTTTGGAAGATTTTTCATTTTTTATTGGCAATGCATCATTAGATCGACATGAAAATTTGTGGTTGACTACACAATGACCAGGGGCTCCATTTGCAATGTTAGAATATAAGCATTGAAGATTTGTCATTTTTTGTAGAACTCTGTAACTTTGTAACACCCTGGTTGACTTCAAAATATTTTTGGGTTATGATAGCAGAGGTGAAACATTAAAAGTTTTATCAACATTTTGTATCCATACGTCCAATGGTTAACAAGCTTTAGACCGACGCGCGCTTATTGGACTACCCTGTATATTTCTAAAAACAATAGAGGTTCAGAAAATCAGAGATACGGTAATACACACATAATACTAATTATTATTGTATAATATCATAATAGTTACGGTGGAAGACCTGGAACAGAATGATTATAGGAAAGTTTAGTGAGATGAACATAAACAATAGCAGCACCAGTAGAATCTTTGAAAGTTGAATTCAGTACAAAATTATCATAAATATGACGAAGACAATGACATGATAGTGAATACACGCGATTGTTTTTAGTCTTTAAATCCAAATGTTGTATTTGTTTAATAAAATTATTATTAAAGAAATCGACATTTCGAATATTCCGATGCATGTGTGGAGCCGCCTTTATATCCAAATCCCAACTCAAACAGAACTGTCAACTGTCATAATAAAATGTCATTCGTCAGAAATCAGTCTATGAACGAACATCAAACACAATTCCAGTAAAAAGTATGACGCCCTTCCATTTACTGGGAAAACTTGCTACAAAATCAATATTTCCTAAATTAATTCAAATAAGACGTTTATCTCAACTTATAGAAGAGTTTGACTTGGTAGTGATTGGCGGAGGTTCGGGGGGCTTGGCAGCCGCAAAAGAAGCAACTTCTCTGGGTGCCAAAGTAGCTGTGGTAGATTATGTTACTCCAACCCCGTCTGGCACCACATGGGGTCTTGGGGGTACTTGTATCAATGTAGGGTGCATTCCAAAGAAGCTGATGCATCAAGCTGCATTACTTGGAGAGGCTATACACGATGCAAGAAGTTATGGGTGGCAGGTTCGTTCCTACTTTTACAATATTGACTCATTTTTCCTAGTTTGGTTTTGATAGGTGCGTACCCTTCTTCTATTTTATAGTTTTTTTTAAACAGGTTGATGAAAAAGTACCACACGACTGGAACACCTTACGAAGAGCCGTACAAGCACACATTAAGTCCGTAAATTGGCTCACCAGAGTCGAACTAAGAGACAAGAACGTAAGATACATTAACGGCCTGGGACAGTTTGAAGATCCTCATACAATAACCGTAAAAACTTCAAGAGAAGAACTAAAGTTGAAAGGGAAATTCTTCCTTATTGCTGTTGGAGGACGTCCGAAATACCCCGATATTCCTGGAGCCAAAGAGTGCATTACCAGTGACGACATATTCAGCCTCGATAGACCTCCAGGAAAATCTTTGATAGTTGGTGCAGGATATATCAGTTTGGAATGCGCCGGGGTACTGAATGTACTGGGCTATGATACAACAGTGATGGTGCGGTCAGTACCTTTGAGAGGTTTTGACCAGCAAATGGCTGCAGTGGTTGTAGCTGAAATGCAAAGTCAAGGGGTCAAATTTTTGAACAAATGTATTCCTAAGAATGTGACCAGAGCTGAAGAAGGGGGAAAGATGAGAGTGGAATGGATGGATCCAACAAACAAAACGATTTCAAGTGACGTTTTTGACACCGTGATGTTTGCCATAGGTAGGAGGGCGTTGACCAAGGAGTTGCAACTGGAGAAAGCCGGTGTGGACGTTGTGGAGGATGGAGGAGATGGCGCCAAGCTCAAAACAATCGATGAACAAACAAACGTGCCGCATATCTACGCTGTAGGAGATGTACTCCATGGACGTCCAGAGCTAACTCCTGTAGCTGTCCACGCTGGAAAACTCATAGTCAAAAGAATATTTGCCAATAATAAAGAAACCATGGACTATGACAACATAGCCACCACAGTTTTCACTCCCCTAGAGTATGGATTCGTTGGTCTAAGTGAAGAAGCAGCAACCGCGGAGCATGGAGAAGACAACGTAGAAGTCTACCACAGCTTCTACAAGCCAACAGAGTTTTCCGTTCCGAAGAAAAACGCTGATAATTGTTATTTAAAAGTTGTTGCTCTGAGAGAAGCTGACCAAAGGGTGTTGGGAATGCACTTCATAGGACCGCAAGCTGGGGAAGTGATGCAAGGCTTTTCAGCTGCAATGAAATGCAAACTAACCGTTAATGATTTGATCAATACCATTGGTATTCATCCTACACTAGCTCAAGAGTTTACTAGAATCAATGTCACGAAAAGGTCCGGCAAAGACCCTAAGCCTGCTTCTTGTTGTAGCTGAATAAACAGATCTTACCTGTATCTGCCGTTTTTTCATTAATGCTGAAATGTTGCTCAATAAGAAACTGTAGTATTTCGTTCTGTCTGAATAGTATCGCCATTGAGGTCACAGGCATGTTTCTTTCCAAAATTCGTCTGGATATGCCGCCAGATAATAAGTGATCCAGCAAATAGATTAATAACTCCTTGTTGCCACTGGCTATGGCTAGTTGGAAAACGTTTAGACCTGTGAACAGATAAATCTAAATAAAGTTTATAAAAGTAAAATATTGGAGTTGGTTGATTTGTCTTCCTTTTGTTACTTAAAAACGTTATCCAGATCTAATGTGCGATGAAAAATTCTTCATAGTTTTCAAAATGATCCTTCAATAATTGAAGAATAAGAATGTAAGTGAACTATATATACTATGTTAATGTACAAGCACTTACCAAATTTATTTTTCAAAGTAGCGTTAGCCTTATAGCTCAAAAGGCATTTAACTGCTTCAAAATGGCCTTTACGACAAGCCATCATCAGTGGTGTCCATCCTAAATAGTTTTGGGGGTCAACGATGTGGGACTCTTTTTCCAGATAGTTTTTTATGGTGGTTGTGTCGTTTCTTGCAGCTGCAAAATGCAGATTTGTGTTTCGGTCATTGTCCATTAGTTTCGGGTGTTTGTAAGAAGACCTGTACGAGAAAGATTTATTAATGTTGAGGTAAGAAACCGCATTGACAATACATCATTTTTTGTACATCCCGATAATCTTCTTTTCAAGTAGAGAAAATTCTCAATGTTTTTTGAATCTCACTTGAGGTACGGAGTTGAGCAATAATATTTTCGCAGTATTCACAGCTTTTTCTAATTTTGGACAGAAGTCGAATTTTCCCAATATACAGACTGTCCAAGGATAGGGTTTACGAGAACGCAAATGGATAAAAAATTTCATTTTTCGGGAAAAATTCAGTCTTGTTAAAAAGTTTAGCATGTAAAAAAAAACGATCTACGAAGAGAAAATTTTGATTTTCAATACAGGGTTTGGAAAAATTTCAAAACCCGGATTTTTTCCAAGAGTAGTCTACCTTTATTTTTATTTTTGAGCAAAATCTCATTTGGGAAAGTTATTTAGAATAACGTTTGAGAGAGAAATCCGAGATTTCTTGAATCTTTTTAGTGAACGTCTACACTTTGACTGCAGATTCTCATTTTAAACTTCTAAATGCATCCCTACCACCTTTTGGAAAAGGCGGAATCTTTTTTTCAAAATAAATATTTTTGAAAACACAAAAAACATTCTTCGAAACTTTAGATACCCCTATATTTAAGATAAAATCATCAATGCAGTATGTATTCCAACCTCTAATGCTGTCCAAAAACAAATTGAATTGAAAATAACGGTTTTTCACCATTGAGAAAAATAAGGATTTTGAAGTTTTCACGAACCCTGTAAATGATGAAAATTTTCTCTTCGTGAATTTTGTTTACAAGAAAAATGAGTTTTTTTCGAAACATGAAATTTTTTATACACTTGAGCTCAACGAAGCGAAAATGTATATTTTTAATACACAGGGTTCACAAAAACTTCAAAAACCTGAATAATCTTCGCCAAGAGTAGACCACCCTCATTTTAAAGAGATAAAGTCATCGATGCTGTATGCACCTTAATATGCTATACAAAATAAAAATAATTGAAAATTTTGCCTTAAAATAAAAGAAATGTAGTTTATCCTTGTAAAAAAAACGGTTTTTGAAGTTTTCCCGAACCCTGTATAGAAAATCAACATTTTGTTTTCGTGGATCGTATTTTTTTCACAAGCAGTTGTTTTTTTAAAATCTAGGATTCGTTTTTCCCGATTTTTTTTTTATCCATTGTTACTTAAGCACAAAGTTGAAAAAAAAAAGAGATAGAAACAAAACGCATTTTTGCCGAAATATAATAATTATAACATTCTTGTTGTGGCGAAAAATTAAAGATTGCGATAACATAAAAGAAAAGAAGCATAATAGATCACCAAACAGTTTTTAAAATCAAGTTCCAATAATAATCCAATAAAAACAAAAACAAAGATAAATTCAGGTGGACAAGAACAAAATAAATTATAATCATGGGAAAACAAAAGAATGTAAAAGACTTCAGCCTATAGCCTACCATCAATAAGGTTTTTTTCAAGCAAGAAACTGAGGGCCGATTATTCAATGACACCTTAGGTACAGAATATCTAACGTACTCTTATGACGTTAATGTGGACCTTACATTTTTTTGCCGAAAGTGCCGTATCAAGGAAGTCAAAAGGCAACTAAAAATAGAATGAAAAACCAGGGCCGTATTTGAAAAAATAAAGTTGATGATGGCCGCTCAAAGACAAAACTTCAGATTTTTAGTTCAATACCGCCATCTTCTAGAAATTTATTGCTATTCTTTTTTCACCGCATCTCACATCCATTTGTTGAAAAATCCTGGCTAATTTGTACTGTGGAAAGATGCATTGATGATTACGAGATCATCAAAAATACCATCGTGAATAAGTCATGAGAAAATTAGAATTTGTTCATTGAGAGAAACACCTTCAGGATAATATCACAGTATATACACTATACTGTGATAATATACCGTTTGATTTCCATTTCTAATGTTAAAAAAAGATAAATCATGCCTAAATTAGATTAAGCTATTAAAAAAATAATTTTTACCTGTAGACAGGGGCAGGGCTTTCCCTTCCAGAGTCAGTATCACTCATTGTCTTTCCGTTTTTATAGTCTGAGGTTTAAACAAATTTAAAAAGTACACGTGTTCCAACTCTAGAATTGATATATCACTCTCAACTGGCTTTGGTCTAAACTAACAGATCGAAAAGAATGTCACTAGTTTTTGCTCCATTTCTTTAGAGGAGAAGCAGGGTCGGCTTAATCTTGTTTCTACATCATCAGAATAAATTTTGATAAACAAGAATACTGCCACTCATGTATCCAAGAGCGATTGCTAATTCGCTTATCTGAAAATTATTGATGTTACATAGAATATTCAATTTTCAGACTCTACTCACCTGTGCAATTGTTTTTACTCTGAGTACATTTTTCACTAGAATTAACATGAAAATGTTGAGCAGTGTTCCCAATAAAATTACTTTCATCAAAAAATTCATCCCATCAGAACAAACTTGGTAGAATTCAGAATAGCATAGAAACCAGCAAGATAACACTAAAAGCAGACCCAAGTGGCTGAGCATTATGAGTTTGTCCAAATCAACTTTTTTAGACTTTTCTCTTTTTGCCATTTTCCTAAAATCCAAAAATTCTGTTATCAAGTAACATATTGATTTCATCTCACCTTCGATACACTTAAATAAAACTAATTCCACATGTGTTGTAGTGATCTAATGGGAACCGCTTAGATGCGTCCAATCCAAAATTAGATCAAGAAATGTATTTTTTTAAATGTCCCTGTGTGGGCTTTATTGGTTTACTTCATGAAGGTGGAGATAAGATAAGATGAATGATATCACTGATATCACATTTTGAGTTCAGGTAGATATTTTTATTTCATCATTTTGGTTTTGAATTTACATATGGTAATGGTTGAATGATCAATTTGTTTCAAACCACCTCTTCCTAAGTCAACATAGTATTTAGGTGATTTCAATTTTACAATCAGAGAAACTTTGTATTTAATATTATATGAATAACACCACCAATCTATTTCTTTTTATTATCGTTTATTTTATTTGCTGAGCATCTTTCGATGATGTCATTTAATCATACATAACAGTTGAAAAAAGGGTTGCTAATATAATGATGCTTTTATTAATAATGTTTACTATGAAAAAAAATACGGCAAACATGCATTATCAACAACAATATTATCATGTTATTCTTTCAGGAAGGTTTGTACAAATTTTGTTACGAATAGGGAATCCAATCCGCAAGATTGTGAGATTGAAAACATTATTAGGGTATAACTCACATTTAGCTGTAAAACCATCTTCTATTTAAAAAAATTATTCCAAACTAAACTTGGGCCTTTATTGACTTTATGAACTACACTGATGACACTCATTTTAGTGATGACCGATTCAAATTTGACGTCATCTATTCAACTTTACTACTCGAAATTATTTATCGGCACGCACACATATTTAAACTGCCATAATTTGTTTAACGAATTGCTGAAAAAATATACGCAGATTTTCCCAATAACTTTTTTTGTACAGGATGGTATAAGGCAATGAGCAGATGATGGTGGTGATGATCGAAGGAGATAACTGTAAAGATACTGTCTCCACTTTTCGACAAATTGTTTTAAAGTTTTTTTTTTGCGAATTATAAATCTACAACTAACAAATTAAGGCAAAAATCTATTGATTAGTTTTTTTTTCAAGACTGATTAGCAATTTATGTCTATAGCATGTGCCAGAGAATTTTGACTATTAGAGAGGTCCGTGACCATTGACTATAATTTTTTATAGTCAATGTCCGTGACTCATGATTATTATTTATGATTGATTTATCGCTTTCTGCGGTGTAGAGGACATTTGTACTTTGATTGTCGAATACGGAAATTTGGGTACACCATAACTATACTTTTGATCTTCGATAATAATTCACTTATTACTTTCTATCTTGGTGAAATTTTGACAATATGGGATTTTTATAAGCTGTTCTGTTACTGTTTTCTTGGGTACCTACTCTGAGAAAAATTTAATAATAAGTATTTTAAGCTATAGGGGCCGGAAGAACCTTTTATACCAAAAACCACCTCTAAACAACCACACGCGTATATACCTAGGTACTTTCAAAATCAAAAGATTAACTAGGTATCTAATTAGTAAACAGGTCAGTCTAATGAGTTTTCAAATACAAAGCAATGGAAATACGATAATGCATGATAATTATAATTATGTTATCTCTGGTTTTATTTTTTTTGTGGTGATTATGATTATACAAATATTATAGTTACAAGTATTCTATTGAATGATGGGTATTATTAATCTAAGCTTATACAGTGTGTCCCAAAAGTCTCGGAAGGTCCAATTATCTCCCTTACTATTGGGATATATGATATGAAATTTGGAACCAAGAGGGAAAACAACATTCTACATTCGATGAAAGGTCACCTTGCCAGAGTAGAAAAAAGAACAGAAAGTTCGGCTTTTATTGTGAAACTTGAAAAAAAAATTATAGCAATAACTCCAAATATTAAAAATTATTTCATCATATAATGTTCAAAATGCTTTCCCAGCACCCTATTTTTGACGAAATGCCAAGTTATGAGAAAACTCATCAAGAACATCATTTCGGAGCGTTTTTTTCGTTCTACCAGTTCCATCAATGCAATCGAAAAAAAAATCGATTGACGGATCTAGCTGGCCATAGAGCTCATTCCATCTATTCGGAAAAGTTAAATTCTAATGTTTTCGCACTTGATGACCGTAATTTGGAGGAGTACCATCTTGTTGAGACTATACATTACCTATATGGCTAAACTGATCTAATCTCAGGAATAATATCAGTTTGGGGCATTTGTAAATAGTTTTCACATGTCAGGTTTCCTTTGATGAAAAACGGACTAACTATGTTGGCTCCAGATATTCCAGCACATTAATTTTTTCATGCACTTTCCTCATCCAATGGGGATTTTCATCGCTCCAGAACCTACAGTTATGACGATTTAAAACGCCATGAACCATAAATGTTGCTTCATCTGAAAACACATTGTTTTTCGAAAAGTTTGAATCTTGGTCTATTTTAACCAACATTGTCTCATTGTCCATTTGCTTTCAAAATGCTTTCAATCGACGACAATGCATGGAGATTTGCAAGAAAATGCAGTAGTTCATCCAAGGTTTTATATTATATTTTTTTCTGGTATATCAACAACTTTGAGAAAAAAAAACATCTATTTGGAATATATTTTGAATTTTGGTACCTTTACCAGTATACAGCAAATTACACAGGGAATCCAAAAAAATAATGAAAAAGTGGGTATCCCATTTGATCATGAAAACTTGACACTGAATTCTTGAAAACGGAATATCTGGCGATGTCATCAGCTTTGTTAGTTCCAAATTTCATACAGTATGTCCCATCCATAAAGTGAGATACTGTATATTTACATTGGCGTATCATCAGGGTTGGAAGGCAGGAGTGTGGGTGTCACTTGCCAATAAACTAATAGCAAATAATTGTTCAATCCACTCAAACTAAATTAACGTTCAATAAATATCTATATTATTATACTATACAGGGTGTCCGGGAAAATGTGGGAGATCTCTCGGATTCAGATAGAACATTAAAAAATAAGATGACAAGTTCCCATAATTTTTTTTCCTAGCGGCCCTCCCTACGGAGATACGGCCCCCTAAAGGACCCCACTGGAAATCGGTTTTTCTTGAATAACTTTTAAACGACTCAATATAATTCAATGAAAATTTAATATGATAAACAGTAGTGAGGACCTCTCAAAATACTTCCCTTAAAACATAATCAGCTTGTTTAGTTTACCAGGGACGGACTAGATTGTACATTTTAACGCTCAAATTTTTAACACCCTGTATGATAAGGAGTTAAAAAAAATAAATTTGGATACCTTGAACATTAAGCTAAAGAAAAGGTACTCTTGTTCATTGTCGATAAAATGAACCATTTTCGAGAAAAAACAATTTTTATTAAACAAAACCTCGAAAAAAGCCATGACGAAGTGGTGCTCTTGACGAAATTGTGAACCTAACGCTAGGAAAAAAACTTATGGGAACTTGTCATCTTATTTTTTAATATTCTATCAAAATCCGAGAGATCTCCCACATTTTCCCGGACACCCTCTATACAAAAAAAATCTAGCAGATCACCACTATCACCAGAGACGTTTTCCATAGGCATTATAACAAAATAGAGCGTCCCCCAAATATGCAATAGATCCTATGATGCCAAAAACCTGAAACAGAATAACATTAAAAAACCATTTTAAGATAAATGAAAATTTGATTAAAAAAAGGTGTTACCTAACCTCTCTGACAAATGAAAGGGGAAGAATCCTCATCAAATTTAAAGACGAAGATGTGAATAATTTTTTTTTGAAATCAGAGTTGTGCGTAATTTTTGTTTTTAAAGCACCTACTCCAACGGTGCTATTTTCTCCAAGCGCCACGAAGCATAGTTTTCATCCCCCCAACCCTCGAGCGGCAACCCCTCGAGGTCGCAAACTTATATGTTCTATCAGGGGACCTATCTCTATCATCCCACAAAATTTCATTTCTGTTCGACCTTTTGCAAACAGAACCACATATTTTGTACCCAACGCTTGGCCTAATATGCAATATTGAAAAGATATTTCTTGATAATACTTACTCCTCCAATCATGGTACTTCTAGAACTCCGACTAACCAAGATAGCGGACACTATGAATAGATAAATGAACAAACACAAGTGAACTACATATTGGAACTGGAGTACTCCATTGAGTGAATGTCCAGCTTCTGTGGAACTGAGGACTAATATAAGAAGAGACAAGATTATGCCTATTATTGTACCGGCGTAGAAAGCGCTGATAAGGTCCCCTCTCCAACCTCCTGCTCCCACTAGGATTACTGCTAGGAGACATAAGAACTAAAAAAAGAATAAATTGACCTGATTAGACACATCAGATGATAACCTAGTTATTGGTTTTAGTTTTGCCACAGGCGTGGATCATAATCATCATGATTGATAATCTTGATATTTTTAAATAGCTTGTTGCTGGATTTTTTGTACTGAGTTCTTAATCTTATTTATCAGGAAATTCAATATTTGAATGAATTGAATGCAGTGAATATGATGAGGTGCATGTTTTGGCACCATCCCAGAATCTTATGGAACTGGACAATTGAAAGGAACATTTAAATACGATTATTGTGCCAATAATGAATTAGTAAGGCACACCTATAGAACCATTTTTCGAACCCAAGTTTTTACTATCAACGTAATTACTCACAATTTCACAGATTTTCATGAGTCCCAGCAGGGATTTGGGGTGGGTAGTTCCGTAAACCACTTCCTGTAACAAATTGAAACTCAGAACACTTCTACTCAATTCAGGATCCTAAATCAATTTGCTTTTTAATATAAATTGAAAATTTTGATAAATATGTGACTTACCCCCATATTTATGGTTTCTGACAAACATCACCGCAGATCTATGACCAACTTTATTTAGAAATAATCTTGATATAATAACAATTTGGTGAGACGCTGATAATAATATAATCTTATCACATTGTTCATTGGTGTTTACATTTATTATTATTACTATTAGTCATCACATTAGGAATATAACAATCCCTATGAAATGAATCACAGTTGTCTCACTCTTTTCACTTAAGATTGAGAATTGATTACACTATATACAGGGTGTTCCAGCAAGGGTGGCCACCGGCCATATCTCAGAAACTACTGGACCTAAAAGTTCAGGAAAAAAAAAATTATCACTAAAGTGGCCACGAGAAAATGCTGGGAAATATTTATAACTTCGGATTTTTTCCGCTAGGGGGCGCAATCAAAGCTTAAATATTAAAATTCGAAATTTCTCCGGAAATTCTCAGATTGAGGTATATCTTTATCAACATGGTTAGAAAACCTAGACAATTTCACGTCTTTTTGGTACAGGGCTCATTGGCGTACCGATCTTCGTGTGAGTAGGGGAAGGTAGTGAAAGTGTTATTGTTCAAGTGGCTGTAACTTATGAACGACTTGTCCGATTTTGTTGCGTATAGGCTTGTTTGGAAGATAAATGTGAGTACTTTCGTATATCGTATCCAGTGATGCGTGATTGTCTCCAGAAAAGTTGCTAGAAGGCGTAATTTGAATTAAAAACTGTTATTTTCGTTTCACCGCAAAAATTTAAATGGTACGGTATAATTCTGATAACAGAATCAAAATGATGATTAAATTTACAAGAAAAAACCTTAATAAAAAAAAAAAAAAAAAAAAAAAAAACTCCTTAAAAACCTTAAAGCATTAAATTTTACATAATTTGGACTAGTTATTATTATCAGAATCATACCATACCATTTAAATTTTTGCGGTCAAATGAAAAACGCTGTTTTTAATTCAAGTTACCCCTTCTAGCAACTTTTCTGGAGACAATCACGCATCACTGGATACGATATACGAAAGTACTCACATTTATCTTCCAAACAAGCCTTTACGCAACAAAATCGGACAAGTCGTTTATAAGTTACAGCCACTTGAACAATTACACTTTCACTACCTTCCCCTACTCACACGAAGATCGGTACGCCAATGAGCCCTGTACCAAAAAGACGTGAAATTGTCTAGGTTTTCTAACCATGTTGATAAAGATATACCTAAATCTGAGAATTTCCGGAGAAATTTCGAATTTTAATATTTAAGCTTTGATTGCGCCCCCTAGCGGCAAAATTTCGAAGTTAAAAATATTTTCCAGCATTTTCTCGTGGCCACTTCAGTGATCATATTTTTTTTCCTGAACTTTTAGGTCCAGTAGTTTCCGAGATATGGCCGGTGGCCACCCTTGCAAGATCCCCATGCTAGGCATCCTTATCTTGGACACACTGTATATCTCAAAACTGAGTAGAATAAATGAGTTCGACTGAATAACAAAGAAGTTTATAAATAACATGTACTTTAGCATGCGCGTAATTTCAAAGTCCCTGCAATCGATTAATATTTTCGATGCGTCGCGACGCCTTACTCTTGGTGGGCGTCGAATTTTTTTAACTGTGAAAAATAACTACTCGACCCCATACGTTGACTACTTTTTACAGAAATCAAATATTAAGATTTGTTTCCGAGATATTGACGTGCGGAGTTTGAAGTGAAAAACCCTGTATATTGACCCCCCCCTTTAACTCATTTTATTCAAGGTGTACAAGAAAAGTTTCATACAATATTTGGGTTATAATTTTTTTTTTAAATTTGGTAGTGACATTCATACAGGGTGTCCCAAACGCTTTCTACAGC
Source organism: Orchestes rusci (assembly GCA_958502075.1). Taxonomy (NCBI): domain Eukaryota; kingdom Metazoa; phylum Arthropoda; class Insecta; order Coleoptera; family Curculionidae; genus Orchestes; species Orchestes rusci. Next base: position 20,092,025 of record OY293310.1, on the reverse strand, counting down.
ACTCAATTTTGAAATTTTAAATGGGACACCATGCTTGTATTTCATCTTCATTCACAGGCGATGCTGGTCCACTGGTATAATGGTTCAGTGTTCACAAGTGATAAAGGTTCATTATTCACTAGTGATGTTGGTTAACTGTTCACTGGTATAACCGTTCAGTGTTCACAAGTTTAAAGATAAAAGTTCATTGTTCACTGGTGATGTAAGATTCCCTGTTTAAAGGTGGTGGTATGGTTCACTATTAATAGAAGTGATCATGATTCACAGTTGATGCTGGTTTACTGTTCACAGACATAATAAGTCTTTGTTCACAAGGGATAATGATCGATTTTTAACTGATATGGTGTGAGTTCCCCAATCAGAGGTGATGATGGTTCACTCGATGGCTCACTATTCATAGGTGATGCTGGTTAACTGTTCACTGGTAACTAGTATAAGGTTTCACTGAGCTCACAAGTGATAAAGGTTCACTGGTGATGTAGGTTCCCTGTTTAAAGGTGATGATGGTCACTATTCATAGAGATGATGCTGGTTTACTGTTCACATACATAATATAGTTCTGTGTTCACAAGTGATGATGATTCATTGTTCACTGGTGATGTGAGTTCCCCAATAAGAGGTGATGATGGTTCACGCGATGTCTCACTATCCACAGGATATCATGGTTCACAGGTGATGCTGGTTAAAATGATACACAAAAAGAGCATTTATCAATGAGAATAATAGTTCAACAATTACATTTATTACAAGCAAGTTTTACAACAGAAGTATGCACGATAAATATAGCTGAAAAACACCAAAATTGACAAGTTTGACACTAGATTATATACATTATTTACCCATTTTTGTGTACTGAAATAGCTGGGGAGAATAAGGAAATTGACAAGGCGTATGAGCATGAGTAACTTTCAAGTACTTATGTCATATGACTGACAGATCTATAACAATTATTTAATAATTAACCTTAAGACACTTAATTAAAATATTTAAAGTGAGAATCCACTAGGTATTATTGAAGATGTCATGGCTGTTATATTAAATTGGTTTTGATGCTTCACGTTTAACAGTCTAAGCTAAAAGTTAACGATACTTAGAATATGATTATTGTCTGTGAGGTTCTATAATGCACCTAGTATCCTAAAATTTCAATACCATATTTTTCCACAAATATAACAAGCGTTCATCGAATACTTTCTTGAACTCACAAAAATATATAAATAATACTGGTTATTACACCACCTTCAAGAAACAAATAATATCACAAAATGGCTTACAATGTTTTCTACTATAATCAAAACAAGCTTTCAATATTTCTGAGGTAATTGATTTTTGATGAGATTTCTTCAGAAATATTGATTCCTAAATTCAACAAACTTAATCTCTTTTGACTCCTAATAATCTCTCAGCTACTCCTAGATAGTACACTGTCTGAGCTATACCAAATAATGGAGCTATGACGATCATACGACAAGCACCTCCTTTGAAGAAAGCTGTGGGACCTTCGTACCTAAGAATATTGCTGCAAAAAATTATCATGTAGCAGTTTCTGTAACATTATTAATAAACATACATAAAAGCATTGCCTATTCCAGAATAAGATCGTTCTCCCTCGGCTTTGGTGATGGCTTGAAGTCGGGTTTTGACTACATCGAAGGGGTTGACGGACAGAGCTGCGCAGGATCCAGCTACGCATCCTGAGAGGAAGGAACACCAGAACACTGCTTCACCTGGAAAACAAAATATATATCATGAAGTGTCGCAGAAAAGTTGTATATTGAATTTTCATCTTCATCACATTATTGCCGCGGTTGTATTATCGTTTTCTTGCCCAGTAGGTATTTAATTACTCGCTACTATTTTTTGTTGGTTTGATATTGTGTTTGTGTTCATCATTATTTCCTTTATATCTTCATCATAAGTGATAATAATACCTAAATATCTGGACGCTCATTCTGGAGGTCGGTGCGAAGCGAAGTGAGAACTATTCTGTGGTGAGAAGTCATCTCGTTTGTGCGAGACGGATGACATGACTTTTTCATCAACAAAAACATAACCTCCAAGAATGGTTCTCCTGTCAAAAAGTGCATCCTCTACCGGGTGATTCCTGTAAGTTGGTCATGCTTTCGGCATAGTATAAAAAACAACCTTTCGGGGAATGATGGGGGACGTCGAAATATTAATTTTGATATAGCACACTATGGGACGAAAATGAAAAAAAAATCACCCGATGCGTATCGGGTTGAACGGGACTCCTGCTCTGATGGTGAATTTGTCTGATGTGGTTGAGCAAATGTTCACTTGAAAGAGTATATTATACAGGTAGCTCTTGATAGTATTCACAGTAGAGGCTGAGAATCCTGGGAGGGCCATTTTTTATAGTAGCCCCTCATGCCAAACACTATCGAAGGACTTTTCCACTTCCAGGTATGCAAGTCTGGAGGATTTCCGGGATTGGATCCCTCTTGTGAGATCTTCGACGAGTCTGGCAATCTGGAGCCCTGTTCTATGGTCCTCCATGAAGGTCTGTAGTTTGATTTGGACCAGCAGGATTATCTCCAGTAGTTTGCCAGGGCAGCAGAGAAGAGCGATTAATCTGTAACTTTTCGGGTTCTGTAATTCCGATTTTGAGAAGATTGATTATGGCTTTGATCTGACCCAGGTTGGTCTGTTGAATATCTTCCATACCAGGATGCAGAGGGAGAATGGGCAATAGTCCGGTAGAATTAATAAGGTTGGTTCACTAAGTCTTTGGACTTGTTTGTTTCCTAGATTGTTGGGTTGGAAGTTGTCAGCAAGGCCCCTGGCGAAAATATTGAGCTTTTTCAGATATAGTCCTGAATATTGTTATGCAAGATGGCTGGATAGACTTTTCTGCCGGAAGGTCTGGAGAACCTCCTAGCAATTCTCCGAAAGTCCTTGCTGGTATAATCCAGATTCTCCATGTCGTTCTGGAACCGGTTTTGAAGTCCTCTTATCTTGAGGGTTTAAGTTTTATCTTGTTGGTCAATCTGTTTGCAGCTTTTTTGTTGTTATGGTCACTGTCCTTCTTAAACCGTCCTCTGAGCTGGTTTCGCTCAGTGATCTTGTCTGATTACCAGGGAAATATCGACGCAGTTTGATGATTTTTTCTTGACCATCGATGGTGGAGTCACATGCATCATGTCTAATATATAGTTTAGTTTTTTAAAGTTGGTGATTTTTTGAAAGTATTTGATTGCGGATAATTGGAGAAAAAATCGTTGATGGTTTGAATATGTGTGAGAGTGAACGTTGTGAGGTAAGCAGATATCCAGGAATAATGGCATGTGCGAGAGTCCTGCGAATTCGGTGCCAAAAGTTTGATTTGGTCAAGCAACGTGTATTTGAGAAGTTTGGTCCTAGGAGAGTTGGAATTATAGCAGCCACAGTTTGGATGCTTGCAATTGTAGTCGCCAAGTGCATCCTCTACCGGGTGATTCCTGTAAGTTGGTCATGCTTTCGGCATAGTATAAAAAACAACCTTTCGGGGAATGATGGGGGACGTCGAAATATTAATTTTGATATAGCACACTATGGGACGAAAATGAAAAAAAAATCACCCGATGCGTATCGGGTTGAACGGGACTCCTGCTCTGATGGTGAATTTGTCTGATGTGGTTGAGCAAATGTTCACTTGAAAGAGTATATTATCCAGGTAGCTCTTGATAGTATTCACAGTAGAGGCTGAGAATCCTGGGAGGGCCATTTTTTATAGTAGCCCCTCATGCCAAACACTATCGAAGGACTTTTCCACTTCCAGGTATGCAAGTCTGGAGGATTTCCGGGATTGGATCCCTCTTGTGAGATCTTCGACGAGTCTGGCAATCTGGAGCCCTGTTCTATGGTCCTCCATGAAGGTCTGTAGTTTGATTTGGACCAGCAGGATTATCTCCAGTAGTTTGCCAGGGCAGCAGAGAAGAGCGATTAATCTGTAACTTTTCGGGTTCTGTAATTCCGATTTTGAGAAGATTGATTATGGCTTTGATCTGACCCAGGTTGGTCTGTTGAATATCTTCCATACCAGGATGCAGAGGGAGAATGGGCAATAGTCCGGTAGAATTAATAAGGTTGGTTCACTAAGTCTTTGGACTTGTTTGTTTCCTAGATTGTTGGGTTGGAAGTTGTCAGCAAGGCCCCTGGCGAAAATATTGAGCTTTTTCAGATATAGTCCTGAATATTGTTATGCAAGATGGCTGGATAGACTTTTCTGCCGGAAGGTCTGGAGAACCTCCTAGCAATTCTCCGAAAGTCCTTGCTGGTATAATCCAGATTCTCCATGTCGTTCTGGAACCGGTTTTGAAGTCCTCTTATCTTGAGGGTTTAAGTTTTATCTTGTTGGTCAATCTGTTTGCAGCTTTTTTGTTGTTATGGTCACTGTCCTTCTTAAACCGTCCTCTGAGCTGGTTTCGCTCAGTGATCTTGTCTGATTACCAGGGAAATATCGACGCAGTTTGATGATTTTTTCTTGACCATCGATGGTGGAGTCACATGCATCATGTCTAATATATAGTTTAGTTTTTTAAAGTTGGTGATTTTTTGAAAGTATTTGATTGCGGATAATTGGAGAAAAAATCGTTGATGGTTTGAATATGTGTGAGAGTGAACGTTGTGAGGTAAGCAGATATCCAGGAATAATGACATGTGCGAGAGTCCTGCGAATTCGGTGCCAAAAGTTTGATTTGGTCAAGCAACGTGTATTTGAGAAGTTTGGTCCTAGGAGAGTTGGAATTATAGCAGCCACAGTTTGGATGCTTGCAATTGTAGTCGCCCATTGCGATAGTTGAAGTATTGGTTTCAAAGAGGTGATCCAGGTCTGCATGGACATGTTTTGAATCAGGACATCGTCTAATAATACGATTTACCAAAACACCGCATGTTTTGTTAAATTCCGCCCACATTCCATATAGTGCGATACCAGTATGATGCCCCTGAATCTATCAACATTCTACTATCCTATTACTCTATCCAATTCTGTGCATATTACTCCTCCTCCTCCAACATTTCTTCTATTTTTTTACTGTGGTTTTATGTTTTCATTCATCGGCATACATTATTTGTCCTTCTCTTTGATCTTAGCGGTCCCGGTTTCTCCCAATATAATAGTAATTGTATCTTCTTTTGCTATTTTCCCATATTCTTCTCAAATATAGCAACATGAATATAATCAATGTCCTTACCTGATCCATCACTTTTCCTAGGCCCCAGATCATTGAGAGTAGCAAATAGAGGAAAGTATATCACAGAAAACGAAACATCTCTCAACATTGTGGCTCCTGTTCCTTTATAAAGACCCAAAATACCATGCTGTCTAAATAGACCTACCGCTAGTTCGGTTGCTGACACTCTGGGGACTGTCTTGCCAACTAAAATTAGAACGTTTTTATCAAATAACATCAGAATAATATAGACCTAAGAGAGCTTGTGCAGCGACTCTTCCAGCATCTTGCATTTGAATTTTGAGCAGTTCCATAGGGGTAGTGATGACGATTTGACATAGACCTGCAAGGCCACCTGCTAACATTTGCCGGACTATTGGAAGGGTTCTGGAATAGATTGGTGAAATTTCTATTTTCAAAACATTCTCTGACACTTACTTATCCTTAGTTTGTAAATTATATCTGAAAAAGTCATTGGCAGCTAATTTGATGGCCTTTTCAGGTGTGATCAGTAGGATGTTAACAGCGGACCCTCTGTACATTCCGAAGAAGCCTTCTTGTTTGTGGATTTTCCTGAATGCATCGATCCTATACAAGGAGTTTGAGTATGGTTTTATAAAATTTGAGACTAACTTACATACTGGAATACATTTTCTCACCCTTAGGTCCAATCTGTTGGTTTTGAAGCCTGGTTTTGACCAGGTCCAGAGGAAAGACGCATGTGACGCCAATGATTCCTGCGATTCCTCCATTTATGATTTTTGGTACTAAGCTGAAAATACATGACTATTTTATATTTTTCGTTGAAGATTTTTTTAACATGAACCAACTCTTGAACCACTTGTCTTCATGGATCGAAGTGATAACAACTCTCGATTTCCAATTCCTTGGTCTGTTTTCACCTATTTTTAACGAAATAAACTCGTTAAAAATATACAAAACACACAACTGTTTTAATGTCTATTTACAACACATACTGAGTGGAAATAATGTAAAGTTGTAATCTTGGACCAGTCCCAAAGCTCCCTGCATAGGAATTCAATTGGCATCTATTTTGGTTAGTTGTTGATATTTTCGTATGATGGTTTCCGAACAGATATACTTACGAGAAGTTGCTTTGTTTTTCTGCCATATGTCCCGCTGTTTCTGGAAAAAAATATTCCTCATTGTAACTGACCGTTTGTCCTTTGCTAGACAAAAATCCCATTACTCATTGATATGGACACTAAACTTGATCCACTTAAGTTCTTATCACAGTGAGAAAACTTATTGTGAAGTGTTTTGACCTCTGTGATGACAGAACGTGTCAATCAATTTTTCATCATTGCAAAAAATATAAACACATTTAATGTTTTTTTCCACTTGATTTAAATGTTATCGCCAAGGCGACTAATTTTAGTCAATCAATTCTAATTTACTGTCAGATGAGATGAAAGCGTTTTTAATATTGAACGTTTTGACGTTTTAGCTGTGTTTTTTGTGTACCTACTTAATCTAAAAATGTAGTCAAATTTTTGTGGTGATACAGTCAACAACATTGCATGATTTTGCTTCACTTTGGAACACAGGAACACTTAAATGCCCACATGCTTCTGAATAAAAGCAACGATCGCTTCAAGAACTCCTCCAGATCTGGGAAGTTCTGGAAAGAATTGCCATAAAAGACATAGTTATGTATTTGTCAGGAATTAAGAATGAGATTAAATCGATTTTATTTTCAAATAATAATCAATAATTTGTTCGTCTATACAATTTCAGATTAGATGAGTATCGACCCAACTACGATCAGTTCTTCTTAATCAAAATTATCTCTAAATATGGATTCGAAAATCCAGCGCCTGATGAATGAAGTATACTTAATAATCTCTCACCATCCATATTTTCTTATCTGAAATTTTGAAATTACTTCTCGATCAGTGATTGTGAGATAAAAATAGCATAAAGTTTATTATTCGGATTTATTGCAAAATGCAATAAAATTATGTTGTGATAAGTGAATTGGCAGTACAAACATAACATAACATACTAATTTTGATGTTTCTATTTATAAATATTTATTTGAACAAGAAAAAACTTATTAGCTAGGTACCCATAAAGACCTGATAGGATTCGCAATACTGACATTCATTCCCCTAATTTTTTTTCTTCCAAAATTTTGAAGGGATAATCAACATTTCATCACCCAGTAACACAAAATGTTTTGTTGTCAATATTCCTCTTGATCTGTTATCTCATATTTTGCAGTGGGACTTAACATTCCGACAGGAAAGAACGCTTGTGTATGGGTAACAGTCTTGTCGAAAAAGATGGAATGTGCATCCATCATCTCATTTCCTATAACTGGCGTTTTTTCCAGTGAGATTCGACATTCCCACAGGAGCCTAATTCTTGAGCGGGGAACGGGTGAAAATTTTAGCGAACGATCATACCGCCCAAAAACGGTTATTTGGATACCGTGGAATGATCCCTTTCACTCAAGAGGACGTTCAATCTCCTGAAATACACATATTACACAATACATGTGGTATACCTCCTCAATATAATAATTCGTACTAAAAAACGAAAAATGATTGAGTTTAATTTTTGTATCTACTTTCCTCATATGAAGAAGATCTTGTTATCATGTGAAAATACTTTAATTCCTTTATACAGAATGCGGATTTTTTTTTATTTATTATTGGAAACCACACAATATGAAAAGTTGTTTTGAAAATTACATAACTTGAATTATGACCATTATTGTCGATAAACTCTTGAGTTGTTTCTTTACGAGGAGATGTTGGGTGGCCTACGCGTTCGCCTGATTTGGCCCCTGCGATCTTTGAAGATAACTCAAATTACTTACTGCCATAAGACAAGAAATATTTCGCAAAAGATGATCCGCACTTCATGACGCACTTTCGTGAAGACCTTTAAGATTGCATCGACAATAATGATCATCATTTACGTAATGTAAAATGTAAGTATGCCCATATCATTTTGCCGCACAAAAAAATATTTCCAAATTTAGATCTCAGCAACATTTCTCTCTGGGGAAGAGATTTTAATTTCTTCTTGATATATCGTATTATTATTAATAATAATATTTATAGCATGTCAATTATCAAAAGGTTTTATTCAAAACCAAAAATTATCAAACACAATAAAAGTTTGTTGGTTTGTAGGGAAAATTTGAGAAAAACAATACTTTTTTGTTTTCTTTGCCTGTTTTTCAATCGCAGGATCTATTTTCGAACAACAAAGTCACTCACTCTGACTCTTGTGACCCTTCTACTATAAAAATTCTTATTGGACCAGGCAAGAAAGTCCCAAAAGAAAAAAACTGTAAACATTTTTTTCAAACAAACTTCGAAAATGTATTTGTTCTCAATGTTTCTTACGAGAAATAAATTATTTCCGACTATGACTGAACCATTCATATACAGGGTGGCCCAGAAGTAATGGGTCATATGGTAACAGTAGATTCGTCACACATCACACATATTGCGATTGACCTCTACTTGTCAAATTAAATGATATTAACAGCGATACAGGGTGTCAAAGTTAATTTTAATATTTGATTTTTCTCAAATAACTTTCAATAATCAAGTTATTTTGATGAAATTTCGTGTATAGGGGTTGTTTGACATGCAAAGTTCATATCTGGCCTTGGTATGGGTCTTACATGTAAGAATCAAGCGCATCTTACCCATCTTTCCACTAAAAATTATTCGAATAGTTTAACTTTTTTGTACACACTGGAACATTTTTTTGTGAATTGAAAAAATTGATTTTCCGTCATTTTTACGTAAAAAAGGTACAATTTGTAAATGTCGATAGGAGTGACCTTTTTAAAGATATTTGCCCTTGAATTAATTTATGCAATGTTCTCTGTTTCGAATGGAAAATTTTGAAAATTAAAATAGGGGGCATCGAAAACGCCATTGTCACGGTAATTTTGACGAGTGTCTCGATGTTCAATGTTTCTTATAAAAAAAATCAAAAAAAAAGAAAATAAATTTTAAAATTAAAAAAAAAATCTTTTTTTTTTGGTAAAAAAATTGTAAAATTAGATCAACAAAACATCGAGCATCCAAGTTAATGTCAAAATCACCATGATAACGCCGTTTTCAAAGCCTCCTATGTTCATTTTCAAGATTTTCCATTCAAAACCACATTGCATGGATTACTTATTCAAGTTCAAATATCTTGAAAAAGGTTACTCCTAGGCACTTCTACAAGGTATACCTTTTTCATGTAAACATGATGAGAAAATAATTTTTTCAATTTTAAAAAAATGTACGAGTGCGTACAAAAAAGTTCTGACTAAGTATTTGAATGAGTGAAAAGGTGTAAGTGGCGACCCCTACAAGTGAGAGCAATTCCTCAGATTTGATTTTTACAAGTCAAACAATCCCCCTATACCAAATTTCATCGACATTACTCGATTATTTCAAAAGGTATTTGAAAAAATCAAATATTAAAATTCAACTTTGACACCCTGCATCTCTGTTAATATCAACTTGCGGAATTGATAAGTTCATCAGGTCTTTCGCAGTATTTTTGTGTGAGGAATCTACTGTTACCGTATGTCCCATTACTTCTGGTCCACCCTGTATATCTATCGACTGAACTGGCTAAGGTTTGAGCTGAATGTTCAAAGATCCGAATGAATATACAGTGGTGGCCTGTAAACGAGCCTGTAAAACAAGATTACTACAGGTTGTTAATAATTATGTACTTGAACGAACTTTGAAAGATGAATATTTGACTAATTTTAAGACAGCGACCAGTTCATATGAACATGCATGGGACCACAACGGCCTGGTATTCGTCCAAGATCATATCTGAGTATCTCGTCATCAATATCCCCAGAATCCCGAATTTGATCCAATTGGCATGTTACTTAAGCAAAAAAAAAACAAATAAAAATAGTCTCTTTCGCCGACCTGTATCTCAGAAACCAAAACCAAAAAAAGTACTTAATCAACACCCTGTATATCAAATCAAATTATTCAATATTGTTTTCATACCTTTGCACGTTATATTATTTACACGATAAAAATCTTAACCTCACATTGCATATCATTTACAAAATTTAATTTTTTGGTATTGACTCTTATCACTGTGGCCAAAAAAATAAGAGTTGATTCTCGAGTTGTTTATTTTGTCTCTGTCAGGTAACTCTGTGAGAAAAATCTTTTGTAGTGAATACCTAGGTATAACGAAATTTAATTCCCAAAGGTTATGGGAACAAAATATGATAACTAGAGGAAAAAAGGATTGCTCGAGAAGCTTTTCTTTTCTTAACAGCTATCATGAAATAACAATGAACTTTTTACTGATGAAAGCAATAGGTACTTATAAATTTATTTGGATCGAATAGAAAGTGTTATGTGATGTAGGTTCACCGTGGATTCAATTTACGTAGTCCTCGGGAACTGGCGAATCATGGTTGTGGTCACAAAGTTTTAGGCTTATCCTAAAACAGACGTACTGGGTCATGTTTCTTGAATAGAGGAGAAAAGGATTTTTTTTTTTAATTATAATTAATAAAGAACATATTGCAGTGGGTCTATGTATCAACACGACAATAACGAGCCTTAAAGCACCACGGTTTAGGATTGTGAAGAATAATATAGGGGTTGTATTGTCGCATTCGCCGAACTTGAACCCTATGGAAAACTGTTGAAAAGAATTTAAAAAAACCTGTTTCGGCGACAAAACATTAAATATAAGAAAGAGAAGTTGAAGTAGCATTGTGACCTTGAAATTTATGAACAAGGGGTTTTTTGGAAGAGACAATAATAGGTATTATCATCATGATTAAATGATATAGGTAATAAGAAACAAACTAGCTAGAATTTTTTTGAATGCACTTTATAAGCTTGTTGAACCTTTCAAGAAAGTTTTTGAAATACCCGCCCCTACTCCGAGTTTTTTTTACTTGAAATGATATGTGTGACGATGATAACGATTTAGCAGTTACCTGTGACAATCACCAACAACCTACATTAATAATTATTATTCTTTCTGACTATTATCATTTAATTTTCTTTGCTTACAGAAGGATTGATCAGTATATATAACCGGATTGATTTGATAATTTTAATCAAAGTACTCCAAGTTACGGCAGGTCGTGACATTTTTCAATAGCTAAAAATAACCAATCCTGTGAAACAATTTGAACGAAGCCATTCAAACCAACGGTGATTTTGCTCAATTTGGCGCATATTGATGTCCATGTGTCTAGCTAGAACAAGGTCACTGTCATAAATTACTTGTAATAGACCATCCCGAAAAAATCAGTTCAATTTTTATCAGAATAAAAAATGAAATTATTTTAATAATCCAATTTACCTTAACTATGAGTATTTATGTCAAATCGTCAAAATTATCCGGCAAAAATCGGCACCACACACACACAGACACCACACGATCACCTTATCCCTACTACTAAAATCTAAAATCGCTATGAATTCCCCTTATCCTGAGCTTTTTATGCCAAAGCCAGCTGATATGCTGCGGTCAATACAACATTGTATTGATCGTTGTGCTTTGATCAAAGTAAATTCAACAGAGATAGGAGATTACATTATAAGCAATAGATAAAGAAAGCACGTGTGTTTGGTTTGAAATAGACAATAACATGAACGTGGCTTGCAGGAAAGGTCGCAGGAGATTTCTGCTTTGCGAGCTCGGATGTTGAATTGTTAGATGGCAGGAGTTTTAGTTGAATTTATTTTCCTTGTGGGTCGATAACATTATTTAGAAAGCATTATAAGCGAATATTTGATACAATTAATCACATTGGTTGGATTTTATTTTGCAGGAGTGATTCTACTCATTACGGCATAAATTATGCTCTTCTTGACCGTATAGCGGAGAAATCAAGAGATCATCCTAAGAGCGTAACTACCTATATTTATTTATTGTTTTAAATATACAGCAAAATCATAATATGTCTTTGATTCTTTGGTCCTTAAATTCTTCAAAATACCAAGAAAACAAGAGAACAAAACTGTTTAAATAGTAACTCAACTAAATAAGAACTAATAACTTAGAACGTGAAAATCACAAATCACCTCAGATAATGGACAGGAAATGGAATATAAAAATAAAGGAAATTATGAGAATTAATTTTTTTGAGAATTAAAATACAAATTATAGAATAATTGAGTTTTTAACAATTCGATATACAGGGGGGTTGATTGTATGTGACAAAATAATGTTGGTAAGTCATATAACAAGATTTCGAAATCTCAATATTTTTCGAGTAACCATCATCCAAAGATCAAATCAAAATGAAATTTGGTACAGAGTTTCAATTTGTTTATCGTTTATCTGTAACGTTCTGTGAAAAAAAATCTTTACCCGGCCCATAGAGAGCGCTTTACCTGAAATCCATATCTTTTTTGTTTCGACAGATTTCTCAAAAACAAATTCATCGTTTGAAAGATTGGGAAAATTTGGACAAAAAATGAACTTTTCGTACGAGTCGATAAGTCTCACCGTTTGGCCGCAAATCGACATTAAAATAACTCATGTCAAAAATAATTATTAATTTCTATCTATGAAATGATAACAAGAAAAATACAACATAAAAACATCAAAAAACAAACTAGAAAAAAACGAACAACCATCAACAAAAACAATGACAAAAACAATGCAAAAACAACACAAAAACAACAACAAAAACATGGAACACTGAATTCTTCTTTCAATTGTTTTTGTGTTACCTTTGTGCTGTTTTTTAGTGTTTCTGTTGTTGTATTATTTTGTGTTGTTTCTGATTTGTATTTTCTCTATTATATGTCATTCAACAAATTATTTTTCACATGAGTTGGTAATGGTAATGGTAATGGGGCAAAGTCCGGCGAGTAGGCCTAGTGGCCCTTTTCGCCATTCCCGCTTGGCCAACCCAACTACTCAAACCGGCCCGTTTCCATCGTAAATAGGAACAGACTTTTCCAGCTCAGGTACCCCAACTCTTCCCTGAAGATGGTGGCTGTTCCTAGGACCTTCCTTCTCAAGCGACCCCACCTGTCGCAAACTTCCAGCAGGTGGTATGAGGTTTCTTCCGCCCTTCTGCAGTGGGGGCATAGGGGAGATTCGCTTATTCCTAACAAATGCAGGTGTCTGTTGAGCCTGCAATGACCTGTCAAAATGCCAACGATGGTGCTCAGTGCCTTCCTGCTCTTGTTCAGCAATTGGGCCGTCCTTGGCCTGTGAGGTTCTGATATCGTCTCTTTGGCTCGCCTGTATATTGGGTTACTGTTCCAGTTCTCACCTGTCCTCTCCCACGCCCAGTCGTTGAGTGTGCGTTTGGCCAGCTTGTCCGCTTGCTCATTGCCGGTGATCCCCGCGTGCCCCGGAACCCATACTAGTTTGACCCTCTTGTTCTCACCCAGCACTTGCAGCGCATCCCTACACTCTTGGACCAGCGGGCAGCTTATCCTTGGTTTGGTGATTGCTTTAAGTGCCGCTTGACTGTCGGAGTAGATAACAATGTTATTCTCCAATCCTCTTTTTACTTCGTCTCTAGAGGCAACCTCTAGAATAACGAATATTTCCGCCTGGAAGACTGTTGCAAGTCCTCCAAGGGGAAAAGCTTCGCCAGTGTTCCTGTCAGCCCTGAAAACTCCGGCTCCAGTCGAGCCCGTGCGTTCAGCCTTGGAGCCATCTGTGAACCAGACTTGAGTGTTGCCAGGCGCCTCCATCGGTTTGGTCAGCCACTCTTCCTTCGTCGGTACGTGCAACTAAATGACCTGGGGTTTCAGGCCCCACTGTCCTCCGACCACTCGACGCAGTAGCCACAGTGTTGCTGCTCCTTTTTTTATTGTCCTTTCAACGTGGGGTTTACACGTTAGCCTGCTGTCCAACACAACCCCGAGGTACTTGACCTCCTGTCTGAGTGACAGTGTGGTCCCGTACATCGTGTGTGGCTTGAATTCCCGGATATTCCTTCTGTTGGTAAAGAGAATTAATGAGCTCTGTTTTGGAGGGGTTTACTGTCAGTCTCATCTCTCCACACCATGTTTCTACTATCTTATAGGCTAGCTTCATCCGCTCACAGACGATTCCTAGGTGTTTACCTTTCACTAGGACCAGTCCATCGTCCGCGTACGCCTGAGTTTAAAATCCTTCTGCATTCAACCTTGTAAGGAGGCTGTCCATTATCAGACACCATAGTCTGGGGGAGAGACAGCTGTCTTGGGGGCAGCTTCTTTGGACTTCTGCCTCGACCTGGTAGCCTCCTAAGGACGCTTTTACTTGGCGGTCACGCAGGGAGAACCAGACCAACCTCACGATGGAAGAGGGAGCCCCCTGCTTGTGAGCGCCTCGCAAATAGCGCCGGTTTTGGGCTTATCAAAAGCTCCTTCGACGTCAAAGAATAGTGTTAGAGCCACTTCCTTGTCGTTGATGGCCTTTTCAGCTAGTTGCACTACCGCATGGAGAGCTGACTCCGTGCTTTTGCCCTTGCAGTAGGCATGCTGGTTCCTATGAAGTCCTCACATGAGTTAGTTGAATGTCAATTTGTGGCCAAAAGGTAAGATTTATCGACTTGGACAAAGAGTACATTTTTGGTTTAGTCTTTCAGAGTTTTTAAAAAAGCGTATTTTGTTTTTGAGGAATCTGTCAAAACAAAATAGGTATGCGAAATATGATATTTGGATTTCAGGTAAACCGCCCTCTAGAGCAGAGCAGATAAACATTTTTTCGGCAGAACGTTACAGATCAACAAGCTGAAACTTTGTACCAAGTTTCATTTTGATTCGATAGGAAATGTCCAGAATATATCAATATCTAGAAAAAAAAAAGATGTATGAATGCCGGTAACTCGAAAAATATTGAGATTTCGATTTTTTTTTAACTTACCACCATTATTTTATCACATAAAATCACCTCCCCACGCTTCCTGACGTTGTTCCCAGGATTTAAAATAATTAAATAATTGGGATGGAAACCTCGAAGGAGACTCATTGTGTCCGGTCACTCGCCTCGTTTTCAGTCGTTACAATGGTTTGGAGCGGAGTGCATCGCGGCTTCACTTTTTCTGAAAGCGGTTGTTCTTTCATCATGACACAGCGAGATTTGAGCATTTGCGATTTTTCTTTTAGGCCTACGCCCTCACAATTTGGAAGAGCTGAGGCTTCGTAATGAAGAGGGAATCGCCGCCATTCCGTGTCAGAACACTTCAGAAATTGCCAATATCAGTGCATCGCTTGTGGAGGACATCATCTTTCTGATGTTATCTTTAAGACTTGAGTGGGAAAATGGGATGTAGTACTAACTCAGAAAGTATAAACCTCTTTGTACTATCACCACCCTGTACATTTCATTCGATTCACCCAAGACCTATCTCTTGGATGAATCATTACGGGAATATTTTTGTGTGAAAAATATTGATATTTTGGAAAATTCAAGCCTTCAACCTTCGAAAAAAAATGTTATGGATGTTGGGGTAGGTCTGGAGACTGAACTGGGAGACATTGGACATGCTAGATCTCCCAGAACCATCAACTAGACAAAATCGTGTTTGCGAACCATTTTTGACCAAAACGAGTTAGGGAGGAGTTGTTTGGGATGAGCGTTTTGTTGTCTATTTTATTAAAAACTTTCTAGATATTAATTTCAACTCAGATCACAGGATTTGCCTTTGAGGTTATGTTCCATATACATAAAACGAAAATACTGACGGAAAGTTCTGGTGAATTTGGGTCAAATTCGATATGTACGGGGTTTTTCTTTGTAATTTGCCACCCCTTTATATAGTCTATTTGAAGAGATACAAAAAGATGTTCAAATGCATGTTTGATGATTTTTCCTGGAGAGAAGAACAAATCACTATTGGAAATCAGGAAAATTTGCGAAAGTAAGAAAAAATTTTCCAGATCCTACACCTCTATGAATCAAAGTGTTGTTTTCTGAAGATATCACCATTTTATAATATGACTATATTATAAAATGATATCACAGACTAGTTGAGCATTTTGCACTTATGCCTTTTTCAATCTGCATTCGTCCACCATATTTGCAGTAATGTCTAAGAAATGTCATCAATTGTCTATTATTTTATCGCTGTTCAAAGGTGATTTTAATGTTAGAAACTAACGAAGGCTTTTATCGGACAATCAAAAGAGCATTAGGAACTACCAATCATTTTAAAATGTGATGGATTCTATTTCCAACATTTGAGTTAGTCCCATTCAGTTTAGATATGGGCTGAAATATTTAGCAGAATGTATCATTTGAGATTCTATAATCCACAAGTAGTATAGAATAAGCAAATCAGTTGATTGTCATAATATTATTTACCATCATTTTATTTATGTACAAAAAATCCACAACACACGGTCATATTTTGTTTATTTGACTCACAACAAATACCTACATAACATCAATTATTATAATGTGGAAAATAGATCTAGATTTTCTTCAAATAATGGCGAAGCTAAATAGAGAACGGAGTCGGGAGTATCATTTTATATTTAATAATTATCATAAGATGGTATCTTCCATAGATTATTATAAATTTTTGGTAATTATCCGCAAAATTAATTTATGATTAGCTACTTATAAATGCAGGGTAGTCTACAATGATGGTTGTAACTTCATAACTCCAAAAAACAGATTTGAAAGTTTAAAATTCCTACTCATATTTAGTTTTATCAGAAAATGATGTAATTATTTTTATAATATTATACCTTAACGCTTAACGTTATATCATTTTATAATAACACTATAAAATGGTTATTTTATTGGAAACTTGTTCATACCATCAATGATTAACATTTATTACATGGTACCTGTTCATCGGGCAACACAGGTAAATTTATCCGTTTCTCCCACCAAAAATCATAATATTGTGGAAATTTATAAATAATCAAAATTTGTACTGTTTGCTACGGGAAATATGGTTTTGGGTTCCAGCTTTAATTATTAAAAACTTTTTTGGAATTAGATTATGTACGCTAGGTAGTCTCGCATGGCTTATAAGTATGTAATGAGTGACGCAACTGAAGGATAAAAATAATTGAAAAGTTACATATGGTACAAACTATTTAGCTCTGACTAATAATTTTCCCATCGGAAATTTCATCCATAACTTTTAATTATTTTTTAGAAGACAAACTGAATTCACTTATTGTGTGGAGGTAACGTCACAGCCGATGTCATTTTTTTGACTTATAATCAATTATTTATTGGGGGAGGGGTAGACAAATACCTTCGAATAAAAGCCCGCGCATTTATTCCCACTATACATGATATTTTAATGTTTGAAAGCAAATATGGCGGAGAACCAGGTTAGATTTTCGTAAGTGATAAAATATAATGTTATTTTTTTATTGTCATTAACATTCATTCAAGGGTACTTCCCAAAGTACTCAATGGAGGAATAGCAGGAATCGTGGGAGTTGCCTGTACATTTCCTTTGGACTTGGTCAAAACCCGTCTTCAAAAACAAACCAAAATGCCCGATGGAAAAATGATGTATGCTTCAATGTAACGTATAATTATTATTATTGTGAATGTCCTCTGATTTTTGAATTTTTCCAGACCAGACGCATTTAGAAAAATCTTGGCAGCAGAGGGACTTCGAGGAATGTACCGGGGATCTGCAGTATTGATCTTATTAGTAACGCCAGAGAAAGCAGTTAAATTGGCAGCAAACGACTTTTTTAGATATCATCTTAAAAGCAGCAAAACGAAGTGATTACTCAATTTCAATCGATTGATAATGTACTAAAGCAATCTTGCAGCACATTATCACCCTTCAGACAAGGCATAGCAGGAGCGTTAGCAGGATTTTTCCATGTCTTTGTCACTACTCCCATGGAGTTACTGAAAATTCAGCTGCAAGATGCTGGTAGGGTAGCTGCGATGAGTGCCCAAATTGGTATTTTGCTCCATATAGCTTAGCATAGTCCTAATTCAATATTATCAGATCCCAAGACAGGAAAGGCAATAATTCCAAAAATATCAGCAGTCAAAGTTACATACGACATTATCCGCACCAAAGGTCCACTAGGAATGTTTAAAGGTATCGAAGCTTGCTGGGCTAGGGATATACCTTTTTGCGCGATCTATTTTCCCTTGTTCGCGAATCTGGATAAAATAGGCCCTAGAAAAGCTGATGGATCTGGTAAAAATGATATTCTACTGTTACAGATTTTGATTCAGACTTTCAGGTGATGCGAAATTTTATTGGTCATTTTTATCGGGACTTGGTGCTGGGGCTTTTAGTGCCTTTGTTATGACGCCTTGTGATGTCATCAAGACGAGAATCCAAACTGTCACCAAAGCCGCCAAAGGGGATAAGACTTATGCTGGAGTAGGGCTAGCATTCAAGTAATTGACTTATCCATGTTATAGTTTATTTTCTTAATCGTCATTTCTAGAGACATTTATGTGAATGAAGGTATCAGGGCATTCTTCAAAGGAGGAGCTTGCAGAGTCATTGTTATTGCTCCGCTTTACGCCATCGTACAAGGCGTTTACTTTTTGGGAGTAGCAGAAAAATTGATGGGAATTGAAAAAGATGTGAAGAAAGTGTCAAAATAATAAAAAACTATCGGTATGAATAATTGTTTTTGTCAGCAACTTAAAAAAAAAACTGCAGATTTAGCGTTTCCTCCAATTTGGCTCAATGTCAATTGGAAAACTATACTAAAAACTATTCTTATCTCTATGATATAATAGAGGCCCTATATTTAACTCATTTTGTATGTAGTTTTCAGCACGCATTGTATTGTCGGACTAAATTGATTTTTATTAGGTAATGTCTCTTTGTTGTCGGAGGCTTGCCCAAAACAGTGGCGGACGCAATATAGCTAAATGCGGTCGATATTAAAAATGGTCATTACTGATTTCTGGAATTTTTTCATAATCAGCAGATTTCAGTTCCGCAGCCTGAGGTTGAATCAGTAAGATGATTTGGAGCACTTAAATGGAGTCGTTGAACGTATTTTTTTTTCAATGCATATTCTGAAAATATAATCAAAAATGGTCGACTCATATTTTTTTTAATCGATTTTTAAGGGCATAAACTAGCGTCAAAGTTCGTCATGCGGCCTTTCAAAACCTTTAAATGATTACGAATCATCGGCGTTGCCGTTTACATCCGAAGAAAGATAGGCACGTTTAATTCGTGGTTCGATAGTGGAGAGAACGCAACGTTGCCGAGTTGCTTCTCGGTGTCCAGTATTTATAAGGAATGCCGACCGTCGACTTCTCGGCTTCGAATTCACCTTCGTGGTTTGGTTCAACTTTGCTCTTCCCGGTCAGTCCTGTTTTTTTTTTTAAATTTTAATGTGTCTTGGGCTAGAATGTTAGGTATACTTTACAAGAATAATTGTGCCCTTGTGGCACCGAAGGTGCAATTTGATGAAACTCACTTCACTGTCTTACTAGACTTACGACTGATTTTCTGAACTCACAATGTAACATTATATGCATACAATTCAATATCTAGACATAAATTCAAAGAAGAATGGTCCATTAAACAATACTGCCTACCTGCTGCAAATTGCAGGTACCAATAATTGCGTCGTTGTTCAGTATGACGCTCGTGTCCCATATTTTTTGAATTTATCTCAATGTCTGATGAATAACTATTCTACGAATCTGCATTAATTTGGGCTTGAAAAAAAAAATATCTCGAGTTTTTTATGATACGTAAATGTATCATAAAACCCACCAAGACTGGGCGTCGTATATAATTTCCTGCTTCATTTTTGAATAAATCAGATTATTAATTACCAATTTTGAAGTTATCCTAAATGTATCGAGCTACTAAATATTGTAAAAATAACATCAATCGTACTGGGTGTTCCCGTATATTTTTGCACCCCACCTAGAGAGTTTATTTGAAAAAATATTGAAATAAGGTTAATGCAAAACTTTCATGGTTCTTCATGAACCTTCAGAATCTGTAGGCAAAAATGTCAAAAAAAGTAAGTGAATGTCAATTATTGACAGGTTAATGATTTTTTCGAATGGAACACCCTGTATATTATTTAAATTTTTGTAGACCTTGTTATTCTGTTTCCAAATATATATATATATTTTTTAATTTTTCATTTTTGTTCCATTTGAAAAAATCATTAACCTGTCAATATTTGACATTTACTTACTTTTTTTGACATTTTTGCCTACAGATTCCAAAAGTTCATGAAAAACCATGAAAATGTTGTATTTACCTTTTTTCAATATCTTTTCAAAAAAACTTTCTAGTTGGGGGGTGCAAAAATATACGAGAACACCCTGTACATCTTGCAATGATTAATTAATTAATAACCGATTTGATAGTTTTTATAAAACAAAAAGTTATATTATAAATAATTAGGTATAATATGTTCTCAAACAGATCGGATAACACTATAATTGTTAAAAGCAAACCATAAGCAAATACTACGTACGTATCAAACCAACCGTTAATTATTATTAGTGATTGCAAAACTACAAATAAAGTCATGGAAATCAAAATTGCGCACGTTACATTCACCACACAACGTAAATATGTATTTAATGTGAAAGCAGCTTTCTGTTTTGTACGCACCAAGAGAACATGCCTCAACATCAAATGAAAAAAATATGTCATTTTAATAAATGAAAGAAAAAATGGCGAATGCTGACAAATGTGATTTTTTATCAAACATTTGAATATAAATCTTTATTTCTCAAAATCTGCTGTGAGTTAACGAATAAAACCATGCCGTTGGCCTTTTCCCTGGTGATTAAACTGATAACTTTGCAAATTATCATTAAATTTCTTTTTGCGGTAGGTACTTGAGTTATGAGAAAAAAAAAATACAGATTTCCATTTTTATATAGAGGATACTGCGAAATCACCAATCGTGATCGTTTGACAATCCCGACAAAACCAAAGGTGAGCTCGGGAAGAACATCAATCATCAATAGGTGGACAAAGTGCAGATACATGAAAGCAGGTCGCAGAGGATAGTGCGGTGGCACAAAAGATCAATGTATAACCACTTTTCAAATGAAATGGTATGTTTGGTGTATTGTTTGGCCAACGAATAGTCCCGACCTAACACCAACCCAACACCATTTTTGTAGGTATATATCGAAAGATAAGGTTTTTATCGACTGTATTCAAACAAGCGAAGAATTACAACAGAACTCTGAGGATATCACCCAGCGGACGCCTCTGTTTATTTTCAAATCCAGAATCATTTGATAAGCGACCACCAATAAACATCTAAATAGGTGAAGTGCAGTCAACTTGCCTTGGTTCAAATTACAAATTGTGTTGATAATGAATTCTGGTGGCAAAATTAGAAAAACTCTGTCGAAACTGGTCGAGAAATTTTTCGCGGACTCTTTTTCCAGATGTTGCTGATTACATTCACCGATCGCATCTGAAATTGCCATACCATGGCTGATGGTATCTCCAATATGATGTCCCATTTGGATGTGGGAGATAAAGTGGTGTTAGGACTTGATGTCACAGATGTAGGGGCAAATATAAGAAAATTCATGTGGGCTGATTATTTGGTGTTCATGGCCATGTTGCTGGTGTGTTTGGTGATAGGAATATATTATGCCCTCTGCTGGAAAAGCTCTGATTCCCAGGACTATCTGGTTGGTGGAAGGAATATGAACACTCTTCCTGTTGCCATGTCTCTTATAGCCAGGTAATTTACTTACTCAGCTAACCCCGACTTATAAAATCTTCCTTACAGCTACGTAAGTGGAATATCTTTGCTGGGAATCCCTACTGAAGTATACGTTTATGGTATCAACTACATATACATTCTTTTGGGTTTCGTATTAATGGCCATTGTTATGTCTCACGTGTACCTTCCAGTGTTCCACGGACTCAATTTAACGTCAACTTATGAAGTATGTGTCACATGGCTAAGATATATTCTTGACTTAACTTATTTCAGTATCACGAAATGCGTTTTGACAAAAAGGTGAGACTATTTGGATCTATTTTATTCACAATCAGCTCGGTAGGTATCCAATTTTTTTGAGCCCAAAACACTTGGTTCAATTTACAGATAACATGGTTACCGTTGGTGATATACGTTCCTGCACTAGCATTCAATCAAGGTAATGTTGTATTTACAAAAGAAGTTTTATTGATTTATTCAACAGTTACAGACATAAATGTTCACCATATAACACCAGTGGTCTGTCTTATTTGTGTCTTCTATACCTCCATGGTAAGATCCAAGCCCCTATACATATGTTATAACTGATCTTTCAGGGTGGCATAAGGGCAGTAGTCTGGACTGATGTCATCCAAATCGTGATAATGGTTGGTGCGATTAGCTTGGTGGCTATCAAGGGAACTCTGGATATTGGCGGATTCACCACCGTTTTTCTTAGAAATGTGGAAACCAGTCGGCTAGAAGGTCCAAAGTACGCTTCAGCTTCAGCATTATGTTTATCTAATGTGACTTTCAACAGCTTCGACCTGAATCCTTTATCACGACATACTATTTGGTCTCTGACATTTGGAGGGTTCACGTATGTACTGCAGGCAGGGGCAGTAAACCAAAATATGGTGCAGAGATATCTGGCATTGCCGACAATCAAATCAGCTAAAAGGTATGTGGCTTGATTCTGCATATATTACATGTATGTATAATTATATTTTAGAGCGCTATGGTTATTCGTTGGTGGTATAGTCTTGATAGTATCTATATGTTCATATCTTGGACTTTTGATCTTCGCAACCTTTCACAGATGTGATCCTTTGACAACGATGGTGAGTTGATTTACGATGTCATATCAAAAATTGCATTGAATAATTCAGCTAGCTAAAGAAAAAGATCAACTGTTACCTTTGTTGGTGATGACGGTTCTTGGTACAGTATCAGGACTGCCTGGAGTATGTTTGGCTGGCAATTTCAGTGCAGCCTTGAGGTACTTTCAACATGCAAAGTGTCAATCTCTGATATTTAAACTTCTAGCTCCCTGTCCACTGCTCTTAATTCCATGTCAGCAGTGGTACTGGAGGACTTCTACAAACCATTTTTCAATAAGAATCTAAGTAAAAAATACGCCAGTCTACTGATGAAATTGACAGTGCTAGTTTTCGGAGCAATTTGTGTAGGTTTAGTATTTGTAGTGGAAAAACTAGGAGCAGTACTGCAATTGTCCATGAGCATTGGTGCCATAGCCAGTGGTCCCTCCTTGGGAGTCTTCACCATGGGCATGCTTATACCATTTGTCAATTCCAAGGGAGCGTTGTATGGAGGAGCATCCTCTTTGTTATTCATGGGGTGGTTCTGTCTACATACCCAAACTTTGATAGCATCTGGAGATTTAACATTTCCAGAAAAACCGGTGACAACAGAGGGATGTCATTATAGTTTTACTCCGAAGCAGTATTCAGACATTCATTTTGATCCGAGTGTGAATGTTACTGATGTTACACATACTGAGTGGGTAATGTCCAGAATTAGTTCATCTAGTTGACCAACTATATTCTAGTGAACAATTTATGATTTACCGCTTGTCCTATCTATGGTACACCCTTATGGGAACTGTAGTAGCTGTTGTTGTAGGTATGATAGTGAGTACGTTCACGAACCCAAATGACCCACGTGACGTGGATCCAAGACTTTTGGCCCCTTTTGTTAGGAAGTGGATCAAGCCTAGAGATTTCCCTAATGATGTCAGGGATGGCATTATTTTAGCCTATCAACCAAGCATGGTAAGTCACAGCACTAAAAATGAAATGAATTCAACTCACAATAATATAGGGGCAGATGGACAACCAGAAGCAATACGACAACATGAAACCAATGTAGGAATAACGTTAAATAGAACATTGTATATATTTTCAATAAAATGTTATGTTATTTCTATAAGTAACCTTGAATTAAGCTTTTATGGTTGATCTAGTAGTATTCTATCAACGATTTCACGAAATTTTTCCGAACTATTAGCGAAAAATGTTATGATCGAACATATACTAATATTAATCTTTTAAATATGATGAATACATAGTCTTATCTCATGGGAAGATAAGATTAGCTGCAATCATTTAACGTTTTGGAATAGTACCGGGGAATGAACCAGTTAAGTGCATGTGGATTGGAAACAATACAACATGAGTGTAAGTTCTAGTCAAAAACCACAGAATAACATGTACTTTTATAGATCAAGTCCACATTCATCTGGATATCCTTGAATGACTGAATGATAAGTAAATTATAACAAAATTCACTTGATAAGTATGCATTAAATTTGGTTTTTAATATAATGTTTTGTTTATCATACAGGGAAATAATATATGGGACGCGAACCTAAATATATAATATCTTGCATTCTAGCCAAATGTATTGATTATTTTGGAAACCATACATATATGAAACGGAAAAAACATTGAAGTTTAACAGTCTAATTAAGTTGTTCCTTATGATGATAAGTGGCAATTTGAATTTATAATCGAGAATTCATTTTCTTTTCTGTTCAACTATAGTACGTGAAATTCCTGAATTTACCTACTGAGAATAGCATAATATCGCATGTTCTGCTTTCTCAAATGGGAATTGAAGTGGCGTCTCAAGGGTTGAACATTGATTGAAGTGCTAGTGGATGGAGTTTTCCGCAAATTACATACAATATCGTCAAGTCGATCCATTTTGGACTGTTAAAAATGGACTGATGGAAACTGAATCACGAATGCTCTTTTATCCAACTGGGTTTCCTACACCATTTTTAAAGAGAAAAGTGATTTCTAGACTCTGAAATGCCCTCTAGACACTAGACTAAACCACAAAGCATCTTTTGTCTGATTTTTTCTAGAAATATGCTCATTTCAATCTATTTAACTAACCCAAACTAACCCAGACTGACCCTAACTAACCAAGCTAAACTGACCTTAACTAACCCAAACTGACCCTAACTAACCCAAACTGATCATAGCTAACCCAAACTGACTCTGGATTACTCTTCAGACTAATTATTACAAAGCAGCTTTTCTCTGATTTTTCTCCCAGGAGTATGTTCATTCTAATCTATTTATGCAGTCCAAATTGTCCAACTGGGTGTCCAGCAGCATTTTTAATTAGTAGAGTGATTATTCCCTACTCTGGAATGCTCTTTAATCTGATTAAAAAGCAGCTTTTGACTGATCTTTTTTTCTAGGAAAATGTTCATTCTACTCCATTATTGAACACCAAATTGTCCAATTGTGTTTACTACACCATTTTTTTAAAGAAAAATGCTTTTGTCTGATTTTTTCCCAGGAATCTGTTCATTGTTCATTCTACTCTATTCATGCAAACCAAATTAACCAACTAAGTAGCTTATGAAAATTCTAAAAAGAAAAGTGATTTCCAGACCCTGGAATGCTATCCAGAGTGATTATAAAGCAGCTTATTTGATCAGATTTCTTCACAGGAAAAGGTTCATTCTACTTTATTCATGCAAACCAAATTGTCCTACACATTCCATTCATACATCATTTTTCAAAGAGAAATGTGGTTTCTGTCTAGATTGATGAAGAGACAAGTTAAAGATAATGCGTTGTCATGGCAATCGACAAAGAAAACCGTACAAAGAACCAGACCTCTCCTGACACATGCTTCAGTTTTCTGCCACACTCCGGTCAAGACAACCTATTTTAAGGCGTCGTTGCTTCGGCTCGTATATCAGTGAGGAGCAGGTAACGCCAGTGGATTATTTTTGATCATTTTGATACAATAAAATTGCTGGCACCTGCGGTTAATAAATTATAAATTGTCCGTTTCTTTATTACAAAAAAGAGTCTATAAAATTGAATGTTTTATAATTTATTTTTGGTGAAGTGGCACTTCACCTGAATAGCCGCCCTTGCATTGAATACACTATTGAAATTATTTATTCCAGGTTACCTACCATAGTGGTACGGACTTCCTAAGATCGTATTCAGGAATTTTGAAGATTTCTGAGGCGGTAAGTCTAAAAACCTAGTTTCCTTGAAATAATTACCTTAATGTATATAATATTACTTCCCAAATGAAACCTTATTGCCTCTCAGTTGAATTAAAATGATTAATATTGTTACCTTCATGTGCGCTTTAGATCCCCATGATTCATTTATTTCTACAAATAATAAAAAGTTAACATTGCAATAAACGCTCATGTATCAACGATTTTTTGAAATATTGTGGGGATCCTTGAAAATGTATAAATCTTCAGAAAAGTATGTCACACCAATTTCGGAAGACCCTTCCTTAAGGTAGTTCTTTTGAGATAACGGAAACAAGTGCTGAAGTTTCCGATTTTCCTTAGCAGAGGGTTGCAAATTTGGGTAGAATCGTGAATACATGCGCGTTTGAAATGTTGGATGTTTTTATTGACTGGTCTACAAGAAATAACTTTTACGTCAGGATATATAAGATAATAATTGAATCTTCAATAAAAATATGTTTCTCCTCGAGTCTGTGCCAATCTTGCTTTACGTTAATCTCTCTTCTTTTGAAGAAATTATTAATACTGAAATCGATAAATATGAGATTTTCAATTCATCTCTTCCAGGAATGTTTTCACATCACACTACATAGGTAGTCAAAATGGTATTGGTAGAGTTAGCAGTAACCAGTAACTGAAAACTTATTGAATTGTGTCCAAGGCTGAAGTGTTCAGGTAGTGGTCTTGTGAAAGTTTCGTTTTAGCTGACAAAATAGCATTTTTCATATTAAAAATTGACCCAGCACTTATTTCCGTATGAATGATATCATGAAATGATTAGGATTCTTGTCTTCGGAACTGCGATTGGCTGATTAAGCAGGGTTACTAGGGTTTCGGAATGTATGGTACCTCTACATTGATTTGTGCTTCTTGCCGACGAGTTGAACGTTGCGAAATAGCGGCTTGGCTGGTTTGGGTACAACTAAAACATTAGGAAGATGAAAGTGAAAATGATAATTGCCACGTATTTTGATTCGTATACTTCAAACCAAATGAACATTTCAGGCTCTCAATGTGGGTCTCATCATATTCACAACCCTTCTCGCACCTTCCTTCCAAGCCCAATTCCTTTGTGGACTCTGCATCTATGGACTCGCCAGTTGTCTTGTCCTCCTTATTTTTCACATACGAGGATCACTACAGCACTCAGAGTTTCCTTGGATTTGGATCGAGTTTTTCAACTGTGGAATCTTAGCTGCTCTGATGGGGGCCAGCTCTGCTTTTCTGGTTGCTGAATTGACCAAAGGATATATTGTTACTGGGGTAAGTGATTGAAAAAATGCCAATATGAATTCTGGACATACGGAACACTTTCAGTAGTAACATTGTGATAACGAGTGTTCAATAAATACGGTCAGTTAACCTTTATATGGATTGCAATTGTTTCAAAAAACGTATGTCTTAGCTAACATCGCAAACACATACATGACAGCCTCCAAATCCACTTTCTAACCTAACTTTGGATTGTTGTCGACTTTTTGAGAAGTTTTATGATTTCGAGTTTCTGTGCCTTTTTATAAATCATAATTAATTCTTTTTAGAACTTGAAATATTTTTGCCCACTTAACAATCCTCAAATGCTTCGAAATGTGTCCATTTCTGTGTGAAGAAGCGTTTTAAAATGTATTGAAGAAGAGCGCGGGCATCTTCAACATCTTTTGTAATAAATTTTATAAATTTATCCACCATTTGATTAATTTTGAGTTAAACAGGCACGGGGAGAGGCAAAGAGCAAGCCACATTCGAAAAACCGTTCAAATAAAATTCACAGGTCCCACCGAAATAACGCTGTAGATTTAATTCTACTTGGTGCTAATTGTGTGCAGGCGCAAAAGCTCGATTTCCAATGTTTTTGGGGATTTCAAATCATTTTTATCAAGAATTAAATCAAATTCACGAAAAATAATATCAACAGATAATGTCAATAGATGACATTCATTGACAATTTTGACGGTTGCCATTGAACCATAAGAACTTAGCCACGACCTACGTTCATGATAGAAAAAGAAAACCACAGCCACCTACGACCGTTTTTTTTTATTGAACACCCTTTATTTTTCAGTAGACTTGATTGTTCCACACTTCTTGTATTGGAGAACTTATGTGTGATCTTGATTCACGACGTTTCGTAATCTTTGATTATGCTTAAATAATGATATACTAAGTGTATGCACTCAGTCATCAAGTGCACTTGAGTGTCGAGAGAACCATCGGTCACTTGAGCTTGAGCTTGAGGTTTGAGGTTGAGGTATCCTCCAGTTCCCCTACTTTAGGATTTGTATATGGTCACAAAGTGTGTTCAGGATTTGATTAACAAAATATTTTTAAAAAAATTTTGGGCCGTCAGTAAAGAGAACTTAGTATTTGAGCATGTCACAAGAGGATACGAAACGACGTGTAATAAAAATAAAATCAAGATGTTTGTTCAAAAATCTATATCAATAATTCGGATTTCAGATGATTGGCTTCGTAGCAGTTTTGTTGTATGCACTGGATGCTGTGGAGAAGTATAATCTGGCCAAAATTCCAAGGTCTCGATATGTGTGGACCACACCGAATATGCCAGAGTTGTGATAGTATTTTAGTTTTAGATAGGATCCACACAAGATGTGGCAGTGATCAGTCGTTTGTATGACTTTATTTATTTGACTAGTGTTCTATAGTTGTTAGTTTTATTCTATATCATAGAATACTTTTTAGTTAATAGATATATTACTTTTATATTTGTTATATTATTACTCATGTGGAGAAGGTGTGATGTTCAGCATGCTCTATACGTTTCTCATTACTCCATTGGAATTCAAGAAATCTAATATACCTCGTGTAACACCATACTTGAAATAGAAACCAAATAACTGTTGGCAGATATCGCCTCTCTCATAACGTATCCATTTGCTGACATGCAAACCGACGAGCGGTCACCGCTCCTGCAAAACGAGAATATCGCAAGAAATGGACTCTCAGTGTTTTTTGCCATTATTTGTGTGGTCGATGTATTTGGCGTTTTTCCAGTGGTGGCTTTGCCTAAACCCATCATAGATTGTGGTAAGAACACCTTAAAATATTACGCAAACTAAAAACAAATTTATCTAGGACTGTATGGGATTTTAGTAATAGTTATAGTATGTTCCATACAAATTTACACGGCCAGTCTACTGGGCAAATGCTGGACTTTGGCAGAAGAAATAGAGCCGAACATTAAAAGGAAAAACAGATACCCTTACTCTGCATTGGCAGAACTGACCTTTGGCAAATGTTCCTCCTATTGTGTGAACTTCCTTGTTGACCTCACCGTGTTCGGAGGAGGGATACCCAATTTGATAGTTGGTAAGATATTCCTTCCACGTATTCGGATTATCTATGGAAGATTTCAGCTGCTCAAAATCTCCAGTTACTGGGGTTGAGGATAAGTGAAAACACATTTGATATTTCATTTTGCTATTGGATAATCATCTTGGGTACTTTTCTATGTCCGATTCTATGGCTTGGCAGTCCGAAAGATATGAAGTTAGTTTAAATAATCTGAAACGACAGCTCCTGAGAATATTAAATTACAGACTTCTCTGCACCATATCCGTAGTGATAGTAACTTCAGTTTATTTGTTAACTTGTGGATGTCTCTTGTTTTCCACTAATGACAATATTCCCCTAAGCAATGTGAACTTTGAGACCAATTTAGAATTATGGAAGCTAATGATGATTGCTTATGGAATTGTGGCCTTTCAATTCGACATTCATCCCACTATCTTGACCATACAGATGGATATGAACAAAAAAACCAAATTACCTTTGGCCATCATAGGGGGATTTCTAGGTATGTTCTTGTGAATATATCAATTTATATCCTCCTCAGTGACATTATTTATGTTTGGGACTACATCCCTTATTGCCGCATTGAAGTATGGACAAGCTACACAGCCTAGTATCCTAGAAACTTTACCAACTAGTTTTCCTCTACACATGGCAGCAGCACTGGTAGCTATACAGCTATGTCTTACATCAGCAGTCAGCAATAATGCCTTGTACCAGCATATGGAAGATTGCCTGAATATATCCAGAGGTAACTTTAGCTGATTACTCCCTACAATAACTAATCATTTTGTAGAATTCAACCACAAGAGATGTATCTTACGCACAATTCTGACCCTGTTGGCAATAATAATTGCAGAATCTGTACCTAGATTTGATTTGGTAATGTCGCTCATTGGTGGTACCCTTACTGGACCACTCGTGTTCATGTTGCCCCCACTCTTTTATATAAAGATCGTACTAATGCATGAGAAGCATACTGCAAGAATGGAGCAAGAGAGTTTCACTAATATTGTGATGACCAAATCTAGGTCCAACAGTCATAGTGAGGAGTATTCCAGGTGAGATTATTAAAATCGTTAAATCACTGTGATATTTTCATATAATTATACACAGAGATCTTGCAAAGTATTATCAAGCCAAAATCAGTGAGGAGTTTCAGAATGGCACCAATCGGATCTTCAACAAAAAGACTGAAATAGCACTGTGTGTAACAATAATACTGGTTGGCACTTGTGCAACCTGTGTTACCACATACCTAAATGTCAATAGTGCTGCTATATCATATGTTAACTTTAGCAAACCGTGTATTTATAATGTATCCGAAGCTCTATTGTATTTATAAGGAAACTGTGGTTAGTCATAAACTTTTATTGATTCAATCATATAATTACAATAAATAACTAATAATATACTCTATTATCACCTACAGAGCTGCAACCAACTCAGTCAGATTCATAAATATATCACGGATCCATCAACATTTTAAAGTCCAAAGTAAAAGACATGGGATCCAAAAAGATTTGGTGCCTGTCTTTTTGGAGCCAGTACTTTGTTGATGGTGTGCATAACACCATTGGTGGCAACATTATCACAACTAGTTGCGATAGCTCTGTTGATACGAACTTGGCTACCAGTACGACTTACTTCAACTTTCTGATCACCCATAGTTGATACGAAACTGTTGAAGCCCCAAGTATGTGGACCTACGCCTGAACAGCAGAGAACCTCTGTGAATTGATGATTAGTATCCAAGTATGATCAGGATGTGATGTAGCTTACCCGTAAGAATATGATTCATCAATACTTCTTCGGCCCTTTCCTTGTCCTCCTTGAGTTTTGTCATGTCTCTCTCGTCCAAAGCAGCAAAGGTTTCGTCGGTTGGAGCTAGGAAGGTGATTGATCTGTTGTTCTCTTGCAAGATTTTCTCCACCTTTGTATCTTTCATGAGCTCTCTCAATGTGGAGTACTTGTCGTCTTTCTGGATAAGCTCAAAGATGCTTTGAGTAGGTGGAGTTAGGACCTTGTTCACTTCATGCACAACAGAGCCACAAGTTTTTTCGTCAAAGCCCATAACTCTAGCACAGTTCACTGTGGCCTTGTTGATCATATTCGAGAACAGCGGCAAAGTGGAGTATAAGTTTATTCTCAATTTGTTTTCATTGTCTTTGGTGGCGATTTTCATGTTGTTCTTCATGTCACACGACTGAAGTTGTCCCTCAATTATGTGATATCTAATCAATTCCCTCAATTTTTCCCTATCATCGCCGATGTCTTCAAGAAGCTTCACTGCCTGAGGATTGTCAAAAGCCTTATTCTCTGGTACGAACACAGTGGCATTGTCAAAGTTATTGAGCTCATCGCCAAGACCTGCCTTTTCAACTAGGTCAAGGAATTTTGTGAAATTTTGAGACTTGAGAACGTTGCCAATGTACTGTCCCGATTCTGGTATGATGAGGGTGTCAATGAGGTGGATGACTCCATTGGTGGCTATGATATCACTGTCAATGATTTTGGCTTTGCCTTCGAAAATTAATTCGTCTTCTTCAGTTCTTTCCATGTTTAAGGATTCTCCTTCTACATTGCGGGCTGTGGCGTTGCCGATGATGGCTGCTGAGCAGATGGTGTGGGATACGAAGTGGTGTTTTAGAATGTCTGCGTATTAGGGGTGTTACATAAATACAAATAATAGTACGCCAAAGTATACTTACTCGAAGCACATGCACCACCCCCCAATAGTTTTTGCCTTTGCATCTCATCAAGTTTAGCAAATGCATCGTCAGTAGCGGCAAAAATGGTATAATGACCAGTTGCCTTCAATCTGCTGGGAATATCAGTACCTTCCATGACTTTTCTGAAGCTGGTCAATTTGGGATGATTTTTGATTATCTCATCAACCGATTCACTTGCAGGTGGAATGATGCGATCAACAATGTGAATGATACCATTTTCGGCTAGGATGTTGTTTTTCGAGACACGAGCACAATTGGCTGTGACCAACTTCTCGAAGTTGTGTGTCGGATAGATGTTGATGCGGATTGGGGATTTGTTTCCGTCTTCGCTATGGAGAATTTGTTCGTTTTCCACATCTGCCAGCTCGAGGAAACCTCCAGTGGTGTGACTAAGGACAAGATCCTTACTGGTAACGACGTTCTTGAGTTGTCTACGTCTTCTAGCGGGATCCACTCTGTTCTGAAATGGAATGTAAAATTATTATTTTGTGTGTGCCAAGGGCGGCTCCTCCATAGGATCATCTGGTCGATGACCTCCCAAACATTTTTTAGACAATAATAAATTTAATTTCAAAATACACCTTATATTGTTTTAACCGCTTCTCGTAATAGTCGTGATTAAACGCTTAGACACGCACAGTCACAATTTTGAAACATGCTTGGACCTGTTTGGAGTTGTCCTCATGGCGATAAAGCTTGGCGACAATACCCGAAAAATACACAGCTACCGAGTGAAGCCGAACGCCTAAACGAAATGGAAAATTAAACCGCGTCTTGAGTCATCAGTCGCGGCTAAAATTTGATATAAATCGGCGACATAGATCCTAGTCGTTTATCGATCGACATTTCAGCAAAATGTATCGGCTAAAAAGATATTTTTTGTTTTGTGAGATTAGTTTGGCGGCGCACAGAGTGCCGATATGGGAAAAGAGTGGACATTTGGGTATAAAGTCAACATTGAAAAGTACTATATTTTTTCATCATCACAAATTGGCCATACCCTAGGCTATGTTGGATCACATTAGTTTTCTTTTAACAGTCTCCAAATAAATTTTACTGAGACTTGCCCTCTCGTAAGTCACAAAAATTTAGCCAAATATCCACCACATTTTACAAAAAAATTGCTAGAAAAGTATAGGCTGATTAAAAATGATTTTTGTGTGCAAGATCTATAAACCTTTGATAATGTATTTTTGTCAATTTTTCAAAAAATTATGCATTAAGTACACGAGCAACGTTTTTTATTTCGGTAAAATCGTTTTTTTTTACGAAATCAATGTTTCCGTTGACTAAAAAAAATGTTGTTGAAGTTGGCAAATATCTCATTTGAGTAGCTATCCTTAGAGAAGAAAAGCGTATATTTTTCATCCGCTAACATTTGCTATTCTTGAAAAAAAAAAGATTTTATTTCCTGCTACAGCAGTATTTATTTGGATTAGTCGAAGAAGGGGATAGGAATAATGATTAACTGCCGCGAATTGAAAAAAAAATCCTCTCAAGTGACAAATTGAAAACTAGTTTCGCTTCAAGTAACTTCCCCTTAACTAACTGCCGAGAATTGAAAACACATTTCCTTTTAAGAAACTTTCCTTAAAGTAACTGCCTACTGCCTGGAATAAACAACAAATTACCCCTTAAGAAACCTCCTTTCAAGTGACTGCCGGAAATTCAAAAATAGTTTTCCTTGAAGTAACTTCCCCTTGAGTAACTGCCGCCTCAAGTAACTGCCTGGAATTGAAATAAAATTTCTCTTCAGTTAACTTTCTCTAGAGTAACTGCCGGGAATTGAAAACAAGTTTCCCTTTAAGTAAGATTCCCTTTTGAGTAACTGCCTGGATTTGAAAACAAATTTCGCTTTGAGTAACTAGTAACTGCCGGGAATCGAAAACCAATTTTCCCCCAAGTAACCTCCTCTTTCTTGGTGGTGCATGGCCGTTATTAGTTGGAGGAGCGATTTGTCTGGTTCATTTCGATAACGGGCGAGACCCGAGACTGACAGCTGGGCGTATTTTGGAGAGATATACACGGGGTTTAGTATTGGTGTTTTGAGAGATAAAAATAGATATTTTATAACTACTGTTTTTGAGTTTTTTTTTGATAAATGAAATTGTCACTTAAAACTATGTTTTACAGGAAAATTGATATGAAGTACAAAATTGTTGCTTCACGATATGAATGGTAAAATATTCAATTGATTATCTCAAGATAATTAACCACGAGCTACAACTGGTGTATGCTTAGTGAAGACATATCAATAAATGCTTACAACATCATTCATTTTCTCATCATACGACCTCACAGCTTCATCAGAAGGCACAAAAACAGTCAAGTTATCTGTCTTGAACTTGTCCTCTAGCCCACTGTTCTTGATCAAGTTTTTGAATTCGTCCAACTTCATGTCTTCCAAGGTGTCAAGAATTGGTTTCAGGTCAACCTGCATTTAATTAAATTAATGACAAAATACAATTTCACCAAGAAGTAGTAATCGTACCTGTTTGGTGCATCCGTCGCCATCAGGCGTTCTCTTGAACCCGTAACAGCACTTGTAACGGACCGTGAAGGTTTTTACGACACCGTGATTGTCAGATCTGGGTAAAAGAACGTTATTATAAGCCTCGATTAAAAAAGTGTAAATGACCAATTCAGGTACATTATGGCTATTGTTTACAAATAGTAAATTGCATTCAGAAGTCAATTATGCATGAAATGTTGGATGGGTAACTGATTTTTCTCTAAAACAAGACATAGAATTAGGATTTAATTGTTGTATAACACGTCCATGGTACTTCCGCGCAAATAGTGAAGGTTTTCAATTACAATTGTCATGACATTTTTTGAATTTAAAGGTCATAGATTTGCTCACCTGGTACTGCATTCATATTTATTCTCATCTTCAAAACAATTGGTAATTTGCATGACAGCCGATAAAAACTTTGGCTTCTCCGGTTTTCTCTCGACTTCCGTACTTTCAGTGCTGTTGCTTTTGTCTTCGGGTTTTGTGTCATCTTCGTCATCGATGCTTTCTTCGCGTTCTATACAGACGTTTTTGCTAGAAGAATAAATGGATTCTTAGAATGATTATAATCCCACAATATTACCTTCATATTTTATTAGAAGAATATTATTATTATTTTATTATGACATTTTTGATATCTTCGAAGAATTTTATTGAGCACGGACACATGAGAAATCCGGGCATCCGAAAGTCCGGTTGTATGGTAACCCAGACCAGTTTCATGTCGAAGGTTTTATACCCTTCATAATGTTATTTTGAGAATAAGGAAACTGACAAATGAATGTCTCGGCCTATAAATTATTTTTGATATTTAATAAATAATAATTCAACTCCAATGCTGTTTCAAGTCTGTAGAATTAAGGATTCTATGAAATATCAACAATCTCATCTTTCGACGCCACTATTTCGCAGAAGCTCATTTACTTTCACCATGATAAAAATAATCAATGATTATTAATGATTATGTCGCCAATTTGTTTACTGTATACTTATGGAAAAAGTAGGCCTTCGCAAAGGTGGTTGAACTTGAACCATCATCACTTTCATGTGACCTATAATGCGGGTAGCAAAATGTATTGAATACAAAGTTTGATCAGGTGTTTCCAATATAAATTATTGAAAATTGATGATTAATGAATTTGCTGACTAAATTTGGGGTGGAGGTATTTCATATTGCGAATTTCAACTGAGTTTTAGAAAGCGATACTATATTCTTGTTATCAAAATCTTCTCATTTGAACGTCGTACGTCCATAGGATAATTAATTTATTCAAATATTTTCTAAAACATTTTCTAATCGTTTTAACCCACATAAATTTATTTACCCAAATCATCAACTATTCTAACAAACAGTAGCTTGCACGTCGCACTGTCAGCAATATATTGCAATTAACACAAGCACCGAATAGCAAATAACAACTGGTTAATGAACTTTGAACAAGAAGTACAGTTGTGAAAGCCAATATAATTTTTTTGTCTAGCGTTCTCATATTTTGTGGCTTTGATGATCTACTTTGCACATTTCCCTCACTTACCCGTCCCACCAGTTCTTCTTCACAACACCAACACCAAACAAGGATCCAAAGCCAAATTCCTCGCTACCAAACGTAGGTCCAAATCCCTCCATTCCGGGAAGAGATGGGAAGTTGAACTCGGGACGACGAGGGAATGTTGGAAAAGATCCAGAATTGGCGTCGATGTCTATAACTCCTCCACCAATTACAGTTGGTTGTTTGGATTTTTTGGTTTCTTTTTTGGGATTAAAAACTGGTTTGTTCTCGGCAGAGCCTATAACAGTTGTATTAAGGTTATCACTTCTTTAGCAGAGATGTTATCTACCTTTCAGTCTATCTTTGGGGTCTTTGTAGTCGGGAGATAAAGGCTCGCGGTCATCATCTTCAGCTTGAGAATCGCTGCTTCTGCTTTGGATTCTTGGTTCGTCGAATTCGAATTGGAAATTGGGGTCCGCTTCTCCAAAGATGCTGAAATGAATGCAATGATGGAATCTTGTAGATTTGAAGAAACTTGTTTTGGTTTGATGGTGCGTTTTCTCGTGAACCAATTTGTATAATATTTCTTAAAAATATTCTTTCTATATTGGAGATATTGCTTTTTGCATTGTTTTAAGGAAATATTTGCAAGAGCTCGTCCGAAGAACATATTATTTCAATTTTCACCAATATTCTTCTATATAGGAAGGTTCCCTTTTTCAAAATTTTTTTTTTTTTTCGTTTAGCCTTTTTTTTTTTTGGTGTCTGTATCACTGTAGATTTTTTTCTCAGCTTCACTGGTTATTGACTTTTATTTTCAATGCAGGAATCTTTTGGCATTATTATTTTTTTAAAAATTACCTACTATTGTTTTTAACAAGCTTCAATGAAAAATGAGCAAGGTGACTCGTATTTTTCTTGAATTTTGCAATTTGCACCAATGATTTTAAGATCCAAAAAATCTAAAATGATATTCAGAAAGATTGCTACTGATTCATCATAATGATACTGACAGTTGAAATCAGTATTATATCAATTTCACCATGATTATGAAAATACGATAAAGTTATCTTGATCATTTCATATTCCAAAACTTAGGCGTAAAACATTGAACACAACATTCAGCTCATTATTTCTCAACAAATAAGCTTTTGATGTCATTCTTCGTGATTCATAAAATATACACTCTATTGTTTGGGTCGTGCTTGTGATTAGTGGTCAGGATAAAAAAAAAATTGCGATTAGAATATCAAGTAGGATAATATGTCCATTTGTATTCTACGCGAATCAGCATTGTTTTTGGGTTTGGAGTTTGGAAAAAAAACGAAAAATAGCATTTTACATTATGATGAAGATGTTCATGATTTAATATTTTGATTGCTGTAATCATTTTTCCTAATATACAGTGTGTTTATGGTTTCATGAATAATGCAAAAACATTTGGGAGGAGTTTTATTACTTACAACTATGAAGAAAGATAAGGAGCTACATACATATCCAAAAATTGGCAGACGATTTTCACTATAATCAGAAAACTTTTTTGTTTTTTCATATAACATGCAGCGAAGAAAATGTAGACAATAAGTGACGAAAAAAGTTTTTATTGTCATTTTACTGTTGTCACTTTGATAGTTTAGGAGGTACGATTTTTTAAATCTTTTCAAGATTTGTTTTTGTTTTGTTCAATTTGGTTAGTCAAATCCTGTTAGTTTTTTGCCTTTTTAAATGCGTTAAGTCCTCTCTTAATTTGCTTATTAACTCACAGTCTTATCTTATTTTGCGTTTTCAAGGTTTTTTGGATTCCACTATTTTTTTTTGTCCTGTATACCCTCAAATTTTAGATTTTAAACAAGTAGATGATAATAAGTGGTATTAATGACGAAGATACTAATTCTGCAAAACTATTTTATACATAATAACATTAATAACTACTACTTCTTTAAAAAAACAAAGTTTCTTGGAGGAGCCTTGACTGCTCTCAATTATTTTTAGTTATTCCTTCATTATGATAATCATTACGAATCTCGCTGGAATTATAGAAAATGCTAATTCCTTGAGAATGATTTCTACTTATAATTATTAATTCCGGAATTAATTCTTGTAATCGGTGATAATACCTTCAAAATGTTATCAAATCTAGCGATAATTGTTTCTAGTATTTTCGTTGGATCTGGTAAGATATTGCACAAAGAGATCCCAGTTCAAGACATTTTTGAATAAGTCCGGAATAACTTGACTGGTTGGTTTGATTTTTTTCTACAGCTGGCGATGCATATGGTAGTTTTTTTGAAAATAATAATTTTGGTAGAAGGATGGAAAAAAATTATGGATCCACGTAAAATAATGCTTCTTTTCTCAAAAGTCGATGTCCTTGGCAAAGAAATGTCCGTGTTAACAAGTATCTGGGCAGGTAATTTCAGAATTAGTTTTTAGAAGCGTCCATAATAATTTTCTAGAGATAATAAATTTCATAAGAGCAGGTAAAAATACTGATAAAAAATAATGTTTTAGTAAGTCCGAAATAAGTGGTGGTCAGTTATAATAATTGTGTGATAGTTTTACGTAAAAATAATTCCAGTCCTAGAAATCATCCTTTGAAAATAATAATTCCAGCAAATATTTTGTTTCTATTTTTTTTTTATGGAGTTACCGAGAATTATAAAACAATGAAAATGAATGCCTGTTTTCCTAAGCCCAAATAACTTTCGCGAAGAATTATTATACTTCTGAAATTATCGTTTATTGAGAATTATTACCTCCAAGAATACAACTTTTTTGCATGCCTGCATCGTTTTACTTGTTTAAGACAACCCGTTAAAAAAAATGAAATTGTTTTGCTGAATTTTAAAGATGGTTTTTATTCGAAAACGTGAGCAGATACCAAGAAAATCTTAGAGGCAAAAAAATTGTATTTTTGGTTGTTTCATTCAAGAACAAAATTTAAATTACAAGAAAGTCAGGGGGGTCCCAGAGTCCTCCTCCTCACGAGCCGCTTGATACCTATCAATTTTGTGAATCAATTTCTTAGAAAGATGTTATCAATGTTGTTGTTTATTGTACATTCATGTATAAATTCACGTTGTTTCGATTGCGATTGAATAAAGAGTATATTTCAATAACAAGTTAATTTGATTTGAATAATTTATTATTCATGTACAAGGAATCGATCAATGATGTAATTAGAGGATGATTGGAAGTCACTTAGTCATGTATGAATGTATCATCCTTACATGTAACTCAACTATAAGTTCTAACGTAATTTAATCAGGTTTAATGAATATCAGGAAGCCTTCTGATTAAATTAAACAAGTTACTTAACTAAATCTATAGGTATACAGTGTCAAGAGTATTTCTATGCCGCGATTATTTCATGCTCACGATAAAATCTTTGAGGGTGAAAATGCTGCATGTATGAATAAAAATATTTAAAAAACAGTTGATAGAAAAAAAAACAGATGCCTTGAAGGATACATCTTACTTTGATTTTTTATCTTAAACACATGAAAAACATCAAAGAAGCTATTTAGATTAGAGCTTCGGATATGTTGAAGAACAAGTATCACTCTTGTGTATAAATTTCCAATAGCAAAATTAACTTTGTGAAGAACCTGAACAGTGTCACATCTTCTAAACAAAAAGTGCAAATTCAATTCAATTTTAAAACGTAGAAAGCTCTTAAATTGACTACAATGATAACCACACACCTTCTCCATACATTGTTTCGAACCAAACAAAGATAAATTACTCGAATTAGTCGCAGTTGCTTAAACTTTTAACAAGCAAATCATCACCCTATTTGTTTCAATTGACAACTTGAATCATTATTTAGGTTCAAGATGAAGAATCATCCGTTTGTGAAATCAACTTGATTATTGAAAACAAAAAGTGTTAAAGTTCTTATTCATTATGAAAAATAAAAGTCTGTTTTGATTCAATGTTATGGAAGTTTCCGAACTGTTCTAGAACTATCTACACACGCGCAGTTTGGACTACCCAAAACAAAAAGCCATTTCCAATATTCTCATTTACCTACATTATTTTATTCTGGACACAAGATATAAACATAAAATAACAGTATTTATTTTTTTTACATTTTCTAGATCACTTTTTAGGTTGACCAGAACGCAATCATAAATAAGTTCAGGGCTGTAGTTTTTTTCTCGTAATCAAAGTCGTTAAGAATTATAAATAGACGATGAGTTTATTGCGGAAATGTTAATTAGGGAAGTCCATGATTAAGACATAATGAATAATGTTCCGCAGATAAAGAGATGCGTTTTTATATGGAACAAACTGGAGGGTCAGGCAGATGAATTTCACAAGAATATCGCTCTCAAGATAATGTTGGTGAATTCAGATAAAGACAATTTTCTAGAATCTTCCATATTATATTAAATATATATTTTTTAGCCACTCGACATACTGATGCATGGTAGATGAACTTTGCTTATCGTCAGTACTACTCACATAGACAAATTTGTTCACCTATATACACTTTCCTTTAATTTGAAATACATCTTCAACACGTCCATCACTGCCTTTTAACATAGTACCTGGTACCTCATTACCAGCACATATACTGTGACCATAGAAAAGTGATTAAAATTTTCATATGTTAATTGACTTTTCTATGACTGTGACCCTCTATGACAAACCCTGTTCTGTATTTCATGTTTTGCTATCGCACCAGAATCTAACTCAAATTTATGGGATATGGTACCTCACAAGAATAAGGTTTTTTTAGTTAAATCTATCATACCTCTTCCAGCTTTTATTTTCTTTCGCTAATTTTAACGTGATGAATGATGATTTTTGTTTAGTTTAATACCCAACAAGTCATGTTTCTTCATGTGTGTTATCATGTTAAAAAAAACATATATTTTACCCCTTATCAAACTCCGTCGCCCGTAGATGAACGATAAATGAACGTAAAAGCTGAAGACACAGTATCTAATCTGATGTGTTATGACAAAAAAATATATTTAGTGGAAAGTCATTCTAATTTTGGAAACATAAATATCTTTTCCCAAAAACATACAATGTCTTCATAAGCTTATCAACATTACCATATAAAGCAAAAACATATTACTGATACTGTTCAAGAAAATGACTCATTACAACACTTAAAGGAAACAAATCGAGAGCCTCTGGAACATTCTCGAAATAGCAATGTCTCTTTCCTACTTACCCAGAAAACAGATCACCCCTCACGGTCCAAACCAGCAAAAAACTCAACAAAAACACCTGTCGAAGCATTTTTGCTTCCAGAAATCGATCTTCGAATTAACGCACTTGTGTTTTAGTACGCGGGTACGTAGATTAAACTTTATTCCACTCAAGCCGGCTTGGTTCGGTTATTTATAAACAAGTAGAGTACGATTATGGTAGGGGATCTACCAGCAGTGTCGGGGTTTGAGAACGAAATTTGATCAGTTTATTTTTTTGAATGAAAGTTTCAGCGGCTTAGTAGAACAAATGTGATTTAATTTTTCCTTTTCACTGAAGTTTTCGCGATATGAGACTTTTATAAATGTACGTCAATTTTTAGAACCCATTTTACGGTGCCTTTTAAAAGCCTTTTAGCCTTTAGTGCGCCATAATTCTAGCTATGGAATATAACTCTTGGACAACTTTCAGAAAGTCTTGTTCTCAGTGAATTTAGGTGAATAATTCTGTACTCTATGTAGAGTGCTAAAAATTGTAGTTCCTAACAACTACTCAAAACTCTGTAAATATTATCAAAATCGCTTGAAGCGTTACGATTACAGACAAAAAATCGAAATTATTACCTATTCTTATTATTATTATTTTTTGATGAAACGTTTGCGGACACATGTTCATTTACAAAAAGTGATTATCTTACCATACTCTATTCGCCATGGTTAATGCGCACTTTTCAGACTCACTCTGTATACAGTGTCTTTTAAAACTTGACATGGGCCAACATTTTTATTTGGAGACATAGACTTGTACTTCCAAAAGGAAAGGTGTTGTTTGTTGTTGTTGTTGTTGTTATTTTGACTGTTCCGTATTTTGTTCACTGTGTGATATCCGAAAAGAAATTAAATCTATCAGTGTCATTTTAACTTTAGACGTCATGTACCTATAGATCTGGCCCTACATATTCAAAGTTTTGTGTTCAACATCAAGAAATTGGGTTAGCGATACGATACGGTGTTGAAGAATTGTAGAATTTTTTTTCTTATTATTCATATTGATGGAAATCATGTGTAGATCAGAATGCGATTCGGATAGAATCAGGGTTGAACAAATGTTAAAAAAGATGTGGAAAAATATTTTCTTTGAATAAATATCAGATTCTCTTCTGCAGCTGCTTCAACTACCTGTTGTTCATCCATTATCGCAAAAGAAGTTTACCCTTCGTACGTAAGAGGTTGTGAAGTGGTGCAAAATAGAGTAAACCTTTTTTGCAGCTTTACTCTGTTCTGTTCTCAGAACCTCTTTTCATGTTCTTGCCCTTCTTTTTGTGATACTTCTTTTTCCACTTGGTGTGATTTGTGTGGTTGTTCGTCCATTTTTTATCTCTTGGCATTGTGTCATCCCGCTCATTTTTATTGTCATCGTTGCAATCCTCCTTCTTGTTCCTCATCACACTGCAACGGCACTCATAAGCCACGATCCGATGATGATACTTAAGATCAAATCGTGTCTTTTGGCAAATCTTTGGTAAATGCAGTTGATATGAATCTGAACAGCTTTTCTCCTTTTCAGATAAGGGTGGCTCGGGTTTCTTTTACCATTTTATCAACGTGATTTTTATTATTTGAGAAACGTTCCATAGTCTCCTTCGAAATCTGTAGAGTTGGTGAGCAGAAGATGCAAAGGTCATCAGTGTCAACATCTTTTGACTCCACACATTGAAAGGTGTGACGAAGTTACAGATTTTTCAGATTCATTTATCCAGATAAATTCAAGTAATTTCCGTTTATCCGTAACTCGGTTATTTTTCAGCCTATTCGCTCCAAAATATCATTTTCCGTGTTGCGCGTCTTCATCCACCGTCCAATTACGGTCCGGGACAATCTACGTAACGATTCCGTGATACAATCATATATAATATAAGATCAAACCCGTTTCAATACCAAGCGCATCAAAATGCACTTGAAGGCAATTGCCGTATTTGTTCAACTCGAAGGTTGAAAAGGAGCGGGAGAAATCACCATCGATCAATGATCGATGAGGGATCACCTACTCGTGAGCGTCACCCATGGTCGAGTACAGCTGCCTCCAGGGATCCCATTCTGGGATCGATAGAACGGTCATATCGTGAGGAGTAAAACGATCACCTCCATATTCTTTTCATTTACTTCTCTCGAGACGACCGTTCTATCGTTCTTAGAATCGGCACCCCAGCTGTCCCGTGATCGCAATCTTTTCCTTTTCCATTTTCAACTTCTACAACTAAATACCGTATGAGTGCTTGATGTTCATATTTTCCGAAATTCTCTCGAGTAAACTACGATATTGTTTTGAACTGATCGGTGATCGGAATGGGAAGGGTAAACTATAGGCCTAGGCTATTCTGGAGTTGTGAGATTTTCCCGGACTTATTCAGTTTTCGTCTGAAGAAAATGTGAAATAAGTTTCCGGGAAATGTTATTTCTCAATGTTCAGGGGTATTTATTTTATTTTTCGCCGTCTGTAAAACCTCGTCTGATATAATTATCATACGCGATCGTATCTACTGGTGATTCTTTTACTTTTCCTGTCACACGAATCTGGGGTTTTCCATTTTCACTTTTTGCTGTCGTTTTCTACTGTGGTCCGAACCACAAGTACCCCTACGTTGTCGGACAATTTGCATTAATATTATTAACCCGTACACGAATAGTGTAAAAAATCAAATGCATATTTGTAATAATTTGTATTCGGATTAATTGGAGAATTGACTACCTGTCGATAAGGAGAGATTGTTCTTTTTCATTTATTACTAAATCACTGATCAGAAGACGCCGGAAAAATCCCTGTCACTAAAAGCTACTCGATAGGCTCAAGTGACCTTTTGCCACATTAATCCAGAGGGTGGCGCTCGAGATTTCCTGTCCAAAATCACCTGAAAGTCCCGGGTAGCGTCACAAGAGACGAATATTGTGGAAAACCCAAGCGGCCTAATGGCTAAGGTCTACAAATACATAATCGAAAATGCGAAAAAAAGTCAGTATTCACAATTGCAATAGAAAAAGAAGCATTATTGCATATCAGTCATTGTGAAGGCGACTAATTAAACATCACGACAAATTCTTCCTGATCATTATATTCAAATCAAATTCAACATAACTTATGTGGGACCTTCAACCATGTATATTCAAAACCCAATTTCAAAAATATGTGTCCACCCACTCTCTCCGTCTATGAACACAATAACAATCACCGTTAATCCTCCGGCTTTTTAATACATTGTTTACAATCGTATCTTCTCGAAGCCCAGTCAGCATGCAGTGGGTTCATGAGGATTGGGGATGGTACCAGCCCAGCCTTGTCACGGTACCGAAGTCGTCGCCGTCACGATAGTAGAGCACCACTTTGTGAAAGTCACTCACGATATTTGTTTGTTTTTGAATTGTTATTAATAAGAGTCTTTCACTGGGACATGAAGATCAAGATCGAATGTAGTTGGAGTGCTTATGTACTGGCTGTGGTTTATTTGTCGCATTTGCAATGTTCAATTTGTTAACAGGTTTCAGTACTAACACGGGCAATAATACGTGCAATT
This sequence comes from Orchestes rusci, assembly GCA_958502075.1. NCBI lineage: Eukaryota > Metazoa > Arthropoda > Insecta > Coleoptera > Curculionidae > Orchestes > Orchestes rusci. The sequence continues at coordinate 20,047,152 of OY293310.1, read as the reverse complement.
CTTGAATGCTTTAACTTTTGAACAGTTTTCTATAAAATACCGGAGTTTGGATCCCCAAAATATGAGTACCTACCTCACGTTCTGAATTTCTCAAAGACAGCGACTTCAAACTTTCAGGGCATCATGAGGGTAGTAGAACTTCTCATGTCTTCAATCTCTAGTCCGTATTTCAAAAGGCTTAAAAAAAGTGACATTTTGTTTGACAATTTTCGAAAATTCCTATAAATTTCAAAAATCATTTTCTACGGGTCCAGTTGGAATTATTCAAAAGTGATAACAACAACCCTCTCATGTCTTTATTTCGATCCAGTACTACTAACGCCTTTAAAGTGACACCTCGACAACATAGCAAGAGGAAATTCGACATTTTGTTTGACATTTTTTAAAAATTCCTGTTGAATTCGAAAATCATTTTGTATGGGTGAAGCTGATATTTTTCAAAAGAGATAACCTCGGAGATAACTTTGAACTTGTCATGTCAAAGTTCAAAGTTTACCAAGTAAAATAAGTAAACTTTGTCTATGATTTCAAGCCAGTATTTCAAACGACTTGAAAGTTACACGTTGGCAAAGTTCCATGAGGAAATACGACATTTTGTTTGATAATTTTCAAAAATTCCTGTTATTTTCGAAAATAATTTTATACTGGTCAAGTTGACATTTTTCAAAATATTATGTAACTTCCAACCTGTGATGTCGTTGATTTCAAGCCAGTACTTCAAATGCCTTGAAAGTGACACCTTGACAAAGTTCCATGAGAGAATACGACGACATTTTGTTGGACAATTTACGAAAATAACTATCTGTAGAAATATCAAAAATCATTTTGTACAGGTATGTATGGTGGTGTATCCACAATTCGTTCTAATATGCAAGCGGTTCAAAAGTTAGAAGAGAAAGCAGGGGACATTAAATAATGGCACTGAAACTATATTTTTTTTACTTTGATCAGGTGCTGGAGTTAGTTTGGGTTAGTTGATGATAACATTTTCATAAAGATGTTTTTTTAAAGGTTCAAGATTGCCAAAAATCTATTGATATAGGGAGTATGGTCATGAAACCATAAATATGAAACACTATAGGCAAAATTAATACACGGTGGGGTGGGGCACAAAAAACGTGTCATCCAGGAATTCTCGTAGGTAAAGATCGTTGGGACACGTCAATTTTTGTTTTCTGGAGGTCACTTTTTTGTTGTATTTCCACCCCCTACCTGTAAAGAAGTCATGAGTACCTACCCACAAAAAATCAATAAATTAATATTAAAAAATGAAAAATAATAAATAATAATACATAGTTACTATTTGAAACTTTTGAAATATAATCTTGATAAAAATACCTCCATTTGGAATTCTGAATATAGTTATCACAAAAAATGACGTGTCCAAGCGATTTTGGATTACCGTTCTGAAATAACCTAAGTAAGTGGGGAGTTTTTTGTGCCCCACCCTGTATATACGCGTAGTTCAATAATATATAATTTTTTATTCAACAGTACTTGAATTTCTATCCGCACATAAGTGACTTTGGGTGATCGTGAAACTCCTATGACTTTCTAATATATTGAACAAATCAAGAGCTTTATAATTTAGTGATTATTTGTTTTAAATGTGATTCATTATGAAATACGATTGAAAATTCACATTTTAGCGATAACTAAATCAATTTTAGCATTCATAAAAGAGCTGGTTCCAAAGTATACGTTTATAAATTCGATATGAATTTTGATAATCTTAGTTAACTGAGACTGCATCAAATCCCTTACTATAGTTGTTTTCTTAAACGCCATCAACAAATCTAAACAAAATCTCACTTAAGCAATCACATTATCTTTGAATGAAAGTAAAGGAATACCCAGAGAGATTTCTAGGCAGTATTCATTGTACTTGAACAATGACAACTTCTTAGCATATTAGCAACATTATCGGGCTTATATATGATATGAGGTGGATCGTCCTAGATCTAGACAATGAAGAATTGTTCATGTTCTTTTCTAATTATTGTCAGAAAATTGACAAACGTTGATAATAAAGTTAACATGAGTAATGCGTTTTTGTTTTTCTAATCACTATAAATCCTTATCTTGAATGACTGCATACATTGGTAAGGTGTGATTTTGTTCCCGGAAACAATGAGTAATTTAGTAATGTATTTGTTGGCCATGTTATATTTAGCATACCAGTTGGAATGAATGATGTTAAGTGGTGTAAAAGTGTTGATTGAACTGAAGAACACCGTTTTCAAGTTCATCGTCTCGTTTTCCAGATATATACCGGGTGTAACATAAGAGTGTGCTCCTACTAACTCGCTGAATCCACACCACTTAGCAACTGATATTTGATTTCGACAACTCACCTTTTGACGAATATAAGTCTGCTTCCAGTTAAATGAAACACCCTCTCGGTATACAGCTTTATTTCTAATTCTCCAATTCTCATTCACATAATTAAAAAGTATATCACACTTAGTATAAAGCACTTCATTATATCTTTTGCAGAATTATTGATATTTCTGGATAATTCAGACCAAGCGCTAGATAAATGTTTTGCGAATGCTCATAGAATCAAATTATTACTTTTCAACTTTTTGATGTTTGTATAATCTGTTCATGTAACCTAGATAGGTATCTTATCACTATTTTGAACATAGGTAATTTTTTCATTACTTATTCCAGAACGATGCGATGGTTAACAACCAGATTTCATCCATTTCATTTCATTAACAGATTTCATCCAAAACCACAGAGTAAAATTCGAAAGTTTTCTAATTGTCCTATTCATACAAGATACAAGTTTGTTTTTCGAGAGCTAATTAAAATAGCAAATGATAGTAGATATTCAAGTCGTTTGGCTTAAACGGTGAATAAAACTAAGAAAAGCTGTGGCATTTTAAGTGAAATCAAAAATACGAAGCTTGAACGAAACAAATTACTTATTTTTGCCAAAATGTGGCAAATAATCAAAACTATGAAAAATAGAATTTCTTGGAAAGAAAAATCATTTGGGTTGGTTTCGGTTAGTTTGTATTAGGGTTGGGTTAGAAAATGGTTTGATTGCAAGAATTTCAATCAGTCTACTTACTGTTTGAGCAAGGCTCTTGTTGAAAAAATGAATTCTTGGCAAGCTGTGAATTTTTCCTGTATATCAGATCTGCAAAAGTATTGCGATTCCCTTTTCTTGATTTTATGGGCGCTTTCACACTGCGCCCACAAAACGACACGATATTCGCCGGTGCCTTACACATTTACCGACACGGCACATGCAGTGTTTGGTGTGTCGTTTTACAGGTCGATAACCAACAAATTGAAGCATAAGATACAACATCGCATAGTACGTTGCTCAATGTTCAAAAATTGGAAAAAAAATGAAAAAAAAATGTACCATGAATAGGGTCTCATAATTTTGTAGAGTTAAAAACAAGCAAAGATGAAAATCTTGCATAGGTACCAAAAACGTGATAAGGTTATTCCTCACCGAGCAATAATGTATCAGATGAAATTCACCTTCATGCAAGTGAAGTATTTTGTGAACTATCTGAACATTTATTTTTCCACTTTTCAAATGGTCAGTGTATATTGTGTCCCCGGATCGACGCATCAAGAGGTGAAAAAGACAACACATTTTTGAACTGACATTTCATCTTTTGGGGTTCAGCCCTGCTTGGATAGAAACTAATATGTGTTATGATTTTAGTTTTGAAAAATCAAACATGTCTTGGAAATTAACCTAAACTTACCAGTTAAGTGCTTCTTCTGTCACGACAAAATGTTAACGAAGACAGTTGTTTAGAATGGAAAACTGAATGAGACAGCAAAATTTAAAAACCCTCCACCTACTTAGATATTTTGCCATTTTTCATTCCAAGTTTTCAAAATAGCATGAAAATAAATTTAATCTTGATATTTTAAGTTTGTCTGTGTTTTCTTTATTTTCAAATTCGTTTTTGATCTGCAAAATTGCGTAATTCATCATTTAAAGAGTTTTTGGTAATAAACTTTTCCAATATCTTCAAGAAATCAGAGTAGGCGTTATGAAATTTCACATTCAAACTCAGTTTTTTATACTGGACAACTTGGTTCAAAAACACTTTGTCGTATCTACTATAGAAGATGCACTTTACTAGTGAGAAAAATAGCTCTAGGTTAATTTCTAAGACATGCTTGATTTTTCGAAACCAAAATTATGACACAAATTAGTTTGTCTTCAAACGTTAGTAAAACGGACATTGATCGACTGAGTATCGGCCGCAAAGTTTTACTTTTCCTCCGCCGGAGAAACAGTAACTTTTCCTTCGCCGGAGGGGAAAGTGACCATGACAACGAAAACGTGAGCCTGGCGCCGCCGCCCGAAGCTATATCGTTACAGATTGAAAACACAATGTTTTTGCATAAATTATAAATTTGTCGACATTTGTCGACCATATAAAATAATATACTATTCTTTCCGAGCAGGTCTGAACGGTAGAAGATGAAATTTCAATTCAATATTATGTTATTTTATATGGAGGAAAAGTCTGACCTCCTTGGTTAAAACGTCCTAACTATATGTTTCTCAATTTTCAGCTTTTGTGCATATACCAGTAATACTTTGTCATATTTTCTTATTCTGCCAAGTAAGAATGTCCTAACTCCACTTTATCCTTGTTAGAATTACCTAAATAAATTGTCCTATCTTCCGAAATTACGGGTTTCCAAACATAAAAAGTAATAATCAACAGTAATAACATAAACGTAACTAGGACGTTTTAACTAAGGAGGGGAGAAGTGAAGTTTTTTCTCCGGCGGAGGAAAAGTAAAACTTTACGGCCGATACCCAGTCGAACAATGTCCGTTTTTTCCGTTTCAAGAAAATAGTATATTATTTTATATGGAGGAAAAGTGATACTTTTCATGAAATGCTCGTGTTCAGCAGCCGAACGAAGTGAGGCTGATAATAGGCAGCAAGTCATGAAAAGTAACGTTGGTATTTTCGACTATTTTTTATTTAATTACAACAATCCATAAGTCCCTCAATTCACAACCGATGATAATCAAAGAACACAGATTGAAATTTTATGTAAATTGGGCGTCTGACAAGGATACGAATGCACATTGATTGATGTTGATGGTTTGTCGCATCTGATGAACGATCTTCTGTTGTCCGAGCAACAAATGATAGCAGATCAATTGACTGCAACAACTGTCTGGATCTATTTGACTCGGAAGTTTGATCCAAAGTTGTAGCAGAAAAAATAGGTGAAGACGATAGAAGTCTGAGCCATTCTCAAACAATCGCACAAGCACACACGAAGCGTGGACTTGTGTGGGACTGCTTAAGGCAGTTCTGTCAGATACAGGATGAAGTGCGAAAACGCCAAGAGAAACAAGAAGAACAGCGACTCCAAGAGACACAAGAAAATATAGTAATCTCGGGTGTCTTCAAATGTAAAAAATTGCTTCAAACAAACCAAACGAGCAGAGCGTGTTGCAACAAATTGTTCTAGCAAGGACATCGCATCGAAAAAACGAGAGAAAAAACGCTTATCGGTTCACCCGAGAAATAAGTGAGATTTTGTTGTTTTTTTTTTATTTTTATTTTTGTTCAGGGGTTCCGGCCCCAAGGAGAGGAATCTGAAACCAGACACCCTATGGTCGGAGACCGTATTAGGACGTCAGGGATTTTAGTGTCCCAGTCTCTAACTTGATTTGACCTCTTTGGTACCGGGTTACCTTCCGGAAGGTATCTAGAAATACAGGTAGGAATGCCAAAAACCCGATTTCTACCTGCGCAGTCTGATCTCTAAAGGCTACGAAATAGTAGAAAAAGAAATAAAAATACGAACAAACTGGAGCCTCTTCCAGTAGTGAATCGCGTGCGAGACGGGTTTTGTCCTAACTTACATACTAGCGCTTGGTGCGTTTTGTCGCTTAGTTTCGAACGACCTAGCTTGGTACATCGCCCAGGTTTTTTGTAAAGCAAAACCTACAACTGGTTTTTTGGTCTCTTACGAACCTGTGTACAGAGATCTTCTGGATCGTAATCCACCACAGCTCTGAGCACAGGATCGTCATGCGTTGCGGCCAGATCGAAAGTTTTCCCGGCCTTGACTCTCATGAATTGGCGAACGGTTAGCCACTCCAAGGCTTGTCTGATCTCGGAAGTTCGGACAAACCATGAGGCACCAACCGCTTTACGGAGATAAATATTCTCCGTTGTTTGAATTTTAGCTTGATGAGCTTCTGCCGCGTAACCCCATGAGGCTGATCCGTAAGTGAGGATCAAGACGGCTTTGATCGATAGAATCTTCGCTTTGACTGATAAAACGCTCTTACTGTTCATGAGGCACTGTAATGAACCCATAGCGGCTCGTCCCTATCGGACGTTTTCAGAGATCTGCTTGTGCCAAGTCATCCCTTTGTCAATAATGACGCCAAGACACTTGACCGCGTCACTCCAGGGAATTTCCACCTCATTCAGGATGAGGGAGTCTGGAGTGTCTTCGTGACTGCGGCTAATCAGAATGGCCTGTGTTTTCCCCGGATTAATCCAGATCTTCCATTTATCGGTCCATTAGACTAGGTTGTCAAGCCCACGTTGGAGATTACGCTTTACAAAATCTTTGCGACGGCTGCGTGCGAGAAGCGCTGTATCGTCCGCATAGATTGCGACGTCTGTACTGAAGGTTTTTGGAATGTCGCTTGTGAAAATTGAACACAGGAGAGGTGACAATACAGCCCCCTGTGGGACCCCAGCCTCCAGTGGCGTGGAGTCCGACACGGAGCCATTAACCCTGACTGACATTGTCCGATCTTGCAGGAAACTGGCTATCACCCTACAGATGTAGAGTGAGAAGCCAATCTCCTGCATCTTGTGTAGTAGGCCAATGGCCATTATGCCAAACTCTATCGAAAGCGCGTTCTATGTCCAGTAAAACCATGCCGGTGCATAGTTTTAGCCTTCTATTGGACAGAATTGACTCGGTGAAAGCCATACTGTTCTACCGGTAAAACTTCAAGAAATCTGCATTCTTCTTTCAACCTTGCCAGAATCACTGGTTCAATCACCTTGCCCAGGTGGTCAATTCTTGATCGTCCGCAAATTTGAAACGTATACGCAAAAATGCGATCACAATTGTTAGAACTGGGAATTTTGAACAGTTTCCAATATTTTAATTTTTTACCTTTTGTATTTTTGAAGTTGTCATTAAAAATTTGTCAAAACGAAAAAACCTCTTTTTGAGAAGAGAAAAAAGTTTTACTCCATTTTCCAGCCACTCCTCAATTGTCTGATTTGATATTACTGTATTATCGGTTAGATATTACGTAATAATTACATTTGGAGGCCCCGGCGAGATAATTATTGTGATAGGACATTGAGAGGAAATTTCCCGATAGCTGAGATATGGAGGTTTTGATAAGAAAGTTGGATGTATCTAGAAATGCATTTCAACGAATCCATGAAGATACAGTGAGGATTTTGAGATCAGAGAATTCAAATCTACATTTAATTAAAGGTAATTTGACAGTACTTCAAGAGAAGTCAAATTCCTTGAAAGATTTGGATACTGAGTATATGAATTATATATTAGAGAATGATCCTGAAGGCATTGATATTGATACTGAAATGACCATAGCTGATGAATATTCATGTAAATATCACACCATCAAAAATGAGGTTGAAGAAATGATTAGTATGTCAAAAGTGACAGAGACTCCTCAATTTAAGGAAAATTCACATTCATGTTCGTCACATAATAAGCTAAAATATCCTGGAGTACAATTTCGGAAGTTTGGTGGAGATATTCGTGAATGGTTATCATTCTGGAGTCAGTTCAAAAGGATCCATGAAGATAAGACTCTACTGAGTGAAGATAAACTACAACTTTTAATTCAAGCTACAATTCCCAAATCCCGTGCACGACAAATTGTTGAAAGCTATCCACCTATTGCAGAAAATTATCCAAAAGCCATTGAAAGTTTGATTCAACGTTTTGGAAGACAAGATTTACAAGTAGAGGTATATGTACGTGAACTTTTGAAGCTGAGTAATTTAAATAGCCCGTCTAAATTAAGCTATTTATATGATAAAATTGAGACACAGCTTCGATCATTGGAAACATTGAATGTGACGTCTGAAACTTGTTCCGCAATGTTATTACCTTTGGTAGAGTCTTGTATTCCTGAAGAGATATTGAGAGCATGGCAGAGAAATGCAAATTTTCATGATGATGATAATTCAAAAATACGATTGGATAATCTTATGAAATTTATACGGAAAGAAGTAGAGAGTGAAGAACGAATCGCTTTAGCATCCACAGGATTTGGTGAGAAATCTCGAAGAAAAGATGTAATGAATGAAGTATCTTCACGTTCATCCATTCCAACTACTAGTGGCTTAATCAACAACAGATTAAAGTGTGTATTTTGTACCAAACAACATTTCAATAGTGAATGCCCGGATGCCATAGCATGGACGTTAATTGAACGAAAAAAAGTTTTATCTGAAAAAGGATGTTGTCATACATGTTTAAGATTTGGACATATATCACGAAAATGCAGGGTTGCAGCCAAACTTAAGTGTCAACACTGCGAAGGTAATCATGTAGCTTTGATGTGCCCACGAAGTAATAGTCTTTCAAAACCAATTGAAACAATTTCAGTTTCTGAAGGTTTATACAATGCATCTTATAGCGAAGAAGTGTTCCTGCAAACTTTAGTGATAATTTTGAAAGGCAGGGAGAAATCACGTCCAGCTAGAGCTATAATTGACACTGGATCTCAGAAAACCTACATAAGCAAAGATCTAGCTCTGGATATGAAGTTTGAAATTATCAGGAATGAAGAATTAATCCATAGAATGTTTGGAGGTGTTTGTTCAGAAGCTATTGATCATACATGTTACAGAATTTTCGTGGAAAATCCGGAAAGCCATTATCAATGTCATTTTGAAGCATTAGATCAACCAGTTATATGTACAAATGTCTCAAGTGTGAAAAATGGTCCATGGATGGAAGAGTTGAAAAATTTGAATATCAAAGTAAATGATATCAATCAAGGTCCAATAGAAGTCTTAATTGGAGCTGATATTGCGGGAAAAATTTTATGTGGACCTCGACATATCTTAAAGTGTGGATTAGTTGCTATGAAAACTTCATTGGGATGGACCTTGATGGGAAAAACATCAACATTACAACGTAGAGATAATAAGTCATCATATATGGTAGCTTCAACATTATTGAGTACAACAAAATTGTCAGATATGTGGAGTTTGGACATTCTTGGAATTGAGAATCCAGAAGATAAAAAATCCAAAGAAGATATCCAGTGTGAGGTTCTAGAAAATTTCCTGAAAACAATTACTAGAAAACCAGATGAAAGATATGAAGTAACAATGCCTTGGATTAGAGGACATCGACCATTACCCAGCAATTTGAATATTGCTAAAAAAAGACTTGATAGCCTACTGATCAAACTCAAAAAGGATGGATATTACAGTGATTACGATCAAATCTTCAAAGATTGGTTAGAAGAAGGTATAATTGAACAACTGCCCAACAATGTTCAGGGTGATACTGTACATTATTTGCCCCATCGACATGTGATAAAGCTGTCCAGTGCTACCACAAAATTACGACCTGTGTTTGATGCTTCAGCAAGTGAAAAAGGAAGCCCATCGTTAAATCAATGTTTGGAGAAAGGTATGAATCTAATAACGTTAATACCTTCATTATTAATAAGTTTCCGAAAGTACAAGATTGGTGTGATATCGGACATTAGAAAAGCGTTCTTGCAGATAAGCCTTCATGAGACAGAGAGAGATTTTTTGAGGTTCTTATGGTATGACAAAGATGGGAAGCTATTAGTATACAGACATACCAGGGTTGTTTTTGGAGTAACATCTAGTCCATTTTTACTGAATGCAGTAATTAAGCAACATTTACAGAACGTTCTGGATGAAAAGCGAGAGGATTTAGATGAAGAAATTATTTTAAAGCTGAAGAATTCTTTCTATGTTGACAATTGTATTACGAGTGTAGATACCGAAGAAGAGATGAAAAACTTTATTCAGCAATCAATTCAAATTTTTGCTGAAGCCAAGTTGGATCTGAGATTATGGGAATCTACAATAACTACAGCCAATATCAATGAGAAATGCCTTTCTTCCGTATTGGGATTGAACTGGGACCGATTTGAAGATACTTTACAAATATGTCTGGATAACTTGAAGAATATTGACACAAATAAAGTCACTAAGAAGTTGATGTTGTCCGTAACAAATAGGATATTTGATCCCCTTGGTTTTATATCACCCGTTCTCTTATGTCCAAAAATATTATTACAGAAAACATGGATGATTCGTATAAATTGGAATACTGAGGTACCCGAAGATATAAAAGATCAATTTATTCAGTGGTTACAAGGTTTGAGTGTCCTATCTTCATTGAAGATTCCCAGATGGTTCTTCACTAAGAAGCCGAATAAATTGAGTATTCACATATTTTGTGATGCAAGTAAAGATGCTTACGCCACTGTTATTTACTTGAGAAATGAGGGAGAAGAATCAGATGTGTCCATTCAATTAGTTCAAGCAAAGTCTCGAGTGTCACCAACTAAGAAGCTTTCCATTCCCAGATTAGAACTTTTAGCTGCTACAATCGGAACTAGATTATTTACTTCTGTGAGAAAATCTTTGGGCTATGATGAAATTTCCACATATTTCTGGACGGACTCAACAGCTGTTTTATCTTGGATAAAGCTAAGAGAAAATTGGAAACCTTTTATATGGAACCGAGTGGAAGAAATACGAAGATTGAGTCAAATAACTGATTGGAACTATGTGCCAGGGAGTATGAATCCGGCTGACTTGCCTTCCCGAGGGTGTACCACAACACGGTTGTTAGAATCTTGTTGGTGGAAAGGACCTGATTGGTTACGAGATGGGAGTATGTTTTGGCCTGCACAAGATTTCCATCATGATGAAACAGAGGTAATGGACGAAAAAAGGAAGACGGTTGTGAATTTACTATCAACAGGAAAAATTGATTTCTCACAATTTTATAGAAAATTCTCAAAATTCAGCAGGATAGTCAAATTGATAGGTTGGATCAGAAGATTTATCTGTAATGCACGAAAATCAAGAAATTCAAAAAATAAAGCTGATTATCTTACCTTTGAAGAATTACAAGAGGCTGAAATGATTTTGTTAAGAGGTGTTCAACAGGAAAGTTTCAAAAATGATCTTCATATGCGTCAATTTATGATGATTATGGATGAGAATCAAATCATTAGAATCAAAACAAAAATCACAGAAAGAGATAATACTGAGAATTTTCGATATCCGATACTTTTACCAAATAAACATCCAGTAGTGGTTAGATTAATTTTTGATACTCATGTGAAATTATGTCATGCAGGAGTACAGATTCTTATGGCCAGTTTAAGAGAGAACTATTGGATTATAGGAGGAAGAAGATCCATCAAGTCGGCTTTATCAAAATGTGGAAAATGTAGAAGATATGATTCAAGACGATTAGATGCACCATCTGTTGCTTTACCCATGAATCGAGTTAAGGATGCTGCAGTTTTCGAAGTGACTGGCATCGACCTTTTTGGACCTTTATTTTTGAAACAGAAAGTCAAAGTATGGGTTGCCATTTTCACTTGTGCCATTTATCGTGCGGTACATTTGGAGATTGTATCCTCTTTAAGGACAGACAGTTTGGTAAGATCATTCAGAAGATTCATTGCAAGACGTGGAAGACCTAAAACAATTTATAGCGACAATCAAACCAACTTCACTGGATGTCAGAATTTGTTAAACTCATTGGATTGGATCGAGCTAAGAAATTTTTATGAGATTGAGAGAATAGATTGGAAGTTCAATCCTCCAGCTGCTGCATGGTGGGGAGGATGGTGGGAGAGATTGATTCGTATAATCAAACAAACTCACTTCAAAGTATTAGGACGGGCATGTTTGGGCTACGAAGAGTTGGAGACGGTTTTATGTGACTGTGAAGCAATGATGAATTCCAGACCACTCACTTATATATCTGAAGATACTTCAGATCTTGTGCCTTTAACACCCAAAATATTTTTGCAAGATATTCAACAAACTGGTATCATAGATTTGGATTCCATCGAAGCCACATATTTGAGAAGAAGAAATCAATATAGAAACAAGCTTAAATCAGATTTATTAAAACGTTTTCGAAAAGAATATATGGGACAGTTGATTTTGAGAAACAACAACAGAAAAACAAGACTAATCAAAGTTGGAGAGCTTGTTCTCATTGAAAACGAAAATGAAAAAAGATTGGATTGGCCATTAGCAAGAGTAGAGGAGGTGATATATGGAAAAGATGGACATATCCGAGTTGTGAAGTTGAAAACATCCTATGGTTATTTGGTCCGTCCTATTCAACATATTTTTCCATTAGAATTGGAAGATGGAGACGAGTATTCAATAATTGAGAGTAAGAAAAATCATCAATTTCCCGAAGGCGATCTTAGTGAGAGAAAAACGAGATCTGGAAGAAGAATTAACCCTCCCAATAGATTGAATTTATGAAAATCTCTACCAGAGAATTTCTTTTAGTTGATGGGAGAATGTTAGAAAAATTTGTCAAAACGAAAAAACCTCTTTTTGAGAAGAGAAAAAAGTTTTACTCCATTTTCCAGCCACTCCTCAATTGTCTGATTTGATATTACTGTATTATCGGTTAGATATTACGTAATAATTACAACAATGTTATTTAAAATGATGCTGACCGCACAATTGCGTGTACGTTTTAATACGAAGGCACAAAAATTGACCCCCAGGCTGTTGAGCAGGAAGTTTGGCCGATAGTTCTGGGGGAAAGTACTGTCTTTGCCAGGTTTGTTAATCATTATCACCTCCCCATGGTTCCAACGAGCTGGGAAATGACAAAGTCCAAGCCCGGCGTTGGCATTGGCGCAGATCGTTGTCACGCCTTTCCTTGGTAGATTTTTCGACATCTTATTCGTGATACCGTCTCGCCCCGGTGATTTACGCATTTTGAGTCCCCGAAGGATGTCACTGATTTCGCCAGGCGTCACCGTACCTACAGTAACATCCTCCAGGGCCGGGTCTACGCTTCCACCTTGTCTCTATCGTCTGTTGTTCTGTTTTCTGTTGCGCGTTTTATATATCTATGGTTGCGCGCAGTAAAAACCGATGTTCCTGGAAAAGATGTAATAGACATGGGAAAAATTCCGCGAACTATTCAGGGGGACAATTTGAAAAGGACCAGCATTTGATTGTGTACAAACCAATAATGATAGTATGAGAATTTGTCGAGACACGTCAATTTAGAAATCGAGGGGACAACTTTTGAGGTATCTGTTGTTTTTCTGAAATCAACCCTCTCACGCCCAGGGTAGCTACCCCTGAAATTTCAAATAGCAACCCCCACTTATCTTGCGATTTTTAAAATCTTCACGTTATTCTCCATACGCTACATCATTTTTTTCTCAAAATTGAAGTTCCTGACGTCACAACAATTTTCAAACGAATAGAATTAATTATTCCCTGAACTGATGATATGTATGAAAATTTGGTGAGACACGTCAATTTAAATATCGAGGAACAATTTTTTTTTGTACGCTGTATCAAAAACTAATTCGCAGACATACTGTATAACTCGTAAATATAGCTGAGGATTTGGTGTGTTACATTACAACAATGATTGATGACACAAGTTTGAATCCAAACGGTTTCAGAAGCTTTGGGATGTATTCACATGAAAAAAAAAGTTTTTGCTGTTGGCATTTTGTAAAAAATTTTTTAAATGAAGATCTATGTCAGTATACAATTAATTTATTGATGTTAGAGGTTTACAAATAAATATTTATCAATAGGTAAATTGTAAATTTCTAATAACGGTATAAAATATGTTAGAAATTCATGATGAAATCAAAATAATAATTTCTGTCAATATCCTTGAAACAATTCCACATTCTGGATGAAGAACGTACCAACCTTATCTCTACTGAGTTGATAGTTTTCACTGAGCAACGATATATTTTGTCAATCCTAATTTGAAGTTTACAAATAGAAAAATTACACTTAGACCGATTTTTCTGAATTCTCACTATTACAATTATTTGTAATATATCAATAAATAAATAATCATCCCATTTTGGAAGGTACTGTTCTATTTTACAAGTAAACATTTCCAACATATTTACTCTCTCCTACTCATAATACTTTTCCATATTTTTTCAACTAAAAGTAACTTTGTCACTTTCTATAATCACAATCTTGGGTATATTATTACCTATTCGCTTGTTTGTCATCACTTTTCAAGTAATAACAATCAATTACACTCAGATCCATGAAACAAAACTAACAAGAACGCATTGAGAAGGATGAAAGCACAACGCGGGGCTTCTTAATATATCAATAAAACGGTTTTTGTTAATTTTAGTATTTGGTCATCAACACTTATCTAACTATTAATACTTTGGTATGTGGAATCTCTTTTTGGCAACAATAACTACTCTCTAAACATTTGTTTTTTGAGATAAAAAGGAGTCCTAAGTACATGCGCCACAAAACCTACCAAAAATAAATTGCTAAACAAACTAAAATCATTGCTGTTTCCAAAATAAACATTCATCTCTAACAAACATGGAAACAGCATTGATCGCGTTAACGTAATATCCAAATTCAACTTACAATCCAGTCAAAACATAATTTTTGGCCTTAGCTGATGAAAAATAAACAATAATGTAACAAATCTGTACAAAAACCTAAATAGAAAACTTCTAATCAACAACTTACTTGCGTTTAACAAGCACACATATATTGGTATACTTTATAACTATACAATAATAAAGTTGCCTTGCAACTTTTCTGCCAAGAATGACGGTTATTATAACCTACTAAGGAGTTTAATTACATATAATCGATATAATTTTAGGTACATATAGCCTACCCGATGTACATCCCACTTTGAGGCTGCACAGAAATACATAATGATACTACTGAAATACGAGGGGAGTTGAAAAAGTCTTGTCAAAAATATTCCGAAACAACCTCACGGGTACCAGCCTTGCACCTCAATCCGCACGCATGTTTCCGCATCTACTCAAACGTTCATTGCATAGAACATGGCCTTCTGATTGGTTGGTACTGGTGGATTTTGAGGAGATGTAGGTGATGTCATTGTACTGCTTGAGCTCTGACTTATACCTGCACATGTTACTTTTGAAGACTGACGGATTGAGCATTGGCCTTACCTGAAGCATCTTGGGGTGAGACACTAGCAGCACCTTCCGGTACCCCTCTTTCTATGAATCTCGGTTTTGTGGGGGAGTTCGGCATTGATTCTTTAGATGCATACAAGGATATGTCTGACTGTCTGTAACCATTGGGTAAGGAGCCGCTATGCTGACTATCGCTGTCTGTTAAAGAAATGCTGTCAGCTGGAGGGTATCTGAAAATAATGTCATTCTAGCATTCAATCTACGAAAGAGCTTTAAAAAGGAACTCAAGGGCTTTCCGTAAAATGATTGGACAACAAAATATCAAGTTATTATATGTTCACATTTCCTTTATAATGAGCAAACTTTCAGGATTTGTATTACATAACTTATTTTTCATATTATATCATACTGTTGGCAATTAAGCCATTTTACTTGAAAGTGCTATGGAGTATTTTGACTCAATGACGTCCAAACTCCGATTTCAAATTTGTGTGTCACATCACACTGAAGTAGGGGAACGCAGAACTGTGAGGCGATAGGAACACAATTCCATTGGACCCAAATAGATCGATTTATATTGGGTCTTTTGACAAAACTGTGGTTTGTAACAATTATTTTGAGAACAAAAATTAAGTCAGCTTTAGAAAAATCCGTAAATCCGTGCTTTTCCTGAGAGTTTTGAGAAATACGCATTTTTTTTTACTTGTGGAGGGGGTTCTCAATAGCTTAACTCGGAGTTTTCGGGAAAATCGAAGGCGAGCTAACCCCACCATCTTGTAAATAAGTGCGCAGGGGCGCGTGTATTTTCTCCGTTACTATTAGACTTACGATAGAACATCATTGGACTATAGGAGTTGTTCAGAATTACATTACCAAAAACATTTATTTAGAGCCTTTTTCTCTAACACATCATCTGAAATACCAACTTTCTTTAAAGAATGTAGAAATCTGCCTTCCAGCGTAGATCTGAGTTCAAACAAATTCGTTAAAAGATAGCGCGACAATGACAACTTGTCATTTTTCATTCTATAAAATTCACGTGAATATTGGGACCAACAACGCTATAAGCCACAGAAAAAGCAACATGACTGACAAGAGAGAACAAACATTTACCGGAGTTTGTCCACTACTCTAGTAACGATTCGTGTGGAGATTTTGATTAGATGATAGCTTGAGATACAAAGATTACCTGGAAAGTGAAAGGATGCTTATTCAGGGTTCTGGAAGAAATAAATTGTATACCTGATTTTCCAACAAACTGTGGCTTGTACTGTTGTTAGCACGGAAACGAGCCATGATCAGATGCAAGGTTTGAACGTTAATACAGAACCTTCGACTTGTGAAGAAAATGATTTCAACCAGACTACTACACTACACTAAACTAGTTGAGTAAAGGTGTTGATCGACAAAATCTAATTCCTGACGAACGTGATATAACCCATGCGGACTCCATCAACTTCAAGAGGGCCACCACAGAACCCAGAAAAAAATATTCCTTCAACAAAGAGACGTGTTTTAATTTAAATTTGAATAGAAGGCTGAAGAATAAAAGAAAAAATAAGAGAAATCTTGGATATTCCTACAAAGGTTCTCGAGGAAAGGAATTCCAAGCACGTGAGATAGCAGAACCATGTAGGTAAATGCAAAAACCGATGCCTTCAGCTATTGCAAGCCAAAAAAAAAGATATATATTCATGTTGAAACCTCGGAAACTACATTGGTCAAAACATTCATTCATTTTCGTCAAGAAAAAGTGCATAAAGGATGTTTCTTTTAGGAATTTTATCATTCATTATTTTGTCAAAGTTAACGGAATTGACGTGAAGATATGCAAAGAGGAATCCATGGCAATTTATGGTTAGCAAATGTCAAGCAAAAGACTGCAACTACTCTCCAAAACTAGTGGCAGTTGAACTTCGAATAAAAGAGTAACTCATTTCAATTGAAAAAATAAGATTTTCCAAAGAACTCCATTATAGATCACATTGACACAATTCCCAAGTACTGTTTACATTGTAGACGACAAAAAAACTTTCAAAAAGTGATACGTGCAAATCATGTAATAACTTCTTGATGAAAATCTTTCTGAAGATCAGAAAAAAGCAGTTTCACTACAAAAAGAATTGCATTACAGACGAGCTTTGCGCTTAAGAAAACTTGAAACAAGAAACCAAAGATGCAAGAATTTCTTAGAATATCTGTGTCCTGTCTTTTGATCTGCAGCAAGCACTACATGTACCTAACCTAAATGGTATCCAATAGTCGAACATACCCATCATAGCGCGATTTTGCTTTTATCGAGAAATATTTTAATTTTATATTCCAGAAGACTGGTATAGAGTATGCAAAGCTGTAACAGAACGAATCCCTTCAAAGTTGTTCAGATAAGATAGGATCGAAGACATTCTATGCTTCAAAGTTTTGCAGTCACAAATAACAATAAAATCTTTGATGAGAAAGAGAAACTGAATTTTAGTCAAATGTGTTGGGTTAAGTTTGATCGTGCAAATCCCAATGTGAGCTAATGAAAAATTATTTTAATGAAGAGTTCGAAAAAATATTTGAAAAAGCAAAAAAGAAAGCGGCAATCTGTCTCACTTTGCAGGACTTGACAAGGAAATATAAAGCACCAATTCCTTTGAATCCCAAAAACTGGCTAATCTTGTCCAACTTTCCAACTCAATATACATGAAGTTTTACGAAGAAATTGGTGCAGCTGAAGGGATTCAACAGAGACTGTTCAGAAGCTGTCGATTGGGATTAAATTTCCATTTGATTTTTATGCCTATTTACCAAAACCAATCAATGATTGACGGAAGAATGAAAGAAATATGCTGGATTGTATCATTATTCTCTCTAACACATCATCCATTTTTAACGGCCAAAAACTTCTTTGGAAATCAATTTTTTTAACATAATCAGATCATATTTTTTTGAAACTTGAATGTCTAGATTTCACAGGATTTGTCAATTGTCTCATAAGTTTGATAATGTGGCTTATATCCTTTACGCCCACGGTTTTCGTTTGAGACAAGTGCTTTGTAGCTCCTTCACTGTACCCAAATTTAGGTCTTTGTAGAATACTGAGGCTGCTACCCTCACAGAGTGTACCCAGAGTATGGGCAATACTGCCCTTGACAATTCTGTCTCAAGAAAGCGCGCCCTTGGTGTCCGCAAAATGACTTTTAAACATCACTACTGGATCATCACATGCCTCACCCTACCTGCCGACTACTCATAAAATCTCAAACATTTCTAGGCTAAACAACATCCGCTATGCTTCTGCTTCAACCTAAACCAACTAATCCACCTCTCCTAAATAATCTTTTGCTTAGTGGACATTTTAGCTTTAGCTTTAGCTTCTTTTTAATTTTACGTGATCTACCGCTACACACACCCCATATCGCATTCGCAACAAAACTCTTGTAATAATAATTATTATTTTTATTTTATTTAAGTATTCCATAAGGAAAAATAGGTCACTTCCATTCTATCTGAGAAATAAATTCATCTTCTCCAGCTCTCTGGTCTCTATCTAAAGAACACACAATTTGGGCAAAGTGTTTTTTATGCACTGTTCCCGACATAAACGGTAGAAGAAAAAAGTCTGATGAATCCTGGAAAAAACCACTTTTGCAGTTCTTGATTTGTTTTTGTTTTTTTTTGATAAAATACTTGAATTTACACCTATGAAAGACGTTCTTGACTCAAGAACCTGGGCCAAGGTCTATTGTTGGCGCCGAAAATTGGCTCCTCTGAGCTTAGAACTACTTGAAAGTAATGGATCCTAATATTGCGGAAAAAAATTCTCTCATGTAAAGCTCAATTTTGTTCAAGTAGTCGTGTTAAAAAGCGAAATTGCCATTTTTACTGTCAATACAACCTACAACCGAATGAAAACAAGCCTTTGGATCAGATAACGATAGATTCAATTTTTTTTGCGAAATAAATTGAGATGAACCAAACGGCGGTGGATAAATGGATGTTTATCTCAAGAAAAGGCCGCGGTTCCTCTGAATCTTGAGCTACTATTACTACACTCAATGAAGAAAAGAGTCAGGCACTGCTTCAAGAATGATCAGCCTTTTTAGAGACTGTGCCAAAAAGGGGTATATAACGTTAAATAAAGTACCGGTTAAAATTTTCAAACAAATATTGTCTCTTTATCAAGATATCTATTTTGTTTGTATAAGGTACTCACCTTGGCCCCACACTGGGAAAACTGTGCCTGTTAACTTTACTAACATAGTTTCCCTCGCCTTGATAAGCCGACCCCACCATAGGTCGAAACCTTGGATTCCCAGGATAGAACCTACATGTAGACGTGGTAGGAGCAGGAGTTTGTGTGGCACGGGCAGTTGAAAACTGTCCAGGCAAAGGGGACTCGCTCCGACTACCAGTGATTAAATGCGGAGGTTGTCCATTGGGGTAAGGTACTCGATTGATTGCTTTTGGAGGTACCGGTGGCACCATATTTGGATTATAGTGGTGTTCTTCAGGATGATGATGAACTCGTGATTGATACACTGGCTCAATGAAACGTTTGTTGATTTGATTTTGGCTGGAAACACGGGTTACGTAGTCGGCATTGCCCGTGTGATGGTAGTATTGTACTGGTTGATACCTGTAATGATTTAATTAAAAAAAAACCTCATAAACCCTTTACGTACCCTTCAATATGGTTGTAAGGAATATAGACCATAGTCTGATGGTACTGCTTGGACATATCCATAGGTGGAGGTGATTGAGGTCTCCCATTCCTTTGCCTGCTTAGAGGCAAAGATTGGTAGTAGTCATTCCCCATCTTTATTACTCCCGAGTACACATTGGCATTTGGTCTGTGAAAATCCAGAAAACTTAATAATATATATACTCCGTTCGATATGGTTGCTTGGTAGTTGAGGTCAAAACTCAATTCACCTTTGATAAAAATCGGTAGAAACACACCTTTGGTTAGCACAATTTTGATACATGCTCTCCTCCTGCAGCGATGTGGGTCGATATTGCGGGTGGTACCCAGCTCGAACCTTCACATCCTCAGGTGTTATGTAGGCATAATTGCCCGTGGATGTGTTAACGTTTTTCTTCGTGTTGTCCGTTGCGAGGTTGGTTTCAGAATAGTATGGCCAAGCAACCTGGAATATAATATTACATTGGTCAACACCAGCGGCTCGTGAAGTGTAAGTATAGGTGTGCGCTACCAGAAGGAAATCTCAGGTAAAAATATGGAACATTCACTATTTCATTTGAATGACGGATGATTTGTTTTATGTTTGTGACGTAAGATTTATTGGGTCCTGTGACATCAAAAAAATAATTATGCCTTTGGATTTTGAAATAATAATAAAAAACATTGCCAAGAAGAAAATACTTGGATGTTCAATTTTTTTACTCAAGAACCAGTGCTCGATGATATGAGAGAGACTTTGACGAAAGATGTGCCTCCATTGCACCAAGAATAAAATGTTGCAATGACTGTGAATATGCAAGTTTCAGAAACTGTCTAAACCAAGAAAACTTGACAGATTGTGAACATTATTGATCACAGGCTATAATAAACTTCGGAATCTTTCGGAACTTGTATTAACAGTTTTGAGTTTACAGCTAAAGCCAATGATAATAATATTTAATGCAAGGCGCGGCAGCACTGTGGTTTGAATGCCGCGCCATGCGGAAACTCAACTTTGACTAACTATAACTCGAAAACAATAAAACTTAGAATACTGATTCTTTTTTCAAAAACTTTTTTGAACCTTTGGCTTCATTTCATACGCAGATAGTATAGCAAAATTCCTCAGGATAACAAAAAATGTTCTCGCTTACTGAAAATGGCTCTGCAAAAAAGGTTAATGTTGAAGTTTTTCGCAGTTTTACAAAAAAACTAAATTTCTCATATCAACGAGACTACCCCGGTTACCTTCTCCCACGATTCCTTTATCAATTAAAAAAAAGTTCGTGATATCTAGATTCCAGAGATATGGCAAAGTATATGAAAAAGTAATGAGACACACTTTTGACATATTTATGACATATTTCGCAATAAAAAAAATCGGCCCAGATAAAAAATGTTGTACTTTCCGATTTCCAATGCCCAGAAACCTATTCTATCATTTTATAAACATCCCATGCGGTTGTACGTAAAGAAAAAATTTGAAACATGTTTGCGTTTTTCAGTGTAATGTCGATTTGTCGTCTCAAATTGCACTATACGTTTCGCTTCCCAGAAAAAAGGCGGAATTATTCTTCTTTTGCCATTAATTAAGGGTAGAGTTGAACGTATTGGACATTTGATATCGTGATAAATTTTGCTGGGTTTTTTTGTGTGTTTATGATATTTTAAAGTTGATTTTGATTGATATTGGAGTAATTATATGCGTATCGACGAGTATGTGTACCGTGGATGGAATGGACTGACTGAATGACAAAACAGACAACAGACAACGCAGATAACATTTGTACTAGAAAGTCAATGACAAAATTACTACATCTATTCGTTTTATACTGAAATAGCAGTACAATCAGCAAAATGATTGTACACGTTTTCGAACACACGTGAAAAAGTAAATATATGCTTTCCTGCCCAGTGTGTATTTGAATAGCGCATGGTAGCACCATTATAACATGCGATTTTCCAAATAGTTCCGACTCTTTTCCACAGCAAAAATGCATTCGACCTGGGAGCCGAATAAATACACACACACTGGGACAGACTGACAGATTGCACAGAGTAGAGGATGCGAAAAGCGCGGGAGTTTAGGGTATTTTTGCACTTTTGGGGGACTTTGAGAAATATGACAATAGCGAAAATATTCCGTTATATAAAAAAAATATTATTTTATCAAGATTCACTTTTTAAAATATGTTTTTTTTCGTCTTTTTTCCCGGCAGTGCGCGTGCACGAGCGCTTTTATTGACTGGGCACCACTGGTCAACACACATTCTATTGCCAGGAATATTTGAGCCAATTCTAAGTAGTTATGTTGTGCTCATCACGCATATGAAGTCCATTTTGCTGGATTAGCTTTATTTTTGGAGATAAGTGGGCAACTGTCATAAAACAAATAGAAAAAATAGAAACCATCAGGACAATGGTGCCGATAAACATGCTCACTAGTGAAGGCAATGTGATTTAAAGATATTCAAATACCAAAAAACTCGACTCTGAGCATTTGTACTGCTGTACTGAACTAACGTTGTTTACAAGTAGACACATCTGTATAGTCGATCACAAGCACGCGAAAAAAAGTTAACAATAGTGGAAAAGTCAAAAAAGGTTAAGTTTTGGCATAAATTATTATAATTTGTTGTTAGAGTTCCAATAAATCCATGGTAGGTTTAGATTATCTCAAAAACTATAGCCAATTTGAGAAAACCACTTTTACTCATGAATTTAGCGAAATTCTTTAAAAAAATACGCTGCAACAAAAATATCGCAACATGTTGTTGGCCATTGTTATCGCTGAAGCTAATTCATCTGAATGGGTTTATCTAAACATTGGCGTCATAATCTTTGTGGTCAGCTTCTTTGTCGAAAGAACCGATGACGTTTACAGCAGGGGCAAGGGTTCAAGCCGCAGGAGGCATTTCATTTAAAACTTAATTGCATCGCTCATATAGTAGGTGGACAATTCAGAAGAAATTATACAGAATAATCCAACAGAAAATGACGTAAAAATCTAATTATTCTTCACAAATCCGTAATCTTCGAATAGGATTAAATCTCTTTTTGTTTAGATGAACGTGAAATTTCTCTACAGCGCTTAATGGAAATTTAATGAATACCACACGTCATACGCTTTTCCCGACTACTTTATGAAATGCAATTAGAGTCCTGATTAATCTGCGAGGTTAGAAATCTTGCTGGGAAGATCAAAAACACTCCATCCTTGAAACATGTCAAGTGAATAGTCCTTAACATCTTACATAAAAACTTGGAAAAAGTTAAAATCAAATTAACGCAGATCATTTTAATTTACTGGCGGTTAGTTAACCAAGAGCTCGTAAGTTTACCACTTTAAACTTTCACTAATGGATTAGATAATCTCGAGATGCTTGCTTCGGCAATGGAGGAGATGGCCGTTGGAGGTGATTGTGGATTTGCCGCAATAACTCAATAGTGGTGATGTATGTTTCTGGCATAGCGAGGAAAGTTCTGTCAGGAACTTTTCATTGTTCGTGTTAGAAACTCCCTTGCATCATGCAGGTCACTTATACAAATTATAAAACGTCAAAAGCACTTTTTGAAAAATATTTGGGAAATTTCATTCTCTTGTCCATACTAGCAGGTACTGCGGCACATTGTATGATAGTGTGAGGTTACATACATGAGATAGAAGCCGGGATGATGAGAATCAGAGAATGTCGGATTATGGACAAAAAATAAAAAGAACTGAAGAACAGGATTGTGAGAACCCATTGCCGCACTTTCCATTATAATAGCTGACCCTCAAATAAAGCTTGGCTGTATTTTGCATTGTTCCGGCAACAAATGATCCGTATTTTATGATAGTCCTGACCAATATAAAGAAATACCTACCTTTAAGAACGGAAGAGAAATTCGAGACTGCGAAATAGATTGGTGATAAATGATGCCGGGAAAAATTAATATCGGCAGCAATATTGTTGAATGTACTGGGGTCACAATAGTTATAGCGATATGCCTGCACGATTGAAATCCCTTGCCTGAGAGGTAAGTGGAATTTTCAATTTATCACCATCCCTCGATCTCTTTACTATTTAAAAATATGATGTTAAACATCATATCTTGTTGGCTTTCATACAGATGGAATTGAACGTCCATTTGTTTCATCAAACGACTTGTTACCTCTTCTCATAATAGGACTATGAATTCAATCTAACCACCTGCCCACTCTAGTTTATATATGGTAATACTATGCCGCAGTAAACTCACTGAACTTTACGTTTGCACACAATCTGAACTAGTTACTTGCGAGAGAAGAGATATATTCTGTTGAGGATATCTTTGAGTTTGCTAACCTCGCTGAATTAATTTCCTAACATGCTCGACAGAGCAGAAAAAGCAGGAAGTCGGAGAAAAGTACGATTATAATACTCACTTTGGAAGAGGGCGGAGCAGGTGGTTGGAGTTGATTTTGTATTTGCTGCAATATTTCCGTAGTCGTGCTGAATCTAGGTTTAATGCCCCGGACACTAGGACGTCTATTGAAGCCATAATCATCATGTTCATCGTCTCCGTCAGGGTTTTTATTGTCTTTGTTTGGTTCGGATGGTTGATATTTTTTCTTAATTCGTTCAATTCTTCCTGCGTCTTGTTGTACGAACATCGCCAGTTCGTCTCCTGATTCTGAAGCTGATGGTGTTCCAGCCAAGACATCGGGAGCAATACGTTTGTGTTCTTCATCCTCAGTTTTCAGGCCCTCGACGATGTCTTCGAGGCTATATTCGGTGCCTGAGCTTGCTACTGATACTCGTTCACCTGAAAATAATCATGAAGTGTGATTGGATTCATCGAATTTATTCGCGATGGATCAGGACAGCATAATATGGGTCATGTATTTTCAATTTTTAGTACGATTGGAAACTTACCAGGTTGATTATGAATATGATGCCCACTATTAGTCAAATGATAATAATAATCTTCATTATGTGCAACACCCATGGTAACACAAGCAGTCAAGGGAGCTAGAGTTGAGAGAAATTGCCTTCTTGATTCACTGGTATTTGATGATGAGCTCATCTTATTTGAAACAACACAATGGAGATGTTCCCCAGGAATACCACGTGGTGCTTCATGCAATTCATGATTATGAGGACCACCTGAAAATTAAGAGAATACCGTTGAGTATATGCGGTTCCCTTTGCATTTAAATTATAAAATAAGTGTTTGTATAGTATTTTTTGTTAGAAACTATAATTATCGATGCTCAGACCACAAAAATTAGTGTGTAAATAGCTTGATTATCAGCATTCAACAACGAGTAATCTGAAAAACATCTCTAAGCAAACTCAGCGAAGTTGGTGGAATTATAATCTCACTCCATTGTCTAGTCAGGGCAACGATTCTTTCATTAGCTTCTGTCTTTTTCAAAGGAGACGATCCCATTAAAACCCTTGTCAGGGAGGACATCCACTATCTCAATTGAGAGCTGACTGTTTTGTCTAACAAGGGTTGTTAGGTGATGCGACGATGTTAATTATACAGGTTTTGTGAAACTGATATTTCAGTCAGGCAAGTCCATTTTCACAAAGACAAATTACTCTATAGCGTACAAATTTGAATATTTATAATTTAGTAGGTACGTTGAAATTCGTTCGATTTCTTGAATTCAATTTCATCTTCTTTCTGGGTATATCCATTCCATTTCAGGACTCGATATGACGACCTTGATCTAATTCGTTTATTCCTACCTCTAGACTCGAATACTGATAAGTAGAAAAGAACAAACAAAGTTCACAAACATTTTGTCTAGACAGCTCGAAATTTGTTTCGGAATGGTTATCCATGATAAATTAGATAAGCGGATAAAAATAAAAAAATATTCGTTGTAGAAGAAAACAGTTTTCCAGTTTCTAAGGAGCTTTACAACATATGTTCGATAAAAATCATCTTATTTTTTTTCTGCTGATAAGCTATATAAAACAGAATCGGTATCGGTGATTGCTTTGGCTGCAAGAAAAAAAATATTCAGGTTGAGTTGTAGGGAATCCAAGTTTATTGTTTCTTGTGTGTGACTTGCAGGATTATAAGAGAATTAGAGAGGGGACGTCTGTATAATGCCCTTGACTAAACAGTTTATGCAATTTTCCGTCTCCTTAACCTAGTAGCGTTTTTACCATGGTAGCAAGCCAAATGCTTCATTATTAATCCGATAATGGAAATTACTCGCACCACTTAAAAATTCAAAAGCAGTTTTCCCGCTTGAAAATAAGAAGAAAACTTATTATAAACATATATCCGGAAATGCTTCATCACAAAGCTACAGGGTGTTGAAGATTTATTTTTATTTTTGTTTTTTCTAAATAATATTTGCACTAATTTCGATCTTTTGATGAAAATTGGTGTTTGGGATTTTTTTGTCATTCGAGTTTGATCTTAGTATGGCTCTAACTTGTAGAGGGCGCTACCTACACTCATTTTTCCAATTAATAACAGCCGTAACTTTTTTGGACGTGCCTGTATTATATTTCTAAGTCAAAAACCAGATTCCTTCATCACTTCTACGCAGAAAAAGTATACTTGTTAGAAGTCGATGAGCGCAACCATTCTCGAGATATTTGGATTTGAAATGAAAAATACCTGTGATTTTGGGATTATGGTCAAGCAAGGCCCTCCATTTTCTTCTAGAAAAAAAAACAGGATGAGTCTCCCCTGTTGAAAATAAGGAGAAAACTTTCTTTAAACAGGTGTTCGGAAATGCTCCGTTACAAAGCTACAGGATGTTGTTTTTTTTACAATTTTTCAATTTTTTTAAAATATTTTGATCAAAATTTTTGTTTACATCACCCATTAGTTGAATTTTATCTTTTTACAAAAAATACGTAGCAATCATACGAAATATTTTATAAGTTTATCTCCGCCATTATTTCAAAATCAGATGTATTTATTAATTCGAATCCGAATATTATCTCGAAAATGTTTTTTTTGCTTGGAAATGTTATAGAAGTACGTCCAACAAAGTTATGGTTGTTAATAATTGGAAAAAGTGCCGTTTTAAATATTCGGAAAGGTAAACAAAAAATTTACTCTTCGTAGTCGATAAATCTCATCGTTTGTCCACAAATAGACATACAAATGGCTCATATTGAAAATAATTGCTTTGAATGACAAGATAACTAGGAAAATGCAACACAAAAACCACAACAAATGAACCAAAAACAACAAAAACAAGAGAAAAAGAAGAAACTGCTCAAAAACAACAGGAAGAACCTCGTTTTTTTTGGTTGTTTATTGTTTGATTCTTTGTTGTTTTTTTGTTGTAGTATGAA
This sequence comes from Orchestes rusci, assembly GCA_958502075.1. Taxonomy (NCBI): domain Eukaryota; kingdom Metazoa; phylum Arthropoda; class Insecta; order Coleoptera; family Curculionidae; genus Orchestes; species Orchestes rusci. The sequence goes on along the minus strand of OY293310.1, from coordinate 20,019,981 downwards.
TCATTTTGAAAAAAGCAACTATTTTTTACATGATTTATTTTTATCTCGGTTTGCGGACAAACGGTGAGATTTATCAACTTTTACAAATATTACATAATATTTTGCTTGGTTTTTCGTTATCTTCAAAACAGTTTATTTAAAAAACAATTTTGAATTTCAGGTGAAGCGCCCTCCAGGGACAGAGAGCAGAATAATATTTTTCACAGAACTTTACAGATAAAAACCGTTTTGTTAAAACTGTATCATTGCACATTGCATACAGGTACATACATAAGTAATAAAAAACAAGCTTGAAATTTTATTATTATTTAATTTTTTGCATTATGTTGTGATTGTCAAAAATTTACTACGTCCTATCATATGTACTCTGTGGGCCAAATTACGTTAGAACAAAGTTTGATCCTTGATAACTTTTTTGTTTGTTTATAGATTTTGATGAATTTTGGATATGATATTGATCAATATGCTCTGGATGTTCCCTCAACACCGAGCTTTCGAATTTTGGACGGGACCGGACTTACGACGTTATTATGAAATTGGTGCGTTTAAGCTCGTTACAAAAACGAACTGCGCTACTTACAGACCAACTGATATTTTTTTTGTGAAGGAAGTTAGTGGGAAATATCAATATTTTAGAACCATGACCTGAGAAACAATTTCTTTTTCTGTATGATGGTAATTGTAGGCTTTAAAGCTATTTCACTTCATTTTGATCAAAGTTTCTTGAAATTCCATGGCAACGTGGATTGTTTGTTGAAAATGTTTGAAATTTTTAAGATTCTAGAGTTGCCTGTTTGATTTTGAATAAGTAGATATGGCTCTATCTTTGAAAGATAAAATCTCCATTAAACGTGATTAATGGAAAAAAATATGGGTGCACGTTAATGTCACTTCAAATTATCGAGTAAAATTTAACGAAGTTTATCAAAAATAATTAATTAATTTTTTTTCCAATTTCAAAATTCTAAAATGTCAAAAAATCGACAAATCTCTAACAAACAATTCGCATTGCTATGAAATTTCAAGAATCTTTGATCAAAATGAAGTGAAATAGTTTTAATGCCGACAAGCACTATCATACAGAAAAAAACATCGTTTCTTAGGTTATGGTTCTAGAGTATTGATATTTTCAGGATACCTTTTCCCACCAATGTCCTTCTCAAAAAATATATCAGTTGGTCTGTAAGTAGCGCAGTTCGTTTTTGCAACGAGCTTTAATGCACCAATTTCATAAAAACGTTGTAAGTCCGGTCCTGGCTAAAATTCGGAATCTCAATTTCAGGGTGACATTGACAACATATTGAGTATTTTCATATTCAAAATTTATCAAAATCCATCAACAAAGAAAGAGGTATCAAGCGTCAAACCGTCAAATTTCGACATTATAATCGCTTTAGTGGCTAGAAAAACCTATATTTTTGGATTTTTAACAACAGCCTGTAAGCTGCGATTCAACAGATTGCGTCGCCTTTCGCCCAGTATTCAAGTATATCCAGTACATCGGGATCTGTTTTGGTTCCACTGGGTTCGTGAGCCTGTATTGAGTGTAGTTTAGTAGTTCGAGGATTGCAGCATTGAAGTTTTAAAAACACAAAAGCAAGAAATAAAGCTCTATTAATCCATTTCAACGATATTTGGGTGATGATTGGGCGTGGCACCCGAATCATGGAGACTTCTATGAGATGTGTGAATTCCACGAGTTGATAAAAATACTTCGCACGCCATCAGAAAAGACGATTTGTCTCTCGAAATCGGTACCCTACAAGTTCTGCTCCTCGGCGTCAACGATAGTTATTTGGCTTAACGTCTTCTGTGAGGACTGTATTGGCAAATGTAGGTTGTTTACAAAGTACTCCAAGTTTTCAAGTATTTTTAAGCCCTAACTTGAGAAGTCCTTTGCAAGACAGCTCTTAAAGCAGATGCTACAAATGGCAAGCAAACAAGGACGATTATTTTGGCCAAAGTTTTTGCAAAGACATCAATTTTCATGAAACTTTCGGACATCCAAACCATTCCAGTCATAACCCTATTATTTATTCTTCCAAACAAAATTCGTCTATACGCCAACATTCTAACCTTGTTACAATACCTTTTTCACCGATTTCCATGCAACAAAGATCGTGATAAAAAAGTCCTTAGCGGCATCTTTTCAAAGCCCTTGGTTTGCCATTTTCGATTTTCCCTCAGGCATTGACACTTTCACAGGATTTAGTCACAGGCATCTGCTATAAATAGGTTATACTGATGCTGTATTGTTGTATGGAGAAGAAAATGAGCAAATATTTTGGTTATTTCTTTAGGATCCGGTTTCAATCTTGTCTCGTGACGTGACATAATGGGCATATAAGGAACTTTCCTAAACGTTTCATTATGTTGAACTATGTACAATGTTAACTTCATAAACCCTTGAGCAATTCAATTATCGCTATTAACTGAGTTTTGCGGAATAACTCTGAAGCAAGAAGACTTCGAATCATCTCTGCTGGCTATTTAACTAAACCAAACTAACCGAGCTACATAGGAATTTTCCCAAAACATTGAGTGATAACGTTATTTGTTAATGAGAATCACTTCAGGTATTTTGCATGAATAAAGATCGCTGATGTTCGTATCAGACCGATGTTTGTACAACTCGAATTGAATACATATCAAAATTTGATCGAATCTCTGTAAAAATTGTTACATAACTTTCCCAAGCAAAAAAAAAAAGAATTTGATATAAAATAAGCTGGTTTGAAAATCGAAACTAACATCGTCAATAAATTTTCTTCTACCATAGAAGATAATTTGATTCACATTTCAGATCTGGTCTGTAGTTTTTTATACATAGCTTTGCACGTTTGGTTTTTCAGGCATCATTTACTTCTTCACTTTTATAAAATGGTTTGTGATTTTTGTATTTTTTGTAATGGTTTTTTTAATACTTGAAGGGACAGTGGCTGTAGATATTTCTGCTCAATTCTGATTTTCCTTTTTGTCTCAAGTTTTTCTGTCTTTACCTTTTTTTTTCACTCCACTTCCAGATTTTTTCTTATTCTGCACATTCTTGTGGATGAATTATAACTTTTTAGTCTTTTTCTATATGAAGGCTGCACTAATTTGGTAATTTCTTTCACAAGATTTTTTCAAGAAACATCTGTTGTTTGTCCAGTTGTACACTTACTTTTTTTTGTGTAGCTTGTTACACAATGTTTCCACTTTTTTAAGGCTATTTGTCTTTTTGTTCAGATTTTTGTATAGCTTCTTGTGAAACTTTTGAAAGGATGTTTTTTTTTATTGTAGATATTCTTAACTCTTCCACGACTAGCTTCTCTCCTTCGGTGCGATTTTGGAATGTTGTATTGCAGTTGAGTTTTCTCCGCACCTTTTAAGGAAGCCCTACATACTTGAAATTTCAAGTAATTTGAAAATTCATGCAAATTGTCCATTTGTTAGTAAAACCTGAATCACCCGTTTTGACACTTTGTCCCAATAAAGAAACTTACTCTATTTTATTTCCGTTCTATCTTAACAAGCACTCTGAACGGAAAATTGCTGCATGGAATACAGGCTATGAGCTCAGAATATTTATTAACTCCCAACGAGCTTCTGGAACGTGCCAAAAGCGACAGAGTTGAAGATTATCTGGTTACGATTCTCTTTGGTTGTGAGTTGTATCGAAATGGTCGATAATTGCTTCATGAATAGACTATTGAGGTTTCAGAATAAATCTTTATAACAATGGAAAAAATTATCATTGTCTCATTGCTATATCCACTTATTGATGTTTCTAATACAAACAAACTGAATTAAGATTTATTCAAACACAACCCTGCTCTTTGATATCAGATATGAAATAGCCGCATTTCAATTTAACGTTTTCAAATAAAACGTTCAAGAGCAGGCCCGCCATTTACTGCGAATCTCATCTAAAGGGCTCAGGACAGCAAAATTCAATTTAATGGCTGGTTGACGTTTGAAGCTGGATTTTACATTAAAGTTATGGCCATAAAGTTTATTGTTAAGTGGCCACTATGCGAGTGGAACTTATGATTTTTGCTGTTTCAGAACATGGAACTATTTGAGTGAATGGAATCAGTTGTATAAAAATGTTTCATCAAATAAATTTTGGACTGGAAACGATATCAAAAGATGATGTGTGCATCACATCATGGATCTTGAGATTTTTCTTTTCCAGAAGACAATCGACAACAATGAAGCATTTTTGAACAGTGAAATTGTAATCAATTTGATAGGTTGTTCAAAATATATACCAAGATGAGATTCAATTCTATCTTAGATCAATATTTCAGAATCTACAGAGTAAACCCATTTGAAAGCGGGCCACCCTCATAACATTTTACTTTAAGGTTCGATTTTGACGTTTTTTTTTTAATGTAGGGAGGGGAAATGTTTATTTTGCGGCCATACGGCGTCGCCCAGTTTTTTTCAAAAACCAACCTACTAGAGCATATTTGGAGACTGAGAAATCAAGAGAACATATCAGCGATTCTTTTAAAGAAAATCTGCCAATGCTACTGGATTTTTCATCCCCTGAAATGGATCTGTACCAAATTTCATGAAGAAATATTAAGTTCAAAAATATTATTTCTGTGCGTGTTTTTTTTTGTCAATTTCGTTTGTTTGTTTTTATTGTATTTTAACATGAGGACATGAGAATATCTATAAAATGTTGTTATTTGATACATTTGTTGTGATAGATTTGCTTTCGCAAGAGTTACGAGGTCAAATGCTTCTTGATGCATAATAAGATTAATCGTTGATTTTGAATATTTTTTTATGAAATTTGGTACAGATCCATTTCAGGGGATGGAAAATCCAGTGGCATTGGCAGATTTTCTCTAAAAAAATCGCTAATATGTTTTCTGGATTTCTCAGCCTCTAAATAATATGCTCTAGAAGCCTTGAATTTTGGAAAAACTTGATGCCGTCTGCCCTCAAAATAAACGTTTCCACTCACCACATTTCAAAAAAAAAACGTCAAAATCGCTCCATAAATAAAAATGTTATAGAGGTAGCCCGCTTTCATACAGTTTGCATACAGAGTGACCCTGTATGTAATGTACCTATCTAGCTAGTTTTTCCTAATTAAAATGACATTATTTATATATATTCTTCTCAGAGTTCTCTAATGGAAATAGATACTAATATTTGACTGTAAACAAGATGATGAGAATCAATGGCTTGAATCAACTCTTTTTGTTGAAAAAAAAAACAAAAATGTTGATCTCACAGAATTCCGAAAATATTTGCCCACCCCAACGGTTTTTGCACATTTTGAATAACTATCTTATTTTCTTTAGGTGATCATGTTTGCGCATTTCGTGAAAAATTCACTGGCGTAGTTATTTTGGCAAACAATGTCTTGTGTTGAAAAAACAAAGATTTGAAACCCAGGACCATTTTGACCGATCTCGACGATTTTTGCAAATTTTGATCCACCATTCAATTCTCTATGAGAGACGGTATTTGCGCATTTCGTGAAAAACTCAGTGGCGTAGTTATTTTGGCAAAGAACTTCCCGTGTCAACAAAACAAAAAGTTTGATCTCGAGTAAATCACGGACAATTTGATCGATTCTAGCATTTTTGCAAATTTTTGGATTATCATCTAGTTCCCTATTAACGACTTTATAAGCGTGATATTTGTGAAATATCAATGGCGTACTTATTTTGGTAAACAATGTCCCGTGTTAAAAATTTCGCCTAATTCCGAAACTATTCGACTTATCCTGGCGATCACTATTTAATTTTCTCATATTTACACATCTTGTGAAATATTCAGTGGCGTAGTTATATTGACAAACCACTTTACAGATTTCGAACCCGCATAAATCCGAAACTTTTTGACCGATTTGTAAAAATTTTGAATCACTCTATAAGTGACGATAATTGCGCATTTCGTGAAAAATTCACTGGCGTAGTATTGACCTGATCCTGGCGATTTCTGCAAATTTTCCAATCATCATATTCCATTAACGACATGATATGCATGAAAAAATCAGGGGCCTTGTTATTTTGACAAACTTCTCGTTTCATAAAAACAAACACTTTGAAATCTCATGATTCCGGAACCGATATCGCGATTTATGTAAATTTTCGATCACCATTCAATTCTCTATCAACAGCATCTGCACATTTTAGAAAAAAAACAATAGCGTAGTTATTTTTGCAACGTAAAAAAAACGAACATTTTGAACCTGTATAGTTCTAAAACTATTTGACTGATCCTGGGGATTTGTGCAAATTTCGAATCAATTTTTAATTCTCCATCAAAGCATTATTTGCACATTTCGTGAAAAAATCAGTCAATAACTTAATAAGCCAAGTAGTTCTTTTGATCAATTTATATAAATTGTTCTAATCGTTTAATCATTCCAACTTTCACTGGAATATAAAATATGCTCTCAGCAACATTACAGTATTTTTGTCGCAAACTGTCCACAGTAATTGTAGTTTTGTTTTTGAAAATGTCTTGGATTTGATTAGTAAGTAGGAAGGTACTGTTTAGTCTTCTAAAATATAACCGTAGTTGATCCCGATGTACCGGCTACACTTTGATCGTCCAGCGCGCAAGACGCCGTAATCTGTCGAATCACAGCTTACAGGCTGTCAGTAAAAATATGGCCTTTTCAAGTCGGAAAAACATTGATTGTGTTCAAATGAAAACTAATTATAAACTAATAACTAAGAAAACACGAAACTCTCTTTACGTCCGATGAGCAATCATGATACGAGTAGTATTTTCTGAATTGATTTCTTAGACACGCGAGGTCCCACGTAATCTAATGTGAAAGTAAAGGGTGGTCAGGTATTGGTGTATTAATAATAACTAATAATAAGCCACTGACACTACCATTGCTTTGGTAAATTAACTTTTATGGATAAGCTCCATCCACCAATGTTGGATATAAAATGGACATAAAATGGTACACCACTGCTTTTTGTTCAAATCATTTTTGAAATATCTACTCATTTACTTTGGAGTTAACTTGGTCTCTTGATATTTTTTGGTACGACTTGATACATTTTTATTTTTAAGTTTTCGAGAAAATGTTATTTAACAAATTTGCATCTATTATCAATTCCTGTCTTATGTAACAAAGAAAACCCCAACTTCGAATACACCCTGTGTTGTGACAAATCCCAGGTTTAACGCGATCATCCTAGGTCTTGTCTTACCACACTTTGGACTTGTGCAGTAAATATACATGCAACAGATCAATAATGATCATAATGCAATTGTATAAAATAATAATGGAGTGAGAGAAAAAATACCGTCATTATATGGCACAAAAAGGCCAACTTACAGGCCCCAACTACGAAGACTAGTCATTAACTCGAAATTTTAAATACTAGAACAAATAGAGGTAAAAACATATCTCACTACTGGTAGCGTACTATTTTTTTGTTCAAGGTAAACAAACCGAGTCACAGTTAAATAACAGTTCCAATTTATATGAAACAGCAAACGGTTATTGCCTGTCAGCGTTTTGAGAATTCTGGAAAAAACGAAAACAACTCCATATTTGTGGCCCACAGTGGATGTTGGATCAAGCAATATTTTTGTTTATTTTCCTATTGAAAAGCACCACACTGTCCTGGGCAAACTCTGGAAGTTAACGACAAAGTACATCCCAATATCATCTAGGAGCCCCTCTCAAAATGATAAATGGCCTTCGAGATTCCTCGATCTGATCTAGCGTGACTAAAAGTTTATGGAAGCTAAACTGTATTATCGCCATTATCTCCGGCCAGGGATATTCCACTGACAAATATATCATCAAAAAAAGTTATACGGAATGAATAATAGAGTTGCTATGGACCTAAGGTTATTATAAGACGAAAAGTGGCCTCACCTAAATCAGGTAATGATTTGATTTCCCTTCTTAGGTTGTTTTGGATGTCTGGTAGATTTTCCGTTCGGATTAGAGCAGGATGTTCACCGGCGTTGGATAACTTTCTTGTCTGAAATAGTTTTATCATTGAGATTGTTGTGAAACAAATGAAAAATTTTCTTTTTCAGATCATGGACGAAAACTCCCTGCACCTAATTAATCCTACCTGTTGATAATTCTGTCCAATTGACATCGAACTATTTGACGAAGCTGTGCTAGACGACGATGGCGAGAAACTTTTATCCACAGTCTTATTGGCACTCAGAGTATTAACGTCTGGAGAATTTCTGGATTCCTCACCCGGAGGACTACATCTGCTATCTAGAACGTCTTCCGGGGCATCGCTCGACTCTATGGAAGACTGTTGAGGTGTAGGATCTGGAGCAAAAACATGTTTAAGTTTAAAATAATCCTCTTCAAAAACTGTACAATAAATTAATGTTATACAGACTGAATGTTGACTTTAAATTGCAGAGATAACACAAACATCAACACATTTGAATAAAACACCTGTATGCTATTTTTATAGACAGTGCTGCAAGTCTGGCATTTTGCAAAAAAGGTTAAATCATTTTTGCTGTTTACAAGCCAAGAAATTAGTCATGCTAGAAGGTAGAAGGTGTAGTGGAATGTTTGCCTACGATGAAACATTTGATTAGCTTGAGTCATCGTGATTTAAATACATTAAAAAAGGTATTGATTGGTGTAATTAAGTGTTTATCAATGTCACTTGATTATTGTGATGTAATTTGATGATAAATATCACCTGAACTAGTTTTCAAGTAAATTAGAACAGTGAGAAACTAAAAGTGTGAATGTGCTCAGAAACTTAGTTCTGAATCATCATAAAGTTATGACTTTTACGTTAATATGAATTAAGGTATCTTTATCTTTTCTCTCCTTTTTCATGGCTCATGCGGTCAATAATTCCAAAAAATGAGATACACAACGTAGTGAATATTTTTTTATTTTACTTTTTCTGGTGGTATAAGTCTACGCAGCCCTGTTCCCATCTTCGAATGAAAGATCACTCTTAGGTTAATCCTAGTTGAAATGTTAAAACTTCACAAACGACAATCTTGACAAGATCAAGAATGGAACCTTCTAAGGGAACTCAGGTGAAAAAGAAAATAACATCGACATATTGACTAAAGAACCAAGCAACATACCTATGTAATCGTAAAATATAATATAGATTGGTTTTTCAGATTAAAGGAAAAAAGGCCAAAATGAAATTTTAAATGAGACTCTAAAAACAAACATCAGTTTACATACCAATCAGTTAATTAACTTTAAGAAATGAGATTCAAACAGTTAATAACTGCAAACCAGGAAAGTTATACGTAAAAGTTAAAATGCTTCAATGAAAAGATTTTCCTATGGAACTCGAGAGGGAGAAGTTAATTCTCTTTACTTATTCAAATTCTTAGAAACATTGCCACAAGTGGTTCATATCTCAAGTGCGGAAAACGTGATTTTTAATTGTGGGACAAGCAGTGTTCAAATTTGGCTGAACTGCAACATGACGAAACTTTTTAGGAACTTATCCTCCATATAAAAATGAAAATCTGTATGTTTGTATTCTCATAACTCAAGAATCGCAGAAAGAATAAGTTGAATGAAAATTTGCAGTTATCAGTTTAATCAGAGAATAGTCTAAGGGCCCAATACAGATTTCGAGAAATTAGGATTAATATTCAAATTTTTGATAAATCATGACATTTGTCAGCATTCCCCATTCTCTTTCATTTATTGACAATTGGGCCTATGCAGGAACAATCTTGACAATAGTCAACATTGAAAACTTGACGTAAAATTGAAATTTGACAGACGTATCAATATTTTCAGCGTTCTGTAGTATGGTATCATGAGACCATTCTAGTTTGGTCTGTCATTAACGTCCCATTCAGCCAATCGGCGAGCTGCAAGTGACGTTAATGACAGACCAAACTGGAATGGTCTCATGATACCATATTCCAGAACGCTGAAAATATTGATACGTCTGTCAAATTTCCATTTTACGTCAAGTTTTCAATGTTGACTATTTTCAAGAGTGTTCCTGCATAGGCCCAAATGACAATAGTTTCATTCTAATTTGAGGGATGTTCTATTGGTTCGTACAAAATTAAAAAGCCGTTGTGTGTCGAATGTGAATGAGAAACGGTAAAGTAGAATAGTAATATTTTATAAGATTAATGTTTGAGAACATATTTGTGATAGAACCTTCTATTTTATAAAGAATATTGAATTGAAGTTTGTTATTTCATATTAACTTACAGACAGTCTCTGCTGGCTCCCTATATTTTTCCAGCTAGTTACGAATAAAATCTGCTGAATCATAAGCGGATTTTTTTTGTAAATAATATAAGGAAATCATGTAAGTGATAATATGAGTACCTAAAAAACTTTATCAATAATTGGAACTGCTAGAAACGCCACTGATATCGACCTGCTCTACTTTGTGGTTTCTCTTTAAATTTATCATTACTGCAGTGAAATATTTTTAATTGAACATTTTATTTCTGGTACACATTTCATAATTTAATTACTGTGAAGATTTTAAGCTATTTATGGAGAATTAAAATTGCCTTGAGGAGTTGCGTTGCGTGGAGTTGCGTATGGGACCGAGTTCTCGTTTTGATATACATACATGTAACTGGATTTTTGTTGGTATTTTTACCTTCAAAGTAGAATATCTCGCAAACGACTTGAGATATCGATATTCATCAAGAATACATTTTCCACGTAGAAAGATTGACTCCTTCTAAGTATTGAGTCAAAACAGTCTCACACATTAAAACATAATAAAAACATTAATTCATCATCAAGTACGTAGAAAACGTCTAAAAGCGTTTAAAAATAAATGGAATTTTTCGAAAATGAAGTTTCACTTTCAACACCCTGTATTTCTTAGGCTAGAATTTGCCAACACATTTATTAGACAAATCTTCTTATTTTCATTTATATTATCACCTGCTGTTCTATGGCAGATAAGTTATTCGACGCCCTGTACATTTATTTGTTATTCGTTCTAAATAAATTTCCACCATTGCGAATAATTCTGTTTTTTTTTTGTTATTTTTTTTTTTATCTATTTGATTTTTTTCATTCATCAAGGATCGGTTCTTGTTTCAACTCTTCGTCTTTTCATGTTGGTTTGGATTATTTCATATTCTTTCGAATACACATATTATTAATAGGGAAGAAAAACGGATGTTTTATCACCACACTTCGTGAAATAAAAAAAATCGTTTCTTCATACTGAATAAGTTGACCCGGAAAGCACTAAAAAAGTAATACGTGGTTTAATAATCAAATTCATAAAACTTCATACCCTTCTTGAAACTGCCATCATAAATCTTGCACCAAAAACGATCATATTGACCGTCATAAAAATCACAAAATGGAGTCACGTGCCATATGTTCAAGGCAATCGACCCTTACCCTATTATTGGTGTTGTTTCAACACCCTAAATATAGAACGGACACATCTGTCCTCCAATCTCAGTTTCTGCGTTCCTAATAGACATATCCCGAAACCTGGACTATCTTGTTCAAATTTCGGGATTCATTTGGATGAGTGCGGATTCCGAATCCAGGCTGGAAATTTGTAAAACCATTTCCAACGTAACTATAGTCAAGATGAAATTATATTGCTACAGTCTTTTTATGCAATCCTGTCATAATTATCGACAATTCTGGACTAGCGCGATATTTTTCTGGATCCTGGATATTGGGTGTGAATATGCTAGGTGTAACCGCGATATTTTTCTGTTCTCCTGATAATGTTATCCCTATTACTGGATTATCCGGGATTGCCTTAGGTGGCTTGTGATACAGATTTATTTATTTTGAATTATGAGTAAACAAGAATGAGTTTATAGGATCCATTTGCAACGTGATGCCAATTATCTGTTTATAATCATCACTTACCGCGGCATGAACTGGGAGTTCCTCATTTATTTTATAGGTATATCAAGATAAAACACTCACATTCACACCGTGAAGAAAGATAACTAACTGACTGAAGATATTGCACTGGCATGAGCGGCATACCCATACCGTCATGCCTACACTCACACACGAATATTAATTATTTTGTCTTGCGGAAATAATTTGTTCCATACGTGGGTGATTTGAAAAATCAATATACATGGGAATGTCAATAAGTTTGTTGACATCCATTAGCAACCATGGAATTCTTATGACATAAAGAGCATTAAGTTTATGAAAATTTGTCAATGAATAACGGTTGTGCGGTTGGTAGGTGTGGTAATGGTGCACCACTTGCCATGTTATAAATCTCCAGCTATGGACCACTTAATCAGCAGACCAAGCGCACTGCTTGCTATTAATCAGAAAATTTGAAACCCAATTTTCGTAACTGGATCATACTCGACCAAAAAGACCACATCCAGCACGTAGTCAAGAAGATATAGCGCTAGAAGTGTAGTTTATATAAGGTAACTGCACAGAGTGTTGGAAAATTAAAATGAGCCATGGCCATTGAGCAAATATAACGATCTGAGCTTAACAACTACTTCTGCTTTTCCTGTATGACTTTTACAGTTTGTTTCTGACATGCTGATGTGAAAATTGGTATACAGAAGTTTCTTAAGAAGACAAATCAAAAGATATCATCACTTTTATTTTTTGGTCTTATTTCTTCATTGGCCGATCATTTGAAAGCAAAAAAGATGTTTATTTGCAGGGAAGATTTAGTTGATTGAACCTACTTACTCGTAATTAATAAATAAGTTATTGAAGGTATTAGAGTGTTGAAATTTTTTTTAACAGAGAGAGATCAATGAATGTTACCGTCTCCAAAAGTCTATGGTTTAGCGACATACCTTGAATGATGCAATGACTTTATGCATTTAAATAATGTTATTGAGCAAGAAGATGAACACATACAAAAATTGAGAAACAGAATAACTCTATAAGTTTGAGGAACTATTGATGCGTATTATATAAGAAGAAACGAGATGACCACAATAATTGCAACATGATAATAAAACCGAATAATCAAAAATAAGTTACTTGCAAGAAGAAAGCAAATATTATAAAAAAATAACTAGTTATTGAAACGACTGAAGAAAAAAAAAAAAAAAACTGTATCAGGTATGCTAATATTATGACAGTTAAAAATGGGTACATCACGTCCTTTGTGTTTCTCGAATGTTCTTGCTGTGGAATTCTTTATTCATCGGCAAAATGTATGATTTGAAAGATACATCAACTCCAATCTGCGAAATATATTTTATTTCATGTTTAGAGTTTGATCTGACTTCTTCAGTTCTGAAAGTTTGTATACCGTATAACTGGGATATTTGGGACATGAAATATGAAATTTAACCAAGCCGACGCAACAGATCAAACTCTAACCAAAAAGTGCGTGATTATATGCAGTCTGCAGTATCAGATTTTGGAAACCTGAGGTGGATTGCAAGTTGCAAGAAAATGTAAGTAAAAAACGATAGTGTCCCACTTTCTGTTTTTGGAGTTGGACTGCTAGTGATGAGGTTTGATAATAGTTGTAGCTAATTGCCTCTAGGCTGTAAAAATGGTACGGAACCACTAACTCTTTGGCAGATCTATCGAGGCAAAATGACTACATAGTTGCCGGAAAAAATATCATTTTAGGCCCAACTTCTGCTATTCGGAAATTGATCCCATGTCTTTTGACTTTCAAAGCGTAAAAACAGACCTAGTGGTCTGTTATTTTGTCAAAGATTTTTTTTAAATTGTTTTTATTTGCTTAACTATTACAAGCGGTATTATGTATTTTAATGTTTTTTTTTTTCTTGATTTATTTTAGGTGTTTCAGAAAGCCTAAACAATATTATTCGAGTCGTAACGCAATCAATCCCAAATAGCCCTACCCGAAGAGGTAATCTGGGACAGCAGTAAAAAAAGATTACAGGCCTTCACCTCAAAAGAGGAGGCGCATCATCCTCTATATAAAAATACGAATCTGTATGTTTGTTTTCTTCATAACTCAAGAGCTGAAAAAAGAAGTAGAGTGAAAATTAGAAGAGTTATTAGTTTGAGGAAATAGGTATGGTTTTATTCATCAACTCATGTCTGATTTTGAGAAATTAAGATTTGTATTCAAATAATTGATAAAAAATTACATTTGTCAGCATTCGGAATTCTCTTTCATTTATTGATAATGACAGTAATTTTTTCATTCGACTTTGAGGCATGTTCTATTGGTATGTACAAAACATAGAGTCGCGTTCACATTAAATAAATATTTACAATTTTTACTTACTTCAAATGTCAAAATTGATTCGAAACTTTGCTAACTTGTCAAGAACCGATACAATACAATAACTTCAATTAAAAAAAAGCTAAAAAGTACCCAATCAATACTTTTTAATCAAACCTAATCGTGGTGTAGTCGAATCATTTGACTTGTCAAACTGAGTAAACTGGATGACGTTGACGCTTAACGCTTAGAACATTTTTGAGAATCATTGCTTTAACGGGACTGTAATTCAATAAGTTGGAGTTCTGAGTAACATTGCCCAGGTAATTTTCTTGTCGAAGCTGTGTGCTGTGATTATTTGAAAATATCCTTGCGACGTTCTTACGTAAAGTATGTATATTTTAACTATCAAAATATAATCAAAAATAATATTTCCAAGCCTATACTGAGCAAACAAATCAAAAATAGATATAACGTATTGAGAATGAGAAGAGACCGAATATTTGTTACGAAAATCTTGTACTTTTATATATTACATATCTTTTGAAATTATCCCTTTTTTTTTCTCTCAGATGAAGTTTCACTTCTGCCACGTGTACGATGCCGCACATGTTTTTTTTTTGTATAAATATTATGTTTGGAAAATCCTTTAGAATACAATACACCAATTTCTTATACAATTGTGTTTCTAGAGGTATACCTAAAGATATCTACTTGATTAACAAAACTTTCTTTCACAGGGTGTTTCAATAATACTGCGAAAACATCTATGATGAGTTTTCCCGTTTGAAATAAGAGGAAAAGTTCCCATAAACATGTGTACGAAAATGCTTCATTACAGAGCTACAGGGTAATGAAGTTTTATTTTTATTTTTGTTTTTTCTACATAGTATTTGAATTATTGTCGATCTTTTGATGAAATATGATGTTGGGGGGTTTTTTGTCATGCAAAATTCGAATTGGATCTTAGTATGGCTCTTACTTCTAGAGGGCGCTGCCTACACCTATTTTTCTTATCATTAAGAGCCGTAACTTTTTTGGACGTGCCTGTAATATATTTTCAAGTAGAAAAACAGATGTCTTTATCATTTTACGCAAAAAAAGTATACCTGTTGAAAGTCGCTACGTGCAACAATTCTCGAGATATTTGGATTTGAAATAAAGAATGCATGGTATTTTGAGATTATGGTCAAGCAACGTGTTGCATTTTTATTGGGAGAAAAATCATAATGAGTTTTCTTGCTTCAAAATAAGAAGAGAACTTAAACATGTGTTCGAAAATGCTCCTTTACAGAGCTACAAGGAGTTTTTTTTTCATTATTTTTCTATTTTTTTTTTCTGAATAATATTTGGATAAAAGTTGTTGTTTTCATCATTATAAAGAACTACTCAACAAAAAAAAAACGGTACACCCGAAATCATGGCGAAGGTAACCCGCTGAAAATTATAAAATATTATTATACTAAACTACTCAACAAAAAAAACGGTGCACCCGAAATTTTCGCTCATGTTCACACTCATAATAGGGCTTTGAATCGCTGTTCTGCTAATTCTTCACAACTGACAATGTTATGGCATAGATCTATTGTTTTTATCTGTCTTTCTGATGACTTATTCGATACTCAGCAATATTTTGAGAATACAGGGTGTGCCAAAGAATTTTGATCATGAGTAGAGCAATTTTTATAATGTAAGGGAAGTTTCTTTGTCCAAATAATGTACAGAAGGGGGTTTTCGTGGCGTAGGGACACAATATTTTGTCAGGTTTTCTTGAAAATTATTATGTCGAAGAAGTTGAATTGCTTAATTGATTGATAATCAATTTTCAGGAAAACCTGACAAAATAACTATAAAGTGCTTCACTTATGATCAAAATTCTTTGGCACACCCTGTATACTCAAAATATTGCTTAGTATTCAATAAATCATCAGAAAGACAGCTGAACAATAGATCTATGCCATAACATTGTCAGTTATAAACATAGAATTAGCAGAACAGCCATTCAATACCCTATGTGTGATAATTTTGAAAAAAGTCGATATTTTAAAAACTAAAGAAGATATTGACAAAAATCCAAAAATATCCCGAGGTATGGACGTAACAAGCACTTGGGCATATCGAAAAAAGCTTAAAAAAATCTCTGTCGAAATGGAAGGGCAGTAAAGAAAAAGAAAATTTACAGTACTTTTTTCACCACCCTATTTGGAAGAAGTTTTTGAGAAAATCAATTTTTCAAACCATTCGCATAAACCGTAAGAAATGCTCTGCATCGTGGCGCAAACCGCATATTTTTTCATCGATTCGTTAAAAAATTATGATTGTCCAAACATTGGCGAAAATTTCGAGTGCACCATTTTTTTTTGTTGAGTAGTTTACTTAAATTTCATCTTTTTACTGGAAATATGTAGCAATCACGAAATATTTTATAATTTCCAGCAGGTTACCTTCGCCATGAATTCAAAACCACATATTTTAATCATTTTATATCCGAATATCTCGCGAATGGTTGCCCGTAACGACATTTGACAAGTACACTCTTTCTGCGTAGAAAATACAAATAAATCTATTCTGATGATCAAAAATGTGATACGGGTACGTCCAAAAAAGTTATGTCTGTATATAACAGGAAAAGAAGGTGTGGGTGGCACCCTCTACAAGTTGGAGCCATACTAAGATCAAATTCGAATTTTGCAGGTCAAGGAACTGCCAATTTTTATCAAAATATCGACATTGGTTCAAAAATTATTTAGCGAAAACAAAAATAAAATTAAAACTTCAACACCCAGTAGCTCTGTAATCAAGCATTTCCGGACACATGTTTATAGGAAGTTTTCTGCTTATT
Organism: Orchestes rusci; assembly: GCA_958502075.1. NCBI lineage: Eukaryota > Metazoa > Arthropoda > Insecta > Coleoptera > Curculionidae > Orchestes > Orchestes rusci. The sequence goes on along the minus strand of OY293310.1, from coordinate 20,003,031 downwards.
TTCAAGCAGGGAGCTTGATCCTGAATGTTTTCGCAATATTATTGAAACTGTAAACGTGATTTTTGTGTAACGAAAGTTGAGCCCTAGCTTGTGACGCTATTGAATTTTTTCGTGAATAAAATCTAGCTAAATAGTATTATCACCCCTACACAACAGTCAGATTAGCTCTTCCGAGCACGCCATTTTCAAATTAAACGTCTATGAAACTCTACACCATTTGTATATTGCAGTTGAATATCAATAGATTGCAATGCACACTCACCGGATATATTGAAACATTTATGGAACATGCCGTACGAATTATGATACTGAGAGTTTGATGGGCAATATTATCAGAGAGATTAAACTGGTTGAATATATTGGATAGATAGCAAAGATTGATAATGTTATGATGACATTTTTGATCTAATCGCTGATAAAAATAACGAAATAAAATTATGAACTAAAACTATTTATATGTATTGTGAAAGTATACATCAAGTGGAATAGATATCAAAACATAAACCTGGTTTCTAACAATCATGAAAAATAGGAGGAAATGATGATGAATGAATGAATGAATGTGCTGGATGTACACCATTGAATGGTCTCTTCGAATCAGAAATTGATAACAATTTTATTCATATCGTTTTTTTCAAATAAGAACTCCCAAGTTTCATTTGTGGCATGTTAACTTCATAATAGTGATTGAGTTGTTAGGTTATAATCGTTATCGAGTCCACACCTCGCCTCCATTACATTATACCTATATGTAGAAATGATCAGCTCAGCAATATATCTCAAGAAAGATATATTTTTCCTTTAATTTGTGTTTGACTTCGATAAGCCAAATACAAAAAGTTTATTTTTCAAGAAACTTTTTCAAAGTTCTTGAAGGAAACATGCAGAGTTTCCATTGATACAAGTTTTCTAGTAGTTCGTAACACGGCAATGGGATTACATCATTCCACTAATGACCTTCTTTTATAGTTCTAGATAAAACATTGAAACAGTCAAGACTAGAAAAAGGACTGTGAGAAGAGATCTCAGAAAAAGTTTTATGTTGGGATAATAACTATCAATAATGTTAGGTTCTTAGATAGGGCCGATGAGAGAGTGAATGAACAGCACCCGATAAATACAAGGAACCGGTGCATTCGATGACAATGGAGATGGCGATTTAATAGAGTGATGCTGCTTTATCATAACATACAAAACTATGTAAGTATGTTGAAAAACCAGGTGAGTAGGTAAAGGGTGTTTTTTTTAGAGGTATAGAACTTTAAATTGCAATAAAAAAACGATGGATCATTCGATTGACATGAATATTATTTATCCGAAAGATAATCTTGTGGCATTACATTTTAAATATGATTTCTGGCATATGACCGCCACGGCTGGCTCGGATGTAGTAAAATCTGGACGTCCAATTTAGGATGAATTTTTCCAACATTTGTGGCCGTATATCAGCAATAACACGGCGAATGTTCTCTTCCAAATGGTCAAGCGTTTGTGGCTTATCGGCATAGACCAATGTCTTCACAAAGCCCCACAGAAAGTAGTCTGGCGGTGTTAAATCACAAGATCTTGGAGGCCAATTCACAGGTCCAAAACGTGAAATTAGGCGTTCACCAAACGTGTCTTTTAATAAAAATTCCATAAAATTGCACTATTTGCAAGCGTTGTTCAGGCGTGAGTCTTTTTATGATGAATTGCCAAACCAAACTACCAAACTGAGAATAAATCACCTGACAGCTGTTAAATCGGTCGCCATCTTGAACAGTAATGCCAACTTAAAGTTCTTTACCTCTAAAAAAAACACCCTTTACCTATGGTATAATACGATTGACTATCTTCAACTTAAAAAATATTAAAAAAAAATATGTGCTGACAAATGAACACTCTTTATTCACTGTCCATATTAATGGGAGCTTCAAAAGGCAAGAATGCAATTCTCCATCCATCCCAATGAAAGTAAAATTTGGTACAAAAAGTCCTTAAAGCAACCCCTATATAACTCAAGTGTTTGCAGCTGTTCCTTCGGAGGGATTAATCACGAAACGAAATGGATTCAACACTTTGTTTTTGGTTTTGGTTACTGAGGATGGGATTGGCGAACGACTTCCAACAATGAAAGTATATTCAATAAAAGATTGTTCATCCTGAATTTTCAACTGGTATAAGAACATACATGACGGAAATTAGTTCTTGGGCCTTCCAGGATTTCCAGGAATAATAAAAATCTTCTAAAAATGACAGGCGGTAATATGAACTTCTCTCCTGTAATAACAGTTCTACACCATTATATGGAATAGCTGTGCTGTGTTTTCTTTGTAAGAGGACAACGAATTAACTAGTCGTTGTCGACAAGACTTCAATTTAGAAGGTTTTGGACCAAAACAAACGTGAGGTCAATATGGATGACTCCCTAAAGTTGAAAATGTAAACTTGATGCTCTTGCCCCGCAAAATCAATCAGACTGTCTATAAATTCTCATTACTATCCTTGAGAAGTTGGGCCTATCGCAAATGAGAATTTATCATGTTAGTGGACGCGTACCCCTCTACCATTAACCTCTCACGCGTTATTTGAAAACTAAATATGCAATCCATTCTGAGCCACCCTGTATTAAAGCAGTTTGTCATACGTGAAGGTACGATTGCTTGGATAAAGTAAGTTGGAATCATCTTTTATGGCCTCAACAAGAGCGGATGGATCGCCCCTGTGAGCAGAAACTCGTCACAGAATCATGGGATAACAATTCCAAGGAAAAAAATGGTGCGCTAAAAGTTGACAGAATAGGTATATTTATCACCGTATCATCTCTTGGGTCAGTTGAACATCATTATTAAGAATTTGAACCCAGTATAGTTTCCTTTTTTGTTATTTGATCAATGTCAATCTTGAAGTAATCGTTTTTAAACTTTCAATAAAAAAAAATGGATAACTCACCATTACTTCCTTTACTATCATCCACATCACAGGTGAGCTGTTTAATTCTTTCCACCAAAGAATTATCAGTCTTATATGGTTGCTTCTTGCTTCTAGGCTCATATCGGATGAGAGATCTCCGCAAAGTATTTCTCTCAATTGCTTTTTTGATCGTCTCATCAGTCTCCCCACTATGTATTATCTGCGGAAGTTTCGTTCTTTTTGCTTCTTCGAATGCCCTTAGAGATTCTGAGGTGACTAGATACTGTAAGGAAATGTTTGATATTCAAATGAAGATTTAATTCAATCGAAAATATCAAAGCAACTTCTATCGGGAATACTATAATAATTCTATTTCTGTTCACGACGACTGCAAGTTTCCGATAAATTTAACTGCTTTTATAGGTTTCCAAGCAATTTCAACTGCAATACCCTGCCTCCGACATATATCATAAGGCATCGAAAAATCAATTGCAGCAGAATAAAAACGGCTCTGGCAGATGCCTGCTTTCTGTCCAGAGATTATAAATCTAGAAGTCATCTGGCAGACATCAAGGGAGTTTTGGGTTTAGTTCGATGTTTCAATAGGACTGATTGTGTGATCCGAATCGACAGTTTGTTCTCGATACTGTCACAATATTCATCCAAACTATTTTCACGCTATGAAAAATATTGTTCAAGGATGTAGCTTCAATTCGCTATTGATTGGTAAAATTGAATCCAAACTTTAAGAACTCCTGCTCAATCAAAATTAATTCGGTCTCGAGTCTGGATGGAGCCGCTCGAGCTCTTATCTGAGTTCGAGAGACAATCATCTTGCATTTAAAAGTAAGTTCACGAGAAGATCACTCTACAGTCAAGTATAGATCTTAGTAGGGTAATGACTGGCATTTATTTTATCTGGCCAGTCAGCGTTCTCTGTTGTTGCCATTTATCAATCCAACTTCCAGTTTTGTTGTGGTGAAAAAACTATTTTTCATGAAAAACAGAATCAAAACTATCTCATTAAAGAAAGATTTTGGGAACTTGATACGTTCGCTGCTATCCAAAAAGCTGTACTAATGCCGAAACTCCCCAATCGATGATGAATCGGCTTCCGGAATCGCTCATTTATGATGCGGAAATATGAGCCACCTGATATTGCTTCAGCTAAGCTATCCAGAGCCATTCAAATGAAAAATTCATCACTTTTCAAACAGTTTATTTACCTGTTGACTATTATTGTCCTCTTCTGGCACACCTTGAGCTGTAGCCAAGGTTTTGGTGGCGGGAAACAGTTGTCTCACTGCGGAATTAGGCTTGAGTGAGTTATTAGAGATCATAACGTGATTCCCTAATTTAAAGGACAGAGTCATATCTGGAGCTTCTGGAGAATTCCCTGCAATAAGCCCATTTAGTGCATGTTATTAAAGGCAACTAATAGTTACGTACCCGTATAATTATCTTGTTTGATGTTCTGTAGATTCTGGTGATTTTCATTAACAATCTGATCATTTTGCAGGTTTTGAGCATGCGGTTCTTCCTCAGGGGTACTTTCAGGAGCTCCATCACAGACATCACGTTTTTCCTTTTGCTCGGACTCAATAAAACGTACCGATCTTCTGTTTCCAGTTTCTTCGTCTGAAGTAACCAAATCTGACGACTAAAATGATTCACATAAATATTTTTGGTAGAGCATCTCCTGTATGTTGAAATTTATGTATACAGAAAGAAAATTTACGATCGTATATCGTCATAAATCATTTATCGATTTGCGGTTCAGTTTTGATGGTGAAATATGGCCTTACCGCAAAATTGGCGTCGACAGTCTTAACAAAACCGGAATCGCCGATTGAATTTTGTTGTTTCCACAGTCGACCACCTTTCAGGATTCCACTTATGGGCGAGCCTTGGCTGGATGGCGGCCTTTTTTCTTCGTTCCTTGATGGTTGATGGGTCCGTGGTGTGAAGTTGTCAGGCAAGTAGTTTTGATTTTGAGTTTCTGTAACAGAACATTTTGATCAGTTTCTTGATGGTCTTGGAGATCTATTGGGAAAATTATAGAAAACTGAAGTGTGATCTATGAAATAATCTGGAAACCGTAAAAATAATACCGGAAAAAACCTCAAATCCAAATCAATGCACATAATCTTATTTGGTACGACTGACACTTTCTGAAAAGCAACACACTAAATATTTAATGATGTTCTGGTGATCGACAAAGATGAACATTTATCATAAAGTCTGGATTCATTACATTTGTCATGAAGTCTGGTTTTCATTCAAAACCACCATATTATGCTGATTATCTTTATCCACTATACATAATATACAAAGCCATTCTCCTTCACATCCTATAATCAATCTGGTACGTGACGCGACGTCCTAAACGCACCAAACATATTCGCTTATGAATCAAGAACTCAGCCTGCATATTGTGCACAATGTTTCGCATTTGAAAGGTAAATTTACGTGCCCTTTCAATGTTGAATGGATGGAAAAATTGTGCGCGCCTGGTTTGATATCGCAAAGACCGTTTTCATTCAGTCTCAGAAAGCTGCAGAATTTCTTGGATAAAGAAAGTCAGATTTATGATTTCACGGCATGACGTTGAGTTGAGAAGGAGCCTTTTGTTTGGAATTCGAGATAAGTCGAAATTGAGTTGTAGTTGGACGTTTGAAGAAAGGATTGGACAGTTTATGACAGTCGAAACATTCAAGTTGTCATATCCTGGATTCTTTATTTTCTTGGTATGATTTTCAATTCCATTTGGTGTTGTTTTATACTGGATGCGGTAAAACAAACAGTGCAGTTTTGGAGAGTTATTGAATAAAATGGCACCTCGTATCCGATAATCAATGGGGAAACAATACCTGCGGCTGTGTCGAATCTATGTTATCTAGCAAGGTGCCTATTCTGGAAACGATAGAACGTTCATATCGAGAGAAAGAGAGAGACAGTAAACGGAGAAACATATGAAGGTGATCGTTTATCTCTCTCGTATGACCGTTCTATCGGTCCCAGAATCGAAACCCAGGTGTCACAGCTGGTCGTCGCAAAAGCGCAGGTACGACGCTCGTATCTACTAGGATCCCCGCAACCCTAGAACAACCAAGAATATCTAGAAATAACGGAAAACGAGCATATGCTTTGAATCCTTGCTTGGTATGGGACGCAACATCATCTCATTCCCTGGCTCATATCAACGTTACTGTCATTGAAAACAGAAGAAGCCGAGTGGTTCATGAAATGGTAATGACTGAAAAACCTCTGAATTTAAGTCATGAACCACGGGCTGATTTTTTTTGGCACCTGAACTAGCAGACAGACCAGCTTCAGTGTTGGACAATCTATAGAATCTTTGAAGGCACAAAGCTCCTTATTGCTCAACGAAAGAGAAGAAATGATTGTTACTAAGACTTTGACACATCTACACTACAAAACGATAAGATTCATTATAAATCAATCTGGGAAGTTAAGTCCTCCACCTCAACTATTACTGGAGACTCACTTTCCAGAATGTGAAATAGTCAACACCACTAACGGCCACGCATGGCCAGACGATCAACCGTACTCTACCGGAGTAGACGGGAAGATTATCGACAAAGTGGTAACAAAAGAAAAAATAGCCTGGGCAATGCAAACCATTCAAGTCCGCAGGAACCGACGGTGTGTTCCCGGCGATGGTTCAATAGAGTCTGGGGGTCATTATTAGACACCTAGAACTTTTGTTCAAGGCATGTCTAGCCCTAAGCTATATACCGTTAATATGAAGAGAGGTGAGAGTCGTGTAAATCCCCAAACCTGGTAAGGACGACTACACTAACCCAAAAGCCCACAGACCTATGAGTTCAACCTCATTTCTTATAAAGACTCTGGAAAGGCTCTGTGACAGACAGATAAGGGACGTCTACCTGGCTCTGTGGGAAATTCACCCCAATCAACATGCGTATCCATCTGGAAAATCAACAGAGACTGCTCTACACTGTTTAGTTCAAAGAATAGAAGAGGCGCTCTCTCACAAGCAGTCGGCACTAGGGGCTTTCCTAGACATGGAAGGCGCCTTCGACAAAACGGGAGACACTACGGTGAAGGCACTGGTGAGCAAAGGCTGCCCCTAAGGAGGCGTACTGTCACCCCTCCTGGTAGTCAACGGCCTCATAAAGAATCTCAACGAACAGGGATTCCACACTACTGGTTATGCAGATGACATCACTGTTCTGAGAGGAATATTTGGAGGCATCCTGATGGGAACGATGCAGGCTGCTTTAAAACTGGTGGAAAGATGGTGCGATGAAAACGCACTATCTCTGTAAACCCAACAAAAACCGAGCTCGTACTTTTTACCAGGAAAAAGAAGTTGGCCAACCTAAAACCACCTTTCCTGTGTGGTGTGCAACTCGGCATTGACAGAATGCAGCAACTACAAAGATTAGCATGCCTGTCCATCACAGGTGCAATGAGATCCACATCAACGATGACAATGCCGGTGCTGCTGTGCCTGCCGCCTCTTGATGCATTCTTGAGAGGCGAGGCAGAAAGAACACCAATTAAGCTGCATGCCATCCATCTCTGGTGCGCAAAAAAGTTGGGGCCAGGACATGGTCGAATATTTCTAGAGGCTGTCACCAGACAAGAGGATAGAACGGCGGATATACACATCCACATCCACACAGACGGTTCACAAAGTCAATGTGGTGCTGGACTGGGTGTGTTCTCCAATTCTCCGGCTCAACCTAAAAATCAGTAGTGCCCTGGGCTCGGGGGCAACTGTCTACAAACAGAACTGCTTGGCATAATGCAAGGGGCCACACAAACAGTGAAGGAAAATATAGTGGGCAAAAACATCATCTTCCTATCCGATAGCAAACAAGTTGGAATCCCAGAACAAGAATAAAATAACATCCAAACTGATCCATCAGATTCCCCCGATGAGAACTCGGTCACAGTATCCAGGATTAAGGGACATAGTGGAATCAGGGGAAATGAAAGAGCGAACAGTTTAGCGCGGAAGAGAGCAAAGCTAAAACCGTGTATCCCGGAGCCCTCTATTCCACTGTCCTCAAAAGCCACCAATCGCAATGAATGAACAGACAGTAGAGGTTCTAAAAGAGATGGGAGACACGACGGTTTGGGCACTCGACTCAACACCTTGGGTGTGGTAAAAGATCCGACTTGTAGAGGGTGCCACGAGGATGACGAGAGTGCTGAGCATGTCCTTTGCCACTGCCCAGTCTCGTGAATATCAAAGAGTCCATTATGGGGGAAAGATGGCCAGACTTGGCCTCGATCGAGGATGCTCGGCCCACAGTCTTGAAATACATCAACGCTGCCAGCTGGCTCGACGGGTGAACCCCGAAGGAGGTTACAATGGGCCCGCCTGAGTGACCTAAGTGAAAGGATGGCGCATGCTACCCCTCCATATCTCTATCTATCCTATCCTATCCTCGTACACAAGAGAAAATGAGCTCCCACTAGCGTTTTGGACCTCATAATCTGATTACTTTCTGGTTCAATTATGGTATGGATAATTGTATGTTGTTTATGAAATGCATTCAGATGATTCCAATCATATTATACTTGATGACATCATTCAAGAAGATGTGTAAAAAGAAAAGTGGAGAGATTAAGAAGGGATGTTTTGACTCAAAGAAATCCTTTCCCGTTTCGTAACCATCTTTTCCGTATTAGCAAAAATCTATGCCAGGAAATAGTGGACATCGTGACTTTATCATGTTATTGGAACCAACATTGGCGTTGGTTTTAATAATGGGTGGTGTGATTAAAGAACAAGAAAGTGAATGTGTCTTGAATTTTTTGAAATTAACCTATAGAATTCATAAACAACAACTGACAATGATTTAGGAGCTTCCACTTCTCTTCATTTACACCACCCTATGATTACCAAGGTATGTTTGCTGAACTATCCACTCGTAATATATCTCAAAAATAAATAATATCATACATGTGTTTTTAGTCTAAAATTTCAATATTTTCATATGAAAATCAATTTTAAGTTCTAGAATAATAATTATTGTTGCCGATTTGATATTTGATGGAAAATTTTCTTTTTGATTATGGATTAAGTTCTAAGTTTTATCTGACATCCCACAAATATATTGAAATCACTCGTCGCGCGTTGTGAGTTGACGAACCAATTTCCAATAAACGTCTTCTTCTTCTTCTTTATTCCAGATCCCAAACAAGAGAAACACCTTCTGGTACGTCTGATTGATATTTGCGTATGCGGCAACACTGCCAGCATTTCAATGTTCTCAAGAACACGGAACATTTGTTCCCGGGAGTAAAAGCTTTCTTGAAATATACCCACCCAGGAGTGCTCCCTTTTGAAACAGTCAAGGACGAGGAATCTGGGCAAGTTCCCAGCAGTAGGCGAGTAAGGTCCTATGGTAAAACATATACCTGATTCGACCTTTGATACTCACCAAGTGGCCAAAATCACTTCTTGGCCTCTGAGCTCGAAGGGATGTCATTTAATTGGAGCCTTCAAAGCCATTGAGCTCGCGATTGTTCCAGATAGGAGATTTACTTGGGAACTATCAAAGGAAATTCAAACGGCACTGCTGGACTCCATAAAATCCGGACCTTGAACTCGGTCATCCTTTCTTGTCAAAATTAGTGGACGAGCAACACTTAAGATAGGGATGGCAGAAGACATACCAGATATTATGGTAAAAGTGATAATGATATAATAATGGAGAGTTGAAGACAACACTGAGTAAGTCTTTTCCAGGGTGCTTTCAAAGGCTAGTGAAACTGAGGATGGCTCACATTCCAAATCTGAAACTTTGGTGAACGACAGGATCAAAAGTTGGCGTGTATCTGACAAATCCTCTGTATCTGAACACAGATAAGTTCAAACTATGCGAGTACGATGTGATTGTGAAAACCGATCGAGACCAAAACACTAGAAACTGGGACGTTTACAGAATTCAGCTGGAAGTAAGCTTGACTTCCATCAGAGCCGAGCCTAGAGTCACAGCAGATATTGACGTTTCAGCTGTGAAACTGTATGAGTCTCTAACAAAAGCTCATGAAGATAACTGTAATCTTAAAACAATAAGGAGCAGTAGATAAGTACCCTGGTTGTGCAGTCACTTGGCTGAGCTAAGAGAAAACATCAGGAGACTCTTCAACAGGGCAAGACTCACAGATGATTGGAGTAGCTACCCCCGAACTCTAACTAAGAACAACAAAACCCTGAGGAAGAAAAACAGAACTCCTGCAGAATATTTTGCGAGGGAGTTGACAGCAGCTGGAATCGCACGTATTCAAAGGATCCTGAAGAAAGATAACTTGAACTGATTAATTCTTTTTTATTTTTATTTCAGTAATCGAGGGAAAAAAGTAATTTTCAAATGCGAGTGTAAAAAGATCTATGCATCATTTTAAGGGAAGAATATCTTCCCAGTTAAATTTACTTTATGACATCGTTAACAATAGAGCTGCAGAAGGTGAATGACTCGCCAAAAACTTGAAAGTAGTGCAACGAACTCATTGACTTGCGACTGGCGACTATCCAGATATGTGCTTGTATAAATAATTCAAAACACAATCTGTTTTATGGAATAATAAAACAATATGTTTTGCCACTGCAATCCTGTTTGTGTTCATTGCTCTGCTATATCAAAATAAACTAGAAACTCCAGATATGGAAAAATTTTTCATAATATAAATTGGAAATGCAATTAGGGTTTTGGGGTGGACTTTTAGTGAGATGATTAAAACTATTGGTTTGTGAACCAAATTTCTACTAGTTCTAGATAACTTTACAAAATCCATGTCAAAAATCAATTTTGCGCATACTACCCAAAAACTTCACTTTAAATTTGCCACCGCAGCAGACAAACAATCTAATATTCTCCCAAAACGGTCGAAAATTAGTAAGGAACATCGTTTTAATTTGATTATTCGCCACTCCGTTGTATGTTTACTTTTACCGTTCATTATTGGTGGAATATACGAGCATTTGCGGAACGTTTTGGATCGAGTTTGTTCTGCTTTCAGGTGTGTTTTATCCAAATTGAATTTGCGGATTTGGAAACGCTGCTCAAGTGGAAAAATCCAATCGGAGTTGACATAAATGGATATTTGGAGTTTACCTAGCGCATTTTGTTCAATAATAACATTGCAGTAGAATGATGAAATAGGAGGATCGTATATGAGATGATGGATGCTACTACATGAGATTTATATTCCTGCTCAATCATGCATATTTCTTTTTGCTCAAATAGTGTTCTCTCCTATCCCTTCACATCCAAGATCGCGATAGAAGAGCTGAACCCTTAAAAGTCCTCAATGTTCTAGAGCTTTATAAGAAAATGCTATGCTAAAAAGTAAAAAGCAAAATCACGTGGAATATTATCATATCACCGGTAAGTAAAGAAAACAAACAAAATGCTTTGAGTAACGGCCCCACTGCTCATTTGCGTCTTCGACAAAAAATGCAATGCCAAAGGGATAGGCGTTATGTGTCTTCTTGTTTGGTCTTGGCCATTTCCACCTTGACTCTCCGGTTACTTCCATCAAGAGGATTGCCTGGTTTTGACGTCATTATCCCTGGTTCGTCAACAGCCATAAGCGTTTTCCAGCAAATATGGAAAACAGACCAAGAGCTTTACCAAACTAGACTCAACATATTCCAATCAATCGAATTCCAATTTGCACACGTGCCTAGAAACTGTTGCTTCATTAGCTAATTACTAATTATCAGTTTGAATTTGAACGGCATTTCTCCCCGTGAAGCCTGGATAACTTTGAATTAATTCACTTTCGTCAAACACACGTCGAAACAAACAAAAACTAGAACTACTTTGGTTATGGTATATTCATTAGACTTAAAATTTCTTGAGAGACTCGACTTTTATAAATTAAAAATATGCAAAGTGTGGAAAAATCTACAACTGATTTTGAAACTTTCTTTTCAAAGCTCTTGAATCACAATATTAACCAGATTAATTACTAGTCAAACAACTCCTTTAAAACCGGTTATTAAAAGTTCATACAATTGTCTTGCTTGACTGGAGAAATTGAGAAAAATCCGTTTAATGAATTGTTCAATTAGATTCCTCTTGCAAACCGTGACTTAATTAAAGAGTTCTTCAATAAGTTGAGGCCAGGAGGGCATTTCCAGCTTTCATGCTCGAAGTGGTAATTTGAAAATTCAATTGATTGATGTGATGAAATCTTTCATAATAGGGCAGAAGTTCATTGATCTCAAAACTGACTGTATGTGGATGATCGATGATGATTCAATGATTACCAATAATTGATCACTGTCAGTGATCATTGATTACAAATAATTCTTTCAAAAATGCAGTTGTCGTTTGAATGTTTCCCTCTTTACATATCTCTTATGAAGATAAACATTTTATTTAATTGTCAAAGCAACTAATCCAATTCAAATTCAATAAGTGGATCCAAGTCGCTACAATCCTGTTGCACTTCCCCTTTGCAAATGACTCAACCAAACACTTTTACGACCCAGTCACAGTTTCCTTATTTTAATATCTTATTAGGAAAACAGCTTAGTATAAGAGCGCCCTCCAACAAGCTGCAAGTTCTTCAAGTTTGAAATAAACAAAATAAATCGCAAACTTTGAAATTGCTATACAAGTTGCGAAAGTCTTGAATTGGAAGTATTAGGGCGAAAAAAAACCAAGTTGGGTTGGATGATCCACTTTTGTAGATACTGCCGGATGTCTGGGAGGGATAAATTGTTGATGTTTTAAGAAAGATGGGGTTGCCGAGGATTGAAATGTTGATGAGGTAAGAGATAAATAAAGCTTCACCAGTATACATCATTTTATGTAACTAGATTATCTACGAAGTAATGCTCATAAAAACGTTCGGTGGAAAAATGTAAACGCGTTATTGGCGTGAAAAAGTAGGGTCGATAAATGGGATTCTCCAAACCTTCGATCGCACGTATGTATGTTCGTAGTAATAACATGACGCGCACGTTTTTTCTTGCTCAAGTGATGATGATTTGTTTTGATGTTAAAGCAACAACAGTTCATTTTATATAATGGATTATCACTGTACTAATTAATATTGCGATGATAAACGTGCGAGGGATATGGTACTCATTGTTAAGCCTCTATATTTTTTCCTTCTGATATCACAATCGAAATAATCATTCAGCTATTGCGATACCCCTACATGCAATATTTTCACCATTTACAAAACGATTGGGGACATCAACTGTGTTTCAAATTAGCACATCTTTTTCATAACTTTTCCATGTATGAACCACTTTTTATGATTTTTGGATAAACATGATCAGAAGATGTGTATTCTACACAAAATGATCTATTATTGATAACTTCTAAAAAAAGTTAGTCTCTGGAGAAAGGCAAACTAGCTTCTTCAAAAATTATTTTGTCGTTTGAACAAAAATTAAATTAAATTTTCTAGCGCAATAAAACGTTTTCAAATCATAGATCATTCAAGCTATGGCAATTGGAATCGCCATATCGGAAAGAAAGCCGGTTCCATGTTCAAAAGTGGGCGGACAGCTATCATGAAATATTAACTCTTTCAAAGTGCATGAATAATAATGGAGCTTTGTATACGTAGAAGGAAAAGCTGAGAATTCTCCCATGGCTGTAACGATTTCAACATCCGGGAATTGGGATTTAACTCGAGGTATATTTGTAGTCGACAGGCCGTCCAGGGATCAGAAAAATTGATCATAATCGTTTTTTTAAATAAGGGAATGATATTCTTTTATCACTACAGATATATATTCAGCCGCACGTCAGACTCAGGTATCAACGCAAATTCATACCAGTCAGCGCAAGTGGAGAGGAACCGCTTATATCTCTAATACATTTATTTTCGCAACGTGAGCACTTGACCGTCAGCGAGTTCCCGTACAAGTTCAGTCGAAACTTCGTTCCGTTCCGCCACGCCATTCTTGACTTTTTATCCGACTTTTTTGCTTACGATCCCGAGATACGGATACGACCCTTTGTCGGTTTCAGATCCAAGATTCTCTCAAGTTACCGTTCTTTTAAGTAACAGATGACGTACCGATTTCCTACTTTTTTTTATTCCAGTGGGTTTCCTTGAACTAGTTTTTTTTTTAGGGGGCCCTCCACCACATATATCCAGAAGGTGGCGCTCGTGTTTGTTAAACCCAAGTTTTTGAAAAATATAAATAAATCTTCGAAATATATATCCGACAATTTCGCAAACTCACAATCATCCGGGAAAGAAATCAAAAGAACGGCATGAACAATTACTTGAAGGCGGAGAAAATAAATCATGGCAACGCAGTCGACATCAATAAAGAAAATAAGAACCACCCCAATCATTTGAGACTACACATACATACAAAAATATTATTTCTTAGAAAACATTGAAGCATACTAATTTCACTAATGCATGAGAAGAAAATACAGGTAGCAGTCCAAAGAGTTTCGAATACTGGGATATAGAACCAATCAAAATAGAGCTCACCACCCATGTTTCTCAGCCATTCCAGCTTTTCTAATTCACAAAAAAAATAACCAGCCGACCCCTCTAAGAAAATATTTATTCAAAAAAATGTATCGAGATTATCAGTATTGTTGACTAACCACTTCTGTGATGTTGTTTTGATTATTCGTACCACTCACTCGAGTATATTATTTGATTTCAGCATGACATTTAACTGAAAAGTTTCTGGATCCATTGCGGAATTTCAGCGTAAAATTTCGAGCAAACCTCTAATCATTGCCACGAAAACTTTTCTCAGTAAAACCCTATCGATTCTCAAAACTTCCTCCGCATTTTAGATATCGACAAAATCGAATATCCTCAACTATGTTGAATTTAAACTTTGGAAATTAAACGCTGGACAAATTGAATTTATAAAAAAATAATTGCGTTTCGAGGAGACCAAGTAAAATAAAAAAATATATCGTGAAAACGCTGTTATTGGTTAGTGAAAATTCCTTTCTTTTCCGATGGAGATTGCTAGAATTATTGGGAGATAATAAACATTCTTGGAAGCTGTTGTTGCCAAGCAATTTGCGGGAAAGCTTTTGATGAAAAATTTGTCATAATTTATGTTCTGTATTTTATTCAATGGAAGTCAGCTTCAGTTATATTTGGAGGACAAAGTGTATTCTTTGAGATCTCTACATATTATAACGATTATTCTGAACAACACCAGTTATTTATTGTCATAATTTTAAAATCTATGATTGTCACTTATTCATTGCAGAATAACTGGACAAATATTTCACATGAGCTTGTGTTGAATAAATTAAATGTAATTGGAATTAGTGACCCTCATAAAATATAAAATGATATTTTAACAGTCAAAAATCGAATTATCATGGACATAATATAAACATGAATATTTCAGTGTTTGGCCAACCATATTTGGAGTTACACATAGTTATAAACCACTCGATTGAATAATTGACGAATTTTAAGGCCGAATAATTTTCGATTCATTTGATATCGGAAAATTACTGATAAACCACATTTAATTAGCACAATATATACCTTTTAACGGTATTGCCACGACAGACATGACTTATTCATACCATCAAAGTCAGACCAACAAAGTTCTTAGCGACACTCACAAATCTAATGGTCCAGCAAGAGGTCTTACAACAAATGGTTGGTTTTATTGACTTCCAGACTTTATGGCGCTCAAATCAAATTGGAAAATTTTTAGCACTCAACCAGCTTTTAGTGAAAAATCGAAACGAGTTTCCATTTGCCAAATTACTAGATGTTCTCTTTCGAAGGTAATGGGGATGTTACGATTACTTTGCTAATGAGCAACTGTTTTTATAGGTGCATGGATCTTCATTGAGTGTTTACCTTCAGAAGATATTGCGGAGGAGGAAGGTTGATTCTGTATTTTCTGGACCGAAGTTAAACAAGAAGTAACAGTTGGGTTTATTTGGGAATTGAATAAATTCAGCATAAAAAAGGAATGGATAGGAGGAATCATCTCCATCATGTTTACATATTGTTGCCACTAAAACCAAGTTAATTCTCCACATATTCATAATGGTCCACCGAATTGAAGTGAAATGTATTTTGATCACCTATTGTTTTTTTTACACTCAATTTAATGGGATAGTTTACTTTTTTTGTTGTTGAAAAAGCATATTATTTTTGATAGATAGACAACGGTGGATTATATTTTGTTCAAAGTGAGATATTTTGCTCCAACAATACCAGATATTGAACAATGCTACCACTATACGTGATATTCTTTGTGCGTATCGGTCCGAGGTTGTTTTGTCGGTGCTCGCATAAGCTTTTTTTCCTTTTTTTAATGTGAAAAAAATAAATTGAACTTGGCAGCTGCAATAAATTTGGTAGGTAAATCATCAGAAAATAAAGACCAATGTCACATGCAGCTGGCATCAAACTGTCCTTCGCAGACCTGATCTCAACCCTTTAGAACATTTATGGGATCAAATGTGTAGGCAGTTTAGAGCTTATCAACCACCGCCGGCCTCTTGAGATGATGTAGAGAAAATTTCTGGAGAAATATGGGTCCTCGATGTCAGACGGTTTCCACAAATAGGGAAGAAAACACGACTTTTTGTTTAAGAAAACACGGCTTTTTTTCATAATTTTGGTTTGTTTTCATTATGGTAGGAGAGCCATCGACATTTTTTAGTGATGATTTAGTAGAGGCCCATTTTTCAAGAGAATGTTGTACCGACCCTTATTGAGTCTCATCAAAAAGGGTTCGCCCTGATCTCAGTTCCTAGGAGTTGGTGGAACGCCCCTGATATGTAAAAAACTGCATTTTCACATATTTTTATTTCTTTCATTTTTCAGTTGAATCTGGATTTTTTACCAGTATTTCTTTGCCAAACTAGCACAAAACCAACTAAAACTAACCCAAACTAAGCGGAACTACCAAAACTAACCAAAACTAACCCAATCTAAATAAAACTTATCCAAACTAACTCAAAATAACCTAAACTATCCCAAACTAACCAAAACTGACCCGAACTAGCCAAAATCTACCAAGATCAACACATCAATTTAAAACTAGGTAGTTCAAACTTATCACTCTTTTCATTTTTTGAATTTTTCACCAGTATTTATTTGCCAAACTAGCCCCAAACTTACCAAAACTAACACAAACTAGCCCAACCTAATAAACACTCATTCAAATCAACAAAAACTAATCAAATTAACTCAAACTTATCAGAACTGACCCTAACTAACCATAACCAACCCAGACCAACTCATATAAAATTAAAACTAGTCCAAACTAATCACAACCGACCCAATCTAACCAAAACCAACCCAAACCAATCTGAACTACCCAAAAGTAACCCGCACTAATCAAAACTAGTCCGAATCAAACTCAAATTAATCAATACATACAATATAGACTCCACACATTCTCAATGAAGAAAAAAAATCCACTTGGCAACACTGCACGAGCTTTTTAAACTTTGGTGGTTGTTTAGTAAGTAATTACTGACAATCTTGACATCTACATTATTGACAGGTCGATACGATAGGATTCGCAATTAGTTGAAAATCAAATTTTTAAAATTTGTTTTTTCCTGTTCAAATATTTGTTTCAACTCCTTTAGTGGTTACGTTAGCAAGCGAGCTACCTGAGCAATGATCAAAAACTGGAACATTAGTGTTTTTGATCGATCGAGCATTTTTCCACTTCAGATTGGTTAACCGAAAGACAATTGAAAAATGTGAATACCTAATGTTTGGAAGAATCACCTTTGATACTGAATTCCGTATTTCACTTAATATCAAAGTCAAGAAGTTCTGAACTGGGTCCAAAGATCTATTGGCACCATTTTTAACAAACTGGCCTTTTTTAAAAATGATGTTAACTCAAATTCAAATGTAACATTCATTATTCTACATCGTCATTCCTGAAAATTCAAGCTACAATTAAGCAAAAAAAAACTAAATTGGTTCAGCAGTCCGCGAAAACATCATCTTTGAAACAGTGAAATTTGTTATGAAAGTGTAAACAAAAACGAATCTACCCCAAGGCAAGCAACACATCCACTTATCAAGAGCGAGTGGTGCATGGACTTTCTAACTATAGAAAAAATGAAGAAGGGAAGGATTTATAAGATCAAATGAATGTTAATGGTCACATTTGTGTTCATAAAAATACAAGAAATTATGGATTTAGAATGAGAATCATTAAATCTAGGCGCAGTTTCCAAACTGCTTTATTTTGAATGTTGGTAAAAGACTAAATGCCTTTTTATCAATTGAGAATCACCCCTGGGCTAATAATAACCTTAGGATAACCTCAAAATATCTGACATTGTC
Organism: Orchestes rusci; assembly: GCA_958502075.1. Taxonomy (NCBI): domain Eukaryota; kingdom Metazoa; phylum Arthropoda; class Insecta; order Coleoptera; family Curculionidae; genus Orchestes; species Orchestes rusci. The sequence continues at coordinate 19,984,833 of OY293310.1, read as the reverse complement.
CATTTGGTAGGGTTTAAATTGACCCAGGGTTAGAGTGAGCCCGCTTTTGATATACAGGCCCTTGGTGAAACAATAAATAAAATTCATATTTTCTGGAATAAAAAATTAAATTAAATATTTTCTCTCAACGTCTTGACCCGTGCTTGTCAAAAAATTCGTATCACTCAATCTCTTGATCGCTCGGGATTTCCAAAACCAATGATAAATTGATCGAGCGAGTGAGCGAAATACTCTCTACGGAATTGGGAAAATAAGTTTGTGGTTATGTGATAAACTCAAAGCAAATACTTTTTTTTTATGTATACATTTCTATTCCGCAATATGATAAGAAGTATATATGTTTGGGTCAATAAATGTGGTGAAGAGATGATATACAAAATTGACTTGAAAGGTTAATGAATGGATTGCTCTTCAAATAAAACATGTTTCACAGATCAAAAAGCATTGCCACTATTTGTTTTAGTTATATTCTCGATAACGACCTAAATACGAATTTCCAAACGATTATTAGAAGTACATAGATATTAAGTAGCCTGGTCGTATTGAAATGCAAATTCCGCTCTAGTTTATTGTTTTGCAAATTGGGAACAATAATTGTTTAGAAAATAAATGGTCTATGCGAGCTGGTAAATTCTGACAGTTTTTGTGCATATTCTTCCAAGAGAACTGTGAATGATTATGGTGGAATTAACCCAAATGTAAATACGTAATTCAAAATGTCTTGCTTTCAACGCCAAAATTACGTTGTCTGTCAAAGAGAGACTTGATTTAATCCACTAAATCTAGTGTTCAAGCCGCAATGTCTGTCAACAATCGAGTAGTTGTCAATTGTGTTTGGAGAAAATTAACTTGTCAAACCAAATATTCACAGATAAAGGTGAGTAACATTGAATTTTTTGATATGGAGGCCATGATATGAATACATATTTCAGTTTGGTTAGTTTACATTCATACACATGCCGTATGAGGATTGTGGTAACGATCCATCTATGCAGTAGCACTCGGCATCTCTCTATTCTGCTTTTTCAGTTCCTGACTCGATTCTTTTTGATAGACTGCACAACTCGAAGCATTTTCAACAGGCTAATGCTGAAAAAAATACAGCAACAATACCTCTATAACTCTGGATTATGTACGTTGCGAATATGAATTGACAATAACCCTTTTGTTCTGAAACACACTTACCCAAAACATTCAAATCAAACAGTGTAATCCACCAACCCCATCATAAAAAGAAAATAAAACAGTCCCTTGCCCGTTCCTCCCTGTAAGCTATCAAGTTTATCTCCTCGATTTTCATTGTTTCAATTCCACATGGAAGTCGCTGTGGAAAGTTCCTATTGTGAAAGTTAAGGGAATGAAATATGCAACTGCCTGGGGTGTATATTTAGCGACGGCAAAATGTACCGGAGTTTGTTTCCGGGTTTGAAAAACCTTCAGGTTTGAACGGTACAAGGAAGTTCTTTTCTTGAGTTATAAGTTTTATTTTCACAATAGTACGGTATATGATTGACATGTTCTTATATTGACGAATAAGAGCAAACGTTGATATCACGAACGTAGAAAAATGGAAAGGCAAAATGCATATGGAAAAAGCTCAACAGAATAAATCGTTGAAATATTTACAATCGCAAATCGATATCAACAACCATTTTTCATCTTTTTCCCGAGAGATGGGAATACTTTTTCTTTTTACAATAGTGCGGTGTTATTATGATAAACAAGAGCATAGATGTAAGTTGCCACATTCATGATAAAAAAAAAAAATCAAGACCACATGTCACAAGGGTAATGCTGAAATTATATGATGGATCATGTGCATGATCAGAATAATTGATGGATCATTTTCCTCTCCACAGTAGTCCAGCACATGATTCTCATATTCTAATTGGCACATTCATAATAAAGGGTGAAACAATAATTTAAGCAAAGAGTTATCGACCGAGTCAAATGATAACAAACAAAGTGTCCAGAGTCCAGGATTATGATGGAAATTATATGATAAATAAACAACGATTGGACAATACATCCAAAACAAATGATTAATGCATGCATCAATCAACATCAATTGAGTTTGGATTTTGAATTTTAGAATCATAGAAATTTTAAAAGAAATCACCGGGTGGATCATAAAAACTGAAACGTTTTTCACCACGCGTCATGACTCTCAAAATTGATTGATTGTTGATTGTGATTATGAATATGAAGGGTTAGCAAAAGTATGTGCCTAGGGATTTGAAGCTGCTTATTTATAACTGGAATCATCTGGTCAGGTGGGTTGAGGGTGAAATAAGTGCGCATTTTGTCATGTTGAAAAGAGTATAGAAGGACAATCATTTAATGTAAATGAACATGTGTGCGAAACGGTATCGAAGAAGAAAAACATAGGTTACCTCTTTTTGCTTAAAATCGAACAGAACATCAAAAAAATGTTTTCACTTTGTTAAAACTCAATGACCTACAATACTCTATCCTCCATGAAAAAATGCGCACTTATTTCAGACTCACCCTGTATAGACAAATCTGATAGAAAATGTTTGGTTCCAGACATTAAATAATCATTTGTCCACTTTTTCGAAGGTCTTGTAATTTCAATGTGGAAACGCTTGGGAAAGTCGATTTTTATTTTTGGCTGCGGTTTTTTTATGATATATTAATGTTTACAGGGTTAACTCAAAATAGGACGTAGGCTGCAAGAGAATTCCTCCTTCCCAGAACACTGAGTAAGTAAATTCACACAATGCAAAGTACATTTTTAGTCCAGGAACTTGTCATTGATGATATTGGCCGTAGATTATAGTTCCATTTGAGAAAAAAAGTTGATGGAATTTATTTTTGGTCTACGTTGTATTCTTCCAGAAACCAAACTCCTCAATTTTGGATGAATTTCCTCCACACCATTTTTTTTTAAATAGCTTCAAACTTTGAGAAGATTCTGTGGAACGAAAAAAAATATTGTCAACTCTGGAGGGTCCTGCAAAACTTTATTTTTTCACAACTGTTTGGTATACGATCCACATATTTCAATCAAACTTCTCGATTGAAAACCTTCTTCAAATGCCAATAAAATCAGAAACCCGAAAGTGAGATTTGATTGATTGGTGCGGAGTTTTCGAATTTCATAAGAAAGTATATGTATATGGGGAATTACTTGCAAAAGAGGAAATTGATTGGTTAAACCGGTTCTGGACCCAACAACAGACAAAGAACAAAGGAAATAAGTATTTTTTCCATACCGGGTAAATGAACCAGAAATAAACAATAATACTTTGAGTAAAATAATAAAAGCCCTGAAGGTTTCCACATATTGGAAAAGAAGGATTTTTAACTCCATAAAACTTATTTTATACGGTAACTAAATCGTTATCTCATCGCATCTTGGACGTAGAGGAAACGTAGATAAATTCTCAATCTCGCAATGTCGCGCTGATGGTTATCTGTCATTATCAATGTCAATCACCGCTGTTGTTGGATATTTCATTTTGTAGCTTGAAGTGCTTTTTGTGTCTTATCATTGAGTTGTTCACTTTTTCCCGCAACTCGCCTCATTATCTGTCGAAAGACCCCGTATTTTGTCTAAAATAATGTTTGCCGTGTAACAATCAATAATCTGCTGCTCAATTATTTCTCGAAAAAGTCATTCATGCTTTTCAATCAAACATCTATCTAAACCCACTAGCCTAGATTCAAACGCGAATTCTACAGAAACTGGTTCCCTACCTAAAAATACGTCGAGCGCCGAGTTCAGCTGGTGGATCTGAACCAACAAAAATTAGCACTCAACCACGCGAAACTTGCTTTTGAATCTTTCCGGCCCGTTCTTATTTTGCTGAAATTCTCTCAAGTAAACCGCGTTTAAATAAAGTAATTAGCCGGATGGGATTAAACGAGACATAAGTTGCTGGTGAGTTTTTTTGGAACAGGCCTTGTTTTCTTAAGCCTGATCATCTATGGGGAAATCGAGTCTGTCTCCAAGATTATTTTTTTCTGTATGAAGGTCCTTCCTTTCAGATTCCTTCTGTTTCTGGGGTTTTTGTTTTATTTTAATTTTCAGGAGAACGAACAGTTGCCGAGTGGGAAATTCCAGACAATTTTCAAAGCCACGTTTTTCTAATAAAATGGTTTTTTTATCTATCATGATTGAGATAGTTCCAGAGAAATTATTACAGAGACGCTTCTGGAGTTACAACCCGTACTCGTCTTGGATCGGAAAAGTCTTGGGAAGAATTTATTTTTGTCAAGTGATCCAAAAATAAATAATCTGCTTTTGTATTCAAATTTGTGATGTCAGAATCCTCGATTCACTAAACTACACACAATATAGTCAAACGAAGTCAGAGGAACCCAAACAGATCCCGATTTACCGGCTACACTTAAACTGTTATGCGCGAAAGCCGCCGTAATCTGTGGGCGATTCCACAGCTTACAAGCTTTTGGTAAAATATCGAATATAAATGTTTTTTATCCACTACAGCACTAATAGTCCAAATGAACAATAAAATTGGCCATATAGACTCTCATAACAATAGAAACTAAAAAACAGTCTGTATTTAACGTCCGATGACCGATCAGTACACCGTCTGGACTCGTCAAATCCTTTGCAAAAATACATTCAGCAATTAGCCTTTTACGCGGAAATAGCGCCGCTTCAAGACATTCACGACACAAGCTGTGACACTTATTAGGGATCGCGTATTGGGTGTAGCTGAGTCACCCTTCGTACACGACAAGGTTCGACCACGAACACGAATACACAGGGTGAGTTTGATCTGATATATTGAGCGCTGGGATTCTATTCAAATAAGTGTCGCGATTATTTTTCATGATCGTAATTGAGGTATAAATAATAATGCATCCATGATAAGCACGTCACTGACTGATTCATAACAAACTCGCGATGTTAAGTCGTTATGCACGTATAAAGCAGCCACAGTGCTGGGGTATTTTGCATATTCATGCCCTTAAGCCTTCCGGCTGCACCCTGGGTGTCTAATACAAGTTTAATCTTGGATGCGATGGCCACGTACCAACTCTGGAATGCATTCGAGCTGACAAGGACGACATTAAATCTAATAAGGATGAAGTCGACTTGTTTGATGGAGTTTATTCAAACAGGATTTCAATGGTATTGTCTTTTTCGCGTTTGTGGAATGGACAATTTGCACATTTTTTGGAAATATGAAAAATATTAGGATAAGTAAGTACTGATGCCATTGATGTTTAAAAAATCAACCTACGACCTCTAATAATGTAGTAATCACCGATTAAAGAGCGCCAATCAACATCCACTACGTCACAGAACACACTATCTATCTCCGTCTGACGTATTGACTGAGATGACTCTCTCTCTCTCGGGAGGGTAATATGGCCCCACCCTTTTTGCGATCATGCAGTGAAATTCGCGTCTTCTTTCTCATTTATTTAGCATATTTTTGGGTATTTCGGAAAAAATTTTTCGCTGATGACTTTCAAATAATGTCTAGAATACGTATATAAAATTTCAAGTCATTTGAAAATGTATGCAAATTGTCCATTGACAAAATCCTTGTTTTTGATCTGTGAAAGCTTCATAAATTTACAGATGTGAGTCCATTAAAATATCTATCTGTACGACAACGAATGTATGCAACAACCGATTTTCTTACCTTGAAAGTGAAAATATATTCTGGGAAATTTGAATAACTTTATTCTTTCGAGGTTTAGTTACGGAATTGAAATTTATTTATGGATATGACTACAAAACGAATGCAGAACTGGAGAAAAAATTTCAATATAAATACGACAAGAAGCATGTAAAATAAAATTGGATTATCACGGGGTGTAGTTGTAATTGGTTGTGTCTCTTTTGACTGTTGATTCTTTGACGTATTGAATACATACATACATAACCGTCGAATGTACGACTCTTTCATGAGAAAGTAACTACTTCAAAACAGTATAAAGTCATTCATTTGAATGAATGGAACAAATTTTCAAGTTTCTGAAATGGCCGCTCTCTTGAATCTAAAACATAGATGTTAAATTAACTTGATAATAAATACCTGATCTTAAAAGTCAAGGATAATCTGGAGCTTTTTTGTTTGACACTTTTTGCTGTATTCCTAGAAATAAAGTGATTAGTTTGGATTGGTTTTGAATAGTTTGGTTTCATTTGAGTTGGTTCAGGTTAATTCAATTTTGATTGGCTTACTTTAAATTAGTTTGGGTTGGTTTTGATTGGTTTGAATTTGTTCAAATTTAGGTCAGTTCGCTTGGTTCAAGTTAATTTGGTTGATTCAGGTTAGTTTGATTTGTTTCGAGTTAGTTTTGGTTGGTTTGATTTCATGTGAGTCAGTCAAGGTTAATTTGATTTTGTTTGAGTTACTTTTGATTTGTTTGGATTTGTTCAAATGAGATTAGTTTGTTGAAGTTATCTGGTTGGTTTAGGTTAGTTTGAATTGGTTTTGATTTGTTTAGGTTAGTTTTGGCCAGTTTGGGTTGATTTTGGATAGTTTGGTTTCTATTGAGTTAGTCTAGGTTGATTTGAGTTTGTTTGACTTGATTTGGGTTAGTTTGGGTTTTTTTTGTTTTTGATTTGTACAAATTCAGGTTGGTTTGCTTAGTTCAAGTTAATTTTGTTGGTTTAGGTTAGTTTGGATTGGCGTTGATTTGTTTGGTTGGTTTAGTTTGATTTTGTGTTTGTGACTAGTTCTGGATTCAAAACATCCACACAGCAGCTAACCCAGTGAGATCACTTTTACGTACCAAGAGGAAATAATCATTTTCCTATTGACTTTGTGGTTTATCAGCACCTAGTTTTGAGTCCACATCATTTTTAATTCATAATTTTGACGTACCGATAGCGACATTACCGTTTGATTTGATTGAGTTCGAGGGTGAAATCGACCCCAACTCTAGTTGATTCTATTCGATTTTGTGCAGCGATGCAGATGCCATGCAAACAATCTATCAATTTTGAAAAAGAAACCACCGTGGATCCGGTGAGGTCGACTAGATTCAGTATTTTTCTTGAATTATTCCTCTTTATCAAGCGATTCTTGGTTCACAATGTGGATAATTGATCAATTTTGCATCAAAAACATAGCTGGATCTGGTGAGATCGACACCAACCACTATACCTTGGTGATTTTCTCAATCAAGTTTGCATCAGTATCATCAATGAATCCCGTGAAATCAACTCCATTTAACCCAATTTTGTGATTTTTTTTGATTATTTTATTTTGTGACGCGATTCTAGCGTCACCATGTGGATAACTAATTTTGCATCAGAATCATCAATGGATCCGGTGAAGTCGACTCCAATTAACCAAATTTTGTGTTTTTTATTATTTAGCCTAGTGTCCATCTCAGAAACTTGAGAATTCCTTTCAGGTATTTCTCTTGGCCGTTTCAGTCAATACTTTTTACAGTACCTACCTCGCATTCTTAGTTGGCCACTCTGTATTTTCACGAATATATCCTGGTAAAATTCCATACATACAACATTAATGGAAACATCGAATAAAAGTTCCACATCACATTGTTTAATAACGCGCGGAATACATTCGCTACAAACGAAACGCAAAAAAACACAACGTTGATTACCATGGAGACCTGTTTTGAATGAAGCTGATTTTGAACATACATGCTGATTTAATTTTTGGATTCAGATTTGCAGAGATTTTCTTGTTGCTTGAATCAAAGAGAAGTGGAAAGTTAATTGGAAACATGATTATGAGAACGTCAAACTTTTTGAGTTATATTTTACGTTGTTTTCGTGATGAATGTGACAAACTTTTCCTCATTAGGTCCTGGGATAGTCAACTTGGTATAAGAATACTTATCTCAGTTTCTCTGGTAGTGAAGTTATGGCGAACTTCAACTAAAAAGAGAAATCATCAAATTGATTTGATTATAATTGAAAACTGATCAAGGAAATAAGGACTGGGAACGATCGATTGCGCTAAGATGAAATAACTCAAGGTATGAACGGTATAGATAGAAATCTCAGTCACATCATGAACCACAATCTGGCACAAAATAACGAGGTTCAAAATTCCAGCACAGTCTGCATCGGATGTTTACCAAATTACCGAAGCGATTTAGACGGTTATCCACAGTCCGACCACGTAATCTATGTTCTCTTTTTTTGTCGGAGAAGGATAGAGGGATAAGTTGTTAATCCGACGTACCTTGTAGAAAATAATGTTTGGCTGGCAACGGAAGGTTGCAATCAACAATTTTAGTGATATCTTAAGACTTTAGTCCTTATTTGAGGAAGATGGTTACAATAATGATTATTATTAGTAATAGAGACACTACTATTTGCCCTTCTATTGATAAAATGGAATTTACCAGCAGCAAACGCGTTCTGATTCCAGAGAGTCTCATCTTTCAACTTAATTTATTTTTCATCCACCTCTTTCTTGAAGATACTTAACAATGTCATAAAAATACGCTACGCTCCGTTATCCTATTTTAACCTCATTCACACCATGTAATTCTCTATAACAGACAAGTAAAGCTGGAGTTAGCACTAGTTTTGAGAATTAATTTACTTATTGAAAATATCGTCAACTTGGTTTTTACATTTGCAATACATCCGAAATAAAAAAGTTGAACCTACCTGTACTTGGTGGAGTTGTGGGTGTAGTCTGTTGACTCTGGTCAGTCTTTTCCTTTCCCTCCTGATCACGCAATTGTGCTTCCATTTCACTGTCAGATAGTGAGGCTTCCCCTGGAAAATGAAAGAATCTTCATCGAATCAACATAATATTATTGTATATGATTGACATCTTGTATACCGTTACCGTTTAAGTAAAAGAAAACTAGTTTGAACGAACGACTTGATCAAGATGGAAGTAGATGCGAATTATCTGCACGAATTGCTTCTACAGAGTTGATCAAAGCGAAGGTGTAAGATTGGATTACTTATATTGAGTGATCTTTCCTTTTAAATCGAAGACCAGACTGTCCACTGCCCCAAGTGGCCACTTAACTAAAGTATAATGCCGTTTGCCAAAGAAAATATATTTTGTTGAGCAAATTGATGAACATTGGAAAACAAATTTTCGTCGATTATTGAATTGACTTTGAGTTCTCGTTTTCTTTTTGCGGTATGAAAAATATCAGTAATTTCAGCGTCAGTTTTTCCACACTCTGCTTCGGCATCATGCCTATAAATCAATTCAATTACCTTGGAACGCATAGTAACACCAAACTGTCAGTAATTCAACTAGGTCGAAAATTAGCAATCCAATCCGTGACCACTCGAAAATGTAATAAACCTAAATCACGTTAACATCCAGTTACCACTACATGCACCCGATTTGTGCTTGTGACAGCTGCTCCATCTTGGTGGTATTGATCTAGTTTAAAATATGAGAAAAGCAACAAGCAGCTTCGGAAAAAAAATGGAAAAAGTAGCATTTGTTCACGTTACCTACGGTGACTGAGACTATTCCATTAAGAGAGTGAACCTTGATTAATTATCAATAAAACCAGAAGTATTCACAGCTCTGCTTCATTACCCTGGGAAAATAATGAAAAATCTAAATAAATTAGGATATAAGGAAAGAGGTGATCATTTTCTTTAAGATTCACAAAGCTATTATATCGGCGGTTTGGTGCAGTGGCCAGTGAATCGGCTACTCACGCATTTGGTCCCAGGTTCAAACGGCCAACGCCGACGTTGAAATTTTGAATTTGATTTTAATAGGTTTCGGAAGAGACTTTAAATTGTTCGGCAAGATTACTAGATGAGGTGAGACAAATTCCCTGGCGTCGGTGATTGGCCCTGGTCGCAAAAATAGACCGACAAAAATAAACCAGACAAAAAAACAAAGCTATTATGAAGTTGATATGTATGAAGTCTGATGGAATAACAGATTGGGAGTTTTTGTTCTATAGTCTTGTGACTCTTGTGACGCCCATCGAGATTTCCCGGCAAGTTTCGACGAGAAAGGAAAATCGTATTCTCTGATCTCTGGCGCCACCCTTCGGATTACCGTGGTTAAGAACCCACTGTGCTTCTAGTCCACTTGTTCTTGGTCTCCCAAATTCCGCTCTAAAAAGGGCTCCTGAACTTAGACCAAAACACGGGTTGAAGAAAAATAATCATTCTGTCTGTTAATTTTTACAGAACAGAATCTAAAGAAAACAGTTTCAGCAGATTACAGTCAGAAAAAGTTTGTTAAACGGCGACATGTCTTTACGAAGTTTTACAGAGGGAAATAACAACAGATATTACAGAAAATTTGTCCGACAACGTAGGTATATGTGTGGTACGGGCCACAGTACAAAACAGGCCACAGCAGAAATGGGAAAACAGCATTGGATATGACAACGCGTAAAAATTATACCGGAACGTGAATCTACAGACGGCAAAACTCGAATGATTCCAGAAGTTTTTAATAATGGATATTTGCCAGGATTGTCGCAAGATACGGGTTCGTAGTAGCAGCTAAACAGATTCGCTCTCGGTGTTTCTAGTGGAAGTGAAAAAGTGGAATTCCGATGAGCTTGGTACTATGAAACTTGCGGCTGTTACGATACGATAATTCAACGTTTGTTTCACGTAAAGGTTACGTAGTCTGTTCCGGACAGTTATTGGATAGTTGACTAAACCAGGAAAACAAATCCAAAAATTCTCAACTTCGTCACAGTCTTCCTGTGAAGTTACGGATTTTCGCAAAACAATATTGTTGAAAAAGTTATTTTCCCAACAAGTGCGCAAAGGGATGAGTAATGATACTCGAATGAAATGGTCATTCTATGCGAGTTTTACACTATACTTTTTCTACGATTGTCAATCAATATCACCATCGTGTAATCGATGAATCGATATTGGGTGTAAACGTAGCACACCGTAGGAAATGAGACCATTTTCCACGAGTTGCTAGGCAACGAGTAGGAAATGGTTTCATTTCCTACGGTTGCACAATGTGCTACGTTTCCTAATCGATATCGATCGCACAATAGTGACATTCCTTGACAGTCGTAGAAAAAATAGTTTTTTTTTAATCTTTGGTGTTATTGTTTGATTTTTTCAAGGATCTGCCAACTGAATGACCTTTCACCTGGTCCAACAATAACCTAAAGGTATCTACTATTCGCGGATGAAAATAGCAACATCCATTTTTGATATGAAACCAAAACTTGACGTCTGCTAACATTTTATTCAAACCTGGGCGTCATCACGGATTGCTTTTCAACTGAGATACGTGTTTCAATTGTAAAAACGTTTAAGCGCAAAAAGTTTTGCAGCAACTGTCCGAGAACTTTGTGTTCCTTCCGAGAGCTATTGAAAATTTCGTATGTTGGAATTTTGGGATTTTCATTACCTGTTGAAACTTCAATTAGTCTAGGAACTAATTGGGCATGGAGAAAAGTTTTATTGAATATTTTTGTGAAGAAAACAGAAGAATGACAGCTTCCATCTTCAGCCCTGAATTAGCCTTGGATGTTTCATCATATTTTTCCTAAACTAAGGCCGGTCGCACTCAATGATACCGCACAGACAAATTTCTTTATACCAAACTTTTTGGAAACTTTTGATGAAATTTGGATACAAGATACCACCAATAAATCAGGCTATTATGGTCATCTTTCTAAAATCAATAGTTTCCGAATTGGATCTTGGACTCTTAGTGGAGGTTAAACTAGCATTCTAGCTGTCACCAGACAATTTTCCCTATAATTTCCAAAGCTTTTGGAAAATTTTGATGAAATTTGGACACAAGATTCATCAAGAGTAAATGAATAAATAAGGTTGTCATAGTCAACTCCCTGAAATCAATAGTTTCCTAGTTATTGGATCTTGAACTTTTAGTGAAGGTTAAGTCACCATTATAGCTGACACCATTAGACAAATTTCCTTATAACTTTCAAACTTTTTGGAAAATGTTGATGAAATTTGGACACAACGTTGAAATGAAAGTTATTATCAGCAGCTGGGACAGTTTTGACTAAAGTTTCCCTTTCCTCCTAATCAACTGCATTTAAACACATGTTCGGATACTCTTCCAAACTCACCACAAAATCATTATTTTGACTTTTAACTGACAAAACCCAGCACACCCTCGTCAACCTCAAACTAGACAACTTCAACTCTATGGAACAAAATTCATCATCAAAACTTCTCAAAACATGCTCGCTCATTCGAGATCGATCCAGAAAAAATTATTCAGCCAACAGCTTTGTTCTAGACAGTTTGTTGTTCAAACTGGAGATCGTGCCTCGATTATCATGCTCGTTTCAAATATTGTCATAAACAGTTGGCCGAGTTTCACAATAGGTCCAGTGTTTTTTTGTTGTACTGGAAAAAAATGGGGCTTCGTTCGGAGAAATTGATTTTTCAGCTCTATTTAGTATAATGAATGGGATGCTAGCAGCAGGAACAGCGGGATATGTTTGCTGTGGATTTGTAATGGTGTTCAAGCTAACTAAAGAGAGATATATCAAAATTGAGTTTCAAAAACATGATTAATTGGAGTTCCTTATGAGTGGAATTATTATACAGTGAGTTGGTTCTCCTTATCCTGATGTTTTTCTTCAACCTCAGACAGAAAATCTATTGTTCCGAATATTTTCTATGAATTATAGTTTACAACGCCATTTAAAAATGGATATTTCGGTGGGATACTTTTGTCGCCGTTCAAAGTGCCACGCTGAGTGATGGTGATTCTGTTTTTCATCATGCGACGTCAAAATTGTCGAATTAATTAGGTGGGATGGAACTGTGTTTTTTGAGTTACTGTGTGAGTTGTTTTTCGTAAAAATTCCGAATTCTCGGTATCAAAATCATTTGCGAAGACTCTTCGAACTGTGCTAGATCTTTGTGTTTCATAGGGGTGGATGCGAATCAGCGGTTCATTTCTTTTATTTTTCCACCTATACAGGGTAGACAAAGAAAGTCATGTTTGTTTAGCATAGTTTGGTGCTATGTCAGATTTCCAAATTCCAATATTGAAATTTTTTCTATCCATATTTTGAATCTTTGGACTATCCTTAAAAAAGTTATTGCTCAAATTTTTCAAATGTTGGTTACAACTCAATCTATTTGTATGAATTATCTATTTATTTTTCATTTTATTTTTTCCACACTGTTGCATAGAGTGGATTGATTTTGGAGCAGGGATCTCATCAAACCAAAAAAAAGTATTGTTGTCACGATACCAAAATATACTCCCAGGCTAAAGAGTTGTAACTTGGATTTGCCTATTTACCTGAAAAGTTGCATGTAAAATTTAAAGATTTGTTTTAAATTACATCATGTTAAAGTAGCAAATACTTATTGCACGCCCTTGGAGTCAATAACGTTCAATGTATGCCTTAATCTTTTTCCTAGTCCGAATTGAATCCACTCTACGCAACAGGGTGGAAAAAATACCGATTCTCAAGAAAAATCCTGAAAAAGTCCTTTTTTAAGAAATAAATGACACACTTTTTTAAAAATTTGGTAAATTGAGTTATAGACAAATTTTGAAAAAAAATTACAAATTACTATTCTTTGCATAATCCAAAGAAATATGGATAGAAAAATGTTCAAGATCAAAAATTGGGAATCTGGCATAGCATCAAACTTGGCTAACAATACATGACTGCCTTGTGAAGGTGAATAAATAGAAGAAAAACACCGCTTCAACCATGTACGTGTTATCGAAGAATTGGTCAAGGACCTCTCAAAGACTGCAATTTGATAACTCTTTCCGTTTTGGAAATATCAAGATTTGAATTTGGGTAAAAACTTCCATATTGATAAACAGATTTCCAGCACTTAAGGTCAGCAACATTGATAATGTTACCTTCATTGAACGTAGTATGGTTCTTTTCCAATTTTTGAGTTTTGAATTTGGGCGTCGGTTATAAATCAATCGGTTTAGTTATTAGCTTAAAATCCAGAGAAGTTATAACTCAAACACTTTTTCTAATGCATCTTTTCCAATTCCGAAGCGCCTCAATTGGATTTTCCATGATAAATTTACTTGCGGAACTCAATTTTTCCACTATTTTTCGAGTTTTGTCTTTGGACTCTCACATTGGCAAAAAAAAAATGATTCACCAGCTTGGTCCCGGGTGCATGTAAAACTATCAGCAGATGAAAAATTTTGCAAACGCAAAATTGAAAAAATCTGGGGAAATCGAAGAAACTCCATAATATAGCAAAGCGGAAAAGAAAATTTGAAAAATACCTACCTAATCTACGGAGTAATATATTTTGAACTTGAAGTAGAACAAAAACGAAAAATAAAAGAAGTTTATCTATAATAATAACAAAAAAAAAATCGGAAAAATGGGTTGTTTAACAAAGAGCGGAAAATGAGAAATATCGTTTGTTAAGGTCTAAAAAAAATAATTTGAAAAAGAGATCAAATAATCTGAAGAACATTTTTTTAACAAAAATAAAAACATGGTTCAAATAACTAAATACTAAAGAGAAGCGGAAAAATGGATAAGTATACAAATTTTCACAAAAATTGATCAAGCAGGACTGAAAATTAAAAAAAAAATGTGAAGGTCTTTTGTAAGAATATAACACTGGCAAAATGTTGTTCCCTATACAATTGATTTTCGACTAAGTAGTTTTTTGATTGTCGATTCAGATACGTAAAAATACGTGAATGTTTTTCGAATCATCAAATGGAGAAACCCACAACAAGAATACAGGGTGTTTTGTTTTGCGAGAAAAAAAAATATACGCCACTGGTTTTTAAACAATTTTTTTTTCAAATACTCATCCAATTTTCAATAAAAAAGATGTCTTCAGTTTTTTTTCCCCGACGAGTTGAACAGTAGGATTCCCCAAAAACTGAAAATTTTCGGTCATCAACGCACTAGTATGATTTTTATTTTTCACTCGAAAACGGTGCGTCTAGGAGAAAATAGTAGAGAGAGCTTTGGATATTGAACGGGGTTCACGAAAAAAATATTATGTTCTGAAAAAAAATTATGCTATAGGTACCATTTGTTTTAGGAAAAATACTCCGGCCCTGGATGAGGTGATAATTTTAATAATAATTTTTCAAATACTTGGAAAAGTGCACTAACACCGGGCATCAAGATCCTGATAATTTTATCAAAACGGGTAGAACGGTTTTCAAAAAGAGATCAAGAGTTGATCTTTTAAACTTGTACACCTTGCATCTTGAAAACGGGCCACTTCCGTGCATGGGTTTCCCATCTCAAAAGTCTTATTTACGGTTCCTCTATTATGCTGTATAAGTATTAACCAGTTGATCTGAGACATCCTGTATAACTGGGTAAATAAAGCCGTCACTCGGCGCTGTTGTATATATTCACTTTTTTTCTAAAATCAATAAATGTTTTGAAGTTTAATGAAAAAACACCTGGAAAAGTAGATTGATTCAACTGCTAAAATCTTCAAAGTCACTCATAACATTTTTTAGTCACAAATGACTTCTCTGTCATCAATAAACATTTTAAAGATGAAAATTTGTATTGAGGTTGACGTTAAGTGTTGAAACATGGCAACATCTGGTGGCAAAACCCAGACTTGAGGCCTGGGGGTCAAATCTTGAGCATTCGCAATTTACAACGTATACGCAATTGTGCGATCAGCATTTGAAATAACATGGTGAGGGGTCAAGAATTGACCCCCTGGACGCTATTGTTTACGAATGCTTTAGTAGTGAGTTTATTTCTCAATTTCTCAGGAGGAAACCAAGCTCTGTAAAATATTTTCTATTCCAAATTGCGCTATTTAGTGTTTTCAGTTTTATTGATAAAACAATCACTAGAAAATCTGTAGTGTGTAAGCAGAAGACAAAACATTCTGTTATTTCACCGGTGAGTAAACAAAAACAAAGCTGACCTCTTATAGGAAGTGCTAGGGTCAAATCATTCAATGCTGAAGGTATAAGCGTTATGTGTCTTGTTATTGCAAGTCTTTGCTTCGTACACTCCCTCTTTATGAGGTCTAAGCATCGTCCCCGACTTTTATCAGGGACCAAGCTTAGCCATGAATATGAGGGTGTACAAAGTTCATCCACTGATTCCAAAACAAGGAACATTGCGGTTCAGGCCAAGAACGTTTTGTTCACGATTTTTGCCTCCATGCGATGTCAACTTTCCAGAGCCGTTTCCAATGATTGTGGTGGTTGAATTAATTCATCAGTGATAGAACCCCAAATGTATCTATCATTTCAAAAACTACACAGCAAAAAGTTTATAAACAATTTTTTTTTGAGATGAAAAGAGGAGACCAAAGTATTTTTGGAAAAAAATCACCATGTCAGGAAAACAGATTTATTGAAGTTTACACTTGAGCACTATTTTTTCTTTTATAGCTGATGGCAGGCACAAAGTTTTGGAAAATGTTAAACTGTTGCTGATTTTGACCATTTTTGTTTTTTTTTTTCGAAACAAAAATGCGTGCTCTTTTCTCACATAAAAATACATGAAACATCAGTTTGCATAACAATCGATTCCATTCATTCGTCTTTGAAAAGATGACTGAAATACGATAAAATGCATGTAATGAAAATTTTCCTCGGCGGTATATAAATATGAACATTTATATCGACGTGCTGTAATGAACACATCATAAAACTGGAGCGAAAGAGTATCCGAAATGGAGCGTTAAATCCAACATGGCGCTTGAGTGCGTTAATGTCGTATGGCGAGTTACATACAATTAATGTGGGTTGTGATATTCAATCGAATTTATCGCTGGTTCATAATAAATGTTTTATCCATGAGTGTGATTTGATTTGTATTGCGTTTTGTTGTTCGTGGAAGTCATCCTTGGAAAAATTATCAAAGAGAACGCTCTAACCTTAGCAGATTACTTCCTACTGTCCACGAGTAGGAACTATATTTTTCACATAAGTTTTGGATTGTATCGAAAGTTACTATGAACCAATCAAATGTGAGTTTATCTCGAATTTTGCATTATCAAGTATGTATTATCGCTGAGAGAATCTCTGATACGGATCCAAATTCAAGCCAATACTTTCTGATTTCGTGTTCGCAAATCCGATTGAACACCGGATGAAAATTATCTTGATGTTTCGAAATCGATTGAGCAGTAAAATGAATTATCGGTTCGTTATCTACACAGTATATTTTTTTTTCTCTACACAGTATAGTTTTATTAAACGCCCAAAGTTGGAGTTAGTTATTCAAAATAACAGAGTTTGTAACGTAGAAAATTGATCTTACATTGAAACTGCCACAGAATCCCGACTTTGTTGATTCAAAAACAACGAGAATTGAAATGGAAAATTGAGGGATAGTATGAGTAAAGTGTAAGGTGTAACGGCTTTCGATAGCCGAACAATTGCTGGACAATGAAAACCGAATGAATACCATCACACTATCTTATACTCTGATTTCAGTACGTATAACAAGCAGGGTTTCTCTATTTGATGAATAAAATGCGGTCGCAAGTTTCTTATTTTTCCATTATATACTGTCTACTGAATCAGGGTATGGTAAATAATAGTGCATATTTTTTATACTGATGAAATTATTGAAAAAAACTATTTTTTTAAGTTTTTTGAAGTTTCGTGGTCAACACATGGTCAAATAAAAGAAAACAGCTGTTTGAAACTGTATTCTCATTTCAATTCAAAACAACAAGCATGTTTATTATTATTATCATTAAAATGATTTTATTTATATGTTCATGCTTGACTACGAAACTTTGAAATAATTAAAAACTCGATTATCTATTTTTTTATTATTAATGAATTCATCAATAAAATAATACACTTTAAGGGATAACATTTTAAGAAATGAAGATATCGACATGCGGTTTCAATAAATAAATTTTCTTCCAAATTTGATCTTTTTTCCGAATCTGATGAAATAATCATACCATTTCGTTCAAGATTTCGGAGACGACTGGAAAAAATGGTTAACTTTGTAAAACGCGCCCCCTAGCGAGGGTCGCAAGTACTGGAATGACATGAATGTATTTTCATTTTAGTTGCAAACCTTCCTTTCCTAAACTAGACCTTGTTTGCAGCATTCCGTGAATTCAATCTTGAGTTATAGTCCAAGAGGTTCAGCCTCCCCTCCTGCCCTTGGGGCATTAACGTGAACGTAATTATTTCTAAACCTATATTTTCGAGAAAAATCCTTTTTTTTATTCGACCAAAGCAATTGTGCCCCCCATCGGTAAATAAATGAATTTTAAATATTTCAAGCATTTCTCTCGTCCGATTCCTTTTTTAAAAAACAATCCCAAACTCTTACGACTATTTTAGTCCCTGAGATTATGCTACCTCGTCACCCTTAATAAAATTGTCCAGTCAAATAGGAAAAGTAAAAGACATCCTCGCATAAAAATAGAGTATATTTGCTCAAGGATGTGGACAATCAATTTTGGGTAGATTTTGCCTATAAAGAATGTTGTTTGGGCCTAATAATAATCAAAAAAGAAAAGAATTAATTTATTACTTTACGCCTTGTACAATATATCCTGTATCTTGCTCCGACTGGTTTATATTATGATTTTGAGAATCCGAAAATTTTCTCCATAATTTCATCGAGTATGATGGACAACTCAACAACTAAGGTTCATTGGATGTCCGCAAAATTCAATCAAATACGCAAAAGTTTAACAAGATTCACAAGAAAATGAGTTTTTTTTTGATAAAATTTTCTTTAGCCGATTATCTAATTCAAACTAACCGAGAATAACCCGATAGAATATATTTATCTGTATTTTGATTTTTTGATTAAAAAGAATGATGCTTTATTGCGATTTTTTTTTGTACGAAATATCTTTGGAAAATCCTTAAGAATACAATAAAAAGTTTATCAAGAAGGTAACTGATTTCGGGTTTTCTGAAGAAGGAAAAATATGAAAAATGTATTTCCCAACCAAATTTCTTGTACAATTGTCTTTCTAGAGGTATACAGATACTGAATAAACAAAACTTTGTTATACAGGGTGTCCCTGAAATGACTGTCCAACGCTTAGCCACAAATTCCTTGACCAAAAATGAGGCGATCTACGTCATCGATGGCACCAATCACGTTGTTATGTGATTTGCTGGTGACCAAATAACCACGCGCATGGTGGCAACGATGACGTAGATCCAAAGTGGTTTGGCGTTTACTATATTCCAAAATTGCTTCGTTAAAAGGGTGTCAAAGATTCAAAAAGAAATTGGTTTCTCCTACATTTTCCAAAAAAGTCCAAATCGATTTTGATTATTTTTGGTACCTAGTCCTGGACCATGAAATTTCGTTTTTTGTTTCTATAGTTACCGCTTGTATTCAACCGGAGGTCATAATATGTAGTTATTTCTTTTGATTTTTTTTGGCATTGACTTTTTTAAAACCATTCATTTTATCAAAATTTTGCTGTACAGCATTTGTTGGATTTACTGAGCTTAACCAAAAAAACAAAGCGTCTTATTCTAGTTGGGTTATTGCACTCATTTATTCTCTGTTATTCTAGACTAGAAACGTCCCAAGAGACACTATTCCCATTCTGTCGCAGAGAACGAAGTAAAACCAAACAAGAACAATAATATTTTTACAGCATTTTCGACAGCACTTTATCTTCGAGAGATCGATTGTCGAATGTGCGGTGAGGCAATTTGTGGACAAAGACGAATGAAACCAATAATGAATTGGAATCGCGTTCAAATTCCCAAGTTAGACCACGTATTTCTGATTTCCATCGCATTACTCTGAACAAGTCTTTTCACCTCGTCACCTCATCTTTTTTCCATATCGTCGGACGTTTTCTCAATGGCTTCCCCAGACAAAACGAAATTCGCGAGAGTTTGTAGACACAAAAACGAGTTCGGGGTAGAAAAGAATGATTATGTCATCTGCTTGAGATATGAGAATTGTGTTTTACTCACAATTTGCAGGATTAAAGATGGCAGAAGAAAGTAATTTCAAGTGAGAAAAGGGAAAAGTTTTTGTTTGCCAAAATAATTTATTCATGAGTTTTAATCAAGGCTTGATGCTTCGAACAGAAATAGCTGGGATCTAGACGGGCTTGAATCTGGTGGAAATGATTTAATTTTACTGTCAATGACCTTTTCTATACTGAGAGAAATATTTGTTAAGAAAAAATTGCTTGTTTCACGTTATGTAGTAGGTAATTAGTAATTGTACGTTCTGTCTACGTAATTCCGCATAATTATTTCGATTTCCGGAAACTAGAAGCAGAAAGAAAATAAAGATAATCAACCAGTGATACCAAGTGTAATAATCACAGGCCTTAAAGACCCATGCCGATTTTCTGGCCAGTTGTTAGAAAACTAACCCAAATTGATGGATTCTGATTACTGGTGAGCAAAAATGATATTTTGAACTCATATTCAATGATTATTATCCAGAGTGTGTTACTTAATGAATTGAAAAAAGTTTCATCAACATATGTCCTGAATAGTCTGAATGTTGAAGATTCAGAAAAAAATCAGATTTTCTATTAATATCTCAAAGATCCTTCTGAAAATAAAAAACTTTCTTGTATCTTGATATTTTTCCTATCTTTCGTCGGTTTCAATGAAAAAAATAAAATCCACTTTATTGCATGCCAGAAAATTGTTAAAATAAAATCGAGTCAACTTTGTTCGTTGTTATATAGTAGTTTTCATTTTTTTTTCTCGAAACGAAGAAAGATACGAAAAAATATCAAGAGAGAAAAAGGCTGTATTTTTTGTCGCTTCATCTGAAAAGAATATAAAATGTTTACCATGTACCATTCTACTTGTCAGGCCAACAGCATTGCTTTTTCAAGACCAACATTACCCTTTATCAAAGAATCAATGATTATTCATGATGGAAGAAGGATTTCCAACAAACATTACTTATGGTCGAATACCTAAAAAATTCAGGACAGCCTTGAGTTAGAATTTTCTTAATCATGAAAACATTGTTTTCGGCATTCTTTGTCCTTGGGCAGTAAGATCCAACAAATCTCAGATGAGATGATTTCCTTCTGAGACTCTTTTAGATGTTATTTGAATGAACAGAATTAGCTCTGAAAGCTTTTATCACCAAGTGGGCAATTTTATTTTATTTTTCATTTGCTTGAAAGTCGGACGAATCCAGTGTCTCATCAAAATTTCATAGTTCGACTAGACAATGTTCAGGAAAAGATACTTGGAATAAATTCAGAGCCTAAATCAAAGACAGTTTTTTTTTCGGAAAGATGCTCGGAAACATTGCTTAATATTTTAAATTAGGTTCAGAAAGAGAAAAAAATTAAAGAATCAAATAATGTGAATTTGACACTCATGTGTAACTTGATTACCTTCCGAAATTGGCAACAAAAATTGAGCTTGACATTTAAACAAACAGCCGATGAAGTCATCTCATATTTGAGACACCCTATAATAGGCAAATTTAACAGAGAAAGTGTCATGGCAAAGAGTTTTGATAGTGGATGGTGGATACGCAACTTCGTCGATTAGCTGATGGTGAATTGGAGTCTAGGACAAAGCGATGAACTCCATGAAATGAGTTTAGTTAATGATTCCGAATTGCATACTTTGTTGTATTACTGATTTGGTTCATCCAGGAATGATCGTAGAATATATCTGATTATATTCCGGCCTTGATTGTAGTACCTTCGTTTTAGCTTGAACCGATCATTATTTTAAAAGCTGAAGATTGAATAAATATGCCCTAACAGGGCACGCACCCTCGATTCGGTCTTTTTTTTTAGTGCGAATCGATCAAGTCATGTTTTGCGTTGAACATGAAATTTCAAATTGTTTTTTACGCTTCATCTCTTTTTTTTGTCGAAGACTTAAAAAAAAAGGCCTAGAGGTAGAGAAGTGAAACTTACAATGACATCTATGTGGTGCTATAGAATTTGATGAGGAAAACATAACATCATTTCATTATGCCTAGGGTGGTCCAATGGTAGAAATGTGCGATAAAGTTTAGTTTGAAAGGATGTATTTTCCTGTGGTGGTGAATTTTTCATCGAATGTAGAGTTTAACGATGTTATTATCATTTCATTATACCTAGGGTGGCCTGATAATGGAACAAATTCACTTATGCGATATAGTGTTGAATAAATATTCAGCAGGGGTGGTAAATTTTACATCAACTTTCGAATCTATAATGATGGAAACATTCAATAGACCGTTGGTCCAATGATTAAAATTCACTTGTGCGATAAATTGTCAAACATGTATTTATCTAGGGTTGTTAATTTCACATTCGATATACTATCAGTAGGGGTTATGAAGGAGGTTTATTTGATAGAGATTATAGTAGGAACTGTTCACATGAGAAGAACCAGACAGAAGCCTTGAGGAAATTTCTACTCTCGACATATGTTCAAGTAAAGTGAAATTTTTTAGTTGAGTATCCACATCACTCCATATAAGGGGTCGATGAAGCAGATTTATGTCCACTTAACTCTGATATTAAATGAAATGGGTGAAAGAAGGAGAAGTAAGCCTTAAAGAATACTTGGACTCTTTCCACTTTTTTTGATGTCTTTAAAATGAAAGGGTGTGATGTTATTCCGTAAATACCCCTCTACATACTCAATCTTTGAATGCCTTCGCCATCTAAAGAAGTTTGCCAGTCGATCTAAAAATGTTATTTTCACTTCTGCAGCAGAAATAATGTCTGTTCCCAAAATTCTGTACTGTTTTGTTTTCGATGTCCCCATTTTCTCCTGTGCTCACTTACCCCGATTGACCTTAGATTTGATGATGAAATAAGATTAAAGTTAGATTTAGATGTTGAAATTTTCATTATGCCTAGGGTGACCTTATGATAAAAATTCACTCCTGCGATGAATAATTGTCAAACATTAATCTATTTATCTAGGGTTGTTGATTTCACATCCACTATAGATTTAATTTCATTATGCCTAGGGTGGCTTTATGATGGGTATTCACAAGTTCGGTAGTATACTGTTTGGGAAAACACTTGGATCATCAAGAAACATAAAAAAACACCAATTATCTTATTAAACGTGATTATATTGCAAATTAGCTTGATTAATAAATAGCAAAAACCTCAAAAAATAAGTTTTAGCATACTTATGAAACAACTGTCGATATCGGATGTTTCCACCCCTAGCTTGTATGACAGCTTCACATCGTCGCCCCATGCTCAAGATAAGCTCTCTTATGTCCCCTTGATCGATGTTGTGCCAGATTTCAGACATGGCAACAGTGAGCTCGTAAAGATCGTTCTGTGGGTTCGGAAGCGCTCTAGAGCGCCCACCCATCAGACATGCTCGATGGGGTTGAGGTAAGGACCAATCCATGGTATCGATATTTTCATGACGAAGAAAATCTTGTGTCACCCAAGCTGTGTGCAGCCATTATGTTGCATAAAAATGAAATTGTTACCAAAGTTTTCAGCATGAGGTTCAAGAATGTCCGAAATGTACCGGACAGCATTTTAGTGCCCCTTCTAAGTCTCACTAGCTCCGTACGTCCTCTCAAAGAGATGCCTTCCCAAAACATAACACTGCGTCCACCATGACGAATGCTTTCAACGAACTTACACTCGTATGCGTCTATCTGAATGTTAAAGGAAAAATCTCGACTCGTCCGTGAACAAAACTCGAAATTAACGTGCACTCTCGCAAAATAAAGTCTATTTCTCCGGTTTTCTACAGTCAAACGCGGCCCTATAGCTGGTATCCGTGAAGTCAGGTTTTGTTTCCTTAAGGGCCAAGTACACGGGGTGAGTTTACAAGCTACAAGCCCGCTTTTTCACAAGCAGCTCGTAAACTAGTCCAGTGTACTCGATGCACTCGCTCCGTGAGATGCTTGTAAAAACGCTCTTTAGAAAGTTGAACTGCCGGCGACTTTACACGCCAAACGCCGGCTTTTCAACAAGCTAGCTTATAAACTAGGCAAGTAGCCAAGTGTACTCACAGTAGCTTGTGAACAAGTGGCTAGTAGCAGATGTCGAATGAGCTGGTTTTAAAATCAGCTTGTTGACTACTGGGCAAGTGGAAGAATTATGTGTACTCGACTAGTAGCGAACTCGCCGACTCGCTGACTTTTTAGAAGCTGGCTTGTTAGCTTGTAAACTTGCCCCGTGTACTTGAGCCTTTAGGTAGTCGAGCTTATTTGGATTCCATAAGTCCTTCTAGCCACTTTTTTCAGCTCAGGAGCTGTTAAAGTCCTGTTTCGAAGGATTTGTTAGACCACTTCAGGGATCTTGGGCGGCATTGGTGACGCGTTCACGTCCCTGGCCTGGTCTTCTCAGATGATCCCCATGTTTCCTATGTGTTCCTAAAATATGGAAACTGCACCCTGGGTCACACATTTCTGCGATTATTCGATGACTACGACCTTCCCCCATTAAGGTTACCTCCCTAACACGATCTTCTAGCGATAATTATTTCAGTCACATTTATTTTGAAGTTTTAAGGAAAAATAATAAAAACGAATTCAATATTTAACCGTTGAAGTTGAAATTTACACTGACCAGAAAACGAGCCAGAAAAGTATCCAAACTGATAATTTCCTACTACAGGTAAAGAAACTGAGATATGGACCCCAAAAAAAGTAAAGATAACAAAAAAATATTCCAAAAAATGAATCAGAAAAAACTTCACTTGAGGTAAGATCGTTAGAACTTATGATTATTCATATCAGCGAATTCATTTACTTGGATGAATTGGATCATCTGTTTTTCAATTTTGCCTTGAAATAATGTGGAAAAAGTAGGATGAGGAATAGTAAAGTGAAATCGATCATGCTCTTTAGTAAATCACTATCCGCTATTTTCTGCCATATTTGACTATCTAGACTTTTCTTTTCACTCCACCACATTTCACATGCAGCATTCTAACAGAACAAACCGTATAGACGGTTGCCTCAAAAGCCATTCAAACTAATTGGCAACCCCTTGAATAGAATCTAATTAGTTTCTGTCTGCGAAGTTGATTTAATAATTGTATCAGAACACATAGGCTGAAATAACGTTCTTGAAGTAGTGAATGTTTTTTCAAAAAAAGTTTCTACTTTGCGTCGTTAAATGTTTAATTAATCCATTCTTCTTTAGATGAACAAACTTTTTCCACTAATTTGGTTAGATAAAAATTCTAAATAGGCAACCCTGCGACCAATTCATAAAACCTGCAGCAAGGAAAAAATTAATATTGCAAAAGATTTTCCTATAAAAGATGTAGCTGATGACTTTAGCATAAAAGCATACGATGAAACTTTCAAATTTTTATGAAAGGTCACTTTCTTTTATAGATATATAAAATAACCAGGAAAAGAAAATTTTTAATTTATGCACAGCGTGTATTGCTTTGATGGAAATTTCCTTGCAAATATTTTATTACACCAGTAATATAAGAATTGGAACTACCGCATTTTTGTCAATATCGATCGAAAGAACTTTGAAAGTGAGTTCCATTCTAAATGAACATTCCAGTCAGTCAAACTTTTTTGCTCACTATACCCAACTTTCGCTATTAAACCCTTATCCCTTTAATGGGTTTAGTGAGGTCCCCATTTCAAAATTACAGGTCCTTCTTTATAATTAGCAGAGTAGACGGATTAAAAGTTTTATGACGTATTGTGCTGAGCGGAGGTTTTTATGGAAACTGGTCGGGGTTGAAGAGTTCATAAAGGTATTTGGGATAAGGTGGATTTGAGTTGGAATGGGACGTGATAAATGAGGTCTAGTTGAAGGGCCTGTATATTGAAGTTACAGAGGCCGTTAAACGCCGAGTCAGGGTTTGGGAAGTTCAGTGGTGAAAAACAAGGATGTTGTCAACATAAATCCTTGCATCTACATCAACCCTGAAGCCCTTCTCAATGATATTTGACAAAGAAAAATGTACACAAGAACTAACTCAGCTCGTATACTCTCACCAACCAACATTATAGAGATCCCCTCATGGAACAGTCAATGAAAGTGTGAAAAATCAGAGATTGTGAAGAATACTTAATTTTTATCCAAAAACTTATTATTAACGATTCTATCTTGGCGGGGATGCCGTCTGATGGTCAATCTCCAATAGAGTCTACCTATTCTCAAACCTTATAGCAAAAGACATAAGAAGTCCAGTGGATGTTCGACTTGTATTTACATCCATTTCCTCCAAACATACCTTTGCCAGCTAAGAAACTGGCATCACATGCTTTTTTCTCATCTTCATTTTTCAGATATTTACAGGTCCCCTTGTTGATGACAAACGACGTTAACATAGTTATAACATGACGCTACGTTTAGTTGTAGTCCGGGAGCACAATAAAAAAACGAAATCAGTTAATTTCTTGTCCTTTGTCCTCCTCTTGTATGACACCCGCGAAAAGCACTTGAATTGATCAACTACAGACGGTCTTAAAACACAAATTATTGAACCACTTATCGACAATCGAAACTGAATGAACACTCGGACTAATAAACAGCTGACGAAGCCTATGACTGATACCGTCGCATCCCCCAGCTACATTTTGGCGAGAAAAGTTTTGTCGTTTCTCATTGTTATTTTATTCTCAACTCTAACTTGGAATAGATTCAGTACTTGAATCAAAGAATATTTTTTTCGAAAATATGCTCGGACACTTCGATAGGTACTTTGAATTTTACCGTTTATGATGAACAAAAACTTAATATGGGGTGTCCCACATTTGAGATATGATGTCATCAACTAAAAGAAAAAAAATAGAAATTTGAAATTGGAACGCATATATTGTTTATGTGGACACTTTTATAAAGAATACGAAATTAATTGCACAGATGAAAAAACGGCCATACTGTAACATTACCTACTTTGAATGTTTTCAAAGAAGTTTTCAAATATACATGGGAGATAATTTATTTGGTGATTTTTAACCCAAACATTTCCCTTTTTCATATAAAAAACGATTTCACGGAATTTCGAGCAAATATAGCTATTCGTTGTGTGAGATTGGTCTGGGTTGGGTTGGATTAATTTTTGTTTTGCAAAAATAGAGCCTTACTTGAAAATAGTATTATTATTTTCGTGAATGTGCTTATACAGGGCTTTCCACTTGAAACTCCGCACGTCAATATCTCGGAAACGAATAGGAATATTTGATTTTTGTAAAAAGTAGTCAATGTATGGGGTTGAGTAGTTATTTTTCATAGTTAAATTTTTTTTGCGTATTTTGATGCTCAACAAAATGCCGTTTTAAAAGCCAAGAAATTCCGACTAAGTCCGAAATTATCCGAAAAAAACCGAAATTTTTCAAAATTGTTTTCATTTTTTTCTGACCACATTTGAAGAGATATTTTGAAATGAATGGAACTTCTTCATTGGCACTTTTTGCCTTTTACAAGATAGCGTTATTGAATTGAAGAACCGACTTTTCGTCTATGAGCAGCCATCATCAACTTTGTTTTTTTAAATACGGTCCTGGATTTTTTTATGACGGATTTTGAGGGCCTCTTATGTTCCTAAACCAACAATTTATCGCAATTATTCAAAAAAATTATGTTGATGGATTTTTCCATAAGAACTCATGTGTTAGAGAGAGACAAAAATACATTTTTAATAGGATTAAAAACAACCAAATCTTTTTTAATAAGTGCGATACCTCGTTGGTTTAGGAACATGAGAGGCTCTTAAAATCCGTTATAAAAAATCCAGGACCGTATTTAAAAAAACAAAGTTGATGATGACTGCTCATAGACGAAACGTCGGTTCTTCAATTTATTAACGCTATCTTGTAAAGGGCAAAAAGTGGCAATAAAGAAGTTCCATTCATTTCAAAATATCTCTTCAAATGTGGTCAGAAAAATGAAAACAATTTTGAAAAATTTCGGTTTTTTTTCGGATAATTTCGGACTTAGTCGGAATTTCTTGGCTTTTAAAACGGTATTTTGTTAAGCATCAAAATACGCAACTTTGCCTCCATTCGACCGACCTTGTATCTCTCACGGTTTTCAAGATCCCCATGATAGACATCCTTATTTTGGACACACTGTATATCTCAAAACTGAGTAGAATAAATGAGTTCGACTGAATAACAAAAAAGTTTATAAATAACATGTACTTCACATGTACTTTAGCATGCGCGTAATTTCAAAGTCCCTGCAATCGATTAATATTTTCGATGCGTCGCGACGCTTTACTCTTGGTAGGCGTCGAATTTTTTTAACTGTGAAAAATAACTACTCGACCCCATATATTGACTACTTTTTACAGAAATCAAATATTCCTATTCGTTTCCGAGATATTGACGTGCGGAGTTTCAAGTGAAAAACCCTGTATATCTAATAATCTTTGATCATTTTTTGTTCAATTATTGTGAAATTTTTGACGACCCGATAATGTTCAGACCATAAGGTTCATACTGAGACACGGGATGCAAATGGGACATTCACCAATCCATGCAGAATATTTTACTAAGATGATAGGATATAATAGTGTTATTATAAATACACACGTAAAAAAGAAACCAAAACAAACAAAAAACTCATATTCTCTCTACGCACAATAGCACCGCATTCGATATTACTTGAACCTCATCCTGCAAGCTTCATTTGACTTATCAAAATTATTATGTTAAGCTCAACACGAACTGCTAAAGGCAAACAGTTCGATTGAATGGATAAATTCAATGCAACATTCATGGATTACAAATACATTGTTACTGGATTTATTGGCTTTACTGCTTCACGGAAATGTGATGTTGCAAAATGTATTGATGGGCACAGGTGATGGGAGATATCGTCAGTGGAAGAGAATAAGTTGAGCATGATGTGATGAGTGAGATATGATCATCGATCTCAACATCATAAACAATGATTCATGTAATTTTTCGATTAAAAATATGAGCGATACATTTTCTTATGTTTATAACCAAGAAATACGTATGAGTACTATTTCCATATTATTTTACACCATTCAAATACCTTTATTCAATACAACATAAAAACAGAAGCATTCTCTCGATTATCGTTTGAGGACAAGGTGAACATTATTATTGTGGTTTTAACGGTAGCCATGCATTGTGTGCCATACACCCATATTTTAAAGTAATAAATTAATGGTAGAGATACTGAAATTAATACTAATGGGTATATATTATGATGAAATCGTACATAAAGTGAAAATAAATCCTTTTTCGTTCTAAACTGGAAATTCTCTGCTATATATTCGGTATAAAATGACTTCCCATTCATACATCTTCGAGCGATCACTTCAAAAATATTATTCACAAGAGCGAACTTCTCAATATGCAATTCAAAAGCAATTCAAAATTGTTTTCCGACATTCCCATGTCAATTTTGACTTTTATTTCTTTAAAGCGTGAATTTATTTATATCTCCATTCACTTCTTTGAGGTTGAAATAAATAATAAATAAATTAAAGTTGAGAAAACGGAAAATCGTGCAACAAGTTGAGTATGGAAAAGCTATGTTCCAAGGCAATTCAAGCATTGCATTGATTTAACTACGGTTTTTGTGTAAAGCTCTCATGAAAAAAAAAACCATGCTTGATTGTTCCCTTTTCAATTTTAATGTTATCCAACTACTGCAATCACAGAACGCAAATCAAAATGATGGTTATGTTTGTCAGGAGTTAGGTCAGCCATAAACAAAAATCACAATGTCAGGATATTCGTTAGTAATACTAATAAACAAAGCGAAAAATTGGAAAAAACACAAAATCAGACAAAAAGCAATATTCGAACAAAAAAAGAATATACAGACAGAAAAACACCATAAACATCGGCTTCATTGGTAGAAAACCGTATTTCCAAATAAAACTCTCAAATACACTGATAATTGCTAGCACTATATTTTTTACGGACCAATATTGTCGAAAGGCAAATATTTGAAAATCAACAGAAATCCTGATACTACTGGAAACGAACTATTTTCAACTAAATATTTGCGAGTAGTTATTTTATGTTCGCTTAAATGAAATATTTTGTAGCACAATTTTATCAATCAGAATCTGTATTGAATCCAGCTCGGTAATATTTCAAGATTTAACAAAGCCGTCTCACTTTTTTGATTTATTTAATCCCCCTCCGTTATTTATTAATCCAAACTAGAGCAGAATCTCGTTCGTGAACGGCCTTTGTAAACACTTTTATGAACTCGGTAGAGCTTTTTCAGAGTACCGGGATAATGCCTTGAAGCATTTTACTTGTTCGTTACATTTAGTGTATTTTAGCAACGCTGTAGAGTGCACAGTGTTGAGATATTCATGGGTTTTATGCACAAGAAGGCGAAATGGGCTTTGCTTGATGTAGTTTCAATAATTATATTATGAAATGTTTTATGAGGGTTTTGACGCCAATTGGATTTTTAAGTGATAAATGCCGGCGCGGTCTTATATTATTGGTTTTATCGAACCAGAAATGAGATAATACAATTCGAATTAGAAAACAATCCTTGCTTGAGTTGAGTACATCAGGCTTGTTCAACTTTTGATAAGACTATTTGACTTTATTTAATCAATTGAAGAAAGCAAAAATTTAAAGAACCACAAGAGAATTGTCGTCAAGTAGAACGACTAGGAAAAACGCAAATATCCCAATAACGATTGAAAAGTAACATATTAGCATCATTCAATTCCAGCATGAAACATATCGCGTTTAATCGTAATATTATTATTTTGTACAAAACAACGTACAAAGTGAAAATGCATTTCCAGTGAATTTTGCAAAATGAGCTTTGAGAGATTATTTGTTGCAGAGGTACTGAGGTGATTATATTTTGTTTTGTGTTGATACCTACCTAACTGATTCTTTAAAATTTTTGTATCAAAAATTACGATAAGCCCTGATCTATTGTAATTTTTGGTTTAAATACAAAAAAAGATACCCGTCTTTTTCATCCTTCCAGTCACTAGAATTACTCCAAAAACAATATGATAACGTTAGCGTTGTATCCGGATTATCTGAATAGGTATGTAGGAAGATTCAATTTAGTTAAATACTAGAATATACAGGGTGTCTCACGGTCTATGGTACGTTAGACGTTTACGGAAAACTAGACATAGGATCGATCTGAAAATTTGGCTCAGCACATAATCGAGTATGATCTATATTTTAAAAATATTTTCACTTCTGCAGTGTTGCCGCTTCTACCCAAAAGTCGTGGCAACTTTCTTATTTTGAATGGACCACCCTGTATATTATTTTTTTTTTTTTGATTCCTTGACTGATTTTAATCACTTTTGCTTGATATACTCCTATACCTATCGGCAGCGGTTTTCGAGATATAAATTAAATTAATAATAATAAATTAATATTTTTTTCGTAAAAAACATCAGTGGATTGAGTTCAATAATTTCGTACTTGAAAACGGTAGAGAGTTGAAATTGCTATGCCGACTAGAGGAAGGTAGGTTTATATGGTTCCAATGGAGACACCGATCTGTAAATATACAGGGTGCTTCAAATGGTATCGCATGTTCCTATACCTAAACCTTCAGGTTCTACAAGAAAAATGCATTTTACTAAAAAATAAATTATATTGGTATACATGATATGAAACATGATGTACTTTCTAGGGCAACCTATAGTTGCCAGGTCACACAGCTATAACAATTTATTTTTAGTAGCAAACTGCAACTACATTATGTTTCATATCAATAATACCAATATAATTTATTTTTTAGTAAAATGCATTTTTCTTGTAGATCCTGAAGGTTTAGGTATAGGAACATGGGATACCATTTGAAAAGAAATTTATTGTTCTTTTCATTTTTCAAGTAATATACAGGGGGTTCCATATGAATAAATAGCTTTTCTATCATTTTTGTGTATAGGAAAAAGATTAATAAATTTGAAGCACCCTGTATATTTACAGATCGGTTTCTCCATTGGAACCATATAAACCTACCTTCCTCTAGTCGGAATAGCAATTTCAACTCTCCACCGTTTTCAAGTATGAAATAATTGAACTCAATCCACTGATGTGTTTTACGACAAAAATATTGAAAATTAATTTATATCTCGAAAACCGCTGCCGATAGGTATAGGAGTATATCAAGCAAAAGTGATTAGAATCAGTCAAGGAATCCAAAAAAATAATAATATACAGGGTGGTCCATTTAAAATAAGAAAGTTGCCACGTAGAAGCGGCAACACTGCAGAACTAAAAATATTTTTAAAATATAGATCATACTCGATTATGTGCTGAGCCAAATTTTCAGATCGATCCTATGTCTAGTTTTCCGTAAACGTCTAGCGTACCATAGACCGTGAGACACCCTGTATACTTCTTGTGACTTCGTATGGTAGTAAATATCTGACCATTTCCAGTTCATTGTTTTTTTATTATCTTTTGAGAAGTCTAGACTTCAAAAACAACATAAATATGTTTATGTCTGTCTGTTTTTACGAAAGTGTTCAACTTCATATTTGGTTTATGTATGTGAAAATTTCAGTGATCTTTAAGGCAAAGATGTTCATGTAACGTTGAACCAGGCTTTATTGCCTTGCTTTGTAAACAAATTAATTTGAGAAAAACATTGCGATATCTTTGAACAAGTCGTGGAGAATCTACAGGGTAATCAACTGCATGTATTTTGGGCCAAAATAGAATGATTGAGCCTAATTACTACCGGTATACAGGGTTTTCCACAATGAACGTCACAGGCCATAACTCGTTTATTTTTGAATAAAGTAACTAAAAATTGTAAATGATTAGCAAGGCTATCTCTAGAACTTAGAAAAATAAATTCTCTCGAAAAATACATCCCTTGAAAACCAGCCCTAACATTTTTTTCACAAATAGCACCCCTGTTATTTTTTTCAAGTTTTCGAATGTTTATGATACAACAAAAGGATATAAAAATTATCAATTTAAACACAAGCAAGAGAGAAAAAAATCAATGCAGCAACTTAAGGGATGTTTTTTTCGAGGGTAATGTTATAGAGAGAGCCTTGCTAATAATTTACAAAATATTCTTGATCAAATTTTTATCTGTCACGTTCATTGTGGGAGACCCTGTATATATTTTAGTTTTGCTATTACATGATATAAGATATTCTCATTCTTGTCATGGATTTGAAGAGTAATTTTGAAAATGCAAAAATCTCGGAAACGATTGAAGGCTGGATTGGAGGACATGAAAGTATCCTTTTTTTGCTCATACATAAATGGAATTTCGAATTTAACCAAAAAAAATTGATGACAGATAAAAAATATATTTTTTTTTGAATGTGAACACATGGCGCTACCTTCAAACTAGGAAAAAGCTGATGATATCATGTGATTTGCCTTAGTAAGAAGCCCCTGTGTACCAATTTTCCGATCAACAAGTCAAAAACTGTGAAAGTTATACAGGGAAAACAAAACATGTTTTGACAAAAACAAAAGCTGCTCCCTTTTTTTCTAAACATGGATTCTGAGGCGTTTAATTTATGGAAACTACGTTTATATCATGAAGTTGAAGTCACAAGACAGGTAGGTATGACAAAACAAATATAATGCACTAACCCAAACAACACATTAAAATATTTAATTTTTTTAAAGCGACGTTGTCATCCAAATGCCCTGAATGTTCTCCTTATGGAAAAATACCTGGAAAAATAAAATTAATTCAGCTGATTTTCAAAATCACCAATCCATAACACCCTTAATTCCATTTATCTTCAGTTTCCCGTCACAAAGTCTTCTCCCCTCTCCGTCATCAGAAAACATTTTTAAAGGTAAAAATTTGTATTGGAGTTTACATTTCGTGTTCATTTTCTATTATTTTCTAATCCAAATTGCGTTGGTGTCTTATTGGCAGAAAAATGACTAGATAGTCTGTAGTGTATCAAGTGTGTGGCCAGGAAGAAAAACCAGGCGGACATTTTGTCATGCACCGGCAAGTCAACAAAAACAAAGCTGGCCTCTGCGATCATTGTGTTTGTGTCAAAACAATCAATGCTAAGGTAAAAGCGTTATGTGTCTTGTTATTGTGAGTCTATGATCTATAGGGTGTCCGGGAAAATGTGGGAGATCTCTCGGATTCAGATAGAACATTAAAAAATAAGATGACAAGTTCCCATAATTTTTTTTCCTAGCGGCCCTCCCTACGGAGATACGGCCCCCTAAAGGACCCCACTGGAAATCGGTTTTTCTTGAATAACTTTTAAACGACTCAATATAATTCAATGAAAATTTAATATGATAAACAGTAGTAAGGACCTCTCAAAATACTTCCCTTAAAACATAATTAGCTTGTTTAGTTTACCAGGGACGGACTAGATTGTACATTTTAACGCTCAAATTTTTAACACCCTGTATGATAAGGAGTTAAAAAAAATAAATTTGGATACCTTGAACATTAAGCTGAAGAAAAGGTACTCTTGTTCATTGTCGATAAAATGAACCATTTTCGAGAAAAAACAATTTTTATTAAACAAAACCTCGAAAAAAGCCATGACGAAGTGGTGCTCTTGACGAAATTGTGAACCTAACGCTAGGAAAAAAAATTATGGGAACTTGTCATCTTATTTTTTAATATTCTATCAGAATCCGAGAGATCTCCCACATTTTCCCGGACACCCTGTTCACAATTTCGTCAAGAGCACCACTTCGACATGGCTTTTTTCGAGGTTTTGTTTAATAAAAATTGCTTTTTCTCGAAAATGGTTCATTTTATCGACAATGAACAAGAGTACCTTTTCTTTAGCTTAATGTTCAAGGTATCCAAATTTATTTTTTTTAACTCCTTATCATACAGGGTGTTAAAAATTTGAGCGTTAAAATGTACAATCTAGTCTGTCCCTGGTAAACAAAACAAGCTAATTATGTTTTAAGGGAAGTATTTTGAGAGGTCTTTACTACTGTTTATCATATTAAATTTTCATTGAATTATATTGAGTCGTTTAAAAGTTATTCAAGAAAAACCGATTTCCAGTGGGGTCCTTTAGGGGGCCGTATCTCCGTAGGGAGGGCCACTAGGAAAAAAAATTATGTGAACTTGTCACCTTATTTTTTAATGTTCTATCTGAATCCGAGAGATCTCCCACATTTTCCCGGACACCCTGTATATCATATAGCGGTATTCATACTCGATTCCCTGCTCTATTCCAAAAATAAGAAATGTGAAATCATATCTGATGGAAAAAGAGTGATTTGGGAGAGTGAGTGAATTACGTTCAGATGATGAGTTGTGTACCAAACAGCACTCACTTATCAGAATGTAGCTTGCTTTTCTGCTTTTACTTGATATGATATCTACAGCATCCTGCCATGGCATTTGATTCAAAGTTTTTTTGCATGTTCACAACAAATGTAAAGTTTGTTTTAAATGACGTATTAAATTTGAAGAAAACCTGTTAAGGCACTTTTTACACTAGACAGAAAGATAAAAAATTTCCAGTGACAACTTCATCTAAAAAATAATATAGTTCATAAGCTTGTATTCAGAGTAGGAAAGTTTGATCCAGATGTTGGAAAGAATCTTACATGCTAACAACAAATTATTATCCTAAGAATTCATAAAAATTACAAATAATAATTTAGAAAACGAATGTTTGCAGCGGATACAATTATTATCCAAAGTTTGAAAATTGGTTTGATTATCTTGAGTGATGGATCCGATAAAAATGAATAAAGAAAGATAAAGATTAACAATTACCTACTACCTTAAAGCAAGATATACTCAGTGACATAGGAAGTGTTTCACAGATTAATTTCCCATAAGACTCAATGTGAACATGACCTAATACAGAGCTTCATATCTCCATTGCAAAAAATATCCTTAAATTAAGCAAAAAAACAAAATGATCAGAATGAATGAAACTTCAATATTTTAGCATTGGAGAAATTCCATTTTTACCAGGAAACTCTAAAAAGTGTTTCAAGAATCTCTACCTAGCAATGCAATTAGCATCGGGTGGAATCAATACCTCCTAGGAGTTGTTGGTGGAATGTGCTAGAAATTCAAAACACTCGATAGAGTTTTCTAGTCGAGATGGAAAATTTCGCTTTTTTGGTTAATTAGATATTTTTTTTTCAAAGGAGGTATGAAGCTCTGTATTATGTCATGTTTACATTGAGCTTTGTGAGAAATAAGTCGGTGTAACACTTCTAATGTCACTGAGTATATTTCCAAAAAAATATTTTACATGATGGCTAATGAATATTTCAGTTTATTCCTGATATCTTCGTGAACAATTTTTTGTAAACCTCTTTAAAGAAATCTGAAATAGTCCTGGAAAATTCTACAATAGTCAAGGTTTATCAAACATTTTGTTCGCAATGCTACATCAGATAATGTGGGTTACCCTGTGGTCAGAGTGCATCCGTATTTGACCGATTTTTGACTCTGTATACTGACAATGCAAATTTACATTGTGAGTATACGCCAGAGTCAGTAAAAATCGGTCAAATACGGATGCATTGTGACCACAGGACCACAGGGTTATCTGATACCCTAGATCCGTAAAATACGGAAACCAAAATCGATTATATGCATAGGTTTGTTTGTTATTTCGGTGTAGGATAATGCAGTGCAGATTGCTGGTGTAACTTATAGCTCCCGTGTAAAGGAAATTCATCGAACGTTTAAGATCATTAAGTGCAGATATTTTAACCTAAGAAACAGACAATCACCAATCACCGATGGATTTTTCCACACTGATTTTTCACTCCAGATTTCCTTTATCTTTATTCTAGGCTAGGTTAAGAAAAGAAACTATCTTTAAAAAATACACGAAATAGCTTGCGAAATAGGCTACCCACCGTTTTCTACACTTTTACACTACACTACACTTGTAAAACCTCCTCTGCTTAACCTGGTGTAAGCAGTGCAGTGATGTGCATCCTACACTGATATAACAAACACGCTACACTGGTTGCGCTAACCGCGTAACAAACGCCACAGTGTAGAAAAGTGTAAGATCGTTTGCACTAGTGAAGGATCACAAACACACCTACTATTTACTATTTTTGGAATAAAATCAAACATTATTTTTGAATACGATAAAGAAACCTGTTGAAATTGTTTAGATTATTCCATTATTCCATCCTATACACTCACATCCCAATATTATCTAAATTCGTTAAATCCAGTTTTGCAATATCAATATCACTCAATGCCGAAAAGATTGAAAGGGGGATTTAATCTGGGGCATCAAATTCACTTTTAATCACAGTCAAAACAACAAGATGTCATGACGAAATTCCGAAAAAAGGCCATTATTTTTAATAAACGTTATCTGTATGATGATTTGAATCCTCAGCAAATATAATGCGTATTCATTACCTTGTAAATAATCCGAGAATCCTCCAAGAAATCCAGCAAAACGATTCACAAACACAAGCGGTTTATATTCAATCACTACCTCTGTTTTGTATACCGGCATTATGATGACTGGACGACCTGGACGTTGATACTTGTTATGTTTACAATTTTTTTTTTCGGGAATCCTGACTAGCCTGATTTCACGAGCCGGTTAATTCATCTACTGAGAAAATATCTTATTTATCAGAAAAGTATTGATATTTTTTTATTCGTTACTTCAACAATTCCACTTTAGTCAAGTAGAAGGTGCAGATAGGCAAAAACTCTTATCTATATTGAGCAGCCGTTTCATTCACAAAGATAAGCGTTTGTCAAATATTTATATTATGCATGGGATATCAGGTGTTGGTGTAAGGTATGTACATTATTAGGTATGTATGTACAGTGTGATTCACTTATTGTGTCCACATTTTGATTTGATGTAATCTAGTTGCCTTTATTAAAAAGAAACAAGTTAGTAAGGAGTCTGTAAAATTTCCGATTGGAAAACGAGAATCATATGCTACAATCTACATTTAATTTTTATTCATGCAAAGTCACGCTAACGCCAAACTCAATTTAGGGTTATACCTATATTTATTGAAAAATTGACAAGCTTTTCAAAAATATTATATTTTATTATATATCTTTCTAGTATGGGTCTATTTTGATAAGACACGACAATAATCCCAATTTTCATAATTCGCGATCAAAATTTTGCAGTAGGGCATGAAAACCAACGATGTTTGTTATTGTTTACTTGGGTAGAGTGACAGAGGTGGCAGAAAACCAGACTTTCAAAAATTTTGAAAAATACGATATGAATGTGGCAGAGAATATAACGATCAGAGTCCATTTTTAGAATAAATGCGCCATCCTGTAGGTAGCTTGTTCTACACGATCACCATTTACATGGGCATTATATACAGTTGATAGTCCTGGAAAAAAGTAATTTGTTTTCATTATGTTTTGCAAATTGGTAATATTTATGACATTGAATTTTGAACACCAACAAAGTATATCAGCTGAACCTTGATCGTTATTCCCCGCGACACTTCTTATGTTCAGTTGTTTTGTATTAAGTATGTTATGAGAACATATAGGTAATAATATTTATTATTATTTCAAAATTTCAAAAATGATTGAAAGTGTGGTTTTC
This sequence comes from Orchestes rusci, assembly GCA_958502075.1. Lineage (NCBI taxonomy): Eukaryota > Metazoa > Arthropoda > Insecta > Coleoptera > Curculionidae > Orchestes > Orchestes rusci. The sequence continues at coordinate 19,946,545 of OY293310.1, read as the reverse complement.
TCTCGGGATCGCAAAATACTCAAATTTACTTTATACACAATATGAAAGTCAAGAACCGTTATCAAGTGAACAATAATAAACCGCGAAATTTTGATAGGGAATTATGAAAATTGGGATTACTGTCGTGGTTTGTCAAAATAGACCCATACTATAATATATTCTTGATTAGCTTCTAATAAATATACAGGGTGTCCGGGAAAATGTGGGAGATCTCTCGGATTCAGATAGAACATTAAAAAATAAGATGACAAGTTCCCATAAATTTTTTTCCTAGCGGCCCTCCCTACGGAGATACGGCCCCCTAAAGGACCCCACTGGAAATCGGTTTTTCTTAAATAACTTTTAAACGACTCAATATAATTCAATGAAAATTTAATATGATAAACAGTAGTAAGGACCTCTCAAAATACTTCCCTTAAAACATAATTAGCTTGTTTAGTTTACCAGGGACGGACTAGATTGTACATTTTAACGCTCAAATTTTTAACAGCCTGTATGATAAGGAGTTAAAAAAAATAAATTTGGATACCTTGAACATTAAGCTAAAGAAAAGGTACTCTTGTTCATTGTCGATAAAATGAACCATTTTCGAGAAAAAACAACTTTTATTAAACAAAACCTCGAAAAAAGCCATGACGAAGTGGTGCTCTTGACGAAATTGTGAACCTAACGCTAGGAAAATAATGTATGGGAACTTGTCATCTTATTTTTTAATATTCTATCAGAATCCGAGAGATGACAAGTTCCCATAAATTTTTTTCCTAGCGTTAGGTTCACAATTTCGTCAAATGCACCACTTCGTCATGGCTTTTTTCGAGGTTTTGTTTAATAAAAGTTGTTTTTTCTCGAAAATGGTTCATTTTATCGACAATGAACAAGAGTACCTTTTCTTTAGCTTAATGTTCAAGGTATCCAAATTTATTTTTTTTAACTCCTTATCATACAGGGTGTTAAAACTTTGAGCGTCATTGAATTATATTGAGTCATTTAAAAGTTATTCAAGAAAAACCGATTTCCAGTGGGGTCCTTTAGGGGGCCGTATCTCCGTAGGGAGGGCCGCTAGGAAAAAAATGTATGGGAACTTGTCATCTTATTTTTTAATGTTCTATCTGAATCCGAGAGATCTCCCACAGTGTAACATTGAAAAAAAAACAACATTATTGGTCAATATTTCAAAAACAATAATATCTGGAAAAAACTGATGACGCCACTGGATTTTACGTAAAAAGTTCTATTAGAGCCCGTTTTCATATTTCCGCCAAGTTACTAGATAGCTGAGATACGAGGGGTGTCCAAAAACGCAACTTTTTCAGAATCACCCTGTAGCTCAAGAAATAAAAAGCCCACGCTATTTCTGTTGGTGACATATCTTCCGTTTCACAAAAAAGTAGCTAAGGTTCGTCAAAACTGCAAGGTTCTATCTTTAGTAATAACCGAGACAACCCGTAATCGCAACCATGTACAAAAGTTTTTTTTGTGGACAAACCTATTGTGGAGTTGGAGAAGAATAGGATCGTCGAACGATAAAATGGGTGAGAGATGAAGTTCCACACACTTCGAAGTTTCTTCATCGGGCCATCTTTTTATGTTTCGTCATTCTCCACTCTCCTCAACATTTGTTTCTTGGATTTTTTTAAGTCTGGAACTGGTAACTGACCCATTCACCATACCAATAAGAACCCACATTTGGATGAATCCGAGAGAACATTTTTGGATCTTCAGAGGAGGCTAAGAGATTGTCCGGTCGCTGAAAATTTAAATGATCTAACAGGAATGCCACAGGAGTAATGAAACAAGTCGGACCCCTGGGAGATTATTGAAAATCTCGTAAGCTTAATGTATAGAGGTTGTCAAGAAGTCCAATTGGGCACTAACTATTGTTTTCAATTATCATGAATGGTTTTTATTAACTTACCTCAATTATTCTAATGAAAAGCAAAGTAGAGAAGAGCATGCGCGTGTCATCTGACTAGGTACTGCTTTCGTTGAGGACAAAATGAATAACATAACCATTATTATAATTTGCCTCGTGCGATTGTAATAGTTATAAGTAGCACTTGATAATACGGAAATTCAAAAGGTTGATGATGGATACGTGGAAATAACTACCCTGCAACATACACCGCTACGTCGCACTTACGTAGCGGAAATGTAGCGACGTGGTCACTACTACTTCATGAGATTTATTCCCGCCTACTCTACCATTGGCGTCCCTTCTTTGTCTTACTAATGTGAAAAGAGTTTTCATAGCATCTTCTACCATTATTTAGCATCGGTAACCATAATTCAAATTATATGTTTATGTAGGGTTACAAAACTTCGCTAATTCACGAGCTCAAAATATACTATACGGGTTCAATTTCGCTTCAATCTATCTCTTCTTGTGAATTTTTGTAATAGATAAAATGATGTCCTTCTTTTTGTCACTGTGAATATGGTGAATTTCACAAAAATTACTTCAAATCAATATCAACGACAAAGAGTGCGTTGTCACTCAACTGCAAGTAGCGATTACTGTTTTGATCACTTAAAAGTCACTATTACCATAAAGAAGAATATTGGTCGCAGATATTTCAAACTATACAGTCGTGATAGCTACAAAACCACTTTGAACAGAGACAATGTCAAGCTTTGGAATTTTGGCCCCTCACAAAAACTCGAGCGGGTAGATATTTTCAACCTTATAAAGTGACCGTTACTTTATAGTGTGTTATTTAAGTGATTGGAAGGAAAGATGACGAATGAGGAAGTGGTTACTGTGAAGTAGTTTTCATGATTAGCGAGACATTTGATTCCACCTTAAATATAACTACATAGTTCCATCACATTGAAGGAACATCACAAAGTAGCAACGACGTCGTAGCTACTCATAATGCTACCATAAAGTGAAAAGACTTTGAAGTTATATACGAGTTACAAGACCAAGTCGCTGGGACTATCGAATAATAATTTATTTTACATAGTGACCGTCCCGTTCCAGAAACAAAAGCTACCTAGAAGTACTGAAACTATCAAGTTTTAGATTGTAGTAACACAAAATCAAAAAAAAAAAGATCAAAAAGTAGAAAAAACTATAAAGTCGTTTTCTTTAGAGGTAGTTACGTAATAACGACTTATTCAAAGTTCCGATCTCAGTTTTCGCTTCTGTTACATCGCGGAGAGTCTGATGAATTGAGCTGATCATCTTCTCTACAATATTTGAATAACATTTTCTTGAGCCGGAACCAGTTATAAATGTGTTTTTATATACAGGGTGACCCAACAAAAAGTTCCCACCCTTATTTATGACTTTCCTGGTATATTTTGGGAAAAACGCTCGGACACGTCAGTTTTTATTTTTAGGGGGACGTCTTTTCGTGTATGACTGTAAAATACAGGGTGTTCCAAGAATAAGATATCGCATTACACTTGACATTTTTTAATGGAAACCCCAATTTTTTTTTCTATTTTTGGATTCTCCATGAAGTTTTTAGTGACTTTTGTATAATACAGTTTATACCTATCTTCTACCGTTTCAAAGTTATTTGAATTTTTCATACCACTCACCTCTTAATACTGATAATAATGGATCGTACGGAAAAAATATTATTATACCAGCAAGAAATTCAGCATCAGTCAATGTCATCGTAAATCATAGAACAACTTTATCTTTGATTCAAAATCGTCAAGTTGCCTAGTTCTATCATAATATTTTGCAATTATCTATTCAATTCAAGAAAGGGTCGAAATAGCGAGACTGTATTATCAAAACGGAAGCATTGCAAGAGCTACCGCCCGGTTGTTTAATGCGTTACATCCAGACAAAACTATTAACCATAAGTATGTGGCTAAATCAATAAGAAAATATGAAGCAACTGGATCTGTATTTAATATTCGCCGGAATCAGGAAAATCGTCCAATTAGAAATGAAGCCAGAGAAATAGCAGTTTTGGGACACGTGGCTCTTGACAACACCCAAAGTACTCGTGGTCTGGCTGCTTCTTCAGGATTTACACGCTCAACAGTGTAAAGAATTTTGAAATCCTATAAATTTCACTCGTACAAAATTAAACTTGTCCATGAGCTTAATGAAGACGATTATGATAGAAGGTTGGAGTTTTGCGAATTAATGACACAACGTTTAATCAATAACCCAAATTTGTCATTCAACATTTCTTTTTCGTATGAATGTACCTTCTATTTACATGGAGCTGTAAATCGACATAATAGTCGATATTGGAGCGACTCGAATCCACATTCGTTTCGAGAGGTACATTCGCAATACCCTCAAAAAATTTATGTCTGGGCCGGCATTTTCGAAAATCGTATTGTAGGACCTTTCTTTATTCCTGGAAACTTGACGGGGGAGACGTACTTGGACATGTTGGAAAATACAATAGAGCCACCAATAACCGAAATAGTAGAAAATGACGTTAATTATAATGAAAATTTTCTTCATTTCCAACAAGATGGTGCACCACCGCACTTTGTAGCTCCAGTACGACAGTTTTTGGACACCCATTTTCCAAATCAGTGATCGGACGGCCCAATTGAGTGGCCACCAAGGTCTCCGGACTTGAGTCCTTTAGATTACTACCTTTGGGGACATTTGAAAAGTAAGGTTTTTAGTACGAAGCCAGACTCCATCCAAGATCTTCGGAAGCGGATCACGGCGGAATGCAGACAAATAACTCCAGAAATGTGTGAAAATGTTGGGAATAGATTTGAGCAAAATCTTTATTATTGCATGGAGGTAAATGGACACCAGTTCAACTTTTACCACCACATTGACTTTTTGACACATTATAGCTAAGTAATTAATTTTTGTTTAAATTTTTTAAATAAACGGGTTAAGATAGGTATAAACTGTATTATACAAAAGTTACTAAAAACTTCATGGAGAATTCAAAAATAGAAAAAAATTGGGTGTTTCCATTTACAAATGTCAAGTGTAATGCGATATCTTATTTTTGGAACACCCTGTATTATACAGTCATACACAAAAAGACGTCCCCCTAATAATAAAAATTGACGTGTCCGAGCGTTTTTCCCAAAATATACCAAGAAAGTCATAAATAAGGGTGAGACCTTTTCGTTGGGCCACCCTGTATATTTCATAAAGTTTTTTGTTTCAGTATTTGGAACGCTCTAGTAACACAACCGTACAAAAGATTTTTTGCGGAAATTCACCATTTTCTTGATTTTGGAAAAACCGAAATCATTTTCACGAAAACATGCGACTATCTTGCATTTTTAGAAACATAATGCAAAAAACTTCTTGCTAAAATATACCATTTCCATTTAACTAACCCCAACTGACCCGAACTAACCCAAACCCATTCAAACTCTCCCAAACTAACCCAGACTAACCCGAACTATCCCAAACTGACCGAAACTAACACTACAAACAAACCCGAGCTAACCCAATAAAATATATTTATCTGTGATATTTTAATTATTTTAATTAAATTAAAATGAGGCATTTCCGCGAAATGTTTTTTGTATGAATATGTTCGAAAAATCCTTCAGCATACAATAAACAAACGATTTTTCATGTAACTGATTTCGGGTTTAAAAAGTGTTAAAAATGAGAGAAATGCATTTCCGCAGTGAATTTCTTATTCAATTTTGTTTCTAGAGGTATACAGATACTAAATAAACAAAACTTCCTTTTATAAGTGATTTTGGTGTATCAAAAGTTGAAACCAATATTTGAAAGAAAAAAAAAAGATTTAAAAGAAATTCGAGGAGAAATTATTATAATGTATATCTTTTGGTTCAATGTGGTGTCAATGTCCAAACTAATAACCAGTTAAAAATATATACGAAACCAATGTAGGAATCAATTGATTTTCATGTTGTATGCAGAATGACATCAATTTTATTCACCTGTCAGTCAAATATTATGGATAAGGCGTATCGGAACGCTCGTCAATAGAACGTCTGATGGGGTCCGTCCTCCGTTCATCGATAATCACATCAATCACCGGAAGCAATGGGGATTTGGGGGACAAAAACTCTATTCTACCTACGATTTTGCAGCAGACTTTGATGGCTATATGAGGGTTACTCATGATAGAAACTTTCCATAAATGTTCAAGCGATAAATGAAAATTAAATCCTTGACTGTGAAATTAAATCAAAGATCCACTCTCTAAAATTGTTGAGTACGTTACAAAATCCCGAATGACCATTTTCCAGCACAAATAAATAACGTTATATAGCGCCATAAAGATAGCCAAAAATTCGCTCAATCGTCTTGGCCGTTTTATCGCCTATATCCACACAACTTAATGAAAAATATAAATTTTTCCGCTGCCTGTCTTGCTTTCGTATCCCGTTCGTGAAATTGAGTCTATGACCCGGCGGTAATGTGATGTAGTGTTTTTTTGGGAGTTTTCTTTGATTCAAGGTGTGGTAATAGTTTGTTGATCTTATCATAGTATTGTTACTTTTAACAATATTTTGAAAGAGACAGAAACATGAATCTTCAAACAAGTATAAAATTCAAAAATTAGTATAAAACAAAAAAAGCTATCAAACGTCAAACTTGGTCAAAATGCTTGTGCCGGGAAGTGAAGTTTCTGAAGCCGGACATTCAAGGTCCGTATTTTTTAACGATTTCACGCGCATGATAACGATTCTGAAAAGGTAGAAGAGTCTTCTCCCATATTACTATTTTTTGCAGACTTCTGGAAGTAAACCCTATATATCTAGACCGGAAGGTCGATAAACATTCCGCAAAATCCGCTGGGGTGCACAAAAAGCTCCAGGATGTAGTTGTCGCATCTGGGGCACTCAAACAAGCACCCACGTGTTTGTGCCATGCGTGGAGACCCGTAAGTGGGATGAAGGGATCCTGGTGGTTGAGCCACCCTGAAGTTGTGGCAAGACACCACTTTGGCCCTGATTTCCATGTGAAAGTGAGGTCGAGTATAACCCAAATCGATCGATCGGCTGCGTCGCCTCGTTAGAGAAATGACGGGGGAATGGGGGTGCGTAGGAAAGTGGGGGTCCGTCATCAACTAATCTCAGAAGCTGGTACTGGGAACCCATGGAACTCATGTACAACCTTCTCTGGACGGCTATACTCAGCCGGTAGACCTGGCGTATATTATACATCCCATCACCTGTCCCAATAGCCGAACAGCAGTCAGCGGTGCTGAACAAGAACGGCGTCGGAAAGTCCAAGAAGCTGCAACGGCTGCTGCCCAGTCGGGTGGGCAACCGAGGGAAAAACAATGAAGCAAGGTGTTCCTTAGGTGTTTCCCCATTACTCAAAGGCAAACTAGATGAAGAGGATACGGTCTTATGTATCGGAGGAACAGCAGGAAAAGCTAGACTCTGTTAAGAAACCTGGACCGGCATTCAATCAGAGAGATTTTCCAAAAAGCTTGTCTCAGGCTGCTGTCAGCCTGCTGTGGTGAACTTCAACGATTTAATGGGTATCATATATACTGAACAGGCGCGGATCGTCGAAGAAGCGTCACTGCGAGAGCTGGACTCACTTCTAGCATCTTCTGGCACCTCCAGTGGGGTCCCTTTTACCTTTATTGAAGTATCCAACCACAGAGGAGAGATCCTCAGAATCCTCTACAATGATCGGAGATCTGTTGACTGGCTGCGGGGGACTGTCGATGGTCTTTCCCCATTATGAAAGGAAGCTAGATTGGTAGCAATCCCTGGGGACAAACTCCCTCAACTGGTTAGAGGGGCCGTCCGAAGAAATTTAGTGCGTCAAGCGCCGGCTCAAGGAGCAGAACTTTTGGGCAAGTTTTGACAGGTGGCACCTCTTTCACAGAGACGTCAAGGAGGAGCACCCTAATCTACTTGTGTGAGGACGTAGAGATTATCAAAAAAAATATAAACGAGAAGCTGAGTTATAATTTCAGTCCTGAAACCAGCCAGGTTGTTCCAAGTGGACCAACATCGAAGGAAGTCCCCAACGCTAGGGCTTCTCTCAGTGATCAACCCTCGATTAGTCACTGCGTTGAATTTCGGGTACCATTACCTCAGGAGAGCACCCCTCGGCAACGACAGAGAAGGCTGTTATGAAAACTAGCACCACATCTGGAACTGGGGAGAAGCTTCTTGTGTCCGAAGACTCAAATCCTCACGACTACATTTGAATTTTCTTCTTGTGAGGCAAGAAGAGGGAAAAAAATAATAACACCATCTTTATCCAAAAATCCTGGGTGAAAAACAAAGTGCGTTGACTAGGTGGACTGTCCACTACAACACAGAAAGAAGCAAACCAAGGACATGCTTATATATACAGTGTGTCCAGAATAAAATGATGTACATGGCACTATATGGGGATATTGGAAACGGTAAGAGATACGACGTTGCTTAAATAAGAGAAAAGTAGCGTCTTTGTATGCCCAAAAATATTCCACCTTTGTCTTATTTGGAATCGATACCGTAATGTAAATACAGGGTGAAAAAGCAAAGGCACATTTTCAAAGAACCACAATATTTTGCTTATTATAAAAGCTAAAACTTTTAAATTTTCAGGATAATGGATAAGAGGATACGACGATTCTAAAAACGGCATCAAAAAAGTTTAGGCCTCCTATGTTGCGCCCAGTCAAAGTCAAGTCTGTTTTTTTTTATGAAAGTCATGTTATTGGAAAGCATTTTTGATAAGGATTTTGGAAATTAGAAAAACCAATATGGCGCCCATAAGAAAAACAAAAGTTGACTTCGGCCGGAAGCAACATAGTGGGCCTACAATGTTTTCGACACAATTTTCAAAATCACCGTATCTTCTTACCCAGATCCAGAAATTTTCAATACCTCATCTTTTATAATAACCGAAATATTGTGCTATTTAAAAAATGGCCATTTTTCTTTTTCACCCTGTATCTCCATTACGGTATCGAATCAAAACAAACCAAAGTGAGATTATTCTTGGGCACGCAAATACGCAACTTTTCTTCCATTTAACCGATACTGTATCTCCTGTAGTTTCCGATATCCCCACGTACATCATTTTATTCTGGACACACTGTATGTACCTGCACACTTTCAAGCAATATGCCTTTTTCAGCTCCGACATCACAGTGGTGCAAATCTCGATGGGTGAGGGTGATGATGGAGTTGAGGTCAGCATATCCTCCACAAGATCCTGGAGAACTGGTCCCCTTGACTGAGCTTGCAAGAACTGTGCGCCAATGCGAGAAGGACAAGTCACGCCTCATCATTGCCTGCGATGCTAACGTACACCATAAGGTGTGGGAAAAAAGGACACCAACGAAAGAGTTACTAGTTGAATTTTTAACAAGAACAAATAATGTATAGGGTCTGAGAACCCTCGTTTGTATCTAGACACCAAACAATAATGGATCTGACTTCTGCATCTCTAAACATGAGCGATAAGATAACAGGATGGCACTTATCTACCGACAAATCCTTGTCGAATCACAGATGGATAAACTTCAAACTGCTCATCAAACCGCCAAAAAGTGTACCGTCCAGAAACCCTCCTCAGACGAACATTCCGATGTTTGTTACCACTCTGACGGAAATGATAGAGAAAGGAATTCCTCCAGAAACTGAACCATACGGAGGAAGAAGAGGAGAGTCTAAACTATTTATACCACAGCCTGATGAGTGATGACTGCCTTCGAACACTCCTGCCCTCTGACCGACCATAGAGATAGAATCATTCCTGGATGAGACGGAAAGATAGACAAAATGGGGAGAGACACTAGGATTGGGTTGCAAGACCGGAGAGAGTTTGCCACTTGGCTATCACTCAGAATAAATATTATCCTTCCCTTGTACTCTTGTAGCATATCTTGGAGTGGTCCTTATACCGTATTGCTCTATGTGACAACCGTCGATGTTCCAATAATGTTTTTTCGTCCCAAAGAAGTTTGGTTCAGTTAGTGTTCCAAGGCGTGTCCCCACTTGCAGCAAAACACCGAACAGAACGCTGTCGCGAATGCCATTGCGAACCACGTCGTTGATCTCGTTGCGAACGCAGCTTTGCCGAATACTTTTACTATAATTCATGTCCCATTCACAGTGAATTATCATCCTGCTACGTTAAAAAACTTCAATTATTTGTCATCTACGTTTTACTTTCTATCATGAACACAAGTGGCTTTGATATGAACAGAAATGGCTTAATCATTATAACTTGAACGTCTCATACTCACATACTACATACTGCCTATCCTACCGTGCAATCCAGTAACTCACCTGAAACAAAAATAAATCATCAAACTTAGTCAACATGACACTAAATTAAACACTAACTTCTCATTAGCCACAGAGGAAATATATCATGTCACCTACGAAATCCCAAATCTCTATAATATCAACACAATTACCAAGCTAGTTGCATAAGACTGAAAACCCACACGTGGAGCTTCAAAGAAATAGAGTATTAGTCAAGTTAAACTGTGGGCGAAACACCTCTAATCCCGTCCATTCGTTCTCCTAATTGTCTCATTTCTAACCGGGTAATACATTCGAGTTTTCCCTGGAAGTGTACAGGTTTTTATGGAAAGAGGACTGGGCAAGATAAAGTTGGTACATTTAGAATTCAAAGTGAGCGAAGAAATGGCTTTTTGTGTTTGTTCTTTTGTGGGTGCAGATATTTGTTTGGTTTAGATTTGTTGGAATTATTTCGATGGAAAAGTTTTAGAAAGTATATGTTTTCCATGCCAAGAGGATTATAGAGCTATTACTTATTCAGGGAGTGTTGTCTGCAGATGGAGAGTGCTTTGAATAACAGCTTTCCGGGTAAAAGCAAAAGATCGATGCATCTGAAATTATCCTAGAGTGGAGACGGTTCAAACAAATCGTGTCATCCTTCTTTTACTCTGGATTGGTCGTACATTCTAGATTGAATTATCGAGGCATATTTCGAGTTTGATGTGTTGATTTAATAACCAAATTCTGTGGTGAACAGGGTGAGTAATCTTTAGAAATGAAATCATCGACCATTTCACTTTTGAAAACAATGATCAGTTACTTCTGCGTATTCCTGGACCATTATTTATTTATCAATTTATTGTTTTCAACCCCACTTGAAACACAAGAGCCACAAGAATGAGAAGTACTCACTCCAGTATAACTCCTCACATGAGAATAAAAGGGGCAAATAATTATGGCTTAATGCAAAAGTTACAAAATCATTTTACTATTTTTTTGACTACTTCCGAACAGTTTCATTTGGCGATAATTGATTTTCTAACATGAGGAATAAATGTATTCTCTTTATTTTGCCGCATTTCGTAGAGGACGTCACCTACGAAACACTCTTCCATTTGAAAATATGACATTTCTGTACCTGAAAACAGTAATACTGGTTTGTCGTATAATAAGTTCAGGCACTAGGCGACCACTTTACTTGGATTAAGTTATTTTTGCAAAATCAATCTCGTTGGCACTTTTTGGTTGTCTAATTTTCTTCACTATCGACATTTTATTCTCAATGAACGTGAACACACAGTTCAGATCACTAAAAAAAACGAGAATATTTACAATTCTATTATTGGCAAACTAACATCTCAAAAATTATCGTTGATATTACCGATTCACGAACCATTTTGCTTAAACGTCGATTTTCGATCAACGAGTGGAATCGTTGACGCCGATATGTATCAAATTTTAGTCCTAAATTCACCAACGTGTTAAACTCTGATTTAAGATCTTAAACGCAGTTTTGACTACAAATGGAATTCACCACATGCTTAACCTCCAGTTTGATGCGAAAACTACTGTTAGTAGCAAAACGGCTGTTCATCGGGCGTTTTCGAATTAAAACGTCGTTTTACCATAATTCGTGTCATCGTGACAGAAAGAAAATTCTTTGGTTATTTGCAGTTTTCATTATTTTTATTTGTGTAGTGGAAAATAGTGATTTCGGCAATGAATCCTGCAAGGCGTCGTGTATTTGATTGCATTTTTGACGATAGCGATAGTGAAGATGAATTTCTCGTTCAGCGACCAAGATGGATTCGAGAAAGAGAAGATCACATGAATACTTTGGATGATGTAGATTTTAAAATGAGGTATCGTCTATCCAAAGAAACAACATTATATGTTTTGGAACAAATTGAGGAACGCCTTGAGTATGAATCAGATAGGTAAATACTGAGCAAATATTGATCAAACTCAAATAATCATCAAAATAACTTATTATGTTTAGAAATTTCTCAGTCAGCCCAATCAATCAATTATTGTGTGCACTGAGATTCTATGCTACAGGTTGTTTCCAAGTAACTGCTGGAGATTTGGGTGGATTCAGTCAACCAACAGCTCATAGAATTATCCATAAAGTCAGTGATGCTATTGCCCGGTTGCGACCCATGCATGTGTTCTTTCCCGATCAAAACAATGAAATTCTCAAAACACAGGTTGATTTTTATCAGAAAGCAAGGTTTCCCAAAGTTATAGGGGCAATTGACTGTACCCATGTCAAATTGGCCAAGTCGCCAGGTGAGAGTTGATATTACCAATCTATACATAGCTTGATAAATTGATGTGATTTTTTAGAAGGAGATAATGCAGAGGTGTTCAGAAACAGGAAAGGGTATTTTTCCTTGAATGTACAGGCAATATGCAATGCCAATCTGGAATTCACAGATATTGTTGCTAGATGGCCTGGTAGCACTCACGACTCCTACATATTCAACAACTCCTACCGGAAAGCAATGTTCGAACAGAGAACATATGGAGAAGCTGTACTTGTGGGAAATGCCGGCTATGCATGTAATCGTTACATGATGACCTCTCTTGACAACTGTGACACAGCCGCTGAGAACCTTTTCAATGAATCACAGATTCGCACAAGAAACCCAATCGAACGATTATTTGGTGTATGGAAAAGACGGTTTCCAGCCATGGCTCTTGGCTTACGTGTTGATGTTGCAAAGTCCTTTGCTATTATAATTTCCACAGTTGTCCTTCACAACATAGCTCAGAGAGCAGGAGAGCCAATACCTCCTGATGATAATAAACTGAACCTGCCAGCTCCATGGGATGCTCTTCTGGCGCAAGGACAGATGGACAATGATCCTCTTCTGCAGGCTGCTCGTAGAAGGGACAACCGAAATCATCGCTGGCGTCGTGCTCTTATTGACAATTACTTTGCTGGGTGAGAAATGAGACATCAACATCGTTTATGCATTACTTTGAATTTGGTGTAATCTATATCTTTTTTGTAGGTTGGCTATGCAGGCAGTGCGTGATAGACAAGATGAAGCAGTAAGGCAGGTGTTAGAACAATGAAATAAAACATTCTTCACCGTAAACGAATATTCATTGATTTTTTTTACATAAACATGTATTACTCTTCATTATTTATGAGTAGGTACCTACTAGAACTAATTAAACTTTTAGAAAATTAAACTTCAGGGATTTTTTCTTTTATTTCTCTTTGAAGCTGTTCCAGCTTTAAATTTTCTTGATTCAGCTTCACTTGTTCCCGCAAAGTTGCAAACTGCTGCTGTTTCAATTTTTCTTTCTCCTGCTGCTCCTGAAGGAGAAGAATACGCATCGTGACATCATGCTCCTCTGTTGCCTGTTGAGCAGTGCCTTCTAGAGTCTTTATTTTTTCTTTGGCCAACTGCTCGGCTTCAGTTTGCTTCAGATGAGGTCGTCGTCGACTTGAACTAGACTTGGGATGTCGGCTACTATTTTCAACTGTGGCAATATTGTGATTTAGAGGGGCTGGAGTTGTACTGTATGATTCAAGTGCCTTGTGAGGGATTGCAAAGTCTTGTTGTTCGTTATCGATAGGCAAAGGCAGAGAAGAAGAAGAAGAAGTATGCAAAATGGTCTTTTGTAGAATGTTGGTTCGTGGGGTTCTCAGCATTGAACTTGTATAGGAGCTCCAATCTCCAGAAAGCTCTATTTCTATGGGCGATTTTTCCTCTACACTATCTACTAATACCTACAAGAAAAAGTTATCACAATTTGTCTATTGTTGCTGCATGATTGTACTTACAACATTGGAGACATTATCATTTGATACAGGTATTATTAGAGTGTCATTCCTAGTTTCACCCTCAGTTTCACCTTCTGTTGCATCTGCTAATAGAATATGATGTCAAATCAGAACAATTGCATTGAATTGGTCCGCAATTATGTTCCACTGTTGCGTTTTCGTTTAAGATGAGATTGCGTCAGTCTTTTTACATTCCACAATGGAGAAGTATTTTTCAACCAATTCAACTAGCAGTATTCTTTCCACGGGCTGAAATGTTTCTACTCTCATCCTTTTCTTCTTTGGTAGCCCTCGTCCTGATGGTTCACCATTACCTTGTTGTGCCATTTTTTATGCTTCACTACGCTTCACAATATTCCAATAAACGAAAGAATTTATCACACACACTGACACACAAAACCAACAGTGATAAATTTGAAGTGACAAATGGTGACAACGAGAAAATGTTGGTTATGCCGACAACATAATCTACACTTTCTTGACTTTTTTTCATCCATTTCTAGCTATTTCCAATGTTGCCCAACTGTGCATTCACTTAAACGCCGTTTCGTTAAACTGCAGCTGGTGAACTCATTACTCATATCGGTGAATACCACAGAACAATACTGCGTTTCAATTTATATCGTTTACAGTGAACGACGTTTACGTAAACGGCGATTTCAGCGTGATTGATGAATTCGGGCCTTAGACGCTCGCTACTATGTATTTTTTTGAGTACTTTTGCCAAAGCTTTATCGCCATAAGGATAACTTCACCCAGCAGCACAAGCCAATGAGCCATAGATAAATGTTATACGGGGCGGGCCAACAATAAAAATAATGTTTATTGCAAATTTCAAGTACAAAATGTTAACAATGTGTATGTTAGTAGGTGAAACCATTAATTTTCTGAAATATGTTTAGGAGGTCATTGACCAGAATGACCCTATGAGAGAGCCGCCCTTGTACAAAACAATCATTCTGTTTGTTTTTTTATCCAATTCTTTTTCGTTATTGTTGATCATTGACATGATCTTCTTTTCAAGATTTCAGTGAACTCTTTCATATGATATGAAGGTTTGTGTTTACTTGATGTTGGTCTTATCTACTTATCCTTTTTTAGTAAGTTTTTTTTATCACTTTCTAGAGAATTCTTTTGGTTCTCTCGTTTCTTTTATTTTTTACCATCACTATTTAGTGGTTATTAGGTTTGTTTTCAGTATTTTCGTTCTTTTCATTTCATTAATTAGGTAGTAGTGTTTTGAATCTCAGCGCCCTTGTTCATGTTAATCATGATGTATTTAATAAAAAACTTCATTTCCTGTATTGCTTCTTTGTTTTTATTGTGATTTTCTTGTTTTTGGAAGCCCTCAAAAGCAACCTTGGACACCAAATCCTCAAAATTGATGTGGGTGGAAATGCTTCAGAGAAAAATTTACTGAGAATTTGGAGTGTGAAGGGACCGATTTGACAGATATCTTGTTCAAAAACGTGTAAACATTGATTCACCTTGTTGATTTTATTTGATTTATACAAGAATTGCGGTAGATGCCATCCTGTATAATCCACATAAATTTGCTAACTCATAATTGTTAGGTGTTATAGATCACAGCGCCATCTTTCGGCAGAATCTTCAACCACTAGATGTAGGGTTCGCATCTTGAGCGGTAGATCTTCACCATTATAACCTCGGCGGATTAATTTTTCCGGCGTGACAAGCAAAAGAAAATAGTTCCAAGCTGTCTCCTCTGTCAGACCAATCTACGAAAGTTTCTGCCTACAAGGCTTCATCAGCGCAGCTTGGGTCCGACTGAAAAAGCAACTCGAAATGAATAGTCACGTCTATCAGACAAGTGAATGAACTGGGAAGTTGTGATCTATAACACGTCTGCCTCTCTGATATGTTTTTTCCAATCGACTTTAAACTAACTTCCGGAAGAACTAGAAACTTGAAAATTTGTTTTAGATTCGGTTTCTTGTCTGATCTTATGTTTGTCTATCGAATTTTGCAATTTCATAGCTCAGTGGTCATGTAAAATATCTGATGTTTGTTGATTTGGAAAATAAAAAGAGTCCCAGATCAAATTCAATTTATCATTTACAAAAGTTGACTTGAACTACTTTTTCTCAAATTCTAAAACAAATATTCTTTTCGGATTCGCCAAGGACCAATCGATAACTCTATACTTTTACACCCTTCGGAACCGGTTTTCCCGATGAATGTTCAGTAAGACAGATCACAGATTCTTTTGTAAGTTCTCTTCTATTCACATAACTTTAAATGTAGGCAACATTCAGCCTATTGATAAGGCCATTTCCTTTGAAAATTGGAATAATTAATATTTCCTCACGTTACTCAACTCAACATTGAACATCAAAACTAATTTGAGTTTAAGAAAGTTCCAGGGGCTTCTAGGCAAGGCTTTTGCATCTCAAGTTTTATAAGAAAAGTTCCACTTTCCCATTGTAACATGCGATTTATTAATATTTATGAAAAACGTCTGGGCTTTAGACTGCCGAGTTTTGATCCCAAGTTTAATAAAAAGAACAACAGTGGGATAGATTCGATATTTTACCTGCTGCTGAGCGTAAATTTTAGCAGGATTGATGGATGGATGCAATACTGAGCATCGATGAGATGTAGTTTGCTGGAGTATAATGTAATACAAAAGTGTGGTTCAGTTTGTTTTTTTGTTATTTAAGTTGTGATGGATGATGCATTTTCCGGAATGGATTTAGATGTTGGAAGTTGAAGAAGTACTCTTCACTCTAACGAGAATTCCATTATTTATAATATTATGTTAAAATGAATTTCAGAAGTTCTATCAAATTCATAACACTTTTCCAGTAACTATAAACTCTTGAATCTGTACCTTTTTTTGGATAAGACCAAATGGCATGGTTATTTCAGCAGATCATCAAGTGTCATACATCATATCTTTCTGCTTAAACAGAGGTTGAATAAATGTATAATAAAAAATAGCGAAGCATTTCCATCCAATTCCTCATTAAAATGCAATTAATTTAACTGAAATCACAATCAGAAATAAAAGCTTCAGCAAACTGGAAGCATTATTTCGAAAATATCAATTAATTCAAAGAGCCCTGTACTTTTCTCCATTTACCCCCAACTCAAGATTCTAGTTGATTAAAATTTGATTTATTTTCTAAATACCGATAAATTGTCGCCGATCTCAAAGTTTGATGGATTAAGCAAAATGGTCTTGTATTTTGCTTGAATGATAGATTCCAGATTTTGGGTGACAACAGAATTTAAATTAATCAGAACGAGTACAGCAAACGCTGCACCGAATATAAATTGTTACATCGATTCAAATGAGCTCAAGTGCTATCCCGTCTGACCTCAAGAGATTTCCATGACCCTTGAGAGCTCAAATTTCTGTGAGTCGAGATCGTACTTGATATTGGCTAGTTTAAGAGTTTGTTGAATAATTGTGGTTAGTAACATCAAAAGAATGTGGAGTGGATATACTTTTGGTAATGCATTGTGAGCGATCAAGATGTGAAACCTGTGACTAGGGGTTGGCGAGATCGAGACTAGCGTAATCTTGGTCTCGTCTCGAAAAATAGTTCATGGTCTCGATCTTGGTCTTGGTCTTTGAAACCGAGAAATATACAAAATTCATGAGAATTTTGAGCCTCAACTTTTTGTTTTCGAATAGATATACAAGGTGTTTGTAAAAGGTCTTTACAAAATCTTATCACATTTCATATTCCTGAGGTCGAAATAAGACGACTAAAATCAAATCAAATCAAATCAAATATGCTTCATTGCCACAGAAAAATTTAAATAAATTTTATTGACAAAGCAAATACAAAATGCTAGAGTAAAAACAATACAAAACATGATAATAGTATACATTACGTAAACAATTACGTGAACAATAGGACAAAACTAGTACAAATATATTCTCCCAATATTTTGTCAAATTAAAATTTGATTGGAGATTGCTCATGGACAAAAATAAACATTGGCACACTTCCAGTTATGTTATGATGAGTGAAACAATAACACAGCAAAATCAAACAAATATGTGTAGAACAATCATACTGCGGAGTTAAATATCGAACAAGGAACCAACGATTTCTCACGTTTTTTTTTCGCTTCTCATTCAAAAATTAAACATCAGGTGGGGTGAGCGAAATCGGTGAACTCGAAATTCAATTTAAAAATCTGAAATCATCTTGTTTGCGCCCTGCCTGCGGCATGTAATTATTTTTGATTTAAATATCAAACAAGGAACTTGGGGTTGTTTACATTATTGCAACCAAAACGTGTTGATATCCATTTTCTATTCAGGAAATAAACAACAGTCGAGGTGCGCGACCCCAGTGCAATTTGAACTTGACCCTACTGTGCTGAATGGATTACCAAACTAGGCGATTGTTGACCCCTAAAAAATACGAATACTCCAATGTTCACTGAATGCCCCAGAACAACTTCCACTTCACCAATGAGTTATTGTAAAACTGCCGCTTATGTTGCCCAAACAGAGATATGGAACTATTCCGTGAAAAACTCATTTATAGAATAAAAAGGTCTTTCCAGAAGGAAGGTTTTCGTTTCTTTACGGAAATGTGGGAATAGATTTGAGGTGTAGCGGAAGATGATTGTATAGCTTCTGGGCGTTGTAAATGGTAGAATTTTTTGTTAGATCGGAGGTGGGAAAGGGTAGGTAGATATCGAGACACGAATTCCTGGTGGGATACTTATGCTGTGGCTTTTCAGGAGAGGTGATTTGGTGTTTAAGTATCAAACAGGCTGTTTCCAAAATAAATAGAGCAGGAAGCCTGAGAATGCTGTATTTTTTAAAGTAATGTTTGCAGTGAGCCTTGCTCTTTAAACCGAATACATAACGGATTGCTCTCTTTTGTAACTTGAAAATGCTGTGGAATTGTTCAATGGTACAGCAGCCCCAAAAAGAAAGGCCGTAGCGGAGATTAGATTCAAATAAAGAGAAGTATGTGAGTCTAGCAGAGGAAATATTCAGATCTTTCGAAACTGAACGAATTGCGAAGCAAGCCGAAGAGAGCTTTTTTGACAAGAAGTCGATATGAGTGGACCACTTAAGATTGGCATTTATATTCAAACCCAGGAATTTTACCGACTCGACGTATTTGATGTTTTGTCATGGTTGTAGAGCTCCTTTGTAAGATAAGGCTACCGTTTTATCAACGTTAAAACACAAGAAATTGGAATCAGACCAAGCTTTGATTGTGACAAGATCTTTGGAAATATTATAATGCAGGGACAAGGTATCAGAATCACTCCATGTAATGCTGGTATCGTCCGCAAATAGGGAAACTCTACCGTTGATTTTCAGGTTGGTGATGTCATTGATGTATAACAGAAAAAGAATAGGCCCTAGAACAGAACCTTGCCGAACGCCACTGGTGATTGATTTACCATCAGAATCAGAACCATTTGCCCTTACAATTTGTTGCCTATTTTTAAGATAAGATTTGAACCAGATCGAAGAAACACCACGGATCCCATAAAACTCTAGCTTTTTCAACAAAATGTCATGACACACACAGTCAAATGCAAAGCAAATTACATCATTCCGAATTTGCTCTTTTTCCTAGATAAAGAGTAGTGAAGTTAAAATATAAATCTGTGAGATTGACAAATTTCTCACGTATTACTTTCAATATGGATACCTGGGGGTTTTTTGGGATGCAAAACCTGAATATGAACACCTTTTAATTGTGGACGTTAGAGGACGATGCACACTACACCTCTGATGGTATAAAATGACAATAACATTTTAACCAGTGTAGCTTTCTATTTTTTTTGAGAAAGAAATTATTTTTTTTGTGTTTTAAGGCAAAAAATGTGCTCTTGTTATAACCCTGTAAAGTGTGCCGTTTTCGATATATTTTGATATTGAGTGTTCGAAACCGCACCGGAATATTCGAATTACTTTGAATTTGAAAAAATATTTTCACCTTCAAGGCTGAAATTTTGTCAGTGAATCATTAGTACTTGAATTTTACAGGTTGACATGGGGCAAAAAAATTAGATCAAAATTGAGAATAATGTCGGTCCATGTCCACGCCCCATAAAGAAAAAAACTATACTGAGAAAAAAGTTATGACCAATCTAAACTATCAGAAGTATAAATAGTGTACAGCATCATCTAACGGCCACAATGAAAAGGTGTCCATGTCCAGATTTGGCATCCCGAACTTTGGAAAATGGTCAGACAATTTGAAAAATTCAATTTTTATTGTTTCACTTCAACAGCCTTTATCTAAAAAACGGAGCAATTTCGGAATAAGGTAAATTACTTCAAATCGTCTTATTTTGTCGTCAGGAATATGTGGTAAGATTTTGTAAACACCTTTTACAGGCAACCTGTAGATCAAAATATCAAGTTCTTATTAGGGATGTTAATTTAAAAACAAAATCACAAATGTAATAGCATTCAATAATAGTGCGATGAGATAAGAATATTTTTTGTCATAACTATCATTCCTACTCACAATTCATTTCTTATCCCTAGTGAATCGATGAAAGATTCAATTTTTGATAATCGAATGGAAGTACGAACCTCCAATGAAAGAAAACATCTCTCTAACAATCAATAAAAAAATGTATTTTTCGAGACCGAGACCCAGAGTCTCTCTCGCTATCTTTACTTCGGTATCGGTCTTGATCTCGATGTGTAAGTCTTGTTTCCGGTCTCCATTCAGATTTGCAGGTCTTGGTCTTGGTCATGATCTCGGCCTCGAGGTCGAGATCAAGACAAGACCAAGATCAAGGCCATGGTCTTGCGTCTTGTTTTTCCGGTGGCGTACGTTGTTGGGCAGAGAAGGGCGGATTCTTCCTTTGTTTTCCCGGTCTGAGGACAAACTTTTTGATTTGATTTTTTTGATTTTTGGAACTTGTCTATTACGAGTAATAAACTAGTTCCTACGATTCCGGCGTTTGAAGTGTCCATATTACAGTGCGCAACATCTCAACATCACTGAACGGCAGAACGGCGAAGGCCTGGAGACTTTTTCCACCGTCCAAGGCGCTGGAGCCACTCAAATTATCAGAGGGTGGCGCACGAGTCAAGGAAAAATATAATTTTACCCGTCATAAACACCAAAGCATACCACATGTTTTTGATTGATATAAAGAATCATTATGATGGTTTACATTACAGTCGGACGTTGAAGCGAGTGGAAAACCCAGAAAAAAATCTTTGATCCCAGAAAAGTAGACAAATCAAAAATAAATTTCGCAACATCACAATTACAATTCAATTCAATAGATTGTGTGACTGACGTGAAAGAATGGAAAATGGAACATCAAAACATCTATTTCTTAAAATACTAGAGGACAATCAAAAGTTTCAATTGAAGTTCTCCATGAAAAATTAACGAGGAACACCTAATTCAATACACACAAGCAAACTTATGGTTATTAGACACCAAACCTGAATGCTATTGGGAACATATGTGGGGCTCGCTCAAAAGAAGAATTAGAGATCGTCAAAAAAATCCTGGAAATCTCGCACAGCTTATAAGGTACGTCTAGAATGGAAAACAAACCTCAAGATTATGGGCTAGACGTGGCAACACTGATCATAACCTACATCCAATTTATCATCGTGTAAAGATAAACAACCGTAAATATTCAGGATAACCACCCTTAGACACCTAACCCTTTTGAATCCAGACAAAAATAGGCTACCCAAAACTCATCTGGAAAAACCTAGAAGTCGAATAGCAAACGGGCCTATCATATCGCTCTCATCATCAACAAGAATAGAGGCACTGAGCGCATCGCAGCGTTCGTCCAGTCGTCCAGAGTATTCTCATCCATTACAACCGTCTATCCAGCCATCGACATGGAATTAATCCTGTCACATCGGCGCACCATATTATTAATTCTACCTCTGACGAACTGTCTGGCTATACTATTTAATATTAGAATAAGTTTGGGCTTCCAAGCCCTTCTCATTGCTCTTGTGGCAAAATTTAGTTATGTATCAAATTCAACAATTATTCAAAGAGTTGATTGTTTGAGGGCCGATTCTACAATCCAAGTATATACTTGGAATAAGCCATGCTCCGTATAACCAATGCTAATTATATGGGGTTATTCGGAGTATTGCTTATTCCAAGGATAAACTTGAATTGTAGAATCGGCCCTGAGAAACTAGGACTTGAATCATCATCTTTAATGAATGCTTGAAATAATGTTTTGATGTCTATTAGCTCTATTTTCTAAGTGCATTTAATTCTGACCCGAATGAAAGACCTTTGGTCAATTGGTTGATAATACGATAAAGCAAGTGAATGATTTCTGAATCTATGAAGCAGCCATGATAATTCATGCACGAGCTATGAACTTACTTTCTTTCAATGGAATAGAACATCGTTAGATATTGACATCAAAACAGACACTGAATAATTGAGAGCAAAGCCACTGTCTATCAAAATCAAACTGATAGAACCATAACAATAAGAATCAGATTACATCCACAACGTATCTTCCGCACCCAAAACACAACCAAGCCCGTTTTGTTCCGGCTGCTAAAACAGTTTAAAAACTTCGCAATCCGTAACCGATCTCGATAAATCAATTGAATAGATTCGACCTAATTTAGGCTTGATTGAATCTTGATCAACACCACACATCCCTCACTTCCACTGACTTGCATATTTGTTTGAACAATGGCTCTGGATTGTCATAATGCACCACATGCTGTCATCTAATTGTATTAATAGAAGTTAGCCATTGAGATATAGCTTTGTAGTTGCGTCAACGCGTTAATTTCTCATTTGTTATAGATGATTTAGGTGATCCGGCTGATTCGGTTTTGAGAACCGCAACATTAGAATTATTGTGTTAATTTTGGGTAACGAGGGTATCTGTCTAATACACTCAGCTTACTGATTGGTTGAAATTTATCAAGAGTCGTGCAAGAGAGTTGAATTGGCGAAAAATAGTTCAAGATTGCTGTCAAATTTATTTAACGTCTGCACTTGACTGTTGGTTCTTTTTCAGTTATCCGGCTCGAAGAATCATATTATCAATGCTGTTGGACTGTTAAATATTTGCTTCTATAGTACGATTTATCAAAATATTTTACAATATTGAACGATTTCACACTACTGCTTGACGTGCTCTCTTGATGCTAGAAACACAGTATATAAGAAACATCAGTATGATTTTCAAGAAATAAAAGAAGGAATATTTCGAATTTTAGCTTGGTTTGGTTGGTTGGGAATTCATGAGATACTAATTGTGTAATATTTTATTTGTTGACATTATTATTATGATTATTATACGGTGATCATGACAAAACCCACATTTTAAAGGTGATGTTCCAATAAACGACAGTACTATACAAAAATGAAGCCTCAAAAAAAATCAAGTCCGCTACTGTAGAGTCTTAAAACAATTTTCGATTCAGGTCATCAATGCCACAAAGCGTGATATCATGCAGTTTGCTGTTATCCACATTTGGTCACCAGCAAATTACATAACAACGCGCTTGGTAGCATTGATGACGTAAATCGAAGAATGTTTTGCGTTTAATATTCAGGGTGTCTATAAAAGGTCTTTACAGAATCTAAACACATATTTCTGAAGTCTAACCCATGGATTAGCCAACAATTGATAAACAGGCCCTCAAAATCAAGATCATTATCAACACACGGGCATGGACGTACACCAATATTGATCTTGAATTCTATATGATTTTTCTGCCTCATAAAGCTATGCCAACCTATACAATTCAAATACTAGATATTGATTCACTGATCAAATTTCAGCCTTAACGCTAACATTTTTTTTTTCAAATTCTGAGTCTTGACAACAATCATAGCAACAACATTAGCCATAAAAACTTCCAGGGCCGTTTATAGTGTGCTAAAAGCCCTGAAGAAATAAATTTGGCATCACCGTGGACGAGATTGATTGAGGTTATATTAATTTCCAATTTCCACTGTTCAACTGCTTTTATTCACTTTGAAATTATATTCTGAGAGAGTGAAGTATAGACCTTTTTTGCCTCTTGGATTCTTCTCGTATCTTTTGAAAAAAAAAGTTTCAAACTCCACGAAATATTTGTATTTTTTTAAAACGGGCAAATTATGTTAATTAAACGAGCCCAGAGACGAAAAAAATCTAAAAAGTTGAATTTTCAGTTGGTTGAAAAAATACAAATTACAATAAAGTCTGTGGCATACGTTAGATTTTTTTTTTAAGTTTTAAACCCTGTATTCAAAACACAATGCACTTCCGTAACTATGTTTAGGTATATGGATTTTTTTTTCATGCAATTAGCTCAGTAAATACCCTTAAGGTTTGTCCCCACTTGCAACAAAGCAGCGAACCAAACGCCGTCGCGAACTCCATCGCGAACCCCGTCGCGAGCGCCTTTGCGATACCCGTCCCAAACACTGTCGCGCAACAGAGTGAACATCATGACGTTTTACCAGTTGTGGTTCTTTTGGCGATATCGATCGCTGCATTGTTGTTTGTAGCAAGATGGAGAATCGGGGACGGACAGATTGGAAGTTAAATATTCTAGCGTCAGTTAGTTGGTTTTTAGCTTCATTGCAGTGCAGTGAATAGGTTGTTTCCAGTGTTTCGTATCCGGTTTGATTATTAATTAAATGGACTCAAGAGACCATGATTAAACGATTGAGAGTTGTCGAAAAAAAAAGAACTTTTATGAGATGCATTAAAACAAAATTAAAAAGAATTATGCATGAGGAAAAATATCGTCCAAGATGAATGTTTCAACTGGCCAGTTGAAGAAGATCTATGCGAAGAAAAAAGGCGAAGATGAAATAAAACTTTTGTTACTGGAGCAGGTGAGTTGATAAAGCGAATTGGTTGAGATTGCATTGTACATTTCTCCCCTGAAATGTCAAAACCTAGTGAAGTAAGTACCTACTTGAATACACATTCATAACCATTATTGGTTTAGAAAATATCATTTTTATAACATTCACGTGTGTAATGAGAATGTCCAACCTACTCTATTTGACCCGGCCCTTCTGACCAACCCTGTATAAGGAATAATAGATTCAATAAATACATATGAATATAATAGGTTCAATTGCAATAAACGACGACTCACTCAATAAAAACAGAAACAACGAAATGTCGTGATGTTCGCTATTTTGTTGCGCGACTGTGTTCGGGACGGGGTTTGCAACGGCGTTCGGTTCGGGGACGCACCTTTAGATTAAATGTACGTAGATAGGTCGGTGGATACGCCCGCCGACAAACATCAAAAACTCTTAGTAAGTAACCCAGATTTACACAAGCCAACCAGACTAACCAAGTTGAGTGAACCAGCCCAAGTTAAACCAGACTAACTAAAACAACCCATATTATCCATGTGTGCCAAAATTAATATGAACAGAGAAGGTCACAACGCGAAAAATCATGTTACTTGGATATTTGCTCGTTCAGCACCATCCGCAACGCGCTGGCCATTTTTTTCGTCCAGTTAGCGTTTTTGATGATTGTGCGTAATATCTACTGCATTACAGTGCTGACAGTTTTATGTTGGCTTCTTGCCAATGATATTAAAATACTTGTACAAGTATCCATCCCGTAAGTGTGTTATAAAGAGATTTGGTTCACAGTGTGATCTGTTTTATCACTCTCCAACATCTTTCATAATGCTTCTTGTCCGAATAAGCAGTCACCTACCTACTAAAATCTAATCTCCTGCTGCTTCCTTTTAAGCACTGCAGAACGTTATCCCTTACCTTGATTATTGTGCCCTTGGCAGTTTCCGTCTATTACAAGGGCTAAGATTGGGGTCTGCAGAATTGCTTACTTCCTTGCTATCAAAGATCAAGGCCGTTCAAATCAGAGAAGTTGTAGTTTCTTTCTATACTAATCAACGTGGTGCTAACAGAAAAATTATTGGAATTTTCGTTCTCGATTTATTTAAATTTGCAGAGGTTATTTCGGCTTAGCAATTAGTTCAGACTTAGCTATGGATGCTATTGGTAAATCATCCCCTAAGACGTCATTGCTTTGTTTTGGATCTTCGTTGTACTCGATTTTGATTCTGTATCAACATAGACTAACAATAGCAAGACACATAACGCCTATACTTTTAGCATTGGATGTTTTGGTCCAAACACAATGATAAAAGAGGCCAGATTTGTTTATGTTAACTTACCGGAGAAATGACAAAATGTCTGCCTAATTTTACTTTCTGATCACACACTTCAGACTTTCTAGGCATTGTTTAATCAACAAAACACTAAATATCGCCATTAGGAATAGGAAATAACCCACAGAGCTAGGTTTTCTCTTTAGAAATTGATGAATAAACTCACTACCAACTTCCTAACCTCACAAAATGATGTTTGTAAACACTAGCGTTAGAGGAAGAATGCAGCCAGATGTTTCAACACAAAATGTAAACCTCAATACAAATAAACACCTTCAAAAATGTTTTCTGATAACAGGGAAGTGATAATGTGAAAAAAGACTGAAGATTCAAGGATTTATGGTTGTTTGGGATTGATGATTCAGAAGATTTGCAGTTGAATTAATTTATTTTACCGGGTATTTTTTTATAAAGCTTTAGAACATTCAGGGCACATGACAACATAGCCGAAAAAAAAGTGAATATTCACATGAGAGATGTTAGGGTTAGAAATAATAGTTTTGTTCATTGTCTTGTGACTTGTGATATTAAGTCTATGCATAAAAGGATCCAGGTTAACTACTATCATTAAGGAGATGAAGACCGCATCGCTAGAAGCAGATACCGATACCAATATTCCAGAACTAATTATTGAAAAATGTGCTGGTAAAATGAAGAGGCACCTTTTTTGAACAGTCTTTTTAGATAATTACACGTTCAAGTTGGTAATAAAAATTCTTTTATCCAAGACCTTGACAACCGGTTGACATTGAAAAACTTTCGTTATACTACCGTTCTTCATTGAAAAGATGATATAAGGCTACAACTGGAATGGTTTTTCTGCTTGCTCCATAAATATTGATCCATTTAAAAAAAAAACTTGAGCTAGAATAAGCTCAATGCATATTATAATAAATAGGCAATAACATGATAATATCATGTAGATGAGACTAGTCCAAACCATAACAAATACCAAGAAAATATTGGTTGGTGTTGTGGTGATGGTTATTCTGCTTTTGGAAAAATGATTATCATAATATGAAAGCAAAGTGAGTGATTTAAAAAACAGAGAAAAAATAGTCACATCAGACTCAAACAAAGAAAAGTATGAATATGAAAATGAAAAATGAATCGATGATAATAAGCGACGGTCTAAAACAAATCTGAAGAAAAAACACTCAGTGCATGACTTTCATTTTCTGCAATTTGGGAAGCTTGTATTGGATTGATTGTCTCAGGTATCGTGGGCCTCTGATTCGAGATTCTGGACAGCACTCCAGTTCTGATAAAAAAAAATCAATCAGAAGGTAAGGCTGAGAAACGAATGTTGAATGCAAAAATTATCATTTATCAAAAAAAGAAACATTTATCGTTCTCAACATCGATAGATCAAGCAACATCAACACACATTACATTTTGGAGGTTTTCCTAGTCCAGATGATTATTTGAGGCCTTTTGATCCAATCAAAGAAACGACCTTGAAAACGATATGATGTTCGTCAAATTTGAAGATCACAGTACAGAAGACATATCAGTTTTTAAATTTAATGGGGTGGTGAAGAACTGCTTTTTGAGGTGGAAACTTTCTTGGTTGTTATAAATATGAAGTTGAGAAAGGAATGGTGAGGGAGCAATCAGTAATTGAAGTGGTCAAAGTGATGCTCAATTTATTATGATCGTCAAGCTTCCGGAAGCATTCCTTCCTTCATCAGGACAAACAATGATGAGTATAACATAAAAGGATAAAATAATTTAAAATTAGTTAAAATGATTAAAATGTTAAATTTTTTAAAATTAGCATAGTTGTACTTATGTCTACGGTTAAAATGAATAATTGTTTGTCCTGATGAAGGAGGGAATGCTTCCGAAAGCTTGACGATCACAATAAATTGAGCATCACTTTGCTCACTTCAATAACTGACTGCTCCCTCACCATTCCTTGCTCAACTTCAACTTGGCCACTCACAAACCATCTAACCTACATACATATATGACACACATAAGAAAGAAAGAATCACGTCAACATCCAGCAGTGCCTTACCTAGTGAGAATATTCTGGTCGTTCACCTGTCAAAAAATCCACCACTCATTTAGCAGGAACACTGCAGAAACCGTCACGGTTGCTTTGTGAAACTATTTAGATAAATGTGCAGGACCTCAGTATCGAAGGCATGGTAACATGAGACTACCCACAAGGAGGTATACTATCAGTCCTTTTATGGAATATGGTTCTGGACAGTCAAACTGAGATCGAGAACTCGCTCTGTAAATACAAGCAAGCAAGCTTCTATCCGAATCATTAAACAAAATTATATGTTGGTAATGAAAAAGACGAGACGATGGAGCACATTTTTTATCATTTATCTGTTCTCTCCCATGTTACGTTTCCATCGTCCAACTCTTGCATATACAACATACCGAAATTGACATCGCGGAAACTATTACCTATCAGTCTCCATTCACTTGTATAGATCATGGAACAATACCGAAGCCGAACTGCGAATGATATTGGGTTATTATAGGAGAGGGTGTAATATCAAACCACAGTGAAATGCCAATCAAAATGACCAAATCCGAACAATTCGTCCGAGGTGACACTTCAATTATATTCCTCTATGCGTAAATTCTATGGGGATTTTACTTTTGATAATGGTATTAGTTTTCATGTACATGTATAAATATGTTGGTTTCGACAATATCAATTTTGGTAGATAGATTCTCAAATTGGACAAGTCATTGTCCTGCAGTGTATTACATATTTCATCTTCCAAGACCAAACCAGTTCACTGATAAAAGCCAAATACTCCCATTTGCCATACGATTATACTAAAACTTATCTCTATACACACAGGAACAATTCGTTCCATTAACCTCCCCATTCAGGCACAAATTGCAAATTGGGATTCTAAAGCGCCAAAGTTCAAACTGGACCGGAATAGGAACTGAGATTGATAATTTTCAGTCGAAAGGGAACAAAAAGCCTTATTGGCTTTCTGTTATTATACCTTCCTGATGCGGTTTCTCGAATCGGGCAAGATCATTCCATTGTATTGTTTACGTCCGATGCATATTCGATGGAGGTGTTGTGATGGGATCGAGACCGCATTCGAAAAACGGACAAATCGTATTGAGTATTGGGTCAATTGCACAATGGATAATCATCGGAGAAATCCAAACAAAAACAGATCTTTGTTTGAAAATGGAAAAACCAGAAAATTATTTCACTAGACCATGCCTGAGTGAAAACTTCATTTTGATTCCCATAAGTTTTCAAGGGCCATTCATGTAACTACCTTATAGCGAGCTAGAAGCATAATTAATGTTTATTCTACTTTCTATTTTTCGTTCAGGAGTCCTAATTGGATTCTGCTGATCACTGCGATGTCGTTTTCTGCATTGAAAGCAAAAAGTAGCACAATTTCATTTTTATTACTCAATATGCTCAGTTTCATAAAACGCGAGCTGTTCGGTTGAATAAAACACGTAAAAAATCAAACTTTGCCGCAGACTGATCTAATCCATCCATATTTTATTTGGTTATCGTTCTGTCTACCAATAAAACCAATAGAGTGTGACAAGCCCATTCCATAAAAGTCTAGACATGTTGAATATGATTATTCCCAGACGGCACAAATAAAAAATTTGATAATCTCACTAAATTTTCCAAAACTACCAAAATAACGCATGGGAAATTCGAAACAATGAAGTGCATATCATAGCCTCATCAATTATGGAGATCATTTGGGAAATGATATGCAAGTTTTGAGATGCAATTAAACACTTCCACAATCCTCTCGAATAAAGCATAATTCGATTTAACAAAGCCATGATCAGTATTTCGTTGATTATCATATATTATCGTTGATTATTCTCTATTTTGGTGTAGGTACATGAAGTTATCCGAAATATGTGGTGAAATAATTTGGATGTTTACAAATAGATAGGTTGAAAGCGACATGCAAAAAATTACCCATGTACATTTTAACCACATATCTATATTGACCAAGTATTTTTCCCAAGAGCATGATAATGAAAACAGAATCCAAATATCAAGAAACCCACAGCGCGGGCTATCCAATAGATAATAGCCGGTCTACTTCTGCGAACAAACACTAAATAAGTCCAACCTGTTTTCTACTACCACTTCTACGAAGCCTGTTAATACCCTATGAGACTTCACGCATACTAAATACTATAATCGGGTTAAGCGCTCTCTCCCCAACGGTGATTCCGGTCACTTCCGGACGGACATTAAGAATTGATGAAAAAGGGTCCGGTTATAGGAACGCTTGGATGAACGGCGGCATTTTAGAAAACCATTTAATATTGAAAAAATTTGATTCGAGTTTGACGGAAATTGAAATTTGTGACGACGAAATTGCTTTGGGGAAGAATAAATTGATGATGTGATCATTTTAAATCGGGATGATTTCATTGGCGCTACATATAGACATCTTTACTAACATTGAATATCTTTCCACTATGTGAATCAAAGAAGTCAGATTACTCGACCCCCACTGTTAGTACATAAACCAAGATTATCTAAATAACTTGATACCTTATCTACTCCTCTCAGATTCTCATTTTCATTAAGTGCATACTCAAGATAATAACATTACTCTTTTACAAGTTATTGAGGTCGAGAGTGAAGTTAATTCCAGCCCAACAATAAAACCCCAACATATTTGCTGGCGCTGTTTTCCGAAATTGAATTAACTATACTGTTTAAGACCGGTAAGATGGTACATTTTGAACATTCCAAGACGTTATAGCGAATTCCTCACGTGTAAACGCTCGTTTGAGGATACTTTGAATAGTGTACTTTTGATTTATTCGGCTTGTATAATCTTTCCAACATAGTTCTTACATTCCTGGAACATGTCTTGAAGAAGTTCATGTTGGCTTCGACATGATACTGTGGTGATATGGATTAATCTTTGTTGATGAATCATAAATTGAGAGGATATATTTTCCATATCTAATCAATACCTCTGCTATATCTTCTTGTCAAAATTATTAAAAATACAAGAAATATAAGGAATAAGCAGTTAAAAAAGGCGGCTTTATTCCAGCGGCTAGAAAGAGCATCCCGAAGATACCAGTGGACAGTCCAGTCGACAATGAATGAATGGACGACGAGGTGGAGGAAAAGAGTAAACAAATATGGTCTAGATGCCGTGAGTGGAAGGGTGAGGCAGTCACCAAGATGTGAGTTACCGGGTGGGGAATAAGCGGCTGAATATAATAAACTCATCTCCAATAAGAAAAGATCATTTGATGTGAGAATGGCTGAGGACGCCGCCGGTGATTCAAGCTGGGATGAAGCATGGAGGAAACTCCAAAAGCATGGGGTTGTGAGAGGAACCTTTTCGTTCAATGGTGTCGATGAAAAAAAAAAAACAAAACAGAGGGGTATATCAACAAGGCTCTCAACTAGGAATGAGAAACTCTTTGGAGCAAAGGATCCTTGACGTGTGCTGTGCAGAAGAGATGGTAGACATCTTTCGTAACATCAGGTAAGGAAGAGCAACTGGCGAGGACGGCATCCCTTCAGTGCTCAGAAACACCCAATTCTGAAGATACACAACCAATATTGGAAGTGTGGCCACTTCCCAGAGATATGGAAACAACCGGTAATATGGTGTTTACCGAAACTTGAAAAAGGATTGGTCAGTATCCCCTCTGCCAGTCCTGGGAAAAGAACTTGACATGCAGAATGAGAGGATTAGGAGCTGGAGGTCAATTCTTGACCGTTCGCAAATTTGTAACGTATACGCAAAAATGCGATCAATAAGTTACTTCCAATTATGCTGATCGCACAATTGCATATACGTTTTAGTACGATGCTCAAAAATTGACCCCCTGGGCTGGGAGTTAGGGGAAAATCAGTCATCAGCATAGGGGGTTCAAGATGAGGGAGATCTACTCTGAACGTAATAGGGGAGGTGTTGATGGGAATGTTACCCATGTAGGACCGGGAAAGGCACTACCTGCTAGTAGAGCTGAACGCGTTCAGCCTGACCTGGCCACTGGCGGTGAACCTGAGTTTGACGCGTTTGGGGATGACAGCGAGAGAGCGTGACCTCGTCTGGGATTTCATGAGGAGGCGTCAAGTCAGTTAACAAAGGAGGACCAACGCTGTGGATACTGACCATGGAGGGTTGGTTTGAATTAATGGGGAAATACGAGGACAGGGCCTGAAGTACTGAAGGCGGTCAATAACAGAATCGTTTGCAGCGATTTCATAGATGACATTGGACTGAGGCTAGATGCCGAAACTACATCGAGCATATTAAAAATGTGGGGCGACCGGGATGGCAATCTTCCAGATTGTCAAACAGCTGAGGGCAACAAAAAAGGAATACCTGATAATCATGGGTAGAGCGACCAAACTGTTACAACGGAGGCGCTCGGGGTCATCTATGGAACAGTTACGCTCCGCCACAGAGCGGCAGGAAGGTGTGAGGACTGATCACTGTTGCGAGAGTTGAAAAGGACAAGAAATACAGCGGAGAAGAAAAGAGCACCCTTTCCTATAAGATGCAGACTACTAGCTTAGGAAGCCAATCATTAAAGCAAACCGGAACAGCTTGGATGTGGGGCTGGAGGCAATAAAAGAGGGATGGTGTTCTTATCGCGGGGGATTGAACTGTGTGAACTGACAGTATGAAGGAGACAGTCATGATCAACTACTGAGACCAGGAGTAACGCTATCAACAAGTTGCAGAACTCCATGCTGGGTGGAGTATGGGTGAACCATAGGACACCGGAATTAACAGCCGCAGATGAACTGGCGGACAGAGCAACGAGGGAGGAGGGACTGGAAAAATCAGAACTAACTGCTAAAGAGATGATACTGAAGGAAGGAGGTGTAGATGATTGATTGACAGAAGGGGTGGATGGACTCTTCCAAGGGCAGAGACGTCTATTCCATATGTCCCGATGTAAGCAAATATTATCTGATGATATCCTTTCTGGCGATGCAGCTGTTGACCATGCATGGTAACTCAAACGCGTACCTTAGTAAGCATGATTCAGAATGGGTGGAAAGCGTGGAATGCCCGTTGGGTGGAAAGCCTGGAATGTCCGTGTGGACAGGACAGCGGAACCAAAGAGCACGTGATGACATCATGCAGATATGACATAATGACAATTAGTTAGAGGAAAGGCTAGCGAGGATGGCGTTAGCAACCTGGAGTAGGCGACAGGGACTATAGAGGACAGAGGCACAAAAGTGGAGGGTGGAGACCACCTGAGGGTGCACTAGAAGATTAATTAAATATTTTGTGGATTTCGCCGGCACCGGTATGAGATCTAGCTGCAGATGTGCAATATTTTATTATTATGAGACCAGAAGCTTATACTCGAGTGGGAAGCATGCTTACGCAAAGAGCATATCAGGTCCGACACAGTCAAGAAAAGAAATCTTGACGAACCTTGACCTCGAAAAGAATAAATGTTGAACAATAAGTTTAACGGCACCTCTTCACAAAGACTAGATCAAATACATTTTGCACGAGCCCAAAGGCGATAAAATAAATCCTGATATAGATATAATCACGTACAAACAATAATTTACGTCGCGATAACAACCCTTTGGAACTTTATTATTATTAAGTCCTCATAATTCTCAATTCTAGAAACCTTCTTTCCAAAGAAAACTTGAAACCTCTCAAGAAAAAAGCCAAATGAAGTTTTCCTAGCAAAATTCTAATTGCTTTTTCCTGTTTGAGCCCCTCGACCTGGAAGAAAGGTTTCTACCTTTGCAAGCTTTTGTTTCCGTCACAAATGCGGCCTACTGTAACGTTTATTTTTTTTTGCCGGAAGATCGAACTGGGCCTTTTGTTTGATTTGAGGTTTAATTGAGCATTTTGCGGAAACGAACTAGCTTTAATGGGGAATAGTATTTTTATGGTATGTGATTTGGTGGTCAAAAAGTCATGGTATTTCCTCCCAAAACAAATGTATCTTCTATATGGTTCAAAATCATTCAGAATCTGCTCACTTTTCATGAAAAAATATCGAGATAAAAGAATCTTCAGACCATCCAAGCCAATTTGACAATACAATAATGCTTGTACTAGGATGCGGAAAAAGCATTTTCCATCTTTTACCATCATTTCAATTCTGTCCTGGCAAACTCATTATTCTTGTCAATGGAAAAAAAGACGACGCCATTTTTCATTTTAGTGAAAAAGGGTTTTACGCGACAGTTTCCACTGCCTAGAAAGTAATTAGACATAATTTACTACCTAGAAACTGTATTTTGAATTTTTAAGAATAATAGCGGGGCTGGGATTTAGAGTGTAATTGAGTTTTCACCGTGGTTCAGCAAGTAGAGTGATGTCATTATTTTTAATGTGTGGTAATTGGATCATACTGCTGTTTAATAGGGTGTCATATTATGTAAGACCAGGACGTAATCAGACTCACAAGTCAAAGAAGTGGCTTTTATCAAAAAACCGAAATCGTACTACATCCATCCAAAACTCAACAAAGGTGAACGTTCTCAAAAGCGAAAGTCTTTCATACATTTATTCATGTCAAAAGACAAAATTTAGTATAAGCACGAGTCCTCGGAAGTACATATTTTTTCATAAAAGCTTTCTGTTGCTCGATCAATTCAGGTACACGGCTTTACTTTGAAAGCTCCTACTAACGCTCTGTTGCTGGTTGCAGTTTCTGCAGTATGAAATTGCCAGAGTATACCAGACACTTTGTATCTAATCAAAATATATCGCAGGCTCTAGAGACGCAATGCGATTTCTGTTTATTAAAGTACGGTATGTCGTAGATTATCAAATTGTGTTCAAATCAACAAGTGCATTTCCGTTTTAGATAAAATACTTCACTGTATATCACAGGTTTTTAGACTGAAACGCCCTGAGTCGGGAATATTATGTTCACACAATTTTCATGGATGGCTGTCCTCGTCTACGACGGGTTATTCTCTAGCAAATTTGTAGTGAACCCCTTTAGTTCTATAATGATATTTTGGCGAATTACCTACCTATTAATAATTAATATCAACCATGTAAGATTATGAGCCAATTAATGGATAGCCGTGACAACAGGTGCTTTTTAATCGTGGGAAATTTTACACCGCTACTTTTGTTCTATTTTGTGTCAGAAACTTGGTTCTGATAGCAAGGGTGTGTGGAAATTTATTTATAGAATCTATAATTGTATCCAGTTTACGAGTGAAATAGTGAATCGTAAATAACAAAATTATGGAATCAGGTGGCCTCTAGGCTCATAACAGATTATTTTGATAAATGATGTTTGCCAAATGTTACTTCATTGGCTGTTCGCTTCTGTGAAAAAGATTTCAGACAGTTTGACTCGAGTGAGGAAATTTGTATGGTTGAATTTGTATCAAACAAATGATCCAATTTTCCAAAAAGACTCTCAACAAATATTGAATCAAAAGTCAGGAAGACTCACAGCAAATCATTCACATTCATGAAAGACTACTTCATTATCGTTTGTTTTGAGCAATTGAATTTGAGTCGTTCCTTTAGCTTCCACACAATCTCAGTACGTTTGTATTTCTGGAATATTTTATGATATCAACTCGATGATTTTCATTGGTGTGTTTATGCTTAACAGGGTATCACCGTGAAAGATAGAGATATGGAGGAGTGGCTTGCGTCATTCATCTGATTTTTTGCGTTTGACTTATATATACTCTGTATATTTTATATCCTTATGTTCGAGTTATTTTTTGACTATTGTGCCTCTTCTGACATTTCGACAATAAGTCAAAGAATTTTCTTGATGACCACAGTACCATGAATGAGATATTTGAATACCCACAGATGCGGCAAATGAAGTATCACTTAAAGAAAGCAATTTTGATTTTGGTTATTGCCCGGGATACTTCGGAAGTGAGAATCCTTAGGTCGTTTTCCTTTTCGTAGATTGGCCGTTCAGGGGTTCTTTCGTCTCCTGGTATTTTTTCCAGATAAGTTTTTGTTTGTCAGGGTCTAATTCGATATCAATATTTTTGTTTCTTATTGGAGTCACTTGTCTGGGCTTCCAGAGACATGCGGCTTCTTCTGAATGATTCTTCATTCGCTGGTTTTTGATGATTTGAAATACCTTTTGTGTCCGCTTTGATGGGAATCTATTTCGAGTGAGACCATAAAAGCAAATTATTCCTGACTCTAGGCCTTTTCCTTGAAAACATGTGATAAAGTAAGTTAAGAAATGAACTTCTGCAACACTTGTTGATATTTGAACACAATTTGATAGTCTACGATATACCGTAACATAATAAACGTAAAAGGCATTGCGCTTATGGAGCAATATATTTTGATTAGATACAAAGTGTCTGGTTTACTGTTCCAATTTTCCCTCTAGCAATTTCATACTGCAGAAACTGGAACCAGAAATAGAGCGTTGGGGGAAACTTTCCAAATAAAGCCGTATACCGGAATCAAGCGAGAACAGAAGTTTTCTGAAAAAATATGTAATTGCAACAGTTCGTACAATTTGTACCAATTCCTAAAAACACCCTACCAAATATTCACTTCATTTCAACAGTTAGAGTTTATCAAGAGATTTATGGCTTCAGCAAGATCGTTGGGAATTTCATATTTCCGTCTTTATGAAAATTGAAAAACCAGAATAACGATGCGGAGTTGATCGCCATATCCATTATGACCCGGAAAAGTGATATTTTCCATCTACTGATTCCAATTTGGAACTCCATGATGACGGTAAATGTCAGAACATATTTTCAATAATAAGGAATAGTGAGATGTCGAATTCCAAGTTCAAAATAATGGAGCATACAACGAAACTGCTTTCAACAAGCACAAAAACAAACAAATCAACCCCACACAAAACCACTTTTATCCGCAAAAACACTCCTCCAGTCGATTTCATAACTTACAAATTATCCATCATCTCCAGAGAACTGGGTCAAAATAATACAATCCGCTCGTTATACTGCATTGGAGTTTATATTGTTAACATCGCCCCCGTAAGGCTCTTGATCCAGCAAGCTGCATATAATCCAGGCTCCAGCGGCTATTCTTGTTTCTTCATGGTTTGCGTGCCTTTGAGCCGTTCAAATTTGGCAAGAACTTGGCATGAAAGTGTTATAATATAATTTTTGTTTTGTTGGCTGAATAAGAATTATGTGATTGAAAGAGTATGCAGAAGACTATGGCGATGAGTGTGAGAGTTTCGATTATGAAAATCGTAACTGATCACTAGCAGTTTTCCTATTCCATATCAATATACAATGATTGTTGTTAATTGAAATGGGAACTTAAACACATAGATTTTACGGAATCTGTTACTATAGAAATATCTGATTCTACGTGGAACAAAAAGCCAATTCATTATAGATGGAAATTTCGATTTCACTATCGATAACACAGATATTGGTGGCAATCATCATACATAATCATGGAAAAGATGCCTGGATGTCATAATATGATGGAGCCTGTCATTTAACAACTTAGGCCTAATAGTTATAGATGGGGATTCACTCGAGCGTCGTTGAAAGGTATTGGCATTTGAAGATTAGATAGCTCGAAGCTAAAAAAGGACATAATATTAGGTGGGAGGAGCAAAAGGAGCGACATGTTCGTCCTGCGGCAATTTTTACATGCAAATTCCCATAAGAAACTCGCGGGTCAATTCTGCAATTTTCTTATGGGAATTTGAATGTAAAAATGACCGAAATTGTCGCAGGACGAACATTGCTTTACTCACGTCAGATATTGATGGTGTATGATTCCCATGTGTCGCGGATGACGGAGTATATTAATCTTATGGTTTGCATGTTAAGGCAGGGTTAAAAATGAAAAAAAGAAAATAAAATTTCTTGATTTTTAAATGAAATTACGAGTAAATTAGACCATAAAGAATTAGACCAGAGCTTCCATTCAAAAGACGGACGATTCAATGTGTCAGATTTTCATAGATGGTTCAGTTTGATGTCCTGGTCGTGATTATTTTAATTTTTTTTTCTCTCCTCTACAAGATGGCGATTTCATATTAGGAATCTGACGTTTCAGCTTTGAGCTGCCATCATCAACTTCATTTTTTTAAATACGGACCTTGATCTCTTATTTTATTTCAAGTTATTTTCTGACGTCCTTAAGGCATTGAGGTGATAAGATGAAGATGTCGAGCAATGGGTTGCCTTAGCAACCTCAATATTTCCAATTATTATCCACTTATCATTTTTATTTTCAATAATTTGATTAAATGGCAATATTTTTGAACACGCAAAAATTAATTTTGTTTTTCTGATGTATTTGTCATATTATTCGTAGATTTATCTGAATGTCTTATTCCAGTCAATTACTTTTATTTAGTTGTGCAAGTTTTCTCATACGAATAACGTGTTGAATAAAGATGGATTTATTAACGAATCTATGTGTTATACGGGTGTTTCAAAAACAAGTTGCCAAACTTCAAGGGGTTATACCTTACACAAAAATATTTTGATTTTTCTGGCATATTTACATAAGAAAGGTATACCTTGTGAGAGTGGCTAGGAGAAACCTTTTTCAAGATATTCGCACTCAAAGTAATACATGCAGTGTGATTTTAAATGTAACATTTTGAGAATTCAATATTTCGCATAAAAACTTGATTTTGTATTTTTTCCATTTTTTTTTTATTTTTTTGTTACTTTTCATTTCTATTTTTTTTCCCATAAGAAAGATTGTAGGTATAACCCACTGTCAAAATTATCATGAGAACGCCAGTTTCAAAGCCACCCACGTTTATTTTAAAAATTTGCCACTTAAAACCACATTGCATGTATTACTTTAAGTGCAAATATCTTGAAAAGGGTAACTTCTAGCTACTCTCACAAAGTATACCTTTCTTATGTAAATATGACGGAAAAATCAATTTTCCGATAAAAAAAGAAAGTACGAGTGCATACAAAAAAGTTATGGGTATTTGAATGAGTTAGAAGGTGTGTAAGTGGCGCCCCCTACAAGTAAGAGTCATATCAAGGTCAGATTTGAATTTCGCATGTCAAACAATCCTCATGTACCAAACATCATCAAAATAACTTGATTATGTGAAAAATTCAAAAATCAACTTAATCTTTCGGTATAGGCAAGTTGGGTTCTATCGTGATACTTTTGTGTAAGAAATAACCCCTTGAAGTTTGGCGACATGTTTTTGAAACACTCTGCCTAGTGAGACTACGGTTACCTAACTTATTTTTTAAGAAAAGTAATACTGTTCAGTTGAGTATTTTTTTTTACGGTTGCGGTACCTCAATGTCTCAAGGACGTCAACAGATAACTTAAAATAAAATAAAAATTTCAGGTTCGTATATAAATAAATAAAGTTTATGATGGTCGCTCAAAGACGAAACTTCAGATTTTTAATTTGATACCGCTATCTTGTCAAGGAGGTAAAGTGGCAATGACTAAGTGTGATTTATTTCAAAATATATTCACAAACAAACGCAGGAGATGATAGAAACGAATTTGCAAAAAATTCTTTTTTTTTCGAATATCTACGGAAGTAGTCGAATTTTTTTAAATTTTGAAATGACATTTTGTTGACCTTACAACTTGGCCTCCATTTAACCGACTCTGTATATCTTAAAATAACGGAGATCCTAATGCATACACTCGAATCTGTGACACCCTGTATTTTTGTTCCAAATTGTTTATAATCTCTATTATAATACTTAACAACATCAAGTGAGGTGTTTGACTTCAAAACAGAAAATTGACGTTTGCGAGAAGAAAAAGCATTCAGGCTGCCTAATACCATTTATGATAATTCTCTGTGATGTATAAAGAGGTTTCAAAAGTTTTGTGATTATCTTGAGAGCAATAAAGAGTACCAGCACACGTTCCGGTAGCTTATTGACTTTATGACAAACATCTGCCCAGGAGGAAAACCTTCTAGTGAAAAGCATCTAGAGAGAAAAGTATACAATTTTAACGGCAAGAGTATCACCATTATTACCAAGCAAGTTGAAAGAGTAGCGTGTCTGATTCACAGGGTGAGCTCATGAAGTTATCAATGAAGCATGGTTCAGAGATGGAGAGAACGACGAAACAAATGAAAAGTAGGGAATTGTGAAGACCGCGGAAAGAATCATCCGCCAAGAAATACGATCCCAAGTTAACGACTGTTCCACCCATCCAACAGAAGAACAAATATATCCTCTGGAAATGAGAATCTCATCCCGACCGCTCGTTTTCTGAAAACTGTTGTTCAAACTTGATAGTTGCTGCTGCCCGTCCACGTTCGTTGGTGTCTCCTTTACAACTTGGAGTAGGAGTCACCCTTCATCGACGATGCCTATCGCTCTAGGCTGTAACTTGATACGCTTTCCAGACTTCTTGCCCCAAATGCTAAGCCATCAGTGAGCAAAGATGCATTTGTATACGATAATGCTGACCACAACGTGAGGACAGATGTTTCATGGAAGGGATACGGTGCATGACGCCTTCAAATGCCATCATAAAGCAATCCTATTCAAGAACTAACCAAACACTTCCGACAGCAGAATTGCGTTCTTTATATCTAGGTACAATCGACTTGGTACCCAGAATCGGTACAGCAGTCATTGTTGCGGAAGACGTTAGCGCTGCTCTTTCAGAACCTGCCTCAGCCAAGAAAGCCAATCTCATTGATATGCTGTGGCTGTGGGGATACCAGCTCCAAGAAACTCCAGGGTCTGACTGGAATAGATTTATTTACGCAGTAAATCCTAAAGAAGAGTTCAAGACCCCTAAAGTTTTTCCATTGCCGTAAGTCAACTTTTTTCACCCTTGATAATGTGTAATGCGTACATAAATGTTATAACTATTTCAATGAGTGGAGAAGTGTGTAAGTGGGGTCGCTTATATTCAACCGCCACACCAAATAGTAGTTGAGCGAATTCTATTAAAACACTGTCAAAGTTCATTCTTTTCCCTACATTTTAAGTTTTGAGACTTTTTCTGATTTATTTGAATACCTGATTTTTCGGATTTTTTTTATTATTTTTGATGATCCTGATGAGAATTATGGTGTTTGTGAATAGATCGATATTCACAGAACCACTCTTCTATTCCACAACTTATAAACTTTAATCACTTGCAAAAGAAAGCGTAATGATTATTTAAACCAATTTTAAAATTCTCACCCGAATACTTGAAAATGAACTTCAGCATGGGAGTGAATAATACTTTTATAATTGAGGTCGTTAGAAGAATTATTGGACGAGTGAAAACTTCATATAGAGAATATGATAGTCGCGGCGAATCTCCAGAAATATCTAATAATTGGGTACAAAAACATTTTCCGGAAGTTCTTCTGCATAAGTCCCAATTAGAGTACAAAACCAAATACTTGACAATAATATTGATTTGAAGTAGGTCTCACCAATAATGATCCTTGTCCTTGAATTCGCCCTCAATCGATCCTCCAATCTCTCCACTCTATTGAACCGTCAGAAAAATAAATTGAGGCCTACATAAACGAATTGCCTCTATTGAGTTGGCATCAATCTTGTAGCGTTGGTATATCAAGTGTCGCGTTCTAATGACAAGACCCTGATTGAAGATTAACGTTATTAATGATTACCCGAATATGGATGGTCTCCAGCTTTTTGCTGATTTATTGATAAAGTTTAGTATAAAAATAGATATTGTGGTTGTGATTTAAAGCGTTTGTTCTGATATTTTTATACCGAACAAAATCTCACTTAACATCATGCATGGGTCCTAGCTTTCATTATATCCCTAATAAGTAAAAACATTACTCACCAGCCATCAGTGTTATAACACAAAACTTCGTCTTACCTGAAACAAAAATTGATTTATAATTTAAAC
The DNA here is from genome assembly GCA_958502075.1 of Orchestes rusci. Classification (NCBI taxonomy): domain Eukaryota; kingdom Metazoa; phylum Arthropoda; class Insecta; order Coleoptera; family Curculionidae; genus Orchestes; species Orchestes rusci. The sequence goes on along the minus strand of OY293310.1, from coordinate 19,904,661 downwards.
CACAAAACACATTTTCAAAGTGTCACATCGTTCGCCTCAAATAAATTGAAAAAATCACCGAGCCACTTATCCACCAAACAGACTAAATGTCAATCCGAAACCAACACATTCAAAATCAACACTGGAAACGTTGGATCGAAACATCGATGGGATTGACATAATAGGCTTAAACAAAAGGGCATAACGAATGTAAAGGGATTGGCCTGCACGCGTTGCTGCTCTATGTAAACACTGTAGAGAAATCTAAATAAGTACAATGCTGTAATCGATATGTGTCTGGTCTAGTTTTGGCCTTGATTCGAATCACATACAATTCTCTAAATATGGAATTTTTTAGTCTTCCAAAAAGTATTTGGGTTCATGGAAACTCATGACACGTTTAGAATTTGATTAAGTTCGCTATTTTTAATTCTTTAGAGGTCGTAAACTATAGTTGAAAGCTACCCACACCCTACATCTGGAATTTATCTGAAAATCACATAAAGTTAGACAATGTCTTGGTGGAAAGGATTAAGTAGTGGAAGTTTATGTTGGGGAACTAAGTTTTGAACTATACCAACATTGGTGGGAGAAGGATGTTCCTATGGACGTTGAAGATTTGTTATATTTTGATGAAATCAACACCAATAATGAGTTTTAAGAATTGAAGACGACCCATCATGTTTAAACGAACCAGAGCATGGACATGTCAGCAGAATTTGAGCAAAAAGATCCAGTATCCCAAAGATCAACAAAATATGTTTTGCTATGGTTGTTGAATTGAAGTTACAGGGACATCAAAAGTTTTATTCTTCACAGGTCTAAAATAGTATATTATTCAACGAGCGGAAAATGGTGGATATTACTCACGAGGATGAAGTAATCATTTGAGTTTGTGATATTCATTTCCCGCGAGTAGTACTATACTTTTTCTATGATTATTCAATAATTGAAGCAAACTCTGAAATATTCAATTTCATTTGGACGGCACTTTTTGACAACTACTTTACTTAAAGTGAGGTTAGGTCGTCAACACAATGTGACAATGACTATAAAACAAGTATGGATGGTCAAATGGGCTGTTTCAAAATATTGAATTTGAAGGTTGACTTTTTGTCAAATGTTCTGATTGGCTCGAAAACAGTGAAGTAATGACATTAGATTCAATTGGTTAGAAACAATTGAGTAATAAAAAAAAGTCAGTGGTATGAGCAACGAGTTACATTGAACAATAGAAAGTGGATGTATAATACATCTATTATTGAATAGTCATCGAAAAAGTAATTAACACAAAGATTGATGCCATCTAGACGATCCACCAACCGTTAACACAAAAAAAGCTGATTCACGTTTGTTTGAACCAGATATAGAAAATTGAATTTTCCAAAACTCTGGCGCCATTTTCTAGATTTTTGTGATAGAGGCCCCTCAGCGCCTATAGGGAAAACTTCAGACAGTGAAGAGAGTCTCCAGGTGTTCAGTGATGGTTCCCAAAATAATACATTTCAAACGTATAACGGTGAAAGAGATTTATGTGCGCGTGAGGTTTCAAATCGGAAAATCAATGACAATGTCTAACAACGGAATGGAGGGAAACGGCGCGGTGTTCTCAGAGGGGGAAAAATGGTGCAAGTTCAGAACTATCACAAGTACGCTGATTGCAAACTAATTGTAAACTGATAAAAAGGATGCCAAAAGTCCCATATTTGATATTTTTTCAAGGCATTGTTCATGTTTTCTCAAAATTAAATGATTATCAAGTGTACATAATGTCATTCTCATGTACTAAAAAAAATGATTTTTCAAATTTAGAAATAGGCTATGATTTCGCCATAACCTACCCGTTCTTGATTCACCATTCTCTGTCTTCTCTTTGGATGTCTGTCAGTAGATTCTCTTTGCATTTGAGTCAAACTGGCAACACTGCTTGTCAATGTCGTTCTTTTTTGTGCTGTTCTTTTTGCATTTGGTTTAGATTTGAACACGAATTTCGAAGTCCAAAGTTATAATTACGTGATAATGGTGCTATATAGTGAATTAGGAGCATGTGTATTGGTAGTAGTGTGATATTTTGATCACCGATTGGAATAACTATGACATTTTCTTGGCATTTTTTTTAATTCTCTTAACTATACAGTGCAATTCTTCAATGTCCCCCCTCGCACCTTCCTACTTTTGAATCGTTTGATATATTAGAACAAAATTTGGATACACCATGTGAGGACTTTCTGCATCTTTTGACATAGTAGTGACAGCTGAAAATTTCAAAATAACAGCTGGGCGCCATTTTAAAACACAAAAATAAATAAAAGGGGGAAGTCAAGTGATACCTCATATCGAAGGACTTTGCAAACTCATTACACCCAGAAAGTTTGAAGTCGCTGTCCTATTTATTTCAAAATGGCACCCAATTGCAGTTTTGACATTCTTTTATTTCTTTGGATTCTTCTTGGATGTCCGTGGATCTCTTTCCCGAAAACGGATTTCTGCTGCACACATTTTGGTGGTTGTTGTTACCCCTTGGTGTATACTTTAGTAGGAAAGAGTTACACTGAACAAAACTTGTTCATAGTATTAATGAAAAGTTCTCATTAACTTTTTTTCATTAGCTCAATGATTATTTTCATTCTATGAATGAGCTGTGGTTCACAGAGCGATGAACACCTTCAAAACTATTATGAAAATGAACTCAACAACACAAAGAAGTATTATTCATTAGTTGTATCAAAGTATAGTCACTGACACAGTCAAACTGTAACGAATCTTTTCATTGATATTTCGAAAATATTCAAGTATTATACTTCCAAGAGAAAAGTGATAGTTTTCCATTATATCAATGAAAAATCAATGCAATGAACTTTACGCAGATAAGAACAATTCTTCCCATCAATGAATAAAAATTTATGCAATGACTATGTTCAGAAAACAGACCCACTGACAGATCTACTTGGACAAATTCTAAAAATAGCGGAGAACAAGGCTTTATCCATGCAGCACTGATTTCATGCAGTCTTCATACATTCAAATCAAAACTATCATAGTACTTAGTTGTATCTTTAACCTTATATTTGCGCGTACCGATAGGCACGCACGCACGAGTTTTCGAGTGTTTAAACTGGATACAAAGAAACAAAGGAAAGATATACATTTATTATTACGATATCAATACAGGGTTTAAGGGTGGAAGTGTTTCTATTTTAGCACCTATACAGGGCTTTTCACTTAAAACTCCCCACGTCAATATCTCGGAAACGAATAGGAATATTTCATTTCTGTAAAAAGTAGTCAATGTATGGGGTCGAGTAGTTATTTTTCACAGTTAAAAAAATTCGACGCCTACCAAGAGTAAAGCGTCGCGACGCATCGAAAATATCAATCGATTGCAGGGACTTTGAAATTACGCGCATGCTAAAGTACATGTTATTTATAAATTTTTTTGTTATTCAGTCGAACTCATTTATTCTACACAGTTTTGAGATATACAGTGTGTCCAAGATAAGGATGTCTATCATGGGGATCTTGAAAACCGTGAGAGATACAAGGTCGGTTAAATGGAGGCAAAGTTGCGTATTTTGATGCTTAACAAAATGCCGTTTTAAAAGCCAAGAAATTCCGACTAAGTTCGAAATTATCCGAAAAAAACCTAAATTTTTCAAAATTGTTTTCATTTTTTTTTGACCACATTTGAAGAGATATTTTGAAATGAATGGAACTTCTTCATTGCCACTTTTTGCCCTTTACAAGATACCCTTATTAAATTGAAGAACTGACGTTTCGTCTATGAGCAGCCATCATCAACTTTGTTTTTTTAAATACGGTCCTGGATTTTTTATTACGGATTTTAAGAGCCTCTTATGTTCCTAAACCAACGAGGTATCGCACTAATCAAAAAAGAGGTGGTTGTTTTTAATCCTATTAAAAATGTATTTTTTGTCTCTCTCTAACACATGATTTTTTATGGAAAAATCCATCAACATAATTTTTTTGAATAATTGCGATACATTGTTGATTTAGGAACATAAGAGGCCCTCAAAATCCGTCATAAAAAATCCAGGACCGTATTTAAAAAAACAAAGTTGATGATGGCTGCTCATAGACGAAACGTCAGTTCTTCAATTTAATAAGGGTATCTTGTAAAGGGCAAAAAGTGGCAATGAAGAAGTTCCATTCATTTCAAAATATCTCTTCAAATGTGGTAAAAAAAAAATGAAAACAATTTTGAAAAATTTAGGTTTTTTTCGGATAATTTCGGACTTAGTCGGAATTTCTTGGCTTTTAAAACGGCATTTTGTTAAGCATCAAAATACGCAACTTTGCCTCCATTTAACCGACCTTGTATCTCGCACGGTTTTCAAGATCCCCATGATAGACATCCTTATCTTGGACACACTGTATATCTCAAAACTGTGTAGAATAAATGAGTTCGACTGAATAACAAAAAAGTTTATCAATAACATGTACTTTAGCATGCGCGTAATTTCAAAGTCCCTGCAATCGATTAATATTTTTGATGCGTCGCGACGCTTTACTCTTGGTAGGCGTCGAATTTTTTTAACTGTGAAAAATAACTACTCGACCCCATACATTGACTACTTTTTACAGAAATGAAATATTCCTATTCGTTTCCGAGATATTGACGTGGGGAGTTTTAAGTGAAAAGCTCTGTATATGGATATATTATCATTTTGAGGTTGTTATGGAACCACGAAGAGACTCCCCTAATAGGACTTATTAAAAAGTACAAAGTAGTAACATTTCAATCATTTCAGAAATAAAGAAACTTGTTTGAGAGCCTTGAATTTGATAATCTGACATCAGTCTGATACTGTTAGGAAAGCATGATGGGTATATCGACAAAACATTAAAAACTCTAAAGAAACTTCAAAAATTAATTTTCCACGACTGTACGGCAATATCACCATTGTGCAATCGATATCGATTAGGAAACGTAGCACATTGTACAACTGTACGGAAATGAAACCATTCCCTAACTGTTGCCATGGAAACGAGTGCAAACTGAATGGAAATGAAATAATCTGGCACCTCCGCCAAAAACAAAAAGTAAAAATCGATATTAATTACGCAATAGTGATAATAATTAAGAGTCGTAGAAAAAGTATGGTATACAACTCGCATGGAATTACCATTTCCTACTTGTATAAATTGCTGCACAACCTTCATACCCGTAGGAAATGGGTATCATTCCATGCTTGTTGCACAATAAACTATTCCGAGTGGCCTTTCTATAAATCTCCATCTGGATTCAGGCTGGTAAGAATTTGAATTCTTGTATGCATAATCTTGCAGATGTGAGAACATAGTTTTTGTTATAGATTGATGTGGATTTCAAGCTGGCACTCAGTGAGTGTAAAGTAGATGGATTGCTGGATGATTTGGACGGAGACAGCCTACAGAAGATTTCAACCTTCATTGATAAAAACAATCATTTCATTGTCTCAATGATTTATTCTTTTTGATTAAAGAGTAAATTTCATCAATACAAAGAGCTGAGTAACAATCAATTTCATTCTGTCAAATTTCCGATTGACAAACGGTAATCATATGCTACAATTCACATTGAATTTGACGAATAGTTGAAGTGAGTTTCCGATCTCATTCAAAAAGAATGTACCTACCTACTGTCAATAACAGAAAACGACGATAATGGCTGACTTAGACAGACGTTTTGTAAGACGCTTGTGAGGCGCCGATTAGCAGTTGCGTGTGAGAAGAGACCCCGTCGGTTCATGCATGAATTATTTATATTTTAATTTGGTAGAAGAAGGCAAGACAACGTCCGTTTCTGCACTAATGGTTGCGTCTAGATTCGAAATATGCCAAGAACTCATTTGCAGCCCAAATACCACCCTCCTGCAAGTATCGATTCAGAAAAGGAAATTTGAATTTTGAAAGACAGTTATTTTGTTTCACAACCCCTTCGCCATTATCGCAAGACTACAGCAAGTCGCCAAGTCTTCAATAATATAACTGGGTAAAACATATTCAATAAATTAAAAAGGGTCAAAATTGAATAAGATTTATTCCTCCAATGCTTATGAGGTTCAGATTCAGAGGACAGATTAAGATATTTTGAGATTATTGTAGCAGAAAATTGGATAATCAGTTATTCACAAAAAGAAAAATGTTTTGTTTATTCAGATCAATCCTGTACCTCACAATCACAATCGACTAGGAATTTTAAAACGATTAACGATGAATCTTGAATGAACATTAAAACAAAAACATTGCAACTTATTCTTCGATCTAGAAAATTTAAAAAGATTGGCTGCATTGACTGCATCTTCCAAATAGACGAATGAAGATGCAAATGTTGAAAATGATAAAAACAATGAGTTCATTGTATCCCTTTCGTAATCAAATCTATAGTAGCAGAGTAATAGCGGAATAAGTCAGTTGATTCTTGATTTTGCATTTGAAAGCCCAATCAGTTTTCTATTTCATCCCAAAATCAACAGTTTCAGCAGCCGTAGCAAAAGATGCAACAGCCTTATGTCAACCAAGATTTGAACTATAAACCACCGCCTAGACTGTCAGTGATCTTCTTATTTTGAGTGAGTTCGTAAATCTTTATAACAGAATTTGAAGTAAATATCCATTCTTATTTGGTGGACGAAAACACATTTAGGTATTGGACGACTTAAATTGAACGAGACTTTTACGACCTCAGTCGAGACTAGTTTGAAGATCTTAAAATGTTTGATGCTCAATCATAGTAAGAGTAACTTTGGTTGGTAAACGATCAAGGAACTTTGTTTTTGTCGAAGGATAAATATCATCACCACAATATAACTGCCATTTTGTAGATAGCCATATAAATGCGTTATGGTTTTGTTCATTTTTTTTATACCGAGCGTGAGTCGTGACTGGGTCTGGTGTTCTTGAACCAATTAGTATGTTTGAATTCGTGAATAACTCGCGTTGTATAGTAGAAGACCGGGACTTTAGAAAGTGTCCCAGTTAGTATCTGCAAGAAAATTCAATACTGGACCTTTTCTCATGTTTCATTCTGAAAATCAACTCAAAACCAATCAGCCTAACTAGAATTTCCTGTAAGTGAAGAAGTGTTACCTATAATGAAGAGAAGAGAGTACATTCTGATTGATTCCGCGTGTGCCGCAGTCAGAATTTCATTATTCACATTACAAGAGCTTGAAAACACTTTTTCTTGATGAATTCTGTCGAAGCCGAACTAAGCGCGAGTTTAATCTCCTTCAATCAGTTACATGAGTACGGAAATTAAATCTTTGTTGTGACGTATTTCTCTGGATTAAAATGAAACATTGATTATTTTCAAGCAATTTCCACTGTTTCAACTCGACTCTAAAACCACAATTGCGGTTCAAAAAACATGTTTTTATAAAAAAACAGACATAAATCTTGAGGATGCAGACTCTTCAGAAAACGAATTGCAAAACTATTCCTAGCTATTGCATTGCGAGAAATGTATGGGCATCGATTTCCATGATGTGATTTGGAAGTTTCTTAGTTACTTTAGAAAAAGATGAATTATTCATCTGATTTATATCGTCCAGTCGCTAGGAGTATTTGTTGTTTGTTTTGCTCCATGTTTTGGTCAAATTGAGTGAGTAGGGTCAAGTCGAGTCAGTTTCGGATATGTTGCGTTAGTCTCGGTCAAGTTGGGTTGGTTTGTGTCAAGTTGGGTTAGTTTTGGTAAAGTTGAATTAGTATTAGTCAAGTTGGGTCAGTTTCAGGCATGTTGGTTCAGTTTTGGTCAAGTCGAGTTAGTTTTGGTCAAGCTGAGTTAGTTTCGATCAAGTTGGGTAAGTTTTGGTCAAGGTGGTTCAGTTTTGGTCAAGTTGTATTATTTAAGGACAAGTTGTGCTAGCAAGTTCCTAGATAGAAAGAAATAAAGATTGCCATTATTAATTAGATTAAATAAAGGAAAATCCGCAGGACCAGACGATATTCCGCCTGCATGGTATGGTGGGTGGGCCTGATTGCAGAAAACATGGAAAACTTCTGCGACTTATTTAAATTCCTGGATAACTGGAGGACTGCAAAGCTGGATCTTATTTGGAAAGCCTAAGTCAGACACCCCGACAAAAAAGGCAAAACATACGTAAGCCTGATCAAAAACAGACACTTAAAGGAAATCGATGGGGTGGTGGCGCTACCATTCCAATCAATACGGCTTGAGAAAAAAAGATGAACGATTTCCGCAATAAGCCACATAACATCCGTACTTAGAGAGAACCTGAGAGGGTGACGCCTTAGTACTGGTGGGTGACAAAACGCCTTTAATACCGCTTACCGCTTGGGTCCAACCCTGTGGAACGTCCTGTATGACGACATAATGGACATTCAAGTGACGCAAGGAGTAGAGCTGATTTGTTGCTTGGACGATCTAGCAATCTTGGTCATCGCAGACAACGCCAAAGAAATGATGGAGAAGACAAACTTCAGCTTGACAGTAGTCAACTCAGCCACTCATGTCATATGAAACCAAGGTCAAGGACGTGTCTTTTCACCTAAATGGCATCCAAATTAGACCAGTAGATGAGCTTAGATATCTTGGCATGCCGATCGACAGAGAACTGGTGTTTGGAACACATGTCATGGCTGCATGCGAGAAAGTCAAGAGGACGATGGAGGCCTATAGCGCTATTCTTCCCAACATAAAGAGACCAAGACAGCTTGAAAGGAAGATTCTGGCTTTCACCTTTTCGTCTCTTATTCTCTATAGCACACCGATCGAGGCTAAGGCCCTGCAAATAGAATACATCAAAGACACAGTCAGATCGACACAGAGACAGGGGTGTCTCTGTGTCACCTAAGGGTGAGCTGAGCATATCAGACGTCCTCTAGACAGTACTGGTGATGGCTGCTATGATCCTTATACATCACAGACAAGAGAAAGAAAAACGCTTATCTTCAATCGGATTGTGACTCTCGAGGCCAGAAGGAAGGGGAAATGAAATGGGACGAGGGCACTACAGGCGGGTGGACGTGTCGTCTGATAAGATCGGTGAGAGAGTGGACGGATAGGAAATTTGAGAACCTAAACTACCACTCTGTCCAATGCTTTACGTGCAATGGAGCCTTCGTGAAGTACCAGAATTGAGATAAACACAACGCTTACCCCCAAAAATTTGGTGAATAATATGCTGGTGAACGAGGAAAGATGGAACATGATCAACATGTTCCTGCACGGATCGTATAAGATGAGAGGGAGTGTTTTTTAGCAGGTTGGCACCACTAGAGTGGGCACCCTCTAAAAAAAAAAAGATGGGTTAGTTCCGATCCAGTTGAGTTTGTTCGCTGCAAGTTAGGTAAGATTGGGTCAAGTGGCTATATTTCGTCAGTCACTTTTAGGTAAAGCTTGTGTCAATTCCCGGCAGTTACTTTCAGGGAAATTTTGTTTCGATTTCCGGCAGTCACTTGAAGAGAATGTTTGTGTTTGGTGCGACGCCATCACGCAAGGGTGAATGGCGGTGCCCAAGTGGCGTGGCTGCGCACGAGCTGAACTGACTCAGAATAACTTGTAGTTAACCAAATTCACATGAACCAACCCTCACACTAACATGAACTAACACACACCAATCCAAAATAACCTATAAGTCTAGACTTACAACAATTACCTAACACAGAGAGATATACTGATCAAAAACTAACATAAACTATTCTAAAATGACCTAAACCACGCCTTTTCATTCATCAGAGTTGAACGTTCATTACAAGCAGATCTAACAGTAGCTATTATTGGTCATTCAGAAATGTACATAACTAGTTTCGCGCAATCCGAAAAGTACACCATTTTTTAATGCTGAAAAGCTGTTCAAAAGTCCAATTTCTCAAGATGACAAATCAGCAGAGAAAATGCGTAACACCGAGATACTTTGGCGGCGCCCATCTTTGGTCATGTAGCGAAAATTGACGTTTTCGCGCGATCGAAATAATCAATTATTATTTACGTAGTGTATTTTGGGGTTTTTTTAAATCATTTTCTTTTGCTGATGACTATAAAGTATTGGATAGAATATGTACGTATATGGATTTTCAGGTCATTCGAAAATTGATGCAAATAGTTCATTATTGATTTCTCATCTCATATATGGGTTTGTTTGGGTTAGGAGTAATCGAGACTAAGATGTGATCCTCAGTTCCGATGTGTCAATCTGTATCAGACCATTAGGGTAAGCTTTAGACAATTAGGATGTAAGCCTAAGCAGATGTTGGCCCATTATAACGTCAACGAAAGTGAAAAGAAACTCAAAATCCATTAAATAAGAATATAAATTATGCTGCCTACGAGTAATTTTAGAACTGAACGATATCCATAATCTTACATAATATAGCCCACTCAAATATTGCTATGTCCTTGTAATGTCAGACTAAACAACATACTGATTACATTGCAAAATCGGTCCTTTTCATGCATGCGATTTTATACTGAGATAAATATCGATGCGGCCACGTATCAGTTGTGGCATTGGGTTGGTTCATTTGTTTATATTCCGGAGGAATATACGATCTATCAGTGCAGGAGGTTGATTAGGCCGAAAGCAAATAATCTGCATATTGGTCATTTATTGATGAGGATAAACTGGGTTCTGTTTATTGACTGAGCTGCACACGTTTCACAAAACCGAATGTTGACCTTCAATTTGTGATCTGTGCAAATAGATATCGTACATGTTGAATGATTGAGTGAGTATCTAGAGTAAACAGTAGGCCTGTTTACAGTTTGAGGTTATAATTCATATTTTGATATTATTATTCAATAGTTTTGCTACCAAAGTGTCACAACTCACAATTTTAATTCATTAAAGAAAGTGATCATCGCAAGTAATTTCCTGGACACTCTCTCTCGATTCGATTATGATGTGGGTGTTTGCAAATCTTCTTCAATGACCAAATTTGTTATATTCTGTTTTTTTTTCGCTAGCTAGCTGTTATATTTTTTATTGTCATAACAGCTAAATATACAGGGTGTTACTTAATGGTATGTCATAATTTTAAGGGGAAGTTCCTGGATAAATTTTAAGTCGAAAAGGTCACATAAACTTGGGTCTTAAACTGCTTGGTTTTTAAGATACAGGGTGTTAAAGATTTATCTTATTTTCAGTTTTTAATACATTTTCCAAAGACGGTTTGAGATATTGAACTGAATTTTGCCACAGGATATTATGGTATGGGAACACACTTTTTTATTTTTATTTTTTCATTTGTATTTTATTTTATTTTATTTTTTTTTTTTAAGACCCAAGTTTATATGACCTTTTCGACATAAAATGTATCCAGGAACTCCCCTTAAAATTATGATATACCATTAAGTAACACCCTGTATTGTAGCTGCCCAATCCAATTTATTTTCTTCATTTTATGAACAAAGAAGCACCGACAAAAGAACTTCGAACCGATATGCACAAAAAAAGTGCAAAAAGATCAAGTAGTGGCATTGCGTGTTAGTCCGGTATTATTGGGATAAAATATAAAAGAATTAAATTGTACAAACTAAAATCCATGATTTGTAAGATTTTAGTCTATTGATACTTTTTTCAAGTCAGTCAAGTCAAGTTGGGTAGGTTCCAGTCAAGTAAGGTCAGATTGTATCGATTAAGTATCGGTCAAGTTGGGTTAGTTTCGGACAAGTTAGGTTAGATTGTGTCGAGTTAGTTTCGGTCAAGTTGACTGGGTTTCGATCAAATTGGGTTGGTTTTTGTCAAGTTGGGTTGCATGGTTTCGGTCAAGTTGGGACAGATTGGGTCGAGTTAGTTGCGGTTAAGTTGGATCAGTTTCGATTAAAATGGGTTAGTTTTGGTCAAGTTGGATTAGTTTTGATCAAATTGGGTTAGTTTCGGTCAAGTTGGGATAGATTGTGTCGAGTTACTTTCGGTCAAGTTGGCTTAGTTTCGGTTAAGTCGGGTTATCTAGTTTGTGTCAAGTTGAGTTGGTTTGTCTAAAGTTTGGTTATTTTTGGTTCAAGTTGGGTTGACTATTTGAGTTAGTTTCGGTCAAGTTGTGTTAATTTGGTTCAAGTTGGGTTAGTTTGGGTTACGTGGCCATATTTTACAAGTCACTTTTAGGTGAAGTTCGTGCCCTTGCAGGTTAGTCTCTTTTAGGGGGATTTTGTGTCCATTTCCGGCAGGCAGTTACTTTTAGGGGAAGTTTGTTAAGATATTTCAGTTTATTGATCGAAGATAATATACTTTTTTCTATGACTATTTAATATTAGATGTATTATACATCCACTATCTATTGGTTAATGTAACTCTTTACTCATACCAGTGACTTTTTTTCCATTACTCAATTTATTTTAACCAATGAAATGATCTAATTCTCATTACTCCACTGTTTTAGAGCCAATCAAAACATTTGATAAAATGTCAACCTTCAAAAACATCATTTTTAAACAGCCCATTTGATCGTCCATACTTGTTTCATAGTCATTGTCACATTGTGTTATCATCCTAACCTAAATCTAAGTAAACCAGTTCTCAAAAAGTGCCGTCAAATGAAATTGAATATTTCAAAGTTCGCTTCAATTATTGAATAAACATAGAAAAAGTATAGTACTCTACTCGCGGGAAATGGATATTACTCACTCAGATGACTTCGTCCTCGTGAGTAATATCACCATTTCCCGCTCGTTGAATAATATACTATTATGATAAAAAAAGAAGTAAAATAATATTGGCATTATTCCATTGTATTAAAGATAAAAAACTAAAATATATAACCTCATTTGGCTGCTGGTTCAATACATGGTACTTCCATTTCCTTGGACTAATATGAATCTGTTATGTGAGAAATGGATCATCTCTGGAGAATCCTCTGTTTTTTTTTTTAAATGTCAAGATTGTGGTTGTTTTAAAAAAAATCTTATTAGCTGCAACAATTCTCAAGTTGAGGCTGATCATCATTTCAAAACTTTTCCAGTTCTAACTATGTTTATCAAATGATCGACATACTTTTCCACTAGATAAACATCTCTAGAATTATATCTATTTAACAGTGCCCTCATTCTGCCCTATGAAGGCAGAAGCTTCTGCAACATTCGTTCCGTCGACCAGTTCATTTGACTAACAAAAATCGAATCTACCATAGTATTCAACGAGTGGGAAATGGTGAATATCACTCACGAGGACGAAGTCATCTGAGTGAGTAATATCCATTTCCCGCGAGTAGAGTACTATACTTTTTCTATGTTTATTCAATAATTGAAGCGAACTTGGAAATATTCAATTTCATCTGCACGGCACTTTTTGAGAAATTGTTTACTTAAAGTGAGGTAAGGTTGTTTACACAATGTGACAATGACTATAAAACAAGTATGGACGGTCAAATGGGCTGTTTCAAAATGATGTATTTGAAGGTTGACATTTTGTCGAATGTTCTGATTGGCTACAAAACAGTGGAGTAATGAGATTAGATCATTTCATTGGTTAAAAACAATTGAGTGATGAAAAAAAAGTCACTGGTATGAGTAACGAGTTCCATAAACCAATAGAAAGTGGATGTATAATACATCTATCATTGAATAGTCATAGAAAAAATCTACTTGTTCAACGTATGAAGTCCATCTTGAATTCGTTTTGTTACAATACACTGAATTTATATTGAACAAATCCAAATATCATTATTTCCGACTATATTTGCCTGATTCTCACGAGAGTACGGATTTTTCTGACTGGGGGAGATTTCCACGTAGTATATGTGATATTTTGTAATGCGACACAATGCAGACAAATCCGATTGAAACTACATACTTGAACACCAAATGGTATGTGATGAGCGGTCCAAAGTCGAAAGTACTGTGTTCAATACTGTACTGTCAATTGACGCTTATATTCCTGCACTAATAATCAATGTCACATTCCAAGTTTAAATATTAGTTTATTGATTCTCATGTGGAATCATCTTATGCAGATCTATTTATCATTGAACAGTTGCCAAATGAAATATAATATTGAGTCTCAGTAATAAAAACATCTCTATAACTGTCATAATATTTGTAAACGATACGTTTCCAAATTGCTTTCAGTTTTAGTAGATGCGACTAGAATTTAAACAAATATTTTATCCAACACGCCCACTGGGTAATTCCGGGAATTACATTGCAAATTCAATTTGCTCAGCTTTCCACCACCTGTTTAGCACCAGCTAAATGGACAAAAATGTAATTATAATTTTTCATTTTGCTGACAATCTCTTTTTGAGAAATGAGCATTTGTTTTTATAATTTGGCTGCATCGCTTTCACTCATTAAATGAAAATTTGAAAATCGGAACATTGTAAGTAAAATGATATTCGAGAGATACATCAAAGCTTGGAAAATATTGGGATCTTTGCTCAACGAATTTCATATTCTTTATTCTATAATATCTATTTTAACATCGTAACAAAAGGATTGGATTTTTCGAAACTCAATCAGATCCAAAAGATGATCTATATCTACTTTTTCAGAGCGAAAGATTTCATAGCGACCCAAGAGAAAATTATATCATCTTCGAAGCACCATCATTCAAATTGTTAATTTTTGTAGTTCCACATAAGCTTTATGCATTTTTGCTAGTGAAGCTATCTTGTTCGATCTAATCAGCTAATCTGCAGCGGCACCTTATTTTGTTGAAACACCTATTGGCTTGGTTTGAGTTTCATCAATTTAATAATTTACAAAAGCTTCCATGAAAGAGGTTGTCAGTCTCAACTGGTGGTCATTTACTGGGGCACAATCCAAGTAGCATTTCAACATCATATTATGTGAACCTTTGTTTACCCAGGAACGCTCGTCTTCCAGAGGAGTAATTTGCACCTGAACAGGTCGGGACGACGTTGGTAAGTGACTTGTCAAGTCCAAGTCTGACCGTAAAATTACGTCGCATAGACGACTTGGTTATGACTTAGATCGTGTTCGACAGATCGGCCAACGTACTTACCTATTTTCACCAAATGCTTTACTAATTTTGGAGGTTATTGAAACAGAATTGTCAACTTATGATGGATTGGATTGTTTCTCAATAGATCGTCGAAATAATTACATAAATCATTCATCATCAGAAAGTATCATCATTATTTTTGGAAATATTGTCTGCCTATACTGTGCAATTTTGAACTTCAAATCGATCAATGAATTTGTGACGCTACCCGGGATTTTCCGGCGATTTTCGACAAGGAAGAAAAATCGTATTTTCTCCATTTCGGGCGCCACCCCTTGGATTAACGTGGTTAAGACAGGCCCCACAGAAGAAAGTCCAGGCGTTCGTGTTCTTCAAAATTCCGCCAATTCCTCTTGGGAATGGACCACTGAACTTTTATCAAAACACGGGTTGCAGAAAATAAATCTTTCTATTGTCTGACAATTAATTTCAGCAACTGATACCTGATCAGTTATCAAAATAAATGTAACAAGAAGCCAATTTGTGACACTGACAAGGATTTTCCCACAAAACATAGAATTTCTGGCGTCCCCGATCAGTCAATTAATAATAGAAGAAAGAGAACAATCTCCCAGAGTCGTCAGGGAGAGATTACCAGAAAACACAGAAAACAGAGTTATCAGCAGATTTATAGTCAAAAAAAGTTAATGTACACTAAGTTTTACAACAGTGAAACAGCAGAAAGTTACAGAATTGTACGACGCCGTAAGGTACCTGTGGTACGAACCACAGTTCGAAGGAAAACGAAGAAAATGGCAGTAGATACAAAATGGTACCGGAACGAGGATTTACAGGCGGCGAAACTCGAACGACTCCAGAAGTTGTTTATTGATGGAGAATTACCGCATTTATCGCAAGACTTTAAATGGAAGAACAGTTGAATTTGACACAAAACACGATTTTGGTGCAATTAACCCTCCCTCATCAAAGTATACAAAACCCCTGAGTTCTACGGAAAAAAATAGTATAAATACCCCTGAAAATGGTCAATTTGCATACATTTTCAAATGATTTGAAATTTTATATATATGTATACGTATTCTAGACATTATTTGAAAGTCACCAGCGAAAAAATTTTCCCGAAATACCTAAAAATATACTAGATAAATGAAAAAGAAGACGCGAATCTCACTGTATGATCGCAAACGGGGTGGGGCCATATTACCCTCTCTCGAGAGAGAGAGTTATCTCAGTCAATACGACAGACAGAGATAGATAGTGTATTCTGTGACGTAGTGGATGTTGATTGGCGCTCTTTAATCGGTGATTACTACATTATTAGAGGTCGTAGGTTTATTTTTCAAACATCAATGGCATCAGTACTTAGTAATCCTTATATTTTTCATATTTCCAAAAAATGTGCAAATTGTCCATTGAGAAATAACATTTTCCAGAAACTTATTTGCGTTTCCTTTAAACTGTGCGCCCTTCGAGAACCAAATGACCGGAAATTCCCACTTCTGCCATATGCGAATTTTCCCTTCGATCGCCAGTCTATTTTTTTATAACGGGTGCCCTCACAAAATAGACTACAGCCCAGAAAAATCCACAAAAATAAAATTAGACCAAGCACGTTACCAACCTTTTTCGACAAGGCACGGCGCACGGAAAACGATACTTTTTACGGGATTATTTGACTGGAAAAAGCCGACTTACGGAAAAACCTCGTTACGAAAGTCAGTTCATCTTCCAAAAAACAGCAAACATTTGGAAAAATTGATGATGCTGAAGAGATGGCCGACTGTTTGATGATTTCTATCACGGCTTAAATGTACCATATATTCACCAATTTGGACGGAGACACCGATTCTATATACCTAATATGACTAATTTATACGTGAGGTCGTTGAGTTCCTGATTGATCACTCAATTCGTGTTAATAAATTAGACGTTAGAGTATTTCTCATGATCAACAACGTATTGAAAGCAATTGACCGGTCACCTTGAATATGCATTGAATATGCGTTATCCGTGACGTTGGTTAGTGATCACACTTTATTACCAATAGGCAATTGACCATTCCAGAACACGTGACCTTGACAACGATGTCATTTTTGCTGGGTGACAAACAAATCTGTTGATAATGCTTTTTCAATCAGTTCCTTTCTAAAATGGCTCACAGCAATTATTATTCAACGTTAAGTGGTGATGTGAAGATACAATACGACCACAAAATCGGCGTTATACACAATATTGATCCCTATGCTCTTTCGATTAATGATTATCACCATGATGGATTTAGTAAATTATCGATATTAACTCACAGTTTTAACACTGGGAAGCAGATGAAGATGAGATGAGTTTGCAAGCATTCAAGCAATACGAATCCTGTATTTAGAAAATTGCTGCTAAACAAATAAGCGAAGAAGCATTTGTTGTGGTGTCTGAGGTAAGAATTATGGATCATCCAAGTTACTGGATGAAATTGCTTAGTATTTATTAGAAAATATGTTATCAAAAACACCAATTTTATTTATGTACACATAACTGACATAACAAGCTTCAAACTATAAATTGTGTGTGCCACCCAGCAAATGACAGTAGTGACGTCATACTGGAATGGTCAATAACGTTGCCACTATAAACATATTCGCTAACCAAAATTTGTACCTAAATTGACGTCAAATCAGGTCATATTTAGTTGCAAATAACAAGTTATGTTATCCACCTAAGTAAGTTTGCGCTTTGCTCTCCCAAAGCGGATATGACTGCAAGTGAGTGGCATTGTGGAAAAAAAAACCGCTAACAAATTCAAGGTTGAAGCATGAACTGGCCTGAATAACACAAATTTGACCACGCGATCCAAACAAACGTAAAAAACATTGCTTTTCGACCAACCTCAATACCTTGACACCACATCACATTACCCACTTAAACCAAACATTTCATTGTCACATTCAAAAGCACCATTCTTGTCGCGTTCACTCATTAAACTGAAGAAAAGGTTTTTCTTCTAATTCATACATTTAAAAGTCAACCATCCGTGTTGAGCAGACCGCAGCAAATAAGATCATTGTTAGTGAAGGTTCACATGTGTACACCACTTATACATTATCGTAATTGATAAATACGATTTAATTAAAAGTATGTAAGAGTGTGTAAACATCAAGCCAGCAAGATTCTCATAGAACTATTCTCCATTTCACAGAATTGACTTAAATGGATAGTTTTCAATTTCAAAGGGTAAACAAGATCTTTCCATTCGAGCCACTACATTTGCAGGAACTCGAAAAAGGGAAGCGCAGATGGGGAATTATTTGACGCGTTAAATGCCTGAATCTGAAGGGTCATGCATGTTCAGTTAAAGAGAAAATTGATCAGTTTGGGGTTTTTGGGTTGAAGGAAAGTGGCACGAAGCAGAAAATTACTGATTGGATGTTTTGATTGTATGCTCGCTTAAAGCTATCATATTTGAACAGATGAGCTGATCCCATAAATATTTGTGGTGAGAAATTTCACAAGAGATACCAAGAGAAAATTGACAATTGAAACAAATATCATTGTTATCATGCAATAATTAGTTTCGCCTGTGTGATTAATCACATCTACATATCATTCAATATTTTACAATAACTCATCAAACTAAATTGACCGCAAAAATTGACAGTAACATTAATGTCCACAGATGGAACTTTGCTTATAAATGCACCATTTCCTGCATTAGCTGCTATGCAACAAATATTGAAATTGCTTCGGATGAAATGGATTTTTAAAAAGGGAGAAACGCTATTATTGGGGAAGTTTTGTGAGGGGATGGTTATTAAACAGTGGCGGAAAAGCAATCATTGGACAATAAGGTTGTGAACGAAAATGATTATGTGTGTTTACGCTTAACTCAAATGGATATTGGAACGTGGCCAGTGCTCACAACTTCAGTACTTCCACTAGAGAAACTAATGTTTGGTTACGGAAAGGGAACACAAAATCTTATATTATTATGTCCTGAAGGATGCCCCAGTACCTACTATCTCCGTTAATGACAGCAGTATGTATGTGATATATATATTCTTTATAAATTTGATTTTCAACTTGTAGTAAACCATAGCTCACAGTCAAAAAAGTATTCACACATAAATTTGCAGGAATGGTAATCATTTCTCTTGATAATTAAAGTGATGAATGTTGATCTTCTTGAATGTTCTGACAAACGAGCAGCAGCGTATGGTTTGCAGCAGTAATAAGTCAAAATGAAAAAAAAAAGTGCGTCTAGCTGGTTCAGGGAACATTTTTTTGTTTTCCAAGCCAATCCTATGAAAAAATAATTAATTTGTCTAAAAGCATCAATATAGTTCCATAACAATTTTGCCTTGTACTCTTCTATCATTCAATTAACTATTATCAAAGTTGAATCTTACAAACAAGAGAAAACCCAAAACTTTAAAAAATATTGCCGCAAAACTATAAGCGAGTTCACAAATCTTCTTTAATAACTTGGCAAACCATTAGCAACAGATAACTAACCAATAAAAATCAAATTGTTTACGATTAAATTCTCTTCAGAGCTCTTTTGTTTGGGTAATTGCCAAGTAAAATTTAAAGCACATTTCGCAAATATTCACGAGCTTCAGATCCTATACTAGGATGTTTGTTGTGCTCGGGAGGGTGTTTTTGTAAAAATAAGCTTTAGTTTTTTAATCAGTTCTCTTACAATAGGGTGAAATGACTGTCTAACGCTCAACCACAGATTTCTCAATCAAAAATAAGGCGATCTAGGCAAACCTATACAGGGTGTCCGGAAAGTCAACGATAATACTGAAAGGAGTGATGGACCAACTCATAAGCATCCAGAAAAACATAATAATATGACTTTAGTAAAAACTCTATGGTTTTTAAATTAATTCTCTGTAAAATAAGATTTCTTATTGAATATTGACTCAAAAACCATAATTTTTTTAGCAATTATTAAATAAATTGGCGTGACTTGACGCAAATAAGTCTTATAAACAACAGAAAGCTCATTTCAAAATTCTTATAACCAACTAGAGTTTTTTTTAATGCTAACTGAAACCTAATATGAGAAGCAGGTTTTACAGAAACGGACAAATCCGAAAAATTTTTAAGTGCTTGGTCACAACCATTCAAAAAAATTGGAGAAATAAAACAAATACAGATACTGTTATCCACATCCTAATTAAGTGTCCGGCTCACACTTCCTTAGGATGTGGATAACAGTCTCTTCATCCTCAAGGCATCATCGTAGTGAGAACCTTCTCCGATTCCGATTCTGTGGCATCTATATGGCATGGAGAAAATCGTGTGGCCTTCGGTTGTCTGCCTGTTTAAAGCTGTAGGGACCAAATTGATAAGGTCGTGACTTCCGGGATTTGAAAAAAATATATTTGCTGACGGTATTAAGCATAATGATGACAAACTCGTGTGATGATTCAAGAACCATGGCTACAATCACGTGGTCTGCTTATTTATAAGCTAGATTTACCAAGAAGCCTTCAGATTCAATTCAAGCCTCTTAGAAAGGAAGCTAGTGAGACGCACTCTTTTTGTTTGTAAGAAAGGAATTGCTTCTATCACCACCTCGGTGACCATTAACGCGGTAAAAATGACATAACGAGTAGTGTGTCTCCTCCTTTGGCGGAGGCGCTCAGCAGATTTATTGCTCTTGGTGAGCAGGTCTTCTGGGTAGCCATCAAACACCACGCTGGTCTCAGTTCGGTTGAAGTACACATTATGATGATATATCAGGATTACTCCGCCAAGCACGCGAAAGTATCCCGAAAACCGCTGACGTTCATGACTGAGCGAGGACTCGAGGCGCAGGACCGCTCAGCTGCATACAGTCCGCTGTATTTTGCAACGATCCACGTACCAAAACACACTCAAAAACGCGTCTACGAAAACAATTAGTGATCGACCGGCTTTCATTTGATGATGCTAGTTCATAGTGCCGCGCTAGAGTGGGCCTTCTATATTATTATATGCTTTCCTATTCTTCCACACAACTGGACGAGAAATCAACTATCGATGACAAAATTGGCAAATGCTGCTCCTTCCATGTTTGTCTCATTCAGTGATGTGAATTCATATTTTGGAAATCTCCCTCATCCCAACTGCATCATAGAGAAAGACATAGGGTGCCAGCAATAGTGGAAAAATCTTTCAAGCTGTTCATCGGAGTCTTGAGTAGTGCTTCACTGATAGATCTCCCTATCAATGGTCACTCATTACCTTTGTTTTTTGAACAAACTTACTTTTTATTTGATTTTTTAACAAACTTTGATGAGGACTATGATAGGAACGAGTGGTCCACAAAGTATGCACTTGGTCTCATTCAGTAAAGAAGTTAATGCGCCTGAAACTTTGTTCAGCGTTTAAAAACTGACCCGTCTTCAGAAAAACTTGCGGAATTGATGTAGATTCTAGAGCCAGTCCCCAAAACAATCGAAATTTCAAAATCTAAATATAACAATAACCACATAAATAATGTTTTTTCCCATTCAAAATCGGCGAGTTCTAAGACACCCTTAAAGAAACAAGAAACTTGCAAAACAAGTTGTGATTCCTGTATAAAATGATGAAAGTTTACAATACTCTACAACTCTACTGCAGTTGCAACGTAGTAACACGAGTACAACGTCCTCGTGCTAACTGTTTATATCGAACAATACAAAACTGTCCATTGTTTGCTTAGACTACTGTTTTTATGATTGTGTATCTCCCAGTATTATTGTTCAACGTTGCGCCAACACCCGGCATACAAATGGATGTCTAATCAAAGAATTTTCCCCCTTTTGTTTTCAGTTTTGCTGCAACAATACACAAAAGATGTCCACAAATACGAATATAAAACTGATTTGGCTTTTTTTGGATTTTTGAGCACGATTGCATTCTTTATCGATGTAGAAGATTGTGATTGGATTTTTATGTGCATACATGTCAGAAAGCACAGGAGTATAAGATTTCGATGACGCGAGACTGTTTTGTCTTTGATTTGGATTTGATTGAGAGGCAGTCTCGCTTTTCGATTTGTACGAGGCAATAAAAGACATGGGAATAACGATAAAGATAACTCGATTTCTTCGGTTACATGAACACATTTACCTATATTCTGGCATATTATGAATTCAGATTTTAAATATGATATATACGGAATTTGATGGAGATTTTCACCATAAAAATGCCATTCGCCATAATGGAGTCGGGGTTCAACAGAGCTGGAGCTGCCCACTTAGACTTATAATAAAAAGTCACATTACATGTGGCAAACGAGAACAGGCCGTGGCGCGTTCAAAGAATTTAACAGTCACGTGACCAACCAAGGCTTGACAGTTTTGATTTTTTTATGTTAAGAGCAAAGAAATACGCATTTGGCAACCAACACTGCACCCCTTTACCGCTCTTTTATAGTTTAGAAATAAGTAAATAGATAGTTATCTCGCTTGACACTTGGCGAGAATCAATAAAATTACATCACAATTATTTCATTTTTCTGTTAGTTACTTTGTTGATTATCATTTAAATGCTCAGTAACTTCCTCATTAAAGATAGTATATAGAAAACAGGGAGCATTTTTTTCCTACGAGCGTGCGGAAAAGTTACTTTTCCGCACGATATTTTGTTTTGAAAGTTGTACTTTTCCGCACGATTTTTGTATTGTTAAAAATGAAGATATTTATGACTAATTAAATGATTTTTGCCACTTCAAATAAGATGGACAAAAAACTCGAATGTGAAAAAAAGCACATCACAATTTTTTAGGAAAAATCGCCAGAACAGGTAAAATAAGAAATGGATCGAAGTTTTATAAGGCAGCATTACCTCGAGCATTACCTACTTCTTTGATAACTGATACAGGATCCAAGAATCCAAATTTCAAGAAATTTAATCTAAAACATAAATCATTTAATTAGTCCTAAACATGTTCATTTTTGACAATACAAAAATCGTGCGGAAAAGCTACTTTAGTGCAGGGGGCAAAATAGAATAGTGGTTTTTCTTTGCCTGCCCTCATCCCGCAATACTTCAAATTCTTATTGATCAGAAAGGGCGAAACAGTACAACAATAAATACTTATATGTTCATGGAAAAAAATGCAGAGATTTTTGCGACAAGTTTGGTTGTTTGGTTATTTGTCTTGTTTTTTTAGATCTATAGATTCGAATTCTTGAAGAGGTTAACCTAGGATACCAAGAGTGTGTCCACAGAACCACAGAACTCGTCTAGGTTGATTCATTTATTGACAATGCCAGTTTTTTTTTATTTGACGTTGAGCCATGTTCGATTGGTACGTATAAAACATAAAGCCGCGTTCACATTTGATATTTGCGTTGTGTGGTGAATGTAAATGAGAAACGGTAAGTAGAACAGTAATATTGTTTAAGGTAAATGTTTGAGAACAAATAATTCGTGATATAACATTTTTTTTTATAACAACTATTGGATCGGAAGTTTGTTATTTCATATTAACTCACAGACAGGTGAGCAAGGTCACGGGTTTTCAGCTAGTGTTATAATATAATGCGAAAAAAGACAATAAGGTCATTCATCTCAGTTTTCAATGTTCACATTATTTATATAAAGAAACATTGCCTGACGTCATCAACATTCCAAGAAACCTAATCACCTATGAGAAAAATAATTGAACGCAACATAAGACTTTTGCGATAAAATAGTCTATGTGGGCTTGATTGTTTGTAATAGTTTCAGATGCCTTCGCTTTTCTAAAAAGTGCAATGTTTGGCGATACTCTGAATATTATGCATCGGATTGATGGTGAAAATGGAACTTTTGCTATTACTACAGAAATAACCACATAGATAGAGCATCTATAACACAGTGTTAGTGAAAAAATGCAACTGTCCAAAAACTTCCAAAGCACTAAAGCTGCTTTTACAAAATTTGGGATCTTAGGGTTTTTGGGTATGCGGAATTATTGTACAGGGTCTATTTAGGAATGCCAAGGTGCCAGATCTCAGAAACTAGACATCCCAGAGACTTGTAGAAAAAAAATTACTGGGTAATATGGAATAGAGAAAATGCTGGAAATATATCAGAAGTTCCCAAGATAGCCACAAGATGTGAAAATAACAAAAAAAACAGCAATTTTGGGAACTTCTGATATATTTCCAGCATTTTCTCTATTCCATATTACCCAGTATTTTTTTTCCGCAAGTCTCTGGGATGCCTAGTTTCTGAGATCTGAGACCTTGCCATTCTTTAATAGACACCCTGTATAGTGACATCGGCACTGTTGACAGATTTAACAGTTTCGGGTAACATGTGGTAATTTGGGTATTTCACATGGAATGTCCAATTTATTTTTTTTTGCAGTGGAATGAGCTAAGTATAGGTAAAAAGAAAATGTTCATGAATTTTCTCAACCATTATATTTCATAACTCTGGTCAACCAGACTAATTCTTTTTGTTGCCTATTTTATTTCCATACACCGTTCAACCGCGACCATTGAAAGTACCACTTGCAATTACATTCACTTTTTCACGCACCGGTCTTTTCAACTAGGACAACAAACCATTCAAGTAATTTGCATTCACGTGATTTCACCCCAACCTACTCGTTATTTTTTTTTAATTGAGTTATTTTTATCAAGGAATGTATGTACCAAAGGCATTTTCCAGAACTATAACATAAGACCAGCTTCATTTGACGTTGTATTTTATCACATAGAAATATTGAAGAATTTCATAAATCGATGAATTCAAAGTATTTGCAAGAAGTGGAGGATGAAAAAAAAGTGGAGATGTTTTTGATAGTTGATAATGTTAGTATCAACGATTTCTTAATAAAGGGCAGGAAACTAATTCTGTGAGAACTTTTGCTTTCAAATCAATTTTAAGAGATGTTTCTCCCAATTTGTTGCGTTAGCACAATTTTTTTCAGAATTGTCTTCTCTGTGAATGTTTGCGATTTTGTATCTTTGAAGATTCCTACGTAATTCAAAATATCCGATTTTTCAAGAATTTCAAGCTTCCTAAAACTTTAAAACGCTATAACTTTTTAACAATTTGACCAAATTGAATGAATTTTGCGCCCATTTTGATCTATACATGAATCATTGTATTTATTCTTTTTTTCATTGTTCTTAAAAATTCAGTTATGTGGGCGTCTGCCTTGAAGTTTCTGTCTGTTGGTTATCTAGCTAGAAAACTTGTCCAGAAACATTCCCTTGAACCCTCATAGTACAACAAATTTTCAAAAAACTTATTTTGCACGCTTCATTTTTTGTTTGTATACAGGGTGTTGCAAAAAGAATGGGCCATACGGTAACAGACGATTCCTCACACAAAAATATTGCGATCGACCCGAACATGCCTTTTCCGAAAGTTGATATTAACAGAGATATAAGGTGTCAAACTTGAATGTGAATTTCTGATTTTTTCAAATAACTTTTGAAATAATCAAGCTAAACTTTGATGAAATTTGGTACATGGGGGTTGTTTGACATGCAAAATTCACATCTGGCCTTGGTATGGCTCTCACATGTAGAAGGCGCCACTTACACATATTTCCATTCCATTCTCATTCAAGATGTGTAAGTGGCGCCCCTACATGTAAGAGTCATACCAAGAAGGCCAGATATGAATTTTGCATGTCAAACAACCCCTATGTACAAAATTTACAAAATAATAAAATACATTCAGAATAATCAAGATATTGCTTAAAAAAATATATAATTATGTAATTGTAATTGAGAGCAATTTTCAAACGAGACTCCAAATACGTAACGTAAACAATGAAAATTCAAAAATACAAAAGAAACTCTGCCCTACATAGTTTATGGTCCTCCGCAACGATATATTCAGGTCAGACAGGTCAAAACCTAATTTCATCCAGAATCAATAGATCAAATATTCAATTTCTTGCATATACGAGTAACATCAATTTGTAGAACCCCATTGATCTTCTTGAATTGTAGTACATGAAATTATGTTGGTGTTTGTTAGCCCTATGTCACTCCTTGGAACTGTTAATGTCAGATCTGGAGCAGCCGGGTGCTGTGGAGATGTAGTGTCTATTATTTTATTGATATTACATTTGGGAGGGCTGAATTACGTTTCCGTGATTTATGGGTGACATTGTTCTAAGGAGCTATTGTGGAGAGAAGGAAATGGATTTCTTGGGTGATGAATCTATTTTCTGTTGGTCGACACAATATTCAAGGGTATTGTTTATGGAGAATAATTTGAAAAGGTTGCTTTGTTAGCAAGCAGCGTTTGAGAAAAATATTGTTACTCGCCAGATCATTTATATTGAACTGATCTATAGAAATTTACAGGTTGGCTTGCCATTTGACGTTGACGTTGGAAACCGTAAAAAATAAAGGGTAGGAGAAAATTTTGGAAAATCGTTCGTTGTTTAAACGGCTTTTTTTGAAGATAAACTACTTATTTGCAATGATCTTCCATTGCACTTATTGTTTGTAGTACCTTCCATCATGGACATTGCCCTACAAGTGGAGGATTTTTGTGGTGTGACGTAGACGATCAGTTCCGAAGGGTACAAAGGAACGATGCTGACATTGCGACCCTCATTGACCGGTTTTCATCTCAATATCCCTTTTCAATAGAACAATATGTACATTATCACAGAAGTAACTGGCGATGAGAAAATTGAATGCCATAAAGAGAAAAAGAAAGTCAGAGTATTCCTTAGATACGACAGTGAAGTCGATAAGTATCCAATCAAAAACCAAAGTAAGCCGAGTTACCCACAAAAATCAGAGAAACAGTTGAATATATTTTTTTCGAGTTTATGTTGGATCCTAATCCCTTTGCCATCTTTGATGAAACCGGAAGGCGAAAAACAAAGAAATCTCTGTGTCCTACGACTTATTTTCACCAGTGTCTGATTCACCAAATCTTCGGTGGAAATAGTCACTTCAATTGATGGTGGTTTGGCTGTGCAATTAAGTATTTTACTAATAAAAAAACGTTTTTGATGACAGATGACAAGCTGTGTGGTTGCCAACTACCTTGCTGAACGTATTTTATCAATAAGACAAGGTTTTTGGTGACAAATGACAAGCTGCGAGGTTGCCAACAATGCCAACCACTTTACTGAAGGCATTTTATCAATCAGACAAGGGTTTTGATGACAGCAAGCTGCGATGTTGCCAATCGCTTACTTAAATTCAGAAATCTGAGTTTTTTTACTACTCGAGAATTTCCAGTGAAAATTTCAAAGCAATTTCCTTCAACCATTCATAATAATCCAATGGATTTCTGACAAAGCACCTTATCCAGATTTTTTTGTACACCAGTTAAAGCTACAGATGAGTAGATAAATGTATTACTAGACTTTCAACTAATGAAATATGCGTGCTCGCGATTCATAAATATCGGATAATGTTTACTTATCTCACTATCATTTTCAAGGGGGTGCTGAGAAAAATAAACAAACAAAAATCTTGAACTATGCAAGTCTTCTAATTTTCGAAAATTTATAATAACTGGAAAGAAATCAAAAATAAGTCAGAGTCTCCCAGTATTATCGAAAAATAAGTTAATTTTTCATAATAATATAATATTACTAGCCATCAGGGTTATTCACTCCTCCCACATGCCTCTCATACATTTAGAAGAGAATCATTCTGATTCAGGCTACTTTATTAAATTTCAAATAGAAAGTAGTATTTTTTACTCTCAGTAACTTGGTTCTGAAATATGTATGCTCTGGTTTTGATGTTTTGACTAAAAGACATTCACAAAGGATGAAAATCAATATCACTTGAATATTTCCGTACTTTAATGTTGATAAAGTTCGGACCATTTTCGTTTTTCAATTTTTTGGAAAAAAAAATATTTTTAAGCCTTTATTCTGTATCGTTCATTTTATTGCATAATAATGATATACGGATTTTATTCATTGAATCTTTTTAGGTGAGATTGATATGATTCTTGGTAAATATTTGACATTTCATTAAATTCAACAGGCTGAATTTAATTCAATCTTTTCTGATATGTATTTTTTTTTCATTCAGTTTTTACATAATGATAGAGAAATCAACACCTAGTAGAAAAAAAAAACAATCAATTAGTTTAACGTGTTAAGAGTCCAAAAATGAAATGTACTCCAATCAGTCCAATCTACAGTGTGACCCATTTGTTTTGGGAACACCCTGATAAAAAGTTTTTTTCTTAACCGATTTGGTTCATTTTTTTTTTGGATTGTAGAGCTCGAAAAATTGTATATTCTTGGCAAAAAGTGACCTTCGCCATTTTGACTTCAAGGCCTACTATGTTAGTTTTTAAGAGCAAAATTTCAGGAAATCATATTAGCGATTTTTTTAGAAAAAATCTGTGTGCGCCACTGGATTCAGCATCCTTTAAAACGGGTCTATACAAATTTTCAACCGAAAATATCAAGTTGAAAAAAATTAAAAATTCGCACTTTAACAATCTTTGATTCTATCAAAACAAATAAAAATGACATAAAACTAAAAATTTGTAACTTCTACCAAACCACCATCAACTTCAATGCATTTATCATTTCTTGTTTCTGTTGGTGTTCTGGCCTTTGAATGATTTGATTTTTGACCAATCGACTTTATGTTTGACATACGAATCACGAATGAGAAACTCGAAGAAAAACTTCTCATTAGAGAAAGGTAGGGTCAAGATAATAAGTGTTTATTGACATGAAAATAAAATCGTAACCCAGTTCTTCAGAATTGAAAAAAAGTCCAAGTTGAAGAACGACGTGAGCTTTGTTAATTTTAGCAATGTTCAGATTTCGAGCGATTCTACACTCCAATTTTTCATCCCTTTTTCCTTGTCATTATCGTTTGACATTCTTTTATTTTTTTTATTTTTACGAATTGGCTTATTCCCTTATTCTTCTCTTGGAAGTTTTTATTTTTTTTTCTATTTACTAAAAATAATTTTATTGATAATTTTCTTAGCTCAATTCATGAATATTTCTATTTCCAAAAAGAGAAATGAGATTGAATAATGAGAAGATGATCCAACCCGTGACACTTATTCTAAATTCAAAAATATCTGTTATATTGTATAACTTGACTCTTATGATATGTATAAAGGGACGCGAACGACCTGATTCAGCAGTAACCCTCAGAAAAATCAAAGGAACAAAGAATTAACAAATTTGACATTCTCGAAAAAACGGCAAACATTCAACTAAAAATGGTCGATATAGATGTCTGCGTCCTATCAGAAACTAAACACAAGGGCATGACGGTGCTAAAAAAACAAAGGTCCAGCTACAGCTACAGTAGGCAGTGTCAGCGAAGATAGATTCACGGCCAATATAAAAAAGTGTTTTGTTGATAAAAGGGTCTGGCAAAGGGACGATATTCGTTATCAGTGTTTACGCATCAACCAAACAAGAGAACACTCGAAAAAAAATCATCCATGAGGAAACGATATGGTAAGATGTGGACGTTAACACTCTTAAAGAGCGTTAACGTCTTGTCTTCCCAATTTATTTTCAACAGGATAGGGATAAATAACATTAGTCAATTGTTTTGACACTGTTAGGAATTCATCTGTCACAACTATGGCAAACATTTAACTTCAATTGCGGTGGCTTTATCTTATCATAAATTTACATTTCCTGCAGGCGTTCTAACAGACTCCAAACCAAAAGCTTCCATCTAATTCCTTCAATCGCAACAAATAAAGTTTACTCGGCTGCGACAACCTCTTGAACTGAAAGACAAACTCGTGACTTGTTAAACAAACCATTCATTATCGAAAGCGCACGTGCTAACAAGAAAATGACTGGAACACTTTCACGTATAACTGTATTAATCTTGTAATCGTGTATGTGACCTCTACGTCGGAGTATGCCCGTGAAATTTCAATAGTGTTACGGTATCTGCGACATGAAATCAGGTCTTAATAATGACCATATAGCCTGATTACATGAAACTATTTGGAGGTTCGGTACTGAAGGCTATATAAATTTCACTACTTCTACAAGCATCGTTTTTGCGTAGATTAGATTGACCTATGGATTGCCATTATATAGAAGATGAATGTAACTGTCGTGACCATGGTGTTGAATTCATTAAAACTCTTATGCAAGTATCGATGATTGTGATTCTTGATAACGTTGAGCCTAAGGCTGTGTAGATGGTTCATGTACAAGAAAGTTCTGCAAATTGTGAGTCAATGACATACTTACAAAGTAACGCGGTGGAAGATTCTCTTGAGCTCAATTTGCTGGTTTTGGGCATATAAAATCAATGCTAAAATTGAGTATCAACGGAAGAGAAAATATGTTTTATTGGTGTGAATTTTGTCGACACGGAAAACTCTATCTACCTGATTATCAGAGATACGATAAGTAATCGTTTTTTTCTTTATCAAGTGTGAACGTTACATTCATATGAAAGTTGATGAATAATTATCGCTCATTATTGTTTTTCAACGTTCAAATATATTTGTTTCAACTATATTCAAGCGGTCCAATCAATTCGTCAAGAATTATTATTGATCAGATTAATGTATTGCTAGATTTGTGAAGTATCATACAACACTAAACGGTCACCCTTATATCAGCGTCATGATAAAATGTTTAACAAGAAGTCTGCAACCAACTAATGAGAACACCAAGGCGTTCCAAAGGAGAAATCTACAGTGTCCCATAGAGTTCATATGAGAAAAAGTTAGCACGATCGTAGAGTCCAATTCCTTTCAATCTATACATGGATTTCTTGTCCATCGATAGATTGAATCTGCATCTTCGAGAAAAAAGAAATCAACTATTTGCAATGAAGTGATGAAGAGATGCATTGTAGAAAATACTAACTCAGGTGTATAACTCAACAAAGCCACCAGAGTGTCAGAAAGTCTAGAAAAGCTTTTGTAAAACCAAAAGCGATAAGAACTTTCTCCGGAGAAGAGGATCAACAAGTTTTGAGCGCGCAAAAATTACTATTTTGCTACATGACTTAAAACGAGGTGTGGCTCAAGAAACCCCATGTGACGTTCGAATACGAACCGCGAATCCGGAACTGGATTGACAATGACGGTAAATTTTTTCGTTGTGCTTCTCGTCTTGTGTCAGCGTAGACCTGTTGGACTGTTGGACAAAAGTAAAAAGAAAAAGAAGAATCAGATATATAAGAGTAAGCTGATGTATTATTTGCGGAGAATTGCAAATTTATAGTATTTTTCCAGTTCTTATTTTTAAAAGTGTGACAATTCTAAACGAAATGTCCCAACTGTGTATTTATTTTCTCTTTTTTGGTAAATAAATACATTCAAAGTGTTTAATTTCAAATTCTGTTTTGTCAAGGTTTGTTAATTCAGTGTTCTCTTTTTTCTTGGTTCTGTTTTGCCATGGTACTTTTATTTCCTTGTTTTGTTTTAACACTCTTCTCTTTTTTCCTTGCTTTGTTTCATCGGTGTTTTCTTTTTTCACTCATCTGTTTTCTTATGTTATCTCTATTCATGTTCCGTCTTTTCATGTTTTGTTCTTTCATATTCTGTTCTGTCCGGTCATGAATGGGACCATGCCCAAGCAGCATTTTTCCGGCGACTATTCTTAGGAATTGTAAATTTTGTGATTACTAGTGAGAGGAACGTAATTGCCATGCACGTTTCCATCACGTGCTTACGACAAGATGGTGAACAAATGAAGGGTACGACGTTTGTTGCACATATCGATCACCTCACCAGTTTATTGTTTATGTTAGTCAATTGAATCGTTGTTCGAGTATACAACGAATAACGATTCAATGAAACGGTTCGGATCGAGAAATCGATATTTGCATTCCAAAATAAGCAGTGCTTTTGAGCTCCATAAGAAACTGTATTGACCAGCTGAAATTGCCTGGCTCTTTTTATTATATGGGATGCTTACTCACACCGGACGGCGCGATAGAAAATTAAATAAATCAAGTTGCATATGATTTCGTCAACTCATAACGTTATTTTGTTATTATTCGAATTATTATTATTATGAGTTTTGGGAGGACTGAGATTATAAAGAGTTAATATAAAAAATGTGCCTCGATAATTTTTCCAGGGTAGGCGCTTTTTTGCTTCCATTGGTTGCACGCCACTGCTATAGTGTTAGATGTAGCTGCATTCAATAACTGAACAACTGAAAAAAGAGTTGATGCCAACGCACAATTTGGTACTTTGTTGACGTTGTCGCGTCTGTTTACTGACACGTTTTCAGTCCGTATGACAAGCAAGGGTTTTTTATTTGAAAAATTAACTGAGCGAAAGTTCCTTCTTTTTCCATCATAAACTAATATCAGTTTATGAATGAATACGACATCAAGAGAACAATCTGTATTTTTTACACGGCGAAACTACTAGAACTTTTCAATATCTAAATAAAATTTAACATGGAATTGGATGGCGTGCTTATCAGGACCTGGAAGAACAACCTTTGACATGATATATCTGGAAATAATTTAATCTGAAAGCTGGCCGTGACTATGTCCTGAGTGGTTCATTAGAAAGGTCCACTTTCAGATCACTCTCTCAAGTATTGCGAACTGTATCTGCTCAATTAGGCTTGCAATTTCTGAATTGTAGCTGGCTTACCGACGAAAAGTTTTGACATCACATAACTCCAAACCGAAAAGTCCAAACTAACTTCGGTTCACAATTTCGAAGCCAACATCACTCGCGTTTTGGGCAAATACCGGTCACAATGCCTAAAAAGAGTGATCCAAAATTGGACCTTTCTAGAACTTTGGCGACCATCATTGAAGTGAAATTACTGTAAAAAATTAAATATCTATCCAGACGTCAGACGTGGTGTTTTTCTTGTTCAGATTTGAAAATACAAGGAATCTTAGAAATAATGGACGATTACTACCGTTTTTTTATCCAGAATTATTCTTCAACGTCATGATAAAGATTCCGCCATTCAATTCCATTGTATATCATTAACACTTAAAAAAACGGTCTAAATGAATCACCCTTTATTATGTGATATAATGGATATAGATAAGCGACTTAAAGCATACTGCGCAAAGTCACGGACTACGATTATGACGTCACGAGTGTCACGACTGGATAAGCGTTATTCTGGACAGCGGAGCCAGGCGCAATTTCCAATAATTGATTACCACCTTATTCAAGGCCGTATGTTAATTTTTTAAACCCCTCCCTCCCTTGATCTTAACATTTTTCCAATTCCCAAAAATTATGCAAATGATTGCCAACATGATATAGCAGTAAAAGCTAGTCAACCTTGAAGTAATTCCACCAAGACCAGGAATCTAAAAAACTCTTTTCGAAAATCAGCGACAAACACGAAAAAGACTATCAAGCTTATGGGAGTTATCTATCCAACAAACGGAGAAAGATGCTCAAATGGAAACCGGTCCAGGGTTTTTTGAAAATTGTCGGGAACCAAGTATCCAAAACCGTTCCTATTCAAACCAGATCTGAATATGCGTACTTTTTTCAACTCCCATAGATGTTTTCCCAAAATTGTTCCTGATGGTGATAAAGCTGATTGTAAATGCACTGATCAGAACTCATGTAACTGATACATGCTAGAACCTAACCGTATAAAATCAAGCGGATTATTAAACAAGCTGAGCCCCATGAGCTTGGATTTAAAAGCGATACACCGGGATTTTGATGTTTATGTCGAAGTTTTATGATGAAACAACAAAAGACAAGAAACATATCCGAAGTGTTTATTTCACAACCTCGCTTTATCATTGTTTCAAATTCTTCATTGTGAGAATATTTTGACACCCATTACATATCAACGATTTTGCGTATTTTACGTAAATGTTAATGTTCAATGGAAAGTATCTTTATTTGGCAAACGTTTGTTGAATACAATATTATCCATTTATACAGGAAAATATGATCAATGGAAAGAACTACGTAATAAAAACTTGTGACTTTCCAAATTCAAGAATTCTCGTATTTGACACGAGAGTAAACAGATCGTCTAGAAAAGTAAAAGATTCATTAAAATTCTTGTCTCGTTTTCCCCGGTAGCATTATGACGAACCCACACATCCGTTTCTTTTATTCCCTCTATTTTTGAGATTCACTGAACTATTCCTCAGATCCCAGGTAATAGGAAGTGATTTATTTTGTTGAGAAACACTTTTTCTATCCAAGAGAATAACAACTAAAATGGAACAAATTCTTTTTTTTGTTATATGCTTATAACGGTCTAGATCGTAGTGCAAACCGCATATTTTTTTAGCGGTCCAAGCATAGGAGAAAATTTCAATTGCGCCGATATTTTTGTTGAGTAGTTTATCAAAATATTATTAAAATATGTTTACATTCTAATGATATTGAGTACTTGAAGATTTAAACAAGTTCCTAAATATAATTATCAATGCTCAAGAGCCAAAGTCATGCATGTGTAAATCACAATTAAGTCAAATGAATAATGCTGAATTGATTATTCCCGCAAAAGATAATCCAACCTTTTTATCTTCATATTAAATTAAATACTCGAAAAAATTAACAACTGTTACTTTTTATGTCAAGCAATCAAAATGTAAAAGTCAGCGGCTTGTCCGACTATAATAGAAAGGCTCATTTACAGATACACATAATGCAATAAAAGACCAGCACATTACTATAATGCTGCATTTAATTACATCTGACTCTAATCTCGTATGTTGATTTCATTCTCAATTTGACATCAACTGATGATCTACAGATAACCGAACCGAAACCGCATGTGTATATAATTCGCAAATTCGAATAATCAATCATTTCTATAAACATATCGAATTACAATTGAATATCTGGAACGTTTTAACATAGTAGCATGTTTGCAATAGATCAACGTTCCAGACATCTTTTATGGTTTGTGTAAATTATTTTCATATTTAGATTAACATTCCTACGTGAGTTATGTTTGAGCTTATCGGATATGAATTTACAATGTATGGATTGAATGTGAGAACGTCTGGTGATATAATTAAAAAAAAATAAGACCTGAGGCATGAATTTCTACTCATAGTTCAATGCATTCAATAAGAATATTTTTTGTGTAACTTTAATTGACTCACCTTCATCCTCCAACTCTTCCTCATGAGTAGCGCTACACTCCCGACAAACAGCCCCCCGCTGTTGACCTCTAGCCAGCAACTCCATATCCTTATACCCTTCCGGAGGACTCAACGTAACAGCATCCACAAACTCCATAGGAGGAGCAAATTTCGGACTTTGCGGCGTCTGTTCAAGCCCGCTATCATATTGACAGTTACAATTTGGTTCGCAACACGTAAGACGAACCATTTCGTGTTGTTGACAAGTGCAAATCCCGTCGTCATCATCCTCATCCAGCTCGCAGTCTTCCCGGATGAGGATGATGTAGTCCGCGTCGAAAAACTCATTTTTATTTTCGTTAAACACTACACGATTTTTGTCTTTTTTGTCACGCGACCGACCTGGCTTTTTGAGCAACGATTTGAGGTGATCACGGTCCGGATTGTGCTTACGCTGCTCGGAGGTGTCGTTTACCATGATGGTGCAGCTTGGTCTTGATCTTCTGGAAAAACAATAAACACTGCAGGAGACCAACCCATAAAAGAATACACAACATCTCAATTTTTATTGAACATTGAATTTAACTGCTCAGCAATTGTTAAGTGTTTTACATTTTTCATCTTGCATTGTAATCGTTTAAATTGAAACTCATGATGGAAATAGCTTGATTATGATTACCTGATTACCAGTTCAATGTTTTTAAAAAACTAGCATATCATCAAGGCATCATTAGGTTCCAATTATGACTGCATAAGTGAAATGAGATCAGATAAGCCCCGTATACAATAGCGTCACTTTCCCATGAAAAAATTGCGTTTGCAATAAAAATTGCATTAAATAACTTACCTTATAAGCAAGAACTCTTCATCATCACAACTGCACACGGAAGAGCTGCTATCCTCGAAGAACTCATCATAGATTGGTTGATTAGCACTGAATGTTGAGAACCCAGAAAAGTCACTCACATCAAATTGACAAAACCCATGCGAACCATCTGGAATCAAGTCTTCACCTTCGATGGTATTTTCTTTGTCGTCAAAGAGTTTGTTATCTTTTGATTCTTTGAAATCACTGTATTGTGTTAGCTTTGCCGTGGAGCCGTCCCCATTTAATAATTCCTGATGAGTATACTGATGAGTGACGGCAGAATTGCTTGCTGTTGTTGATTTGGCACAAGTGCATTCGGGTAATATACAGTTCAGTTCATTATTGTTGTTATGTTTAGGAGTGTTCAAATCTTTTTGATGGACATATGTTTTAACATCAGTTATTCCCGCTTGTTTCAATTTGCTTTCCAAATATTTAATTCTAGAGTTAATATCCGACTTTTTATTGATGCACTTACTAGAAATAACCGCTTTCTCAGCTGTCGTATCACAAACCACTTGTTTCTCAAGGTTAGAATCAGTTTCCTCAAACACCAATCTGCCGTTCTTGAACCCCCAAGTCAGCTGTAACTCTTTCTCTTGTTTGTCAGATCTTGAGCACGAATCTGTCAAAGTTTGATTGACAGAAGCAGGATTTGAGTCCTGCGTTTGAGAACGCGAGGAAACGTCGCACGGAGCGACGTCGACGGCAGTTTCGCGACTGGATAGCGGCGCTTGCTCCTGCCCACGACGGCCGTCGGCGTCGATCGATGCACGAGAGGCGCACAATCCTCTTTTGCCAGGGACCGTTTCCGAAGAGTTAGTTTCAGAGCCGGAGGAGTCTACAAGGTGCACAAGCTGTTTTTTGGGGTCAAGGTCACTGGCTGAGTTTGAGAGGGGTGCTTGATTGTTTTCCAGGCCTAAATCAATGTCCTCGATAGGCTCTTCAACAGAGGAAGGATCACCGGCCAAAGTATGGATGAGCTTTTGATGATGTTCTATCAAATTCTTGCTGAGTTCAGCTATTTTGTCGCATCTTTTCTCGCTGTCAATAACGGGAGTTTCGTCAATACTAGCAAGAATATCATCAAACAAGGAGCTAGGCTCTTCACTCCAACATTCAAAGGAGGCCTCATTAGTTGTATTGTCCAACTTGACGGAATCATTACAATCATTACCTAGGTCGATGAGATCATCAACGAATTTCGTCACCTCATCATTCAACTTATCGCCAATTCCGTTCACACTGTTCAACTTTTCTTCCCACGCCGTGCCCTTCGAATTCTTCTCATCATTGTTAATAAGATCTTGAGCAATTTTGCTTTCGTTAATTAGATTCAGTGAGTCTCTGGAATTGTTAAAACAATCTTTGCAGAAACTTGATGTGCTAAGTTTACAGATGCATTTAGTAGCTAGAAAGTCTTTGGCATCAATTGTGAGAATCTCTATAAAATCTACGGTGCTGTTCTTCAAATTGTTGATTTGGTTATCAATAAGTACGCTATCGTTGGACGTCATTTTCCTCGCATTGGTTTCTTGACAATCTGAAAGTGATAATGAATATATAACTACTGCAGTAAAATTCATTTTCGATTGAATTCACAAGCTCATAAAGATAAAACGAAATGGGATCTCGGCAATAACAGTGAAAGGAAGTCATTCAATTGAAAGTTGGAGTTGAAGTTATAGAGAGTTCCAAAGCGAAATAGTGATTTCTGTTATAGTTCTGAAGCTCATTATGTTTACCGTTGGATGCATAATTTCTTGCTTTAGAACTTGAAAAAAAAACACTATTAGGAACCAGAAAAGACACAATATAAATTAAGTTTGAATTTTTTTTCTGAACATAAGTATCTCATGAGATCCACCGATCGGTTATATTTATATTGTAGTTATCTGAAACGTGATCTGCTGAAACTATGGCTATTATTAAATTGATTAAATAATAGGCTGTAAGTATATTCGGTTCAAGGCTATGCTGTATATTGCAAAGTATATTGATTTTTCATAGGATATTATGTTCGTTGATGAAGATAGAAAATACCGTTATGGGCACGTGTTCTTTTTGTTCATAAAGAAATAATGACCAGGCTCGTTATTCATGAAAATAATTTTTCATTCGAAAACAGTCGACGTATACCAAATATGTTTTGTTGATGAAATTATTATTAATTGTGTTTTGCGTTTGCGACAGGAAATACGTAATGTGTAAATTTTGTGGATTGAGTTATTTGATTGAATAACATTTAAAAAACAATCATGTTGACAATTGAAAAAAATGATAAAAAAGAATTATGAAAACATAATTGAAGACTAACTTCCATCAAGAAAGGAGTTAAGAACAAAATTTAGAGAAAGAACCGAAGCAAGATAATGTGGTCCATCATCTGAACAGGATACTCCAACAAGACTACCATGTGGTTAATAAGTATCAATTCGTTAAATAAGAGATAAGATTTTGTTTTGATGTTCATTGGAAAACTGTCCTTTGACGTGCAGGGGGAACGTTAGATATGTGAGGCTCTAAAGGCTAAAGGAACTTCCCTGGAGTCTAATTCTCGAGCGGAGGACGAGTGAACATTTAAGCGAACACACAGACCGATCAAAAACTGTATTGCGATATCGCGGAATGGTCCCTTCTCTCAAGAGAGTCCTGGTGAGATGAGTTCGGTCTACTGCGAGATCGCCCGGTGGAAGCGTCCTTAGGAGACTGCCATATAGAGCCAGACGTGCAAGGAGGTTGTCCTCAAGGCTTTGGTGTCTGCTAATAAAAAGTCTCCTGACAAAATTGGAAATGGAGGGCTTTTATGCCCAGGTATAAGCCGATGATGGCCGGATCCTCGTACAAACACCCGGAAGATACCTGTGAGCGTATGAAATCAGCGTTTATGGTGTGAAAAGATGAGACACTTGGTGACCCCCACAAAAATAGAACTACATAGTTCTCTTCACAATTAGATAGGGGGAATCTCAAGAAGTTTAAGCCACCCAATCTGTATAAGATGCCAATGTCACTGAAACCTGAGATCAACTACCTTCAGGTGATCAGATCAGGATCTCATACAGATCCGTGGTCTGGTGGCCGGTGAGTCCGAAGAACAAGAAAACCACCAACGAACTCAAACTAATCAGACAACAAAGGATGGCCTGTCTCAGGAGCTGCACTGCGCATCCTTCTTTCGTTACCAAAACTGGCACCCTCGTTCAAGAGGAAAGCGATGCCGTCATACGTAAGGATGACTGCTCAAGGAGCACGGAGGGACAGAGGCACAGAGGTTGGCTACACCAGATCTCATCGATTGTGATTATTCGTGAAGTGCGGTTACTATTGGCGGGACTCGGACTCCTTAGAAGTTTTGAGAAGCATTTCCCATCCAGGGACAAGTAGCGGACCACCCTGACAGAACCACCCAGTAACATGCAAATCTGGTTAACAGACGTCGAGGCTAACACTGACTAGGGAATTACATTCAATTCTACTTCAAAGTGGAACTGTCAAATTTTCGCTTGGCAAACGAGAATCATATGCTAACATTCACATTGAATCTGAATTCAAAGTAACGCCTACGCCAAATTTAATGTGGATGGTATCATATGATTCCCGTTTGCCAAGAGGATATTTGACAGTTCCACTTTGAAATGAAATTGAATGTATTTCAGGCATAAGTCTACTAGAATCGGAGTATACAGATTGGACAGGAATGCAGGGGAAGCTTTCTCTCTCCGGAACTTTACAACGGTCTTCCAAGCAGAGGTGTTTGCTATCCTGTAGGTAGCAACTAAAGACAAGAAAAAAAGACAACATGGTTATCTATTCCGACAGCCAAGCGGCATTAAGGGCACTATATGCATCAGTAGATCAGCTGTTCGCCAGTATAAGAGTTCAGAGATGCGCTGCGTGCCCTTGGCGAGAGTAAGAATGTCAAACTGGTATGGTTACCAGAACGCGTATTAGAACTGCCCAAGCGTTATAAAACCTCCAGTCAATGATAGCTGCTGTTTGGTTAGCTGCTTTGCAGCTCGATTTCTTTTTGAAATTTGGGAATAACACATATTGCACTTGGCCTCACTTTTTTGTTAACAATCAGAAATCGATAAGAACGTATTTCTTCTTGATTTTTTCAAAACTTCAAGTTCCTAGCTTTTGACTTCAAGTTCTTAGCGAACAAAAAAACGAACAAATTTTGAAAAAGTCTGTAGTGGTTAGAAGTATAGATGAAACTTTTGGCCAAATAGTTTTTCACGTCAAACAATATCTACTATTTTCAACTCATTCCATTTTTTAGCCTTAAGTAACGAGCTAGCCAGACTAGCGCTTCAACATCATCATTCCAGTCCGGTCCAGATGGGTGTTAGTAAACAACTCCAAGGCCCTAAACGAGTGGGCTTGGCAAAAAACAGCGGATAACTTGAGGAGTAACATGACATGTAGTAGCCATAAGAATGAGCACATAACCTGACAAATCATGGACGCCCGAGTTGCTGAACAAGAGAAGGAAGGTTTTGAGCATCACCATCATCAGCTTTCTGGCAGACTATTGCAAGAGCAATCGACACTTGCGTTGAAACACCTATACATTTGTCCCTACTCTAGAATGGCAGAGGAAACCTTCCACCATCCACTGATGCGATAGATGGGGTCGCCTGAGGAGCGGCACCCATTCTTTGGGAGGAGTCGAGGGACCTGAGCTGAGATGACTTGCTCCGCTTCACAATGGAGACGGGACTATCCGAGAAGTGGATAGGGTTGGCAACGCGGGGTTGTCGAAAAGGGCCACTAGTCCCACTTGCTGGGCTTTTGCCCTCCCCATTTTTACCCCCATTTCACAAACTAAAATGTCAAGATAAATTCTGAAAATGCATCGCTATTCTAACTATTCATTTTCGGACATCTTCAAATTGAGTACGAGACGTTTCGTTTTCGGCTAAACACGATCAACTTATTTTTTTAAATACGGACCTGGATCTTTCATCATCTACTTTTAGGCTTCTCTTCATACGCTTTCCAATGATGTTCTAAACATAATTACCACTGACAACGTTTCGAACCTGTGAAACGACATCGTCAGGAATTATAACAAGTTTCACGAGATCTAAACATCGTCGTCGTTCGCAACATTTCTGGACATTGGGACCATTTGGTGGTATTGATAAAGCGAAGTGAATGCTTAGTTATACTTTTGTTATACTATAGTTATACTTTTGGAAATATTTTGGTGATTGCAGCGTTGCCAGATCTACAAGTTCTTCCTAGTAACTTTCTCATTTCAAATAGGACACCCAGTATATTATTTGATTTTTGAATTCTCTGTGAAGTTCTCAATAAGTTTTATAGATCATGTTTTATGTCTAATGATGATAGTTTCTTGAATATTTGTCATTTCATTCAAAAAATGACAAACAAGATGACAAATGTCATTGATTATTTAAAATAAGATTTATCACTAACAGTAAGTAATTGAGGCCTGAAAATTTGACAGCAACCTCTTCAAACCACAAAGTATACATAGACTGTTCCAAATATTCCATAAATTCTACAGGGGGC
Organism: Orchestes rusci; assembly: GCA_958502075.1. Lineage (NCBI taxonomy): Eukaryota > Metazoa > Arthropoda > Insecta > Coleoptera > Curculionidae > Orchestes > Orchestes rusci. The sequence continues at coordinate 19,863,415 of OY293310.1, read as the reverse complement.
GTCAAAAAAAAGTTCATGTTTTTGCAAAGGAAATAAATTGAAGCTAATTTTTCTCAAATGAAAAACCCTGTATTTTATATTTACTTTGAACTAAGCATTCAATTTTGATTTAAAAATGTCCACATCGTCCTACACCTATGTTTAGTCGTTTTTGAAATATTGAGAATTTCGTAACAGACGTTATTTCCATCTAAGTAATGAAATTGTTTGATTTCGATCAATTTTGGGGTTGAGCAATGTTTTTGAAAATATATTCAACACTCGCATTCATTCAAGACATTTTCTAGATTTCTGTTTTGATAAAAGTTAGATTAATGCACTTTTTATTTGAGATTCGCAATATTTCAAAAATGGCTAAAGATAGGTGTCGGAAAATGCTAATAGTTATTCATCAAAATTGAATGCCAAATTCATTGCCAACATAAAATACAGGGTATTCTATTCGAAAATATCGAGTTTCAGTCATTTTTATAATAATATACGAAAATGTGATGATTTTTGAGCACACCCTGTAAACTTCCTAAAATATTTGGAAGGTTTTACTCACTTTGATTTTTAAAAAGACTGCCGTCAAATTTTCACGCTTTCACGTTTCTTTTTGATACTGAGAAATCTTATTTTAGAATATCAAAGACATTTGTCAGTTTTCAAATAAAATGGCAAATATTCAAGAAACTATCATCATTAAACATATAAGATGTTTTATAAATATTATTCATAGTTTTATATAGAATCCAAAAATCAAATAAGAAATAAGAAACCTACTAGGAAAAACTAGTGTATCCAACGCTGCATTCATCAAAATATTTTCAAAATATGCCTCACCATTGCACTTATCTACTCAAACCAAAAATTCAAAAGATTTGGAAAAGCCGTTCTTGGAATACTTGTAACCGACCACCTACGTGAATCACCCTGTATATCACCATAACTTTGCAAAGACTACAGATGATGAAATTTGAAAAATACAGAAACTTTTATAATCAGGGAACGTCACCTTTTATCTCATTTGATTCAGTTCGTGTTTGAATTTAATCTTGGACCCACCACGAATGAACTTCTTGGAAAAATAAATTGAGATGAATCTTGAACTAAAAACGTGTTCCTACACTCAGCAAAGTTAATTACGTCATGCGATCTTCCTTTGGAGAGCTCTGGATCTCTTAATTTCCTTTTAAATGCATGTTATGGTCTTACGAATTGCATGCTACACAAAATAATCTAGTCAGAATTCTCCAAGGATTAGGAATGTTAGGTGCTGAAAGATTTCATTTTTTTTTTAGAAAAAGTATTTAAATTATTTGCTATGTTTTATTTGAACGCTCATTAAAATATACAGAGAAATAATTGGAAAGTTTGTGCACTGCCCAGGTAAGGTGAAATCAAACCACCAACGTAGACAAAACTAATTTAACTAAACTCTTCGAATCAATCATCAACAAATCGAAGAACCTGTTGCCATTTTTCCGGTTTAATAGAAATAAAAACAAACCTTCAGTCACTGCACCGTTGAGATCGTCAACCTCATTATCCACGACGACTTTTCGCGCACATTCACTACTCCATTCGGATGCTGACCGTTCGATATTTTCACTATCTACGACTTTCACCGCTCCATCATCATCATTTAATGAGAAAAATCCTGTTATGGCACCATTTTCTTCACATAAACATTGAATACTTTCTTCGATATTATCAGCAATTGACCAGGGTGGAGCTTCGTCTTCAATTCTTGCAGATGACGATTGATTTTTATAGGTGACAGATGGTTCACAGCATATGGGTGAAGATTCAGGCAGGTCAGATGGTGATTTCTTTCTGAATTTCTGAAAAAAAGGTTTTTATTCATTTTCGTCTAGTCATTTGAAAGGGATGAAATTATTTTTTTTTTCAAATTGGACCTGAGATATAATTATATTTTTTCACATTAAATTAATGTTAATTTGAAATTACGATAACTGACTTTATCCGTTCCATTCTAGTTATTTCACAAATCAAGACCACCAAAAAGAAAACACACTTTGAATGGTTACAGTTTAAAATAATCTATTACTCAGCGGTTTATGTTGTGGTTTAGATTGAATTATTTCATCCGTAAAAAAGTCATTACTTTTCTTTCTATTTGACACTTAAATTTGTGATGTTTTCAGGAGTTTTCCTTCTTCCTTCATTTCTAAAAAACTTTTACCTAAAAATATACTTGTTCATTGCATTCGAAAAATCTACTTCCTGCAAATAACCCTTAACGCTCAAACAACTTATTTGTTCCAAAATGTAGTTACAAATTCACATAGCACTACAATTTTCATTAAAACCTGGAATATCGGACTAATATATTGCTGCCTTGTTCAACATAGTCTGGAACAGCGTTATAAAAACTTTAATAAAGTTTCTGCGGTACTGGTAGTAAAAATGTCTATACATATTTTTTCGTGAAGAGAACGTGCGCAAAATTTGGAATGCTACTTATACTGAGCTGAATTACTTTTACTTGCTTTATTTCGAATTTATTAAAGGAATATTGCGAATAAGGCTTTTGGAGTAAGTGATAAGCAAGGCAGTTTATTGGTTTGTTTCACCCTCATTCAACTCTGGATCGTTTAACGATTGATTTAATCATGCCTTTAACTCCTTGTAAATAGAATTTGCCACCGATTGTCGATTATGTCGTTAGTTCCATTCGGTCGCTGTGCACATACGGCAACAAAAATATCTGGCCATTTGCCACAATTCCCACGATACAATTCATTGAATGTCGGTCAGTCGATGATTTCAAAAAAGTGAAAACGACCAAGTGGATTATCTTTCCCTTTTGTGTAATTTACCCTTTCTGGACCTTTTTTTGTTAAGGTGTTTTCAGTTTTTTACAAGATTCGTGAACTTTGCTGATCCATATTATAAACATTTCTTTGTGAAATCATTGGCCAGTCCTCAAAACAAACATACTATATTCCTACATAAAATATAATAGGGTAATTATGTTTACACAGCCAGGATCAACTAGGTATTAGTTCATAATGATCCCATTGAACCTCTGTGCCTAAGAACTAAATACAATAATTATTAATTCAATATAAGAATATTCCTGTGAAAAAAAAAAGAGGGAAAACCAGGAAGTGTACATGAGAAAGCTTTTAGCTGATTTTGAAAAGGTCGATAATTAACTATGAAATAAAATCTCCCTGGTATAAATGATGAAGCAGAGTTTTAACATTTTTCATTTAATGAGCAAATACGAACTTAGTTGTAGAGAAAAAGGACATTTTCCTTTATTTACAAAAGGGACTTTGTGATTGTTTTTGCTGAAATTGATAATATATCTATTTGCTTGGATGAAAGAGTTTTCGGTTCGATTTGTGAAGTCATTTCTTTATATAAAATTCACTTTAATAATAGTTATCGTCATGTACAGTCATTATAACAAGCATAAAGCGCACCTGTAATTGAATCAATAAAAAGGTAATGTGCTGTGACAAAACATGAAATAATTTCAAAATCGATTTTTTTCTGATCAGATTGCCTCCATAACTGACATTTTTTATGATAGGTGAAACGCACATCAAAAACAGCATTGATACTTGAGTAAACCACTGGAAAATGGAAAAACAATAATGAATGTTTATATTTTCACTGTTTCACTAATTTTCAGGAATAGGGAACGCATGTACTCAATAATATTCGGGCGTACCCAGGATGTAAAAAAGTTGTGACAAATGAACTATAAGCTGGGATAAAAACAAATTTATTTAACGTCTGCTTAAGTCAACATACAGCAAGATATGTGAGCTGTTTGTATCAAGCTTTACCAAGCCATTCACCTCCTATTGTTGTGAAGGAAGGTTAAGCTTTTTATACTTTCGCATTGATAATTAATGAGTATTTCGCAACAAATCTCCAAAGACAATTTGTCATTGATCGTCAAGCTGCTCCTTCTTCCGGATAGAATACACAAATCAATTATCACTGTTTATAAAAACGATTTGTGTTTTAACCTGCTTGAGTGATTAGGCAAACATGCAATAAATAGATCATCTGTTATCTACATAATCCTATGTATGACACACGAAAAAAAAAATATCATTATCTAAGCATAAAAAAATGAGTTTTGATTTTCAAGCCGATTCAAACTTGAACCAACCCAACGTGTAGCACTCCTTAACTAGGATCGTTTCTTATCAATAAACTAAAGCGACACAAAAAATGTGACAAGGTAATAGTCAACTGAAAGCTAATTAGGAGAACAATTAACAGATAAATTTACTAGTAGAAACTCAGAAATGTAGGTCTTTATGTTCATTTTATCTTAAAATCATGAAATAGTCGACAATAATGATATAATAAATGCAGATTGTATTTGCATTAGATTAGTTGAAGTGTGAATCATGCAAGGTCTAAAAAAAAGAAAAAGATGGTAAATGGATGTAGTTGCATATTTAAATACTGATAATTAACTGTTTATAGAATGTATCAATTCCGCTGAGTTCTAATAACAAAATCACGAAACAGCATTTTAACTCTTCTATCAACTTTTTTCCTAGAGAAAAAACTGTCTCAAACGTCATGACGGTAGTGCAAATATGTCTTCTAGTGAGTTGAGAAATCAAGAGTCTGGAAATTTTCAAAAATATAAATTAAGTAAGTGTTACTGAAAGTGTTCCAAGAAGTTTGGGACTCTTAGAGACGAAGATTGAAACAGATCATTATTGAAAGAAATGTTTTCTCAATGTATGGCTGTGACTATGAAAAGAATGAGAAAGCGAAGCGAAAAAAAAAGTTCGCTTCCTATAAGTGGTACTCCATAAGCTATACCTACAAATAAGCAATTCCTCATAACTTTCGGCTGTTATACGAACGCCTTCGTGTGCATGGAATGTCATACTTGGCGTTTGCGATCAAATAAACATTGGGCTAGTTATTGATTCTTTGAATAAAAAGAAAAGCATTGTTGTGATTTTGACAGACAATAACCTAATCACAGGAAGAAAATGTGGTATATTTCGTTGTGGTTCGTATTTGTGTTTGAGGGATTTCTTCTAGTTTTTGAAACATTGCATTCCTAAAGCCATAATGTTATTTAATAGTTTTGTGAGATCCTCACACACCCACCAATTTTGCCTGCCATTCAGGCCAACACATTGGTGAGTGAAGTACTATTCTGATGGATGTATCTCAACAAACTCTGCAGTAGCTGCCCAAAGGGATGAATGATATTTAGGCACATCCACTCATAAAAACGTATTTGTTTTTAAATTCTTTCGATAAATAGTGAAGACGTGTGATGACGAAGATTGACGCAAAACGAAAACCAAACAAAGCTGTTTCTGTTTTTTTTTGGTGTTGCGCGCGTCACTCAATAGAAATTCCATCCAATAACAAAGGGATGGGTATGTTTTGTCAACACGTGCGATAGAAATGCACATCCAAGAGACGAGGATTCAGGTCTCTCTTTTCCAATTATATCGGGGAGTCGTTCGGCTACACCGTATACAGCCGAAAGCCCATACATAGTGTGAAATTGCGTTTCTACTAGTTACAGAGTTAAAATCCTGATGAGTTTCTAAAAAATTGTTTGTCTGATGGAATTGCATAGTTTCCAAGATACATGGCTTGATTTTTTTTTTCAAATTAATCCTTTTTCAATAACTTGAATCTACTTTGGCTATTTATTTTTTTAATTTGCAGCGTATCTGAAAAAAGAAAGGACCTATTTGAACATATCGAGAATAATATATCAAAAAGGTACAGTGTCGTACCGTAAAACACGCTAATATTTCTGCAAAAAAAAACATGCATTTCCGAACGTATGTTTATACAGGGTGAGTTTTTTTATGTTTAGCACAGGGATCTAGGAAAGTATAGCAAATACGAGAAAGTTTAAATGGGCAAAGATTTGCGGTTTTGTAAACTCTACTCCAAACCATTTTTGAGTTTTACCTAAAATTTGAGAGCTGTTGATAGATATTTCAAAAAACTGATTTTTGGCGGATATTGATGAAGAAGAAAATGTAAAATACACAAGTTTTAGGCAATTCTACTCTAAATAAAATGACATAAAAATATTTTTCGTAACACCCGTCATTTTTGACATAATATGATATGACAACTTATTTGAACTTATGTTTTTTTTTTAATGGAAACCGTAATAAATTTTATTTCTAACAAATAGAGAGTTTAATTATGACTCTAACGATATAGCATTAAATAGGGTTATTGTCAAAAATAGTTTGTATGAGCGTTTAATGTTTTTTTTTAATGGAAATACTATTGAATGAAATAAAGAATTAATAATGGTATGATGTGTATTTTTTATATGTATTAAATATATTTTTATACAATATTGTATTATTTAGAAAATTCACTTGGTTCAAAAAGTTTTTGAGAAAAAAAAATCCACGCGATATTGTAGAATGCAATAAATTTGCTGTAAGATCTGCTGAGGATTACTCTTGCTTTATGGCCACCACGATCTCCTGATCTTCGGATGCTAGTTTTTTTTGGAGTGATGTGAAAAACCAAGTTTACAAAAAAAATATTCTATAAAGGAACTTCGAGCTGCTATAATTAAAGCCTTCAATAATATTAATGGGCAATCTCTAAGAAAGGCAACTTAACAAAAAACATGCAACGTTAGCATTAACACCTGATAACGGTGGAATTTTCTAAAATATTTTGTGGAAACTAAATGTATACCTACGGTAACCGAACCATCAACGCTTCATTTCATTTATTGATATTTTTCCATAGGTAACTGGATCTACTACTAATAAAAAAGAGCTCATAAAATTTTTATTTTTAAAAATAAATATTAAATCATCGTGATAAAATTCTCTATTTAATAAGGATTAAATTCCTGTATGGTTTCACTTTTGAAAAAATAATAAGTTTATACGTATCATATTATGTCAAAAATGACTTCTGTAACGAGAAATGTTTTATTCAGAGTAGAATTTTCTAAAATCGTTGTAATTAACATTTTCTCCTACAATCAATATACTCTACTTATAAACTTGTTTTCTCAAAATGACCTGAGGAATCCTCCGATATAAGCAGTACGACAACAATGATGGATTTGGAAAATAGGATTTGAATAAAAAAAAACAACTTTTTTCAACAATATTTTGTCATTGTAGTACATTATTCAAAATTAAAATTCAGTAATGGTGGTGAAGTGGAAAGTCTTGATTCACTTCAATATTTTCCGTAAATTCCTACTTATGTAATACTATACGCTTATTTCAATATGTTTTTTATTCAATACTATTTTCACCATATCTCGTTGCATATAGCAAGATATGGTTTTCAGATATTGTCATTGAATCAGAAGTTTTGTATCAAGAAGCATCAAGTCGAATCCAAGCCAATCAAGGAGAAACCTGGAATGGGACATCCGAAGCTTATAAAATTAAGAAATAAACGGATAATAGATTCAGATCCAGTAGTGGGAGCATAGTAACTGGAAATATGCAAACCAGAAAAGTGAAGAATTACTGAGCAGTAGATCAAACATCATTGGTTAAATTGATATATTGGCATCCACTGACTGGTCTTTATATATGAAGGTCAGTGATTGGATCAACGAACTAAATATTCACGGGCCACAAGCCACAATACATCCCAACAAATAGAGGAAACTTGCTTCCGAAACCTTCAAGATTCTATGTTTATTTGAGGTAAAGAAATTCACACTGTAGTTCCATTTCAACAGGCCACCGGGCTGGATAGATTTTGTACATAATCAATTATTCATCGATTAAGTCACCTATAGGATAAGGTGGTGATAAGGGATTGCATAAGTAAACTTCCATCGGCCCACGTTCCTCCACATGAAAAAATCTGCAAACCAGAATATCCTATGGCGAAATAATCAAGAAAAGGAGATACATAGATCATGGTTGCGCCTCTACATATCGTACACCTATAAATATTATTTTGATTTTGATAAAATGACAATCCAAAAAAATCATACTGTAGTAAATGTTTTGCTAAAGACGTCTATACATTACACTGTTTTCAGTCGACTAGATTGATTTTTCTAGACCTTCGTCAATCGAGTAAGATACGATTGTATTTTCTGTTCGTTGAATCACTATTTACACACATCCATATTTTCATAACCCACCTTAATCTCCTATCTCACAAAACAAACAAATCCACCAAACGCACCATTTTTTACACAAGAACCAACTTCACACAGCATATGGACCAATTATTCACACGTGTCCCACAAATATTTAAAAGGCCAATGTTTTGCTTCGATCTCGCGCGCGATACCAACAACCGCTAGGTATACTCGTACCTCTTTCACTCGGCAGTACCCGCAACGTACTGATACTGATATAGCGAGAGAGTGTGGATTAGCGTGACGTAGACGAGTCTTTTGTTTTTGGTGTATCGGTAGCGAAACGCAGAGGTAGGTAATGGCCGTACTGAATGTGAGAAAATCAGTAACGGATTTTGTCATGATATTGAGCAATTTGGCAGACATGTTATTATTATGAAATATTGTGGTCATTCGTCATTTGCATAAACCAATGATGCATGTTTGGTGACACATTGAAAATGGGCAAAAGCAGCAATGGATTTGAACGTCTAGAATTGTTAATCTATTGTAGATAATTATCGATTGATTTTAACCCAAACACCCAACCCGTCCCTGGTTTATTATACATTTGCATGTACTCTTGTTGGGGCTCCCACGGACATACTGTCCTCGTCTTTGCATGATTCGTTCCTTGTCATCAGTATTTCCGGCGTCGGCAGTACTTTTTCTGCGGTTCGCCGGTTCCGCGGCCCCGTATTTCCGTCTTTAGCTACCCTAGTCCCCTCAAGGCAACTGAAGAAGTGAGGTCAGCGGACGAATCGACGCGTCAAAACATTACCTTTCATGGGTGAGATGGCAGACGAAAATTAGATAATTGTGGGAGAAGTTATGCTGTGGAACACAAAATATTTTGGTGGCTTTATCTGCAGCGCGATTGATGGGAAAATGATCATTGAGAGCTGCAAGAGCGAAGGCAGATCTCCAAATATTGTTGACTTATTGTGGATGTCCCATATAAGATCCTCCACTTCCTTAAAAAATACCTTTATTTTTTTCAAGTAGTTTATTTCTAAAAAAATATACAGAGGGTGATCCATTAAATTTTGAAAAATTAGGTCCAGGAAAAACTAAGCCCACTGTATATATCAAATATATATACAATGAAGCATATCTTCCGAGAAAGTGAGTAGAGGATCTAACATGGGACACATTGTACACTAAACGCAATATCGTCATGTGATAATATTCTCGTGAATTCTAGGTTAGAGAAATATTTATTTTTCTAACAAGTGCGCAAAGTGTTGCTTTCACGTCTTTGCGTACGCTCATAGAAAAACATTTTTCCGCTCACTACAGATGCTACCTCTTCTTCGAGCTTCCACGTCATGTTCGTCAGGTTAAAAAAAAATATTTACGTAATCTTTCTGTGCTCCAATTATCCAATAAGAGCAATGGGAGCCGTTTAAGAGAAAAATATTAAGAAGGGGAAGGTTCTTAATGTAATGATAATTTTCATATTGTAACATGGATTTGTTCGCTTATCACTTGAGACATCGTTTTGTTATCAACTTTTTGACTCAAAGTCAAGAGGGCATCTCTTGACTTCTTGACTTGACTTTTTTTATCCCGATCTATCGACGTCATGGAATGTCCAGAGTTCGAAGTAATTATACGAATTTATCAGAAGTTTTGTCTAATTCAATTTGGTATTTCACGGTTCATCATCAAAAAACGCTTCGTTTTCGAGTTATACTTTTGAAAGACTGAAAAAAGTGGCGAAACTTTGAGGTTTTCTGGAATTTTCGTTGTGAAGCCGACGCCTGGCGAGGAAGCAAACCCAAGATTCGGACTCAGCAGACCAAAAAAAAATTTTGTCCTAGAGAAAATGGAGTGCATACCTTTGCGAAAGTTTCGATTAATTTCTCTATTTTTGTCTTTACTGGTTCGTGATAGGTTCAGGCACTGGGCGACCACTTTTCTTGAATTTAGTTATTTTTGCAGAGAAAAGCTCGTTGGCACTCTTAAGTTGTTTAATTTTCTGCACTACCATCATTCAATTTTCTATATATAGCAGGTAAACTCGACTGACTGACACAGTTAATAGCTCAAAAAAAACAAAAATATTAATTCTACTATGAGCAAACTATTTCGAACTGACCCCAGAAGAAGATATCGTAAATATATATGCATAATGCGCTTCGCAATCAGCGTATCCGTTACTTCGCGTATCTTTTTGGTCGAAAGGATTTTTGGTGGAAATATGTACCAGATTTTAGCGGTGGCTGTTGATCCAAGACACGGTTCACTTTTCCAATTAGCTTGGACCTTTGGCTGATGGCCATGATGGTTACTAGCTGTGTTTTTTTTGCCAAGGTTTATCGCCATAAGGGCAACTCCGACTAGCAGCAGAAGCCATCAAAGTCGGTCAAAATAATGTGAGGTGTATTTTGAAATTAAATTGATAATAATTATTGTGAAATAAATGAAGTGGGCAAAACTATTTATTTTCTGAAATATGTTTGGGAGGTCATTGACCAAATGATCTTATGAAGGAGCCGCCCTCAAGTCTAAGAGTTCTAATAACCGTTCCGGAATGATTCCAGTTGTGAAAGTTGGAACAATCCTGATAATATGTACAGCTCAACGAGGTCAACAGCAAAATACTCAAAATAGAAAACTTTCTTGTTAAGAACGTTGAGCGTCCGACTAGAACTGTTTGGATGCTCTGGGGAATCTGTACTCAAAATTCTTCTTTATTCAATTCTTTATGACTTGAACGTGTTTAAAACATCGTCTCAATGCAAAAGTTTATCTGTGATCAATACGTAGACTATACAGGGTATCACTTAAGGATGCGTCGTAATTCCAAAGACGCATTCCAGAATCAAATTCAAGTAAAACAACGACCCCGGAAAAAATATCAAATTTTCAGAGAAAATAAGTGACGCGTTTGTTTTGTCGATATTATTCGTGAAACTGCCTCTCGTTAGTGCTAATTTAGCGTCTTGTTACAATGAAAAAGTGCCAAAATTTTACAAAATCTAGGTTATTTGAGATATTTATAATAAATTCTTTTTTTTTCTAAATCACCTTGTAATTATTTCGAAAACCAGAGTATGTAGGACGCATGTTTATAAGAACTTTTCTACTTGAATTTAGTTCAAGAATGATTTTTCGGAATTACGTCCCATCACTATGCGGCCTAACCATAGTCCGGAAAACCATTTATACCATTCATATTCAAAAAAGATTTTGATTTCATTTTATTCTGTTTTCCACAGCAGCACAAAAAAGCGGCGTGTAAAAGTTAAAGCCGACCAAGTTTGTTAAAGGTTAATATAAAGTTGGATTTATAGAAGAGAGCTTTGACGTGATAGAAAATAATGTTTCCGAAAAATTAAGAGAGTTGCCCTGAACTACTTGAACAGCGGAAACAATGACTTCTGGTAATGTTTTTGCTGCTTTGGAAAACGAAAAATATCTAAAAATGGAGAGGATAATTACTAAACCAACCTCTTGTAATGCACATGAAAGCTTCGCGTGTGAAAGTTGTCTTGATTCAAGTAACAGTATCAAGCCATCTTATGTTAGTGATATTCGTGTCCCTCATAATCAAGTTTAATGGTATTTTGGTCTTATTTTGGTCGATTTGGTACTAAAAACGTACTCTATTCAAAAAACGATAAAAGTTCAAGAACTTCTATTTTGCGATACAAGACGGCAAATAAAATGGTCAAAACGTCGGCAATGTCACAAAATTGAAAATGTAGTCCCGTCCCAAGTCTTTTAAAATTTACCATCGTAAACTGAGCAAACAACAAAGAATGCCTTAAGTGTGTCGAAACAGATCTTGTTCGGGTTTACACGTATTACTCAGACGGGTGAAACCGCCACACCAGTGGAGAACTAAAACCGCACCACCGAAGTCAAAACTCAACCAAGACTACACAGGGATTTTATCCAAGCTAATCATATAATCAAAATAACTCATAAATATTAGATAATGGTGGGACAATATGTCGATTATTTTTCTGAAAAATAACACTCGCCCATCAAAATAATAAACTCAAACTACTATTTGATTCCGATACTGACCTCATTTCTCAATCTATGACCCTTATCCCGTCTAATAGGCACGGGAATCAAAGATATCTTCCTTATTCCCAGACATCTCGATTTTCCATCGCAAATCGTGCGACGCAAAGAATTTTCCAAATCCAATTTGCTGGTAACAACCCCTACGGGCATTTTTTGATTTTATCTCGTATAAATTTCTCCCGGTCTGTAAAGCTGGCAATGTTTGCATTGGACGTCCTCTGCATCTGAAAAAATTGTATTTTAATTGAAAGTCTCATAGATTGTTTACTGGGATGGCTTTTATTTATGTGAGAACGAACAAAAAAATCTTCACGAAAAAATAAATTCAATTTAGTTTTTCGTGTGGATGGTAAAATTGTTTCTTGTGAAATAGATCGGTTGATTTCTTTTGGCTCTGAAATTGTTGAGCTGCTATTTATATGATAAACGGGGTTTTACTTGGAGCTTGGAGGAAATTTGTTATTATTTGGCACAATGCTCTGTTATATTCATCGATTCTCATTGGGTTGTTTTAGTAAAATGAAGCACAGACTCAACGTATTTGGAGTATATGCTCCAACTGCTATTAATAAATAAACTAAAGAGTTTATAAATAAGTGCCGTAGAAACATGGACGATTGAAACTGGAAAGTGTTATATCGATTTGAAAGGAAATGGATTAGTGAAACCTTTTGGGTCCATCCGATGTTTCAGAATTGAACTTGCCAAATACAGTCAGGACTTTAACACATCAATAACCATTAACATAATCATATTTGATAGACAAACACACACGTTCAAAATATTGATACAAAGTTTTCCATTAAATATCAAACACAACATAGTATGACGGATCTTTGCCACCATCCAGCGGAAGAGCTTAACAGCGAGCGGGAATCGACTTCTTGTCCTTTTTTGTCGGAGAACGTTGTCCCGGAAAGACACGAGTATGATTACCATCCGCTTTCTAACTTTTCCCATCTCCATCTGTCCATATGTGATACTCGAGAAAATATTTTATATTTCGCACGTACACCGCACGAATTCTTTCGCTCCCGGGACTCGGGATTATGGGAAACGATCGCGATCGCATATGAAAACGTGTGAAATAGCTGTTTATCTACCGCAAGGGTATATACACTGCGACAACCAAATGAACCTAAACAACGTCTATGGGGACAGAGGAGAAGCTCTGGAAGAGCGTAAAAAATCTTGTTATGTCATAGGCGTATGAAGTTGTTCTAACTAGATATTCAAAGCTTAAAGAATGATGAAAACCTATAAATACATCACCGACTAAACATGGAATTTCACTGCATATACTCACTCTACTATTCTAAAGTAATCAATACTAAACAAATTGATAGGTATAGACAAAAAAGCAAGTCCAGTCAATAATTTCTACGCCTACGCCTATTACCAAAGCAGTTGCCACGGGATGTTTAACAGTCATCTGTAGCCAATCAAAACGTTTGAAGCTAGCGCCACAGTTGTCGCAACCATATTTATAGCTTTTCAAATAAGTTAATAAACTTATTTCGAATTTTCCTGTTTAAATAAAACACTGAATAACGGAAATCAGACAATGGCATTGAGAAAATTCATACAATTATGTAATTGAATGGGAAATTTAAATATTATGTATTTTTAGTAACGAAAACTATAGACAAAATTAATTAGGTTCAAAAATCAGAACCAAAACCCCAATTTGAATTTTTTGTAGCCTAAATGACTCGTTTTGAAGTAAGTCTCTCGAATACTCAGTGACACAAGGCATATATTATTCTACTACATATAAAAGCGTACAAAAATCACGTCTCTAGATTATTGCTTTCATGTGCGTGTGGGGGAGTTTATATTTTCTATTATCAACTGAAATGTTTTCAGGGTTACTGACTTCATGTTGCCTTTGCTGTGATGCTGACTAAGGAATATACATAATCAATATAATGGTTAATAATTTCTAAAAGAAAGGATTTTCTCAGATGATAATTTTATTGTTTCAGAGTCCTCAGAAGTCTTGAATCAAGTCGACCCAAAACAGAATCGATGAGGAAATCTTCAAATTAAGGCCAACCAGAGGGGAATTTAAGAACTACCAATTTAAGGAACGTGTCAAGTGCGCCGATTCTTAGACCAATAAAACGAGCATATCGAGTTATTTTCCGATAACTGTGTGTTGAGCTGTTAGTTTTGATATTGGAAATTGGTGTAAATCAACAGGTGATGGGAGACATGAAGGATGCTGAAGATGAAGACAATGAGATTCATGTTCACTGAGGCAAATTAACGTCTCCAATAATTTTTCAAAAGTTTTCAAATAACTTCAAAATCGACATAGCTTTCCTTTCAATCTTTAAAATAAATATTTGAACAAATGCTGAAGATTTAAATATTATAACAAAAATATCAACAATCAAATAAATTCCTCTCAATCTTGAAAATAAATTGAACAAATCTTGATACTGAGGAATTCATTGTTATAACAAAAATATTAACAATCAGATCAGTTACTCTCAAAAATATGTTAATTGTTAATTGACATGGTGTAAACAGTAATAATAATAATAATAATAATACTAGGAAAAATTTCCAATTTTCGTAACAGAGCTCGAGCGCACCACGTGGCCCAAATCCTTATCAGTATGCAAAAACCCCAACCGCCCAACCCCCATATATTGCCCGACAGGAAATTCAGTCTTTGATTATGTTTCGTCGGGTAATGCATATGCAGGTTGAAAGTGGCCAGGAACTGTTCAAACGTTAAACAATTATTGTTGCTAATCGTGATGTGAGATGCTGGATGGATTGTCAAGTGAGAGATGGGATTGTTTATTGTTGGTGAGAAATGGAAAATTCCCTCAATAATATTGATATTTAACGAATTTTTGATATTTTTTTGATTAAGGATTATATTTTGTTCTTGTCAATGGTATATGAAGAGAAATGGATTTATTGGTTGATAATATAGTTATAACACTTGACTATTTTACATTTCTTTAATTTATTTTGAAGATTGTGGAGAATAAATTTAATAATGATTATCTATAATGTTGATATATTTGTTTTTTTTTTTTTTGAAGATTAAGAGAAATTAATTTGATTGTAATAATAAATAATTATTTTGCATTTGTTTGATCAGTTTAACAGGTTAAGAGTAGCTAACTGAATTGTTGATATTTTTTGTTAAAATATTTCGTTAATGTATTATGAAGATTAAGTAAGGGAAATGAATTCAATTGTTATAACATTTTATTCTTTCACATTTGTTCAATTTGTTTTAAAGATTCAGGGGAATGAATTATTACAATATGATTTGTAATTTGTAATAATATTCAAATTCAAAATAAGCTTTATTGTCGTAAAATCAAAGACACTTATTGACGAAGCACACCAAAAATACATATAAAAACTCGAACGGCAACGTACAATAATAATCAATAAAATATAATTTATCCAGCAAAATATTAATTAGCCTTCTTTTGAAGACACCTGGGCCCGTATTTTCGTTCTCCTAAACGCTCAGCGCTTTCGAAGCGCCTGGCATTTGACAGGCATGTCACCTGACAGAACAACAAAAATGTGTTGTTCTGTCAGGTGACATGCCTGGCGCTTCGAAAGCGATGAGCGTTTTGGAGAACAAAAATACGGGCCCTGGCCGCTTCTCACTTCTCAAAACTAACGGCAAGTGGTTGAATATCTTTTTACTGGGATGGAATACAGATATTTTTGTGAGGGTAGAAGTGGGAATAGGCAGAGGAATCGTAAATGTTTGTTGTGTGTTGACACTGGGAAAGCTATGAGTGAGGTACCCGTACTTCCTATACATAAGGATAGACGTCGAGAGGATAAATAGGGACGGCTGTGTCAGAATTTTCTTTTTCGTGAAGTAGAGTCTGCACGAATCCTGAGGATGCAGACCGTAGAGAAACCGAATGGCTCGTTTTTGAAACCGGAAAACATGGTTGAACAGATCCAAGGAGCATGATCCCCAAAAGCTGAGACCGTATCTTGAGTGGGATTAGAGATTGGTAAACATTTCTAGCAGCAGCAACACCCAGCTCTCTCCTAACCACTCGAACGGCATAGTAACCCTGGACAACTTTATAGATAGGTTCGAAATGTGGCTGTCAAACTTCAAGCTGTCATCAATTATCAGACCGAGGAATCTGCACTCCGAGACCTTCTTCACCTCCTCACCACCCATCCCAACCTTATCAAGGCAGCACGGGGAATGCATTATCTTTTTTTTAGAAACATTGAACGATAGACCATTGGAGGTACACCACACCTTTAAAGATGCGAGATCAGTCGTCTCCACTACACCCCTCAATACATCTAGATCGCTGTCATGCCAGAAAAGAGTGGTATCATCTGCAAAAGAGGTGCATTTTCCATGCCTAATAGACTTAATTAGGCAGATCATTGATATAGATCAGGAATAAGAGAGGTCCTAACACTGATCCTTGAGGAACAGAACACATATTTTGGAAAAAGGAAAAACCTGTAGTAGATAGTGGTATATCTACTATTTACTTTGACTATTATCTCGACTATTATTCAACAATTAAATTAACTCCTCATATTCTTCACAATAAATCAGACAAACGCAAAAGGATTTAATAACAGAAATATATCAACAATCAAATTAATTCCTCTCAATCTTTGAAATAAATAATTGAACAAATGCAAAAGATTCAAATATTATAGAAAAAATATCAACAATCAAATCAATTACTAATTATTCGTTCATTTTGGTAGGTAATTAGGCAAATATTGTCAAAAGTAATAATAATAGTCAAGAAAAAAAATCCAATTCTTATAACGGAACCCAAGCGCATCACCTGACCCAAATCCTTATAACTGCGCAAAACAAACCCCACCCCCCCCACAACAAGTTCTAAAGTAAATAAATAGTGAATCAGTCTTCCATGGTGCTTCGTTGGAGAAGGATATTCGGTTTGAAAATGATGTTTTTTTTTGTGCAGGGGTTCCGGCCCCAAGGAGAGAAATCTGAAACCAGACACGCTATGGTCCGAAACCATAGGGTAGTGTGTGAAAATGATGCGAGGTGCTGGATGGATTGTTGAGTGAGAGATGTGATTGATCAGTTTTTGATTTGTTTATGTGATTGTTTGTGGTTGGTGAGTAAGGGAAAATCCATGAACAATATTGATATTTATCAAATATTTGATATTTTTCTAATTTTAGCTAATATTCAATAATTTAATTCATTTCTTTGAATCTTTGAAATGAATTGAACAAACGCAAAACAATGAAATGTTATAACCTTTATATATAGTTCTAGAAAAAATATTAACAAACAAATTCATTCCTCTCAATCCAAATAAATCTCTTGAACAACTCTTGAAGAATTAAATTATGTTATATTTAACTAAAAACCCACCCTCCACACTACCACAACACGCTCTAAAGTAAATCGATCAGTCCTTCATGATGCTTTGTCGGGTGTGCATATGCGGTTTGAAAATGTCCCTGAATGTGAATTGTTTAAATGTTAACCAATTAATTATTCTTGCTAATCGTGATGTGAAGTGCTGGATGGATTTAAGTGAGAGATGGGATTGACTAGTTGTAAAATTCTTTATGTGATTGTTTGTTGTTGGTGAGTAATCGAGAATTTCATCAATAATATTGATATATAAAGAATATTTGATATTTTAGAGATGTATCATTACACTTTGTTCTTGTCAATGATAGATGAAGAGGAATGAATTTATTTGTTGATTATTTTGTTACTAACGCTTAACTTGAATTATATATTTGTTTAATTTTTTTAAAGATTAAGGGGAATGAATTTAACTTGTGAAATTTTTGTTATAACATTTAATTCTTTTGCATTTTTTACACGTTAAGTTGTTGATAGTTTTTACATAACACTTGATATCTTCGTTTAATTTTTGTTGATTGAGGGTGTTTGTACTCTTGTCATAACGTTTGATTTTGTTTTTTTTTATGTGAAGGGAGTTCAAGATAATAATTGTTGATATTATTGCTACAGGAAACATTTGACATAGGTACTTACTTTGCTTTTGTCGAGTTGAATTTTTGTTCCAAGCCAAAAGTGTTGAGACTACTTGATTATTGATAATTTATTTGATTTAGTTTTTGTTATGTTTATTTTATTTGGTGTGATTTTGGGTGAAGTGGAGTAGTGGGAGATGGAAGTGAAGTGAAGTGAAAGGAGTGAGTGGGGTGAGTTCCTACATGTGAATCTCCTTTCCTTCCAAGGAGCTGTGAGACCTTGTCGCGGTGGAGGGGCTCAGTAGTCACTTCTTGCTTTTCTGAGGAAGCAGAGAAAGAAGTGACGAAGCAAAGACAGCTCAACTCGGTTCTTTTTTCACTCTGTTGAGTGAGAAAGAATGAAGTAAGTGAAGTAATGTAACAGTACTAAATTATTGAGTCAAGTGAAATTTTCGTATCAAATTGATAAAGAAAAAACCCCTTCTTCCTCATCGCTCACTCTCCATTCACTTCCATGACCTTCTCCTTCCTCAACTACCCAGATGCGATGCGGCGTTCCGGCCTTGATGGCATAGTTCCGAACCGGTGCCGACATTATGTGGATCTTCCCTGGAGGATCTGAACGTGACCGCTACGCACTGAGGGTTGGCGAGTGATGGAGGGATGGTTGAACGGCTGGATAGGGTGGCGCTGTTGGTGGACCACATGTCATTTGAGTATAGTGGAAAATTTCTTCAAAAATTTTTGTTTTTGATTAACTAAAAAAAAATATTTTATTTCAGGTAAGGAACACAGAGCTGAGCGGCCTTGATGTGGTGGAGAAACTTTATATCTTTATATGTATACCTATGTAGTTCTTTGCTAAATAAATATTGTTATCATAATTACTACATTGAGGGTCCTTTGTTTTAGTGAAGGTGAAGTTGAGTGCAACAGCGTTTTTAGTGTAGGTATTCAAGTGAAGCAAAGTGGCGTAAGTGAAGTAACGTAACAGTACTAAATTATTGAGGTTGGTGATATTTTCGTATTGAATTGATAAAGAAAGAATCTCTCCTTCCTCATCGCTTGCTCTCCATCATTTACTTCCATGACCTTCTCCTTCCTTAATACCCCAAATGCGATACGTAGATCCGGACCTTGATGGCATAGTTCCGAACCGGGCCGACACATTATTATGTGGATCTCCGCTTGAGTATCTGAACTGACCGCAATGCATTGAGGATTGGCGAGGGATGGAGGGATGGTTGAACGGCTGGATAGGGTATCACTGTTGGAGAAGCACAGGCCAGTCTAGTATAGTGGAAAATTTGGTTTTTCATTAACCAAAAAAAGTATTTGATTTCAGGTTAGGAACCCATAGCTGAGCGGCCTTGGTGTAGTGGAGAAACTATATATCTTTATATACTTTTGTGGTTCTTTGCTAAATAAAGATTGTTATTATGATTACTAAGTGAAGTAACGTTACTGTACTGAATTATTGAGGTAAGTGATATCTTAGTTTCAAATTGATAATGAAAGAACCCCTTCTTCCTCATCGCTCGCTCTCCATTCACTTCCATGACGTCCTTCTTCCTCAACTACCCAGATGTGGTGCGGCGTTCCGGCCTTGATGGCATAGTTCTGAATCGGTGCCGACATTATGTCGATCTCCCCTAGAGAATCTGAACGTGACCACTGAGGGTTGGCGAGGGGTAGAGGAATGGTTGAACGACTTGAGAGGGTAGCGCTGGGGAATGGGCACACCATCGTTTAGACAACTGAGAATTTTTTTTTGTTTGTGATTTATTGAAGAATTATCAAATTTCAGAATAGAAATTCAGAACTTAGAAAAAAAAAACATCTCAGAGGATAATACTCAGAGGTGACGTGATGATCAATATAAGGCAATAGACAAGGTTCTACAATGAGTGACAGGTATAAACTGAACTTAATATGATAACAGTTCTGTGAAAAAGTGAGTTTGAGTGGGTATTTTTCTGTATCATTGCACTTATATACAGGACGAGTGCACTGTCTTTCGGAAGAGCCGTTAAACTGTTGGTCCCGTGTCATCGATGTTGGCACGTTAAAGAACCCTACCCTCTACAGAGAGGGATTCGGCCAAAATATCAGATAACGTGTGACAATAAAATATACTTTTGTACAACATTTGCCTATTTTCCCCTCCAAGGAGCTGTGAGACCACGGTGGAGGGGCTCAGTAGTCACTCTTTGCTTCTCTAAGGAAACCGAGGAAGGAGTGACAAAGCCAAGGACAGCTCAACCCAATTTTTTTTTCAGTCTATTGAGTGATAAGAATGGAGTAGCCTTTTCTTTTACATGCATATGAGGTTCTTTCACCAGAGTGAAAGTGAAGTTGCGTGCATGAGAATTCGTTTACGTGAGTATGTGACGTGAGCGAAGTGATGTCACAGTATTAAATTATTGAGGTAAGTGGTAATTTTGTATTGAAGTGATAAAGAAAGAACACCTTCTCCCTCATCGCTGGCTCACCATTCACCTCCATGACCGTCTCCTTCTTCAATACCTCAGATGCGATGCGTCGTGTCGGTCACTTCAAGGCATAGTTCCGAACCTGGGCGAACATATTATTATGTGGATTTAAACATTGTTCTATGATGTGAATCTTCTTCCTCCTGCGTTGGAGAATTCGAATGAAATCGCTATGCATTTAGGGTTGGAGGAGCACATGCCAGTTTAGTATAGTGGTAAATTTTGACTTCAATGCAATTTTTGTTCTTGATTTACTTGAAAAATTATTTATTATTAATGGGATGGATGGATGGTTGAACGGCTGGAGAGGGTAGCGCTGTTGGATGAGCACATGCCAGTTGAGTATAGTGGAAAATTTTGACAATTTTTGTTTTTGATTTACCAAAAAAATTATTTAATTTCAGGTTAGGAAACGAGAGCTGACCGGCCTTGGTGTAGTGGCGTAAGTGAATAAGTTGAGTGCAAAAGCGTTTTTAATGTAGGTATTCAATTGAAGCAAAGTGGCGTGAGTTACGTGACAACAGTACTAAATTATTCAGGTAAGTGATATTTTCGTATTGAATTGATGAAAAAAGAATCCCTCCTTCCTCGTCGCTCGCTCTCCTTAAGCTCTCCACGAGCCCGGACCCGACTCCCAACCCGGACCGGACTCACGACACATCCGTGCTCGCACACACATTACTCGAAACCTGTAAGCCCATTGGCGTTTATTTTCTTGAAAAAGAACGATAAAATCATGCTAAAATACCCAGTTGGGTTTAAAAGTCTTTTTGATTATTCAAACCAACTGTGTTTGGTTGGAGTCGCCGGAAAAATCTGACTGTTGCAAGACATACACAAATTTGCCCAGATCTGTCGCGGTCTGGACAGGGGTTCGCTGTCAAGACCGGCGAGCCCGCGACGCGACCCTGACTCGACTCTCTTCACCACAAATTGGCGGATCGGTCGGCCAATCCGGCGAGCCAATCCGGTGATGAATGGGGGGCTTTAGCGATACGTACATACAGTGAAAAACATTTGAACTCGCACACATTATTTTAAACAACCCTCGTAAAATGCCAAACTTTGTCAAAGTAACAAATCACTTTTGTCAATATGACAAGTCATAAGTAAACCAAAAAGCTGGTTTTTGGTTTTGGGATTGATTATTTCAGCTTAGTTCAAATAATCTTGATACAACAAGATGCGTGGTTTCTCAAATATAGGGCGAAGGGCAATTGAATTATTGGCTAGAATGTAAGATATTCATGTAGTCAACAAAATATAAGAAGTGGATAAAAAATACATCAATTGCATCTATTTTATATCAGATTTCTAAATATATATTACCTCAAACAAATCCCAGCGCAGATACTACACAATACTCACCGCAGTGGATTGATAGTTTTTGTTATTCATGGTTAAAAACTAAAAATCATCGAAGTAAACAAACGACACGTGATCAGAGACAATGCAACGATCTAGCAAATCACATGTGAGTTGGTCTATTTCACCTATGCATATTACGACGGTTGTCAATCAATCAATCAATCAAAATATACTTAATTGTCAAGATTAAAAATCTGTAGACAAAGCATCCTAAGCTAAGCGTGAACGTTCATTTTAAACAATAATATATAATATACAGCTCCACATCTGAATGGAGAAATAAGAGAGATACACAACATTTAAGACAAAATAAACAGCAGTAAACGTGCTAAAATGAACATGAAAAAGTGAAAAGGACAATAACCTATATGACTGTATACAAAGGCAAAAAACATTCAGTGACTGTAAAACCGAATACTCAGAGCAGCGAGTCTGCATAGAATTCTTCCAATATACAGGGTGTTTCCTAAAGATTGGTAAAAAATTCGTTGTGTGATTCCTGGGGTATTTTCATGAAAAAAAGTTCCTATAAACATTTGCCGAAAAATGCTTCCTAAGGGAGCTACGCCCCTTTAAATAGGTCACCCCGAAGACGGTTTTTCCTCAATATTTCCGAAACCTCACATACAAAAATCATGAAATTTGGTACATCATACAAACTTTTAATGCTGAATGAGAATTTGAGCTCAGAATTTCAAAATTTTAATCAGGGGCGTACCATACTGGCGGGGTTAAACCTTTTAACCTTTAACCCCGCCAGTATGGTACGCCCCTGATTAAAATTTTGAAATTCTGAGCCCAAATTCTCATTCAGCATTAAAAGTTTGTATGATGTACCAAATTTCATGATTTTTGTATGTAAGGTTTCGGAAATATTGAGGAAAAACCGTCTTCGGGGTGCCCTATTTAAAGGGGCGTAGCTCCCTTAGGAAGCATTTTTCGGCAAATGTTTATAGGAACTTTTTTTCATGAAAATACCCCAGGAATCACACAACGAATTTTTTACCAATCTTTAGGAAACACCCTGTATAGTATCGTCGGCCAACAAGCAATCTCTTGAGGGATCTCCTGAAGGACTTGATGTCGGTGATAGTTTTCAGGGACGTCGACAGATGATTGTAAATCTTTCTACCTTCAAAAATAAAAGATTTTTTTGTAAAAGAGCTGAAGGGAATGGGCAACGGTAGGTTTAAAGCATGACGAGATGTTCGGGATGGTAAGCTTTATCACGTTGCTTGAAGTCCAGAACCGCAGTTTCCAGAACGACCAAGGGGGTCATTGTGAGAATCTTTTCTGAATAAAACAGTGGTCTGCAAGACTCTCTTGCTTTAGCATTGCATAGAAATATCACTGCCCTTTTTTGTAAAATGAAAATAATCTTTGGGAGATTTTGATCCCTTGCTCCCCAGAACGGTACACCATATCGCAAATGCGATTCAAACACAGCAAAGTAGGTTGTTCTAGCTGCCTCACGCCCAAACTCACGTCTGGTCACTCTGACTGCAAAGCATCCCGCGGTCAGCCTTCTGCTCAGCCCTATGATATGGTTCTCAAAGTTCAAGTCCTTGGAAGTTTGAAGTCCCAGGAACTCTGCTACACTCTTCTCCTGGACTCGCTCGTTCATATGAATATCACTCATGCTGCACTTGAATCGCAGAACACTGGTTTTTCTAAAGTTGAAAACAAGACGGTTAGCATCACACCAATTCTTGACCTTACGAATATCCTCGAAGATTGAGATGCGCAGCTGCTCCACGCTTCCACTTTGCCAAACTATGGACGTATCGTAGGCAAAGATTGTGAATGTCCCACGAATGTTGGTGTGCACGATGTCATTGACATACAGAAAAGTAAGGGCCCCAAAATCGACCCTTGGTGACTCCTGAGTTTATTTGTTCAATGGAAGAACGGTGTAGCCACACATTGCTTCCTGTCTGGGAGGAAGGACCAAAACCGTTCCAATGAACATCCTCTAAATCCATACTTCTCCAGCTTAAAAAGCCACATTTCATGGTCGACGCAGTCGAAGGCCTTGGATAGATCACAAAATACAGCTGCTGCAAATTCTCCATCGTTAATTCCCAGATAAACCTCTTGAAGAAAATTGAAAATCACGTCTGATGTCCCATTTGATTCCTGGAGGCCATGTTGTTCGGTAACCAGAAGTTTGAGGTATGTAAGATAAGAACATACTCTTTTCTTGAAAATTTTCTCGAAAACCTTCGCTAGCGTCGGCAACAGATAGATAGGTCGGTAGTTGGATGGATCAGCCGCATCACCACCTTTATACAGAGGGACCACCAAATTTATCTTTGGACATGACGGGCCAGTGGCCCATGAATGATCAAAAGCCTTTGCCAAAACAGACAAAACAGCATGCGGTAAAGACAGTAGGATCTCCACCGATATGCCATCATCTCTACTTGATTTTTTGTTCTTTGAATCATGCAAAACCTCTAATATCTCGCCAGAATCAATTGGAGGAGAATGAAAGGAATCTGGAACGGAGACGTCGCTGAGAAAGTCCAGTGAATCTTTATCAGAAGGCTGGTTCTCGGTCAACCTCTCAGCTATGCTACAATAAATTTGTTGAGTTCATCTGCCTCTATATTGATGTCAACGTGACAATAACTTTCTTTCTGCTTATTTCTGGCTCCAGATATCCTATCTTGATGAAATGCCTGTTTCGCCTTCAAAATCAGGTTTCTGTATATGCGGCGGTATTTCGTGAAGTATTTCCTGAACCCTGTATCGCTAGTGAATTTGCGAATAAATCTTAGACAGCGAAGGTTTGCAGCTGAGGTTCTGAGGCCAGATGTCAACCACTTTCTTTTTACCTTATGTTTAGTTTTTATTTACCTTATGAGCACGACTCATGAAATGAGTCGAAGCTTGCCCAATTGAAAATTCTTCCCTGAGGCCGCTTGTTCTCGAACTGAAAGGTGAACGATGTTGAAAACTTAACTCATTCGTTGTCCGACAATCCAGCGCAGACACAACAGGACACTCCATCAAGGTTTAAACATTTATAGTCGTTGTTGTAGCGCTACTTTGAGTTACCCTAGTTGAGGAATCGACAAGCATTCACAGTCCGTAGCATACAAGAATATTGTGAATTAGGATTCTATCGGTCGATTTCACATCGCTGTAATCGATATTGAAATCGCCCGCCAGAATAACTCGTGAACCAGAGGGAAACTCAGCTAGCACCAACTCAAGTCTTTTCAAGTGATTTCTTTACAAAACGAAATCACAATCTCGAGGCTACAGTCATAAGAATAGACGTCAAACTTGTCAACATAAAAAAAAACTCTGTGTGCAGATTCATATGCTTCTCACTGTAGATATGTACAGAAACTGTTTGCTTTGCAGCCACTTAAAAATAGTGGGGATGTTAAAGGATTTGTATGAGTTTTTCGGAAAAACAAAATTATCTCCAAAATACAACAAATTGGAAGTCAATCAGTTTATCATTGTGCTCCGTTGGATGGAGATGTGTATGTGAATAATTATTGTTAAACCACGTGGTTCAAAATTCTAATCACTGCGCAGACCAAAAAAAGCAGAGGAAACCTCATAATAGAATGATATGAGAATTGGTCTATCATTGTGCTTCGTTGAATCAAAATGTATATTATTATGTGAATGTGAATAATAATTATTGTTAAAGCGAAACCACGCGACCGGAAGAAACCCCACAACAGAATTGATTTAAGAGTGAATCAGTCTATCATTGGATCAATATGTTTATTTGAATGATGATTGTTAATGCCAAGCTATCATTGTGCTTCGTTGGATCAAGATGTGTATGTGAATAAATATTGTTTAAGCGGAACAACGTGATTCAAAATTCTCATCAATACGCATACCCAAAGAAGCAGGAAACAAACGAAGCAAAATAATTCCCAAAACAAATTGAAAGTGAATCAGTCCATCATTGTACTTCGTTGGATAAAGATGAGTATGTCAATAATAATTATTGTTAAAGCGCAACCACGTGGATCGAAATTCTCATCAATAATGAGCAGAACAAACGAAGCAAAAGAATTCCCAAAACAAATTGAGAGTTAATCATTCTATCATTGTGCTTCGTTGGATCAAGATATATATGTGAATAATTATATTTGTTGAAGCGCAACCACATGTTATCAGTGCGCAAAACATGAACAAACCCCACTCCCTGTGACACTTCAATATGTCTTTCATGAACGTTTGTTGAGTAAACATGTCCGGGTTGAAAATGTGCGAAAATAACCTTTTTCCCCTCCAAAGAGCTGTGAGACCTTGTCGTGGTGGAGGCGGGCTCAGTAGTCACCCCTTGCTTCTATGAAATCAAAGGAGGAGGGAGTGATGAAGCCAAGGACAGCGCAACTCAATTACTTTGCACTCTGTTGAGTAAAAAGAATGGAGTAAACTATTATTGTACATTGTTATTGATTTCTTTAACCATCGTGAAAGTGAAATCCAGTGCAAATTCGTGTCTTAGTGAATTCAAGTAAAATAAATGGACGGAAGTAAAGTAGAGTTACTGTAATAAATTATTGAGTAAGTGAATTTGTATTGAAGTTACGATGAAAGAATTCCCCTTCTCACATCGATCGATCTCCATTCACCTCCATGACCTTCCTCTTCCTCAATACCTCAGATGCGATGCGAAGTTCCGGACCTTGATGGCATAGTTCCGAACCGGGGCCGAAAATTTATTATGAGGATCTCCGCTAGAGTATCTGAACTGACCGCAATGCATTGAGGATTGGCGAGGGATGTTTGAACGGCTAGAGAGGGGGAGGAGTGCACGCCGATTTAGTAAAGTGGCAAAATTTTCTTTGGCGCAATCTTTGTTTGTGATTCATTAAAAATGATATATTGAATTTCAGGTAAGGAACACAAAGCTAGCGGCCTTAACGTGGCGGAGGAACTACATTAATTACCATACTTACCCACTCTGTTTCACCTGTCTATTATTATTTTATTTGTTTTAACTTATTTCACTATCAGAGTAACAAGCTTTGTCAATTTAACCAGTTTTCTCAAAGATGGAGTTATTAAATTTTAGATCCGACGTCGCGTCGGGCCAGATCCCTGTTCTGGCCCTCCTTATCTTGAGCACGTTGTATATCACTTCGAAAACATTTTTGTATGCTTGTTTTTTTTTATTTAACTTGTTACTTTTCACCAGATGAATGTGTGTTTTTCAAAGTTTTTTATTGATTTGTTCTTATTCACAGATTTTCACTAAAGATGACATAATAAAACGCGTCTCGATTGCTTTTGTAGTGTGTGATCATTTTGTTTTTTTTTTAGGTAGGTGTAGGTACCCTGTTCATGTAGTTTCAACCAATTCATGATAACAAGGACTATTTTGCTTATTATGTAGGGGATATGATTTTTCCGTCATTGATGATGAGGTTTTCACTTTTTTAAAGATAAACCTATTTGGATTCTCATTTTCAACATCAAGAGCAGCAAAGGAAAATAGTTCTGTATAAGTTTGAAAACTTATTTTTGTAATATGATTTATTACTCTCACTGGCGTGTGTTCTTCAAAAAATGATCTTCTTAATTGATCCGATAAGCGATAACCCTCCGTAAATACCGAGGTAAATACCATCCACGAATCATGTCACAGAACAAAAAAAAAGACAAAGAATGAAATATGAAACAATGAAATTCTTCTATACAAGCCCTTCTAGATGGGCCGCATTGTTATTTTTCCCGACTCTTGGAGGCCTTTGTCAAATCTAGATCGTGAATTAGAATAAACAAAAATTCCGTGAACACAGTAGATCAATGACGGTGACTTGAAAGAGTTTCAAGCAAAATGATCATTGTCTGATATATATTCCGCGTTGACTACAACACTACCAACATTTCCGAGGAAGTGACACTTCCCCTCACATGCGTTATGCTCACTTTATGAATAAATGAATAAATCATCAAAATGAATAAACCAGTGTTTCCTTGCGTTGTATTTCCAACCTTGCTCCATTTGATTCATTCACAATTTCTCATGTCCATCAACATATCAATCATGTCCACGCCATTCGTACATACAACCTTCGAAACCATTTTCAACTTTATAAAAAGCATTATACATCAAGAAAGAAAAGTCCAATTCCGCAAAATGACAGTCCAGCTGATAAATTACATCCACGGCAACCGAAATCCGGCAAAAAAAGGAATTTACAGCGCCTCACCGTATCTTGTGTATTTGTCCACAGGTTAAATTGAAACCGAGCTGCTGCTTAAACTTCCCTGGAAAGTTCCAGGAAATGAATGTGAAGCTACGGTTGGTGAATGGAGGATCAGGATGATTTATTTTTTAATACGAATACTTTCATCAAATGAGGTGTGACAGATGAGGGTGAATGGAGGGTCTAAGATGCCGCATTGATTATTGAGGTTTTGTAGTTATTTTTGTTACATTGAAATGTAGAAGATCATAAGACGTACGTATAGGCTCTATATAAAAGCCGGAATCATTGCTGTAGAAACAAATAATATTAATGGAAGTTTTTTGTAAACCCTCTCCAGGTTTACAAAACATCTTAGATATTTTGTACATTCAAAGGTGAGTGAGACGTTATTATAATAAGATAAAAAGAATGGCTACAAAACAGGTATTCACTTACATGCAATACACGCACCACTACACATACACAAAAACACACCCGGTAGTACTCTGTTCAAGGCGCCAAAGTTAAGGTACCCAAACAACCAAGTCCATTCACCTGTTCCTCTTCATGATAGTCGCCACAGGTAGAAAAGACAGGTGCTAATCAAACACGCATTTGAACGCATGAAACACACACGGGTCTAGTGCCGTTTGGGCCTCGAGAAATGTAACTGACTTTTTAATGGGTCGTTCCTTCCTATTTCCTTGGCGGTTCTTCAGATAGGTTGGGTTTTTGGTAGCGTTTAGGACAGGGCGGGAATAAGTTGTTCTACTTGAGTGCAGAGTGATTTTGACAAAAGTTTGTTCTGAGCTATATTGTGACCAAACTGATCATTCTACACAATCCATACCACAACTTTTGCCCTCTATTGTAAAAACTAGCAATAATTCTGTTTCCTATATCCTCAATCAACTCAATTAATTACTTTTTTATTCCCAACGACCACTTTGGCTCAACAAAGTCATCAATGAAAAACACTCCCGAATTAGCTATCAAGCTCGATACCTCAATTTCTTATTTAGGTCACTTCCCCCGTGGAAAGTTGTTTTTTTGACAACGTAATCAAGATATAAAGGGATATCCGGCAAGACACGAGAATTCGGAAAGTTACTTCATCAAAACAGATAACATTTAGTCATCTCGTCACGTTTACTTCTATTTCCGTCGTATCTCATTTTTTTTACTGGTTATACTGAAAAATATGTATTATTTCATATTTTCGACTCAACATAGATGATATAATATGTTCGTTTGTAGGTAGAAGACGATGAGGATTTTGATACAGAGACTAAATTTTCGACTTCCGCCTTGATATTAATTAAAGATAATAATGATCGAAACGTCGCAGAAATATTAAAGAGGGTGTCTCTGAAATGACTGTACATCGCTCAATCAACAATTCCTTAAAATAAAGCGATCCAGGCAAACTTACCTATAATGTTTGTTCGTTTTGCCGCTACAGAGCGCCAAAATTCAATTCAATATAATTCTTTCGAAATAATTTTTAAACGCCTGTATGGATTTTCACCAATTTTGGGACTAACAATTATCAAATAAATTAGCGTGTTTGGATGCAAACGCGATCTTTTATTGATACCTGGAAATATTAAAAATGTCGCGTGATTCATAAATGAAAGTTTGTATTTTTGTTACTTCCCGTACAAATGACTTTAATCTTCTCTCTGGTTGCTAGCTGACTTTATTTTGATACTTGTTTGTCTCTTGTAACATTTTCGCAAGACATACAGTTTCTTTGCAAAAGTAGTAATTTACGTTACAAAGGCGGTAAATGACTTTTTAAATTACGAGTCGAGATGTTTATGGACGAGGCGACGAAGGAGCCGAGTCTGGAATATCTAGACGAGTAGTTTAATGACATTTAACGGCTGTGTATCGTACATTGTTTTGTTTCATACTGTGAAATTTTTTTTTAATCGGTCTAGAGTGCTTTCTTGTCAAACCATACACTTGGAGTGGCAGTCCGCCTCACATTCTTACCATGAGATGACGCCAGCCAAACCATGCTACCAATGCAATTTCACTGTCTTTGATGATGAAAAATGTCATTTTTGGAGTATAGTCAAGTAATTTTTTCACAGTCTCTGAAGGTGTGAAGTGTCATTTACCAGACTGGTTTTGGGTCCGGTAGATGATACTTCACGGTACAGTATGAAATAAAATAATTTACCATTCCTGTTGTGTCAAAAAAAGCTGCGTTCTTCTTGACTGAGATCTGAGTAACTCAGCCCACTCCGGTAAAATTTGCAAATATGCGCGTTCTTTTTGCCAAACTCACTACGAAGTGATTTGAGATTTTTGCAGCTCTCTGACCTCAATTAAATAAACGTATCATTTAAACCATCAGACTACATCATTGAAGTAAATACGTTTATCAGAATTATGTCGTTTTTTCTATGCTCACTCTCATCATTACATCTCAGCTCACTTCAACTGAAGTGATTTTGCGATATCATTCAAAAAGAACGTACCATGATCATGAAAAAGTTGTTTTGTGTTCACTAGGAAACAGTTAAATAAATATTCGATACAACTAACCTACCAATAATAGTGTTTAATGTTGTTGTTGTTTAAGGTTTTGCGAAGTGTTTATTTTTTCACGACCACACTTTAGTATCAACGTTCTTAGATGTTCAAATAAAACACATCCCAATAGATTGATAGAGAAAGGCAATGATTGGCCACCAAGATCACTTGCCTAAACACCTCTAGACTTTTTCCTGTAGGGTGCTTTTGAATGAAAAGTGTATAATGCTTTCCCCATTGCTACTGAAGCCAAATTATTATTTTGCAGATTATTTAAAAAAAAGCAGGACCCGATGACCAAAATAGATGAAGTTAAATTTTTTGAAAATACTCAATTTATGTATTCAGATAAACAATTCGAACAATTGATATGAATATTAATTTAAATTAGTTGGTGTTATTTTGAATGAAAACTTTTCTGGTGAATAAAAGTAGAGAGTTGTAAGTTTCTTTTTCGCAAAGAAACTGTTTGCCTGGTGAAAATTTTACAGACAAAAAAAATTCAAAATGAAGTTACCTAGCAGCAGAAAAAAAATCAAAGTCATTTGTATGGGAAGTAACAAAAATACAATCTTTCATTTATGAATCACGCGACATTTTTAGTATTTCCAGGCATTAAAATAAAATGTTTGCGTCAAAACACGCGAATTCATTCAATAAGTTAGTCTCAAAATTAGTGAAAATTATTGATATAGGCGTTTAGAAATTATTTCGAAAAAATTATTTTAACATGAAAACTTTGGCGCCCTAAATCGGCGAAACGAAGCAATCTTGTATATAGATAAGTTTGCCTAGATCTTCTTATTTTTGGTTGGGGAATTTATGGTTAGGCGTTGTACTGGGTGATCACGCGAAAATCAGAACCTCTTATAACTTTGTTATCTTTCAAGTTACGAGAAATAGTGTGGAGACAAATATTGTAGGTATCGACAAATCACTATTGCTATATCAGAAAAACAATTGAAGTTCGCGTTCCAAAGATATGAAGCAAACTTACGTTGTTTCAAATGGAACCCCCTGTATACTATTACATATTATTCAGAAAGATCTCATTTTTCTGATTTTAAAAATGATGCCGTTCTGATGAGGTGTTTAGAAAATATTTTAGTTTGAAATTTGAATATTTTGAATCAACCGGTGAATAAACGAACGTGTCTGGAAGCATCCGTCATCATCATGGTACACTCACACAAAAAATAATGGTTGGGAAGTATTAAAAAAACAAGGTGGCAAAATGGAAATTATCCAAAAGTCAAATTTAAATTTGACAAAATATTGGGAAAATATATTTGTACTAGTTTTGTTCTATTTTTCACGTAATGTATACTATTATCATGTTTTGTTTTGTTTTTACTCTAGCATTTTGTATTTGCTTTGCCCATAAAATTTATTTAAATTTTTCTGATTTAGAGATGAAGTCAAAAATATCATATGTAATTCGCCATATTAATGACAGAAATTAGAAGTGATATAGCACAGCATGCATAGAAAAAAAGAGGAGAATAATATGTAGAGCCTTCTCTGTGATTCTATCACCTATGTTGAGTTTTAGCCTTGAATTAATACATTTAAATCTCATTTTTGTGTCAACAAGGTAAAAGCTTGAAAGACAACAAAGTCCCAGCCTTCTATCACGACATAAATGTAAATTAAAAACTATACTACAATATTTCCTGAACGGCTCAACAAAAAGGCAACAAACTAGCAAACTATATATTTTTGAAATAAAAAAAAATGAGCTCTTTCTGAATATGTAATAATATACAGGGAGTTCCATATTTGTATCTTTACTATTTTCCGTAACTTGAAAGATATAAGTTTCTAATTTTCGCGTGACCACCCTGTTCAGTCGTTTCAGGAACACCCTATTTAATGGTACTTTTAAGTCCGTGGCGATCAAATTGGAAGATTAATATACCTTCACTGGTACAACAATAGTATGTACAAATACTCCCTTTCTTCTTTTTCACTCTCATCGCTTTCATCCTTCACGCCTCTTCCTTATATGCCAAAGAGGAATCAATAAATGAGAATATTTGAAATAGACTCCGTTGCGTTGTTTCCAGTTCTCCGTTATGTTGTTTTCAGTACACCAGGGTGAAGGCTTCACAGGGCCCCCTCTTTTATTCAATGATGGTCCCATGTGTTGAAATGTTGGAATGAACTGCATATTTTGGTCACATAGGAAGCCAAATCTGCTCGAGGACTGACGACATGAAAATCGTCAAGGGATGGTGTGATTCCAACCTGCTATTTCTGAACCTAAAAAGATCAGCTCACTTAACTACAAATTCCTTTGTGACACCATCAGCATTGATGGTTCCTCACTAGCTCAAAAGGACTTGATTGAGTACCAAATCGAGGCCTTTGTATCGATCAAAGGACTCAAGTCTATTCAAGTCTATTTCTCTTGAATTGAGAGTCATCTGCGGTAGCTTTCTGGGTTTGCTTTAGTAAAGTACTGTTCAAATCGGTATTAACCCTCTAGAAAATAGCTCTAAGTCATATTTATCACAAAGGTTGAAGAGAGTCATGACGTCCCCTTTTTCGGAAAAGTGGTATTCTCACTATCCCTTGTCCCTCCATTTTGGAGACAGTTTGCTTGATATTCAAGAAAAATAGACCTGGAAATACCCCTTTGCATGCTACCAGAAGCAGTGATACTTTCCGTCTCCCAATCCCGAGAAGCAGCATAGTGAAGAACTCAGTAATATAGGGAGGTGTGAAAATCTTTAATCATCTCCCACACCATAGAATAATATAGCTACGCTTAAAAAACTTCAGGCATAAAGTCAGTCAATTGCTCAAAAGTAAGTCTCATTAGGATCTCGACGAGTATTTCTCTGATAATTTTTAACCCTTCTGTGTTCAGTCATTCATTATTTTGAAATGTTTGTAAAATCTTCGTTATTTCATGTTTTTTTGCTTGTTTGTTTGTCAACTTTCGTTTTCTTTTTTCATCATTAAATCTCGACGTATCTTTTGTTGGCACTCCTACATGCAGAATAGTTATTGTATTTTGCACAATAAAGCATGTTATCATGGATTGAATAATTGACTATGCAGTAACAGCATCTGTTTTGCAGTTTCTATGGTTCCATTATAGTATGCTGAACTTTGGCGTTTTATGGTTGTTATAATGTCTTAATAGGTTAGGTTAAGTTGGAAAGGTTTGCCCTGCACGGCGAATTCTGCTTTGCATTGCCTTTACTAGGAGGCCGAATGGCCTATTGAGGTCTTTTGCTTCAAGAGGTGGTACCTCGGTCAGTTATCCTGCAGCGCTTATTTTCCCATCATGAACCATATAGTGGTTTTTACGAAGTGCAGAATTCGCACGATGTTTTTGTTTGCCGCTTGTTTTAACCCTCCAAGGTAATTTTGTCTCATTTTTACTGGGCACTGGCATAGTAGGTATCAAGGTGATGCCTCGGTGCAGTTATTGCAGAGATCATCAGTCTCTAGACTCCACTTTCAGAGCATTGTTCCGATCTCACTATGTCCTGTGATTACTCCAACTAGGATACGCACAAAGGTTGTACTCTGCTTTAGTGATCTCCTTGTTTTCTTCAGATCCAAGTTTGACCACAGAGCTCTCGATGTGTTGCAGTCAGTCATCTCGATTGCTCCACATGTAGCTTTATCATGGTTGTCACTGCTGTATCTTCAATAGTTTGATCGTTGGTAGCGATGAGTTTTCGTCCTTTCTCAGTCCAGATTTCACCAATCCATCTGCCTTGACATTGTTCCCTTCGCCGATACTGCTATGCTCCGAAACGCAGCATAAAACGTGTTCTTTATTCCTGATGCAGGACAATGTTTCACGACAACTCATTACCACCTTTGACCTTGCTGTATCTGGTAGTCTCAGGGCTACTTTGCTACCTACAAGGATTGTGACGTCTTTGCAGTTTGGCAATGATTTCTGCATGCCTTTCTCAAGTTTGATAGATTCCTGAATGTTTAGTTCTTTTGAGTATATCCCTGAACCTGTGCCAACATTATTTGTCTTCGCTGCATCTGTGGAGATGGAAATCTCGTCCTATCGTATGGTCGAATAGCTGGTGGCAAAACTGAGCAGGAGTTTTCTCAAGACTAATTTTTTGAGACTGGCTCACTTTTTAGTAATGGAAATCAACTGTAGAGTCAGCAGTTCCGGTTCCGGGACACCTGGTACTGGGTGGTTTCTTCTTGATGTTTCGGAGCGGATAAACGGTTCTTGCCAGTTAAGGACCCAATTCCTCAGATAGAACCCCAACGGCATAGCATCCAGGTGCCACCTTTGACTGAATCTTCAAAACGTGTTCCTCAAATTTTAGATTCCGATTACGAGGATAGGTCGCAAAAGACCGCTGCTACGCCTTCCTTAGTATTTAAACCTTATCCGAGGTCTTGGTGACATCCTGATAGGCAAACTGGTTGCAGAATGATTTCACCCTGTAGAAATGTCATCATTCTCCTCTTGGTTAGTTTCTTAATCACTCTAGATGATACAGAGAGAAGTAAAAATAGGTCTGAAACTACTAGGATCATCAGGATCACCACCCTTGAAAAAAAGAATATAACATTCGCGATCTTCAAGAATTCGGGAAAATGACCAGAGCACCAGGAATGATTTGTCGCATCAGGTAAAAGGCATTAAGAGCATGATCAGGCAAGGACAACAAGACATCAGCAGATAATTCATCATCACCTGAAGATCTTTTATTCTTGATCTAAAGATTTTTTTTTGTGAAATTTATCCTCGTCAAAAAGATTGAGTGATAGCTAATTTTGAAGATCTTCTGTGCCTAATCATATCCTCTTGGTTTGCAGAAGTCAACTTTAGCGGGGGAGTATCAATTGAGCAGAGGTTTGGAACTCGGCAGTTGTAATCGGGGCTAAAGGGCCTTCAAAATCAGGTAGGTATCACACGAGGGGGGTCGTTCCATTTGATTTTTTCATTCAAAATGGCGTCCAGCTGTCATTTTGATATTTTCAGGTGTCACTACCAAGTCAAAAAATGCAGAACGTCCTCACATCTAGTATCTCCAAAGCCGCATTCTTTCGAAACGATTTTTCTGATCATGATTTATTGTCACATGATTCGTTCTTTTGAGCATGTTACGTTGTCATGTGATTATTTGATCCAAGTGCGTTTTGATTCGGGAATCGGTGGCGAAAGAAAGCAGCTCAAATTTCGTTCCCATATTATATCAAACGTTCAAAAGTTAGAAAGGGAGGGAACTTTTTGAGCCGCACTGTATATCGTGCGGACATTATCCCTATTTCAATAACCCACGAAAGTGAAGCATAATATGAAAAGCCTAAACCGTATCCATAAAATAATTTGAGGCGGATAATGAATAATTGATGATATCACAGGAAAACTATCGGAATTGTTCTGAGCAGAGCAAAATATGTCTCGATTAAGATCCTCATAGGCCAAAATCGTCTATCATAATAAATGGAAAATTTCGATTTTTCCTAAATTTCAACACATAATCCAACACTCTGTATTTTGAAAAGGATGACCGGTGATCAGTTGAGCGGGGATACCCTGCTCAAGAAAAAATTGAAGTGTTTTCTCGCCGGCACTTTGGAAATATCACCATTAACAAAATGCCTAAAATAAAATAATAAATTGCATCATATATCTCTGTGAAGTATCAGCTTGACGTAATTGTCTCCATTTAACTAGAAATAGATCCGCAAATTCCGGTTTTAATCCAGACCATATTTCTTCATACATGTCTAATAATCCCTTAACCCTTACAGAATGTGCCCTTTTGTTCGTTGATGAATGAATAACTAGGATATCGCGTGTCGTATGGAAATTTCTAGCATAGGACAGAATGGTACAGATTACAGATTGCGACCACTTGTTTCGATATTCGATACGAAGGATAATAATGCCCTCATGCGAGGATCTAGCGTGAGGGTGTTCTGAATACTTAAGTGAAAACAGAGCATAGAAAAATATCTCAAAATAATTTATCGTTTGATGAATTGTTGTTGAATTATACGGTTAGACCTTGTTATAGATTAATGGAAAGGAAGCTAAAACGAAGATAACTAGCCAAAATATGTACAGTTATTGCTTCAAGCGATAAAACGAACACATTTGTTTGAAGTATTTTATATTTTCCAACATACAAATTGCAGTATTTTGCTCAATGCAATATAACTTCATGAATACGCTCGAATATAATGGTAGAATTCACTCGCAACGCATATATAAAATGCCCTACTTTCCAAACTTATTCTGTACCTGGTCGAGACTGAACCTCCATCATCTATTCTGATATATCTTCTTGGTGTTTTGGCATTTACATCTAGGACGGAACATCCAGTTTAGTTAAAAAGCGCCATCATTTCTGTAAATAGTCATTTTTTGCTTTTATGAAGCGGTATCACAGCCCTTTTGAAATTTGCTTAATCTATGGCATGCGCTGACGTTGCGATTTGTGTTGATCTTCTATCACCTCAATAATCTAAGATCGATTCAATATCATCTGTTGAAACTACTACCAAAGTGGGTTGACTAAACTGCAAAGCGTATCTCCAGCTGACACTCGAGCAACGGCTCTTGAACAAACAATTTTCCATCAGTGAGAAAACTAAAAACCATTGATTGAATAAAATTAGCTTTGAAACTTGAAAATATCTAATTAGTGACTTTGCAGATTGCAATTAGCCGAATTGGCGTTAATTGAATTGCTAGTTTGGAAATGCGCGCTGTCGGTTTTAATTGATTAGGACGACAATGATGCGCATTTTTAAATTGTGAGTAAACTTACATATAACAGAGCATTGATTTTGAAATTTTCATGAAAATAGAAGTCAAATTCAAATGCCATGATTCGTTTCAACTGCAAATTTGTTTTTGTTCCAAAGTCTAAGCTTATGCACGCAGTTCCAAAAAAAAAAGATAATGTTGACAACATTATAATTTGCTCAAATATATTTCTCATATAATTTTCATGTCAAAAAACCATAGCAAAGTAGATGATTTGTCAAGTTTGTGATCTTTTGTCTTTTTTTCCACGATCTGGAAGAACTTGCAGATATGTGATGTTAAAGAGGACTAGTGAGACTAAAGACGGAGCAAAATGTTTGTTCCTATACTCCAACGGCCAGAAAGACCAGAATGGCGTGGTTCAAGGAAGACAGCTGGATTTGATCAAAGTACGGGCTAAATACTCACTGGTTCTCCAAGTCACTGAAGACCTCAAAATAAAAACTTGACTTGCTGCATGTTGTACCTTAGGACAAAAAAGCTTCTCCAGCATCTGACACCTATAGTGATGTCTGGAGAACCCTTAACCAGCTCAAAGACTTGATGCTGACGCATTTGGCAAAAAATGACTAACGATCGAGACACCGACATGCTTCATTTCGGGACGAAATGCTCTAACGAGGGAGCGAAGAGAAGAAACAGGTGTTCGTAAAGCGGTCCGACCCAGCCGAATCAGATACAACATGCTGCTTATCAAAACGTCGTGGTGCTTGTCCATCCAGTGCGAGGTTGTGTTTGTAGGTTCAACCAGTGATCGATCAAACATAGGAGCATTCATCATTTATCAGGAATTGACGGATTGACGATATAAGGAGCGCGTCAATCTATTCCAGTTGTGAATTATTATCAGTTTATGAATTGAATAGACACGAAACATGAATAAGTGCGGATATTATCATTGGAGTGTTTGTACCCACATAAATGGTGTTAGTAAATAAATTAGTTAAATCGTTGGAGTGATTTCTATAGCAACTCTATTGAAGCCGGTAGTATTACTTTGTATAAATAAGTGAATAAACACTTCTTTTTATGGAAATGTATGTAAATTTGGCAGACAAAAGTACCCACGGTGAACAAAACCCCCTCACGCCCCTCTTGAGTACAAACAAAGTCATCCTTCACAGATTTCAAATGTTCTTATGAAAATGAACAACTTTTTCAAACTAAATTCTAACGGATTGGTAACTGAGCATAAATAAACTCATATTGAACAGAATTCATCTCTTATTCTATGAACACCCAATAATAGAACTTGCGAGATCATATTAGTATTTTCACATTTCAGAGACAAACGACAACTGCGGAATTATCAAGACTATTAACCGCTTGCACTTCTAACTCTTCACCTCATTCCCCATCGTTTAATTCCGACTGGAAACCCTTCCAATAAGTCAAGAATCTGCGTTCTGTGATGAAAAAGAAAGGACAAGAAACAAAGAAACAAATGAGGACAATACTAGATTTATATCCAGACAATAAAAGTTACAAGACTCATAAAAGATACTTTAGGCTTGGACGGAAGGAACGGGGGGTGGCTCGTCAATAAATGCGAACGAGAAAAAAAATGTTTAAAACGAGATTTCCCCTAATGAGGAGCTGGATACGGAGGTAGAGACCCTTAACAGGGCAATCTTATCCGCATTCGAAGCATCCTGTCCTCTCAGAAAGGCGGGAACCACAAAAGTTCCATGGTGGAAAGATACACTGGAGCGGCTTAAAAAGGACGCCAGGAGGTCGCACTGCCCGGCTTACGTCCCGGTTCAATGGAAAATCGCCTAGGTGGTATTCATCCGAAAGTTGATAAGAAAGTCTACGGGCTGCCAAAATCCCA
The DNA here is from genome assembly GCA_958502075.1 of Orchestes rusci. NCBI lineage: Eukaryota > Metazoa > Arthropoda > Insecta > Coleoptera > Curculionidae > Orchestes > Orchestes rusci. The sequence goes on along the minus strand of OY293310.1, from coordinate 19,824,126 downwards.
CAGGCCAATTAGTTTGACATCTTTCCAAAAGGAAGCATTAGAAAATCTGGTCGATAGGTATTTGACGGAGGATATTCTCTCAAGATCTCCAATTCACAGAAACCAGCATGCCTTTTGCAAGGGTGAGAGTACGCAACTAGCTAAAAAGACTTTAAACGACAAAGAGGTCGCCTTGACCCTGTTCTTTGACGTAGAAGGAGCATTTGACAAAGCGAAAATGGACGTCATCTGCGAGTCCCTTAGGGCCAGGGAAACCCCGACCTCCCTGGTGAATTGGGTTCGGTACGCTCTTCGGTATTGCCAGGTTAAAGCGTCATTAGGAGACTGTCATGTAAAGGCAGACGTGCAAGAAGGTTGCCCCCAGGGCAGCTGCCTCTCCCCCAAGCTTTGGTGTCAGATAATGGACAGTCTCCTGATAAAATTGGAGTTGGAGGGCTTTTATAAGCAGGCCTACGCCGATGATGGCCTGATCCTTGTGAGAGGTGAACATCTAGAGGTTGGCTGCGAGCGTATGAGGTCAGCGTGTAAAATTCTGGAGGTATGGTGTGAAGAGATGGGGCTCTCAGTGAATCCCACAAAAACGGAGCTAGTTCTTTGCACAAACAGGATGGATCTCAGAAAGTTCAAGCCACACATTCTGTATAAGATACCGCTTGCGATGAAACAGGAGGTCAAGTACCTCGGGGTGGTCTTCGACTGTAAGTTAACGAGGAAAACCCATATTGAAAGGACAGTTAAAAAGGGCATAGCCGCAATGAGGCTGCTGCGCCGAGCTGTGGGTAGGCGGTGGTGCCTAAACCCTTTCGTCTCTCACTGGCTTTATCGAGCCGTGATCAGACCGAGGATCTCATACGGAGCCGTGGTGTGGCCGGCTACCGAGAAAGCCACTAACGAAATCAGACTAGCCAGACTTCAAAAGATGGCCTGTCTGATCATCACCGGTGCAATGACGACTACTTCAAGATCTGCACCAAACATTCTTCTTGCTTTGCCAGGGCTGGCAGTCTGGATGAAGAGGAAAGCGATGGCAGCGTACGTGAGGATGTCTGCTCAGGAAGTATGGAAAGACAGAGGCAGAGAGGTTGGCCTCACCGGACTACCATCTATTGTGAGGCGTGAGACAGTCACGGATGTAAGACTCAGACTTCATAGAAGTTTTGAGGTACACCTTCAGTCCAGGTACCAATGGCAGACTACACCGGCAGAACCACCAAGTAACACGCAGATCTAGTTCACCGAAGCGGCGGCTCAAAGACCAACTCTAAAGCTACAGGAGGAATAACACGACTTGTAGGCCAGCCAGAGGGATAATCACACAACCCAACAAAGCAAGGATGGCCCAGCCGTTGAACAAGAGTGGGAAGGCACTGAGCATCATCGTAGGCATTCTGACAGGACATTGCAAGCTCAACCGATACAAATAGGCGAATCACCCCTATGCCCCTACTGTAGAAGGGCGGAGGAGACCTCCTACCATCTACTGGGAGTCTGTGATAGATGAGGTCAGGCTGAGCGGCAACCATTCCTCGGGTGGAGTTGGGAGTCACAATGGAGACAGAACGACTTGAGTGAAGAGGGTTGGGAACGCGGGGTTTGGGAAAAGGGCGGAAAGATACAGCATATATGTTTCCTGCGTGGGGGAATCCAGTACATAAAGGGGTACCCAACTTTATAAACCTGAGTTTTCGTGAAACAAATCAATTTTCACTCGCCATTTTGAATTTATCTAGTTAAATATATTATCTTTAGACTTCAACCAACTACATAACCAATCTAAAAGTTTTACGCAATTATTTCATAATTTTTGCAACATAAAGCTTTTTTATAGGAAAAAAAAGGATTTTATATCTAGGGTGAAATGGAGTATGCTTTTTGAAAGCTATAATCGACTTACAGGTATGAATAATGTGTTGTTCTGAATGCGCCTGCTTTAGTTTTATCATTGTTGGTTGTTCATATAGGTGGTGTAAAATGTTATTTAGGGAAGTTCAAATTGCCGAGCTGCACTTTTATAGCCATGGCTCCAGCAATAACCGTCTGCACTGATTCTTTCATTTACTCTGCAGATTTGTATTTGACCGGCGTTTACTGAAAAGACTCGTGGGTTGTAAAAGTGCCTCTCACATTTTCCTAAGGTAGGTACGTAAATTTTTTCAAAAATTATTGAAGCCTTCTGTTTACCAGATCTTTGCTGGGGCCTCTATATAATATGCCTTGTCACACGCAGAGTTTGGTTAAGCGTCTTTTTTGTTTTTTAATTCTAATACGTGTTTTGGGGTAGGGTGATGGTTTGATGATGGGGCAAATATTGGCTTAAGTATTTCAAATTGGTTATGTGGTTGCATGGTTGAAGTCCAAAGATGAAATATTAAACGAGATAAACTCAAATCAATTTGTTCCAGGGAAATTCAGGCTAATAAAATTAGGTACCCCGTTTTGCACTGGATTCCCCCACGCATATACATTGCTCTCCTTCCATACTTTTAAAGATAATACCAAGAAATTGAAATCCACCCCATAAAGGCCCCTGGCTCAAAATCTCAAAATCCGGGGACTTTTCAAAATATACTTAGGGCACCATAGTCAAGGTCTCCACAAAAAAAACAGCTTTTGTCATTTTTTTTCCGCTATAAGGCAAATAATAATTGTCTCTGCTTTCTGGGCTAGTATGGACGTGGTTGAAGATTTGATCAAACCACGCTGCGGTGATACCTTTAATTAATAATGATACCTCTACTTTTGCCGAGGTGGACTTTTCTTGACGGAAGATAATTGGAATATTTTTTTCACGAAACAATAATTAACTTTTTTTGCTAGAGGAATAAATACGACAGTTTTTTAATTTGGTTTATCCCGATTCAATTTGGATCTCATTTTGAGTCACGAATCTCAAGTAAGTAACCATCATGTATTGGTGTGGTTTTTGGTAGCGCACACCCATGCATACCTACACATCAAGAGCCGCCACGGGTAAGGAACTGACAAAAATAAAGTTCACGAATCAAATAAATATGAAAGATGCCAAAAGAAATGGAATATGAAGTTTTGTGCAGTATTTTACTTCTGTATTCTTCAAATTTTGTTTATACAGGGTGTCCCAACGATAGAGTGAAGTAGGTTTTATCATATAGGATATGAAAAATATTAATATCAATATGCGTCACAGGTTAGTGGTGTAAATAGCGCACATTCTGAAAATATTTGGAAACATACAGGGTGCGTCACAAAAGTATGGCACGAAAAAGTATGATTTTTTTAAATGGAACCCCCTGTATATTAATTGATATTTCAATTCTTTATTCTATTGGGAACAAAAATTGTGATACAACTAATGGAGTCCACCCACTATTTTCGAAAGGATTAATGTCGACCAGAAAAGACAGGTATAAACAAATATAGAACGTATTTTACTAGAAACAATTAATATCGAAAGGATATATTCCGCGCGGATTTTGCACGAACCGGAAAATTATCGAAAAGTGGAGGGGAATGTTTTGTGATGGAATGTTTGGAATGTCTAAGCTGCCTAACATGGTTGCCATAAAAGCATGTCTCTACACTAAAGTTCAGAGGAGAAATTTTGATCCGGCGACGTTTGGCTGACGCAGAGTGTCGCAAGACTCAAGAACCGCTGTCGCTGGACTGATTTTTATGATTTTTGAATAATGGATTTGTCTCTTCCTCGAAAGGTAGAATAACTATTGAAGCATCGGAAAAATTTCATAACAAGACAAAATTATGGGAAAATTCATTTAAAACGACATTATTGACTATAAGGTGGAATGAAATTCGCTGGGTCAGCTAGTTAATATTTAAGAATTTCTGAGTGCATGATTAATATATTAACTTTATCCGACCAAGGTATTATTTAACAAACGGTTGGCCGTATGAAATTTACATCTGAAGTACAAACAATATTTTGTTGTATGACTGAAATTGATGACCAAGCATTTTTTGTACTATTTTTGTTTCTTCATTTTCAAGATTCTTTTGCTGATGTCACTGTCAAGCGACTCTAGTCAAATGTATTTATTATTTTTTTGTTATTGTTATTCATAGTTGGAAACTACATATTTGCCATATACCTACGTAATCTGTGATTATTGGTCAATATCCAATTTATTTGTCTCAAATTCACCAATCATATGACGATTCCGACTGGCCCAAGTTCTTAACTCGCACACTCTGTGGTCGTACATTTGGTTCGCTCCAGAGTATAAAAATCACGCACTACCTAGGAGTCAGTGCAAAAGTTTCAACGAGCAATAGCAAAGTAGTACTGCGCCGGAAGTGGATTGACTTTTCTGTCAAATTCGACAGGTGGGCTATGAACTCAGTAGTTCTTTATAGCTTTTCTCCACTGTATCAGTTTCCTTTTTGTCAACAACGTGAGTGCAATATAACTACATTAGCCTAGTTTACATCGATAACTCGTTTAGTTCGGTCCGATAGGACCAAGCTGGTGGGGATAGTACGGTAGGACCAATGCTTGCTTCCTGCCCGTTTACACCGTCTTGCAACGCGTGAACTAAATGTGTACGCCCGCAATTCGTCAAATGTCAAAAACAAGTCGAAATTATTCATCAACACAATTTGTAACCAAAAAAAATATGAGTAAGTACGGATTGCCTTAGAAACTCAGAACCAACACAATTCACAATAATAACCTCAAAATTTTGATCCAGATCGAACCAAATTTAGTTCGGTACACTTGCCGGCGAGTACCGAACCAAGAGCGGACCAGCTTAGTCCGCAACTGTTTACACTATTCGAACCAAATATTTGGTTCGGATATAGTCCGAATTTGGTACTTGGTCCGCGGACCAAGTTGTCGGTATAAGCTAGGCTATTATTTGTCAACCGTCTGATGAAACTTATTAACTCATTAGAAACTCTGATAAAGTCACCTATTCTTCCATGATACTAAAACACAAAAGATAAACTCACTAGTCGAATGAGTTTCGAACTGAACTGCGCATCAAGCAATCCGGTGACCCAATGAGCAATTTGCACATTTTTTTGAAATATGATAAAAGAAAAGGATTAGTAAGTACTGATGCCATTGATGTTTAAAAAATCAACCTACGACCTCTAATTATGTAGTAATCACCGATTAAAGAGCGCCAATGAACATCCACTACGTCACAGAATACACTATCTATCTCCGTCTGACGTATTGACTGAGATGACTCTCTCTCTCTCTCTCTCTATCTCGGGTGGATAATATAGCCTCACCCCTTTTGCGATCATGCATTGAAAATCGCGTCTTCTTTTTCATTTATTCAGTATATTTTTGGGTATTTCGGAAAATTTTTTCGCCGGTGACTTTCAAATAATACGTATTTAAAATTTCAAGTCATTTGAAAATGTATGCAAATAGGCCCCTTGCACGTATTTTTTTTATTGCATCTAAATGATCAATTGGATTTGAAAAGTATTCGTACAATTCTTTTTTTGCATACGAAAAATATTAACGTCGCAATAAATAACTTAAGTTCAAACTGGCAAAATACCCGCGAAAACGGCGAGTGACGCCTAAGTTGCGTTCCGGGTTAGAGTGGGAGGTTTTTTCATCAGCGGATTGCTGACGTCAGGTGTGTCTTCCAGGGCCGGATTTTTCCTTGTACAGTTTTTGTGCATTATGTTTTTCTTGGAAACTGGTTATTATTATTGGTATGTGTTTTGTGGTTTGTGTTTGATTTTGAGTCGAGTTTTATAATGGTTTTTCATTATTGTATCGTGCCAGATTGTGAAAATACAATAATTGAATAAAAAGAAAATTAATTCAATTTGTTTATGCGAACTTTTTTTTTCGTTTTATTTTGTCTTTGCATCTATTTTTGAAGCGAAACTTCTTTTGCGGCGTTCTGATATTTTGTCGGCAATGGGGAGTGAACTGCAAAATATGAAACGCAAATGTAACGATGTAACGGTAACGCTTTCAGAGAGCATAGTTTGTTATTTTTCAGAGGATTTTGTTCAAATTAGGTATGTAGGTTCTAGTTTCGAATTTGATCAAGAAATGTAACAAAAATAACTTTGTGAGGTTATGTTTACATGGTTTTGCTATTTTCCAAAGGATTTTGTTTATATTGGGTATGTAGGTTCTATTTGGGATTTGATCAAAAAATGTCTACAAAAATTACATAGTCAGGTCATGTTTGCATAATCTTGTTATTTTCCAAAGGATTTTGATCAAATTAGGTATGTAGGTTCTATTTGGGATCTGATTAAGGAATTTCAAAAAAATACATAGGTAGTCAAGTTATGTTTGCATAGTTTTATATTTGTCAAAGGATTTTGTCCAAATCAGGTATGTAGGCTCTATTTGGGATTTGATCAAAAAATTTTAAAAAAAATAACTTGATGAGGTTATGTTTACATAGTTTTGTTATTTTCCAGAGAATTTTAATCAAATTAGGAATTAGGTATGTAGGTTCTATTTGAGATCTGATTAAGGAATTTAAAAAAATACATAGGTAGTTAGGGTATGTTTGCATAGTTTTATATTTGTCAAAGGATCTTGTCCAAATTAGGTATGTAGGCTCTATTTGGGATTTGATCAAAAAAAATAAAAAGAAAATAACTTAGTGAGGTTATGTTTACATAGTTTTGTTATTTTCCAAAGGATTTTATTCAAATTAGTCATGTAGGTTCTATTTGGGATCTGATTAAGGAATTAAAAAAAATATATAGGTAGTTAGGTTATGTTTGCATAGTTTTGTTATTTTCCAAAGGATTATGTTCAAATCAGGTATATAGGTTCTATTTGGAATTTCATCAAAAAAATTGAAAGAATATTTAATAGTGGAGGAAGAAGTTTCACTTCTGCCACGTGTACGATGCTGCACATCATTTTTTCCTTTTTGTATTTAGAATTAAGATTATTCAACTATTGATGTGTAAATGACCCTGCTCTTGAGTCTGTTTTTCTTTTAAATAAAGAAACTCTTTTTCTTCTTCTTTTTATAAAAAATATAACTTACCTTTATTTTGAAGCGGACGACAAAATCGAAATGCAAAAGTTTGATGTGCGTGGCGTGATTTACAGATTATTGGTTACAGATAACGGACAATCTCTATTTTATTCATTTGACAAGATTGATATTGGGTGTAAAATTCAGGCAAGTCAATGAAAAAAAATAATTCACTTATTTTTCTCCAATATAGGTATTATTTTGCCTTAATTCATTGTTTCCCAGATATCGGCGTTTCAAGTGATAACTGATAACAATGCGACATTCTCATCTGTCACTACTGGTTGAGAAATGCAGACCGTTCTCATATATTGGAGATTGAAATATTTTTCAACTTCAATTGAAACGAAAATTATAAATATTCATGTGAATAGTACTTCGTATCCTTGATGATTTAATTAACAAAACAAAATATTTGAGGACGTTCTGCATTTCTCAAGACAGTAGTGACAGCTGCTGAGAATGTCAAAACGTCAATTGAGTGTCATTTTGGAAAATAATACTGGCCCAAAATTTAAAAATTGGAACGAAACAGCGACCTCAAAGGTTCCTTCAGGGTGTAATAAGGATGTGAAGACCTTTAAAATGAGGTATCACTCGACTCCCCTTTCCTTTGAAATCCCTGTATATCATTGGTTTCGATATCACAATAAAAACTTGGCAGGTAGCCCTACAACATATTCTTTGGTTCACTTCGATAAGATATTAAATATGACGAGCAAGACAGGTTTAAAACGTGGACAAGATAAATTGACCACACTGTACCATGTACACTAGGTTCCCTTTAGTTGAGAATGTGTTTTGACTTTTGACACACAGCACAATTATTATTATATTTATCATCCATCTTATTTTGCGAAATTTTATCCCTAAGGGGGTGGGGGTAGGAAAAATCATATATTGATGAAAAATTATGTATTTTTGGTCACATCAACTTGAAACTTCATATAAATAATCTTGAATGAAATTGATTAAACACATGTTTCGTTATTTTTTGAAATTCAACCCCTAAGGAGGTCAAAGTCGGGCTCAAAGGAGATGAGGTGAGAAAAATCATTAATTGCTAAAAGATTATGTATTTTTGAAACGTCGTAAAAATAATCTCAAATGAAATTAAATAGATATTTGTTACGTTATTTTGCGAAATTCTGCCCCTAAGGGGGTCAAATGCCGACTAAAAAGAGTGAGTGGAAAAAATCGTTAATTGATGAAAGATTATGTATTATTGTTAACATCATGTTGAAACTTCATATTACAATCGTGCGGTGACAAAATATCCAATAGCTATCTACCTAACAAGTGCGGAAAAACATTTTCCGCAAGTGTTAGGTACAATAGTTTTTCTACAGACGTGCGGAAATAAGGATATAATTCGTAATTTAAAAGTTTCTGATGCAACTAATGACAAATAAATGATAATGAATGTCGAAATGTGTAACCAAGCGACCATAGTTACCTGGAAACGTGGTTGCTGTTTGCTTATGATATTGTCAATTTTTCCGCACTGGTGCGGGAAATCTGATTTTCCACACGGATATCGGTGCGGAAAATTGAATTTTCCGCACGGCTGTAGGAAAAAGAAGTTTACAATAAATAAAAATAGGTCTCTGACATTTTGCCGTCCTCGACAGAATTAACGAGTGAACGTTGGTATAGTAACATAATAAAATTATAGCACGCTGCTAACAGCAACATGCGCTAATACAATTTTTACAGCACGACGAGCGGTAATATGCATAGATAAAAAATGTAATATGGTACAACACGCAGAATCGTGCGCTATATATTAGTTATCGCACGGTTGTAGATAGAAGCTGTTTTCAAAACGTCATGAAAGTATTAAAATAATGAAAAGTGATAAGTTTTTTTGGTTTTTTTGGAGCTCATATCATGTCAAACAGAAAAATAACTTCGTAAAATGAACAAAATGAATGTTCTTATGAAATTTGGTATCCATATAGTAGGGGTGCGAACATAAGTAGCGAATCCACTCCGGATACTTTTGTTTCGCAACAATGTATCACATCATAAAGGCAGCGCGTGATTTCTGTCTAGATTTCCAATATGCTACGTTGGTGCACAATAAAAAAAATCGTGAACACCGATATACACACGATTTTTGTTTGTTGCCTACATGTTTCGAGAGAAACGAAACGTACCTATTTGTTTTGCTGTACCGATGATGTTGTGGTGCAACAAGAACAAATTGAAAATGAAGACGTGGTCAGAAGATGAATCTTTAAAATTATCAGCTGGCTGAGTATACGAAGTGAGACCTACTTATATCGTGAGATGAAAAAAGTTCAAAGAGTGTGCACGCTGAGCGCTCTAATCGAGACTAGAGTAAATTTCAAACCGGCGAGAAAAAAGAGGAAGAGTGGAGTTGACTTGATTGTTGGTTTTATTTTCATGGATAGAAATAGGTTGGTGCAATCGGCCGTAGGGATCCTAGAAGAAAAATGACAACAGTGTCGATATGTCATGTAGAATCCAATTGACTCAATTGTCCTCGTGTCCAGTGTCATGCGTAACATAACCTCACACTTTTATGTCACTCTTCTTAATAGAAAACAATAGAGAAGATAAACAATAAACAATGGTCAAGTTGATTAAAGTTAATCTAGCTAGTTACCCAGTTACCTATGATGGTAAAAGATTTAATACATGATACCTACATGAAATAAAGCATTGATGGTGGGTACGGTTGCCATGGTTATTTTATTTAGTTTTTACAAAATATTTTCGAAAATTCTACCCACATTCTATCGTTATTAGGTGTTCATGCAAACGTTGCATCTTTTCAAAACTGAATTAGGTAGGTGGTTGCTTTTCTTAGAGATTGCCCATTGATTCATCTGATTCTATTGTAGAATAAGTTTTTTTTTGTTCATAGACGAGGTCGATGCCCGCAAATGTTGCAATAATTAAATGGGGTGCAGACATTCTATATTATGCATTTTGTCCTTTGTCGAAAATACAAACAGTTTGTTTAACAGTGTTTTTAAATATTCAAGGACAAGATCAATACTGGATTTTTTTCATGTAGGTGAAACATGCATGTTTTTTCATCCATTTTTTCTGAACATAACAATTTTTTGGTTAATCTTTGGCTGTTTTTCTTTATTTGTCAGCAAAATCCAAAAATGGACATAATGCATTTAGAAATTCTGCTCCTCAAGTAGTATATTATTTAATTTTCGAAATCGATTCTAATTCCAACAAAGTACATTTCCTCGATATTGTGTGATATAGCAATATTATTTAGTTCCAACGAACGGAATAAAGTGCTGACAAGGAAGAATTGAAGTCAATGTAGAAAATCATAATCCCGGGAGTCAGTTGAGAACCCGGGTGTCGGAAGGTCGCCCTAAACTAAAACTGTGGGCATTCGAGTGTAAGAAAATGTGCCAATTGAAGACAGTTATGTAAATACAATAATTATTTATATTCTCCAGGAAACCGCAATTGATTGTTTAGGCCCAAATCAATGTTTTGATCATTTTTTATATTGTCATTCATTTAATGTTCTTTGATTTTTGCTTCATGATATCAATAGAAAGTCAACGTTAACAAGTATTTCTTTTATCACCTCGACCCCAAATCGCACTTCCCCCGGTGTGACAATATCTAAACAAGCTGAATATGCATGCTGACAAGGCACTGCCCTCACACGGGTCAAGAACCATACAGAATATTATTGACACCGATACCTATAACATCATCTAGAGATGGGAAGTATAAAGTATATCGTCGTCCCTTGGCTATCGTACTGTGGTCAATATACGATATTTCGGCTTGATGGCTTTCCTTTCTAATCAACCCAGGCTTAATCGAAGATCAGTAAGCCTCATCCAACTTCATACATCACAATGGTTTTGTTCCATAGATAACTAGATCAACTACGTTGAGATAAAACATAAATCAGAAAAAAATGCCCATGAAAACTTTGTTTTTAAAAATAACCCTATTATACGATATATCGTTAGAATCGTCATAAAATTCTCTATTAAATAAGGATAAAATTGGCATCCATTTTTTCCGATTTTCTTCAGTTTGCAGTAAAAAAATCGATTTAATTTTTCATGCAAGTTCCCCATTGTCTATGAACCTTCTTTAAATTTATAAAAAGAATAAAATTTTCCTGGAAATGTATTGGCTTGGAAGTGTTTATCGAAAACTGAAATAAGTCGAGAATGTCGAGGTTTTTAGGACACCAGATAAGTGCATAGTGTCCCAAGAACCTCGAAATTCTTCAACTTCGGCGACACGCTCACACTGTGGAATTATTACCAATTCGGTTTGAACGTGCCGTTCGGCAGTATTTTCGCTGATCCTTAATGAGTTGGATTATGACAGTAAATCACTTGATTGGGTAACACTGACAACTGCGCTGTTCCGAAAAATTTCGAGAAGTCTTCTTTTCCGTCGGTCTGCAGTGTCCTCAGATTGACTGTTTGGTCTGGGCTGCAACAATGGTTATGTCATGCCGACCGGACTGTTTCCGCATAATGTAGATACACCTTGAAGGCTTTTGATGCAGGGGTTACAAAAAAAAACTTACTGCCTTCCGTAAATTATTTATTTTATTTTCTTTATTTATTCAAGTGTTTTTAATTCCAACAAAAACAATTCGTATATACCTAATTATTATCAACGTAACAAGGTGGCAGCTACAATAACTTATATAACTAGGTACTCATCACAAAAAATGATTATATTAACATAATGAAACTTTTTATTAAGTAAGAACCAAGCAGTAGGGAGCATATTCTGGATAAATTTCAGACCCAATTTAATTCATGATACACCCAAGTACATATATACTACATCAGAACTATCTAATTATATGCTGCTGACACTTAAATTTATACATACTTCAGCCCGCAAAATTTCGATCATTTGCTTAAGACTTCACAATTATCAAAACCTTTTGAGTACTTCAATAGGTGACAAATAAAAATTAATAAAAGCAAAACGGAGGCTATTTTAGTTACAGACAAAATTAGACTGAAACACCTCCCTAACTTGAAATTAACAATTCGAAACCAAAATATTGAGGTGTCATTACTTATCATAGATTACCCTGTAGACTCAACGAAGGAATTTGGGATATAGATAAGTTTGCCTAGATCGCCTTATTTTGGGTTGAGGAATTTGTGGTTAATGTTGTACAGACATTTTAGGGACACCCTGTCTAGAAAAAACAAAAATAAAACTTCAACACCCTGTAGCTCGTTTGTAATGAAGCATTTTCAGACATAGGTATGTTTATAGGAAATTTTCTTCTTATTTTTAAGCAGGATCACAGTGTAAAAATAGAATCTCCAAGATTGGTTTTAAAAGTCTTAAATTCTAATAATGAAAAATTGGTTCTTCTGCCCAAACATAATTTTATAGGTAATAGAATTATTGTAGGTACCTTGAGGCTTTGAGGCTTGTTGTAAAAGCGTTTTTGCCATTTGCAGTTCAGCATATTATATGTCATTGTGTCTTCCAGCAAGTTATAATTTATATGGATACAACCTTCCATAAAACTGACAAATCAATTTGTGAGGGTATATTCCATGGTATATTCTTTGAATCCTAATTATTGTGTAGTGTTCCACCTACTTTTTCAGTTTTCTTATGATTTGTCTGACACGTACCCTTTATGCTGTGAATTTCACCACCAATTTTATTTATTAAATTAATGAAGGCACTAGAGTTCAATACCTACGTCTGTAATCGCTGTTGTTGCTACATAAAGTATTTTTCATGTAATCACTCGTTCTTCTGCTTCTACATATTGCTATTGCATAATCACACTCAATGTTTAAATTATTTTTCCACAATAATTCATACTATTGCAGGTACCCCTACTACCTGGAAATTAGAAAGTTAGAGTAGTTCAACATTAATTGCGTGTTTATAGAACTTTATATGAGTTTCAGTCAATTCATGAGTTCAACAGATTGAATATTGAAATTATTGAATGTAAACCTTGCTACGTTGCATAAAAATGATATTATTTGTAAATAATAATAAGTAAGGTTAACATACATTCAAATTAATTTCGAAGTGGAACTGTCAAATTTTCACTTGCCAAATGAGAATCGTATGGTACCATCTACGAAATTATGTTCAATGTAACGCTTACGCCAAATACATTGTAGATGGTACCATGTGATTCCCATTTGGCAAGCAAAAATTTGACAGTTCCACTTCGAAATTAAATTGAATCTAAACCCAGGTATAAAGCAGATTTGATCCTACAGACGTCATGGCAACACTGCCTACATTTCTGGCTGCGAGTCTGCGCGTTGAACACTAAACAACATTTTCGACATTCCAGCTTTTCGATAATTTTCCGATCGAAATACTTTTGTTCGACACAAAACCTTTCCTTTAAAATTCTGCGCGATATTTATCCATTCGAGTTTTGTAGATCTGTGTTTTTCCGTTCGATAAATTTGGCATTCGGTTTTCGTGTGGGTTCCCCAACTAATGTTCCCAAATTCAACCGTTATCGAGATATCGCGTTTTAAAAATGGCATTTTTGCAACTTTGACATGCTTTAAAACTCAAACTATTCAAGTTAGAGAAAAATTGATTGCACATTCCTATCTTAACTTTTCAAGAGCTATTCAAGGAGATTAAATCCATTATTGTGAAAAAATGTCAAAATGTGCCGAAAAAAGTTGACAGTTGACGTTACCTTCTATCCAAATGACAGAAGAGCTCTTGAAAAGTGAAGATAGGATAGTGCAAACCATTTTCCTCTAACTTGAATAGTTTGAGTTTTATAGCATGTCAAAGTTGCAAAAATGCCATTTTTAAAACGCGATATCTCGATAACGGTTGAATTTAGGAACATTAGTTGTATCACAATTTTTGTTCCAAATTGAAGAAAGAATTGAAATATCAATTAATATACAGGTGGTTCCATTTAAAAAAATCATACTTTTTCGTGCTATACTTTTGTGACGCACCCTGTATGTTTCCAAATATTTTCAGAATGTGCGCTATTCACACCCCTAACCTGTGACGCATATTGATATTGATATTTTTCATATCCTATATGATAAAACCCACTTTACTCTATCGTTGGGACACCCTGTACATATTCAATGATTTTGAAATTTAAAAATAATTTTATTACATTTAAGAGGACAACGGCTATTTGGAAAAAAATGTTTGAATGTCATTCTAAACATTATGAACAAAACAAACCTCTTGATATTCACTTTTTTTGACAAAAAAACGTTTCCAATTAACCTATGTCCCAACTAACACAGATTGTGCCTTAATAAACCAAAATGCTATATAACTGATATATTAGGGTCCATCAATATACAATTTTATCATTTAGTGACGTTAGTTGAGACAAAATACTCTCAGAGACAAAAAAGTGTTATAATCATGTAATATAGCTCTCTACAAAACCATTTAATAAATCTTTTATAAAACGGAAGAAATTGAATTCTTATAGCATACTATAGAACCAATGTTATAAGAGTGATCACTCTCTTAGTCTAATTTGTTGTATTATTGGTTCATTATTGTTTTAAAAAGAACTTATAAGGGTTACAAAATATTTTTATTAGAGATTTATTATATTATCATATAGCTATCTCTAATAAAACAGTTAACTCGCAAAAGTATTTAAGACTGAATTGGCTTAAGAGAATATCTTATAAAAATGTTTTATAGGATGCTTGATCTAGAACGTACAAAACAGCACTATAAAACCAATATAAAACACTTACAAAATAAAAATGGACACAAAATAGCAACACTGTCTTATAGTTTATCCCAACTAACACAGATTGTGCCTTATCAAACTAAAATGCTAAATAACTGATTTATTAGGGTACTCCAATAACAATTGTATCATTTAGTGGCGGTAGTTGGCACAAAATACTCTCAGAGACAAAAAAGTGTTATAATCATGTAATATAGCTCTCTAGAAGACCATTTAATAAGCCTTTTACAAAACAAAAGAAATTGAATTCTTATAGCATATTATAGCACCAATTTTATAAGAGGAATCACCCTCAAGTCTAATTTGTTGTATAATTGGTCTATTAAGGTTTTATAGAGAGCTTTATGAGATCGTTACAAAATATTTTTATTAGAGATTTATTATTTTATCGTTAAGTATTTAAATCTGAATTGGCTTACGAGAATATCTTATAGAAATGTTCTATAGAATACTTGATTCGATCGTACAAGACAGCACTATAAAACAAATAAAATAAAAATGGGCACGAAATAGCAACATTGTCTTGCCTAAAGATCCCCACCCCGTTTGCGATCATACAGTGAAATTCGCGTCTTCTTTTCCATTTATTTAGTATATTTTTGGGTATTTTGGAAAAATGTATTCGCTGGTGACTTTCAAATAATGTCTAGAATACGTATATAAGATTTCAAGTCATTTGAAAATGTATTCAAATTGTCCAATACCTATATAACAAATTTGTCGCAACAAGCACAGTTATAAGAGTTCGCCATATTTGGTCGGTCATTTTTTAGGTTTGGGAAAAAAACCAAATATCTATCAACGAAATACGATAATAAGAACGTCATTATAAGAAAAACATTGTAAATATTAGACAATTATTATTAAATAGAGTAGTTTTTGTTTGTAATTAAGATCTTGAGGTTATGAAATTTAAAATATCAGGATAAAAAGTCTTGAATTGCCTCAAAATGCAGGCGCATGAAAATCTAGTTCATAATGTACCCATATATTAACAGTAAAATCAAATTCGCAAGTCAAATCAACATATTATCATGCTTGAATTTTCAATATTTTGCAATATGCTACTTGTCTAATAGTAGGATAGACTCCATTAATTTTTTGTCATTCACAGTTGATATTCTTTTACAACAATTCTGATTTATTCTGCTCTGAACATACACAAAATTGCAGTGTAAATGCCGCGAATATATCAACAACAAAATATATTTATAACTGTTTTATAAATGTGTAACTTGGAACAATTCACTCTTATAAGAGCTCTATAGCAGTAGTAAAGTAGCTTTATAGTTGTTACCTAGAACCCCTATAAACATTTTAATACGACAAAAATATTTTATAAAGTGGTCCTTTTTCGTGTTTATAAGTGTGTTATTAATGGCTATGAAATGATTATAAAAATATTTTTACGAGCAAAATGTTTTACGAAACTGTTATATAACGGTCTATAGAATACTTATAGACATATTTGTGTTACTTGGGGTATCTGTATAATCGTTGGCGATCTACCTTCCAAACACGTTGAGCAATCAACATCATATTTGGCATACCTAGCGGAGGTCATGGACTCTTTGAATTTGAATATGATGCGAACAAGTTGAAATAGTGTTGAACGATGGTTTATTCTCGTGAAAAAACAAACACGCCTCGACCTCGTTCCAATTTAAATAGTTAGACAGTTCTCGACTAAACTAATCACCTCTAATTTACAATCAAATTCCACACTCCACTAACCCTACTCAATCTAATACCAAAAGCTCTGATGAAGCTTATAGTTCCAACACAAATATTAGCTCCTCAATTAGTCAAAACACATTCCAATTACCCACTTCAAACAGGAAGGTATATAGCTAGAAGATTTCAAATCATCCATATTTTGTCACGCTTCTGACGGAAATATATCTTTTCCGTTAGAAGCGTGACAAAATATGGATGATTTGAGCAGGATACTTTGTCCGAAATATACACAATTCAATTTCAAATTAAAAACATTCAAATAAAAAACTGAGTCAATTAACTCAGATCACTTTATTCCACTTCTAGACCATCATCTCAGGTAATTACCAGGAATCCACCTCAAATGATTAATTTTGTCATATCTTGGATTGGAACGCTAACAGATTAAACAAGGGAGCCATCAAAGAAGGGGACTTCCTACTGGTGGTGAAACAGTCAGCAACGAAAACTCGATCTTTATTAACCCCTATTCAAAACTTCACAATAGCTCAATAATAAGACCACACAGATCACTGGGGCGAATAACATTTCCAACAAAATCTTAAAGGTCTCTAACCTCAACACTATCATTTCAAAATGCCTCAATATCCGTTACTTTCCAGATTGCTGGAAAAATTCAAATACTATTCTTCTTTCTAGGGCAAACAAGGACCTTTCCTAATCAGTTGGTTATAGTATCGACCCATCATCTACTCGCTTATCTTTAATCGGGAGTTGTTATCAAGACAAACCTTCACTTGACAAATTACTTACCACGGCGCTTCACCTTTAAAATAAAAGAAATCCATCTTCACTCACAAAAAAAAAGTAATCAGAAGACGTGTATCCCCAATTTGTTTCATACAATAACATAATATAGGTATCTTATTTGAGTGTTCTTCTTATTCAAACACTAACGACATTGTTATTTGCAACCCAGAGAACCTTTTTTTTTGGTAATTAAGAAAAAACCCTCTAATCTTGTTTTCGCTGTAACATACTGCTTCCAGTGAATCAACATTTTTTTGCTCACCAAATCCATTAGACTTCATCAATAACAAATCTGCTTAACCAAGAAACAAACACATTGAAACTTAATAGAGTTGCTGAAGATGTTTGTAGTTCTGCTCGGCGGCGTCGGAACAATGACATGGGTTCGGCCTTAACCGTGACGGGAGGTCAGAAAGGTCAGCATCATTTGGTGAACTTTTACAGTAGATTCCAAGAACCCCAGCCAAATTATGCTATTAATTTATTTCTTCGTCTGAATGGAAAATTCTGGATGATATTTCTGAATTGAAAGCCACATTCCATCGTATTCGGGACTTTAATTTGATGTGTTTGTACGGAGATTGTCGCATCCGAATGTCGTATTACTATCTCGGCTTTGTTATACAGGAATCTTTGTTGCAAAACACAATTTTCCTCAAGTCACATTGGAAATGCAATAAATCTTAGATGAAGGAAGAAAATTGTGATAAACGAGGATCTAACTTTCTGGAGTATAAAAAAAAAGTCCGAGTCCCATTTCCATGAATATAAATTATTTTTTCCTGACCCTAAGCAATAAATTCCAAGACCGAAAATTCAAACAAGAAAAATTCCATTCTGTACAAAGACAGACTTATTTCTTATATGAAAATTAAAATAAAAGTATTGAACATGGTGATGTTTGCCAGAAGACACAAATGTATGAAATTTGTAGTTCTTTGCCGCTGTATACTTCCTTATAGTTTGAGGTTTTGGATTTGCCTTTAATTGCGAATTGAATAGTACCTACCATTGGTACCTCTCAATTACTTTTTTCAAATTATTATTATTATTTCACAAAAATCAGACTTCAATTTTGAATTTTTTTGTTTCTTCCCGGATTTTTTTTAAACTAGTTATGAAATGTTCGTTGAAAATGAACCCTACATTACCTCCTTGTTAAGAGTAAATTCTGTTCTCAAGGCTAAGGCGGTTTTAGATATTTCTTAAGTGGTTAAAAACATTTTGGTCAGTTGTATGATGAACGAATTATCTAAAAACCGACTGACGATTATTAAGTAAAACAGCATACCACATTCCCCCAAATTGGACAAAGCTTCAGAGACCAAAAGATTGTAAGATCAAGTCCATTATTTGTCTATGACCTTTACCTCGTATGCCAAATTTAAAGTGGTTATTTCGTTATTTGGGAGAACATTCAAGAATTTGTGGACAAAATAGGCTCAATCATACAGTATTCACTACCTGTTCACAGAAAATGAAAAAATAAATTTAACACAAGGTTTATTTTTTCATGTCTTATCCCACTGGGCTATAAGCCAAGCGGTTAGAGCGCGACCAAATTGAGAATAATCACTGGGTTATTGTATTGTTTCAAGCATATACTTACCCTTCAAGAGTAAATCATTTTGAAGGAGTGGCTGACACCAAAATTCTGAGTAGATGATACAAAAAGATGTGAATCTCCCACAACAAAGATTGATTGAAGAATATTCCACAGAATATCAAGTTTTCATAAAATATTAACAACTGTTGGGTTTTGCAAGAAAATTCAAAACTTAGAAGGATGTATCTGTTTGGAATATGTAAATAAAAATAACTTTGAACTTTCCACCGGAAGAGTACTTTTTAATATTTTTGGAGTATAAGTTTTATTGGAAGTTTCACTGACGAAACTTTTTGTCATAAAATTAAAGTGGTCAAATTCATAAGATATAGTGAAACACTCATTCATTATCATCAAAATAATCTTACAGATCACAGACCAAAAGCTCCAGAGACATTGGGGCGAATACGGTGTTTTTTGTGTCATTCGTCTTTTGCCTCAAATAGGCAGCAGCAGGTCTCAAATTGTTATTTGCAATAGGAACTTCTTGTAAGAAGTTCCTATTTCAAACGATAGGAAATAATGAGCATAAACTTAATATCTAAGTACATCGTTAAAGAGCTGGGATCAATGCTAACATTTCTATGACAGAGAGGGAGAGACAGATCGTTATTTGATTTTTAAGTGAATTTTTCGAGAAGTTAGTTAATCGGTAGGAAGAATAATTTACATCTCTGGATATTTGCGACAAACGTGTAAACCGCTGATAGACCCCCATAATCATTTACATTTTGTAGCGCCCTATACCGCCTCTACAATGAACACCCTTTTTAAGTCATGAAAAATCAGAGACAAAAAACACATTTTAATTTAAAAGCAAGCAAATCTGAAAAAAGTGGAACAACATGAAAGGCTCTTTTCTGCCAGACAATGCTTTGTCAATATCCGAAAATAAAATAAAAATAACTGGAAGAAATTAATAACGGAGCGTGATGTTATACTTTCCAGGAAAAATCTACTGTCAACATGGAACACTGAGCATGATCCAGGATTGTTTTTTATAACAATTATTATTATTATTGAGATCAGTTGCCTTATTTTTTCAATCTATTGAGCTAAATAATTATTTGTTTCAACAAATTAAGTCAATTATTACGAAAACCTTATTGTCTTCTCGAAGTAAAGCAAACGTTGAGATAGAACATCTACAGTTACCAATTTGTTCATCAAAAAATAAAATTTTCTTTGCCTGCTCTGTTCCCCGATTAGGTAAATTGAATAACGTTGGCCGTTAAATTATCTTTCGTGCATTTCATAAATTAGCGCCGTCCGTGAATTTAGCCCTCAAAAAGGAAAACCTTTCCTGCACATTAATTTTTTCCAGGTTATTAATCTTAACTTTTTATGGACGAATCCTACAATTTCAACTAATTGATCAGTTTCAATAGCCAGATAATTCACAAATAGCCGGCTGGCTTACCTATGAAAATTGATCCGACCCTTCTATGCGACACGCTGCGATTTCCGAGGATTTCCCTGGTGTTGTCAACAGGACAATTCTATTTAGTTAATTTGCAACACGTTCTCGCGCCTGAAAATTATCTAGGGATTCCGCACTTCTCTGGATCGTTATTTGATTGTTTCGTCGCACTGGAAAAGCTAACTCATGAGCTGAATAACAAGGATTATGCTGCAGTGGCTGAGCCTGATTGGCTGTCATGGATATATGCCGGAGAATATTATTTTGGGAAATGATATATTATTTATTGCTAGAGGTAACAGAACGATCCTTACATACACAAGTTCAATAGAAGAAAATAATTCTATAGATCAATACAAAAGTTGAACTTTTTATTCAGAGAGGTCTAGAAAAATCGTTTTTTTTTTGCAGTATTGTCTGTATCAAATAAAATCTTTTTCCCAGTAACTTTCTCTATATAACAAAACTTTTTCATTTTCAACATGATTTTCAAATGTTTTTGAGGATTTTGGAAATGATATTAACTTCCATTTAATAATGATATCTAAGATAATATCTCTATATTATACAGGATGTCCCCGAAAGGTCCGTACAGAATTACTACTACTACTTCTTTATGACAAAAAAAAATCGATTAGACCTATCCTACCTCAGTACAAAAGTTTATGGCCACGGAGCGCAGGGCGTCAAAGTTTGAATTTTATTGTCGATTTTTCGGTTTATTTCTTGAGCGAAACATCAAAGACACGAAAATTGGAACTAAGGGATTTTTTTGGGTGAAAAATTCAAATATTGTGGCAGTTTAGTGGTATGGTGCAGAGGGCGATAGATATCTGCTTGAAGTTCCTCTTTAATCAGTCCTATTTTTTTTGCCGGTTATGATCATGTTGGAATAGCGAAAACTGCTTTTCTGACTATTTTGATTAAAGAAGTTATTCTTGTTTTATCAGACTAGGAGCCAGCGTTCTGTACCGCAACTATCAAGCACTCACAGGGCATTGTAACCTTTGTACCGTTGTGTTCTGTTGCTGGAGGCAACCGTTGTTTACTAACTTGTCACCCAATACCCACCTACTGTCTGATAAACACAGTTCAGAAAACTTAACTTTACCCGTTCAATAATGGCTGTAGCTTATAGTAATGTCGAAATGACTGACATGTTGTTAGTCTTTGGGTTCTGTCAAGGTAAAGCTCGCAAAAGTGTTCGAGTTCACGGGGAGAGATTTCCAAATATCGACCAACTCCAAATCATCAAACCTTTGCACCTTTGCCGCTGTTGAAAGGCGTCTTTGTGAAATTGGCTAATTCTCACCATCAACAGCTAACTATGGACGTGGACGAATGATCAGGACACCTGATGTGGAGGAAAAAATTGTGGAACGAGTTGCGGAAGATCCAACGTTAAGCACGAGACGCTTAGGTTTGGAATTGGAGGTGAGTTAAAAGGTGATCAATCGCGTGTTGAAAGAACAACTTCTTCATCCTCAAAGAGTTCAGGACCTTCTTCCCGAAGATTCTCGTCACCGCCTTGCCTTTTGCCAGTTTGTTACCGAACAAAGGGCTCAGAATTATAATTTCGCAGCAAAAATTTTGTTCACCGATGAGGCTTGCTATACTAGAAGCGGCATCACAAACTGGCATGATGAACATGTTTATGCAGATGATAATCCACATGCAATAATGGTCAGTAATTATCAGCAGGAAATCAGAATTAATATTTGGGCCAGAATCATAGGCAATCTCATTATCAGTCCAGTCATTTTACCACGTCGTTTAAATGGTGCGCAGTATTTGGAGCATTTGCAAGTAATGTTGCCAGAATTGTTAGATGATTTGCCTTTGGCCCTTCGTTAGAATATGTTGTTCATGAATAACGGAGCGCCTCCCCATTTCACTTTGGATGTCCGCAATCCCCTAAATCAGCAATATCCGAATAGAAGAACTTGTTGAAGCCCCTGCCACCTCGTTTGCCAGACTTGACACCTATGGATTTGATGAGTTACCCTTAACAATGGTTTATCCCAGACCCATAAATAGCGAGATCGACTTATTGGGACGTATTCAAGATGCGACGAAAAATTGAGACAAGATGAAGAAATGTTGCAGAAAGTTCAGTCCAGTTCTCTTCGACGTGTCAATCTCTGTGTTTATGAAAACGGTGGCCACTTTGAGCACTTGCTCAAGACGTTTTTGCTCAATAATTCTTTAATTTGGTAGTTTGGGAATTGTTTTATTTTTGATTTGCATACTTGATTCATCATGGATTTTAGTCACAACTTAATATGCAATAAAGTGTACGTTTTTTGTGATTCAACATATTACCTACAGTGAACGGTGAAAAGTTACAATGCTCTGTGAGTGCTTGATGTGGCGGAAAAATTCGTACATGATTTCAGAAAAGTGCATTTTTCAGCAAAACGGTTGCTTCTAGAATGATAAAACAGGAATACCTTTTCCAATTAAAATACTCAGAAAAACTGTTTTCGCTATTCTAACATGATCTACAGTAATCGGCAAAAAAATAGGACTCATTGAAGAGGAACTTCAAGCATGATGTGGCGCCCTCTAGACCATACTACAAGACTGACACAATATTTAAATTGTTCAGTATAGTTTTACCTTTGAGATCTAAGAGTATTTTATCTATGTATAAAATGCGTGAGTTTATCACTATAACACCGAAAGACTAATTCTAATTAATTCAGGTTAATTTCTCTAATGTTCCAATGTGCCTTGAGGTTGAGTGGGAATTATCCAACTTTAAAGCTCTCAAATGATAAAATTAGAAAGTTTTCATCGCCGAAAAATGTCAGATAAACTAGGAGTTGACTTCAAGAAGTTTCGATGAAAAGAAGTTTTTACAATCATTTCACTTTCCTTTCCTTATAGTTCGGGAGGTACCGTCACTTGCTTCCACGTCATTCGAGTAATTTTAGTGTAGTTTCAATTACATTGAAAAAGATCGTCAGTGCTTTATAGGATAAGTATATTGTGGCAACAATTGTCAGCACACCATGTCGATGTGTTAAAACTATGTATACATATTTGAGTTATTTCATGAGAACCAAAAACTATTCACTTCTCAACACGATGACAGTGAAAAAAACAGGACTATTATCCCTAGTCTACGGGGGCTACGGTGGCCGAGCGTGTAACACGCCGGCTTGAGAGACCGTTAGTTTTGATTGACGTGGGTTCGATCCCCGCGGTGAGCAGAAATTATTTTCTGTTCTGTATTTAGTGGCACTCTCACTGGCTAACGCTACTGAGTAGACTGCAGTATTATCAACTACTGACAGTAAAAAAGTTTAATAATTAACCCCAATCAATTGGTCCTGCTAGTTCAAATAATATAACTAGGTGATGTTCTCCATCATCAACTTAGTTAGAACTGCATTGGTCCTGGGGTTGGCGAAAAGGGTCTAACGGCCTACTCGCCGGGCAGTGGTTTGCCCCTCGAACCAATACCAATACCAATACCAATCCCTAGTCTTGGATATAGGGTGTTTCATTGATATTGCGAAAAATGAGAGAAATTCTCATAAATGTCACGAAGATTCTCACAGTCTGGCACTCACGCTCAGACAGTTGGCGCCAGACCGAATCGTCGAGAAGCAATCTCAAAATTCCGGAATATACGAATATACCACACTGAACCAGACCCGCCAAATCGTACATAAGAAGGGGCGCATCTCAGACAGAAAAAGAGAGAGTGTACAGTGAGCCCAAATCCAAAATAATTAGTGCGCGTTCTTAAGTAAATTAGTCAGTAAGTTAGTAGTGAAATGAATTACTTTTAGTGAATCCGTCGTTTTAATGCACCACCAATCGATCCCGAAGAGCTAAAGCTTGATGTCAGAACTGGATAGACCAGTGGTGCAGTGTGAATAAAGTTTAAGTGCCAATTCACAATGAACGTGACACGTAAAAAAGACGTAACGGAAACGTAATCTGTAAAGATAAATGTACTGTATCGGTATGTCTGTTCACAATTATATGCTAAAAGGAATAACAGACGCAAGTACGCGGCGCACGTAAAGATCTTCCGAATCATGTTTATGTTTAATGTGAACACTAACGTAATTTTTGCTGTTATGTTTACGGCCACGTTTACGGTTGTATTACGCTTACGTTCATTGTGAATTGGCACCATGTTTCGGTTTTATTTCGGAATATTTTGAGAATTGGACCCTTTATTTTTAATGCACTTCATTTTCAAGTGATTGCACTTTATTTTTGAGTGAGTGGACTATCGTAATGGCCACCAACAAGCTGTTGCTCAAAGACTTGAAAGTGAGTGACCTTGAGAGGGAGCTGGAAGAACGTGAAGTGGATGCCACCGAGAGAAAATCGGAGTTGCAGGAAAAGCTTCGCAATGAGTTGATAAAGGTGAGGATCCAGATAATTGCTTGTTTGATATTCCTGGAGTGGTCGATATGAGTTCCATTATGAAAAAATTAGAGGAAAATTCTAGAAGCTTGGATGAACAATTGGAAGAAAGTCGAGGTAAATTCTAGAAAATTAGGAGAGAAATTAGAAAATAGTTCTGGGCAACTGGAAGGAAGCTTCGAACAACAACTAGATCAAAATTATGTTAACCTAAAAGATCAATTGGAGGGGAACTTCAAAAAGCAATTATAAGAGATGGAAGAAGAAATGGACGAAGTAATGACAACGTTGGATGATGAAATTGACCAAATCAGACGACAAGTAGCGGTCATCGAGTCATCAGGATATACCCAATCGTCCCATAACACCCGGGACAAGCCAAAATTGTGCAACTCTGATATGGATGTCAGTTTGGAGAAGAAGGCTATCCGAATCCACTGAAAGCTCCTCAATTTGATGGAAAGACCTCTCGGACCAATCACCATCGCCAGTTTGAGGCAGCCGTAAGAGCAAACGGCTGCAGTGGAAAAGGCTTTGGCGTTAACACTGCAACAGACATTCTACAGACACGTACTACCCTTACTACCCAGGAGCAGGAGGATTACGACCTTTTGGTAGAACAACTGGAGTTGAGGTATGGCTGAACTGATTTGGAGCACGTCTACCACTCACAACTCAAGAACCGCCACACAAAGCCAAATGACTTCGAAGCCGATATTGCCCGTTTGCTTGTCATGCATATCCAAAGCCGGAAAACGTCATGGAGAGACTCGCTGTTCAAGCCTTCCTGGATGGATTGCGCGACCAGGAGACTCGACAGGCATTGATACTGACCCGACCTGACAAATTGGTGGAAGCGCTAGCCAGAGGCCTGGAGTTTGAGGCTGCGAAACTATCCAGCAAAAGCACGGGCAACTGCGCAGATTGGAGGACGACACGGAACATCGAGGCTACAGTGAGAAGGGTCCAACAAAGGAACAGCGAAAAAAAGAAAGTGCGATGTTGGAGATGCGGAAAGCTAAGGCGCATAAGAAACCAGTGCAAGGAGAAGATCGACGGGACACCCTCATCGGAATACTAAAGTGAGCGATACGAAGGGGCGATCGTCGGCCTGTAACCAACCCCCAAGGTAAACAGCATATGGAGCTACTTTTCGATCTAGATGTAAGAGTGTATCTGTGGATGGCCTGATAAGGGACAAAAACGAGTCATGATGCAGGATACAGGCGCGACGAAGGCCCGACACATCACCGACAATGATAAAACCAACAAAATGGCGACAAAGAACAGAAACCGGATATACAGCCAGGATCCATGGGGAGGTGAAAGCTTAAGTCACCCTGGGTACTACCGGTTTTCAACATCAAATGCTGGTGGCTGACATCGAGGAAAAAGTAATCATCGGAGTGCACATTATGAACTCCAGAGGTTTCCAGCTGGATTTTAAATTGAACTCTGAAGGTTGCCAACGAGGACCTGATACTTCATGGGAAGAATGAGGTGATGGTACGTGTGCTTCTGGACGAAGACCACGCTATTTCTGCGAGGAATTAAGTGATTTTGGAGGGTCCAATCCGGATGAAGAACGGCTCAACCCGATTTTGTGTCGATTATCGTCAATTGTATAACGTGGCGAGGAACCCACTTTCTCGAATCCACGACACCCTAAACACTTTGACAGGATCTAAGATATTCTCGACGTTCGCGGGAGAACCGATCAATCAATTCACGGTTATACCACTCCAATTATGCGATGAACCTGCTACTTTTCAGAGGCTGATGAAGAAAGTTTTGAAAGGGCTATCGTGGTCAACATGTCTCTTGTGCCTTGATGACATAGTTGTGTTCGGAAAATCATTGACTAACCCAAGAAAGGTCATCTGTTCCAGAGGGAAGTGCAGTACTTGGGCCATGTTGTATCTGCTGAAGGTGTTGCCGTGGATCGTGAAAAGGTGAAAGCAGTCCAGCCAACACCCAAGAATTTGCACGAGCTCCAGAGTTTCTTGGGAATGTGTACCTATTACCGGCGGTACGTCCAAGGGTTTACCACAAATGGCAAACCACTTACAATGCTCACGGAGGGACAAAGACGGTTTGATTGTCAGGAGTCATCCCAGCAACTGAAGAAGGCACTGCTCACCTGGAGTGGAATCGCAGGAGATGACTATGTGAGCGACCTTCGTCGAAGTATGAGTAAAATAGGATGAAGGAGACCTATGATGTGAAGATCGAAGACGGCGGGTACCAACCTGTTGATTTAGTCTGGCTCTGCAACCCTCATCGTCGACGTGGTTTTTCACCAAAACTCCAGAACTCTTGGGAGGGCCCTTACGAGATTCTGGAGCTAATTAATGACATCCTGTAAAGAGTCCGGAAGCCACCAAGAGGAAAACTCACTAAACCCAGGGAAGTGCATTTCAACCGGCTGGCCAATTATGCTGGCGACCACAGGGAGCAGGGTTGGTTCGTATCGTCGACACCTCTGAGCCAGAGATGGACTTCGCCAAGTTGATGTCTTTGTACTCAAACGGCCAAAGAGTACAACGCGGCATGACCAGAGAGGAACGATGCAACCTGTTCAAGACACCAACGGATTATTATTTCGATCTCTGTGCCTCCAAAGATCTTGACATGAAAAAAGGACTGGCTTTGGCATTCAGGAATAATTTCAAGAACCTTGGCAAATTGGGAAGACAGGACCCGAAGATTGGAGATGTTCTTCATGTTACCGACGAATCAAGACATCTGTTCTATTTGGTGACCAAGAAACATTCTTACCATCAGTTTACGTACCAGGATGACTAGAATACCCTCGGGTGCCTCAAGACTTCCATGCTGTCTAGGAGGCTTGTGAAGTTGGCAATTCCTGAATTGGCCTGCGGTCTTGACGAGTTGGAATGGAGAGTCATGCGAAGAATGTTGGAGGTCTTGTTCAGTAACAGCGGGATCAAGATCTTGGTTTGCTGCTACAATCTCCGACCGGTGGGCCGGAGGAATGTGAACTGCTATACTTTCATCTGACCTCTCGTTGCAAGTATGGTGATTCCTGCAGATACCGCCATGAAGCGTGAAGACTTTTCGGGACAAAATGTCCTAGGAAGGGGGCAGTGTCACGAAGATTTCCACAGTCTGGCAACCACGCTCAGATAGTTGGCGCCAGACCAAATCGCCGAGAAGGCTCGAGAAGGAAGCTCCCGGAATATACCAGACCCGCCAAATCGTACATAAGAAGGAGCGATCTCCAACAAACTCAGTTAGTTACACAGTGGAGTGTACAGTGAGCCCAAATTAAAAATAAATAGTGCGCGTTCTTAAGTAAATTAGTCATTTAGTAAAATAAAATGTATTGTAACAAAACTTGCCGGTATTTTTTATCAATCCAGTGCGGCAACTACTATCACTATGAAATATTGATTGCCCCCAAGTTTCTGGAGAAGCCAGAAAGTGTAAAAGCTTTCTAGAATGTTCGACAGTATTCTGCAGATTTGAACTATTATAAATGGTGAATGAACAGCCACAAAACATAAATAAGTGTCAAGCTAAATTATTGTTGAAATTGTGTTAAAAAAAGTGACTGTGAATAAATTATTTTAAACCGAAGAATGTTTTTTATAGTGGAAAACGTTACATCAGTATTGATTATTTCGAATCCAAATATCTTGACAATGGATGCTCGTAGCGAGTCCTACGAGGTGTAACTTTCCGCGTTAAAATGATCTGCTACGCTAAACATAATACAAATAAGTTGAGATGACGCCCTTCACAAAAAACCCATATATGAATTTGCATCAGAATATCGACATTATCCAGTGATAACCGAGCATTTCCGGATACATGTTTATA
This sequence comes from Orchestes rusci, assembly GCA_958502075.1. NCBI lineage: Eukaryota > Metazoa > Arthropoda > Insecta > Coleoptera > Curculionidae > Orchestes > Orchestes rusci. The sequence continues at coordinate 19,795,663 of OY293310.1, read as the reverse complement.
CGAAGTTTCTTTTAATTTTAAACAGGAAAACTCATCCTGAATATTATTGAAACACCCTGTATATAAAACAATAAAGTCAACCTTTCTATACACCGGAACTGCCCCTGCGACAGGCATGGTGTAGAGAAGCCCCCTAGATTGCCCCAATCAAAACAAAAAATCAATCATTTTTGGCGCACTCAACGTCAATCGGTCCTTGATATGTGTGGATGGATTTACGAACAAGTCAAGTCGAGCTTTGATGTGTCCCGACATTCGCCAATCTGTTCACCAAACTACAGGCCTTCCATCCACACTGGACGCTGTTCGGGAAACTGTTCGACAATTACCGCATGGCCCGTCTTCTTTATAAAAAAGTTAATCAAATCTATACCAATAAGTTAAAACAACATTACTTATTGATTTTGAGGAGATTTGCCGGATCTGTAATAATTGAAAATAATAAATATTGTATGGATATCCGGTCAAATTATGAAAATGACCGATCTAGGTATAAGTTATTTTACTCGATCGAAAAGATAACTTCAAAATTCAACCGTTTAACCTGCAAAACCACGTATCCGACTAGACTTCTTGAACACGTACTTCATTAATGTGTCTTCCGGAAACCAAATTCCAGTTTCTCTATAGCAATGCACATTTGCTTTGTAAGTTTAGCTCGAACTCACATGGAAATATGAAACTTTGAAATTGAATTTTAGAATTGAACCAAGATTATGGTTATGATGTGTATGAGGTAAGAATTAACAATATTTGATATAATTTGGCAATTCAAACTCGTGAAAACGGCTGGGTTTATTATTAGACGAAATGTAGGAAATTGAAGTTTACTTCTGTTCAATTGGAGAAAACAGGAAGTTGATAATAGATTTATTGCTAAGAGTTAGTAAAATAGAATAATAGTCACAGTGAACGATAATGAGGACTATAATTCTAAATTGTAAGAAAATCTTTAGGACCTAAAATGAAATGAATCTTTCATAATTTAAGGTGGAAGATATTTCTTATCGGACATCCGACCATTATCCTTTTTTGAGATATAAACTATTCCCGGTATTCACGGCCGTTTCTAAGCATGCAAAGCCATTTCGCTTCAAATTTATTATGCTGGAGGTGACCCACTAACATTCCTGAAACCATGAAGAAAAATTATCAGTAGGAGGAAAAAATGCACAAATCATTTGCAGCTTAGTACAAAATGTTGTAATTTGGTTAATGGAACAGTACAGAGAGATTGCTCAATAGCTCAACTTTCTAATTTATTTTGCTTTCACTCTAAATTGCCAGCTTAAAGTTAAACTCATTTCAAGTCTCAAAAAGCAATAATTTTTGATTCTATTCCATTGTATAATGGCGTGGGTTTAAATCGAGCTATTTTTCTTGTTTTGGACGAGGTTCAAAGAGGAATAAGAATGAGTGATAAGTTGACAGAAGCAGAGATATTTGTCATGGAAAAAAATAGAATCAATCGATTGACCAGTGTAAGAGAAAATATTCGTGACTTCAACGCTGAAATATATGTATATGTTACAGTAAATGTTAGGAATTCAGTGAAAGCTAGCTTTCACTAGTTGATGCTAGCAATTACTTGATCCGTTAGGAAATGTTAAATTTTGAAGAATATTGTACACTTTCACTAGTGAATGTTGGAGAAACTTTATCAAATCAACTTTTACTGAAAGCAGTTAGGAAAAGTTCTTTTTAAAACTTATTTTCGCCATTTAACTAACCCAAGGTGCACGGGGCACTAAATGATGTCGCTCACGCGACATCAAAATTTTTGCCAAACCCAAACTAACCCAAACTAACCCAGACTAACCCCTACTGAGAATACTTAAGTATTTTCTATAATACAGTATCTGAACAATGTTCACATTGTACACCTGCGATCCATAACTCTCGTATTTTCCAGAGCGTCTAATCTGTCGGCGAATTCTAACTCGGACCAAGAAGGATATTTATAATTACGATAATAATTTTGAGTTCAACAGCTTTCACTAGAAAAGTTACGTGAATGCTAACAATTACTAGTAAAAGTAGGATGAAGTCGATCGAATTCAACTTTCACTAGCTAAATGTTTCCAAATCAGGAAAAGCTTACTTTTCCTAGTAACAGTTAGCTTTTACTGATTACCAGGTTTTACTGTGACATATACATACTTACGTTTGTTTCATATTGTCTGATAAATACAAAAGCATCAGAAAACTAACAAAATATTAAATCAAATGATTTTATAATAATAAAATAATAATAATAATGATGATAATAATGATGACTGAAGCCCGACACAAAACAACATAAACCTGATGTTTTGAGAGATGCTCATCACGAGTACACCAGACAATAGGACAAAGGAATAACTTCAACAGATAATGGAAGAAAATCTATCCAGAATCTGAATCCAGTATGTGACAGAAAAAGAGTGATAGAGAAAAAGCGATACTCGACACCAACTGAAATTGATATCATCAACGAACCAATATGATCAAAAATACTGGGAGAAAATGCACCAGAAGCAGAACAAGAAACACAAGACGAAGATGAACTCCAAAAGACTACTGAAACTAAATTACATTTGCCCATGATTCAAGCACACTCAGATACATCTCAAGAAAACATACAAACTAACACAAACGAAACGAACAACCAAATAGTATATATTTGGTATGTACTTTTCTTGTATTTTATTAATATTTGTATAATTCTTACTTTGTTGTTATAGACCTGATGATGCCCTTAAATTGGGCGAAACATGTGTAGCCTTCAATACACTCAAAAAAAGCCCAAACTTTCGAACAGTTTGATATTTGAGAAAGAAATTTCGACACACCATATTACGTGAGGACGTTCTGCATTTTTTGACAGAGTAGTGACAGCTGAAAATGTCAAAATGGCGCCCTGAAAAAATCAAATGGAAAGAGGGGTCGAGTAAGGCTCTTTGACCCTGATCACATCTGCCTTCGAAATGAGCGTTAACTCAATCTTTTTGACGAGGACGGATTTGACAAAAAAAAATGGGGGGAAAAAAATCCTCATTTTAAAGATCTTCTATGCCTCTTCATCTTCTTAGTTTGGAGAAGTCAACTCTTGAGGGTGAGTATTAATCAAGTAACAAAAATGAAAAAAAAAATGACATGCTGTCATATCAACAGAAATGAGCAGAGGCATATGAAGTTCATAGTCCTGGATAGAAAGCTTAAAACTCTTAGTTTAATTTGCTTTCTTTATGTTATGCAGATTGGTAATATTCGTCACATTAAATTCTGAACACTAACAAAATATATCATCTGGACCTTGATAGTGTTATTCGCCGCGACAGATCTTATGTTATGTTGTTTTGTAGGTATCAAGTAGGTAATGAAAATGTCCAAGCGGCATATGAAATTCATTTCAACTGATAGGTAGTATCATGTTTATTATTAGATCGTAATTTTACTCTATAAACATGAAAGTTGAGAACCGTTATCAAATAAACAATAACAAATTTTGTTTGCGAATTTTGAAAGTTGAGATTATTATCGTGATGTATCAAAATAGACACATGATATATGTATGTATTATATTTTTCAAAGCCTGTGAAAAAACAAATCAATTTTTTGATAAATATACAGGGTGTCCCGGAATATCATCAGGAAACTTGGGATTGTATGTGATAAAATAATATGGTGGTAAGTCATGAATCAAAAATTAGAAATCTCAATAATTTTCGAGTTACCGGCACTCAAAATCTAGATATTGATATATTTCGGACATTTCTTATCAAATCAAGATGAAACTTGGTACAAGGTTTCAGATTGTTCATCTGTAACGTTCTGTGGATAAAATATTTTTCTTGATTCCACAAGTTTTTCAAAAACAAATACGCCGTTTTGAAGATTGAAAAAGACTAGCCAAAAAATTTACTCTTTGTCCGAGTCGATAGAACTCACCGTTTGGGCGCAAATTGACATTAAGCTTACTCAAACAACAAAAAACAGCACAAAAACAATGGAAACAATAATGTTGTTTTTGTTGTTGAAAGCCAATTATTTTGGATATGAGTTATTTTACTGTCGATTTGCGGCCAAACGATGAGACTTATGGACTCGTACAGAGAGTACTTTTTGTCTAATCTTTCCCAATCTTTGAAACGACGTATTTGTTTTTGAAGAATCTGTCGAAACAAAAAAGATATTGGAAATATGAAATTTGGATTTCAGGTAAAGCGCCCTCTAGGGGCAGAGTAGAGACACATTTTTTCCACTTACAGATAAACAAGTTGAATCTTTGTACCAAGTTTCATTTTGATTCGATAAGAAATTCCGAAATATATCAACATTGGTTATTATTTCAAAAACAATAATATCTGGAAAAAAACTGATTACGCTACATAATTTTTCGTAAAAAGTTCTATTAGAGCCCGTTTTCACAATTCCAAAAAGTTAACTGAAAGCTGAGATACGAGGGTTGTCTAAAAACGCAACTTTTTCAAAATCACCCTGTATCACTCAAAAACTAAAGGTCCTATGACATTTTCGTTTATGGCATCTTTCGTTTCACAATAAAGTGGCTCAGATTTGTCAAAACCGCAAGGTTCAATCCTGATAATATAATAATAACCGAGATAATCCGCAATTGCAATCAAAATGGGACAACCTGTACATACATAGAAAACTATCTCAAAGATCAAAAACATCACCTCCTTACTCACACAGGGGAAAACATACCTACACCCGAAAGGAAAACAGTCTAGTCAAAGTACATGCCTATCACCTGTCTACAAACTGTTCACAAATTATAACATCATGTCACACAAAAGTCATAGAAGTGCAAGAGTTAAAAACATTGTAGAAAGGAAAGCAAGGGTTGTAGTGAGCAACTAATCATCGACTTCACCATTTTAGAAGAGGTCAAGAAGAAACACAGGGAGCTATGACCTGCTGCTACGTCCAATACCGCATGGCTGGACTCCTCCAGGTGTGCAAAATACATCTTTCTTCAGCATCTCATGCAGACATGGAGAAGCGGATCCTACATCGCTTTCCCAGACATCCAGATCAAAAGAGATTTTACGACAGGTCTAACATCACTGATCGCTGTGTACCCTTCAATAGAGGTTGAAAAGAAGGGGAATAAGTTCATCGAGTTAGCAGACGACAGTGTTATTCCAAGCACAGAGCTGCACAGGAACCTGAAGACGCTGGGACTGCTTACCTTCTCCTACAGAAAGCAATCATCATGAATACCACCAAGATTGTCAGAAGATTCTCGAGTCTAAAATAGGAAGATGGGAGTGCTGGTGAATTTTTCAACAACTTACCCTTTACAATGATAAAAAAGCTTTACAATTTACACCTCTATTATACTTGAGTTGATTAAAACTTTGTACGTGCTCATTCGGCATTATCTCATCAAATTTACTGATAATTGGAATTATTCGTCTGTGAATAAAGCTCTCCATTGAGTAGCTTTTGTATGGGATCTATGCGCTTTTGTCCAACAAAGTTAATAGTGATTGATGGACGTTGTTTGAAGTCATTGCTTTTATCAGGTATGTACTTCTGGTCACACTCGTCTGACAAAGCTAAAGTTGTAGAACAGAGAAAATTGATTTCATCAAAAAGGCATTCTCAACAGTTTTGTTTGAACGTATAAAACTTTGATGAAAGAGATAATAGATTGACAAAAAGTTATCTGGTTAACACTACCAGTGAATGATAACCGGTCTGCTCTCGATTCAAATTAAAAAATCAGCAAACCAAAATACCACAAAAGTTGCAAAAATATGTAGAATAGAAAGCTCTGTCCATCAAATATACTCTAATATAAGTGACACTTATACCATAAACAACTGCCGGAAAAGTTTATCCAGAAAAAATATAGTGTCCTATTAGTGCCGATTGTTTTACACAGAATACAACTAGTAAGTGTGCTGTATATTTCTGAAACTTCTGCAAATAATAAAAAAAAAATCTAGTACTTTGGCATTTCTCAACTTCCGAAAGATAGAACTGGAAGTGGACAAGAAAAGTTTCTCGACACGTCTCTTTTGATATACCAGGGGAGCTTCAGCGTAGTGCGGTGGGAATTTGGGAAAAGGGGTGAACTTTGAAAGTTCGCGTCTGGGGAGCTCTTAACTGTTAATGTTGACATAGCCGCAATTTTGTGTTGCTCAAATATTAGTTTAGACGATCAGTTGGGTGGAAGTTGAATTGGACAAAAAATGTTTGAAGTTCAAGGGTTTGGCAAGAAAAACAGTCTATTGACAAAGATTGATTCAAGTCAGTATTCTAGGAGATTTGTGGTCTGGTAAACAAGACATCTTTGTAGATCACTCGGGAAATTGGGAAGGTTTTATGTCGTAGTAATATGACTTGAATTATTTGGTGCTTAATTCGATCCCGATCAATACAATACCCATCAACGGCAATTTGAAAACATCAAGAAACCACATTCATCAACCCGACCATTTTAACGCAAGCCACATTCTCGATTCCTTCAAGTTCTCTAAAACCATGTGTCATCTGTTTGATAGCATATCCAACAAAGTTCCACATACTTCTATTTGTCTAACTGAACATGGAACAATAATTTATCGTAACCGCGCCACTTTAAAGTTCTTGTCTGCAAGCTGTTCATCTGCATTAGTTGGGATGAGTGCACTGGTTAAGGACGACTATAGAATGCAATTTCTGAAAGGTAGTTCTCTTCGATTATTTGCTGAAAACGGGGAATTCGCTTCCTTAAATCGCGAGAGATTGCTAATGAGAAGCTTTAGGTTATGATGGGTAATGAGAGTGAAGGCAGTGTTTCACTATTGATTTTTAACAGAGGTGTTTGAGAAAGTCATCTGAGACTGTGAGATGAGGTGATGAATTAACGACAACGTGGCGCACTGACTGATAACTAGATAAATTAGTTTTTGGCCTGAGAAGTTGTTAAAGGAGGGTCATGCCGCAAAAAAAAGAATATGTTGAGTTTATCTATAAACGAGTCAGATGAGAACAACATACAGGGTGAGCTGGGTGAGTCCGACATATGTACGCATTTTGTCATGTTGAGTGGAGTATACCTAGGTATTCAAGCAGTAGGGTAAACACTTATGTGTAGGAAAATGCTTAGAACTTCGAAAGGCTAGAGCCAGCATCATTTCAAGCCAAGGGCAGGAATTCAACACCTCTCCCCTATGATGCAAATCCTTTATGGAAAAATGCTTAAATGTCCCGGTATTCTTATTTCACCTTATCATTTTTTCGCATTTGCATGAAGATATTTTTGTCTGACAAGTTTTTCAAAGGTCTTTTTGGCTCAATTTTCGCTACACCGAATTCAATTATATAAGAAAGTTTTGTTTATTTAGTATCTGATGTATATCTCTAGAAACACAATTGTATGAGAAATATGCTGCAAAAATGCATTTCTCTCATTTTTCTTTTTTGGAAAACCCAAAATTAGTTACATTAAAAATCGTTCGTTTATTGTATTCTAAAAGATTTTCCAAACATTTATACAAAAAAAAAAGCGGAAATGCGTCATTTTAATTGTGTATTTAATAAAAATAATTTTAAACAAAGATAAATATATATTAATGGACTAGTTTGGGTTTGTGTAAGCTTGGGTTAGTTCGAGTGAGTTTGGTTAGTTGAATGGAAATATGCCATTTGCCCTCGCATTTTACGCAAGAAGTTTTTTGCATGATTTTGTTTCTATAGTAATTCACGTTACTAAGCCGGTAACTTTTTAAATTACGATTCAAGATGTTTATGAACGACGCGACGAAGGAGCCGACACCGGAATTTCTAGACGAGTATTTTATGACATTTGAGGACGATGTATCGTAGGTGCAATGTTTTATGTCAAACTGTGAATTTTTTTTTCAACCGATTTAAGAAAAAAAGTTCTTATTCTCAAAGCACACATTTTGAAGGCGGTGGTTCATTTCACATTCCTACCATGCATGAGATTTGGCCAACCAATCCATGTCACCACTTAGGTAAAATATACAGGTTGTCATTGAAATGACTGTACAGCGCTTAACCACAAATTCCTTGACCAAAAATAAGGCGATCTAGGCAAATTTACCTACATCCAAGATTGCTTCGTTAAGTCTACAGAGGGCTTTGAAGATTCAAAAAAAATTTCGCTGGGATAAGTAGTTGTTCCAGCAAAAAAATATTCTCAATCATATACAGGGTGTCCCATTTTGGGTACTTTTGAGGGGTATCTCCGTTATTCTTAGATAGAAAGTTGCGGTTTTCGCGACAGTGTGCTACTTTTTCGTGAAACTAAAGATGCCGTTAACAAAATTTTCATAGCCCTTTTAGTTTTTAAGATACAGGGCTAAACTGAAAATGTTGCATTTTAAGGTACCCCTCGTATCTAAACTATCAGATAAGTTATGGAAAATGTGAAAACTGTTTCTTATATAACTTTTCCCGTAGAACTCGATTCTGCCTTCTGAATTAGTATACAGGGCCAGGTCAAAAAGTTATCGGACCCAACTTTCTTTTTTAAAATGTAACACCCTGTATATTTTTAGTTTATAAGATTTGTCTTTTTTTTACCTTCTCAGAAATACATAACAGTTTGCACTTTTTCTCATAAACACCCAAATAAATGACAATTTTCTGAAATTAAATGCATAATTCAATAGTAGGCCATGAATAACAATAATAAACAACTAATCTTCCTATATAAAAATACTCATATAGTAGTATTATAGTATAGTATAGTACCTTTGAAAATATAATTCTAAAACTTTTTTGAAATTGGTATTACTCTGTGTTAAACATACCAGCATATCATATTTTTCATAATTTTCAACGCTGCCTATAAAAAGTCGATCCAAAAACAATGTGCCAAATAATATTTGACATTTATTTTTGTTTGTTGCCATAGCAACTATTAAATTATGCATTTAATTTCAAAAAATTGTCATTTATTTTGGTGTTTTTGAGAAAAAGTGCGTACGGTTGTGTATTTCTGAAAGGGAAAAAAAAGACAAGTCTTATGGACTATAAATATACAGGTTGTTCCATTTAAAAAAATAAAGTTTGGTCCAATAACTTTTTGACCTGACCCTGTATACTAATTCTGAAGGCAGAATCGAGTTATACGGGAAAAGTTATATAAGAAACAGTTTTCACATTTTCCATAACTTATCTGATAGTTTAGATACGAGGGGTACCTTAAAATGCAACATTTTCAGTTTAGCCCTGTATCTTAAAAACTAAAAGAGAGATGAATTTTTTTAACGGCATCTTTAGTTTCACGAAAAAGTAGCACACTGTCGCGAAAACCGCAACTTTCTATCAATAAGAATAACGGAGATACCCCGCAAAAGTACCCAAAATGGGACACCCTTTACATAGATATTTTATTATTGATTTATTTTTTTCTAGCATAACTACTTATCCCAGCAAGTTTTTTCAAGAGAGGAAAAAACTATAGGTACTAAAAATTATCAAAAATGATTTTCACGTTTTTGAAAAATGTAGCAGAAACTATTTTTTTTTCTTTGACGCCCTATGTAGACTTAACGAAGCAATTTTGGATATAGGTAAGTTTGTCTAGATCACCTTATTATGGTTAAGGAATTTGTGGTTCGGCGTCGTACAGTCATTTGGTATACAGGGTGTCCGGAAAGTCAACGATAATACTGAAAGGGGTGATAGACCAACTCATAAGCTTCCAGAAAAACCTAATATTTTTCATTTTTTTTGTTGACTGCTCCCCACCACCTTCTCCTTCGCAATTACAAGCCAGTGACGAACATTTCCACGTACTTAGTAAAAAATAAAATAAAAATAAATTATTTCTCTGTAAAATAAGATTTCTTATTGAATATTTTGAACTTTTAGTGGCAATATCTCGAAAACCAGTTTTTACTAAGGTCATATATTATGTTTTTCTGGATGCTTATGAGCTGGTCCATCACCCCTTTCAGTATTATCGTTGACTTTCGGGACACCCTGCAGATAGGTTACTTAGGTAATCAACGTTTTATGTCAGGTTATTAATTCAAACCGTGAGATGGCTCCCGCCCAACCATGCCACCAAGTCAAATCATGTATTCTTCAAATTCAAAGTGAAGTAAATTTCTAGTCAAGTCCCTGAATATGTAAGGTTTCATTTACCGGACTGGTTTTCAGTCCGGTAAATGATACTTTACAGTACAATATGAAATAAAAATTGTTCAGAGTGCAAGACAGTCGCATGTCTTCATGTTAATGAAACCTATCGGTTTTTTTTAAATCGAGAAAATGAACATAGCGCATGTCCGCAGAAAATGTCTTGAACTGTTCTGTTTCTAGAGCGTTCCAGATGCTAGAAAGTATAAAAAAACATTTATAACTGATTTCTTTTGAAGTAAAATCTGGTTTAGGCTGGGTTAGTTAAATGTAAATGGCATATTTCCGCAAGAAGTTTTTTGCATTATTATGTTTCTGAAAATGATAAGATTGCAAGACAGTCGCATGTTTTCCTGTAAATTATTTCTGTTTTTTAAAATCAAGAAAATGAAAATGATACATTTCCTAAAGAAAATTCTACGCGTCTTTCTTAACAACTTTAAATATTTTAAACAGGGTGTATTGGTTGCCCTTGATTTAGCGCGTTCTTTCATGATATAAAAGGTCGTGTGGTAAACAAAATTTCATATATATATTTTTTTTTTTGTGATCTTCCTGATTGCTCTGAACATTCTAAACAACAATAATTATTTACCATGGCATATGGCTAAACTCATTATATTAGAATGTTTCAGAGATAATTTGAATTGAAAGACTTAAATGCATGAAATAAACGATATTGATTGTGTTGCTGGTACTCCATTTACAATGACAAAAATGCGCACATTTCGGACTCGTCTTTATTAATACACGAAATTGGTATCGGGAGTTCTAGACGCGACATACATTCATAACAATTTCTTTAAAATCAATATTAGAGATGTGGAATAAATTAGAAAAAAATAACGGTGGTTGACCTATAACCGGATTGTAGTATGTAGTTTCGCAGTTTACAAGCTTTGAAACAATACATAGGTACGAATAAAACTATAATTTTAAATCATGAGATGATGCAGATGCAAAATGTATAACTATTTCCAAAATTTTGCCACCTTCAAATAAAATATACCTCAGGAATCTGAGTTTGAAGACGCTAACATTCTCCCAAAACTAATCTCTCTGGAATGATGAGAGCAAACTGGGAAAAAGGAATAACGTGTGAATTAACGTCAGATACATAATAGTCTTTTTGTCGATTAGCTAAATGGACTGCCAACTCCAACAAATAAAAACAGACGTTACAAAGGTGAATCAAAAATGTAGGTAAACGATTCATTTGAGTCCGCAGACCCACTCATTCTCATCTCATCTAGTTTGCCTCAATATGATAAATATTGGTAAATGATAATTATTGTATTCTAGATAACCAACATTCGAATCCAGACAAATATATTTATCGTGTCATTTACAATTCCCTTTGAAAAAGTGCCTAATCCAATCCATAAATCACTACTTCATAAAACAACCAAAAAAAAACAAGACCGTTTTTAACAACATAGTCAGCAAGGACGATTTATCACTGTGATTTATCAGCTGCGAACAAATAAAAGAACAGCCAATTTAGCTGGTGCATATTCCTGTTACACTAACGCTTATTTCATTAAACCCTGCTGTTGATGCGACGATGGAGATTAATGGCGAAATTTGTCGAATCCTGCAACATAGAGATATGTAAAGAAGCACATTCTGGAAACATCTACTTGAAGATTTTCCTGCCTCTTCCGAATGGAGTATGTGAGTTCTGTTTAACGTATCTCGTTTGTAGAAAATGGAGGAATGGACTAATAGGGAAAACAGGATTTGCTCTTGGAGGGGCTCATTAAAATTATACATCACAGGTGTAAATATTAGACCTATTTGAATAGTTCTGCTTTTGCTTCTAATACGTTGAATTAAATGAAAAACTTTAGGGAGTAGTATAAAAATTATCGTTCTAGATTTACAGAAATATGTAGGTTCTTTCTTGGAATGGCCGTGTTTAGCTTATTTACTAGATTTTATATGAGTAGGTATGCGAGAATTGTGGTTCGAAAAAATTCATTTTGGATCTACATTTTTTCCAATTTATTTATTGATTTTTAAGCATCTAAATGGATTTTCTCCGAAAATAACGATTGATAAGTTTTGAGTTACCTAGTTGTTGGGCAGCATCCAATAAAACATTATCTGAAGATCAATTATTAATAAATTGATCGACCTTTCCTTCATGAAGGTTTTTTTTATCTTGGTACAATTGACAAATCTTTTTCCCGGTATTGAATTCTTTAGAATGTAAGGTGTATCGTGAAATGAAAATAATCATGGATATATTTCAAAATAAAATAACCAAAGTTGATTCACAACAATCACAACCAAGTCATCAAAAGTTAACAAACTACTCGTTATTAGACATAGCCAAACGATCGAAACTATCATTATCACTTTTCCTTCATTTTCTTATTTGTATATTGGATTACTTCTTGAAAGGGACCTACTTTCAAAGAGTTTTCACAACATTTTGAAAACCATTATTACAGGGTGGTCCTAAAATAAGGTGAAAATTTAAATAAAAAAAACCTTATGTAAGAATTGGCGCCGTAACATCGCATCCAGTGACGTCATGCGCAAAGTCAACAAAAATGCGTCCTATTGTATCATAGATATTGTGCACTGAAGGGTGTATCACAATGCACTATCATCAAACATACCCACTAGATTTCCAAATCGTCATCGCACATAATAACGATATTATGTGACAGTCGTGAAAAAAATAATTTATTATCATTATTATTATTATTAAAATGACCGAGCAATTGACTGTTCTGTAGGTAGAACAACCAGAACAAGAATTGGAAACTATTTCTGTGAAACATCAACTCTCTGCAACAAGCTCTGCAGGCATCTAACGTGTACGCAATAAGAGAGATGGCGCATCATGATCACTGTCACCGAAATATTACCACAAACGATAAGCTAACCCAGCTTGAAGGAATTCCAGAGATAGTTGGTGAGTAGATTGTGGATACTACTTGTGAGTGGATTGTGTGGAATTACTAATAGGCTCATAAATTTTTTCGGTCATGGATAGCGATAGTCAAGAGGTAAGAAATGATGTATCTGTTCAAGTTAAAGTGTATCGCATGGTAGAAGGAAACAAGTAGCGTTTTTATGGAGTATGGTATCATAAGAACATTCCAGTTTGGTCTGTCATTAACGTCACTTGCAGCTCACCGTTTGGCTCTTAGTGACTGGTCTCATGATCCCATACTCAATGAAAACGATAAAGGTTTGTCGGTATGTCACTTATGTCAGCCTCCCGAAAAAATAGTTTTTATTGCTCAGTGACGTCATCGGCGGTCATTTAATTCATAGTCACTATGGTAACATAGGAACGCGGCTTTTTAATAGCACAACAGATATGTTGTTTCATACATACACTTCTTGTCTCCATTTCTTTTTATGACATTTACTATATTTCCACAACTTTCCCATCTTCGTTGAAGTTTGATATAAAGCAATCAAAACCAGATTCAACTGACCAGGTAAAAAAATTACGAACGAATTATTCCTTTGATTATTCAAATTGATCAAATTTCAAATCAAAATGATTGGATTGACTTTATGTAGACTCGTTCCTCACGTCAAGAATTGACACCTAACACGTCGCTCAGTCAACGTTGCCAATTTGCAAATAATACTGTACACCTCGCAATTAAACGTTTTAAAAATATAGGTAAATTATGGTTGATTTTAGGCAAAATAGATAGAGCGAGAAATAGCCTCAAATTAAAGCAAGTGACCCAAGAACCGCTTAGTTATTTTTCATGAAATTTATCGTGCATCTATTCAATATTCATCAACTTACCATTTGTGCATATTGAACCACTAAAATCATCACTTTTTATATATCAAACTGATTTATTGATCGGAATAACTTATTCTAAAGAGTACCCATACAAATCTTAGCCTTATGGCTACCAATCGCACAGAAAGTTCAAGCAACTTTGGAAATTATATACAAAAATGACATCTTAGTCCCTCGTTTCACCTTCTTCGTCATCCTCCTCGGAGCCTCTTATGTATAGTACATTATTACACCTAATCAGTACTTCTCCTAGGTTTCCTGAAAAAAACATAAGGTATATCAAATTTTGAATGGACAATTTGAATACATTTTCAAATGACTTGAAATTTTATATACGTGTTCTAGACAATATTAGAAAGTCATCAGCGAATTTTTTTTCCAAAATACCCAAAAATAGACTAAATAGATTGAAACGAAATTGGAAATCTCACTGTATGATCGGAAACGGTGCGGAGCCAAATTACCCTCTCTCGAGAAAGAGTCATCTCAGTCAATACGCCGCCAGACGGAGTCAGACAATGTATTCTGTGACGTAGTGGATGTTGATTGGCGCTCTTTAATCGGTGATTACTACATTGATAGGGGTCGTAGGTTGATTTTTTAGACATCAATGAAATCAGTACTTACTAATCCTCACAGAACACATATACAAAGTTTAGAACACAAAAGTGAATGGAGGGCGGGGCCTAAGTGAAAGCTTTGATTCGCATCCACGAAGAGGCGCTTATGTGCCTGAAGTTCGTTAGATCTCGAAAAAATGGCGGTATGTGGAATGCCACGTGACAGCTTATTACCTTGTCATGATGATAGATGAAGTCATTTGAACGTCACCCTTTATCTTCATGTTGTCTTTCATGCTATGATTCCTCTCTGAGTGAAAAAATGCCCTGGTAATCCTCATAAAAAAACCTATAAGGACGCAGAATACAACCCGAAATACCAGAGGCTCATCAATGTTCCAGCCGCCATCGGAAAAGTTCCGGAGAAATGCATCCTCCACAAAATAAGGAGTCATGACGGCAAAAAACTTTCTGCCAGAAGAACAAATATGGGACCACAACAAATCAAACAGTGAGGCCAAGTGACACCATCCTGAAAAGGTCGAACAAAGGGGGAGAAACAGAAGAAGTGTTCCTCGAGGAGTTTCGTACAGCCAAGCCGTCCTACGCCACATGGAGCCATGTACCGCTTCCCGAGACCTGCGGAGTGAGTGGCATTTTCTCATAGTCACCATCACACAGGGTCAGCGCCCCGCAGCGCAGAACACATCAACTAGGGAAGCCCACACATACCCCATCCCCAGATGGTTCTCGACAAGAGAAAACCGAAAAAAACTACATTTATTCAATTTTTTTGTCTTTATTTCATAAATAAATATATTACAGAAATCTTCAATAATACATTATTCAAGTCTGTAATTATTCGATTCGCATCCACTTCATTCCGTGGCGCATTGTTCCGTAAAATTTTATACGTCAGTTTGACTCCTAAACTTTGTGTATGTGTTCTGTGCTAATCCTTGTATTTTTCGTATTTCCAAAAAATGTGCAAATCGTCCAATGTCAAGGATTTCGGAATTTATTGTATCAATTACAAGAAAACACGATGTTTTTTGTAAAAAGGAATGGCAAAAGGCAGTGGTTTGGCACATATTTGATGAACAGAATTTCATAAAATAATACTGACATAAAAGAGAATATTTGGACTAAAACCACACCTTAATATTTTCAAATGAGCAAAATAACGCAATCATCTCGACAGAAACGACTAATGAAAAATACATTTATCTGTTCAACGACGACCATTCGGGATGGAATTCTGGACTTGGGAAAGTAATTTAGGTCATTGCTGCTATTAACGATTGATTACCAACTCAAGACCAAGGACTATTACGAGGGATAATCACCCTGCAAAATATAGACACAAATTATACACAATCATGCAAAATAAGGGAAATCTAGGACAATTTGAAGCGCAGTTTGGGAAATTGTCGTAGGGTTTATTAAAAATGGTGGCTTGTTCGAAGTTCATTATAATACCAAATGAAAAATGGCATTTCTTAGGTGATTGTTTATTTGGAACCAAAGAGACTGAGCTAAAAAAACTGAAATCGCATATCACATACGTCCACTAAGGAAACGATAAAAATTACACACACATAACAAATCAAGAAGCTCTGAAAGCGTTGGATGATCAAACGAAGACCTTTAGATCTTTTCAAAGAGTCCCATATATTTTACTATAACAATAAATATGTTTCTCCATCTCGATAAAACGTATGAATGATAAATTTATCTGGGAGTTTGTGATTCCAGAATAATACAATTTCGTCACAAGGTAAATTCCAGTACATTATTTGTCATAATAATTCTGGTAATTCACAAGGAGCACATTTCGTGAAACTTCTTGAACCTCATGGAACGCAAATGTGAGCGCGAACGTGGAACACGACGTTATAATATGCATGAAAATTAGGTAGAGTTTTGAAGGAAATATGGAATATGGTAACGTTGAGCATCAGTCTCGCAGGAATGACTTTGAATTAAGCGCGCGATGATATTGCGAGCAATAATGTTGTATTAAATCATTAATATCATGATCTATTTTGATTGGTTGATTCCAATAACTTCATAAGACGTGATTCACATAAGATAACACCATTTCTTTTACACTGATCACGAATGGTTCACCCTCATTAATGGCAATGACAATTCCGTGGGTACAAATACTACTTTTAACTTGAAAATATTGTCGATTGTTGTCCGGATGAGATTGATGATCAAAGATAATGAAACACCCTGTACAATGTCTTAGTCTTATACCTATCTTCAACTGTGTCGGAATATTCAGTGTTTTCAGATTTATTGCAGAAATTAAAAAAGTGTTTTTGACATAGAAAATTCAAATTTAATATTATTATGACTCTATTTTGTATGTGGCGCCATCTACAAATATTTTCACAGTTTCAAATAGTCATAACTTTTTTGCCGAACCCTGTATCTTTGTTTTGAGTAGAAAAAATGATTACAACATTATTTTTAAATACAAACGATACTCTTGTTGGAAGTTGCTAGGAGCAACCGTTTACTGAGATATTTGCACTTAAATTAATTAATCTATGCAGTGTGGTTTTCAACGGCAAATTTTGAAAATACACATAGGTGGCGTTGAAAACGGCGTTACCATGGTTATTTTGACAATCGTTTTAATGTTTCTCACATTAAAAAAAGATGCATTCAATTTTAAAATTATTATCCATTTTTTTCGTGATTTTAAGTTTTTTTGTAAAGAAACATCAAACATTGAAACAACTCTCAAAATTACCATGATAACGACGTTTCCAACGCCACCTATTCCTATTTTCAAAATTTGCCAATGATAACCACATTGCATGGATTAATTCAAGCTCAAGCAGAGCAAATATCTCGAAAACGGTTGCTCTTAGCAACTTCCAACAATAGTATCGTTTTAAATGTAATCATATTTTTTTTACTCAGAATGAAGATACAGGGTTCGTCAAAAAAGTGATGATTATTTGAAACAGTTAAAATACTTGTATATGGCGCCACCTACAAAAGTAGAGTCATAAAAATATCAAATTTGAATTTTTTATGTCAAAAACACTCTGGATAACGATTTTTGTTAAATAATTATCATAATCATTATGGGATTTTTTAAGGTAAAACAAAAATAGCAATTAAACTTTGACACTCTGAATCTCGAAAACAAAGCGTTCTCAAAGAATTTTGTTTATAGAAAACTAATATTTTTTTTCTGTTCAAATATTTCAACCTAATTTTGGAACACCCTAAACGACGTGGATAGACAACATTGTTTTTTAAAAATGATGCTCATTTGAAAAAAAATCCTTAATGCGATAAAGTCTACAATGCCTATTATATGATTAGTTTAATTCCGGTAATCAAATTAGTCATATAAAAATTTAACCAGATAAATCAATAGATCCAGTTTCATTTTTTCAACTTCCCAACAAAACATATCTGGCGTTTACAACGTTGTTCTAGTCTAGGGTTCGATTATGGAATGCATCCCATTTGGCTGTTACTCGCTGTATAAATAGGTACTCACAGGGTTTTTGATACATCAATAGAAAACTTTTAAGAGATAGACAAGGAGATAGATGAGCTCATTTTGTTATATTTTTTCAATTATTTCATTTTACAAATTCGAGTGTATGCATGGGGATCTCGTTAAACGTAAGAGATACAAGGTCGGGTAAATTGAGGCAAAGTTGTGCAATTCAATTCTCAAATGAATACCGCTTCGAAACTTGGAAAATTCCGAAAACTTCCGGAGACATCCGACAATAAACGATTTTTTCGAAATCATTTTTTATCATATTTTTTATTATGTCCTGAATTTATTTGAGAAGATAATTGAAAACAAATGACACATTGCCACTTTTTCTGCTCTTCAAGATAGATTGTCGAAATTGAAATCCGACGATTCGAGTTCTCACAACCATCCTCAACTTTCAAATACGAATCCAACTTTTTTAATTCATTTTTGAATAACTCTTTGCTTCTTGAAAATGATTATATGTTACACTTTCCATTTTGAAACAATGCAGAAAGTCAATACGGGATTAATGAAAATCCAAAGTTTTTGATCCGCGTCGTGCGGATCATAGTCATGGTAACAATAATAACTTTTGACTTGAATACAGAAGTTCCAAGCTCCAAGTTTGAAAAAAGTAAAAAAAATGAAACTAAAAAAAATGAGAAGAATGATGGATCCCTATTTTCAAGGAATAAATTAAAAAAGTTGGATTCGTATTTGAAAAAAATAAGTCGATGATTGTTGCGAGTATTCGAAACGTCGGATTTCAATTTCGACCATGGTATGGGGCCATGACAGTGTGTCAACCGTTTTCAATTATCTCTTCAAATAAATTCAGGACAAAATGCAGAAGGATTTCGAAAAAATCGGTTATTGTCGGATATCTCTGGAACTCTTCAGAAGTTTCGAAGCCGCACTTTTTGAGATTTAAATTGCGCAACTTTGCCTCCATCAGACGGACCTTGTATCTCCCACGTTTTACCGGATCCTTATGCGTAGACTGTAATTTGTAACGCCCTGTACAGTGCTTTCAATTTAATTTGTCACACTTTCAAAAGGCATGGGATTCTGAAAATTGGTAGGGAGAGATTTTTGGAGATGCTTTTTTCAAATTAAATAATAGTGACGTTGCGCGACTTCCGGATATACCGGAAGTAGATGTCAACTCGCTTGTTTCAAATGGAACACCCTATATATTATTACATTTTTGGATTCTACGTGAAATTCTAGGCATATTTGATGTATGATGTCCTATACCTAAGTATAAATAAGCGTTTTTGAAATATTTGAGTTTTTATGTCAGAAATGTCGTTTGTAGGTTTCTATTTAAATGTAATTTTTTCGTAAAAGAAAGCCTTTATTGTGTAATTTGTAATCGATTTATGATGGTAAGGGACCCACTTTAAAAGATTTTTCACAATATTTTGATAACTATTACAGGGTGGCCTCGAGGGTGTCCCAGAAATGAGATCAAAAATAAGAAAGAAAACAGCCAAAAGTCCATTTTTTCAAATGGAGACCCCCAATTTTTATCATTTTATCTTATTGTGTATCGAAAATAAACGTGAGTTTGTATAAGATTGTCCATTCCAAAAATTCTTATTTTTATTTTTTCTTTTTGGAATTTTGGAATGGACATGGACATGGAATGGACAATATTTTATAAACGCGCCTTCATTTTCAATGCTCAATAAGATAAAATTATAAAAAATGGGGGTTTCCATTTGAAAAAAATTGAATTTTGGCGGTTTTCTCAATTTTATTTTTGATCTTATTTTTGGGCCACCCTGTCATAATATTTGTCAAAATCTTGCTCAAAATATTGTGAAAAATCTTCTAGAGTAGGTCCCTTTCAACAAGAAATCCGATACAAATTAAACAATGAAAGCTTTCATATACGAAAAATTCACATTCTAATAGGAACCTACAAATGTCATTTTTGACATAAAAACTCAAATTTAATACTTATTTCAAAAACGCTTGAACTTAGAAGGACATCATACATAAAATCTGCCTAGAATTTTAGGTAGAATACAAAAATGTATTAATAGGTCTGTTCGTAGAACAATCACAAATCGATCAGCGCTTCATCTATTGGTAAAAATAATCAGAAATAGTTTGCAAACTGCAAATGCTGAATGCTGATTGGCTCTGACTCGTCGCTTTATTTCCCGAGATATTCTAATAGGCCGCTTACTATGGCGAACCCTGTATCTCATAACATATTTAGAAAGGTGTCTTTTTTTCTGATCACGAAAATATTGCACAGTAACACATTTATTTATTTTACCAAGTTACTGTGTAAAAGAACAGAAAAAGAAGAATACGTTTATTTAGCCAGACCTATACAAAAACATTAATACACATATTATAATGAACAGAGGAAATATGTATGAGAAAAAACGGTTATAAAAGTTCTAAAAGAAGAAGTATTGATATCACAGGCACAAAAATGATTTAAAAAATCAGGTACATCAGTTATATAAAATGAAAAGGGAAATATCACAGTCCGTCAATATGTTAAAATATATTCAAAACAGTATTCACGTATAACATTTCACAATTCGAGTGCAACCATGACAATTATTGGAAACAAATGAATAAACTCGTGTTTCTTCATGCCTGAAATTTACAATTTTAATTTATATTTTATTTATACCCATTTGCGCTAAACTATTGAATAGAAAAGGCATGTGTTCTATATTTTCGTGACCAAAAAAAAGCGTTTTTAAATACTCAATGATATGAAGGGTGTGCCTCGGGGTGTGCCATTTTAAAAAAAGTATATTATGTCAATAGTTTTGACATTTGACAGTTTAAAAAATATTATTTGACTCTTTGGCACAAAACTTTACGAAAAACTCTACAGTTCCTTTTTCTGGTCGACATTTTGGCTAAATTTAAAATTAATATTTTACAGCCTTTTGAAAGTGTGACAAATTAAATTGAAAGCACTGTACTTAACTAGTGCCTCGACTAGTGCTATTTTTGACCCTTTTTTTTATTAAAATGGAAAGGAAAAATTGGTCAACAATATTATTTCTTTAGTAATAAATCTTTATTATGTACTCAGGTACACTAAGCGACAAAAAAAGAGTAACCGCCTAAAATTTGAGGAAACTTCACGGGAAACTTTGATCCTGCATCAGTTATGAAAAAAGTGATTGTGCATTCAAAAACTTGAATCCAGTTGTCAGTTTACGTGTTCTGACGATTTTTTATGTTTAGTGCCCTTTTTTCACGTTTAAATAATAGACACTTATCAAAACTTTTTCGTGTGTAATTTTTGTGAAATTCGAAAGACGGGCACAAATTACGCACTTTCTGAAAACTTCACAATTATTGAACAAAGGAAAGTCTAGTTAAACAAATCTTGAACTTGGCCAAAATTACCTCGAAAATTACCCATTCTTGAGGGAAATAATGAAGTTCAAGATTATTTATTGATAATAAAATGCATTCAGTCTGCGTTTTGAATGACAAAAACGACTTCGAAGCCATTACCGGCAATACCAAAGTGGAATAAATTTGCAATAATATAACTTTATCAACAGACCGTGCTTCAAGGAACAAATTGACGCATTTTAATGGCTACTATGACGATGAAGAGTCGGCAACGCTGTTTGTCAAGTGTTACTAGCTGTTAAAGACATATCGACGGCTCAAGTGCAGGGGCGAGTTCAGAAACGTCACTCTCGGTGTGAGTGTGATCCAAGCGTCAAACACCACCCTTCAGATACGGCAAGTCGTTTTACTTTTTATTCATCTGTGCTTATAAAGCGTCATAGAAACAGTTTTTATGATACTTTATGAGCAGGGTTGAATAAAAAGTAAAATCTTAAACGAGTTTAAGTACGAACGGTGATACTTTATGAGCAGGGTTGAATAAAAAGTAAAATCGTTCATATCTAAACGGTTATGGCCGATTGCACCAACCTATTTTGAAAATACTTAACGCTAAGGGACCCTTAACTTGACAATTTTGCATGTCATAAGTGTTTTTGACACTTGGATCATACTCACACCGGGTGTGACGTTTCTGAACTCGCTCCAATAGTGACATTTTATTTGGTTTCGTGTTTCGGCTCGGGTTTCGGGTTTACTAAATGAATAATGAATATTTTAGACTTTGCTGAATAAATTAGGTAAATGAAAAGATGAAAAGATAGTAGATCTGTTTAAAAATTAGTTAGGAAATCATGTTCACAAAGCCTTGGTCGAAATTAAATGCCTGTAACAGAAATTGTAGTTTTTCGCGATTTTAGTAAAACAATTAGGTATAAAAAAATCGAAATAATATTACAAGGTACTGTACATTGACCGTCGTCGATATGTAGGCGTAAAACGGATGTAGTATGTAGTTAGTTCCACTAATACTAACAGTAATTCTTAAAATCAAATCATGATTATTTAGATCCCAATAAATACTTAATAAACAACCGAATCAATATAACAAGACCAGTATGATTGCTAAATGAAATGGAAAGCCGTAACCCAAAATACCAAAACGAATCAAACAAATTCAATTTATTCTGGTAAAACACATACCAGTGATAACTCCATCAATCATTTCTTCACAATTCGCCAGTTGGAGGTTCATATATCCATCGACAGACACCAAATAACCTTTATATTCATGGCCCCATTTCAGCTTCACCATAACGGCTTTACCAGTTAAACTGTTCAGGAAGGGTTTGGGGTTGATGGGCATAGCGGCCGACATGTCGATGTGATTGTTTTGAACACTTTTTTAATGAAAAATAGGTATTTCCCGCTGAATTTTCCAGGGGATAAAGATTAACGTTTGCAAACGCCGAGAAATGGGGTTAGGGTTTTTTTTAGTTTTAGGTTTTGGTTTACGTTTAGATTTGACAATTTTGACATCATCAAGAGGATCTGTCAAAAGAGCGTCGCTCTTCTTTTGCCTACATTCAAATTCATTTCGAAGTGGAACTGTCAAATTTCTGCTTGGCATACGAGAATCGTATGTTACCATCCATAAAATATTTGCGTGACTGAACACAAATAACAATGTAGATGGTAGCATATGCTTCTCGTTCGCCAAGTTGAGATTGTACAGTTTCACTTTCAAGTAAAATTCAATGTAATGGTAATGTAAGGTTTACATTGAATTTGTTTTCGAATTGGGCGGCTTAGAAATTGACAGATCATTTTCTATCATTTACAATCAATTCACCAAAAATGTCAATTGGCTGCCAAAGAAATAACAAACCTACACATGAATTGGAATTGCCCTTTTCTATCCAAGCAATGAACGGCAAATTAACTCATCATATCACATAAACAAAATCAACATCATAACAAACCGTAAACAAACGGCGCCAAACGTCAGTTTATCTAACCTCCAAATCCAGTCCAAATTTGACTTCTAAGTTCTGCTTGCATCTGCCATGCAGAAATTCGATATTGGCTTAAGCGCGACTTTGACCATTAATTAAATGTGGACTGTTGCATATGATTCCGATCTGACAAGCGGAAATTTGATAGTTCCAATTTGAAATGAAACTCAAGTGAACCAGGCATAAACCTTACATCTCATTGATTTCTATAGTTCAGGAAAACTACGACGATTTGTTCCTGAGCTATAAAGCGCTATTGCCAGAGAGTGTTTGTTCTCGTGGACTACAGTACAAGAAGGTTAGTCATAAGTACAGGGTGTCCCATTTTGGGTACTTTTGCGGGGTATCTCCGTTATTCTTATAGATAGAAAGTTGCGGTTTTCGCGACAATGTGCTACTTTTTCGTGAAACTAAAGATGCCGTTAACAAAATTTTCATAGCCCTTTTAGTTTTTAAGATACAGGGCTAAACTGAAAATGTTGCATTTTAAGGTACCCCTCGTATCTAAACTATCAGATAAGTTATGGAAAATGTGAAAACTGTTTCTTGTATAACTTTTTCCGTAGAACTCGATTATGCCTTCGGAATTAGGATACAGGGTCAGGTCAAAAAGTTATCGGACCCAACTTTATTTTTTTAAATGGAACACCCTGTATATTTATAGTCCATAAGACTTGTCTTTTCTTTACCTTTTCAAAAATATATAAAAGTATGCACTTTTAAAAAGAAAAAAATTTTAGCCTATAACTTTTTGACCTGACCCTGTATACAAATTCCGAAGGCAAAATCGAAAGTTATATACTTTTCCCGTGGAACTCGATTCTGCCTTCGGAATTTGTATACAGGGTCAGGTCAAAAAGTTATAGACTAAAAATTTTTTTTTTAAAGTGCATACTCTTATACATTTTTTGAAAAGGTAAAAAAAAGACAAATTTTATGGACTATAAATATACAGGGTGTTCCATTTAAAAAAATAAAGTTGGGTCCGATAACCTTTTGACCTGACCCTGTATACTAATTCCGAAGGCAGAATCGAGTTCTACGGAAAAAGTTATATAAGAAACAGTTTTCACATTTTCCATAACTTATCTGATAGTTTAGATACGTTTAGAAACTCACTCAACTAGATTTAATTTTTTATCTCAAAAATTACGCAAGATACGATAAAAATTTAAGAGATCAAAAAGTACATTTTTTTCCCAATAATATTGGTTGAAGTGCTGCTCGGGACGCCACTGTATTCGATAATTTTTATTTGTTCATGGCAAAATGAGCCCGTTATCACTATAAATACCGTTACCAAACTTCAACAAAATCGAGTAAAAGATAAATTAATTAGAAATAAAAAACTAATCAAAAAAAAAATAAACACCCTGTATTTTGGAAACAAAGCGAAATTCGAAAAAAAGTTATACCACATTTTCGTCTTAAAATTAAGCGAAGAATCACCCCTTTCATTTTGAAACAGAGGTTAGGAAACACCCTGTATACTGTGGGTTTGTTAATAGAATGAGTCACATGAATTGGCCAAAATAATGCACAACATTCAAACTAGGCCTCTTTGAAATAAATAACTCCATCAACCTGGGCCCATAGCCACATTGACGTCACAGAGAAATATCCTTTATCCGCTTTGACACTGAAATGAACGCGCGCTGCTTGAGACAAATGCGTTGTTGCGAGTTGTACTATTGATGGTATTTTTCTCAGTATGATGAACGATAGATCAATCAAATCAAATCAAATTGTTTATTCATGTTCAGTGCACTTTTAAAAAATGCTTACATAGGTCAGTAATAATAATAAAATTGTTGAGGTAAAACCGAAAAGTTAAAACTAAAAATTAGATGATCGATACATCTAGGTTAACTTCAAAATTGATGGTGAATAATGTGATATAATGCAAAAATGAAGCAGGAAATTATATACGACACCACCCAGACTGGGTTTTTATGATACCTTTGACCGTATATCATAAAACCCTCAAGATATTTATTTTTCCCAGGCCCAAATTAATGCAGACGCATAAAATAGTTATTTTTCAGACGTAGGGATAAATTCAAAGACACAATTCGTACGCAGATAGCCTATAGCTGGGTCTATAGCAAAATTCCTCAAAACAAAAATGTTTCTCTTACTGAAAATAATTCTGCAGAAAATGTTGATGTTGAAGTTTTTCGCAGTTACTAAAAAACTAAGTAAATTTTTCATTCTAACGAAACTGCCCCGGTTACCTTCTCTTATAAATTAAAAAAAAAATCATGTTATCTTGATCTGTTCCGGAGATGGCGAAGTTTGTGTGAGAAAGTCATGAACCACTTTTTTGACAAATTCATGACACTGTTCGCCATAAAAAAAATATTGTAATTGCCGATTTCCAATGCCCAGAGACCTAGTCGTCCATCATTTTTTAATTATTACAACCTACCAATTTGAACATTCCACTTTGCATTTCTATACATAAGAAAATATATTATGTCACAATGGACAATTTGCATACATTTTCAAATGACTTGAAATTTTATAGACGTATTCTAGACATTATTTGAAAGTCATCAGCGAAAAAATTTTTCCGAAATACCCAAAAATATACTAAATAAATGAAAAAGAAGACGCAAATTTCACTGCATAATCGCAAAAGGGGTGGAGCCATATTACCCTTCCGAGAGAGAGAGTCATCTCAGTCAATACGTCAGAAGGAGATAGATAGTGTATTCTGTGACGAATTGGATGTTGATTGGCGCTCTTTAATCGGTGATTACCACATTATTAGAGGTCGTAGGTTGATTTTTTAAACATCAATGGCATCAGTACTCACTAATCCTTGTATTTTTCATATTTCCAAAAAATGTGCAAATTGTCCATTCTTTGAATTTATCCCTACGTCTGATAAATAACTACCAGGAGCGTCGCATACTAAACAAAAACTGCAAATTACGATACCCCCAAACAACACAAACGACCATCCGTTATTATACGGTTTATGCCGGCACTATTGCCAAATTGGATTCATTCAATAAGACATCAGTTTCGATATTTTCCGTATTTTGTTAATCCTTCAAAAAAATTAATGTGTTTGTTGATTTTTAATAGTAGCTATCACACGTAAACGAGTTCCAAAATGTATCAACTATTCATTGGTTGTTCTACGGTACATGGATAAATAAAAATTATTTTCTCTGAATTGGTCATCTAATACACATATTTTCACATCTATAGAACCAGTAAAATACAAGTAAAATTCTTCTCGCAGGTAGAGGTAGAACACAGGCTCGAGTAGCACCGCAATTTTACAATGTTTTCCATTGCTTTGGTGAGAAATTAATTAATGGTGAATTTGAAATCTCGATGAAGGTATCTGGAAAACTACCATTTTTATTTACTGGTAGTTCTGGTTTTGATTCACATTTAATCTTTAAAAATAAGTCTAACATTCTATCCAAAGACACTTGAAAAACAATTTTACTGCGAAATCACAAAAAGACGAACAATATTTTTTGGATTTGAATTTTATTTGTTTCTTTTTTAGGTTCCACTGACGACGAAAGCAGATTCGCTTCCGAACCGTTTGATATTGATAGGTTTTATTGTTTACTAATAGACTTTTCTTCAGGTAATATATAGAAGATCCGGTATAAATTAACACTACTTTGATTGTTTTTTGACAGGGTGTGGCGAAATACCAAAAAAAAATCTGGTTAATCATGAATGCGCCACAAAACTACATAGCATATCTTTGATAGATTTTTAATATCAGTATAAATGAGGAAAAAACAGAGAGGGTCCAAGACTTTTGACGCTGTGTGTATATGGAATCGAGCATAGAAATAATACTGATGGATCGAGTAACACATGATCATACTTTTCAACCAAGTACACGTACAAATCTCTTGCATGTATTTTGCACGATTTAATAATAATAACAAAAATCCACTGACAGACTCGAGAGAGTTCAGAACATACACCTATTACACCCATGATACTAAAAAAAACAAGATATGATCGATTGCTGGACGAAATTAGAACCAAGCCGCGCATGTCGTCACTGCGAGCCCAAAGTGAGGTTAGATGTAAAATATCAATATCGTAACCTAAAGTAACCATTTGCTGATTGAAATTTGAACTGGCTCACGCATGACGTCCCCACGTGACATTGATTGTATAGGTTTGAGGTAGGTCACGTGATGACAACTGAGGGGGATGTGCGAGAGTTATTGTATTATGGCGTGAGTGTATCTTGTTTTTTCTTAGTATCATGGTAACCCAGTTACCTAGGTAACCTATGAATTTTGAGGTTTGAAGACGCAATGACGTCAGCGAAACCTGCGCGTGATCATATCTTGTTTGTTTTAGTATCATGTATTACACCTATTCAAAGAATCCTTCCTCCCATGAATCATTAATAATAAACCTGCAGCAGAGATTTACATGTTCGATGTTCGGCTGCGTGATTCAAATCAAATTAACCTTTGAATGGATCTTGAATGAGCATCAAAACCGGCAAATATTTTCCAATTTAACAACCTATTTAGAACATCGCCTGTATATAAACATTATAAACGTACAGGTATTATGTATTATGTACAGTAACCGAAACAACTTCAAAGATCTAAAAATTGCTGAAAGATGGTATATGAAACTCAAGGAAGTGAACACTCCAACCCATTTAATTATCACAATGAGAATATTCATATTATGCAATCTTTTCAAAAACTGTTCATAACTGGAGAAACTAGTCTTTCAATATTCCAACCAACATATTTGGATCTACACAAAGAAAATGATAATGATTTCCAGAAAATTCAATAAACTATTCTGTCCTTGAAATGAATGCATTATCATTGAGCTGAGAGTAGTGGAAAAAAGCATCTTCTGCTTCAATTTATGATAAAATTTTATATTTTATTCAACATCCATTATCAAAATAGTAATTTATTATCTTGATCGAGATAAATGATATTCACTCTGGCAACGGCGCATTCTCACTGGTTTATTAACAGCTCTACAGCCCCGCCGACAGCAAAGTCAATAACTTGTCACTTGTCAGCACTGTCCAGCAGCACCCAGTAAGTAAACAAAAACAAAAATATACAAATATTTCGGTTTCCACATGAGAAATAGGGACTTTTCTTAAATTATATTTATTTCAAGTCTAGCCTTTATCATTTCAATCAAAACAAAGTCCAAAATGAATAACGGTACTGAGAAAGCTCCATTGCACGTGATTTTGCAGCTGCTGAAAAAGTATAATTTGAAGGTGAGTTCCTGAATGAATAGCATATTTAAATTACTTAAAGTATGCGTCTTTATTTGGAAAATATATCCTAATATGATTAATTATTCATCTATGAAGTACGCACTTGAATCATATTTTAATGAATTTATCAATGAAACGCTTGCACAAGCACGTTTTTTCGTTGTCAGTCTCTAACACCGAATAATTTGTTCGGTGGTTTCTGTTTCTAAATCACGAACTTGAAAACTAAACATTTCACTTAGTACGTACCTAATCATCCAAATAATGTGTGAGAGAATCATATACAGTGTACGAGACAGTGTTATTATTACTCCTTGATGATTTATAGTCTAAGGACTGTAACAAAAAGCGTTCTATCGCTTCGCATGAACAGCGTTCGTTACTTGAATCTGGTGAAGCGAATAACACGGGCCCAGCTCACTGACCTCGTCACTGACCTAAAATAACTTTTTTGAACCTTTGGCTTTATTTCGTACGCAGATCGCCTATAGCAAAATCCCTTAAAACAAAAATTTTTCTTTTACTGAAAATAATTCTGCAGAAAATGTTGATGTTAAAGTTTTTCGCAGTTACTAAAAAACTAAGTAAATTTTTCATTCTAACGAAACTACCCCGGTTACCTTCTCCTATAAATTAAAAAAAAAAATCTTGTATCTTGATCTGTTCCGGAGATGGTTGTGTGAAAAAGTCATGAAACACTTTTTTGACAAATTTATGACACTGTTCGCCATATAAAAATGTTGTAATTGCCGATTTCCAATGCCCAGAGACCTAGTCCATCATTTTATAATTATACAACCTACCAATTTGAACATTCCACTTTGCATTTCTATACATAAGAAAATATATTATGTCTCAAACTATATTATGTTAGTGTGATTAACTCAGTTTTGCAGTAAAATGCATTTACAACATGTGTGCGCTAGACCATCGATATCGTCGCTGAAGAGTCAAAATCTGCTATGTGGAGTTTTTTTCACTTCTGAGCTTTTTGAGTTGCCTAATAGATGTTGGAACTACGTACGATCCTGTGAGGTCAGTTATGTGGAAACATTGAACTCCATACTATACGTACCTGTAAAGGGACGCGGTGGCCGAGCGTGTAACACGCCGGCTTGAGAGACCGTTAGTTCTGATTGACGTGGGTTCGAGCCCCGCGGTGGGCAGAAATTATTTTCTGTTCTGTATTTAGTGGCACTCTCACTGGCTAACGCTACTGAGTAGACTGCAGTATAATCAATAACTGACAGTCGAGAAGTTTAATAGTTAGCCTAAATTAATTGGTCCTGCTAGTTCAATATATAACTAGGTGATGTTCTCCATCATCAACTTAGCTAGAACTGCAATGGTCCTGGGGTTGGCGAAAAGGACCTTCAAGGCCTACTCGCCGGGCAGTGGTTTGCCCCCTCAACCTTACCAATACCAATACGTACCTGTAAAGCACCCGGTCATTGTCGAAAACGGATCGTAAGGTGTGTCATTTCTGTCCTTAAATAGGCCAATGGGTTATAAAAAGGTATCCGCAACTATCGCTACTCCTCTCTCTGCTCCATGCATATAGGCCGATGAGTTTGAAAGAGATAGATATCCGTACCAATCGCTATCTCTACCTCTTCACTTTCAATCATTAGCGTTCCGTTCAATGGAGTTCAATGTGTGGAAACCATGGTAGAAAGAAACAGTGGAAACTACACTGCGCCAAAAAATTAACGCATAAGCAATATATTTTTCATAGACTCAATCTAAACATCCATGAATGAAACATTTCATATGTTTTATAAAACCATCTATCAAGTTGACTCTTAACATTTTGTATAGGTATACTTCACAGGGAGATTTTGATTTCCAAGACATTTCACCCAATGGTTAGTGAATGGCCAGTGTTGTCTCTAATATTTTCTCGAATATTTTGAAACATTCTGTGGATCATACAGCTTTTTCTGTTGTTAAAATTTGTAGCTACATTCGATGTTTGCAAATCAATGTTCGAGTCAACTTGATACATGGTTCTTCAAAGAAGATATGAAATATGAAAATCAGGTCATGTTTACATTGAGTCTGAGACTGAGTAATAGGTATAATATTGCTTATGCGTTAATTTTTTGGCCCAGTGTACATCAACAACAGAATAAATCGTGAAAAAAAAATGCTGTGTGGACCTTATTAACAATCAGAATCTGGTATGTGGGCAAAATAACACGATTTTCAAAAAAATTGGAAGTTTTGAGATTTTGTTTTAGTTTAAGATAAACTCAGCTCTCTAATAAGAATAGATCACGGATATTTGGATATTCGTTATTTTTTGTTATTGAAAACCAACAGTTTTTCTGTCTCCTGAAAAATTTCCTAATACCCACATAGCAGATTTTGACTTTTCAGCGACGATTTACTCAGAAAGTGACAGAAAAAGATCAAAATGAATTTCGGCGCGTAGACGCACGCGCTATTTTATTTATACTATGCCATTTCCACAGCAACTTTCACCAACTTGATCTGCGTTGCCAAGATACGGTAACCGTGAATATTGACACATGACACAACATTTCCAAATTAGTTTTGTAACATACCGGTTTATCAAGAAATACTAACGGTGATATGTTCCCTTCCATACAAATGGTAACTATAACACAAAATCACTATACTTTATCTGTTTTCGGTGGACATACAATTTTTGGGGTTTTGTGTCATTCAGCGACCCACGTATTTCACACTTTTTTTATATGGATTGATAGTAGACTCTCTAAAACATGTTTTAACAAAAAAAAATGAACAAACCGACCGTATTTTCTAAACTATTAGAAAAATAAATTTTCCCAAAATCTAGTGAAGCACTGCCAGATTTTTTTTTTTATAGGAGTGTACAATCCCTATCACGTGATTTGTCAGTGAAAAAAATGTTCAAAATTACGTTTTAATTGGAAAAAAAATCAAAGAATTCAAATACGCCATAACTCAAAATAGACAATAGCATGGATCAACGCTTACAACGGTTGAGCCGGTTGAACGGATGAGCGATGTTGCCAAGTGTTGAAAAAAGTAAAGGCTGTCAATATGTCGAAAATTACTTTGATTATTATTATCATATTAAAATAATGGCTGAAAAAAATCAAAATTATTAATTTTCGACTATTTATTTCAAAGAATTACCTGAAGATTAAAAGTGGTTGCGTTCTGTGATATGATGGATCATATTTCGGGAGAAGAACCAAACCAAAACTAACCCAAACTAACAAGCTAAACAGTTTTGTCGTTCATGATTCTCAATGCTCAGATGTCGCATACGAAACATCCATTTCATCTAAGCAGAGCCTAACCAAAACCTACCTAATCTAACCCATATTATCCAATAATTAACTCAAACAACAAAGTAAAATCAACCAAACGAAAAATGTACGTAATTATACTTAAAAATGTTTGCCAAACTAACCCATGCTAACCAAAACTAACCCAAACTAACCAAGACAAACTTAAATAACCCAAACTAACCAAATCAACCCAGGCTTACCAAACCAACCCAAACTAACCAAACCAACCCAAACTAACCAAACCGAACTAACTCAAACTTACCAAAACAAACTCAAACTGTTTCTTTATCGCCCATTTTACGAAAAATCGCCCAACTTGACAACACTGGTTGCATTAAAAGGGGAAGCGGACTTAAGCCTCATACTCAGCAAGCGATTATTCGCGGATTTTTGACAGATATTTTTTATGCCGCACATTCGCGTCTTTTCTCCATACTCACCGACGCGAAATTCGCGTTTGCGAAAGTGTGGCAATCGCAAAATAGTTGGAATGGTTTTAACTTTTTAGCGATTTTCTGTCATTACACTGTCATCAGTGACATTTCCATTTCCCGCCGGAAGCAAAGTTTATTATTTGTTTTTTCATCTAGTGCTCCTAAACAGAGGCATATTTCATGAATTGAAAAAACCTTGCGATATATCATTCCATTTGTCTTCGTTAGGCAGTATCAAAACATCATCTTTCTGGTTATTCCAAATTGCTTCGCATCAACATTCATTGATTATTCGAGATACTGTTGTGGCTCCAACTCGAAAAGATTATGATATAGATATCATGCTGTCACCTGATGCTAAATATCTCAGCGTTAACGACAGTCTTTCAGCTGGGGAGATAGTTTCTCTATGAAAATCATTTTTAGTTATTGATGGGCCCATTTTGTGTAAGAGCAATTCAAATTGAGTTGCAGTCATTCTTAGATAATTAAAATATTTGTTCACATCAGTTAAGCGCATCAAATTATTAAAATCTCCTTGAGCCTCCTTTGCAAAAAGATGTCCCGTACCAACATTCTTTTTCTCAATATCTTGGCTGGTCTTGTACGGTTTTTATTAAATATATGTATGCAAAACAATAAATGATAATATCTTCGTAAAGAATAATAACAGTTGTGATGAAGATCATCCATGACTCTTATTATTTATATTATTTTATCTTATCTTCGTGAAGTTGGTGAAAATCAACAAATAAATAATAATACAAATTCGAGGTTATGTTATTAATTCGATACAGAGATGACTTTGACAGACGGCACTGAATCGCAAAAAAGTTAAAATTTCCCGCGGCGAATATTTTTGAATCTGAATTTGACACATTATGTCAAAAATCCGCGAATATTCGCGTGCTCAGTATAAGGCTTTGAGGTATAAAAATCGACCGGACTTTAGACTATAGTGGGGTATATACTCAAATTTGATTTTTGATGCTGTTAAACAAGAATTTGACGTAGCCCAATCGTAAAAAAGTGCCGAATATGTTTTTTCATACTATAGACCGTGGAAGTGTGACGTCACTGACAGCTATTTTGGGTAAAAACAAACTTTTTGGCCATTTGGTTTATCGTGATTCACTAGCTTATTCTATCTAAAATAATTTTCTGAGCCTTAATAAGCATTTTAAAGCTCAAGCTGAAGAGTATAGAAGTATATTGTGCAATAGTTCATATTTGCGAATGCTGGTTACCGTCCGATTAAGTGATATTTTTGAAAAATTCAAAGACGAATTTACCTATCTGTCTTCAAAAAAGGTAAAAAAAGTTTTGAAAGTGGGCATGTTTTCAAAATGGATTTTGATGGTACCTTAGGAATCCTGAGAGGAGAACTATTGGCTTTTTGAAAGCTTAAAAGCACGTTTTCACTTCGCAAAAGCAATTTGAATTGAAGAGTCTCTTTTCAAATGGGAAGATCAATACAGATTGGATAAGAGCTGATGTTTGTTTTTACCCAATTTCGAAATGTCATCTGACAGTGACGTCAACACTTCCACGGTCTATAGGCACTCAAAAACATTCAACAATAATAACAGTGTCATGTGACAGACAATTTCATTTGCAAATCGTTTGTCACATGACCTAAGATCCTCATACGTCACTGTCAATTCATGTGTGGACTATTCGAATTTAACTTAAACGTTAATTTGGACCTTGAAATTGTCTGCCGTAAGCCGTGTTCCAATTTCGACACTCACATTAGATCTTTTTCTAAATGAAAGGAGTGGTGCAACTGAAATACGGCACTTTCGGTGGATTTTTTCAAGATTCACGTACGTACACGTACCTTGGCAATAATCTGTCACTTGAGGTGACATTAGGCGGATTTTGGCGTTTACCAGGTAACGATTTGTTGTTACCAGGTTTGGTGAGTAATTGGTTACTGTATCGATACCAGCTCGGGATCTAACTCCATAACGTTCTGGTTACTAAAAGTATTATTCATGGTATAACGTAACTACTTGATAAGGTACCTCCCAAGCGATTTGCCCCTACTGCGAAGAAAAGTTAGGTTAAAAAATTCGTAACATGGTTAACGCCAAAATCCGCCTATTACCAATATTGACCCTTAGTTTGTCAATTCTGGAAAGTTTTATCCTGATTTCTTAGCCTGGTATTTCGCACTCGAAATTACATTAGATATCTGTCCACAGGACACAGAACAAATTCTTCGACGAGAAGCCAATTTTACAGAAAATGTTGACCAACAAGACTCAGACGTTTCCAGCGTTCTCACAGGTTATAAAAGCGATGGCGATCCAGAATCCTACGAAGCCTCCTACATAGAATTGAAAAGATTTGTTGAAAATTCTCTTGACATATACAAACACGAATTAGGCATGATTTTGTATCCTGTACTTGTCCATATGTACTTGGAACTCGTCTATAATGGACACAGCGATAAAGCCATAAGCTTGATGAGGAAATTCGGCCCGGAACAAGACACATATTATCACGATGATTTGAGGAAATTAGCCGTGGTCACAAGACGAGAGCACATGAACGGACACGAGATTACAGATACGTTCAAATCCAATCAATTTATAATCCGCATGTCTCGGGACACTCTGTCACTGTTAAAGAGACACCTTAATGACAAGAAAGCGTCTGTTCTTCTTAACATAGTGCAAGAACACTTATACTTTGACATGTACGAAGGAGTGGCCAGAAATAAGACTCAAATAGATGCTACATCTGGTGCTACAGGTGGCGAAGCCAAGAGACAAGATAATAAAGCCAAAGTTTATTATGGCATTCCTAAAGCACCAGATATACAGATTTTGTCGGCTCCTACTGTCGAGGATGAAGAAGATGCAGCCGATCAAGATAACCCGGATAAGCCCAAAAAAAAGAAATCGAAGAAGGATCCTTTGTTGTCGAAGAAGACCAAATCTGATCCTAATGCCCCTCCGCCGGATAGGATTCCCGTACCTGAATTGTACGCAATAATTGAGTATTTAGCGTTAAAATCACACCTTCATTTACAGAAAGGACAATGATAAAATCGAGAAAATTAAAGCACTTAGAGAAGCTTCTAAAAGGGTAAACTTAGGTCCTGATAATCTTCCGTCTTGCTGTTGTTATACCCTCCTCAATGCAAATTATACGTAAGTTAACCAGACAAAAAACTATAGTTTTTGATGATATAATGCGCAGGGTATGCTGCGCAGAAATAACAGAAGATTCCAGCATGCTGGCTGTTGGCTTCAATGACTCCATAATTAAAGTTTACACTTTGGTACCTCAAAGACTCAAAACTATGAAATCTTCTGATAAATTACAAGAAGTGAATATTGAAGCTGAGGATGTTTTGGTAAGTTGAAGAATATTCGAGAGCTTGTTATGATAATTATTCTATTGTTTTTCAGGTGAGAATGATGGATGAAAGATCCGGAGAAGCTGCGAGAAGTCTTTGCGGACATAATGGACCTGTATACTCTGTCTCCTTTTCCCCAGATAGAACTTTATTGCTAAGTTGTTCAGAAGATACTTCTATAAGGTGAGTGTTTTGATGCTGTGTGACCAGTTCAAAGCAACATCACTAACTGGCCACCATTTTTTTTTCAAAGAAAATTAATGAGATCATCGGACATCTATCAAATATTTCGTGGTGTTACATTTTTTTATAGTCCGGTCTGGTTAAAGCTTGTTGCTTAGCTTTGTCTTAATATTAGAAAATCTTATCCTAAATTATCAAATGGGGAAATTTTCCACTACTTGTAATTGGCGATTCAAACGGCTCTTGCAGCGCCACAACGAAATTCGTACGAACTTCCGAGAACGTGAAAACACCATTATTACTTGTAGCCCGCGCGTGAATTAATGTTTGTTGTTTGGTTATTTCTATACTAGATTTCG
Source organism: Orchestes rusci (assembly GCA_958502075.1). Lineage (NCBI taxonomy): Eukaryota > Metazoa > Arthropoda > Insecta > Coleoptera > Curculionidae > Orchestes > Orchestes rusci. Next base: position 19,759,421 of record OY293310.1, on the reverse strand, counting down.
TATTATTGAAGTGCAAAGTGTTTTTTGATATCGACACCATTCACATGATGGAAATGAATTTATAATTTCGACAATATTAACAAATCTCAAATAGTACCATCCAATTAGCACGGAACTATTATTTATCAACGTATTTTATCAAAATTTTTTCATAAATAATAACAAAATCGGAAGTATTTTCAATGTTACCTTGATCTCAATAGAAACAGCATGGAAACTGCTGATATCTATCACGCTCTCCCAAGTGCGAACGGGAGACTCCAGAGTCCGCTCCGCTAACTCTTTGAATCGCCAATAGTAATTCAGTTAGAGTCCGTGCAATTAGAGAACAGTACACTGACGTAACCTACGGTGGCGCAATAAACCAATTCATGTCCCAGGCCAGAAAAACGTTTTTTCAGTTCCGTGGACAGTCTCTGTATATCATTAGATTATGAGTACGGTCCTGTACATAGCTTGTCATATAAGTTTTTGACAAGGTGAGTTGGTGTATAATTAATGCTTGGAAACATCCGGTTTGCATTCTTCCCAATTTTATCGATTTTTCTTCAGTCTTTTTCGAGGAAAATGGCTTTGAAGCCCAGTAGAATTGTGGTCGGCTTATAGGGGCCGGCAAAAAAAAAATCCAAACAAAATGATTATTTCAGGGATGCTTGAGGACTGCCTCCTGACCATCCAACCAAAAGATCTGACAACTCCTGGTACGTTTTGCGCTGAAAAGGTGGTTCCCTAAAAATGTATTTAGAGCAATGTCACCTTAATAACAGTTATAGAGAACCAAGAACTGAACAACTTTGCCTCATAAATTTTTTTGCCAGCTCTAACACTTGATGAGTTACAGCGCAACGTATGACAAAATTCAGCTTGGTTTCAAAAAAATATTTTTTTTCGAGATAATGAAAATTGTTGTAGGGAAAAGTTGTTCATCCTTTGATTCTCTGAATCTTTCTTCAAGGTATTTTTTTTGGTGAAATAATGTTTTCAAAACCACCCCTGTCGCCAGCTTAATTTTGTCATTCGATGCGCTGTAACTTGTTTAGTTATCATGTTACCGGGCAAAGTTGTTGAGTTTTCAATCCTCTATAGCTTTTGTTGAGGTCATTTTGCTTAAAAACATTTTTAGAAAATCACGTCTTCAGCGCAAAACGTACCAGTAGTTTGAGTCCGATTTTTTGGTTGGATACTCAGGAGGCAGACCCCAAGCAACCCTGAAAATATCATTCTGTTTGGTTTTTTTTTTTTAAAAAAAAACGACATCTTTACTGGGCTTGCATGTTTTCAAGCTATTTAGTATTATTGCTTTATTCGAGAACGACAATAAATGTTCAATATTTTTTTCTGAGGTTATGATACAGATTGTTTTGTTTTTGTTGTGTAAATTCCAAAATCATGATGTTTGAGATTTTGATAGTTTTATTGTCGTTTTTGAAGAAAGCATCAGTACTAGAAAGGTAACAATATGCTTTAAAGCCATTTTCTTCAGTATAGTCTGAGAAAAAGCCAATCAAAAGTAGACAACAATAACCTCGAAATGTTTCTAAGCAATAATAATCATACACTAAAATCACTTTACCTTGTCGAAAACTTATAATGATTCCAATAAATATCAATTTTGTCCAACCAAATATCACTGTTAACAGTCTTATTTGCTTATAACGAATTCAAAAATACCCAACAAAATTTGCCTTATCCCATAAGGAAAATTTTGTTTTTTGGGTTGGCATGTTTTTTTTTAATAATAATAATTATAAATGGAAAAATTATAAGCTCCACCCAGTCTTGTGACCTCAGACTATAGCGAGTTATAAGGTTATAAACGTTTTTTGCATGACAAACATGTAGAAGTTTTTTTCTCACTGGTTCTATATCGACACCTCATTGGTCAAATGACGTAAGCCACAAAAAGTAAATTTTTCAGGAGGACGAAAAAACCTTATAAATTTCAAATTATAAATTCTCTATGGGTTAAACCGGATTATATGATGGGTTTTTATATCTTTATGCATTGTATGTGGGTTACGTCCTTTGAACTACTTATGTATTTTTCATTTAGGGATCTAATTCTGGGATTAACCCGTTTTCAGCAATTTTGAGGGTTACGACTTTTGGCCTATGAGGTGTCGATACGTGTTTGTTACCTCGCCAGGTGTCGGCTTCACAACGAAATTTGCAGAAAACAGCAAAATGTCGACACTTTTTCAGTTTTTCAAGTGTAACTCGAGAACCAAGCGTTTTCTGATGATAAAATACCATATTAAAGAAAACAAAATTCACTACAAATACGTATAATCACTTTTAACTGAACATTTAATGACGTCGATAGATCGGGTGGAGAAAATGGAATCTCTTGACTTTCTGTGAAAAAGTTGATAACTTATTTCAAGTTCGCGTTTTAAGTATCATTCACATAGGGCAAGGTAGAGGTAAGGTAGAAGTAAATTATGAATCAAGAATATTTGGCGCGTACATTTCATGCTTTAACGGGGTAGTGTCGAAGTAGTGGCAAGGTGAAAGATACGAAGCTCCAAACTTTTTGGGGCAAGCGTGTGGCAAATTCTTACCGGAGCCAATCATAATCGAATTTCTGACAGTCGATTTTTGTCATCATGAAATTGTCAAAATTTCTCCCATATTGTATCATGATACTTCAACAAACAAGATTAGGTCACGCGCATCTTTCCCGCTGACCGCCCATTTGAAATGCATAGGGTGTTCGGTGCCCATTGCTAGGTTATGTTTTTAACAGCTATTTTCATATATCTTTCCTATGCAAGGTGATCCAAATGTTCCGGATCGAAACTCAAGTGGCTTAGTAAATCCCACTTGAATACCCTCTAATCCTCGATATAAACGGTTAAGATTGAGCGCTGAAGCGGTTTGAAAAAATAAATCCAATCCCAATAGTTTTTAGGCTTGACTTGAGTCAAGTCAATCCCAATCCACGAAATAAACGCTTAATCCATTTTCTATCCGGATCCAACTTTTGCGCATGCTTACCACAAAAGGATTATTCAATGTGAACGACAGCGGTAAAAGTGTTGCATTTATTTTATACTTCACTCCTACGTTGATTCAATTCGAAATAATTATTAAGTATATGTCCTATATGTCTGCCGATATGGACTTTCAAGGTTTCCTTTGAGCCTTTAAACCTACCTTTGATTCAGCAGACGGGCATCAATCGTTTTTTTTTTCATCATTTTTCACAACAATTTCATAGTAAGCTCCTGCAGAACCTATCACTTGAAACTGTCTGCCGATGAGTTACCGATGGATTTTTTTTAGTACACAATCATTAAATCACAACGGCAGATGGGCATCGATCGTTATTTTTTTCCATTTTTTTGAGTACACGGCGGGGATTTTTACCTTACCCCAGCCCGGCAGACGGGCATTTAACGTTACCGAAAAATGGTCGTAATTTTCCGGTCCATATGTGAATGATACTTAACACACCTCCAAAATCATAGACGTGTTATGCGTCTATGTCCAAAATCAATTATTTCATGACTTCCTGGTATGTCCTGGTTACATCTAAGAAGTTGGCAAACGTGAGTGAGTCCATATACACTCATGAAGAAAGTAATAATGGGTTTGAGAACTTCAATCAATTCGTCAGTTTACGTGTCCTGGCAATTTTTTAAAAATTATTTGGGGCCCTTTTTCACGTTCAAAAGAAGGGTTAAGGATTAGACTTTTTTTTGTATGTGTAACTTTTGATCAAAAAGGCTAGCACCATTCGAAAGAGGGGTTGAATATATGTACAGGGTGTCCCATTTTGGGTAGTTTTGCGGGGTATCTCCGTTATTCTTATAGATAGAAAATTGCGGTTTTCGCGACAGTGTGCTACTTTTTCGTGAAACTAAAGATGCCGTTAACAAAATTTTCATAGCCCTTTTAGTTTTTAAGATACAGTGCTAAACCGAAAATGTTGCATTTTAAGGTACCCCTCGTATCTAAACTATCAGATAAGTTTGGGAAAATGTGAAGACTGTTTCTTACAACGACTTCAAACCCAATAGACCCCGCATTCCCATACGTATTGCATTGGTTTGTTTGTCTGGCAGATAAACAACGATTGATGATAGGCGCGGCGATGCGGGAGGTTCCAAACATACACAAAGACCAGGGGCGTGCGTTTATTTATATTTGTATTTTTATCTATTAATTGAGATATTAAATTATGCGAGTTTTATGTTTGCGATCGTGATAATATGAAAACATTTATTATAAAGAATAAAAAAGGTTGACTGTAAATACTGAAAAATCTCTAAACGAGAATTAATAAGGGTAAATGACTAAAAAGCAGCGTTTCATTTTGTTAAATTGGATGATTACCTTTATTCTGATTTTAACGGGTTTTGTGGGTGCGAATTATATATTCTGAATATTTTACGTTATGATTAGAAAAAAAAGTGGGATGGTGGAAAGGGCGAGTTGGGGAGGAATCTACAACATGTGTACATATTATGCCTTTTAGATAGGGTTTTGAGGTGAAAAAATCCGTTTTTAAACTATTATGTTCTACTTTCTGATATTTCAAATCTAATACTTATAAAAGAGCTTGTCCTGATTGACTGACTCATCAACGCCCAGTCGAAACTATTATAGATAGAGCCATGGAATTTTGAAGAGATGTTTATCCCCTAGGGACGGCTATGGAAAATGTTTTATTTACAAACATGTTATTGTTTACTTACTTATGAAATGACAGATTGCATCCTTTGAAATAAGTCTTTTTGCACACTATGCACTTCTTCCCCATTGTTTTCCTCACAAAACTCACAAAAAACTCGAAATACTCGGAAAAACCGTGGAAAAACAAGAAAATATACCAAAAACTATTGCTCACAATCAAAACAATGATGGCGGATATTCGGATAGGACCTCGTGCGTTTTCGTCTTTCACGTTAGATCTGGCCGCGTTGCCAAGTTAGCTCCAATTACAATCTTTAAATGAATTGCCTGTATGGATTGGAGTTATCTTACAATAATTCTATCAAATCAATTCTTTTTAATAATATTTAGCTACTTTATAGATGATTTTTGTGGTAAATCAAGAATTTAAAACTGTAATATTACTGTTGTTCAATAATTTACATCCAGTATGATAAAATTTCCAATCATTCGAATCAATTCTCTAGTTACAACCGACAACGGCGGAAAACATTTGTTTTGGTTCTTGCCCCTCTTGCCTCCCGAAAATGTTGACGACAGGTTGGAAACAATAATGCGGGGTCTATTGGGTTTGAAGTCGTTGGTTTCTTATATAACTTTTCTCGTAGAACTCGATTCTGCCTTCGGAATTAGTATACAGGGTCAGGTCAAAAAGTTATCGGACCCAACTTTATTTTTTTAAATGGAACACCCTGTATATTTATAGACCATAAGATTTGTCTTTTCTTTACCTTTTCAAAAATATATAAGAGTATGCTCTTTTAAAAAAAAAAAATTTTTAGCCTATAACTTTTTGACCTGACCCTGTATACAATCCGAAGGCAAAATCGAAAGTTATATACTTTTCCCGTGGAACTCGATTCTGCCTTCGGAATTAGTATACGAGGTCAGTTCAAAAAGTTATATGCTAAAATTTTTTTTTAACAGGTTAAGCGCCATGGTTATTTGAACAAAACTACCTTTTGGGCCAAGAAGTTTTTTTCATCTTATACTCATGATTTTGTTTCACTTATAAGTATAATCTTTGATTTTCATGATTATTCTCATCAGAAGTTTAAAAAAAAAATATCGGACACCGGTGTCCGCCATGGCGTGTAGAAAAATAGCGGACACCGGTGTCCGCTTTGGCCTGGAATCACTGCAATATTTCGGACACCGGTGTCCGCTACGGCCGGTAGGAACAGTACTTACGAGAGGACACGATTATGACCGATCACTTTTACTGCACGTATTGACATCCATGTGGATGTGAAATAACTGCAATTCAGTTTGTTTACATCTGTGTTTGTAAAAAGTGTTTTGTGGAACAATTTCAAATATTTGCCTAGTATTATCAGCATTTTTTTGTAAAAATGAGTGACCGTTCTAGAAGAATATGTCAATTAGCTTTGAAGATGAAAGAACTTGAATCTGATAGTAAGTATATTTTGTACCTATTCTACGTAATAATAGTCTAAAGCTTTGAAATACATTTTGATATGAAAAAAATATATATTTCTTGTCAACAACATTACTGATGAGGAAATAACTTCACATTCAGTAGTTTGAATTTTGTATTCACTACAACGTTTCCTTAGACGAGACGTGTTGTAATATCCTGAAGATAATTATTGTACTTTCTGTTGTCCAAAATGTATTCTTTATATGGATGCCTTTATCATTCTTTATTTATTTTCAGGTGATGACTACTCAAATGATCCATATTTGGATGACTCTTTTGACGATCCAGCTTTCAGTCCGTCAAGCAGTATTGACTCTGATGCATCCGAGAGTGATCATGATATAGCTGGACCTTCTGGTCACTGTGCTTCGAAACGCCCTAGACTTGACAGTTATGAGAGTCTAGACCGGGAAATTCAAGATCCTGATTTACACACCGTGGATCTATCACAACCGGTTCTTATTCCTGGAAACTTGGCAAGTGGATCACAGCAGCATCATGAGAGAAAATACCAGCATGATGATGATAATGAAGCTGAAACGGAACCTGCAGAGTTCGATGATGATGAACCTATTTTTCTGCGAGATTTATCAACATCGGTATGGGGCCCACCGATAGGAAATCACTTAGTATTTGATGAAACATTTGCGGGTGGCATAAAACCCGAATGGCACGCTGCATTACAAGGATGTAAGCCGGAAGAATATTATACGGCTTTCGTGAATAATCACATTCTCGATGAAATAGCGGACCAAACAAATCTGTATGCCACCCAGTTTGTTCTAGAAAATAAGAATATTTCAAATCAGGCGAGGATGCAATCGTGGGAGCCAACATCAAGAAAAGAAATTGCAAATTTCTTGGGTCTACTAGGATACATGGGAATAGTCCGAATGACATGTATTCGCGACTACTGGTCAACGAAGTGGCTGTGCAAAAATGAAGTAGCTGGTAAAATAATGAGCCGAAACAGATTTGAATTGCTGCTGAAGATGCTACATTTCTCTGACAACTCCAAGTGCCCAGAAGGAGATAGACTGTATAAAGTGCAGCCTCTTTTGGATAAAGTTCTCGAAAACTATCAAGCAATATATACACCAGGAAAAACATTCTGCATTGACGAGAGCATGATACCTTTTCAAGGAAGACTGCTGTTCAAGCAGTATAACCCTCAAAAGGGTCATAAATATGGAATAAAGGTATTCAAGCTGTGCAGCGAACAAGGGTATACCTGGAATTTATCGATATACGCAGGAAAAGAAAAAAATGATGGGCTAGTAGCAGTGTCGACCAGTATTGTTCTGAAGTTGGCCAAAGATCTTCTGGGGTGTGGTAGAGTTTGTGTAACAGATAATTGGTACACAAGTCTACAGCTTGCTCATATTCTTCTGGATAACAAAACGCACTTCCTTGGAACATTGCGGTCTAATCGCAAAGGAAACCCTGTGGATGTTATCACAAAAAAACTGAAGAAAGGTGAAGTTATCACTCAAGAGGATGACAGAGGAATATGTGTCCTAAAATGGCGAGACAAAAGGGATGTTCTAGTCTTATCAACTTATCATCATGATGAAATGGTAGAACTTCAGAGACGCGGACAGCCAGTCGAAAAACCTAAAGCCATAGTTGACTATAACTCAGGTAAAAGTTCAATAGACCTATCGGATCAAATGTCAAGCTACAGCACAGCGCTACGTAGAAGTATACGATGGTATAAAAAGGTGGCTATAGAAATTTTATTAGGAACGTCAGTAGTAAATGCGCACTTCATCTTCAAGGAAGTTGAGCAAAGCGCAATGTCAATCAGTGACTTTCGTTATGCCGTCATAGAAGGTCTGCTAAAATTCGAGGATAACCGTGTTTGTGAAGACATTCCTAAACCAAAAATAAGTTTGAGGGCTCATGTGTTCACCAAACTAGACTGTAAAGCACGAGAAAATCGAAAGTATTGCAAAGGGTGCTACAAAAAGAAGCAGGAGGGACAGATTGAAAAAAATAAAGTGAAAAAAGTGATTACATATTGTGATCAGTGTGAAGGAAATCCTAGGTTTTGTCTAGAATGTTTTAATTCATTCCATAAAGGCCGCTAAATGAAGAGGCAGTTTTTCATATTTCATTCTCTTTTTTTATCTATATTGTATAAGCTATTTTTCGACAAATATACATAGTTTTTAAGTTCACCGTACGTACGAAATGGATAATATTTTATTTTTCAACAATAGTTCCAATAAAATCAAATAGTACATTCGTCAATTTCACTATGACAAACCTGAAATCAGCGTTCAATAGTGCAGGGCCAGGGCGGACGCGCTAGCATGTTAAACTGCTCATAAGCGTGTCCTCTCGGCCAGGCAGGATTGATAATTATTTTATTGTTGGGCGGTCACCGGTGTCCGCTATGGCCCAGGACGAATATCTCGCATCGGACACCGGTGTCCGCTGTGGCGCTTAACCTGTTAAAGTGCATACTCTTATATATTTTTGAAAAGGTAAAGAAAAGACAAATCTTATGGACTATAAATATACAGGGTGTTCCATTTAAAAAAATAAAGTTGGGTCCGATAACTTTTTGACCTGACCCTGTATACTAATTCCGAAGGCAGAATCGAGTTCTACGGGAAAAGTTATATAAGAAACAGTATTCACATTTTCCATAATAGACCGGCAGCCAGTGACACTTTTTTTGGCCGTGATTTTACCCAGTATGCCTCTTGGTGGGTATCAAGGTATACATATTCTGTTAATATTAAATGCTAAAGTAAACGGTCGTCCCGGGTTCTTCATATATTAAAATTAATTCCTATTTATCTGCAAATTAGGTGTTTTTCTACGATTTCACCCAGGCTGCCATGAATCCACAATAAAATTCAAGTAAAATATGATAGTTGAAGACTTAAAGGCATACCGTTTGCGTGAGCCCAAAAGGTGATTACGGTCAGGTGGACTTGCATTTTAAAAAACGATTTATCCACGTTTCTAAACAAGCTGCCATTGAGAAGTATACCTGATTTTGCTATACATCAACTACAGAAAAATGGCATACCGTTTGCGCATGTCCAAGTATACCTCACATTCAAAACATCTAGTACTGTTATTTGACAAAATTTTACGTAATGAAAAGTGTATTGCAATAAAAAATATGTAGCCCAAATTGTCGTTATGTAAAATGGCATACTATTTGAACGGGTTCTTCATATTAGAAAATGGAAGAGAAGTTGTAAAATAAAAAAATAATTTTCTGTATATTTAATCAGTATGCCTCTCTTCGGTTGAAGCAATCATGAGATAATGAAGTGAAATAACAAAGGGCATACAAGTTGTGAGAGTTTAACATACTTGAATTCAGGAAAAATCTTCGCAAAATTACGACAAAAATTGCCGTCATTATAATCAGTATGCCTTCAGGTTTATAGTTTAAATAAATTTGAAAGATCACTTAAATAATATGGCATACCAATTGTGACAGTTTATGGTATGAAAAATAGCATACCTAATATGCAAGGTAATTTTCACGTGGCGTCACGTGTAGGTATGTATGCGAACATCAGAGAATAAAAAAACTCAAGAACCAAGGAAACAAAGAACCAAAGAATAAAAAAATAACAAAAAAGAAACTGAAAAACCAAAGAAACCCAAAGAACCAAATAATCAAATCCAAGAAATCAAAGATCTGAGAAACCAAGGAATCAAAAACACACGAAACAAATAGCCAAACAATCAAAAAACCCAGAAACCGGAGAGCCAAGAAACCGAGGAACCAAGGCACCCAGGAACCAAAAATCCAAAGAACCAAGAAATCAAAGAATCATGAAATTAAAGACGTCCTTGTCTTTAATTTATTGATTCTTGATTGGAACCAAGAAGCCAAAGAACCAAGGATCAAAAAATCAAAGAACCAAGGAACCAAAAGTTCGTTGAATCCTTGGTTCATTGATTTATTGTTTTTTTGCCTGACCAATTCGTGGGAGATTCGAATCGGGAATCTTCGAATAAGAAATCGAACATCTTAACGCATGAAAAGTCATGAGAAACACCCTTTAAAATCAACCAAAAAAGCAGTTATCCACAAATACATCGATAAACACTGCTTTTGCTTACAACAACTGACGTCACGGCAATCCCCTTCGGTCTTTTCTTTTATCAATATAGAAAATGAAAATAGTATTTTTTATGTGTAATGACGTTTCTCAATCAGTATGTTGCTTATGATTTGATGTTGACGTAACATTTTTGACTCAAAATTGAGAAGCATACTCGCAATTTAATCATATAAAGCAAATGCCAAACAACTTTCGATTCACGTCATAATTGCCACCAAGCGAGTTATGTGATTTGCTAGTCAAAGTCGTCGAAAAATATTGTTGTTTATTTTGCACTTCACTAGCGATTTTTGTGTTCTCATCATAATTTCATACTTCACCATCATTGGACTCTGTCAAACGGTATGCTATTCAATACACCATATAAATACGTCACAGGGGAATAAAAAACAAAGAGGCATACTGATCAAACACACGGAAATTTTATTTACCTTTTTGCAACTTCACTTGCGTATGCCTGTACTTATGACTGCCCTAACCGCTATGCCAATTTTATATACAATATACGGTATATTAAACTGCATGTAAACTTAATGGCATACTGATTTAAATGACAACATCTTATTAAATAACTGTACCACATGTTTTGAATGTGAGGTATACTTGGACATGCGCAAACGGTATGCCATTTTTTCTGTAGCTGATGTATAGGAAAATCAGGTATACTTCTCAATGACAGCTTGTTTAGAAACGTGGATAAATCGTTTTTTAAAATGCAAGTCCACCTGACCGTAATCACCTTTTGGGCTCACGCAAACGGTATGCCTTTAAGTCTTCAACTATCATATTTTACTTGAATTTTATTGTGGATTAATGGCAGCCTGGGTGAAATCGTAAAAAAACACCTAATTTGCAAATAAATAAGAATTAATTTTAATATATGAAGAACCCGGGACGACCGTTTACTTAAGCATTTAATAATAAAAGAATATGTTTACCTTGATACCCACCAAGAGGCATACTGGGTAAAATCACGGCCAAAAAAAGTGTCACTGGCTACCGGTCTATAACTTATCTGATAGTTTAGATACGAGGGGTACCTTTAAATGCAACATTTTCAGTTAAGCCCTGTATCTTGAAAACGAAAAGGGCTATGAAAATTTTGTTAACGGCATCTTCGGTTTCACGAAAAAGTAGCACACTGTCGCGAAAACCGCAACTTTCTATCTATAAGAATAACGGAGATACCCCGCAAAAGTACCCAAAATGGGACACCCGTACTTCCTGGCGGAAGCGTGACTGAACACAAATTCAATGTAGATGGTAGCATATGATTCCCGTTTGCCAAGCGCAAATTTGAAGTTCCAATTCGAAAACAAATTGGTGTGAAAGTTACATTACTCATTTTACATTCTGATGACAAGCAATAATCCGATGAGACTTTCTCGCCTCAACATTTACTTGATAGTCACATCAAAATTAATACAAATCACCACTAACCTAGTATCAGAAGATAAAGGGTTCCTGTTTTATCAGCTTTACTCTTTTTGCACCTCAGGCTACCAGAACGTTGCGTTAGAGAAAAATTAACACTATCAACTGACTAGACTGGAACGCAGTACTGAAATCCAACTGTGGAATTTCAGTAATTCTACAAAAAGTACCATTATAAGGCTCCCACACTGAACCTTTACAGGGTTAGTAGAAATTACCAGAACGGTCGATTATTTCAAAAGGTACTCGAGTTAGAAAAAAATGTTTGATATAAAAGTTGTGAGGCTTTTAAAAATTTAGATATCTGATGAATTGGAATATACAGGGTCGGGCATAAGGCTATGGCAGACCATAGTTGCTATTATCGCGTTTTATAAATGACATGTTTGCATCTTTGACATGCTATTAAACCAAAAAGGTTCAAGCTAGAGAAAAACGGTCTGCGTTTTTTAGTCTTAACTTTTCAAGAGCTATTCAAAAACATTTAATTAATTCTTGTAAAAAAAATGGGAAAATGTGTCGAATAAAATTGACAGTTGACAGCACTTCCTATTCAAATGACAGAGCAGCTCTTGAGAAGTTAAAGCAAGAAAGTGTGGACCATTCTTCTCTATCTTTGACCCTTTGAGTTTTATAGCATGTCAAAACAGCATAAATGTCATTTTCAAATCGCGATATCTCGATAAAGGTTGAATTAAGGAACAATAGGCTGATTTTGGCGTAAACCAGGCTACGAATTTCCCAACCTAACTTTCTTTCGCAGTAGGGGCACATAATTACATTATATCATAAATGTTAAGTAAGCAGAACATTTTGGCGTTTGATCCCGAGCTGGTATCGATAAAGTAACCAATCATTCACCAAACCTGGGAACGACAAATCGTAACCTGGTTAACGCCAAAATCCGTCTTTTATGTGTATCACAATTTTTTTTATCAAAATTGAAGGAATAATTCAAATATGCATTAATATACAGGGAGTTCTTTTTTGGTATGCCATAACTTTATGCCCGACCCTGTATATTCCAATTTATGACAGATGTGTGGGTTTTTAAAAGCCCAACAAGTTTTATATGAGACATTTTTTTCTAACCCATCTAAGAGTACCCATTCTGTAAATCTTCATAACTTGTAACAACTTGCTCCCTTAGAAAAGAATTTTGCGGTAGGTTACTCTGTTGCAAAAGAAGCGAACTACTTGGTTGGGTATGGTTTCAAATGAGTAGCATGGAACACGCCCCGCTCTTTATTTGTTTCGGGCATCGAGATAGAATCATAAGAGTCGCTAAGGAACATTCAAACAGTGATAGAAAAATGGGATCGGTAGGTGGAACTTGGAGTAGCTGCAACATGGCGACGTAGACAGGGGCGAACTGGCCGACAGATAAAAAAAACTTCCGAATTATAACTCTACATTTAACCTTTATTCGAATTTATTTACGGTAACATTATATTTTTGATTTATTAACCATAATTGTCTCAATTTACTATTTACTATTCTTCATATTATGTGTGAAGTATTATAAAACAATCCGGAAAAGTATTTTCCAATCGGGAAACTTAATTTAATATTATGTACAAAACGAAACAGTATTGGAGTAGATACTTAACAAAACAATAGGAAGTCTTACATAAAACTAAAACGAAGCTACAAACAACCGATGTATAAAAATTATTAGTGATGCCGAGAGTTATGCCATAATAATACAAATCATGCAGGTCAATATTCACTTGGACATAAATAAAGAGGAATAAGAAAGATGATAATAATTATTCGAACATGTTCTATTATATTTTGAAAGATTAGAAAAGTTCTGGAATATTTGTATGTATTTAAGAAATTAACAAGTATTTGGAATCTGCAGAAACAAGATATTTAATCTAATGGTTGCTGGATTTTTGGTTTAAGGGTCGATGAAAACTCCAGAATTCATTGAAAACTTGTGCCTACGTTTTTGGCAAAGGGGTTGTTTTCATGTAGCCCTGATGAAGGTGTAATGTACACCAAAACCTCAACACAAGGTTTCAATCAATCCTGGAGCTTTCATTGACCCGAAAACCCACAATCCAAAAACCTTGAAATGATAAGAATGGGTCTTACCATGCGATAAAAAAGATATTTAATTCTGAAAATTATACTTTCTACCCAAGTAGTAGGATGCAAGGTGACTAATAAAAAGAAATGATGATAATTGAGATTTTTTTATTGTCCTTTGGATAGTATAGTTCTATCACTTTTATGTCTTATACCTACTATTAGCTTTAAGATTACTAGATTTATTAAAAAAAAAATCATTCGTATATTTAGGTACTTTGCATCAATGCTTTTCATTAGTATAAATACCTATGATTGTCCAACACAAATTGATCATAGCCATGGATAAGTAAATTGGAAAAAACATTGGAATCTACAATATAATGTGATTAAACATTTACAAATCTCAACCATATAAATATATCGACACAAATTTCATATCCCGGTCCTGTATTATGATATACAAACCTACGAAATGTGATTTCAGTCGATTTTTTCATATCGATAGCGTCTCTACTCGCACAACTTCTCAGGGCACATGAAACAATAATTGAGAAATGTAACAACACACAAAAATCACAAAATAATCCTCACAACACAGCTAAAACTGAGAAAAACCGTTCTAAAAACGTTAACTGACACTTTGACAAAACGATCTCAGTAAGATGGCGAAAGTGATCCCATTTTAGTCACGTGATGTCGTCTCCACCCCTTTCTACCTCCATGGTTTCGGGACACTCTAAAACAAAAGTGGTGGATCGTACCGCTCTTTTTACTCGGTAAGGTCCCTCAAATGTTGACATTTTTTTTTTTTTTTCGCCTTTATAATTGAAGACATTCCAAGTCCTCAACAAAACTTATCTCCCGGCATAAAGTGATACTCTTTAATTCGAGCCCGTGCGTTACGACGTTCTGATTTTCCCAGCAACGTTTCTTTCGCCAAAATCAGCTTACTCTAGGTTCACTATCCCGTTACATGGCTTTGCCACCTAGGCATCCAGCCACTACACCAACTCAACTGCAAACTGTGACTCGGAGTAAATTTTCTGAAATTCAATATAAAAATAACACGTTTTTCACGTCCTGGACCCTCTCAGGATGACTAAACAGACAGATAACACTACACCACGGATAGAAAGATGTTCAACAGGAAATTTTAGAATGAGTCTTTGGATAACATTTGATTTATAACAAAATTTTTTTTTTTTAAATTCGCCACTGCTCCAAAGCGAACAACAAATATAGTATTTCATGTTTTCTTGTTTTTTGACCCCCCTGAATAACAGTTTCAAATTTGAAATATGGCAATGAACTTTTCAAAACAGATTTTTGTATGAATGGTGATTTTCTGACAGAAATTTAAATTTTTAGTCCATAGTTTGCCCTCATGGGAGCTCTATCCGCGGAGTCTTGGGAACTCACGATTGATCTCTTTCAAAATAAATAATCTGATTACTTAATCTTCACAAATTAACTCGAAGTAGCTGCGGAACAGTCAATTTGTAAATTTTACATATTATCTGCAGCCCGATATTTCCATTACAGACTGTGGAGTCTACAGATCTGGACTTGTCTCGTAGTGTTCAAAGGACACATGTTTCCAGTATGGGATGTGAAATTTTCACCCTTGGGATACTATTTTGCCTCGTGTTCCTACGATAGAACTGCAAGGTTGTGGGCTACTGATCATAATCAACCTTTGAGGATTTTTGCTGGGTATTTTTCAGATGTTGAGGTAAGTGGTAAAATAAAAAAATGTTGTCTCCATTGATTGGATGATGAAAGTTCTTCACTGAATTGTTAAACATTTTGCTCCCCAGTGTATCCAATTCCACCCCAACTCAAACTACGTAGCCACCGGCTCTAGCGATAGAAGAGTTTGTCTATGGGACATAACAACAGGAAACCACGTTCGTTTAATGACCGGACACAAACAACCCATCCAATGTTTAGCATTCAGTGTGTGTGGACGGTTCCTTGCATCTGCAGGATCCGATTGTAGAGTACTAGTCTGGGATCTGTCTCATGGACACCTAGTTGCAGAGTTGACGGGGCATGACAAAACCATCCATTGTTTGGCGTTCAGTAGATGCGGAAGTGTGCTGGTTTCTGGAGGTATGGATTGTTCCGTGAAGGTGTGGAATTTTACCAAATTGGCTGAAGAGACGAGTTCTGAGGATGTTAATATTTCGCACAATCCGGATGTGAGGACGGGAGATAGCTACCTGATTAGAACCTTCCAAACTAAGAATTCGCCGTTGATTAGTTTGCATTTTACTAGAAGAAATTTGATGTTGGCTGTTGCTGTGTTTGATGGTATCGTTAATTGAACATTGGCATTAGTTCGACCAATAAAAGCATTATTTTATCTAGTAGTTTATTTTTGGTATCATACAGACAATTATTTAAAAATCATACAGTCTTAACGCTCAATATAAGTGTTAAACTTAAATAATAATTAGTCTTAACTTATGCGTTACACATACAATGTCACTTGAACTTAAAAATTAGACAACAATGGCACATAATATACAGAATAAAGTCACTATTTCTGTTGACCAGTCAACTTTTGCATCTATACATAAATACGTGTTCTATTTACATGCAAAGTTATATAAATTTAAAACACTTTTGTTTATCGTGCGGTATTCGCGTTTTAAACAATATTGAATCCGCACGATATTGAGTATTCAGTAGAGGCGTATATCCAAACACCTGAAAATTTCATATTCAGCAACAAACAATAAATGTATGAAAACTCACCTGGGTGAAAAAGTTAATGCACTTATGCCTCTCTTGAAAGTGCGTATCATCCTCCGACAAACTTTGCGGACATCCAGGACATCTAAACGTCCATCTAGAGGTCACTTTAACAGGAGGTTTTTGTGTTATATGACTGACAAGGAAATTCATGGCGATATCTTCACAATTCATATATTCGTCCACTTTGTCCCTTATGGCTTGTGGCAGCCATTTCCAGTACAAATGGAGGTAGTGTCTGTGAAGAAAAGCTGCACCTGTTAGAACCATGCTGAGTTCGCAACTGTAGTTGGAATTGTACAGCCAACTGTTTTTGGTGTTGATATCCCAAGCGTGAAATCTGCCCGGAAAACCAACTATTCGGTCTCTGTGTTCTCTCCATACACGGAATCCGAATAGAATTTCATCGTGCCTGGAAAAATGATAGAACTTGGGGTAAAAACATAGTGGAGTAGTAGTTTGATCACGCCGCGGTGCTCGCCGACGGTGAATCAAAAATACCACAGCATCTCAACGCGCATTTCGCTGCGACTCTTTGAACAAAATTATTTCTTTTCTAGCGAAACTAACTCTGCGATAGGATCATTGGAAAACACGACTTTCCCTCCTCGTCGAAAATCGCCGGAAAATCCCGGGTAGCGTCATAATGCAATGAAATGCGGTGGATCGATGTTTCATTTTTCAAACAAAATTTCAAATTTCACAGATCAAAATGAACTTGAGGTTCTTCCAAATTGAATTGAGTAGCTATTTGCTTATCATGAATTGAATTGAAACATTGAGGGCCAGAACATAAATTACTCACTTATGTAGTTTATTGTTTGCTCTTGCACCATCCGTATTTACGATATATCAGTGCCTCTTCACCACTATTTGAAATAATTCTATGGAAGAAGTGATAAGATATACAGGGTGTTTAAAAAATAGGACATACGGTATCAGCGGATTCCTCACAGAAAAATATTGCGATCGACCCAAACTTGTCTATTCCGCAAGTTGATATCAACAGAGATGCTGGGTGTCAAAGTTGAATTTTAATTTTTGATTTTTTTAAATAACTTTTGAAATAAATTATTTTGATGAAATTCGTTATATGGTTTGACATGACATGACATGACATGCAAAATTCATATCTGGCCTCGGTATGGCTCT
Organism: Orchestes rusci; assembly: GCA_958502075.1. Classification (NCBI taxonomy): domain Eukaryota; kingdom Metazoa; phylum Arthropoda; class Insecta; order Coleoptera; family Curculionidae; genus Orchestes; species Orchestes rusci. Next base: position 19,741,823 of record OY293310.1, on the reverse strand, counting down.
TACATGTAGGGTGCGCCCCCTACACATATTTCCACTCATTCAAATAGTCATAACTTTTTTGTACGCACTCGAACATTTTTTTTTCCAATTGAAAGATTTTTTTTTCCAGTTATTTTGACATAAAAAAGGTATACTTTGTAAAAGTGGATTTGAGTAACCCTTTTCAAGATATTTGCTGTTAGAGTAATCCATGGAATGTGGTTTCAAATGGAAAATTTTGAAAATAAACATAATGAGCATCGAAAACTCCGTTGTCACGGTAACTTTGACAAGTATCTCGATGTTCAATGTTTCTTATAAAAAAACAATCTAAAAAAAAATGGATTATCAAGAAACACCAAGCATTCAAGCTAATGTCAAAATTACCATGATAACGCCGTATTCAAACCTCCCTATGTTTATTTTTAAAATTTTCATGGATGATTTTAAACTCAAATATCTTGAAAAAGGTTACTCCTAGCCATTTCTACAAAGTATACCTTTTCAATGTAAATGTGATGGAAAAATCAATTTATCAATAATTTAAAAAAAAATGTATGATACGTATGTATGTACGTACAAAAAAGTTATGACTATTTGAATGAGTGAAAAGGTTTGCCCCCTACAAGTGAGAGCAATTCCGTGCTCACATTTGAATTTTGCATGTTGAACAACCCCCATATATCAAATTTCATCTATACAGGGTCTCCCGAAACAAGACGTCAATATTTCTACCACGTATTCTTCTTCTTCTTCTTCCCGTAGCTCTATAACCCTATGTGGGTTCTGGCTGACTGCACAATGCTTCTCCACCCCTGTCGGTCCATCATCATCTGAGGGTCGTAGTCCAATCCCATGGTACGTAGGTCGCTGATTACGTTATCGCGCCATCTCATCCGCGGCCTTCCCAGCGGTCGTTTACCAGCGGGGTAGTTCTCCCGTGTGATCTGTCCGGTTCCGAGGCGCACCACGTATTCTACACCCCAAAATAGAAATAGAACTTCATATAAACTAGTATCCACTGACTCTTCGTTTTCAAGATACAGGGTGTTAAAGGTGAAAACCTGATGACGGTTTTTCGTAAATATTTTCGAAACCTGTAAAGATAATTTTGTACACTCACCAACCTTTTTTCGCTCTACCTAATTAACGCAAACTTAGTATTGTACTACAGTCTGTTCATGGCTTTCCTGCGGTTACGTCATACTTTTCCGTCTCTCTCTTACACATTGAAAAAAAAATCACGTACGTCTGGACGAGGGTCTTTTGAATCAATTTCACAAATGTCACATGTGGAGCGATCAATCTACGACACACTGCCAAACGTCAAATACTGTGACGTGACCGCAAGAAAGCCATGAACAGACTGTACCTTCATGGCTAGGGAATACAGGGACGGGCTTGGGAAAAATGTGCCCTAAGATTTTTGTTTGTTGATTTTTAGTAGTTTTGCCTGCACAATTTCAAAATATAGAGTTTTTTACAAAAATAAGGCATTTTTCTACCCCGTTGGGACGCGTCATTTTCGAGAAAAATGCATTTGAAAATCATATTACAAACAAAATCGCACATACCGAAACTCTCAGCGAAAACACGGATTTACCTGTGATCGCCTAGCCAGATGCACATGACATTTTTCACTAGAAACAGTGTGTAAAAAGATTTTCAAATGCGTTTTTCTCGAAAATGGTGCGTCTAAGCGAGTTACAAGAGGAGTATCTCATCTGTGTAGAAAACTCCAGATTTTCAAAATTTGTAGGCAAAACTACTAAAAATCAACAACCAAAAAAATTGGGGGCTGTTTCTTTCAAAGCAGTCCCTGTATATCCCACTCATAAAGGGTATACAATACTGAGTTTTCGTTCATTAGATAGAGTGTGAAAAGTTTAGTAACTGTATCAAATTTTATTCAATTATCTTGACAGGTTTCGAATATATCATAAAAAACCGTCATCAGGTCTTTACCTTCAACACCCTGTATCTTGAAAACCAAGAGTTTGTGGATACTAGTTTATATGAAGTTTTATTTCTATTTTGGGGCGTAGAATACGTGGTTAAAATATTGACGTCTAATTCCGGGACACCCTGTATAATTTGATTATTTCGAAAGTTATTCAAATAAATCAAAAATGAAAATTCAACTTTGACACCCGGTACCTCTGTTAATATCAACTTTCGGAATACAAGTTGGCAATATTTTTGTGTGAGGAATCAGCTGTAACCGTATGTCTCATTTCTTTTTGAAACACCCAGTACATGAAGCAATCTACGCCTATCTATCTCAGGATAAAAGCTACTTGCAATATTTTATAATTATTTTTTGATTTATTCAAATATCATCTGAATGATTTGTTCGTTATTTGTGATGTAGCTTTTAGTGGAAGTTAAAATATTCCAACCGCGGAAATATCCTCCTCAACCAAGTGTAAGTACCCATATTCGATCCTACAGTTCTTCTATTCAAAGTTCAAGAGCTAGTGGAGATGATGGAGCTCCTCACTTGAATCCCCCAAGAAAGCGTCGCAGACATTTAAATCCCCAAGCGAAAGAATTATGCCTAAATGTCTAAAAAATTTAGTGCGAAGTATGAGGAAGAAGAATAGTGAAGGAGACAATCCGCTTATATATCTGTCTCTAATCTTAAAGTAATGAAATTTGAAACTTTAGTGTCATAATGTATATCTTTCTACAGATGAATTATTGAGGTGCTGTTTGTTCACAGTTTTTTCGTTTTAGTCAGAAATAAACGTTAAACTATAAAAAGTCCTGGACCAAATGCGTTATGCTGCAACATAATATTGGAAAAAATTGTTTTTTATTCGTTTTTTGCTTTGAAATCTTCAATATTTTTAAAAATGATGGAAAGTATCTACGTTTATACTTACGAATGAGGTGAGATAAAAGTCACTGGGGGTTTTAAATGAAAAAAAAAAGTAAAAAAATAGTAACTATGTAGATATTGATAAGCCTGTAAAAAGAAAAAAATCACTGGAGTATTGATTAATTGATGTTAAAACACTGAAAAAAAAACCGTTTTCGGAACTCTATCAGCGCTTCTAAGCAGTTTGATGTGACTGGTCGATTTTGTATTTGAATTACCATGAGATCAAAGTTAATTTGCTGCATTCTGTGGGTTGGTACGTAAACATACAGGGTGTTTATTAATTGAATGCCGATACTTGAGGGTGATAATCCTTGAATGATTTTGAGGCAAAAAGTTCATATGGACATAGGTCCGCAAGAGCCTAATTTTCAAGATACAGGGTGTTGAAATTTTAAAAACTAAATGATTTTTTTATAATTACTTCGAGACTATTCCAGATATCTTTATGAAATTTGGTACAATATGCATTTTGTGATGTACGAACAATTTTATTATTTTGACCAGTGGCGTCCGTACGGGTTTTGCACTCAATATTTTTGGAGAATAACTTTTACGCCACTGCTTCCTTTCAAAATAAAAATAATTTTTGAAATGTCTATTTATTTCAGAGCCAATTTGTTCTCTTTATTTTTTTTCGTCCGGTGCATGGTTTTCGCTTAAAAAAATAAAATCTACTTGATTGCATTGACCGAGGCATTGACACCCTACTGTGTCTTTCAATATTTTTAAATCAGTGGCGCCCTCTCCAACATTCCCATGCATATTGATGCATAGAAGACGTGTACCAGATTTCAAAAATATATCTAGAATAGTACGAAAGTTATGATATTTTTTTTTTTTTTTTCAATTTCAACACCCTGTATCTCAAAATCTAGGCTCTTGCGGACCCATGTCCATATGAACTTTTTGTTCCAAAATCATCCAAGGATTATCACCCCTAAGTATCGGCATTCAATTAATAAACACCCTGTATACAGGGTGTCCGGAAACGATGGGCAAAAAAACTTGTTTCTACGGCAACTATAGCACATGTTCCCAAAGCATGCTGTGTTTGAGATTGAAAATAAATTAAAATGAGTTTGTATTCATTACATGCAAGCAAAGTTATCTTGAAAACGGTTAGATTTATCGCAACAAAAGAAGTATCCCTTTCTTATGTCAAAAGGTCGAAAAAATAAAAATATTTGGTCAAAAGTCACATACAGTGTAGCACAAAAAAGTTAAGACCATTCAAATCAAAGTATAGGTTCTTATGTGGCGCCCTCTACAAAATTCGAAAAAACGGGGGGCATATTTGAAATCCTCATCGCGATAAAGCCCCAAATCCGAGATTTCGTCAAAATAATATAACGTGGCACAAGGTATTGCAAAAAAAACTGCGAATAAAATGCAACTTTGACACCCTGTAACTCCGTCCATAATCAATTTTCGATGAAATATTATGGGAAGAGGTAGCATTTATTTTTTGCCTAGAATTCTCACTTGAATTTTTTGCTCATCATTTCCGGACACTTCAGAATAGCAAATCCACATCACTCAATTATTTCCAATTTTGGACAAAACGCATTCTGATAAGTCACTCCTCAGTTGTTTTTACCCCTAACTACATCAGTATGATACGCCTCTGGTGAAAATTTTAATTCTTTGAGCTCAGAATACTATAGGTCTGTTCATAGGACAGTCACAAACCAGTCAGAGCCTATCAACATTTTGCTATTGCCTCTTGCAAACTAATCCTGAATAAAATTGACCAATCGATTAAACGCTGACTGGTTTGAGATTGCTCTACGAACAAACCTTATACCAAATTTTGATATTTACAAATGATCGGTTTCAGAAATATTTAGGAAAACCTGTCATCAAGGTGTCCTATTTCCAAAAGGAAGCATTTTTCTATAAATATGAAAACTCTTTTCCAAAAAAATGCCACCTTGTAAGTATAGCTATACAGTTAAACCTAATTTTGATGTTACGGATAATATAACTAGAGGAATTCTTTCTCACCGTAAATGAGCATCATCATCTACTGACAAAACGGCCTCAGTCTGCAAATTATCCAAGGGCAAAAACCGATTATTCAACGAATTTCTTGCAGCCTTAATAATGTGCACTGGCGCTCCTATATCCGGCCACCTCAGCTCCGAACTGGGCAATCTTGGAGAATTCCAAATAACCACCACCGAGTGCAGATATGGCAGCCCCCTTAGCCTCGAAATAGAATCCAAAAGCACCTGCTCCCTTTCATACGTTAGAAGCAGAATTGTGAACTGTTCCCTTGGACTGTTCCCACCAAGAGCTTCAGAAAACTCCTTTCCACTTCCACCTGCACCTCCCCCAATTGGCCTAAAACCTCTTTCTGAGCCAATAAACTTGGCATCTGATGGTAGCAATGGATCCATTGGTAAAGCCGCATACAAACGAAATGGATCACCCCAATCGTTCCACATTTCATGGCCTTGTGTCAACCCTAAACTGTAGTTTCTTCTGAACGCAAGGCTGTTATAGGGAGGCTCCAGAGGTCCCAGACTTTCCTCTTGTTCAACTTCACCAGTTGCAGGAACAAGAAGGGGTTGGAAAGTGTCATTGAACACACTTAAAGCTGCAACTGTGTCAGCAGGCAATGCAGGGATGCCCAATCTGTCTCTTAGAACTGCAACAATCGTATCCAGAGTGCTTTGCACTGAGGCCAAGTATCTTTCCCAGACTAGTCGGCCTTGCCGTCTGAAAAGCAAAATGTCTTCGTCTGGGATGGTGCGCAGTAAGAAGTGCAGTTCAGTTACGCGGGCTTTTGGTAGAAATATTGCTACCCTTTTCCATTGGATTACTTCGTAGTAGGCTAATTTTACTTGGTCTCCACCCAAGATGACGGGAATAGCACCTGGAACAGAATTATGTATAACTGCTTTTTATCGACAAGATTAACATTGAATAGGAATGGCATGACTTTGATTATATTTACGTGGCTCATAGAGTTTATTTTTCAATATGGAAAAAATGTTTTTTGTAAAATTAGTAGGTAAAGGATGTGAATCTTTTGTTTCTCGAGTGATGTTATCAGTTATATTGTGTTATTTTTCATCAAATTGTCACTGTTGTTATTGCACGAGTGGCATAAAATTGGCCAGAATGTGATCCTTAACTTGATTCAGAGTATGCCTTGTCGACATCAATACCAGGGGAGGTGATACACATACCTATACACATTTTTTAATTCCAAATAGCACTTTTTTCAGAATGTGAAATTATTGTTTTTTTTTAATAGACCATAAAAACCAAAACAAGGCTTTTGATCCATTATTGAATATTAGATCTAGCTTACATGATACAGGACAATAGATTCACCACCTACTACACCAATTATTTCGAAATTGAATTCATCTCTAACCATGAAAACACGTACATATTGTTCTGTTCGTAGAACAATCACAAACCAGTAAGCATTTCATCGATTGGTCAATTTCAGTCAGAAATAGTGTGCAAACTGCAAATAATGCTGGATGCTGATTGGCTCTGACTGGTTTGTGATTGTTCTTCGAACAGACTTATAATCTGACTACTCTTTGATTATATTCACGCGTTTCCATGGTTTTCTTATTTCTTGATAACTTTCTAAAACTGTCCTTGCAAATTATAATTGAAACAAAGATATCTCAAGAATGACTCATCTAGACATCATCAACATATACAGGATTTTTCAGAATTGAGTAAGGCATATTCACCAGCAAAAAATGAAAAAAAATGCTCATATAATAGTATTTTATTTAACGAGCATATAATGGGCCAAATATCACACGAGATTAAAATTTATATCACGAGCCGAAGGCGAGTGTTATCAATTTTATTCGAGTGTATTATTTTCATTATATGCGAGTCAAATACAATGCTTTATCTACAACTGTCAAACAATTTGGAAGAAAAAGTCACTAAATAAAGCCAAAAACAGTTGTGTTTAGGCCCACTGCCCGTGAATAAAGAACCTGCCCGTGGATAAAGAACTATGATTCACGGGTTTCTCTCAGACCGTGTAATATGTGGAACATTTTATATCTATAGATGGTTGCATAAAACATAGTATAATAAACAACAAGTAGCGACAGCTCCATATACCTAAAGGTGGTCAAATTTCGTCTGTCTCAATGACAGAAATTCACCTCATTTATACACTGCTAACCTTATGAAATGTAAAATAAAACCATACTGTAGCCGATTCCATGACTTCAATGATACTGATACATAGGTGAATTATCAATCAAGTTATACAATACGATTACCCACTATGCAGTAGGTCTAAAGATTTATGCAAAGTTTCAAAGTCTTGATTTAGAAAACAGTTTTACATTCCAAAATGTTAGCAGGGTATAAATTAGGCGAATTTCTGTCATTGAGACAGAACGAGATTTGACCAGTGATATATGGAGCTGTCGCTACTTGTTGTTTATTATACTATGCATAAAACAACTATTTTTTGACAGTTGTAGATGAACAAATTATTATGTCCTAACCTGCTTCATTTTCGAAATACAGGGTGTCAAAGTTTTAACAAAAATAAAACGATTTTTTATTAATTACTCCAAAACATTTTGGCTGACAAAATTTGACTCGCTTATTTGTCAAAATAAGGATCTTTCTTTTGTGTAATTGAACTAAAATTCTTTATTCCAGTGGCGTCCCAGAGGGTCATTCAATTGATATTCATAGGTAATTCTATGGTACCCAACTGTTTTTTTTTATAGATTTTCGAGTAGATTTTAAATCTTTTTCAAATGAAGCAATCGAAAATATTGCTTTTTTTATGTATCTACCTGTTTTCAAGATAAAAATTGAAAACCGTTTCCTTGCAAGTACCTTGACACGTTGCTGTGGATCTTATTGAAGCAGGGAACGGTTTTTGATTTTTATCTTGAAAACGGAGCTAGATACAGAAATAACTGAAAAGACAAATTAGCAAACTTTTTCATTGCTTGACCTGAAAAAATTATAGATTCTTGAGAAAGCAGTGGCGTACCATATTTTTCTTATAAATATCTATAAGATTATCCTCTGGGACGCCACTGGAAGGAATGTTTTAATTTTAATCGCACAATAGTATATTGTACAACAAGCATGGAATGACACTCATAGGAAATCATCATTCCATGCGAGTTTCACACTACGATTGTTAATAAGTATCACTATTGGGTTATCAATATTAATTAGTATTTTTTTTTTGGTGGATGTGTCAGTTCATGCTCACTCGATGCCTAGCAACTACTAGGGAATGGTTTTATTTCCGTTCAGTTCTACAATGTACTACATTTACGAATCGATATCGATTGCACAATAGTGATATTACTTGACAGTCGTAGAAAAAAAAATATCCTTATGACGACAAATAATCTTGCCAAATGTTGTCACAATCAGTTGGAAGGTTTTTGAGTGATCAATAAAAACTGTTTTTTTTTTTAAGAGAGCATCGTGTCCAAGTACAGTACTTACAGTGCAGAGAAACGGTTTTGAATTTTTATCTTGAAAAAAAAACAAAAAACCTGAAAAGACTAGAAAGAATTATAAAATCTTCAAAAAAGCAGTGGCGCACCATAATTTTACCTATAAATATCAAATAAAAATAAAATAAAACTTATTATTAATTTATCAATATATTCAGCTTCTTCGACATAATAATTTTCAAGAAAACCTGACAAAATAACTAAAAAGTGCTTTACTTATGATCAAAATTCTTTGGCACACTCTGAATACTCAAAAAATTGCTGAGTATCTAATAAGTCATCAGAAAGACAGCCTAACCAAAGATATATGCCATAACATTGTCAGTTGTTAACAGAATTAGCAAAACGGCCATTTAAAGCCCTATGTGTCATAATTTTGAAAAATGTCGATATTTCAAAAACGAAAGAAGATATCAACAAAAATCCAAAAATTTCTCGAGGTATGGACGTAACAAGCACTTGGGCATATCGAAAAAAAAACTCTGTGGAAATGGGGGGACAGTAAAAAAAAAGAAAATGTACAGAATTTTTCTACCACCCTGTATAAAAGAAGTTTTTGAGGAAATTAATTTTTTGAACCATCCGCATAAACCGCAGAGAAATGATCTGCATCGTGGTGCAAACCGCATATTTTTTCATCGATTCGTTAAACAATTATGAGTGTCCAATCATAGGCGAAAATTTCGGGTGTACCGTTTCTTTTGTTGATTAGTTCCGTTGACCCTCTCAGACGAGACTGCAATGAATGATTTTATTTTGATCACACACAAAAATGATCCTTATGACGACCAATAATCGTGTCAAATGTTGTGATTTCCATTTTGTTGCCATGTTTCACATACGTACTGTATATTTTTACCCTTTATAAGCTCCTTTTCGAAGAAAACAATGGTCAGTAAAACTCACAAAAGCAAAATGGAAAGTTCAATTTAAAATACAACAAAATATTAGGAAGATTTCTCAATGAAAGCTTACCTGAACGCAAGGCTTCATAGACTCTTGCCTGCAACAAAGTGGTGGACAAATAATCAGTACTACTCGGAGCAAACACCAGAGCAAAAGTCGAGTCCTTCAGCACTGATCTTCTACTACTATCAGTACCACACAGCGCCCAATCTTGCGGTCCACTATTCATAGTATCATCACTGGCAGGAATACACTCGAATTCAAATAAAAACTTATCAGTAGTATGTGTTCCCGACAACTCCCTCAAATGCTGCAGGATAAAATTATTAAGCTCGATATTTTCCTTCTCCAACTCATCATCATGTTGCGAAAGATGCTTGGGAACTAGATTGGTTCTATTATTTTTCATTTCCCCTTGAAATGACAATAGATACTTGCGACGAGCTGGCAACATATAAGCGCATTCCTGCCACACATCTCCTCCAGGAGGTCCTAAGACTGGGGATACAATCAGGTCAAAATGGGGTCTGAAGTATTCATGGTAGAATGTGGATTGGACCAAAATTGCCCTTCCAGTGTCCACGTTCGAAAATATATCCCCACTGCTAGCACTCAAATCTCTTCTAGCCAAGTTCAGAAGCACATGGTTTCTTCCATCACCTCCCCAATATTTCAGTCGCTTTAACGCTTCAGAGTCTACTGGTGGTAGATTCAAGTGGTTATTGACGTTTTCGCTTACATCATCTGTATCTTTTAAAGCTTCGCCTGTAGAAATAATCGATGAGGTGATAGAGCTGTACGCTACTAGATTGTCAAAACATGTTCTCACCTACTAAAACTAGATAAATACAAGCCTCCTTTGGATCTGCTGTCAAATGAGGATTGTATCCCAATACCTGTTTGAGGGTAGTTTTAAGAAAACCATCTACATCCCATCCATCGTTCATAACCGGATGTTGGTCAGGCTCGTATAGAAAAATGGGAAAGCCTGATGTTAGAGAACATCTGAAAAAAATTCGAAAAATATTATGTACTTTGTGATAAAAACAAAGACAAAATGTGAGTTTTCTAATATACCTCACAATTCTCAAGAAGATTAGTTCAGTCTATAAACAAAATGCGATCATAAATGGTGACATAAAATTCAAAAACATATTTTTTTTTATTAGTGACATGAAGGATGGAAACTTTCATTAAATTATGAATCATTTCAGAAAAAAGTTGCTGCACTAATCCCTATACACTAAACCTAAGGGATTTGACCTCAATGATTCTTCAAACTTTCCTCCCATTTCTTTGCTCTCTTCTCTTTTTAAACTAATTGAAACTTTCGTAAGAGACCAAGTTGTTGAATAAAAAAAAAGAATATCCTGGACGAAAGCCAGTTCGGATTACGAAGAGGCAAAGGTACTATCGATGCCAACCTCAACTATGGAATTTCTGCTTCGGGAAGTCAACGGTCTCCGACAGCAGTATTTTGCGTTAAAAAAGATTAATATTCACGGTTTTTTTTTTGGTACAGAAATTTCATCTCTGTACCTTCGAATCTTATCTGAGCTCTAGATTCCAGACGGTAGGTAGGTCTAAGGAAAGACACATCTTAAATTGACTTTCTCAGGGATCTGTACTGCGTTCTTTACTCTATCATTTACTTGAATGATAAATATTTCTGGCTCGTTTACGATATTTGCTGATGACAGTACACTTGTTTGGAGTGATGAGGACTATAACTTGGTTTCTTCAAATCTAATGAACATGGTGTGACGCCAACATTTCAAAAAAAAATAAAAAAACATGCTTTCTTTTGATCCTCCAAAGACGGATATGATAACCACGGATGCGCGGTTAACAAGAGGACAAATGATACGAAAAAAGTAACTCTTGATACAAAATTCTGCTTGTCAAAAAAATAGGACGTACGATGAGAAAATTGATTCAGGGCCAGGACTAAATTTGAAAGATTTTTTTCATTCATATACAGGGCTTTTCACTTAAAACTCCCCACGTCAATATCTCGGAAACGAATAGGAATATTTCATTTCTGTAAAAAGTAGTCAGGGGTCGAGTAGTTATTTTTCACAGTTAAAAAAATTCGACGCCTACCAAGAGTAAAGCGTCGCGACGCATCGAAAATATTAATCGATTGCAGGGACTTTGAAATTACGCGCATGCTAAAGTACATGTTATTTATAAACTTTTTTGTTATTCAGTCGAACTCATTTATTCTACACAGTTTTGAGATATACAGTGTGTCCAAGATAAGGATGTCTATCATGGGGATCTTGAAAACCGTGAGAGATACAAGGTCGGTTAAATGGAGGCAAAGTTGCGTATTTTGATGCTTAACAAAATGCCGTTTTAAAAGCCAAGAAATTCCGACTAAGTCCGAAATAATCCGAAAAAAACCTAAATTTTTCAAAATTGTTTTCATTTTTTTTGACCACATTTGAAGAGATATTTTGAAATGAATGGAACTTCTTCATTGCCACTTTTTGCCCTTTACAAGATACCCTTATTAAATTGAAGAACTGACGTTTCGTCTATGAGCAGCCATCATCAACTTTGTTTTTTTAAATACGGTCCTGGATTTTTTATGACGGATTTTGAGGGCCTCTTATGTTCCTAAATCAACAATGTATCGCAATTATTCAAAAAAATTATGTTGATGGATTTTTCCATAAGAAATCATGTGTTAGAGAGAGACAAAAAATACATTTTTAATAGGATTAAAAACAACCACCTCTTTTTTGATTAGTGCGATACCTCGTTGGTGGTGGCCAATTTTGAAATTTACATCAACTTTAGGTATACCTTAGCTAAAATGTCACTTCAGGTGACATTGAAATATCGGCCCTTAGTCAGTTTCTTCTAAGTAATTCTCACATTCTGTAATTTTTTTTGCCTCCCCGTATATTTAAGCAAAAACTTTTATTAATAATGACTTTTTTTCTTATCTTTAAACTGTTAGTCCATCTGTCCTCTTGTGGTACCTATCCGGGGACACACTATATACAGGGTGTTACAGATTCGATGTTCACCATTGGGATCTTGGAACAGGTGAAAGATATTGCTGAGCTTAAATTATGGCAAAGTTTCGCAATTTGGGACTCAATAAAATGCTGCAAAAAAATTTGGAACATTATGAATATCTCTTGGGATATTCCCCGAAATTTTAAAAAATGTTTTTTTTTATCATAGGTTCATTTTGTGAAGAAATATTTTCAAACAAATTTCACATCACAGCCACTTCTTATCCTGACAAAATGAAGTCATCAAAATGATAATCAGCCGTTTCGTTTCCGAGCTACTGTCATCGACTTTGGTTTTCCAAATGATCTTACAATTTCACTTTTGAAAAAAAAAATCGAGAATGCTGATTTCTTCAGAGTTTGTTACCGACAATGTCCTCTGAGTGTAGAATTAGCAAAATCGGAAATTTTCCACATCAGCAGTTTAATGAGCCCCCTTGAGATGATTTACAAAAAGTTTTTTTACAGTAAATTGACCTGTAAGAAAGTTATTCAGTTTTGGTAACAGTAGAAAATCCTACTGTTTTACTCGTTGGAGAGAAAAAACTCAACAGACTTTTTCCATTGGAAACTGAATGAGTATTTTGAAAGAAAACAAAATTTTGCCCAAAAAACAGTGCAATGTAATTTTTGTTTTCTCGAATAACAAAACACCCTGTATCTAGGAAACGGGGCACTTGCGGCCATGGGTTTCCCATCTCAAACTTCTTATTTATGGTTCCTCTATTTGCTGTAGAAGTAGTGACCAGTTCATCTGGGACACCCTGTATACAGGGTGTCCGGAAATGATGAGCAAAAAATTCAGGTGAGAATTCTAGACCAAAAATAAATGCCACCTTTCCCTATAATATTTTTTCGAAAATTGACTATTGACGGAGTTACAGGGTGTTAACTGCATTTTATTTGCAGTTTTTCTGCAATACCTTTTTCCATGCGCGCTTATAATATTTTGACGATATTTCGTAATTGCGGCTTCATCGGGGTGAAGAATTCAAATTTGCCACCCGTTTTTTCGCACTTTCTAGAGGGCGCCACATACGAACCTATACTTTGATTTGATTGGGTTTCAAGTCGTTGATTTGAATGGTCTTAACTTTTTTGTGCTATACTGTACGTGACTTTTGAGCAAATGTTTTTATTCTCTCGACCTTTTGACATAAGAAAGGGATACTTCTTCTGTTGCGATTAAAACGCTAAAATAACCTTGCTAGCATGTAATGAATACGAATTAATTTTTATTTATTTTCAACCTTGAACAAAGCATGCTTTGGAAACATGTGCAATAGTTGCTGTAGAAACAAGTTTCGGAAAAATTAGTTTTGAAAGTTGGTAATTTTTACCGTTACGCTGATGGTGGTCAACGACAAAAATACTGAAAATAAAAAAATGTGAGAAATTACCAACTCACAAAACTAACTCTTATAAAATCTGTTTTTACGGCAACTTATAGCGCATCATTCCAAAGCAGGCTTTTTCAAAAGTTGAAAATGGGTTAAAATAATTTTGTATTCATCCCATGCATCAAGCAAAGTTATTTTAGCGTATTTCTCGGAAACGGTTAGATTTATCGAAACAAAAGTTTTAAACCTTTTTTATGTCATTCACTCAAAAATCGCATACAGTGTAGCACAAAAAAGTAAGGTCCATTCAAATCAAAGTATAGGTTCGTATGTGGTGCCCTATACAAAATGCGAAAAAACGGTGGGCAAATTTGAATTCCTCATCCAGAAAAAGCCCCAAATACGAGATTTCGTCAAAATATTATGAGCGTGGCGAAAGGCATGGCCAAACAACTGCAAATGAAATTTGAGTTGAACACCCTGTTACTCCGTTAAAGTCAATTTTCGAAAAAATGTTATGGGAAAAGGTAGCATTTATTTTCGGTCTAGAATGCTCCCTGATGTTTTTGCTCATCATTTTCGGACCCTGTATTCAGTGTGTTTCATTTTGATTGGCGACAATTCGCTATTTAACTAAAAATAGACCGATTTGAAAAAACTTTTTTTTTAGCTTATAGTACTCAAAAAGCTCTATCTGTTCATAAAAATAATTGACATATGTCATTTCCATGGCCTACTATGATTGATAGAAGGGCCCCAGAAACGCGAAAAGTTATTGGGCATTTTTAAAATTGAAAACGGATAGCGTTTCTGAATTTGGCATACCCAAAAATCCCTTTGACGATATTTTTGAAGTAAAATGTTATACGGGATGTTCAAAAAGTAAGGTCAAATTTGCACAAAAAAAAAATCTAACCACGCTGTATAAATTCCAGCAAAGATTTCGCAAAAACTTTTTGTTATTTTTCTAGGTATGACGCGAACTGTTAACTCGATAAGTGTTGCTTCTCTATCTTATATCGAGCGTCGAGTCGAGCGTTCAGAAATGAAGGTCAAAATTTATGAAAAAATAATTTTATTTTAAATCGTCATATTAATATGATTTATGCTTAAATTAATATTGAAAAACTATTCAAAAGTACGAGTAAAACATAATTTTGTTATCACTTTTTATTAGTAAATATTTCATTATACATTACTTTTCCAATATCGTAGTCTTTTTTTTCAACAGCCCCCGTATAAGCTAAAGTGACAAGAATACACATGTGTACTGGTACTCAAAGGAATACATCATACACTATACATCAACAATTTGGCTTTAGTTAGCCCAATATTACTATTTAAAAAAAAAAAATTCTTTTTGAATTTTTGAACTTAATTTTTTGGATATTTACAAAATAACAAAAAGTTGTTGCAAAATCTTTGCTGAAATTAATACAGCGTGGTTAGAAAAATTGATTTTTTTGCAAATTTAACCTTACTTTTTGAACATCCCGTATAACATTTTATTTCAAAAATATCGTTAAAGAGGTTTTTGGGTTCGCCAAATTCAGAAACGCTATCCGTTTTCAATTGTAAAAAATGCCTTATAACTTTTCGCGTTTTTGAGCCCTTCTATCAATCATAGTAGGGCATGGAAATGACATGTCATTTTTTTTTAATGAAAAGAAAGAGCTTTTAGGCCCGGTACTTTCACATTCAAGTAGTCGATTTTATTCCCTCAGAATAAGCTCCAAATTGGTCCCGCCATGGTAACGCTCCATTTGTTATCTGACAGTTAGTTATTATTTTATTTATTCGAATGTGAAAGTACCGGTTCTTAGAGTACTGTAAGCTAAAAAAAAAGTTTTTTCAAATAGGTCAATTTATAGTTAAATAGCGAATTGTCGGCAATGAAAAAAAAACACACTGTATATGGTCAATTTTGATAACTCTACACTCAGAAGACAGTCGCTGACAAATCCTAAAAAAAAGCAGCTCACCGGATTTTTTTTATAGAAAATTTAAGCTTCTATTTGTCTATTTAAGCTTAGACATCATATTGTGGAATGGAAATAATTATAAGTCTTTCAAATTTGAACTGTGGTTCGAAAATGAATAGTTTCTGAAATATTGAATGAAATTAATTGTAACCATTTTCACAATTAACTCTGTATCTGGATCTCACAAACTAAAAATAATTTTGCGATACATCTTTAATGAGCATCAAAAACAACAACTTTTTTCTCAATCAGCGATGTCGTAGCACTTTATACTGTTTCAAAGATAGCAATAGAAAAATACATTATCGGAAACCAAGAGTTTTCGAAATTCCAAATGATTTCTTTGATATCCTTTACTAAAAGAGATTGATCGAAATAGAATTTACATCAACAGTGTATTTTTTTCTCATCTAAAATAAAAATATGACACAAATTTTTCGATTTCGTTCAAATCCACTTCAATACACAATAATTGACAATCAGTAGCGTGACTAATTTCAACTTGAATAATACAATAGAATAGAATGGAATTATTTATTACCGTCAATACGCGTGAAAAAAAAACATTTCGAGAAATAAATATTCTTGTGAATGCAAAAAAAAACAATCCCAAGCTTAAATAAATTAAAACATTTTTATTGAACTTGTGAATGTATCAAAGACAAAAATAATACCTAATTATGTAGTTGGGGATATTTCTAAGAATATAACTTAGTACCTATACACGAGGAACAATCAAATACAGCTATTATGAAGGATTTTTCTATTCTCTAAATCCTCCCTAAGATTGGTCTAGATCTTATAAAAAAGTAAAAAAAAGTTACGGTCTCTTGATGCAAGATAAGAGCTTCAATACACAACACATAAAAAAACTTTTTTTTTTTTACGTACAAAAACACATACAAGAGCTCAAAAAAAACAAACTGAAATATTATTTCAAAATCTAAATCAATACACTTAAATTTATTCAGGGGCTGTTTATCAAAACCGGGCCAACTCTAACCCTGGGTCAACTTAGCCTCTGCCAAATGGACAAATAATGTCATTTTGAGGTTATTCTAAGGTTATTGCATTGATTGATATACAGGCCCTGAAGTTCATATTTTAAATAAAGGTCTTCATTGCTGCCCAAAACCTCACAATGGCTCAGACCTTATATTCCACAATTTTTAAAGGAAGAATCACTAAACATTAAGAAAATGAGTTGTTTAAATGATGGGCAACAAAACAACAAAAAAAAAATTTTAAACTTTTTAAAAACTTAAATTTTTTTCCAAACTGACCGTTTAAAAAAAAACGTTTTTTTTAAATTAAAACCGTTTCTTTTTAGAAAAAAATCATTTTTTGAAAAATAGAAAAAGAACGGTGTACTAAAACACTAGCGTAAAGTGAAAAAATTATAAAACAAGCTATAGAGAATAAAAAAGTCCTAGTGTTGAAATGTGGAAAATTTTGACAATAAAAACGCATACTAATATGAGAATCAATCATTATGACACAACTTCTACAATTTACTGACAAAAAGAAAGTTTTTGTTCGACTCTGTTCAGGAGATTGAGATTTTGTTTTAAATGAAATACTAAATACCAGTAACTCAACTTACACTTTCTATTCGACCTTCCAATCAACCTACATGGACTTAAGCTAAGCTGATGAGTCTCTGCATCAAATGCGGAGGTTTTCTTTGGAAGGAAATCACGAAAGAATTCGTTCGTACGTGTTCTCGCTACATAAACCCAGCTTTATGAAAATTACGGTTGTTCCACAAGAATAGGATTTATTAATACATAAGAAAAAAAATAGAACCCACATTATATTATAATAATGCATTTCAAAATATCAACTATAGTTATGTTACATTTCAAATCAATAGTTTTTGATAGTTATAGTATTTCTTAGTAAGTTGTCATCATTTTTATGTAAAAAAATATCAGCAAAATTTTCATGAATTGAAGCATCATCATGAATGATGAAAATAAAAATACTGATAGTGGAATAATTTATTGAAGAAATATGGGACATAACTTTTCATCAATTCTTTTCTATATTATCTGTAAACTGGTAAAAAATGTACTTTTTGCAGCCAATACAATTTTGGTTTAAAAAACGAACAAAGTCAATCAGGAAAAAAACAAAGCACTATCTAGATGATTTCAATATACCTATCCAAAGAAGTATCCACTAAAAATTTATGAAATGCATTTGAACACGATTTAGCCTAGAGTACATAGATATTGGCTACAAATATATGTGACAAAGACAAGAAGCATACCGTTAGTCTAATGAGATTAAGACAACTAGTTTAAATTTCAAATTAAAGGTACCCTTTGGGCAATATAAAACTTTGCTCAAGTGCTGCAAAGAATAAAATCTTGGATGAAATCAGGACACTCGCATAATATTGAACTATTTTTATTCCAATCTATTGTAGACAAATCTAACAGATGAAAGATTGGCATCAAGAAAGTTGCACATCAAACAAAAAAAAATATACCTATTGAGAGTCCCAATATACACCCCAATACAAGAACTAATGAATACGATTTTAAAATCTGCGTCTTTTGTTTTGAAAGTTGTCATCACCCCGTCTGTTGTCAGACACCCAGTGCCCCCTTCCAGCAAAACCTCCTCTCTCACGTCTCTCGAATTGATTGTTGTCCCGTCTTTCATATGAGCTCATGAATTGTTTTGGCTCCATAACATTACCTCCTGCAAAGTTGTTTCCTCCTCCTCCACCACCTCCACCTCCATTTGGCGGCTCATTGAATGCCTCCTCTGTTTGATTCAAAATACTGTTCAAATTATGAGCTTGCATGAACAAAGTATTTTCCTGCTGCCTTCTTCTCATGTCTTCCGCATTAGCATTCATTCTAGCCTCCATTTGTTCTTGCTGACGTCTCATGTCCTCCTCGTGTCTGGTTCGTTCTTCATCAGCCATTCTCTCCTTCATTTCCCAAGTTTTCTTCTGACGATCCTGGTCCATTTCACGCTGCTTCAATTGGTTCCGCAACATCTCAGTTTCGTGTTCGTATCTGGCATATTCCATCTGGGCGATGATCTTGTCTTTCTCCAGTTGGAGCTCCTTTTTCAAGGCCTCCTCCTTTTGCTGATGTAGCTCATAAAGGGCCTTCCATTTTTCTCCATATTCAAACTCGAAGCTGTTGGGTTGAGCAAATCTGGGGGGCTGCTCTCTCTCGTGGAAAAAATCATTCTTTTTCATGATGTTCTTGTCACTGTAGCCATCAGCATCATCGACTACTTCGGATATTTCAGCAATGACTGGCTGTAAAGATGCTCCAAGGAAATAGCAGCCCTCAGAGCACCTTTTTACTGCTGCCGCGGCAGAAAATTTCCTTGCGAAGTGAATGTAGCCTTCTCCTGTGGGCTTTCCACGTTCGTCAACCAGAACAATGGCTTTTTCAATCTCGCCAAACGGACTGAATGCTAAATACAACAGCTCATTTGACGCGTATTGAGTGAGATTTTTGACTTTTATCGTAGAGCTTGAGGGGGCAAATCTGATTTTCAACGTCCTACCTTTGAGAGGGGTCCCGTCAAGTTCCCTCTTGGCTTTTTCAGCATTGGCATGATAGTCGAAGTTGATAAAAGCAAAACTTTTTTCCTTATTCAAAAAAGTTTCTGCAGTCTCGCCATAGGGCTTGAAAACTTCATTGATATCTTCAGCTGTGACATCTTTGCCGATGTTACCAATGTATAATCGGTTTTTACCATTGAAGGGCCTCTCGCTCATGTCCAAAGGGGGAAGGTCAAAAGTGGGGCCGAATGTTTTGATTTTTTCACCTATTTTATCAATGGGGCCTCGAGGTCTGTAACCCATGCTCATATCCATGTCTCCTTCGTCACCTTGATTCCTATCGTCGCCTCCTGGCCCTCGAGGCGGTCCTCCTCGGAAAAATCCACGTCCACGGCCCCTTCCTCTAAAGTCAGGATTGTCATTTCTGCCTTGAAATCCGCCTCGGCCGCCTCGAAAGCCCCGGCCCCCGCGACCACCTCCGCGTCTGTCGAAATTGCCACCGGTGTTATCACTCACACTGGAATCGGGATTTTCGTGCATTTGTTGTTGAGCATCATCGGTTTGTGGTGGTTCAGCCATTTTATGTTTGATGAAAGTGCCCCAACACACTAATGTCACTTAAAAGATGGTCGGCGTCAGAAGGCTTGGGTTGTTTCGATTGGGAGTGTCTCGGTTTGTTTCACGGCAAAGAAATTGCACTTCAACCGCACTAATACGAGTTATTTTTGTCAAATTTCGCGATTTTGAATCGTTTACACGGCGTTTCTCAATTTACAGCACGGCTTGCGAATCGGACAAATTCCCGTTAGGGCGCATCGAACGCGAACAATGACAGAAGACAGAAGACAGAGTGACTCGGTGACAGATGGACGTAAAGTGGGGTTAGATTATCGATTTTTCTCTTCGTTTTTGTGAGGCGTTTTTTGTTGGCGTTGATATGAGAATGCTGTTGGGCTGTTTATAGAACGGAATTTTATGGAACATTGATCAATAAATAAATTTCAATGTGAATTTGAAATAATTTATACTTTTTATGAACAAGACTATTATTGTTCAATATTTCACACATATATCTTGGTATTTCATGAGATATCTGTAAACATTAATAGATTCTTGTTTGAATTGTTCTAAATAATGTTGATGTATAATATGTTTACGGAATTATTGAATTATCAGTGAAAATTGATAGAATTTTGGATCTCATATGCTCAAAATAGAACTTTTGTCATAAATCTATGCTTAACAATACCTACTGGCTGCAACTAGTTTAATCAGAATTCATTTAGGTAGTTTATTCCAGTTACAATCGCAATCTTCAAGTTTTTTTATAGTTAATTATAATTATGCCTTATGTAAGGTTTACATTGAATTTTACTTCGAAGTGAAACTGTCAAATTTCCACTTGGCAGACGGGACCATATATGCTACCACTACATTGAATTTGTGTTCAAAGTCACGCTTATGCCCAATTCATTGTAGATGGTATTATATGATTACCATTTGGCAAGCGGAAATCTGTCACTTCCACTTTGTAATGAAATGACTGAAATTCAATGTAAACCAGGCATAATGAAAGTTGTATGGGAACGAGAAAATGTATTTGATCAGATTTATTTGATTCAACTTCGAATTATCATGAAACTTGCATCAATCAGAATTAATGATTTACGAGTTGATCAAAATTTATTCCTTCAGGGGCCCGATCCTCGGGTTAGGGAGCAATCGCTCCCTCGAACTTGATAGAAGGGATAATATTTTTGAGGGAGCAGACGAGTTTCCATCGCATGATTTTCTCCATCCCTCCCTTTCCCAGACTTTCGCTATTCTTGAGATGTGGGGGCTATAGTTTAGTGGAACTGTCAAATTTCCGCTTGCCAAACGTGAAGCATATGCTATATACCATCTACATTGTATTTGTGTTCAAAGTCACGTCAAGAATAGGCATACATTATTATTTTCAAGAGAAAAATATCACATAGTTGACATAGTGAGGTTATGTTTGCATGATTTTTTTATTTTCCAAAGGATTTTGCTCGAGTTAGGTATGTAGGTTCTATTTGGAAATGATCGAGAATTTAAAAAAAAATGATAAGGTGAGGTTATGTTTGAGGTTTATTCAAAAAATTTAACATAAATTGACCAAGTGAGGCTATGTTCCCATAATTTTGTTATTTTCCAAAGGATTTTGTTAAATTAGGTTTGTAGGTTCTATTTGGGATCATTGTGATTTGATCGTCGAATTTAGAAAAAGAATGAGGTTATGTTTGCAAGTTTTGTTATTTTCCAATTTTCCAAAGGATTTTGTTCAAATTAGGTAGGTCTGCAGGTTCTATTTGGTATTTGTTCAAGAAATTGAAATTTTATTTTTTCCCAAAGGATTTTGCTCAAATGAGGTAGGTATGTAGATTCTATTTGGAATTTGAAATGGAAATATAAAAAAAAAGTGATGGAAGAAGTTTCACTTCCACCGCGTGTACGATGTTGCACAGACATGATTTTTTTTTAATTCACAATCTAGCAAAACATCGTGAGTGCGTCAAGTGCTAACAAGATTATCATAAATGAAAGGGATACCATATTTTACCATTTGTAACTACTTCCTGAAAATGTCACAAGAATTATTGAACGAAGGATACTATAGCTATAAAATTTACCCTCGAATTTACCATTTTTGATAAAATCGTGTAAAATTGAGATTAATTAGTAACAGTTAATTAGTTATTTGATATCGATGCGTTAACAGTGTTAACACCA
Source organism: Orchestes rusci (assembly GCA_958502075.1). Taxonomy (NCBI): domain Eukaryota; kingdom Metazoa; phylum Arthropoda; class Insecta; order Coleoptera; family Curculionidae; genus Orchestes; species Orchestes rusci. Next base: position 19,719,928 of record OY293310.1, on the reverse strand, counting down.
GTGGTTTGGAAGATAGCGGGTTGAGGCGTGAGTTGAGGAATGTTTCCATAAAGGATGCCGACGCCGATGTTTTGAACAAACAATATGTTAAAAAACTTCGTTGCTTATCAATGGTATTTCTCAAGGTATTTATCCTTTCAATTCCAAGTTTTAAAAACATATATCGTGCTGTTTGTCCATTGGCCACGGTTTTCACGGTGTTTCGAAACGTCGGCATCATTTATGGATAACTGAAGTTTTCATTTCACGTACGCAATCAGGTAACTTCCGAACCACATATGTTTCCGGTGCACTAAATTCAGAGTCATAGTGTTACCACTGTTAAGAATCATAATCTGGTATTATTTAGCCGATAACCGGTGAGTGCCTAAACAAAAATTTATTTAAATATCAAATTATAAGGTACGATGATGTTTGTATGTTTGTAATGCAGTGTGGATTATTGTAGTACTTTTGTAATTTGCTTTTTTTTGAGCCTTCAAGGAAAAACAATGGTTCTGAAAAACAAACATTTTCTCTTCAGCTGACATGATTATTTGAGAAGATAATATTTGACCGTCAGTTTTTTTATAAGAATCTTTCGACCCCAAAAGTTGACTGCGCTGAATTACTGATGCAGATACAAATCAAAGTCCCCTCTAGAACCACCAGGAACCTACGAACTTTCCATTTACCAAACCATACAACAATTTCTTTGTCAAGACCCCCTTGTATAACGCAATCGGATAACTGTAAAACAATGTCTCTTTATTCCATGATCGAGAGGTACAGCTCGAACATACCTCACATCTATTTGCGTTCGCAGACTTGCGAGCCAATAGATGGCAGTGGTTGTCTAAAAACAACCGCTGTACATTTACCCAGATTAGGGTAGTGCATAGAGTTGCATCGGTGACTTGTGGATGCCGAGCGAACCAATTTTTCATATCTCCATCAGCGGTGTTGCCATATCCACATCGTCACATCGAAATCGGAGACACGCGACCGGTTGACGAATGACGATGGAGATACCTTTCTCTCACCACAATCCACGATTGTGAACAAAACTCTATCGACTGGTATTTTCATTAGAATTTCTTCAGAATATAATCATATAATAAGACAATTTTAAAAAGTCCTTTACATGTCCACGGATACAGGGCCCAAGAGGATAAATTCACTGACAATTTAATTTTTCGACCAAAACTCATTCTTCGTTCAAAGTTCTGCTTGTTTTGAGAAGTCTAAAGTAAAATGACTACATTAATTATGAAAATATTACCATGATAGCGCCGTTTTCAAAGACCCTTATGTTTATTTTCAAAATTTTCCATTTAAAACCACGTTGTATGGATTAGTTGAAGTTCAAATAGGTATCTTGAGGAAGGTAACTCCTAGCCACTTCCATAAAGTATACCTTTTTCATGTTAATAGGTATGATGTAAAAACCATTTTTGAAAAAAAATATCTGACTGTTTGATTGAGTGAAAAGATGTGTAAGTGGCGCCCCCTACAAGTAAGAGCAATTCCGTGCTCAGATTTGAATTTTGCATGTCAAACCCACAATATAACAAATTTCTTCAATAAAACTTGATTATTTAGAGTTATTCAAATGAATCAAAAATTAAAATTCAACTTTGACACGCTGTATCTCTGTTAAATCATCTTTTGGGATAGACAAGTTAGGGGTGATCGGAATATTTTTGTTTGACGAATCTACTGTTGCCATTCTTTCTGGGACACCCTGTATAATATATGTTGGTATTTGGTTCAGCAGATTTTACTCTATTTAAGTTCAAATTCACATTCAATTCCTCCAGAAATTTAAGCCAGACTCAAAAATTCTAGTTTTTTGTCAGTAAAAGACAATCATTCATTCAAATAAAGCGACTGGGAAAATAAGTCGAAAAAAATACCAATGCCTCCTGGTCTAATAGAGGGTAGAATCCAGATCAACGACTTGGATAGCGCAAAAACGATCGACTGATTCCCACACACGATTAAATAAGAGTCCGAGTATGAATCAAACTCGAAACGTAACATAAAACAAAACATAAACCGCAAACAGACACAATCCATCAACATCAACTTCGCCATTACCAAAATATAAATAAATAAAATTGAAATGTGACGTAACACTGACAAGACAAATCTATCTACCTCTACGAGTTCTACGACGTACGTGCCTACGACATCGATGCATCAACGTTGCCAGATGCCAGATGTGAAAGATGGAAATGTGTAAATGTTGGTTCGTCACGGATCCATAAGTGCATCGGTGTGAGTGGTGCCAACTGCCTTACTGATGAGTCCAATTTCGGGACGAAACCGGTATAAGGAGGGCACTACTCGCATGGATGTGATCATAGAAAAGTGATTAAAATATTATCATATATTATATTCACTTGTCTATGGATGTGATTCTAGACATTTATTACGGTTCTGTACAAACCTTTCCGTTTAAAATAAATGTCTTGTGTGGTAACATCTTCTTTTCTTCTTCATCGAATGACTTCAATTATCTTTTTAAATCGAACACGGGAGATATGTTATACAGGGTGTTTCATAATAAGATGCCAATATTGCCAATCTTATCTTTGATATTATTATTCAAAACGATATAGAGAATGACATGATATGTTCTCAAACATTGATATATTTTCAAAACATTTACCTCTCGATTTACCTGATACAATATCACTATTCTATGATTTAGGTACAAGTTTTTTTTGGGTATTTCGCCACACCCTATCAAATAACAATCAAACTAGTGTTTATAAACCCGATCTTCTATAAAACCTGAAAAAAAGACTATTAGTAAATAATGAAACCTATCAAACGTTTCGGAAACGAATCTGCTTTCGTCGCCAGTGAAACCCAAAAAAGGAACAATTGATTCATATTCAAAAAATATAGTTCGTTTTTTTGTGTGATTTTGTGGTAAAATTGTTTTTTTTGTGTTTATGGCACAAAATGTCTTTTTTAGGTTTCACTGACGACAGAAGCAGATTCGTTTCCGAAGCGTTTGATATTCATAGGTTTTATAATTTACTAATAGACTTTTCTTCAGGTAATATAGAAGATCGGGTTTATAAACACTAGTCTGATTTTTATTTGATAAGGTGAGGCGAAATACCCAAAAAAATCTTGTAAATCATGGATGCGCCACAAAACTACAGAGCATATCTACATCACTATTCTACTTACCGTTTTTCATTCACATTCACCAAACAACGCAAATATTTATTTAATGTGAACACGACTTTATGTTTTGTATGTTCCAATAGAAAATACCTCAACGTCAAATGAAAAAAAATCTGTCATTGGGTATCAATTAACGACAGAAAATGGCGAATGCTGCAGAATGTCATTTTGGATCAAACATGTGAACATAAATCTCAATTTCTCAAAATCAGCTATATTAAGTTGACGAATAAATCCACGCCCTTGGAATTTTCCCTGATTTAACTGGTAACTCTGCAAATTTCCATTCTACTTCTTTCTGCGGTTTTTGTATTATAAGAACACAAACATACAGATTTTTTTTTAAAGAGGATAAAATTTCAACATTGACACCCTCTGTATCTTTGTTATAGTTATTATCAACTTTTGGACTCAGGTAAATATGGTCAACTCGTAAACTTTTCATCATAGACATCCAGCAAAAAAAATCTGTAGAGTAATGTGCCCAAGAGAAAATGCTGGAATGTATGTATTTCACGTTCCTAGGATCGCCGCAAGGGGCTGTAACGGTTCTATTAAAACAGAAAATTGACATATTTTTGAAATTTTCCCTGTTGAACTACCAAAAATAAATAGGGAGCAGATTTGGGACGATATTCCAATATTGCTCCCCCGATTCTTCTTTCCAAATTGTCAAATAAGGCAGGTACTTCAAACTTCATGTTACTAAATTGCCTATAACTTCGGAATACCTTAACCGATTTGACTGTTCTTTGTCTCGTTTCTAAGAGCATGCTTTTTCTTTTGCATATGCTTGTGATCAATTTAATACGCTTTAGACGACCACACATCATAAATTATGAAAGTCAAAACTGTTTTTAAAGTTTTTTCGAAATGTTCAAATGCAAACCCAATAAACAGATGCCTCTATCTTGTCATTTGAAAAATTTTGCAACAATTTCATATTTCATAATATGGATGATTTTTCGAAATCTTTTGAAATAGAGTTATGGAGACTTCAGGAATACTTTTGAAACAGCTCCTATAAACTTGAAAGTGTCAAAAAGATAGGAGTGCTTTGCCAACGACTTGACGGTGCGGTGGGCATTTTGAGCATTTGCACTAGTTTATTGTGTTTATTTCATTTTTTAAAAATATTTTTGGAATAAGATTATTACTGGTCGATCGTTTTATTTGTGATTTCTGACGCACTTTATTCTACTTGAAAGCTACTCGTAAAAAAGAAAACGGAAAATAGTTGGCTTTCTCACTTATAGGTTTACATACACAACCAATTCTTCTACTCCAACATTAACTTATCTTACGCGAATCAGATCCAATCCGAAGTCTTTCTTTTTGACATATTCAAATTTACAGGGGCAGTTTTAAATGTATTTTTCGAAAGATTCCTGATAAAGTCTTCTTAACTTTTCTATTTCAAGAGATAAAGAAAAATGATATGTATGAAGGTGGTAGGAAATAACACGATACAGGCATCTATTTAATAGGTTTGCATTCGAAAAAAACCTCAAAAACAGTTTTAACATTGACAATGTATGTTGTGTGGTTGGCCAAAACTAATAACATTGATCCCAAGCACATACACCAGAAAGACCAGATTTTTCTCTTTAAAAGGAGCCCAAGAACAGTCAAATCGGTTGAGGGATTCCGGAGTTACAGGCAACTTAGAAGCATCAAGTTTGACGGTCTTCAGCTGTCTTATTTGACCACAAAAAGAGGGCAGGTAAATATGGTCAACTCCTAATATTATTTATTTTTGGAGAATCTGTGGTTTTGCTGTGTACAGGGTGATTAATTTTCAGCGACAGGGTGCCAGTTCTCGTAAACTTTTCATCATAGACATCCAGCAAAAAAAATCTGTAGAGTAATGTGCCCAAGAGAAAATGCTGGAATGTATGTATTTCAAGTTCCTAGGATCGCCGCAAGGGGCTGTAACGGTTCTATTAAAACAGAAAATTGACATATTTTTGAAATTTTCCCTGTTGAACTACCAAAAATAAATAGGGAGCAGATTTGGGACGATATTCCAATATTGCTCCCCCGATTCTTCTTTCCAAATTGTCAAATAAGGCAGGTACTTCAAACTTCATGTTACTAAATTGCCTATAACTTCGGAATACCTTAACCGATTTGACTGTTCTTTGTCTCGTTTCTAAGAGCATGCTTTTTCTTTTGCATATGCTTGTGATCAATTTAATACGCTTTAGACGACCACACATCATAAATTATGAAAGTCAAAACTGTTTTTAAAGTTTTTTCGAAATGTTCAAATGCAAACCCAATAAACAGATGCCTCTATCTTGTCATTTGAAAAATGTTGCAACAATTTCATATTTCATAATATGGATGATTTTTCGAAATCTTTTGAAATAGAGTTATGGAGACTTCAGGAATACTTTTGAAACAGCTCCTGTAAACTTGAAAGTGTCAAAAAGATAGGAGTGCTTTGCCAACGACTTTTATGGTGCGGTGGGCATTTTGAGCATTTGCACTAGTTTTTTGTGTTTATTTCATTTTTTTAAAATATTTTTGGAATAAGATTTTTACTGGTCGATCGTATTATTTGTGATTTCTGACGCAATTTATTCTACTTGGAAGCTGCTCGTAAAAAAGAAAACGGAAAATAGTTGGCTTTCTCAGTTATAGGTTTACATACACAACCAATTCTTCTACTCCAACATTAACTTATCTTACGCGAATCAGATCCAATCCGAAGTCTTTCTTTTTGACATATTCAAATTTACAGTTTTAAATGTATTTTTCGAAAGATTCCTGATAAAGTCTTCTTAACTTTTCTATTTCAAGAGATAAAGAAAAATGATATGTATGAAGGTGGTAGGAAATAACACGATACAGGCATCTATTTAGTAGGTTTGCATTCGAAAAAAACCTCAAAAACAGTTTTAACATTGACAATGTATGTTGTGTGGTTGGCCAAAACTAATAACATTGATCCCAAGCACATACACCAGAAAGACCAGATTTTTCTCTTTAAAAGGAGCCCAAGAACAGTCAAATCGGTTGAGGGATTCCGGAGTTACAGGCAACTTAGAAGCATCAAGTTTGACGGTCTTCAGCTGTCTTATTTGACCACAAAAAGAGAAGTGTCGGAAGGCAATTTTGAAGAGAATATCGTCGCAAATTCGTTTCCATATTCTGTTTTGGTAGTTTAATGGGAAAAAATTCGAAAATATGTCGGTTTTCTGTTTTCATAGTACCGTTACGCCCCCTTGCTGTGGTCCTATAAACTTGACATATATTTCCAGCATTTTCTCTTGGACACATCACTAGATAGATTTTTTTTTGCTGGATCTCTATGATGAATAGTTTACGAGAACCAGCACCCTGTCGCTTAAAATGAATCCCCCTGCACAAAGGGGGTGACACTCTGTATAATAAGATCTCGAGTTGAACTCCCTTCTAATTTTTCAAGTTTTCAAATGAAATATCCTGTAGGATTATATGGAGAAAATGTGGAACCAACCAAAAATCACCTCCACTAACCTGGAATGGTCGAAACAGGTAAACATTCTACAATTCCTGGATCTATTCCTGGGGATGGGCGGTAGTTTAGGTGGCAGAGAATCCGGAGTCAGTCTTTGAGGTAACGCCAAGTCTGGAGTATTTTGTTGCAGGGCTTCATGCATGGCCACTTGAGCTTGTTCTACTGAGATCTTCAGTCGGTTCAGGTTGGTTTGTTGGTGAGTCAGCTCTTGTTTTAGTTCTTCTATGTTTCTCGAGTATGTCTGAGAATGAACATTAGTTATACAGCGAGAGCATTCTTCAACAATTTTTTTTATTTTCAACCCCTGTATATTTTTAGATATTTGAAATCGCACCTTTTCTGGCAATTCAAATCCCTTTAATTTTTGAAATTCGCCTGAATCAATCAATGTGACAGTTGAATAAGTTTGTCAACCACAGAGATGGAATTTTGTTTCTTTAGTGAGAATAGATTTTTTTTTAAGATAAAAGAGCCAGAGAATAATAGGTCATTGCAGTCTCATCTATTGTCAGGCCAGGCAGATTATTTAAAACATTTTATCTAACGCATGATAGTTATAGGTGACATTATTGATGTCATTTTGGACAAGTTAAGTGACAAATAACACACTCGTGTCTTATAATCCATAACTCACTAGTCACTAGTGAGTTATGGATCAAAACTCACGTTTCAGTGGGAAATATACAAACAACCCCCGAAAAAACCTATCACGTTCCCGTGGCAACCAAACAAACAATAATCTATTTTGACTAAAATGTAAAAATGTCACTGTCTAGTCATTTTGACACTGAAAATTATATTTATTAATTATTATCTCATGAAAAAAAAAACGATTTCCTCCATTTGTTTGATAGAACATTGCTCGGAACATTGTATGGCACTCGTGCGTTATGTTCCACACAGGGTTGTAAAAAAGCCGGCTTTTTCTACTTTTGGCCAGGCCAGTGGCTAAAAGTGGCTTTAATTGGCTAAAAGTGGACTGAATTGGCTTAAAGTGGTTTAAACCGGCCAAAAGGTGGTCAAAAGTGGATAAAATGCGATTGGACGCTAATTATTTAGCCTCAGCCCATTGTCAAGTAATTGTTAAAATTAATTGGGTATACGTTAGCGTAACCCTGCCACCACCGCTTTTCGGTAGCTAAGGCTGCACTACCAGGTGATCATTATGCCTGGTTTACATTGAATTTCACTTCAAAGTGGAGATAATAGATTTCCACTTGCCACATGGGGGTCATATGATACTATCTACATCAAATTTGGCATAAACGTGACTTTGAACACAAATCCAATTTAGATGGTAGCGTATGATTCACGTTTGCCAAGCGAAAATTTGATATTTCCACTTCGAAGTGAAATTTAATGTAAACCTTAACATTAATCGTTAGCCAAAATGTGTCATCATCGGCCGGAGTAGAAGAAGGTTTTTTAGGCTATTCTGTTTGCGTTTTTGTGATTTTTCATTTTATATTGAGAAGTTCCTTCTATTTATCACGCAGTTTTAGTAAGTTTACCAAGTTTTTGTGAGTAAATTAAACATGTCTTCTTGATTTAACTTGTTCTCAATTTCAGCCACTTTTAACCACTTTTGACCACTTTTTATACTTTTAGCCAGGCCGGTTTAAACCAGGGTTGGCTAAAACACTGACAACCCTGGTTCCACAAGTAATAAGAAGAGTAAGAAGTACAAAATCTTTTTTGCGTGACTTATTTTCAACACAACGCACTAGTACCAAAAATAACTATATAATTTCAACGAATTCGTCATTGAAAAATTTAGAAACTCGAAAAGAGACGGACATCAGCAATTATAATTTTAGGCGCACACCGAATACAATCTAGACTCACCTGCAATTCTTGCTTAAACTGCTGCCTCTTCTTTTCAATGTTTCTCAACTCACTCAACACCGAACCCCTAATTCTAACCAATTCTTCTACACCTACCCTTAAATCAACCTCCCTAATATCACCCAGATCATCTGGCAAGTCTAAATGTGAATGAGCACTGTGAGTTATGAGATTGGTGTTTCTTTCCACTTTTGATAAATAAAAATGAGTGATAAGTGGTGTTAAAATCAAAATTGCCATGACCATAATAACAATACGGGATAATTTAACGTTTATCATCGAATGGAAAAAGTTTTGACGTGGTTCTCCTGTTAGAACCATCTTTTAGTAATAATGGAATGGAGATCTTATTTTGTCAACATTTTTTGCTGAGATGATGATTAGTATCAGCACTTTCTACTATCCATGATATTCCAACATTTTCTTCGAATCTGACTAGACGTGGTTCAAGTCAAAATTCAAAATAAGAACATTTTATTTTCACTATATTTTTGTTTTGATTATTTTTTTGAGGTTATGCATGTTAGCAGGTCTGTATCTGTCAGTGTCAGTCACTGTCATTTGTACTGTAGGGGCATCTACATTGGTGTTCAAAGGAATCGATCTCATCCCTTCATACATTTTGCTTTTGAGCCTTGCCATGTGAGGCGCATAGGAATAGCGTTTTAATACCTTCGAAAAAAACGGTTTTTTTGGTTTTTTTCCTTCATTTAATACAAAGGACCGCATTTTTATGTAAACACATACAAGAACTGAGAAAAAACACCTCAAATATTATTTTGAAAACATAAATGTTCATCAGGTCCTACGACTAGACTAGAACAAAAAAACTAAATCAATCAACTTTGATTTGTTCGGATTCATATTCTGAATCTGAACTCAATTGCCGGGCGTATTGTAAATAGTAATATAGACATCATAAACTACCTTTGATATATCATTATCACAAATCACAAAATTTCGTACTAATCGTATCAAATCAAATGATAAATAAATGATCACGATCACGATGCGTTATGGTGCGTTTCGGCTTGTCATAAAAGTCGAATGGAGGATCGGTTGCGGTGGGGTGACTAAAAAGACTTGTCGCATCATATATAGGTATGCATATGACTGTTATCAAAACCCATGAAAAATGTAATGATACAGATTATTGCTCAATTTTTAAAGAAATAATCACTAAAAATTATGTAGTTGACGTAGACAAGTTGTTTCAACAGGTTACTAACCAAACAGAACAAAAAAATAAAAAATGTGATTTTTCCAAATTGACCGTTTTTTTTCGAAAAAAAACCGTTTTTTCCGGTTTTTGTCCCAATATAAAAAAAAGGTTTTTTAAAACACTGCATAGGAAACATTACAAATCGTAAAAGGAGAACCACAGGCAGGTATTCTAGACCAGAACTACACAGTTCAGAAATGAATGAAGATTGAAGCTGATGGGCATTCTACGCAGCCGGATGAGTGATTGTTTTTCATTTCAGCACCTGATGAATATTGATGATCTCAGCTCAGCAAGTCAGAAACTCTTATTCATTATAAAGTACAGGAAAGTCCACTATTAGATAAGAGATTGATTTTATGTCATATGGTCAAAATGACTCATTGCGGACACAGATATGTTAGTAAGAATAAGCGTATTGCCGAGGTTTAGCACTGCAACCGCAGGACAATAAATTGTATGCTATTTTTGTTTAAATTAATGTCATTAAGAGCCCACAGACCAGCGTTCAATACCGACATTCTTTCCTTTCAAAATATTAATGGGATAATATCATTTCATCTATTCTCCCACTAACACAAAACGTTTTTCTGCTATCTTTCCTCTCAATTCCCACTAACTAGCTTTCCCATAAAAAAGCGCGCAACGCCGGTTTGTCCTGTCAGATTGGAACGTCGGTTCAAGTTCAAGATGACAGGAAAGATGGAATGTGCATTTATCATCTCATTTCCCACTAACTGGCGTTCTTTCCTTTGCAAGGAAGGAATGACGGGAAAGATTTTCAGGAAAAAGCGCTGGTCTGTGGGCGGCAATTGAGCTATGTAATGGCAAAGCTCTACCGACCACAGACACAACTTCAAGAAACTTTTCTGTGAATAAAAGAAAAAATATATGTGATTCACGTAGAGGTACTCTGGTTAGAATATTTTTCAAGAGCGGCTTTTCCAAAAATTCTCAATTTTTGTATGAGAAGATTTGAAAATGTAGTGCAAATCAAATTAACAAACGATTTTTGACAAAATCTTCGAATTTGTTTGCGCGTTTTGGCATAAACACTAACGAAAAGATTACGCGATGACTGTTTTTTATTGATGCAGACTATGTTTTGATTTTTTAATGCGATTGTCACTATATTTAAATAATTATGGGAATTAATATGAAGGAGTGAATCACTTCTGCATTCATTGGTGATTAAAGGTGTTAAATCAGTACTAGAACACAAACTTGAATCTAATATGAAAAGACCATTATTTTCAAGAGTACCTATTCTATAAAGGTACATAGGTATATAGACTTCAATTAAATTGTTTATTTTCAATTTTTATTAAGAAATCATTAATTTAATGATTAATCGGATAACTATAATTTTCGAAAACTATTTCCTCACTAATGTCCTTCAAACCAAAGAAAATTCGAAACTGACTCAAGAGCACAAACAAAAATGAACGCTACGTCAAAAAGTTGAATCCAAGCCAACCTTCCCGCGTAACCGTAGTTCTCAGAATACCGTTGTGTCGCTGGCGATACACGATCCGACCAATGGGAACTCGTTTAATTGCACCGCGTGTCACCTGCGGCAGAACGGAGCTCTAAGAACTATATACAGGTTGTCCAGAAGTATTGGGAGATATTTCAAGGACGGTTAGTTGGAACAAAAATAAGACTAAAATGTTCCATAAAATATTTTCGTACGACCCTTCCATGACCCTTCCTTTCGGAATTATTCGTACTTGAAGTAACACCCTGAAGAAGGTTTTTCCGTGATTGCACCGAAACGATGAAGTCAATTTGAATGAAACTTGGACAGTATACGTAGTTCATAAGGATTGATTATTTGAGATTAAAGCCGAATTCCAATCTCATCCTGGAAGTCTGATGGGGTGGTCCAACCCTATCATAAAATAAAATGCTCCCAAACTTTGACACGTTGTCTCTGACCTACGCTTTCTTTTTTTCGAGTTACAGACTTTTTTGATTTACTTTACTTTGGAGTACAAAAGGCACTCTTCACTCTTCATTCACATTGAAATAATGAATCGTTTTCGAGAAAAACACCAATTTTCGTCAAATTGTGCAGCTATATATAGTTACTGTACAACCTGTGAAAAATCCAGATCGGTCGAAAAAACCGAAGCAGCTATGTGTAGGTTATGGAGGACCCAGGCTCAATGAATAATAACATTATGTTTCGAATAAACATTTCAATAAATATCATGAAAACGATCCATTTTATCGATGTGAATAAAGAGTACCTACCTGTTTCATTCTAAACTGATTGACGAACCTAGATCAAAAATTGCAACTAAAAAAAGCGTATCAAAGTTGAGGGACATTTTATGGTAGGGTTGGTCCACCCCAGACTCTCCCAAGATTTCAAGATGAGATTGAAATATTGATATACCTATAGTCTCAGATTATCAGTCCTTGGTAAGTATCTGCGTATACTGTCTAAGTTTCACTAAAATTGATTTCACCGTTTCGTTCGTCCTTGAGAGGGTGAATGTATATGATAAAATCATGGTGGTGTAAAACAAAAATTCAAAATGTCAATATTTTTCGAGTTTCTGGTACTCAAAATTCAAAAATCATTTTTTTTTATTGTAGTTATTGATATACCTATTTCGGACATTTCTTATCGAATCAAAATGAAATTTGTTACAAAGTCTCAGTTTGTTTATCTGTAACGTTCAGTGGAAAAGATGTTTTTCTACTCTGCTCCTAGCGCCCTCTGCTTTACGCTTTACCTGAAATCCAATTCTATTGTTTCGATAGATTTTTGAAAAACAAATACGACATCTCAAAGATTGGAAAGAGACTTGACAAAAAATTTACTCTTTGTCCGGGTAGATGAATCTCACCGTTTGGCTGTCAATCGACATTAATGTAAAAAATAATTTGCTTTCAATGACATTTATGATAACACAAAAACAACATAAAATAGCACGACTGCAACAAAAACAACAGAAACAACTAGAAACCGGACAAAATACATTTTTTGTCTAATCTCTCCCAATCTTTAAACGACGTAGGTATTTGTGCTTGAGGAATTCGTGGAAACAAAAAAGATATGCGAAATATGAGATTTGGATTTTTGGTTAAAAGCGCCCTCTAGGGGCAGAGTAGAGAAATGTTTTTTCCACAGAACGTTACTGATAAACAAGTTGAAACTCTGTGTCAAACTTTATTTTGATTCGATGAGAAATATCTGGGATATACCTATCAATAACTAGAAAAAAAAATGATCTTTGAGTGCCGGTAACTAGAAAAATATTAACATTTCGAAATTTCGTGATACAATTATTTTATCAAACATAATCACCCTCCAAAGTTTCCTGGCATTGTTTTGGGCCACCCTGTATAGGGTGTTTTTTTTAATGTTTAGAAAGGGAATCTCGGAAACCATTGCATATACGAGAAATAAGTTTAAATGGACAAAGATTTGCAGTGTTGTGAGCTTTACTCAAAACCATTTTTAGTTTTACATCATTTGACAGATGTCAATAGATATGGAAAAAAAAACGGATTTTTGGCGATTTTTTAAAACTCTCGTGGCCCATTTTTCATGATTTCTTCAAAAATGGGTCATCAAGTTTAAGATTTTATAACTATATATCCGTTGCTCAATTATTGTGCAATTTTCAGGAAGTACATTATTTTTGCTCCACTTTCCAATGGTGCTGACCATTTTCATCGAAAATTACACATAAAAAGTTTTGAAAAGTGTCATTTGTTCAAACGTGAAAAAGGGCACTACACAGTTTTTTGAAAAAAATCGCCAGGACACATGAACTGACAAATGAATCGAAGTTTTTAATTGTAACATCACTTCTTTGATAACTGATGCAGGATCAAAGTTTTATCAAAAATTTGTTCAAGAGTTTTCCGTGGACACTCTGCATAATTTGTTGTTTATTGTCTGTCGTTATGTCCAAGGCGGACAACTAAGTTTTTGCACTCAGGGCATTTATAGACTTAAAAATAGCAGGATTTTATAATTAATTAATATTGTGAAGAATAGGCGAAGGTGCAATACTCAGATCCATTCTTTTCCACTTCTCTTCAAACTTAACGCCTCGCCGCCATCAGGTGAAGAACACTACAAAGTGCTTTTATAATAAGCAAATTTTCTTCTTCCATTCTATGAAGATTGCCGTTATGATATTAAACTATATATACCTTTCCCTCAAGCCTTTATTGATTACTATAGCAGTACCCGTCACGGCTTCGCTCGCAAGGGACAATTTGCATACATTTTCAAATGACTTGAAATGTTATATACGTATTCTACATAGTATTTGAAAGTCATAAGCGAGATTTTTTTTCCAAAATACCCAAAAATATACTCAATAAATGAAAAAGAAAACGCAAATTTCACTGTATGATCGAAAACGGGGCGGAGCCAAAGTACCTTCCCGAGAGAGAGAGAGAGAGAGCGGGACATCTCAGTCAATACGCCAGACGGAGACAGATAATGTATTCTGTGACGTAGTGTTTTTAATCGGTGATTACTACATTAATAGAGGCCGTTGATGTGACCAAAAAATACATAATTTTTCATAATATATGATTTTTCCCATCCCCACACATCTCTTCAAAATTTCATGGCTCTATATCTATGATAGTCTTGGCTCGGCGTTGATGAGTCAGTGCAGCTCTTTTATAAGTATATGTAGATGATTCTTGACTAACATATGACGAATCGATTAATTTGTCGATGAAAGAGATTTCGAGGTTCAAAGCATGCATTATGTTTATTTCTTTGACGGAAGAAACGTGATTCAAGATTCTGGATTCTGGTGGTGTCCAGAAACACAAACAAAGGGAGAAGAGTTCAGCATTCTCGTACCTCGGAATGGCCATTGGAGAGTCAAGGGTGTTTCATTTGAAAAAAATGTGTATAGGACGTGACAAAACTTGCCATCCTGTATAATAACAAATAATTTTATCCAAAGTGTATGTGATTTTTGTATTCAAAGATAAGTAATGTTTTATGGGTAATTTTGTTTTTCGATACTTTTTTCTATTTCGCCTAAAAATGGCCCAACTATGAGTCCTATCTCAACTTTGATCGCCTCCCATCCCTTTATATCAAAATGATCGTACGAGATGGAAGAAATGATTGGAATTCTTACGTACAGGGTGTTCCATTTGAAAAAATACAAATTTAGTTTGCCACAAATTTTTTGGGACACCCTGTACTATGGCTATATTTTTAAAACAAAGCTTTTTTCGATCAACTATAATATACAAAAAAATAATGATTCAAATTCCTCACCATTTTTCCACAATCGTATATACTAACCAACTAAACTCTGAACTAAGAACTAAGTGATAAAGAACTATAACGAACTAAGAGTCAATATCTTATACAAAACTATACCATGATTACTTATGCATTTTCCCTCCTCTCCTTGATAAGAAATTTGTTCACAAAGCTTGTCTTATTCGATAGGTATTTCAATAATTATTCCAATTTCCCTGCATGATCTTCTTTACATTTAATTTTTGGTTACTAACCCAAACTAACCCATAGATAAAAAAATCCAGCGGCGTCAAATCTGAGTTAATTAATGTATATTAATTGATATTTCAATTCTTTCTTTAATTTGGAACAAACATTGTGATACAACTAATGTCATTGAATTCAACCGTTATCGAGATATCGCGTTTAAAAAATGGCATTTTTGCAACTTTGACATCCTATAAAACTCAAACTATTCAAGTTAGAGGAAAATGGTTTGCACTTTCCTATCTTAACTTTTCAAGAGCTCTTCTGTCATTTGGATAGAAGGTAACGTCAACTGTCAACTTTTTTTGGCACATTTTGAATTTTATCACAATAATGGATTTTATCTCCTTGAATAGCTCTTGAAAAGTTAAGATAGGAATGTGCAATCCATTTTTATCTAACTTGAATAGTTTGAGTTTTATAGCATGTCAAAGTTGCAAAAATGCCATTTTTAAAACGCGATATTTCGATAACGGTTGAATCTAGGAACATTAGTTGTATCACAATTTTTGTTCCAAATCGAAGAAAGAATTGAAATATCAATTAATATACAGGGGGTTCCATTTAAAAAAATTATACTTTTTCGTGCCATACTTTTGTGACGCACCCTGTATGTTTCCAAATATTTTCAGAATGTGCGCTATTTACACCCCTAACCTGTGACGCATATTGATATTGATATTTTTCATATCCTATATGATAAACCTACTTTACTCTATCGTTGGGACACCCTGTACAATGGAGGCTCTTAGATACAATGGAGTCTATCTAAAAAGTATTGATGAGTTATCAATCAGTTGCTGATCCAGTGTCGTCGTAATATTTTATTATCGTTCTTAAAATAATGTTTGATCCTTTTTGGGTATATTGGATGCTGACTATCGAAAACCATCCAATGAATCTAATATTAATTAAGTATGTCCTAATCACATCTGAAGGTGATCGTTTACTCTTGAAAAAAAGAATCCAACCCCATTGAAACGTGTATGCCCATGAACCTTGGCACTTTACCCTGGTAAAAAATCTGCACAATATTGGCCTTTATCGATCCTGATCATGTATGTCTAAGCGTTTATCCATTTTGTTTGATTCTCAAAAGAAACTGTTTTTCTGAAAATATCCAAGGCCAAGGTTATATAACGGGCGTTTTTCTTACAAAAAGGATGTAGCCTGCCCTAAATAGACTGCCCAATCATTGTCGTTCCTCATAATGCCGCAGAGTTTGTGGAAAAGTAATGAGATACAAACATACAATAAATTTCTTTATTTAGCACAATCAGTTTGGTAGGTATATGTTTGTTGAGTATTTACAGAAATATCTTTTGTGCTTTATGGTATTGCGGTGCAAAACACTTTTTGTAAATTTATTTAAACAAAAATCGGAACCTGTAAGTACTCACTTCACACACCAAGCGTATAAATTATTACACTAGTATTTCTTGTCATTATGTGATTACTAGTCTTCATAAACAAATCATATGTGGGCTGCAAGCCTACTCTAAGCATACAGCCCAACAAAAATAATTTTGGAGGCACAACATTCAAATTTGTGTATTAGCAAAGGACGGTGTAAGTACAGCTTAAATCAGCTAGCAGTGTAATTTTAGCTTAAATTACCTTTTTCATTATAGATAGCGCTTTATAGCATCAAAGTAAAAGGGATACAAAATTCTATTTCTCACAAATCCTATGAAATTTATATTTATGAATGTTACTAGAGAAAGTTATATTATGTTACTACGATAATAAGTCGCTATTCGGACTTTTTCTACATTTCCTAGATAAACAAATGCATAAACTTAACGGTAACAACATACAGGGTGTCTCATGGTGATCCGTTTGAAATACCTATGTGAAAATTTTGAAGGTACAGCGACCTCTAATAATAATTATTATTTGGGAAGTAGATGACATCCTATGAATTATTAGTTATAATTTTTACCAATCGCGTCATTTCCCGAAATATCTCACCGTGAGACACCCAAGTTGCAATTTTTCAAATCATCATATCAACATAACCTTTTCCTAAACTATTTTTTTTTCATCAAAAGAATTTCAACACGTAGGTACTGCTATTTTGTAGTTATATGCTGACTTAGTCAGTTCGGGTTAACAGACTTATGCATTCTAAAACCAACTCAATTTGCGGTTTCTTATGTGATTTTAGTAAAACCCCTCCTCTAACGCTAGAAGGTTATTAACCCAACTGACCGAGTAGTTCGAAATTGTTTATAATAACCCATTTTGACATCAATACATATGGTACGTATAAACATCAATCTTGGTGAAACATCAATTCAACACTAATTTGTGCTTTTTAAATTGTTCAGTAAGTTAAACTGTCGACTTACTCAACCCAACATCCTACTGAAAAAGTATGGATAGACCTTTTTCCCAAATTTCTCATTATGAAGATTTCTGTGCCTATTTATCTTTTTTGGCTCTTCTGAAGTCAAAGTATCCACAACTGGATTCTTGTCCAATGTATGAAGAGTGGTTGTTGAAGGTATTTGTTCCGAATCCTTTTCCTGGAGACCTTTTGGTAAGAAATCTTTCTTGGATACATTGGATTTTGCCGTAGTGACAATTGTTTCACTATGATTATTCTGTGGTATATTAGGGTGATTATTAAGCACATACAATCTTGGGTCTATTAGAGGAAGCTCAGTGGAGTGGTTCATGTTTTCTGTAACATCAGTCCTTCTAGGAACGTCATCGATGTTAAATTTGTGCTCCAACTTCTCATTTGTGTTCATTTCTGTAGCAAGTGGTGGTTTGTTGATGATATCTACAGCAATAAAATCGTCATCGTCATCCTCTGGCTTTGGTGGTAAATTCTTCTTGACCACAGAAGGAGCTGGAGTTGATAAGAACTTTGTCATGAACTCGTCGCTATCTGCAGGAATAACAACAGTATCAGTTAGGTTACCATCTTCACTAGGCTGATCTTTTTGCAATTCCTCATCAGAGTCCAAGGCGTTGGAGGCAGTAAAATTAATAATGCGAGGAACTCCAAATTGACTTCCACTTTCCAATGTGGAATGGTCATCATTGAAAGCAGGAACATCTTTGCGGAATGTGCGGTTCAACTTCACGGTTTCCTTGAGATCAGGCATCATCTCAAATTCTTTGGTTAAACGTTCTTCCAATTCATCAACTGACTGCACGTGTTCTGTTGTTGCAGGCTGCTGCGTGGTTAAAACACGTTTTACGATCGGGTCTTTTTTCAGATACTTTTCCTTTTCTTTCAGGGCTTTTTTGGTAGGAAGAATGGGTTTTTTAGTGTAAAGCTTCTTGGTGGGAACAGAAGTTTCTGTTGTGGACGTTGTGGTTGAGGTGGTAGCAACTAGTTTTGTTGGAGGATCTTGAACTGTTTCATTCAATTCTATAAAGTCAAACATTGTTCCTGTAAGAAGACAATTATGAGCATAATTGAATGATATGGAATAATCGTACCATTTTCAATTATACTAAAGAGTTGTCCTTGATTGATTGCTACAGGGAAGTCATCTCCATTTCCAGCTGTAGTGGATATAGGTTCTTGCTTTGGTTTTTCAGTGAAGTGTGTCGCCTTTTTAGGCAATACAGTAGTAATCTCAACCAATTTAGTTAACTTCGATGTGGTTGGTACTGGTATTTTTTGAATGTTTGGTTTACTTGTCGTGATGATCTGAAAAAATTAAGTTATACGAGTGTGTCAATAATCGAAACTTAAAAATGAGCTATCACTCAATCCTTCTAGCGAGGATTTATTTCACTCACTGTTTTCTCTTAGATGAAATACATTCTTGGCAAAAGGATTGAGTGTTAGCTTATTTTGAAGATCTTCTGTCCATCATCATATCCTCTAAGTTTGGAGAAGTAAGTTTACTCCTGCGATTAATTATTTATTGAATAAAAAAAGAATCAGAAACCAACAAGCTGTCATATCAACAGGAATGACAGTAGACATGTGAAACTCGGCAGATGTTATCAGGATCGAAGGGCCTCCAAAATAAGATACTACTCGACCCGCCTTTCCTATTAACATTTTGGGAGTGAATATCACCCTCGCTCAGACGGTGATGTTCAAGTCCATGAATTTTTCAATTCATTTTTTTGAGGACCCATTATTCAGGGTGGGATGTTTTCAAAATGACACCCTGTATCAGTAGAGGGTGTTTTCAAAGTTGAGTCATTTATTTTAGCAGCTTGCAGAACTCGCCAAAAAAAGTTGATTCATCAAATATCACCAGGACCTATACAGTAATAGTCCGGTTTTCGAGATACTGGGTGTTGAAGTTTAAAAAAAAAACGCATTTATTATGGTTGTTCCAATAACCCACAAAAAGCGTTTTAGAACGGTTTTTTTCCAGTCAATTTTGACAAATCTTACTCTACTTGTCAAAAATGTGGGCCAGTGGAAAATTTATTATTAATTTTCAATATCTCAAAGATCCGTTTGCCGATTTTGTTGAATTTTGCCAGAGTTCTCCATTGTAACAAGATGCTTAATTAACAGTAACTAGATGGTAATTATGCATGAGTTCCAGTGGTGTCCCGAGAGGCAGTTTCACGACAAAAATATGTGCGCCTTTGACTTTTCTGAGAATTTTATATTTTTCTAATAATACAACGGTTACGGTCCATTCACGGTTTCGCATATTTTACGGTTAACCGTAACCGTGATTACTGTACGGTTTTCTTATACTTACGTCTATTCCCGGTACTAGTGCATTATTTTGAAATTAACCCACGCGAATAAGATTTATACCACGAGGCCGTCAGGCCGAGTGGTATACATTATCAAGTAACTCGGGAAGCATAATGCACGAGTGGCATACAATGTTCTATCAAACAAATGTAGGAAATCGTTTATTTATGAGATAATCATTAAATATAAATTTCAGTGTCAAAGTGACTAGACATTTTTACATTTTGGTCAAAATAGGTTATTGTTCGTTTGGCTGCAACGGGAACATGATAGGTTGTTTGTTTGTTTGCCACGGAAACGTGACTTATAATCCATCTCAATAGTGACTATAGTGACTTATGGAATATAACACACTAGTATGTTATTTGACACTTTACTTGTCAATAAAGACATCTCTATAACTATCATACATTGGATAAAATAATAAAATGATAATAAAATCGTGTTTTGAATTTTGTTTTTCTCATGTTCAATCATCAAGGCGAAATAGAGAGTCTACGGAATCTTTAACTGTCATGATTTCTACAGAAAGATTTGACAGTCGTTAATTTTTAACATCAAATTTTGGCTCTTTGACTTTTTCGATCTATTTTTACTATTCGAGTCTAGTGAATACTTGATTTAGTTTTTAATTTTGAAATATTATACCGTCACTGCCAAATCTATCTCATTTTATAATTTACCAATATCAATATAAGTTTGTAACAGTCAAGGTAA
Organism: Orchestes rusci; assembly: GCA_958502075.1. Lineage (NCBI taxonomy): Eukaryota > Metazoa > Arthropoda > Insecta > Coleoptera > Curculionidae > Orchestes > Orchestes rusci. The sequence goes on along the minus strand of OY293310.1, from coordinate 19,699,254 downwards.
TTTTTGATGAGAAATCTCCATAATATACTTTTTTACATAATCTATCTATTTATTGAATCATTTGATCTATTTGTTTCTTCTTACACAGTTTTTTTTAACATTTTTTATTGAACGTGAGCTTTTATTTTTATTAGGAAGAATAAACCTTTTTTTTATTTATTTTCCTGACAATCGTAACCGTAATAGTCGGAACCGTTGCTTGCCTTTTTTTTTTAAATGAAGCAGCTAAAAACACAACTTTTTTGTCTGTTGAATTTTTCATGTATTTTCAACGGCGTAACTACGGGGGTGCCAAGGGGGGCCGGGCACCACCCAGAGATTTCCAGGACTCCCTTAGAGCTTTCAACGCTACCGTAGAAAAAAATCAAGTTTATCAAAAATTAGCAACTTGACATGGCAACAGCGCCCAATTCTTTCGCCATAAAACACAATCGACAATAGTTCAGAGAACTGAAACAGAGTTCTACTCTACTCTTTGAGTCCACTCTACTAGTTTTTATAGATCTATTTTTTTTATTGACAGACTGGTGCTGACAGACCAATGACCTACTCAATTTTTTTTCCAAAATCGGAAATTGATAATATAAAAAGGGATTTTGATCAAGAAGCAAACACAGTTTTTGAATGGTCAATTTGCACATTTTTTGGAAATATGAAAAACATAAGGGTTAGTAAGTACTGATGCCATTGATGTTAAAAAAATCAACGTACGACATCTATTAATGTAGCAATCACCAATTAAAGTGCGCCAATCAACATCAAGTACGTCACAGAATACATTATTGCTCTCCGTCTGGCTCATTGATTATAATAACTCTCTCTCTCGAAGGGGTGATATAGCGCCGCCCCGTTTACGATCATACAGTGAAATTTGCGTTTTCTTTTCATTTATTGAGCATATTTTTGGGTATTTTGGAGAAAAAAAATTCGTCGATGAGTTTCAAATACTATGTAGAATACGTAAATAAACTTTCGAATCATTTGAAAATGTATGCAAATTGTCCATTGTTTTCAACTTGGTTTTTACAAAAGAGTAGAACATTGAAGTTAATTCGAAATTTGACTGTCCTCATCTCGTTATTTTTCTTGTATTATACTATATCTTTTTGATGGAACATGTTTGATTTCCTTATGGATTCGAGTCCCAACTGGGGCAACTTTACATTGCCCCCCTACACTGGTCTTATTGTTGTTCTTTTTACAAAAAATAATTAATTCAAATAATTTTTATTTATTTGAGGATATTTTGTGACTATTCTAACAAAATGGGGAAGGCGCAGACAAAAAGTTTTCACTTGCGACGCTTCCCTCAGCTTAGGTCGCAAGGCAACCCCCGATCATTCCCTCTAGTTCGGCCTATCTTCCTTCATTTTTGTTAAACTAAAATCAATTCAACTTTGTTCGGTGCAATAGTGTGGTTTTTATTTTTTTCCTCGGAAACGAAGAAAGATACGGAACAATATCAAGAGACAAAAAGTTGTATTATTAGCAGTTTCATCTGAACAAAATATAAAATTTTCGGGAGAAGCCGTTGGCGCACATTCTTTTGTTATAATTAATTCGAATTTTCCAAAATTTTCAACACCCTGTATCTCGAAAACCGGACTAATACAGTATAGATGATTTTGGCTTGTCAACCTCTTTTGACGAGTACTACAAGCTGTTAAAATAAATGACTCAACTTTGAAAACGCCCTGTATACCTGCATGGTGATTACTGATTCTTAAGTTGGTACTTTTCTTGTAACACTGCAATAGGATTCAAATAAAACTATGTCCGAAAATGCTTCGTTTCCAAGATATAGGGTGTTGAAGTTTTATGAAAAAAATCTTTTTTTTTTACATATTACTTTCCTACCACTCTAGGTATTCCCAAAAAATGTGGTACTATTCTTTTAACCATAGAATTACATTTTTTGATGAAGAAGTGTTTAAAAAATTTCTACCAGTGGCGTTCGAACAAGATTTGTATTGAATTTTTTTTACTTACGTTCCTACAATTTAAATGTAACGGAAAAAATCTATGACCTTACTTACTTAAAAAGACGAATTTCACATACAAAACAGATGAGATCTTAGCGATTTTGCCATGCATTGAAATGGCTCTTACTTCTTTAAACAAAAATTTTTCGTCGTACGAAAAAATATCAAGACTCCAAAATAAATGAGTATTTCAAAAATATTATTGATATTGTGGTGTACTATATTTTTCTTTGAAAAAACTGTATTTTGGAAACGAAGCAATTTCGGACATAATCTTATTTGAACAATTTTATTATTCGTTTGCATTCTATACAGTGTTAAAAGGAAAGTACCATCTTGAAAATCACCCTGTATAATAGCTTGTCCGTCATAGATCAATAAAGAAAATCACCAAAGGCGTTTGCGCCTCTTTTTTAATATCTAGCCTTTGGCCCTATGGCTGTATTTTATATCGTATGGCGAGGCTGGTATTGTGATGCTTAACACGGAAACAAGCTAAATTTACGACATGGGAAATCCCCCCGGAAACGTTCGAATCCAGACTTGGCAGACGAATTACACGGGATTATATTCACAATATATCATTTGCCAATGTATACAATAAACGGATGGATTGTCGGTTGCGTTTATTGCTATGCGTTCATTCTATTGATTCAGATTCATTACATGGATTAGTCCATGCAGTAGATACAATACACTAGAAATGGACTAAAGACAGCCATAATTCTTTTTCTGACGACAGTTACACGATTATCTAGCGTAGCCAGCTCCATTTTCATCCATGATCCTGATTTATGAGCTAAGAACTCTGAAACTTCGAATCGTGGAAAGAGTTATGGGATTGAAAATGTGATCCACGGCAGTAAAACTAAATACAAAACCCTTTCAATGTGCATCAAGTATAAAGTGTAGTTTCAACTTCTAAATTAATACGAAACTTTCTAGAATGGCCCTCATCTAATAGCAGACGTTGAGCTCTAGCTAAATTTCGTTATGGAAACTGAATTTAGTTAATATGCAAGGTGGTGATTTAATTGACACTTGAATAAAGTGATGTTACTCACCTCTGTTGTTTTTTCCGGTTTCGCAGTTTGTTGCATTGAAGGCAAGGGACTGGAAATAGAAGTTTGGAGTTGAGTTCCGTTTTTAGCTGTTGCGCTGGAGAGTGTAGTTTGGGTTATGATGGATTTCAAGTTGTGAGTTCCTTGGTGCATAGCTGGACCTGTTGTGGATATCTGCAAGAAAATAATTCGGACACAGATAGGTGAGTATTAAATTCTACCTCTATGAACGTGCTCGTAGTAGACGATGGAATCAAACTATGCTCAGTCTCTCTGCGATGTCTTGTAGTAACCTCATTATCGCTGATGGTGTTGCTCCAAGTATTGGTAGTCGTGTCGGTATTATCAATGTTATCCCATGTAGAAGATTCATTTATATCAGATGGTGCTGTATTACTCTTCCCCACCTTATCATCGTCGAGGTCATCGTGGGGAATAACGCATTCAAGCTGTCGCATTATGTCATCTCGGTCCTGAAAATTAAAGCTCTTTGCTAATCTAATATTATCCTCAGCCTTTGAACGTTTCAAAAAGGCGCCTCTGACAATTACAAGGCAGAATAATGCAACGAGTTCTCTCCTAAACGATAACAAACTTCCAAAACGAGTGAGCGCCTTTCTGGAAATTTCCTTTGTGAAAGCGCGTTTTTCTGGATCCTTTCAACGAAGCTTCCCGTTGCATCGCGTTCGAATTACACGGCTCCAGAGAGCGGGGGCAACATTTTCCGAGTTTCTGCCATATCAAGTGACGCTTTGGAGTCCAGCTGCTTTTTACTCGAAGAAATAGCTGGGAAGAGATTTATTGAGGCACTTGCATTTTCTTTGTTAGAGGGAAGACGATTCGATATCTGGGACTTCTGCTTGATTGAATATATTTTGCATTATTTTGTCAGCACAAAATGAAAACATTGCCTTTTAACAAGGTAAACAGACAATTTGCTTTCTATTACCTTTGATATGCATGTTGGAAAATAAATAGATATGGAGAACATCTTTCAATAGATCAAAACAAATTTATTTTCATAGATCAACTCTATCAATACATCCATCAAATAAACAGCAAATGTTCATTCTTGCCTTTTTAATTTTTTTCATGGCAAAAATACAAGGGTCCTTTTAGAATTCTCTCATGCGAGATATCCCATTTTTTTTTTGTTCATCCTTTGTGCCGGGTCGCTTCTGATGCAGATAAATTGGAAAAGTCATTTTGGCCCCAGTTTACAGTTTTAATTGTGAGGAAGATAGCAGGATTTTTTCAATGGATATAAATGATAATTGGAATGGTTTTAGAATGATGGAGAGGGTAGAAGGGATATAAAACGGATATGGACATTCTGTAGATCAAAAAGAAATACTGGTTATTTCTTATATCCACTTGAATAATCATCAAACTATAAATATTTTGAACGTGATTTTGTTTCAGATACCTACATAAAATATTGGTACAATATAGCACTACTTTTGAATAATCGATGTCAGTTTGGTTAGAGAACAATCAACACGAAAATATTTTTATAGACAGGATATGTTTTTTCTTTTAGTTTAGATACGGTCGAAAAAAAAGGATCCTATATCTACACAAAATAACGATAAATGCGAAAAGTAGGTTGTTCTACATAAAGCAAAATTATGATCATTTCATTTTTCTCTTTTCATTTTCTAAATCACACAGATCATTAAGTGGGCATACCGCGGTAACTGAGTCTTATGTTCTTTATTCTTGTAAGAATGTCCTTACCGTTGTTGCCGTTTTTAGTAGATTTAAGCATCCAGAATAGATATTCTATACAGACAAAGCTTTATAAGCCTTCGACTCCAAATCATGAAAATATAAAAACCTGTTGAAATGTAAAGATCCTTAAAATCCGCACCAAGATTTACATTCCCCAGAAAACAAACATGAAAAATTCTCATATAAACGGGAGACTTTCCTCATACGCCATCCGTTCAAAGCAAAGCACCTTTTTTCCTTTCAATAGAAACTTCTAACTTTGTAGAAAAAGTTCACAGACTTGGAAATGTTTGAATCAGCTTTCGTCTTTTAGTAGATTTGATATCGTTCAGAGTTTCCGAAGTCAATATGCGTACAACTTTAAAGGCTGTCATAATGATCATCAAAATAAACAACCATCCAGACGGTTTTGAACTAACGCCAATAAAGTTTCTTTTCAATTCACAGCTGACAAAAATCAGAAAGTTTTATCAGAGGGCTTCGAAACTTTCTAACTGGCGTTTTGTGCCAGTCGTTTAATATTTACTTTGCACAAGACACAGACTTCACAGAGGTAATTCTATAAACATTATGATGTAGTTCAGCCGGTGTAAAGTGCATGAAACTTTTCATAGTGGAGATAAAGAGGCTTCTTACCGCATCTCCTTTGCAAGCTATTCTCTTGGTTCCGTCTAATCCGCAGTCTGAAGTTAGTTCAAGGGCTGCTAGTTCGGGGATGTAGAGAACAGTGAGAGATGGTAATTCGGTGAGAAGACAGCCTCTGGATCCTTGAGCCCAGGATGGAACTGAAAGAAGACAATAACGATTGAATATGATCCGTCAAAAATTATACATATATCCAGAGAATGATCACACCCAAACATTTTTGAACGTAAGACTGTATTTGAATAAGAAAACTGAATTTACAAATTGATGGCCTTCTTAAAAAAAAAGATACGTGAAACTCAATAATGGCGCGGGAATCTCCACCCATAGAATGTATGCAAGCTTGGCGACGCCTATTCGTGCTGTTCACCAGATTGGTGATATGTTGTTGAGAGATATTTTGTATTTTTTACCGAGTGGCATGAGCAAACTCTTGTACAGTCGTGAGTTGACATCTCTATGCTGCTAGTGCCCTGACAAGCTTGTTCTATGGAAATCATGTCAGGAGATTATACAAGCTAATCGAAAAGATTGATTTTTCCGTTTCAGCTGGAACTGCTATGTGGGATTCGTCAGATCATACCTATTACTTTTCTTGAGGTCTTGTCAAATTTTGGCAAAAAACCAATTGCAGATCTCCAGGCGTCTATATGGGTCATTAGAATATAATTCTTGAACAATTGTTTACTTTATATGTTTCAAATTTAAGTTTTCGTGAATTTTTTTGAGCTTTCGTTTTAGAAACTCCAACTTCACCTTCTATCTTTCTCCAAGATGTTGTGGTCGTGCCTATACATAGTAATTAAGTTAAAACATTTATTTCGCAATTTTCATTTCATCCCTCGAGAATCACTGTAATTTTTCACTTAACGTCAAACAATGAGAAGCGTCAAAAACCTGTTTTTCCCATTGTTTCAATGGGATCGCATTTATTTGGACTTTGGACTTGAACTTGAAAGTTCGCGACTTCTCGAATGACGTTACGTCTAAGTATAGTCCAGGCCCTGTGACAGATTGCGACCCATAACCCACGAAATTTTTTTTGGCGGGAAAAGTTTTGTCGCTTCTCTTTGTTTTGATATTTTCAGCTAATATAGTTTGAACGATTATTGAAGTATATATTGTATATTCATAATGGATGTACCAAGAGGCGGTAAGTATGTGCTGTGAAAAATGCTTGAATAAGAGCAACCCAAAACACTTTAGATTTGATACGTTTTTGTGAATGTTCTGAATTCGGTCCTGATATCTACACCAGAATAACGTGAGCGAGGTCAAATAATCATATTCAATAAGTTCAATATACTCTGTGGTATCATGTCATTGAATCGCCGTTTATACGATAAACAAATCAAAATCTTGTTTGCACGGCCATTTTTGTTAACTTCAAGCGTAATTCGTAAACCAACAGAGCGTTCGGAGATTGAAATAGACAAATAATTATTTCAAATGACGTCACATAATACATCATTTATCTCCGTCGAGCGTATATCACTGTAATGAGAAAGAGTGAGAGAGAACTTTTTTAGCTCCGCCCCGTTTTCTATGTGAAATTTGCGTTTTCTTTTTAATTTATTGTTTATTCTTGAGTATTCTGATGACTTTCAAATATTGGGTAGAATACGGATACAATATGTCCGGCGATGAGGTATCCAATAGATGAAATGAACCAAAAATTTAATTTTTTGGGAAAAAGTCGTTCTTTATAACAAATTTTGCTTGCCAAGAAAATACGATTGACGATAAAAAAAAATGAAATTCTAAACACAGTAGGTACTCATTCAAAATGTTGAAAGGAAATAATTTTTTATTTAAAGAGTCAGGTAGCCATATTCAAAAGATTTCAGCAAAATATGACATGAATATTTTATTAGATGTTAACAATGAATCAAGGAATAAACATTCATTTACTTAAATCACTTCAAATGAGAAACAGTACCAAACACTTCCAATTTTTTTGGGGACGTTTTGGAGATAAGGTCTTTTGGTGTTAGACTGTTTTATTCTTACTTTTCTTTGTGTGGAGGAAACCCAACGAAAGAAAGAGGGCCGCTTCAACTGTCCAGTGAGGATTCCGGAGAATGCAATCCAAGTTATTTATGATTCGTGTGCAAGATTCGGGACTACTAAAATGTTTGAAAGTTAAATTTTGCTAAAAACTTTTGAATATGGGTACTTTTCCGAAAAGAAATGGTTTTTTGAAAACCCTGTATAAAATTTCGATTTTTTTTTTCGACGACAAGCAAACATTTTTGTAAAGAATGACTTTTTCTCAGAAAATAAAATTTTTGTTTCATTTCAACTATTGGATACCTACCCCATCGCCGGACATACTGAGGATAAAATTCCAAGTTATTTGAAAATGTATGCAAATTGTCCATTGTAACGGTATGTGGATTGTTGATAAAATAAGGGAATGGTCGGCAACTTGAGCAATTGATAAAGGCATAGAATAATATAACTACGCAAAAAGGGTAATTAGTCATTAGTTGGAGAAGGCTTCATCGACATTATTTTTATCTGGTGTTCCCCAAGGGTCCCATATCGGTCCAATCCTGTTTGTGCTTTTCATCAACGACATCGCTACCTGTTTCAAGAACTCTCAGTACCTTCTATACGCCGACGACCTGAAATTCTTTTCCAGAGTGGACTACAGTTCATCTCTTCGGTCTGACTTGAACAATTTGGTGGCATGGTGTGACAGAAATAGACTGAAGCTGAACATCTCTAAGTGCAAGACGATGTGTTTCTCTAGACGCAGTAACCTGGTAAAATTCAACTATTCCATTGAAAGTTCATCACTAGAGCGCGTATCTTCATTCAGTGATCTGGGTGTCATATTTGACAGTACTCTATCCTTCAATTTACACATTGAAAGTATCACGTTGAAGGCTTTTAGGATGCTCGGCTTTATCAAGAGGAATACCAGACACTTTGTTGATACTAATGCAATAACATGCCTATACAACTCTCTTGTCAGGAGTCATCTTGAATACTGCTCCATTATCTGGTCACCATCATACAAGGTCAACATCATCAAAATGGAGAGGGTATAAAACAAATTCTCCAAATACCTCCTGTTCAAGCACCACTTACCTTGTTCCGACTTGGATTACGAGTCAAGAATGTTGTTATGTGGACTGAAAAGCCTGGAACGTAGAAGGAGGGAAGCAATGTTGATATTTCTTCATAAGCTGATTACTGGCTTCATAAACTGTGATGCACTGGTTACCTCGGTAGTCCTATCAGTGCCTTCGAAGCGAACCAGACACACACGCCTCTTCTTTGAAGCCCCCCACCGGACGAACTATGGTTTCACGCACTTTTCCGATAGACTTCTGTCGAATTATAACAGTAACTACTCCGACTGTGCTCTTTTCTCATGTAGTACTTTGTCCTTAAAAAATAGCCTCAGGCTGCAGCTCAAGTAGCTGTGAATTGCGACGGCATGTAATGTGTATACATATCATACTGTGTACTGTGTACTTGTTATCTAAATTTCTTTTTTGGTATTACCATTTGGAATTTTGATTCTGTAGTGTAATTGTTGTAATAAATAAATTATATGACTTAGAAACCTGTAAAAAAGTCATTTCTCAATTTTGTATAGTAAAATAAATTTGAAAGAATTTGGGTTACAATGTTTATTGGTTAATACCAATGATTAGATCATTGGTTAATACACATTGATTTCTAAGTGAAGCTTTGCTAGTTTTCATTTAATAAACACGTATCTCATCAAACACATCAATATTTTTATTGAATGAAATTTATTAGGTTCTCATATTTTTTCCAAAATATTTTCGTTTTTATTTAAATATAAATTCACAATTGTTATTCTTGGTTCTTTTGGCAACGCATATCATTTCCTGAAGATTGTGATTTTTTGAGATACGAGGTTTTCACTCGTTTTCACATCTGCGCGACGATATACAGTGCGGCTCTAAAAGGTCCCACCCCCTTTTTTTTTTTAATGTGTGCACCAAAAATTTTGAAACTTGGCATACTTTAATTGCTGTTGAAATACTACTTTTTGATGTTACTGACGTAGTTTTAGTATTCAAGATAGCGGCTGGGCGCCATTTTGAAACATTTTTTTAAATGGAAAGGGGGGTCGTGTGACACCTCATTTTGAAGATCCAGATGAGTACTTTATAACCCTACAATATTGATTCGATATCTTTCAGTACTACAAAATGGCGGTACATTCAATAACTACATCGATACATACACTTTAAAATAAAAATCGTCAAATTCAATTCAAAAGATGCTGGAAAATTTCTTGACATATAGTTTGGGTTAGGAATAAATGACAAAAATGTCAAAAAAGCATCTTTTGAATTGAACTTGACGAATTTTTTCAAAAAGTGTATGTATCAATGTAGTTATTGAATATACCGCTATTTTGTATTACTTGAAGATATCGACTCAATATTCTAGGGTTATAAAGTACTCATCAGGATCTTCAAAATGAGGTGTCATACGATCCCCCTTTCTATTTAAAAAAATGTTTCAAAATGGCGGCCAGCCGCCATCTTGAATACTAAAAGTACGTCAGTAGCATCAAAAAGTAGTATTTCGACAGCAATTAAAGTGTGCCAATTTTCAAAATTTTGGGTGCACACATTAAAAAAAAAGGAGGGGGGTACCTTTTAGAGCCACACTGTATATGATATGATTGAGAGTGTTATAAAGATATTTTTCTGTGACTATTCAATATTAGATGTATTAGATTAGATTAGATGTATCATTGTTTTAGAGCCAATCAGAACATTCGACAAAATGTCAACCTTCAAATACATCATTTTGAAACAGCTCATTTGACCGTCCATTCTTGTTTTATAGTCATTGTCACATTGTGTTATCAACCTAACCTCACTATAAGTAGACCAGTTCTCAAAAAGTGCCGTCCAAATGAAATTGAATATTTCAAAGTTCGCTTTAATTATTGGATAATCATAGAAAAAGTATAGTATTATACTCGCGGGAAATGGATATTACTCACTCAGATGATTACGCTACGAGCCGTAGGCGAGCGAAACTTCTTCTTCGTGAGTAATGTTCACCATTTCCCGCTCGTTGAATAATATACTATGCCGTTTTTCTATACAGGGTGCCCGGATATGGCATAATTTTTTTTATACAATTTTACAGACTAGGGTTATTTTGACTTCCTCTATACACTCCCGAAATTATGGCATATACAGACTGTCCACGGATAGGGTTTGGAAGATTACAAATTGTTAAAAAAAATAATTTTTCAGAAAAAACTCATTCTTGATAAAAAAAAAATCTTTTAAAAAAATACGATCCACGAAGAGGTAATTTCGATTTTCTATACAGGGTTCGCAAAAACTTCAAAAACCTGATTTTTAAGAATGTCATTTAGAAAAGATATTTAGAATAACGCTTGTGAGTAAAATTCGAGATTTTAAATGATTTTTGGATCTTTTTAGTTTTCCTAATCTTTAGTAAACATCTACACTGTGACCGTAGATTCTTAGTATAGACTCCTTAATGTATTCCTACCACCTTTTGCGAAAACATGGAATCTTTTTTTTCAAAAGAAATATTTTTGAAACTTATTGATATCCCTAAATTGAAGATAAAGAAGAAGATTAATGCTGTATGTATTTTAACCACTAAGGCCCGGTTTCTCAACGATGGTTCAAGGTTGAACTGGATTCAAAGATGCACAGTCCAATGTAATTGAACCGGGTTCAACGTCAAACCATCGTTGAGAAGCCGGGCCTAAGCGTTCCAAAAACAAATTGAATTGGAATTGCTCAAAAATAAAAATAAAGGTAGTATACTCTTGGGAAAAAATCAGGTTTTTGAAGTTTTTGCGAACCCTGCATAAATAAATAAAAATTTTCTCTTCGTGATTCGCATTTTTTTAGAATGAGAGAAATAATTTTTTCTATCCATTTGGGCTCTTGTAAGCCTTATCCGTGAATAGTCTGCGTGGTTCACCAGATTTTTTTGGGTATTTCGCCACACCCTATCAAAAAATAATCACACTAGTGTTAATAAACCGGAGCGCGTATTCTGTAACGTCATAGAGAAGAAATTTCTTTCTATAAACTCTCTCTATGATACTACCCGATTCTGTAGGAACGTCGGCAACGGCCGTGTCGTCCGAACGCATCGTTCGGTGGAGAGGAATAGAAAGACTATTTTGGGTCTTGCTATGATGTTTCTATTAGCCCTGTCTCTTTTTAATGCACATTATTGAATATATTTTTATCTTTGTTGGGGTTTGTTAACATTTTCCAAAACATGAGGCTATTTATATTTATTTATGTATTTAAAATTTGAATGTTATGAAGCAAGTTTCAGAGGGAGTACTGGGAGTTGGAGTAGTTTTTGTGAACGATTAGCCGTGTTAAATTATGTTCATTAGAACTTATATGGACCCATTGTTTTTACATTTCATACAACAGGGTAGAAGATGAAGAACAGCAAAACTAATTACGGTTGTGAGTTAGTACAAGGTCTTATTCGTGATCTCACTCCCCATATGGATAAAGGGGCTAGTCAGATTTTCAAAAATAAAAAGCGAGAGGCGAGAGGTTTGATTGTTGAAAAGAAGTTCGTCACAGAAAAAATCTTGGCTTTATTGTAATAAGAAGATATATCTAGAAATATCATAAACTTTAATGGTTACTTAATCAAGAACTTTACAAAAAAAATAAGAATAAAATTTAAAAATAAAATACAAAAATCACTAATCTTGAACAAAGGTATAGCTAGGTATTTTACGTGGTACAGACAGGGTGTCTGTAAAAAGTTTTTACAAAATCTCACCACATATTTCTGAGACCAAAATAAGACGATTTTGGGGAAAAATCTAAAGATTCGGGATTATTCGGGAGTTCTTAGTCAAAAAAAGGAGTATTATGACTTTGTTCCAGAAGCGGGAGGGACAGTAAGAAATCGGAACAAGACTCCCGTCTAAATCGGGAGGTCTGGCAGCCCTAGTTCTCATCCATATGAGAATATTGGGGGCTCTTGGGTTTTTTGCACAACGCTCGAATCAAAACGCAGGCGGAAACGAGAACTGTATGAATCAAAACTCAAACTTTCATGACAAACACCATTCTCCATAAAGAATCCACTATACCATTCACAATCCCCAAATAAATTCGAATCGAATGAATCGAATAAAAATATAAATAATAACATAACCTAGCAAAACCTGGAAAATACACAATGTTGCCAACATAATCGAAAAGATACCCCAAATTCCCCTAGAAAGAGATCAACGTTTTCAAATTGGATAATACACGTATTTCTATAACCGAGCATACCCGACCTGTCATAGAGAGAATGGTATAGAATAGGTTCAAGGAATAGAAAGAAATTTCCTCTCTATTCTTTATAGAAAGAAATTTCTACTCTATGAAGTTACAGAATACGCGCTCGGATCTTCTATATAACCTGAAAAAAATTGTATTAGTAAACAATAAATCCTAACAATATCAAACGTTTCGGAAGCGAATCTGCTTCCGTCGTCAGAGGAACCTAAAAAAGAAACAATTCAAATTTAAAATTTATTTTTCGTCTTGTGATTTCGCAGTAAAAATTGACTTTTTTTTTGTTTTTGACACAAATTGTCACTTTTGCTGACATTGAAGTGTTAGGTGTTGATTGTTTAACTTTATATATGTTCAGTATTTATAATTCATTTTTTTTGGGCTATGTTAGATCTCTTAATAAAGGTATTACTTAAATTTACAGAGCAAGTTGCTACACATTCGTTAGAATTTAATATGATGTATGCACTTTCTTTAAGTTAACGTTTTTTAGAACATGGTTCTTTTGCCAAGATTTTTTAATCATCCCAATTTATTCTATGATTATTATCAAATGCATGTTGACAAATTCCCGATCCATGAAATTCTCTTTTTTTCATGTATGATTTATGTTCTTCAATTCTCTTTAATAAGGGTCGTGAGGTCTTTCCAATATAAAATTTATCACATTCACAAGGAATTTTATAAATTACATTTTTAGTAGACTCATTAGAGCGAAGTGTGTTATTAGTTTTGAAAATGGTCCGTATATTGCATGTTTGACCTGAACGTTTCAGTTTATGAGAAATTCCAGGTATGTATGGAATAATTGAATTAGTTATAAGTATATTCTGTTCTTGTTGTCTAGGCTGTTCAAAACTATCAAAACACTTTTCAATAAAATTTATGTTAAAATTATTTTTTGACAAAACATCTCTTATGAAATCTTTTTCGGATCCAAAATCCTCATCATCACAAATGATTTTTGCTCTATCATATAGACTTTTCACCACCCCTTTTTTAATATTCAATGGATGATTGGAATTGAAATTGAGATACCTATTTGTGTAGGTTGGTTTTCTGTAAATTTTGGTTTTGAAATTTTGAAAATCTTTTTTTTTTAGTAAAATCTAAAAAGGGAATTTCATTATTTTGATCTTTTTCAATTGTAAAGTTATTCGTGCATGCGTTCTATATCATTAATGTGAATTAAAAAATCATCAAGTTTTTGTTCATCATACTCATATATAGAAAAAATATCATCTACATATCTCCACCAAATCATTGGTTTGTATCTATATGTTTCTACATGAATTGTTTCATGAAAATATTACTTAAAAGTGGAGATAAAGGAGAACCCATTGCCATTCCAAAGTCTTGTTGATAAAAACAAAACTACAGAGCATATCTACTCAACAGTCTGTAGATAATTACTGGACATCTTGTCTTACTAAAATCTTTTGTCCAATCATAAACTCGACATTTTTAGGGTGGGGGACAAAATGAAAATAACCAACATCTTTGTCGGCCAATATCATATTCTGATGCATAATTACGTCTAATCAGGCAGGAACGCCTAATTAGACGTAGTTTTATCATTACGATGACTCAATAAATAAATAAATAATTAGCCTAATTGGGCGTTCCGCAGACTTTCAACTTGCTGGTTATCAGTATCACATAACCAGAAATCATAAAATGAACATGTTTGGAGTGGGGGAGAATGTGGAAATACCTAATATTTATGTCGAACAATGTTACACTCTGTCAAAAAAATACCGGAATTTGAAAATGGCGGAAATGGCCGTCTAAAAAAATAATTATTGTCAACATTCATTTTTCAGCCTAGTTGGCACAACTTCCCTAACCCGAAGTTTGAGCGCCATCTGTCATTTAGTGTATTCACAGATTCCGCTAATCTCAAGTGAGATTTGAGATTTTTGCAATGGATAAAACCATTGGACGAAGAATTTGTCTCAAATCTTGTATTGCTCATAGAATTTCATGTGCCGAATCATTGAAAATGTTGGAGAAGGCTTTCTCACGGTGAATCAACTTTAAACATAAACTGGATATGAGTGATACAGTGAATTCAAAGGACTCTAGTGTGAAATTTCCCCCGCTCTGGTCAGCCATCAATGTCTTTAAGTGAAGTCAACATCGATAAAGTAAAGGAAATGGTGCCTGAAAATCCCCATTAAAGTTTGTGAGTGTTATCCGTTGAAGTTTCTGTTACTCACAAAGCCTTATTCGGCGATTGAGAGAGCAAATTTGTGGAGAAGGCCCTGACTTGTGGAAAGAAAACTCTTGGATTTGGCACCATCTCACATGGCTATCATTGTGGAGACATCCCTGACCAAGAACTCAAGAAATACTGTACTATACATAAACTATAATACCGTATCGTATCGGCTTGCTGGTTATCACATGATTTGAATCATGAAATCGGAATATTTTTCGACGTGCCGAAGGAAAACCTCTCGCGCACAAACTTTTTGCACGTAGACAAGTTGTCGAACTCGTCACGCTTATAATAAGCTATACCCGAACTTACAGCCTGCTGGTAATCATACTTTTTTTCACGCTGTATCAAGGACTATGCTAATTTGCTGTTTGTCTTTAGGAAAAAGATCATAATAACCTTTTATGTTCAGGAAAAAGTGGCCACTCGATTTTGCTAAAGATTTACGTTTGAAAAAATAAATTTTTTGGAATGAGTTGAGAATACGATGTTGTTTTTTCAATAATAAAGAAGTTAGCAATAGTGCTGACTTGAGATTGAATGGTTATATCAGTCCCCCTGCAGGGAAAGGCCCTTGACAAAACCGTTTAGAACGAAACTTAGGGATGCCGCAATAACGGTGGCAACCAATGCGACCGTTACCCTAGGACTATTTGGAAATGTTTTACTATACCAGCGTTCTATATGATGTCTCAGTTATGGAGCATAATAGCAGAAGGCTGTTGATTTATCGTTACATATATCACCAGAAATTATTCATCCTCAAGCCGCAGAAGAAAGCCTTGAAAAAAGAGAATCTCCTTCCATTATAAGCAGGACTTGTCAAATCAATAAAGCCCAATCATTTGTCTATATTGAGAGGTATTACTTCTCAAGAAAAATGAACGGAAGGCGATATTGAGTTACCGCGGGTCAATATGTTAAGAACTCGTCGAACAGACCGATAACTAATCGACTGTCCGCTCTCAATCGATAAATAAGGCGGAAATTATTGGGTTGTCGGCGGTAATAAGTTTATGGGATTATGTGCGGATGAAAATTGGAATTTTTCCAAATAAGTCAAATCGATATTGGGGACGTGCCAGTTATATTAGTGTTCCTCACAATAAAAGAACCGTTCTGGCTATATTCATGCCAAATACAAATTTCCCAGTCTATCTGGAAGCAGATAAAGATATCCAATACTCCAAATTCAATTTCCAGGATCGCGCATCTCACTAGCCTTAGTGTGGTCAACAAGCAAATTGCTCCCGAGAGCAGACAAGTCTGATAAAAGAACTTCTTATTTGCGACAGTGATGAAAGGGATTTGCTGCATTGAGCAGTCATGGAGACCCGACTTAGGAGTCTGAATGGAACGAAATCTTTTGGCTATTCGATTAACATGACTTATTATTATGTTGTGGATCCGTTGAGCCATATTAACAGAATAAGTCCAACATATTGCTTGACTTGGATCAGGTTTCATTGAAGCAAATTAAAGTTTTCTCTTAACAATGCATTAAATATTAGCTCGCGATTTTGGTGCCTCATCTTGATAAATGAATAATCAGTTACGAAATGCTCTGCATTAGACTATTGGCTCACAACCCTTGTCTCATCAGGGACTGAGTGGCCTTTATTATCGAATGGTTATAAGCCCCATCAAGATGACTGACTTGTTGGATATTATGTCTAAACTGAAAAGGTTAAAGGGTTTGGAGCTATAATCACTGAGATTTGTTGATGAATTAATTGGTTTTCCTTCGAAATCAAACAAAAATAATAATATAACATTGCTTGGGATTTGAAGAAACCATTTTTTTTTTAATTAGCTATGACGATCTGTTGGCTTCTTCTGCTGCACTCTTTTAAATACAATCTTCATAAGGAAATTTGCCTGAAAAAGCATATCTTGTGAGTGGAATGATCAAATACCTCATACTAGTGATGTATTTTTCCTGATGACAACATTGAGGATACAATCATACACGTTTAATGGATGGAGTTCTTCTTGTGAAGATACGAAGAACTTAGCATTTCATTTATTGGGAATTATAGAAATCTTCTCGCCTCTAAAGCGAAAATAAATTGCTGGCTACTTCAAATGAAATCATTTCAACTCTCTTTGAACATGTGACTTCAAAAGAAGCAATTCTTTTCAACCTTAATTCTTTTCACGTCCAATTTTGGTTTTCCAAGTGTACCCCGTCGCAACAGTACGATTCTACGGGTTTATAAATTAATCATGTACTTACTCGGCAATTCGCAAATGAAAGCGGCCACTTCGGGTCCGCCGCAAGGCAACGGCCGCCATAAAAAGTCGGCCGCCGGCTCCATTACGGCGCACAAAGATTGACTGTCTCCGGCAGGCAAACGTTCTTGCCAGTGTCCCTCGCCGGACAGTTTGGAGAAATCGCTGAAAGTAAAATGAGACCTTAGTTAATGGGACATTAAGTTCAAGGTTCAGGAATAAAAAATATCCAAAGAGGGTGAACGAAACGTTGGACGTAAGGGCCAGTTGTTAATAGTTTTGTCTTATCATTCGAGACCATCTTATTTACAGAGAAACACATTTAGAGCAGAAGGGGAGCGCTGGGTTGCTCTCACTAATTTAACAAAATCCCCATAAGGTGGATGGGTGGTTATAAGATGTTAAAATTCCAATTCCATGATTCTGTTGAATATCAGTACATGCATAGTGGACGAGTCTACGGAGAGTGTGAAAATCTACTAGAAATAGTCAAGTGGAATATTAGATACAGTTAACAATCCAGAAACTTATAAACCTTGGTTCACTTCAAGTTTTTGATCATCTGAATGGATGCCTCCACTTATTGGCTTTTCTTCTCTCGTCAATTCTGAAGCCGAAAATTCCAATTTTTGAAATTCGCCCTGTCTCCATCAAATCATTCTAAATGCATCGCTTCATTGAGAAGATCCCATTTCCATGAATCAGCATTGATTCTTTCACTGAGCAGTGAAAGTGGAATTGATTCGTGGGATTCTTTTTAGACAACAAAAGCTCACCACATCTTGACACTAATGAAACTATTATGAAACTGCATCTTGAGGTTGCTTTACTGGCTTTGCCACTTTAGGGCTTCGCTACAGTTACACTTACATACGAATTCCCATACACAAAATCAGTATTATTTTTATACATAAACTTCAATCTGACTCAGCTAAGCTTACACGATTAATGGAACCCTCCCACCGAAAAAGATATAAGATTAACTCGGGCTACTTCACTAATTTAACAATCTTCTTTTTTGTCGCTTTTTCATTGAGGATGCAGCGATAAATCTGAGATAATGTAATTCAGAATCCCGGCATCTCTTTTGTTCTTTCCGTTTTCCGAAATTCTCCCCGATTTTAATAGCCGGAATGACGTCGACCTGATTGGATTGGAGAATGGAAATTCCTGTTTTTTACGTTGAACATTTTAGCCGTTGTTGATCAGTTTATGAAATTGCGTGGACGCGAAGAATTGGAATCTGTGTTGTTCCCTGGAATTAATCATTTGTAATGTGAACTAGAATTCAATAACTTGAAAATAATATTTTCTAAGAATAAGCCAAGTGGACACTCGTTCAAACATCACTGTTGTCAATCTACTTACAGACCAATTGATGATAGATTTCTTCACTGCTAGTTGCATAGTTTCGAACATGGTCTCCGTAGTGTGCAAGGATCAAAGTTTTTCTGGGTACTCCATCACAAAAGAATTAATCAACTATCCAGAATGACGTGACAGGTACTATCACAAGGGCTCAAAAACATGTCACTTGGGACCAAAATCAGTGGAGAAATGTTCAATTCATCGATGTATCTTGGTTTGAATTGTATCCAGATTCTCGAAAATAACGTGTTCGGAGAGCACCTGGCACAAGAATTCAAATCCAGATACCCAGAAGATATGCAGTTACTGAGAAGGCACAAAAATAACGTATCCCAGATCGTTTTTTTTATATCAGAAAACGATTATGTTAGAAATGTTCTAGAAGCTGTGGTCTCATAAATACTTTTGGTGCAGATTTCACAATAATGCATGATAATGCTACTCTACACATAGCAAGAAACCTCTCAATTACCCGATCTTAATCCAATTGAGCATACCTGGGATATGCTTGAACGAAACGTTCTTTGAGTCCGGAATCAATTTCAAAACTAAGATCAGTTGTTTCAAGCTTTTCGTTAGTGCTGGACTAAAATTCCACAAGAAGAATTGGATAACCACTTGATCCTGAGCATGAAAAAGGAATGCCCACCATGAATGCATATTAGTCCCATTCAGTGTATTTTTTTGTATACATATTCATCAAACGAACAAAAAAAGTATAAGAGTAGTTAGTCCTCAGGATCCTGTATGTTGTAGCATATTAGATTCATAGTACACGTGCGTCCAAAGGGCGCAAAATTTTTCTTTGGGCGTTGCTCTGAACATGCCAAGAAGGACGCTAATCACCGAGTTACACAACGTCCCGCTGATCTCAAGGGTGCATGATTACGTTGAACAAATGTCTGATCAAGGAAATTCACCCTGTACTCAACATAAAATGATCAATTTCAGACACTCAAACAATGACCCATCACACATAAACCGATTTATGGTAGACTTGCAATTGACCATGATAATAAGTAGAATATAGATGACATTCATTGAATTATAAATTTGACAAATCCTCCATTCTAGTTCACAGCATACTCCGTGGGACTACTCTTGCCTGATTCGTCGACTCGGCGCATACTTACTGCGAAGCCCAGCCTCTTATTCGGTGGGAGAGGTAGACGCCTACTAAGGTGGGATAGTACCGCCCATGGCTGATTGAGAAAATTTGAGCGGAGATCTCCACCCAGTTCTGTGATCCTGATTCTTGAATCTTCACGAAGAGCGAATTTTGTCTTAATTGAAAACATCCTTAATGTGAGAGATGCACGACTCTTCATGTTCAGGGAACAACATGTTATGGTTGTTAGGGCTAACATCTGCTTGCTGGTCTCTGCCGTGGTGGTGGTGGCCAGTCTTTACTTTTGGCGGAGGCGCTTTTTCTGCCTTCACCAGAAGGAGCCTGTGTTGTATACTTTTCAGGTTAAACATGTGTTGGGCTAAATATAACTTGAAGCAAACCTTAACATTTCTTGTATTGTATTGAATAAAGAATGTTGAAAGAGAGGGAGAGTGTGATGGGTCCTGTTTTAGTGCGAAGAACAAGAGAAAATCCACATCAGACATGAAAACATTGCCTATGATTTTTGATACGCTTTCTCTATTATATTTAAAAAATTTCTTCAAATGTTGTGTGATCGAATCACTAAATAAAGGTGGAACGACTCCTTTGACTACTTAATTAGGGAACGGTATTTATTGTAAGGATACACTGCAAACAACATTTAAGTTTTCACTATTATTTTTTACTAAAGAAGAATTACGTCTGCAATGTCTAGTTAAGACGACACTATTCATTATTATTCGATGTGCGACGGTTACATAGCGTTGTAGCACGGCAGACGGCTCACTCAAAAGACACTTTGATCGTGGAAAACAGATACAATTTGTCAAGGGATCGACAGCATACAGCTTTCTCTGTCCTGATTGGTTCGAAGCTCATTTATTTTTAGCAATTTGTCAACATCAGCCTGCATTTTTGTAATTCACTAGACTCAATATTGTTTAACTTCATGAATCAGGGTAATGCATGATTATTAGGTAAACTATTCCGTTCATTATATTACTAGAGACGTTTTTTTTTAGAAATATCCACATCCAGAAAATATTCTCCAATACATTGAAAAGAAGTATGACCACATCGCACATTACCACTACGATTGTTGAAAATATTGCACATTTCCATTTCACTGTTTATTGCATTATAATTTTCATTATGGAATATTTTTCGTTAATTGAACCATCACTTTTCCATGCTCAATGTTTCGTAATGAAAAATCCTTTTGAACTATATTTTCAATTAGACTCAAAAATAAACGTTTGTTCAGTTTTTTGAACAATGATGCTTCACAATTCGAATGTGTCGATTATCAAGCCAAAAATCCAAATTTACATTCACTCGATTCTATGAGAGAGCCAGAAACTGTATTGTTTTATTTTATCAAATGTATTTTCAGATCACACAACATGCATTTTGCATCAATAAACATTGATTTGTTAAAAAATGGAAAGTGCACGGTTTTGAAATTTATTTTGTTTCGAATGAGCGGATGAATACAATTATCAATAATAAATATTGCTTTTTGCATGAACGAATAGTTTCATTATTCATAAATCGTAAAAAATATATGGGAATTTCTCACGTTCGGCATAAAAGTTTCATATCATTCCATTAAAATGTCCATGTTATAGAGCAGCTGAAAATATAGATCCTAAAAATGCTCATCCATTGCGAATGCCATTTGCCAATTATTTTTGAATGTGATAAAACTTTTCAACTACTTTTAGTTATCAAATGAAGTGGAAAGACGCCTTTTGAATTCCTAAATGGAACAAAATGCTGATTTCTTCTCTATTAGAATTCGTCCTGCAGAAACAAATTGGAATTTGATGAATAATTGAATTGAAAATTTAAAGCTTTTTGTACAAAACATTCCTGAAACAATTTTCTGGATATTTAGTGAAACTGAATCTATGCTTCTGATATTATAGAAACTGGAATGCGAATCTACGAGCAATTATTGGCTAAACGGTTCACTGAACCAGAATTTTACGTACTCACTAGATTCTTTGAAGATGTACATAGAGGAAGTGTACTGAGCTCAGTCATTCAAGAGAATGCCATACATTATTCGCCAATTTTATTTCTCAATGGAACAAATTATTCGTAGCATGAGGCCTTTCAGCGGAAATTGTCCTCGCTATCTTTAAGCCGTAATATTATTCAAAACGACATAATTCCACCTCTATTGGCTTAGTACGTTTCAGAATCGTGCATCGTCCTAGATTATTTCAAATATAAAGGATTGTGATATTGAAGTCTCATACCATCTGTTTTTTTCAATCATTATTTATTTCTTGGAAACTTTCTGCCATTCAACTAAGCATGTTGTCATTGCCAACATCAATAAGGGATTATATGAGGGGATGTGGAGGATGAACAACATCCTTTTATTAGGGAAGAACTATCCAGAACATGTGTTCCCAGATTTATTCTAGTTTATGATTTAATGGGGATTGATGGAAGATGATTTTTCTCGATGGAAAATAATCGTGGGTTTTGATTGGATCTACAAGAAGGTGCTGCTCCCGACTGATATCTTGTTCCATCTAGGTTAAATATAATCGAGATCTACCTATTCTATTTATAAAGCTGAGAATAACTTTTCACTAGAATCCATGATAGGGCTCTCGAACCTCATCCACGCGTCAATAAGAAGCCCAAGGAATCTTAACTGCTCAAAAGAAAAGTACTCCCTATTTTGATGTTAATTATACTGCCTCTGAAGAAGATTCCCTTGGGGTTAAAAATCATCATTAGAAGGTTGGAGTCGACCCATATTTTCACTCTTTTCAGGTCATCAGAGATTGAATGAAATACATAGTTGTTTATCATCAAATGAAGCCAGAGTATGGTGGTGTTATCCGGAAATACAGTAATTTTTTTCTCGATATCCAGCAAGATAAAATCATAAGAGTTGGATTAGAAACATCATCAAAAATAATGACACTCTAATCATAAGCTCCTGTAGATGAGACATTTTGTCAAAAAAGTGAAAAGACTCAAAAACCTATTGGGTCGGAAAACGTGCTATTTCCAAAACAATATGGCATGCGTCTGATGAAAGCTTGATGAGAAAAACATTCTAGCGCTCGAGCAGAAGACTATTGTGTAGCATTTCTGAAAGATTCACAATATGTAGGGGCAAACATTGGAGTTTTGCTTCAAGAATATCAAAGTATCTCAGGAGTTACGTGGTACATAATAATGCTCAAAATCTAGTATAAGTCATCTTATTCCTTTAAAGTCAATGACAATTTGATAATTATTGTTTTACGTAATATAGAGATGTGTATCTTATATAAAAGTTGATAGTACTTACGTCCATATAAAATCAGCTTTCTCCTGAGGCTTGGACAATCCAATCCACACTTTTTCAGTAATATCCAGTTCCTTCAAGTAAGCTCTGATAGCATCATATTGGCGAGTATTATCAGCTGCAACAAAAACACTTATTTGAATGCAGTAATACACAAATCAAAATTACAACCATAGGATGCTTCAGGTTCGTTGCTGTCATCCCATTCTCGGACAAGAATTGATAGCAGAAATGGAATTCGAATTTAAAGTATCGCCAATCATTCTATTTTGAAATATAGCTATGACAAAATTTATATATTGGATGGAATGAGTAGCGTTATGAATTTTATGGGAGATCGTTTGTATATCAATGAGTTGGGTATTACTTTTTGAAATGTGTGATTCAATTTTACAGGCGTGATATATTCATCATCTTTTATCGTTGTGTGAAAGTATTCAGGTGGAGTGGAACGGAGAATTTGTCAGCATTTGGATTGGAACATTATTCAAAGACCAATTTATACAAAACTATGAAAATTATATCCAAGGTCTTGCTGAAAATAGTCGTCAAGTCAAGTGAGACGTGCAACTTCACACACTACAAAGACGCTTAGTTTGAGCGTGTAAAATTAACTATGTGGAGTTGAGTGCCTCGCCGAATATAATGTGAAGTTGTTGAAAGGTATTATGTTAATTTGCATTGAAAAATCAAGTTCACAATATTTTAACGATACGTTCGAATGTTGTGTTCTGGACTAATCATAGGAGATATAGCTTAGTGAAATATCGTTGTGAACTGCAAAATGTACTACCGTTGCTTCCTTTAAAGATTTATCAGGGATCTGATCATTATAATATCATCTATTGCAATACGAGCGTAATTATTAAGAGACCCAAAAAAATATTTCCGAACGTTAGCCTTGTCACCATTATTTATCCGAAAACTACCTGGATGTCATACTCTAATCAGTTGTGGGTTAACAGAGAATCATGAGAAAAATCTTGATTAGACAAAGTCATCCGAACATAAAGATCCAAATTTATGGATACCACGAAGATTAAACCGGATATACTCTGATGATTATTATTCTTTGACTTTGTATGATGGGAATAAACACGTGAAGCAGATGAGATGAGTGTCTCAAACGAGATTCGCAATAAGTCACGTTTACACGATGAAACTTCTCATGGAACATTGTTTCATCAGATAATCTCGTGTCTCAGATCTGTTTCGACAATGAGATTCAATTTATCTTGAGATTTTTATTTCATGAGTAAAAAATCTCTTGAGATATTCTCATTGTGGATTCGCACCTTAAAGGAGCAGCCGCATCAACGATATATCTCCGGCGTCCACTATACTAATATTAAGTTATGTTGAACATTGCTGCAGTGTAGAATAAAATGCAAAACTAGTAAGCTGTCAGAAACGAGTTTTTGAGAAGGACTCATTACTCGGTACGTCAACAGTCAACACTGTCGATAGAGCGCAAAAGATCGAAGGTTCGTGCCAGTTTTGGAGGTTTCAGTTCAGTCTGTGGTCATTCAAGGACCGATTGCATAAAGACTTTGAACTGTAGTTCATTGTTGATTTGCAGTTCAACGTCAAAATATCTTATCTTATGTGCTGGAAGCACAGACATTGGCTAGAAAATATGTATGCTTTGTCACAACCTCCGTCCCTTGCGAATGGGTTTTCTCAAAAGCTGGCCTTGTGATGAATGAACGCAGTCTCGAAATGCGGAAAATATTCTATTTCTGCATTGTAATAAATATTTGTTATAAAAATCAAAAATATGAAACTACTTGGTAACTGTTTTCCTGTAGAATAATCAATATTTTATTATGTGTGTTTTTCACTGTTTTTTGGTTAGTCCAACTTATGTATCGTTTTTATAATTAAAATGTTAAGTATTATATTTTTCCTGGTTTTTTTGTCAAAAAAAGTTCCTGTAGTACCTATAATCAATATTAAAGTCGTTTTTCTTTGATGTTTGAAGAGTTTGTTTTTTTGGTCAGGCCATATATTGTTTTTTTTTTAATGAATGAATATTTTTTCTGGATTATATTGTAACAAAAACCTCTTGAAAAGTAGCTAGTCTCAAGTAACGAGGCTGCAGTGATGACTCCTTGTACACGAAGTAAATAATTGGTCCAAGTTCATAAAAGTAACGATACTCACCATCACCTGATATTGGGGAGATCAATGTTTTATCTGGGATTTAAAAATTGAGCTCCTGATATTATTTATCGTACAAGGGCTCAATAAGTTGGACCAGATATGAGTCGCATCGTCCCACGTTTGTTGAGGGGTTATAGACGATGTGGTTTTTGGGACTTTCGTTGTGTCTAGAATATGAATTTTTTCAAGGTGTGGTGACAAATGTCAGCGGTTGATGTTGAAACAAAAAACTGCGTCAAGTAGCTATAGTAAACGCTAAACAACTTTTGATCTGAGTCATTGTTGCCACCAAGAGCGTTGTTATGAAGTTGGCTGGTATCCACATTTGGTTGGAAGCAAATCACATAACAACGCGCTTGGTGCCATTGATGACGTACATCCAAAGTTGTTTGGCGTTTACCATATATGGATATGTCTATGGTAATTGTGGAGAACAGAACAAGGCCTTGCTGAACCATGTCCAAGAAATCAATCGTAGATTGATTCAGTCAAGACATCCGACACATCCATCGCATTTGCAATTATAATACCAAAGAATAATCTTTATCCGTTCAAAGCCTTGTTTATGTATCCTGATAATATACTCGAATCAAATCAAAGCTCAACATGCACTATGTTTGCTTTACATCAATAATCAAAATCAAACACAAAAATTTTCAACAAACAATTTTTATATTGCCAGCCTGAAAATAAAACACGAACATGCCACCAAACAGAATCAATATTTTGTTGTCATTAAAAGCACTCTTCCCATTTCCCGACACACGCAACACAAACTGGACGTCTGTATTTTCTGATGTGCTGCAATAACTCTTTTGTTACCGAAATATGGCAAAAACATTTTTATTTTCATTTTGTCATGTCATAGAGGTTGGTGTTTCTATGTCAACGCCACGAAATTTTAAATGAACATGTAGGTAAAATGAGGAAAATCCTTTCAGCTGCAACTGAAGATTGACTTTTTATGTAGAGCTTGTCCTGTACTGATTTGTCCTTTGTGAGAATGGATTATAATATTGTACGTAATATTGAAATGAAGATTACTTTGAAAAATGCCGAGATCATGTTATCATGAGAGTATCTAGTTTTTTCCTCATGATTCATCTACTTTTGAATCACCCATTAAAATTACCATTTTCGAGGAAAATACTTCACTAAGAGATCATCAAATACTCATCCTGTGTTCAAATCGAAATCGGAATTTATTTTGACCTGCAGCGGTCAGATTGCAGCTCTACTCGTTAGCAGGGATTTAGTTGATTGAGCGTGTTATTACCTTGGCTTATGGTTGGGTCGGAAACTATTCGACTGAGGCACTGAGATATCGATGAGAACTGCATGATATGTACTTCCGGTTCTGACCAGTGATTGTGTGGCTATTATGTGATTGTTATACGCTACCGTTAACGAGTCATTAGGGATGTGATTATAGTAATATCATTTACAGTAATGCGAGCGTCATTTATGAATGTTGGAAGCCTTACCAGCCATAGTTTTTCTGAGAACAACTAGGATGTCATACTCTCATCAGTTATGGTGATGTGAATTATATCAAGAAATTTGCATGTTCTCGATCTTTTGCTGAATATATTAGGTAATAAATAAAGGTGAGGGGTATCTTTTGACATCAAAAACAACAACGAAATTAAAAGAAACCGCTGCACTCAACAAAACTTCTATTAGCGGATGTCCAAAAATTCTAGACCTTCTAGGCAGCTGACAAAGTGGCAAAAGTCAAAATCTTGTTTCATGTATTGAAATGGAATCACCTCCCAAAATCTGAAGATTCATCACAGTTGATCTTAAAGCCCAAAAGGTTAATTCTAGATGGTCTGGAGGAGCTGTAGAAGTTTTGCGTCTAGTCGATTACCAAAAACTTCAGGGTTGTGTGTCACACCGTCAAGTCTTTCACACTTTGTAGCTTCATCTCAACTTATCATACATCATCACACAATTCGATAGCGTCAAATCACCAATCAATATCCCATCTACCTTTCATCATCCGAAGCGTGAAATAAACTAATAACGTGTCACTTTGGAGCTGGCGAGAAAATTTGATTGCTTTTACCAGTGACACTTTCCGACATGGTCTTCTAATTTTCTTTCTTGCTCAAGACATCAAACGCGGATTTTTCCTGAAAATTGTCTCATCTGATTTGGGTTTTCCGTCGGGGTTCACTTTAATATTTCTTTCGCACTATACTACGTTGATGGAACTGTCCAAAAAATCATGGTTGAAATACATATCTTAATGTCATCTCAGTTGAAATTAATTCAATATCGAAACGGTAAATTTGCAAGAACATCCAACTGCGCACAAAAATTTAATTTTTTCAAATCTAAATGAAACACGTCAAATTCAGAAGTTTCGATTTGATGAAACGCAATTTCCTTGACCCTTTCAACGTATGGTCAGCTCAAAGATAAATTATATGAAACAGGCGGAAAAGTTTTAATGAGTCCATTGCTGATACAAGACATGAAGTTTCCCAAGCAATATCTCTGATCATAAATTATCAAACCTAATATAAGTTTTCTGAAATGAATTATGACTTACCAACGTGAAACTTCTCAGTGGCGAGTCGGTTATTAAAAGTGCACTCTCTGCTCGCGGGTTAGTCCCTGGTGTGAGGTTCAAAAAGTTTATTTGCCGAATTTAGTTCATTTCGCCAGAAGATACGGCGCAGTTAGACAAATTTTTATCACTGGAACGAGAGCTGCTCTTGAGTTTTATTGGCGGAACGCGGTTTCAGTTTCGAACGTAATGGAGGTACAGGTGTTGAGAATTGAAGCGGTGCACTTATAATGCAGGAGGGTTTCGTGGTGAATATTTGCGTAGTTTGCTATTCCTGGGAATTAAATGAAAATGGTAATATTGTAGACGCCAACAGAAAGTGATTGATAGTTTTTACAATCAAGATGATGAATGGGAATGGGATGTTTCTTGAGGTCACTGCAGAACATTACAAATTGAAGATTTTCATAAATGATGAGTATAATGTATCACAATATGATCTTCTCTCGAGAAACAAAGGGGTCGAATCCGTCCTCTTTGCACTCAGGAGATCGTATAATTTGTCCAAATTTACACTAGATACATTTCATTTTCTTCTTAGTCGACTGAATAATTCATTTCCAAACGCGTTTCACCATTTAATTTAATTAGAACCAATCGTCTACTTCCTTCCATCAACACGAACGGTATTTGAAAGTAATTTATCTTGTATCGACCAGAAAAGATCCCGAACAAAATGTTTCTGCTTTTCTTAGTAAGTTGAGCGATTCTCAATTTCGCTGAAACTGATCTTCAAGTATGCGATGTTGTCATTTGTCATGATATTCTCTAATCTTCCATTCTCATAAGTTAAAGTGACAACTGACTAGTTCTGTCAACAAAAACATTGTGCGCTATCTTCTTTTTTCTTTTATCTGAGTTCATAACATTGACAGATCAGCCCAGAGACCGTATTCCGTGTACTGTGGAATTCCATAGCAACACGTCACTCTCTGTGTAAAATGATGGGAAAGCGACGTGTTGCTATGAAATTCCACAGTACACGGAATACGGGTCCGTATGTCAGTTTTGGTTAGATCATAATCATGACTGTCATCATATATAAAAATATATTGACATTGTCAAAGTCATGATTGAAGTACTTTTGATTGAGTAGATACTAATTCTTTTGATGTTTATTGTGGTAGAGTGGATATATATCCAATTCAAGGTAAACAATTCTCGCTATTCATATTTCTCATTATTGCTAATGATTATGGTGATCATTTACGAAACGGTTTTCTGCTATTTTGGCATTTGATGCAATATTTTTTGCATAGGTACGTTTTGTTGCTCATACGGAATATGAATTCACTTGCGCAAAGTCAAAAATTCGTGTTTTCCATGATTTTTGAGAAATAAAAAAAAATTATTCACAGGAGTTGGGGCGAAAAAAATTGTTTTTTCAGGATAGCTTTGAGTTAGGGTTAGATTGAGTCCGTTCTGATCATGTTGGGTTAGTTTTTTCTGGTGAAAATGGTTGTCGCGTGAGCGTCATCCCAGAACAGATTTGAAAATAATCTTCATGTTTTGGCAGATATGTCACTTGGGGTGTAACATTGAAAGTAATGGAGATTTTGTAGCCAGAAAAGGTTTTTTTCCAGTTCAAAAAGATGTTTTTTTTATTCGCGCAAGTGATTTTGTGATCTCTATTAACACTAAACTGTGTCTATATAGGCAAAATTGCTTGGGAAAAAAACCGTTTGGTGAACTGTTACCATGAATATTCAACCTTTTAATCACCTAGAGCAAATATAAAATGAAATCCAATGCACGTCCTTGATGACGCAAGTGAATAGGCAGTGATATCACTACAGAAAGATAACCGTAATGGGATATTTTATTACGGTTGAAGTTGCCCGCCCATTATTAGGTTGTTAGGGCGGACAGTGTATGGAGTATGGAGCTTTATGAAGCACTGACGAGATAAATTTTTGGTGTTTCTTAAGTAGTTTCATACTCCAAAATCGAATATAAAACCAGAATTTGTCTATCATCCATAGATATTCTGCAAATACTTCAAGAATTCAAAATATGTGAAATTTATGATACTTCAAAATCTCATACATTGATGAGATCACTCATCTATCCAGTTTAGACCAATTTTTGGTGTTGATTAGATATGAAAGGTATGTTTATTGTATATTATTGGTTTATCTGTAGACCAACGACATCCGAATCGATCGGTTGTATTCTAGCTTGTGAATAGTATTTTTTTTATTTTCATGTTCTTTTCCGTCTTTTTTTTTTTTCAGTTTTCTGCGAATAAGACTTTCCGATACAATGTCTAGGCAGTGTGTAAATAGTGCTAACAGTTTTTTATTTTATGTATTTTCTTAGTAAACAATAAGTTCGTGTATAAGAAAAAAACTATGGGTGATGGAAACAATCTTATGCTCTTTTCGGATTATTTGGAAGTTTTTACATGATAAATAGTCCGCTTTATTCATGTTACATCAAAAAAGTTAATTTTATTGTTACCTATTATGATAAAAATATGGAAGAATTCAAACCAAAATACAAATAATGAATTTAAAAAAATGTAACGACAGAAAACACATTTCTGACTGAACCTCATTTTTGACTGACAAAAAACAACTTCTCTTACTGTAAAATGATATTTTTGTTTATTTCGGAATATTTTCATCACCCCCGTAAGATTACCGGATATCGAATTGTTACTAAGATTCTGTTTTTATTTGGTTGAAATCAAGAACAAAGCTTACTGGAGTCAAGTTGTCTTTCCTCATTCTCATCCCGACTTACTGTTTTGCAGAATAACTGACACTTGCTCTATACAGCATGTGTATGGGGAATGCAATAGAGGGAAATTGAGACGCGACGAAATTCATTGAGGTTTGCCCTTTATGGTGCCTGCGAGTTCCAGGTCAAATGTATCTGTCGTGAAAATCTCAATGAGAATGCCTTTAATCAAGACACAAAAACAAAGTAACCTTGACTTTGATGAGACTACACTCATTACTCGGCTTGTGTTGGCAATGGAGATGGCTGAATTAGGTCTCATGACTGCAACTATAAGATAACACCATTAACTTCAGAAAACCGCTTGATCATAATGATAATAAAAGTTGATGGTCAACATAACATTTGAAATTGTTTGGGGCTCTAGCCTCTCTTCCCATAATATTTGCGAAGGGACTGGATTCATCACTCATATATATATTTTTTCAGTATGATTGGACTTATCCAACAACCACTTTTTATCAGCTGCCGACTACTAAAAGCCATACACTTTGATCAGCCCTTCAGAACAGTGATAAGATGCCATTTTCCCAAACCATCCGAAAGAAAAAGAGTTAAAAAGCATGGATGGTGCCAAAGAATGTCGTCTGCTCCGAGCCGAAGAATCCTTATGAATAGAATTTTGAGAGGCAGATGGATTTGGGCACATTGAGTATAAATTATTTTACTTTCAGAAAGCAATAACAATAAAATATGTATTCCTGCGATGCTCATTTTTCATTTTTATGCTATTTCCAGAAAAAGGAATAGATGGAGACATGAACAAAGTTTCAAAGTCGCATTTGTGGATGTGGAAGCAGAGCTTATAGTTTCTTTGATGTTATATAGGTTTTTTGTATGGAATATATTTACAGTGTGGTCATTTTATCTTGATACCATTCTGATTTGATATAACTTTTTTATTTTGGAATATAGAAAGACGAACGAAACAATACAAGTTTTTTGTCATAAGAAAAAAAACAATAGACGGTTGTTTTGTATAATTAGTTGTTTGGTTCGTCCCTATCTTCCAAAATGAAAAAGTAATATCGGATCAAAGAGGTATCAAGATAAAATGACCACAAAAGTATGGTCACTCAGCCCTGAACATAATTTTCAGAGCTTTTTAAATAGACAGATCTATAGATTTACAGGGTGTTACTCAATGGTATGTCATAATTTTAAGGGGGAGTTCCTGGATAAATTTTAAGTCAAAAAGGTCATATGAACTTGGGTCTTAGAATGCTTGGTTTTTGAGATCTATTCTATTTTCAGTTTTTAATACATTTTCCAAAGACGGTTAGAAATATTGAACTGAATTTTGCCACAGGATATGATTGTATAGGAACACACTTTTTTTATTTCTATGTTTTTATTTTTATTTTATTTTATTTAATTTTTTTATTTTTTTTTATTTTTAATTTTTTTTTTACCCAAGTATATGACCTTTTCGACTTAAAATGTATCCAGAAACTCCCCCTTAAAATTATGACATACCATTAAGTACCATCCTGTATAGATTAATATCGAAATATGGTCAAACATAGCTCATATAATTAGTTACGATTCTTTGGTATTTTATAGACGAACCCTAATTTACAGTCAATGTCTGGCAGGTTATGCTAATATGAAAGCTCTACTGGCGCACCTGCAAAATCAACCACAGATAAGCAACGGAATAAGTTCAGATATCTAATACGGAATCTAACAATAGTGTTGAAAATAGAGAAATTACATTGCTGGCCATTTCAAGAAGAACTATCAACACCTGTGGATACAGCCTCTGAATAATGAGTGAACCAAAAAAAAAATTGAACAAGAGTGCAGCAAGAATAAGATAACAGTGATGCCAGACAATGAAGAGGGCTTAAGAGGATTCACAAATGAAGAAATGAGACGCTATATCATGAATTTCAACCATGTGAGCAGAAAAAAATCTAAAAAGCTTCTACCATTAAACAGAGCAAGACTACTACAAAGTCGCTATCTCAATGTGAAATTTTACGTAGAAATTGATGCGAAGAAAAAAACTGCAGCAATTGAGGAGGAAGTAGCAGAATTGGAATCACAAAAATTATGATAGAGAAAAACAAAGTAGAAATGGAGTTGCAGTTACAGTATTTATCAAAGGGCACCTGTAGTCAGAGCCTAGCAGAGAGCAGAAATTTCCGAACCTTGAGGATGACTCAGAAGTAGAAAGCATCAAAAAGGTAAATAGCTGGATAGAGAAAAATAATGATCATTTTGCAGACAATATTAATTTGTCTTATGATAATGCTTGTAGAAATATTGAACAGAATACGCCTGCGACTTTTTGTTTGTCTCTCCTGTAGTGAAGTTTTGTTTGATTGATCAATACCTATTAAAGTTTCCAAAACAAAACTACTCTTTTATGAATTTAACCAACACCGACTGATTATTACTGTGTGCACTGAATTTTAAAGGGAGGGTATCGAGGTACATCAATTTCAAGAAGACGCAGATGCTAATATAGTGAGAATCGTCCTATCCAAGAGCTCATCGTTCGAACAAGTGCTCGTCATTGCGACTAACTGATTCTTCTAAATGACAAAATGACTCAAGTTGAGACCGGGCTGGCGCAACGTGTAAACCGTTGGGTCAGTAAGTGGGAACCGGTCCGGTGCTGGGTTCGAATCCCAGCAATGGCAAAAGACCGTTAAAAGTCGCGAATGCCTAGTATTTTAGCGGCACCCACAAGCCAGAGTGCAAAAGGTATCGTTGTCTTCCCTATTCACGCCGGTAACCAGGCCGGGGAGAATCGGGTATTCTCGTAGGGAACGAAGAACAAAGATACACACTCGCCAGTCGGTAGATTCCACCGCGAGAACAGCAGTTCTCCAGTACATACTGGTAGAACATAAGTCTGTGTTTCTATGGAATTGATAACCGTGGTTTGGACTCTACGTTGAACTGTAGGACCCATTGCAAGGAATGTAAAACCGGTCATCCTCCCCACCCCACGATCCCGTCTGCCGTCTATGACGTGCATATATGTATGATAAGCCCCAGCAGCAGCGCCAAATCTTCCATAACCAACCAACGGCTCAAGTTCTGTGCAAACAAACGTGTTTTTTCAAAAATAAGGCAAGGATCAGATTGTACTCAGTATCTACTCAATTCTTCCACATGTGGAGAAATGCGGCTTCCGCGAGGTATATATACATGCCATCAGTGAGTGTGACTTTACTTTTGCTTTTCCGGCAAAGCAAGGCGTATTACAGCTTGATTTTATTTGCAACCAGGAAAAAGTTTAATGCTGGTGACGAAATTCAACCTTGTCCACTATTTTCATACCACAGAGACTGCAAAACATCATGCTTGAAGGATCTGCTGCTAGATGCAAAAATGGATGGGTATTAAAAAACATTCGTGTGACTGGTGATGTACAGGGTGTTTCCGTATATTTCGTCTGCAGACTAACTCGCTTATTATGCAAGATAGATAGGGACTTTGGATACAAAGTTGGTAGGTATTAACATGAACCGCCAGAAAATATGAAATATGAAATGTATACCGGGTGCACGAGAAAAGTGTGGTAGACACAACTTTTTTCGAGCATTTTTTTAATGAAACACCCTATATATAATTTTATAATCAAATAGACATTGTTTTTCTGATCTCAAAAGTATACAACATGTAGGCATTTCTTCCAGTCGTTTTCAAAATATTTGAGTTTTGAAGTTGTTTTTTTGATATTGCCAAATTGTAGTATCTATGACTACAATAATTGTTTGAACATTATTTATTAATTTTTATACTCCCAATAATCAAAGACAACGAATAAAACAAGGTAAAACATTATATTATTTATACATTGATATCATAAAATGCATTCAAGAAAATGTGTTGTGAATAATGGCGGGCATATTCAATAATTGCATTTCATGATATCAATTTATTGATAATAAAATGTATTCACTTGTTATATTCGTTGTTTGAGATTATTGAAAGGATAAAAATTGATAAATAATGTCCAAACAATTATTGTAGTCATAGATACTAAATTTGGCAATACCAAAAGACCAACTTTAAACTCAAATATTTTGAAAACTGCTGGAAGGAATGCCTACATGTTGTATATTTTTGAGATCAGAAAAATAATGTCTGTTTGATTATAGTATAATATATAGGGTGTTCCATTTAAAAAAATGCAAGTTGTGTCTGTCACACTTTTCTCGTGCACCCGGTATACAAAAAATTATTTTTTCTGGCGGTTCATGTTAATACCTACCAACTTTGAATCTAAAGTCCCTATCTATCTCGCATAATAAGCGAGTTAGTCTGCAGAGTAAATATACGGAAACACCCTGCACAGGGTTTTTCTTTATGATTTGCCACACCTTCAGAAACTCTATTTACAAAGATAGAAAAAAAATGTGGGATCAAAGTTTCATGATTTTTTCTGAAGATTTTATAATAACTAGACCAAAGAACATATCACTATTGGAAATCAGGAAAATGTGAAAAAGTTTTTTTTTTTAATGGTATGCCCTATATTTTATAATAGATTCAAGGTCAACTCATTTTTCCACTTTTCAAAATTATATAGTTGGCCTATGTTTGAACTAGCCTCTTTTGAGTTATGTGACTTTGAATAATATAATGTACAGTTGCAATGAGGGCGAATAATGCTATAATTCATCGCAACCATTATGAAAAACCATGGAAAACCAAGGAAAACAAAATATTTGACAGAAAAGTACTTGAAATAAGTAACAATTGCCCTGATGATCCATGGCAGTTTAGATAAAATATCTTAATATTCCCCGCATTGCAAGTTATTGGAAGTGGAATAACTCAAGGACGACTAGTCGAAACATAGACAAACTATATGTATATATGAAAAGAGGAAAATTAGAAGATCTTGAATCTGTAATAAATGCGCATTCCATTTGAAAAACTCAAACTTTTCCACATTTTCCTGATTTCTTATAGCAATATTATGTTCTTTCGCTTATTTATTATAAAATCTTCAGGAAAAATCGGGAAACTTTCATTTTAACTATTTTCTTTATCTATTTGAACAGAGTTTCTAAAGGGGTGGCAAATTATAAGGAAAAATCCTGTACCATCAGCGAACATGCATGCAAGGTACCATGCCCGCTTCTCCAAAGCTTCTTAAGATGGTGGCTTGTATATGCATGAAAGGGTGTACGAAATAACGGAATCGTGCGAAGGCATGTCTCAAGATCTCGATTCTACTGACAAGAGCGAAGTTGCAACAATGCAACTCCCATCATCCTGGATAAGGAGGATCCTGAGGAGGATGCACCCAGGACAGAATACACAATGAGAAGCGACAATAACCTGTTTTTCCCATTGCTTCAATGGAAACGCATTGATTTGGCATTGAAATTGAAATTTGACAGTTCGCGACCCATCGGAGCTTAGTTATAGTCCGGGAGAAGTTTTGTCACTTCTTATTGATATTTTTCTTCTCGGCCCCGAACGTAGGCGATATGTTCGAGTCAACAACATTTTGTTTTATTTTTTAATTAGACAAGCGATGTTGCGACGCTTGCGTCGTTTGAAATAATATAAAACAGAGATCACAAGTTTCAACAATTTCTATTTGTCAAGAATACATGCTAAGCGACTTCTACAGAAAACTGTGTTGAAATTAGTAAAAATCCATTTATTTCAAACATGTAGACAAATTTTTCAAACATCGTCAACGCAATCACTTCAAGGCTGACAACGATGGTTCCTTGCGGTAGCCGCGTTGTTGTTATTTCAACCTATTCGTGATAAGATCAATTCAACCGTCCTCGAAGAAGCTTCACTAACACAGTACTTTTTTAGCATAATTACAAGACAAAAATCTAGAGCACGCTAATAAATAAAATCATTTTCAACTAGAAAATGACACTGTCGCTGTGACGCATCTGTCAACGCCCTGGCAACGCATTCAAAATTGTATCCGTTGTGGCCGTTGTGATGATGGTATATTATTCAACGAGCGGGGAATGGTGGATATTACTCACGTGGATGAAGTTTGCGATACATACAATAATAACACAATACAATAAAAACACCTAGAAGTCACACAGCAGGATCTGAACAAACTGTAAAATGAGGTTACATTGAGGAAGTGAAAACAAACATAAATCAAACAAGTTTTTCGTTCGGAGAGGCTGGTACTCTGCGACGCAACCCTTGGGCTAGAAGGCACACAGAGAGAGATAAGCCAAAATTTGATTATACACTACTTAAAGCTACTTCAAATTTAAGCAAATGCTTTTGAAAAAGATTGAATTAAAGTACAAGCAATTGCTAATTACGCTCAATAGGAGTACACTAGCAACTGTGGGAGAGATGACTTTGACAGGAAGCTACTGCCCAACAGTATAGAGTTCTTGATAAAATATGGGTTCTGGAGCTTCGTCACTTCCCTGAGTATGGTGTTGAGCTTACAAGATGGCTTGTAGCAGGCTGACTCGACGAATGAAACCATCGGTCTTACAGAGATGCATTCCTTGTTTGTTATAGACGGTCCATGAAGGAAAGCAGTGTTCACCACCTGAGGAGATTCAAATAAAGACTTAAAGATAATCCAAACATTTCCTCGTACCCAGTCAATATTTTCGGGACAAAACATGTATTGAATCGATTAGAAATACCTCATACTTTTATGTCGTATATAGAAATGATTGACTACAATGATTAAACGGAAATTAATTTGTAAGTCCCTTACAAGTCTTGATCTAGCCCTAATCCAAATACGATTACTACAGACTATTTGAAATACATTTAACGATGGGAAAATGAGACCCGATCTTGAAATAAGGATAATGGAATAAGAGATTTTTTTGGGATTATCCAGAGCGGGTAGAGTAGACAAGATTGATTATAATGGAGCCTCATCAATCCGTGATCTATCCAGTAAATTGGATCCTAAAAAAGCGCATGTAGTGAATGTTATCCAAATTAGTAAGCCCGCGGTTTAGGAAATAGAGGAAACTTGTTAAATTTCATTGGAAATGGCTAATCTTCTTTTTCATCAAATTATCCAATTACCGCGGAAGGGACGAGACTCTATTTCCACAAAAGTGCACAAAGCCGGCTTTATTAACAATGTAAATAAAAGCAAACCGTTGTAGCAGCTCTCAAATCTCGGGCTTTGCAATTTCGAAACGAGTATAAACCATGTAAGCCGCATTGCGAGAAAGAAACCCAACATTTCGGAAACTATTTTGTGGAAATTCTTCCGCATCGCATAAAATAAAGTCTGGTTCTCTAAGTTGACGATGATAATTTCTAAATTCTTATTTCCCGCACAATTTGGCTATTTTCCAGACCGATATGAGTTCAAGGTGTTTAATTGAAGGGCAGGGATTTTGGTCCATAAAGCGGAAAAGTATCAATTTATTTTTTTATTATAGCATAAATCTCAATTGCTCATAAGCTGTGAAACAGCAGAGTAGCAGCAAAAAAAGAAGGGATGTTTTAATCAAATCGAGTTTCGCTTTCATGGGGGAATTGTATACGCTTCACGATATATTCGATGTTAGGTGATTTTGTTTTTTTCAATGAGGTGTGGGACTCGAAAAACATGGATTTTGCATTAGATTTGAAAAAAGAATGAAAAGAAAGCTGAGTAAAATGTATGGAGTGACTTGCTACTGTTCTTTATTGAAAGAATTATTGATTTTGTTATGGAATGCAGATGCAAATTATTGGAAAAGTCTGAGGTTTATGAATTTATGCAAATCGAGTATATACAGAGTGACCCATTTGACAGCGGGCCACATTCATATCATTTTTATTTCTTAAGCGATTTTGACGTTTTTTTTTTAAATGTGGAGAGTGAAAAAGTGTATTTTGAGGCCATACGTCGCCAAGTTTTTTTCAAAAACCAAGGCCCACTAGAGCTTATTAAGAGGCTGAAAAATCCAGAAAACATATAAACGATTTTTTTAGAAAAAATCTGTCTTCGCCACTGGATTCGTGATACCCTGAAATGGATTTGTACCAAATTTCATGAAAAAATATTAAAAATTTACGAATAATTTTTTTTATGCACCAAGAACTATTTTTCCTCGAAACTCTTGCGATAGCAAATCTATCAGAAAAACTATATAAAATATAAACATTTGCTAGATATTCTCATGTCAAAATACAATAAAAACAAACGAACGAGACTGGCAAAAAAAATAGAAAAAAAATTAAACACAGAAATTTCGTACATTTCCATTTCAGGGGATGAAAAATTCAGTGGCGTCGGCAGATTTTCTCTGTAAAAACGCTAATATGTTTTCTGGATTCTTCAGCCTCAAAATATGCACTAGTAGCCTTGGTTTTTGGAAAAAACTGGGCAACGTATGGCCTCAAAATACACCTTTTCCCTCTCTACATTTAAAAAAAGAAATCGTCAAAATCGATCAATAAATCAAAAAGTCACAATGGTGGCCCGCTTTCAGATGGGTCACTCTGTATGAGCATATTATACAAAATATCATAAAAATCGGTTCATACATTCACAAGATATGGACCATGAAAACAGATCGCAGGTTGATTTTTATACATGCAAATGGTTAGAATTTTGATTTTAACTCCGAGCAAAGTGAATGTTCATAGCAAAGATTTTCCAACAACTAGATATAGCCCGACGTCTCTTTGTGTGTCACATATTTATACATTGAGGGAAGAGAGGAATTCTTGCGAGTTTGCCAAACTGCAAATTTAATAAGTAGCTACCTTGTATCCAAGGTATTTTGATTATAATTAAAAATACTCTATACTCTATGAGTGCATATCTGGTAGTTACCATTTATATAATATGTACATTTTAGACCACTAGTGATAATAAAACATTTTCAATGAGACCCATATTTTTCCATGAACCTTACTTACTTATGTAGACACGATGCAACGAAATACATCTGGCAACACGACACAAATGCCTATTTGAGATCAACCAATCAGCTGATAGTCATTTTAACCAATCATAGCCTGTATCTCTCTTGGAACACTGTTGTCAGCTTGTTCAAATTTCGATATTTCTGAAGGCCGAACAGCTGATTTATCTGAACAAAACTTATCAATAATCAGTGAATTATAACTGTCCTATAACACCAACGATATTGAAACAAATAAAAAATTAAAACGTATCCTCGTTGATACACTGGTTAATCCCTTTTGATGAAAAGTGGAAATTCTGAGTGCTTTCTATTTACAACAAGGCAACGTTGAACGAACGTTGAACGAATTCAACGGACGAGATGTAAATAATAACATGTTCATCATAGTGACAAACAATTTGCCCGGAATCTAGGGTGTACGCTAGTTCTAGTGGGTTCTATGTTGCAAGGTTCATAGCTTGGCTTATAATTTTTTTGACTATTATGTAAGTCGTTATATTCAATGGTTTTTTGCCCTTAAAAAATGAATAAAACTAAAATTGTTCGTGCTGAGCCCGTTCCCGAAACTATGGACGATGTTGAACTCTCTATCAGATGGTACAAGTTAATAGGGCTGTCCCTCAGGTGTCGATGCCGGGGCCATTACTGTATATTATATATATGTCACAGTAAAACCTGGTAATCAGTAAAAGCTAACTGTTAATAGGAAAAGTGAGCTTTTCCTGATTTGGAAACATTTAGCTAGTGAAAGTTGAATTCGATCGACTCCATGATACTTTTACAAGTAATTGTTAGCATTCACGTAACTTTTCTAGTGAAAGCTGCTACACTGAAAATTATTATCGTAATTATAAATATCCTTTTTGGTCCGAGTTGGAATTCGCCGACAGATTAGGCGCTCTGGAAAATACGAGAGTTATGAATCGCAGGTGTACAATGTGAACATTGTTCAGATACCGTTTTATAGAAAATACTTAAGTATTCTCAGTGGGGTTAGTCTGGGTCAGTTTGAGTTAGTATGGGTTTGGCAAAAATTTTGATGTCGCGTTAGCGACATCATTTGGTGCCCCGTGCACCTTGGGTTACTTAAAAGGCGGAAATAAGTTTTAAAAAGTGCTTTTCCTAACTGCTTTCAGTAAAAGTTGATTTGAAAAAGTTTCTCCAACATTCACTAGTAAAAGTGTACAATATTCTTCAAAACTTAACATTTCCTAACGGATCAAGTAATTGCTAGCATCAACTACAGTAAAAGCTAGCTTTCACTGAATTTCTAACATTTACTGTAACATATACAAATGAAACAGCATCTATCACTAGAGAGCACACAATACTTTATGCTGTTGATACATCCCCGGTATTCAGAAGATAACATCAATTTGCTGTCAGAAAAAGTGCAAATGGTGATGAACGTTTTGAATGACTACTTTCTATCTAACAGTCTTCTTCTAAATGTTCCGAGAAATCTATGTCTTCTATTTGGAAATTATTGTAAAAATCAATCCTATTTTTCCTCAACACCAACAACATAACTTCACAAAAAAGTATATCCTCTTTGGGTATGCACATCGATGGAGGAGAGTAAACATCAGATAGGTATCTACAAAGTTGGCTCGTTACAGTTATGCATGGTCTTTACTGAAGGAGTAGAAATAGACGCTGCTTTATCAGCATATCAACGGATAAGCTGCAGAGATGTTTTTATAGAAAGCAATATTCTCACTGTGATAAGTATGTTCATTTTAGACTGTGTATGTACACTTTGTCAGTAATAAGGAATTTTTTGAAAACTCTAAAGTCAATCATGAATACTCGACCACAAACCGAACGAATCTTGTTCCGGAAAAATATAACTTCACTTATCTGGAAAAAAATGTCGAATATTTGATGAAAAAAGTTTTCAATGCACTTCCTGAAAAAGTTTGTAATCTCCCCAAAAATAGATTAGCTCGAAACTTTTTAGTGTAAAAAGCCTTTTATATTATGGAAGAATTTTTTTCATGTAATAAGCCCGATATAGTCATTTAAATATCTGAGTTAAGCGTTTGTTGTATTTATTGTTCAAGTATCTCATTATTTATTTTGTTCTTGTTGACAATCTTCCACGTCCTTGCCGGGTTTTTCTCTGTAAGTTTGTAAGTTAAAAACATTGGAACAAATAAAGGATCATCTATCTACAGTGTGACCCATTTGTTTTGGGAACACCCTGATAAAAAGTTTATTTCTTAACCGATTTGGTTCGTTTTTTTTTTGGATTGTAGAGCTCGAAAAATTGTATATTCTTGGCAAAAAGTGACCTTCGCCATTTTGACTTCAAGGCCTACTATGTTAGTTTTTAAGAGCAAAATTTCAGGAAACTATATTAGCGATTTTTTTAGGAAAAATCTGTGTGCGCCACTGGATTC
The DNA here is from genome assembly GCA_958502075.1 of Orchestes rusci. Classification (NCBI taxonomy): domain Eukaryota; kingdom Metazoa; phylum Arthropoda; class Insecta; order Coleoptera; family Curculionidae; genus Orchestes; species Orchestes rusci. The sequence continues at coordinate 19,657,528 of OY293310.1, read as the reverse complement.
AGCATCCTTTAAAACGGGTCTATACAAATTTTCAAGCGAAAATATCAAGTTGAAAAAAATTAAAAATTCGCACTTTAACAATCTTTGATTCTATCAAAACAAATAAAAATGACATAAAACTAAAAATTTGTAACTTCTACCAAACCACCATCAACTTCAATGCATTTATCATTTCTTTTGATAGAATCAAAGATTGTTAAAGTGCGAATTTTTAATTTTTTCAACTTGATATTTTCGGTTGAAAATTTGTATAGACCCGTTTTAAAGGATGCTGAATCCAGTGGCGCACACAGATTTTTTCCAAAAAAATCGCTAATATGGTTTCCTGAAATTTTGCTCTTAAAAACTAACATAGTAGGCCTTGAAGTCAAAATGGCGAAGGCCACTTTTTGCCAAGAATATACAATTTTTCGAGCTCTACAATCCAAAAAAAAAACGAACCAAATCGGTTGAGAAATAAACTTTTTATCAGGGTGTTCCCAAAACAAATGGGTCACACTGTATATATCTATCTTTCTATGAAGCTTTCTTTGCTGCTCTGTGATCATTTGCAGTATCAGGATACAGCCTAACAATTATTAATGTCTACGTCAGTGAACATTTCACTATTCAATGTCAATATTTGGTAACGAAATAATCTGCGATGCAAAATAGAAAGATAATCTTGAAATGCTACTTGTTCTAGTTTGTCTTAGCACTACTGCTAATGCACTCCTTTCTTAGATAACAAAGTAGTTATGGATCTGAGATCTCAATTTCGGAAGAATGTTACCACTTTTTTTTGTCATACTCCACAAGGATTTCCCTTTTTATAATTTTTTTATCCTGGTTGTTAAGTTGCTTACAACAATTATTATTTCTAGTGGGTTTTTCAAGATCTTTGTCTATATTTTAATATGTTTTTGAATAAATATCAGTTAGCTTTGTTCACATTTTCTCAAAAGATTTTCCATCATACAAATCACTAGATAAAACATCACTTATACTTTTTGATTATTATTTAAAAATAAAGGCATATTTTTCATGGGGTATTCAGTAATAATAAAATAGATTCAAGTATTCAGTTATATTTAATTGAAAATTCCATAATTAAAGTCGTTAATAAATTTATCCCTTTAATCTTTGCTGATAAGGACTTTCACTGAACCAGTATTAAACTGTCTTAGCTCCAGAGCAAAACTAATCCATTCCACTAAGAAAGTACTCGCTTTAACATTGAAATCGTGAGCGTGTTCACCTTGCGATTGTTTGATTAATTTCATCAGTATCAGTTGAGCTGCTGTGTAGGCTTGAGCAATTATACCGGAACTTTTTCTCTTATGAAGTAATTCACTTATGTTTGACCATTTTTGTCTTCAGCATCATTTTGTGATCATTTGATTGTATGTTAAACAATACGCTCTGGTCTTGTTTATATCCTCATTCGATCGTTATCAGCAATAGAAATCAACTTGGTCACCTGTGAAAGTACCAGAATAGTTCTCATGCGCGCTTGATCCCAACATAACTTCCCAATAGTTTAAACTCCACTGGTTTCTAATCAAACGTATAACCCGTCACACTTAGTCAAGTATATCCACGATAACTCACTATCTCCAATTTATACAGGAAACCCGCAATTATTCCAACACCTCCCCAACAAACTCTTCATTAGCATGAATAAGCTTTCCATCAAGCAAGTTCTGAAAGCAAAACTGTAAATCCTGGAATGAAGGATCCATTAAACCACATCAAAGTTTTAGTTTGGCTTTATGCAGCTGCTGTATCCAAACGAGATTGAAATCGGTTTTAATATCCATTGGAATGGCTTTTGATACTATATTTGAAACGTGGAGAACTTGGACGGGTTATTATTGTGCGGAAATGATGGATTGGAAAATTGTATGAACTCAACATTTTTGTTCAACTTGAATATAGATCACAATTTACTAAAGCACCGGTTTTTATGAAAAGTAAGTAATATAACCACCAAATGCATGGAGAAGTGGAAAGAAAACATTTTTCTCTTCAAACATATAGTGGAACCCTCATTTGGTAATGAAACTGGACCAGCTCAGCGTGGACCTGCATGACCTCGCACTTCTTTACAGCACATGCATACTTCACTACAGTGTCGTATATTATAATATAATAGGTGTGGTGAGAATTCAGGATAGATTATTTCAGAAGATACACGAATTAGAAAAACCATGTCGCGTATAAAAGTTGCAAGGCTTTCAAAAATCTACATATCTGTGATGATTTGGAATATACAGGGTGGATCATGTGTAAGACAATAAAATTCAACCCCCACCTAGACGAGAGTAACAGATCAGCTGGACTAAATTGATGTATTATTATTAGAGAGAACTTAAGCGAGACCAAGTCTATCATTCTGTGTAAGACTGATGCACATTAAATGGCTACTATAGTGGATATTTGCATAAACCAAGTATTTAAAGTCTATGCCCTATCCATCAACCTTTGACATACTCAAGATCTAAGATTCATAAAAAAAAATCTCCAATAGCATCTATCCAATATCGCTCCAGCTACTCAACCTAGAGCAGAATTAGTTCCTCAACCAACAAACCTCCAAATACTTCGCTCAAGACTTCTTTGAAGCTCAAGATTATCGTATCAGCAACAAAAATTGTATTGCTTAAAGCCTGAAAGGTAAGTGGGAAGTTGTGAAAAATTATCAAGAAAAATGTAATCAGATACTTCAAAATAGTTCATCTCAATTTTTTTTTAAACTTGTACCTACCTACCTGTGACGATTAAATCACATTCTTCTTAAGATAATATTACATGACCAACTGCTTTGAAATGCCTGGAATATTCGGGGAACCAAAAATAACACCGCTGTCAAGAATCCGATTTATCATGCGATTAATGAAAATTAGGCCCATGATGTTCGCTATTCTTACCGCACTGACAGCCATTTATCTTTTGTATATCAAAAAGGGTCCTGCTGGACGCAATATTCCCGTCACTGAATATTGAAATGGGACGTTGGAATTTTCCATTTTTGCCTCAAAATTGGTCTGGTTGGCAATTTTATTTCGTAATTTCATAGTTCATGGGAGGTTTGGAAGTTAATGAATTAACCGACGAACTTTTGTCGGTTGGCTGATTTTCCAGGACAAAGAAAATGTTTCTAGTGTTGAACATGAGAACAATAAAAAAACAATAAGGTTCAAAACTCACCTTTTATGAAAGTAATTTGATTTCTAGTGGGTTTAAATTTTAATAAATCATAAAACTTCATGAAAATGAGGTAGCTGACGCAACAGTAAAATATAGATAAACTCGCGTTTGGTTCAGTAAAATGTGTATGAATAAAGAAAAAATGCATTGAGCTGTAAAAAAAAAAATGTGAAAACATGCTATGAGAATTTTGAATGACAAATGTTCAAAATATTTCTCAGACAAGTCGACGATTGTGAATGTAAAAACCTTTAAATGCTTTTCTCCATGAAGCCCAAGAAAACAACTTATAGCTCACAATGGATGGAATGTGAAACTCATTTTTATCAAGAATCGATATCACCAATAAAAAGCATCCTTTCTCGATATATGGCGTATGAATAAACACATTTCAAACCTGGCGGCATGTGCAGTTTTATGCAACGAAATTGCTGCTCTAAACGATCTTTCAGACACTATCGTCGTAACGAATTGCCTGCGATGCACATTCGAGTTGAAATATGGTGTTCCATTCGAAGTTTTGTGCTTGTTTGTGCTGAGAAGATGCGTATCGTAGACGTGCAAATTGTGGATGACAGAATTTATGATGCAATACTGCGAGGTCATGAATAAGGAAATCAATTTTTAAATGTGACAAGAAACATCAAGTAGTTTGCACATATAAATGGAAAATGACCAACATCACCTAAAATCTAATCCAACAAACTTGACATCAATGATGGATAATAAATTATTTCCTAAAGCTAATATGAAGCCTAATATGAAGCCTCCATCACGTTCAATTGAAATAATTGACCACTCTTTACTAGAATTGTTTGATTTGTATCGCATGTTCTGTTTGAGAGACGAAGTCGAATTAGTCGGATCAATGCGTCAGAGTCAGAAATCCAATGATCAATCACGATACCCGATGAAATGTTAAATTTAGTTTGGTCTATCTGTGAATTTGATTCAGTTCGATCCATACAGCACCAACTCAAAACATGTTAATCAATAAAACATTAAAGATCAGTTAGATCAGATAACTACGGCTTCATAATAATTATAATCAAAGCAAACCTTCAACCGCTTCCATAGAAATGGGGATCCTTTCTCCAGGGCAAACCATACTTATTCAAATATTTGATCAGTGCTCCAATCCTCCCAAAATATTCCCCTTGACAACGAATCCATTATCTTCATCATGATCAAAGCATAACGGAAACCAGGCCCTTTCAGGTATTATTAATAAAATGAAATACCCTGACCCTCTGGTTGACATATTTTAAGTCCCGCCTTTACGTTACTTCACCTAAATGAATTGATAATGGAGAATTCGAGATTATTTGAACAATTCAATTTGGCTTCGTTGAATTCTTTTAATTATGATTTGAGTTTGGAAGAACCTTTCATATAATTCCAGATAAATTTATCCTGAAGAGTTCATTAAACGGAATTTTTGATTGAGAGGGGTTGTCGATTGTGGATTTTGGGTCATTAGTTCAATTTAGCGTGTAAGTGGATTGTAGGGCAAAGCCTTATTGAGTTTCCAGTACCGTAGGCTGCATGAATTTGAGGTATTTTGGCATCACAGACCATTCAATTTCTGATGATAAATTGAGAAGAGTCTTCATAATGTATTGTACTCGTACTACTAGATCAACAATAGTTGGGTTCGGCATTTTTCTCGCAGATGTGACGGATTTTTAGTCACGTGATAATGATCAGAACATATACGACCAAATCACGTGCCGGACTATTGAGTTCGATCCAAACTAGCGGAGGCACGTGATTTGATCATGTATGACTTAACTGTTATCACGTGACAAAAAATCTGTCGCATCCGCGATGATTATGCCGAACTCAACTAATGAGTGATCATAACTTCTCGCAAAACATACCCGGCTACTGTTACCATCACAATCATTGTTTTGCTAAATACAATGCTGAGTTCCGATCCGACGTTCGTCACATAAGTATCGTCTGTCAAAGTGCATTGAACGAATACGGATTGAAGCGGATGGTGTGAACCTTATTTTTTCTTCTTTTTCGCTAGTCTATTTTCGCGACTAAGGCTAATCATCGACGCGGGGAGTTTGTCTCACCATATTTGGTAGTTTTGCCGACTCCCTCTCTGCACAACATCCATGACACGAAACCCACAGTTTAACGTCTCTTCTGAGAGACTCGATTTTGAAACGTCGGCGTTGAACCGGCCGATGATCGAACCCAGGACCATACAGACATTTTTTGGAAGTGTGATCGTCCTATAAGATCAAGCATTTGGTCTAATGTACAGCTACAGTCTGATTGACATTTAATTTTTGTGCTTGTGGGCAGCTGCTTGGTGGATTCTATCGTTGCTGCTGAGTGTGTTCTGTGAATGCCCATGAGGAGTCGACTATCCTTGGATTAGAGAGGTGGACAGATAGCTATAATTTATATAGAAAAAGAGATGAAGCGTTCAAACTGGATTTTTAAGTTCAGAGGTTATACATATCTTACATACATCCTCTTTCAAGACATTTCACTCGTTTACAAAATACAGATTTTGATGCAGAAAGTCTTCCCCAACATGATGGGGGTTCTTTTTACTTAACCTAGACAGTTAATTACAATTTTCCGAGACATGGAGAGTGATTGAAGGCTCCAAACCTTCCATTTTTTCTCCAAAATAAGATGGGTCACATCTCTTTTACATTAATGATAATTTCAGATGTATGGCAAAAAGGTGATGGTCTCTCGAAAGTGACTCAAGAGAAATTTAAGTCTAAAAATCGCCGTCCAAAGTATTTGCTGCGTTCAAAATTAGCAAAAACCTCGGTGAGTTTTCATTAACAAGAGATGAACTTATCATTAACCGAACCGTTTTCATAGATGCTTGAAATGGACAATTTGCATACATTTTCAAATGACTTGAAATTTTATATACGTATTCTAGACAATATTAGAAAGTCGTCAGTGATTTTTTTTTCCAAAATACCCAAAAATATACTTGATAAATAAAAAAGAAAACGCAAATTGTCCATTGAACTGAAGTAATAATGAATAATCATTTTCTTCACCATGAGGCTCGTCAGAGAGTCACCTACCATAATGTCGAAGCAGCAGCAGAACTCTGCAACTGCCAGGTGTCAAAGTCCGTCTGACGTTTCATAACTGGTTGGTTGCTCTGGTGTAGAGCGCTACCACGGGGCCAGTTCTTCAACTGCAACTAATTTTGCACCCATTAATACTTCCGATCATTTCTTCGCTGATTCTGTTACAAATCAATGAGAATCGGCGCAATTAATCACGGTTAAAATCGACCTCACGGCGACTTCAAGTATCCGGGTCGCAGAAAGTAGGAGGTGATCACCACAATAGATTTCCCAGTCAGTTTCGGCTTGGCCCTTCCCACTCTTGCGAGCGTCTCCCTCCCAACAATGGGGGCGGGGCTTTGCAACCAGTGAGATCAGAACAGACGAATCAGACCAGCTAGCAGTGGGGACATCTCCCAGACTTGACCGTAAGAGTAAAATGGAGATTTATTAAAAATGCAGTTTGCAGCCTCAAAGTTTGAAAAATGTAAATGATTGGAAAAGCTTCAAGATCCGTCTTAAGAACTATATTGTTAGAGTAAGAGTAGGTACACAGTTTTTTTTGTTTTTTTTCCACACATTTTATTTTGAAAGTGTGAGGTGAAAGTGTCCATGCATTTTGGTATCTTCTGTATATAATATGTGTTCTATTTTATTTATTAGGTATCAAAATTATGCACGCATAATATTTTCTATACATATAACCTGCTATAATCAAAGGGAGAAAGAGTTTTTTTTTCTTGTTCTTTTCCATTATTCTCAATAATAATTTTTGTATAAGATGATTTTTTTTTAAAGGATGAGTCCATATAGATTATATGTGTAGTCTTTGGAATTTTTGAATAAAGATTTTTCGATCGATTGATAAATGTCAGCAACATTATCCCTATGTTCTTCGTAAATCGGTATAATTTACATTAAATTGGGATATGTGTGACATTGTTCGAATATGTGGTGGTCGTTATGCATATGTGAAGTTTCCTGTTCTAAAGCGAAAAAAACCATCAGACATTTGCAATTGCGGCATCGACGCGAGTTGATACAGCTCGGCGATTGGGGTCCTTCTTGGTAAGTTAGGAGCAGCTCTTTTTTTTACCTTCGAATGAGTGTACATTTGAAGTTAGACATGCTGGATCATACAGGGTGGGCATAGGTTATATTGGGTCTGACTGTCAGTGAGCTTTAGATCCTGCTCCAATTTTGAACGCGAGCACAAAATAGTATACAGCCGCTGACCAGCCAAGAAAGACTTTCGCAATAACGTGAGAATTGTTCTGAACGAATGAGAGTCTTGGGACAATAAAAACCTCCAAATACCTCAGTTTCTTAACCTTGGCAATGAGTTCATCATTGATCTTCATCGGCTCAATTATTTGGTTATTATTGAATTTCCGAGTAAGACCTGAAGACTTACGATTTTAACTGTTGATTTCAATCCATTCATGCTACCATGAAACCAATGTATTCGAACAGTATTGATTGTTGCGCTGTTTTGCAGGTTGTGTGTAGATATATAGTGCATTGACCATTAATTTTTCATTTGCGTACATTATCATTGGTATTGGCTCAGTAATGGGAATATCAGCAGTGAAGTTGAACAGTACTGGCCATAGTACTGTTTCCTGGGGACTTCATCCGGAATCGGAAAGCCTGCCTAAATCGCTCAAGGTTTAACTTCACTTCCCTACTGATGCCCTAAGTATCTTCGAACCGGAATCTTATCTGGCAGGGAATCCAATCTAGATACAAAATGTACTATCGTAGACTTTTTAAGTACCCAACTTCCGGTATAGTCATAGAAATATGTTATTAATCGTTCAATATTCTAAGCTTGCGTTCATTAATCAGGACCGATTTAACTGTGATGTAGTTCAGGCTCAACTCAATCCTTATGGAAATGTATTTTTTCAAGAACTGGTCTTCATTGTCTCTGTCCAGTGTGTTTAAATAATATTGATAACAGATTCGAATTGTGTTCGTGACATGAAAAATCCATAAAAGCATTGTCCCAAATCATTTATTTATATCTGAAGCATTCAAAAATACAATGCTGTAATGCAGTCGCTTTACGTTGCAAGACTCACCCAGATAAGCATTATCATATACATACGTCGAAAGGCTTATCTGTCGACGCTCCTATCCCGCAGTCTTATGATAACGCCATCATAACACTACAGTAAGCATACAAAATGGGAACGAAAACTGCAAATGTTGTATCTGGAATCAGCGGTTTATTCCTTTGGGAATGCGAGTTCTGGGCGAGATTATCAGAGCCCATGAGACTTGATGTATCATCGACTGCAGTGTTCTTGAAATGTTATTATCTCGTTGCATCAGATTGATATATTCATCAAATATTAAAATGACAGTCGTTCACCCACGGATTATGAATTTTTCATAAACAAACATTTTTCTTCCCTCTAGTCCGGGTCCAAAGTTTCAAATGCACTCTGGACAACCATCTATCAAAGCAATTACCACATAATCATAACATAAACCATAACAATGAATATGCATATACCAATTCGCAATGATAACCCAGTAGTTAATCCACAAATTATAGCCCGAACAATTCATGTGAAATGTATCATACTCTCTGGACACCATTCTCATTTTAATATTGTATGTCCCAAATGTTTTCTGCAGATGCTGGTGTTGCAGGCATGTGAGCATAGAGAAAAAGAATACCTCATATCCTACATTTGTTTCCCGTAATAAATGCATGCATGACAATAGAATATGCATTGTTTTTTGAGGTTATCAAAAGGAGAAAGCGGGATTTTAAATTTGGTTTGTTGAACATGAATATCATTTAATTGCGTATTTTATGACGCTGTAGTGAGCATGGGGAGTAGGTACATCTCTAATTTTTTAAAAGGAACATTCAAAAGCATTCATTGCATTAGACTTGGGATTCCTTATTCTGTTTTCACATTATCTGCTTTATTCGTCATTCGTAAACTTTACAACAGTATGATGCATTGAAGAGGTGTCGGTATGCTCAAGCAAAGAGCTTGAGGTCTCATGTTTGATGTGCTCTGGACATCTTTTGATGTTCTCAACTCAATATTGTACTAATAACAGTAAAACAAAATAAATAAATAAGATTTTTGTCTAAAAGATATCCAACTAGTATAATTAGTCACGGATCAGCAACATTCTTGTACTTTTTTGAAAGATGAACGTAACTTTTTATACCACAAAGTAATAAAAAACAACATTCATGCTTTATCAAGGCCTGAGAGGTCCTCACATGAAAAGCGAAATTAAGCCACGCTTGAAAAGTCAAAAGCTTGCAAAAATATTTTCAGCTCAGTCGTAAATATCGTGTTTGAAGTAGCATCTAATTAGGTTGAGGTCGAGGATTGAGTTGATTATGTTTTTAAAAATTCAGGTGAAGTGCCGGATTGGATTTCTCGATGTGAAAAAGAATTCTCTAGCACGATAAAACTCATTCCTTCCACCGTTGAATAATAAGCTCTAAATGGAGCTAAATGAGGTTTTATTGTTGGCTTTTTGAAAATTCAGTCACGTTTTCAGCGGTGAATCTGTGACTGAAGGGCGGTTTTTAGGATCCAAACTTGATTTGGAATGTATTGAGCAACTTCATCTTACTAAAGAAGCGCATCGGAAGTGCAGTTTCTATTTTTGTTTTGTTTAATAAAACTACTGTGGTAGATTTCATTACGATTTGATACGATTCGTGCTTCAGATTACGATGGAAATTATAGTCGGATTCACAGGGGCTGTAGAAATAACATAGGGCTGTAAGTGCTGATAGGATGACTGTTTTAGGCCTATTTGTATGCGTGGGACTTATTTTGTGAAAGAGGGAGTTGAGTATAACGTGGAGGCTTCAACATTTTGATTGAGATCAGGCTTATGTCACACGATATAATCATTACAGAGAATTAAATAATTCATCAAAAAAATCATAGAGTTCCTATTCAAGAGAATTTTATTTCACGAAAACTTCTAGCAAAAATTTTTCATCTCACTGCCATTTTATTCTACCAAATCGTACTTCAAACGATCAATAAGGCATTATCTCTGCTGCTGGAAAAATGTATTTACTGCGAACAAATCTTATTCTTTTGTTTGTATAACTTGTTTGCAAGAAGATTTGATTACGATCCTGTAAACAACGTCCCAACTACACTCAGCTTCTGTTTTTATATTTATGAAACCTTGTCAACAACTTTTTCTTTTGATAGGTACACGTTGTGATAAATAAACCACTTATATGGAAAATTACTGGCTGTATACAAGAGGGGTTCTCATTAAACTAGAAAAGTTTATCAACTTCATTTCAAAGGAACGCTTGCTTTTTGACAAGTGTTGGATGACTGTGGTACGATCCTGACAACTCGAATCTCGAATGGCAAGAGTTGTTTCCTGTGCTATTGTGTCATTGTTGTTCAAGTGGAGGTTGCGTAGAGCAGGATTGTCATCATGTGGATTTTGTTTATCATGATTTTTATTTGCAGAAGCAATATCGGCGATCTCAGTAGCAGGTACAGTCTTTTTAGTTGGGCTTGAGCTTTTCTATGGGCATATCTGGAATGATGTCCAAAAGTTAGGGCTCGGTAGAAGTAGACTCGAAGGTATCTTGCCTCGCTACCATTCCAGGTCAACTTCCTTTTGTCTATTCTTGACTTAAACGGTCCTTGATTCCAGTTCCTTGGTGTGTCCATAATGTCACAAAGCCTCCGTAGGCCACACATGATCAAAGGCCTTTGATACATCCAGCATCAGGGCCTCATTTTTTGGTGCTTGTTGGCTGCTGCTTGTATGATGTGGGATATGGGTCACTCTTGTTGTCTGGTTGCGAACTTATCATCTCGGATTTCAAATTGGCTATACGGGATGATGTGATGGTCGTTCGTGTGCAGAAGAATTTCCTCTCTGATGATATGCTCCGCAACCCCTAGGGCAGACGGGAGACTATTGGGCCTGAATTTGGCTGGATTGGCGCCACGCGATCTCTGTTTCAGGATCAGGATAAGTCTGGCTTTCTTTCAATGTACTAGGAAATACTGTAAGTTCAGCAAGGCCTGTATTATATTCGAAAGTTCTTTCTCGAGATTTGGGAAGAGCTTTTTGATATCAATATTGGAGATTTGGTCCATTCCTGGAGCCTTTTTGAGTTTTAACGACTGGATAATAATTTGCAGTCTTAGAGGTCTTGTCCGAAGTGATCGGCTAACAGATCTCCTTTTTTTCTGGGATCTGAGATACTTTGGCCAGTTGGTGATTTCAGGCTGAGAATAAATTTCACTTTTTCCTTTGTCAGGCCCTTGGCAAGGAGGAAATGAAATATACAGCTCCCGATGTTGATCTGATCTAATTTGTATCACCACTTTTCGTTGGAACATGTCCTCAGTATTTTCTTGACCATCCTCAAGACCGGGTCGCCAAATCGTTATAATATACGCCATATCCTGTGTCTGGCCATTTTGGATTTGTCTGGAGGTTGGTCCTCGATGTTTGGGGGACTGTGGAGGTGGCATCCTCAACTGCCTGCTGGATGATGAAGGTGATTTTCTGGCGATTTCTGACGAGGTGAGGAAAAACGTGATTTTCATATAATTCGCGCGCCACCCTCTGTATTCACGTGGTAGAGAGCTTAAATAATTTTTGATGCGCCCTGTAAACATGAATATGCCATTCAAAAAAGCGCATCCAAAAATAAAAATCGTCGTGCCCGAGCGTTTTTCAAAAAATCAAAACCCCGAAGTTAAAATGAATCTGTTCTATATTTTAGCCGGTCACTGTATATGTTTGGAATTATTGGCCGAAAACCAAGATTTACTGTTTCGGGTAGCAATTGAGCAGCAAATTATCGATAGATACACGGCAACCACTATATATTTTACATAAAATACGGAGTCTTTTGACGGATAATCGAGTGAGCTACGGGAAAAAATCAATCACTCGACTAATAACGGAAAAATGAATTAGAAAATTCCAAAATAACGGTAAAATGAATTCGCAAATCCTGTAACTGTAACTCACAGACCAGAAGTTCACCTTAACATGATAACGGAAATGCTTTCTTTTGAATCACCTTGTTTATTTTGACAAAAATAATTTTGAGAAAGATACAGAGAAATTTAGTTTTTCTACTGGTGTGTAAGTGAGAACAAAATCCAAGAATAGTTTAAAAAGGGAGAAAGGCTGATTTTCTAAAACTCAAAGCAACAATTTTTCGAAAAAGCGTGAATGAACAACAAAGATGAGAGATGACCTGACTGGATCCAAGGTTTCGAAAACTCGGAGCGAAAGGTGAGTAATTCACTTCTTTTAGTGACATTCAAGTATGTAGATCATGACAATTGATTTTATGAAAAAAAATATTATCATACTTGAAATATCTGGTCATGGTTCGCTCAATGTGGCATCACATCCATAAGTAGAGTTGGAATTCACTGTTCCACGGCTTCTTTGAGGTGTTGGTTATATTTGGTCAATCAAACAATTATTGACCATTCACCGATTTTATTCAGCTTTCTAACTGCTACTGAATACAGGAGTATAATACTGGTGATGATACAATAAGAGTATTTTTCTTTTCTTCAGAGGATCGAGCTTATTCACGTCCTTTTCTGTCTCTTTTTTAGTTACCTATTTTTTCAATGTTGGTTATTTTATTATTTTTATAGTAACAATTCTATTATTTTTAATCAGAGATTCGTGATCAAGATAGCATGTTGTGTATGTTAGGAATTTCACTCGTTTCTCGTTAAAAGTATGACAATGATAATTATTATAATATTGAACAATTCTTAATAATAAGTTCATTGTTGGCGGTTCACCAACATAAACTTCATTGTTATAAAAGCTAAAGCTATAAAATCAGTAATGACTCATTTTTCACTTATTCAAATAAAATGCTTTTATAGTTTACTCCGACGTAGTAATGGACTTTATACCATACTACCTCCAAATGTTTAGATCTGGCATAAAACATCATGTGGTGATGCAGATGGTAGGTAAAGATCGGTTGAAAACGATGAATCAACAATTCATATTATTATTGTCTGGGAATCAATCATAGATGTCCATATACCTACCTCAAAAATATTGAAATGTATTATACGGCCATACTGTATCACTAAAGGCAATACAATAGATGCACTTGATCACCTGAACTCATTAATCATCCAATATACGCTGATATGACCCCGATGGAATCGAACTTGATGATAACCTGTTAACAAGATTATAAGCGAAGCCAGCTTCAATTCGCCCACTACAATTGATTGCATCACCATATCAAAGCTCTGTGTCAAATTATTGACAATAACGATCCAAATCTCTGTGGTATTACCATTTTCATGGTAAATACCTCATTAAAACCCATAATGGTTTATATTTGCGACAAATTTCGAAAATGGTCATTGACCGAATGAAATTGGTCCTAAAATGAAATCACAGTAATCAATTTTCAAAGGAAAATAATCTGATACGACCCAAAAGAGGGGCAGTTCTCTATCCAAGAGATAGGGACAAATGGGCCATATCAATTTTTATAGTCCAGTTTTGTCTCGGATTTTTATTTCTGCGTCCTTTGAGAATTTCGTTGAAATCGAGGAAGTTCAGTTTACGTTTGTTATTTTTGCTGAGGATATCTTTTGAATGCCAATCCTTGTGGATTACAACGGTTTTGATATCCCAGAGACCATCGCAACTGACTGAAAATGTTTATAAGTATATAATTAAATAGAAATTTACAACGATTTGAAATTACTTTTTCCAATTGAGGAAAGACACAATCTTGGAACCTTGGAATCCTGAATCTATAAAACTTTGTCCATAAATTATTCAAAGCAATAAAACCCATTTGGACTATCAAGGGTCTTGAGAACTACGTCGTGTTGAGAAATTGATAAGGTCCGTTGTTTACAGGCTACCTGGAATGTTCTATATGTTTTCTGCCCTTCTTACATAGAACAATTATTTTGTGGACTGTTGCATTTCTTGATGGTTCGATTAGATTAAATTTAAAAAAAAAATAGATCAACCTAGATTCATATTTCCTCTTGAATTTGAAAACATTAAACTACTCATCAGGAAATATATCGTTGAAATTATTTTTAACGTAGAATTTCCGAATTTAAAGTACGAGAATATGTGAATCAGGTCTTATTCTATTATGGAAAAAAACGGTAGAGCGGTTATTGTCGTTCCATATATAACTCTTCAAACGCAAAGTACCTTATAACTTACATTTAAAGGTGATGATAACATTTAAGGGGTCGATTGAGAGGGGATAAAATGCTATACGTCATGTACTGGAATTGTCGAACTTGATGTTTTCTTTTGAACCGGGCAAGTACATAATATTTCAATTTGATCTGGGAAGTAACAATACACATTTTGATTACCTACACAACGCGTTGACTCTAAATAACCATTATTTGTCTCCTTATCAAACTTTTGCCAACAGATTTAATTCTAAAATATGTACAACTAAATTGTCATTACTCAAAGTCAGAAATTAAATGTATTGGTGATTTTCAGTGAAGCTTTCATGTAGAAACCTTATCATGTAAATTAATTGCTAATTGCCAACCTAATTGCATGAAAATGAGTTGTACCATTAAATCAATATAAAGCCACTAGATTTATTAATTAGGCAGGTTATTGAAGCAAACATTGATCATATGGAGCGAATACAGGTGCAACAAAAATACTCTCTCAATCTCCCCTTTCACAATTGAATTTGTTCCATTAAAATGATTACACGACAATAGTGCCTATTGTCTAAAAAAAAATGGCGAACGAAGCGTAAAGGTTTCAATTTTCTTTTTATGTGCCGTTTTTCGTTCCACATCTTGAATATAAATTTTAGTTAAACAGCCAGGATTCAGCCATTATTATTATGTCGGTTTCAGAATGGAGGAGCGGATTTTGTTTGTGAGAAGGCCCATCTTATCCGCACATGTGGAGATTTCGTGCTCGTGAAGTTGTTGAAAAGGCTTTTTGTGACGACATGTTTTAAACTTGTGAAAATAAATGTTCATTTCAATGGGTTAAAATAGTGTGTGCAGAAGTCGATTTTAGTAGAGAGTGCTGATGTTATTTTCAACCCATTTTGAACTGTGATGAAGAATTACGGAAAAAAAAGGTTTTTTTCTGAATATCTTCGGTAGTGTTCGAGATTCAAACTCCTCAACTTGATGCTGTATCATTTATGATATTTAACGCTATATCATATCGGATTCGTTACACCCTATATACAGCGACTATTTACTCTATATGAATATTAGGTCAATTTATTATTTGATTAAAAAAGAGGGTAATCGATCAACAAAACAAGGAAATGCCCTGTTAAAGAGGCCTAACCAAGCACTAAGATGATTGATCTCATCTGGGCAGTCTCGTGTATTCAAGTATTCAAGTTCTGCTCGTCATCAAATCATTGAATAGTTAAAAAATGAGACCTTGGCAAAATTAAGAACGATGTTGAAGACACACGACCCCTTATTGTTTTATTTTGAAAGATTTAGTCTTGTGTCACCTCGTATTCCATTCGAGGCTAAAGTGTCTTGTATTTTATCATCATAACTCAATGAAGCTAACAATGTAGGTATATCATGCTTTGTATTTTTGATCCTTTAAATAGACGACGATCAAGGTCCGTCTATCCAAAACCAAGTTTGATAAGTTGAAGTGGTTACTTCCAGGGGCTTGCCTTTGAAACTACTTTCGAATGCCTCTTTGTATTTTTTTCACTTAGTGTCACTTGAAATAATAAGATATTTTCCATTTTCACCATCATAGAAATTTGCCTGTCCATAATTTTGTCATAGTAACAATGTTTAGTAGGACCATATACAGGGTGCCACAGATTTAAGTGTATACATGGACATATCAGTCATTATAAGAGATACAGGGTCGGTTAAATGGACGCAAAGTTGCGCATTTTTATGCCCAATAAAATGCTATGTTGAAATTTGAAAAATTGCGACTACTTTCGAAGATATTCGAAATAAACCAGAATTTATCAAAAACGTCATTTTCAATTCCTCACTTTATTTGAGAAGATATTTTAAAATAACTAACACTTTCTCATTTCAACTTTTTCTCCTCTACAATAGGCGATATCAAATATAAAATTTGACGTTTCGTCTTTGAGCGGCCATCATCACGGACCTGGTTATTTTTATTTTTAGTCATCTTTTGACTTCATTAAGGCATTGAGGTATCGCAACCATAAAAAAAATACTCATTCACAAAAATTAGTCAGGCGATCCTTGTCTCTCTGACATCTAGTTTGGTTCATAAATCCATCTTCATTCGACAAGTTATTCTTATGAGAAAACCTGCACAACCAAACAAAACGAATTGACCGAACCAAAATCGAAATAACAACCAAGAACCATACATTTAATGTAATTTAATTGAATCTACAAATAACGACATGTAAAATAAAAAAGTTACATGAAAAAACTTGATCAATTTCTTTGCAAGTGTTCAAAAATACTGCCATTTGAACAAAATATTGAAAATAACAATGATAGGTGGATGCATTTGAACTCCATACTACGTACCCGGAACGGACCCAGTTATTAGGGAGATAAAGCCAAACCAAAATTTCAAACGTATCCGTATACGTATCGAACTGCGCAAGTGCAGAAGGGATACGTTGACAGATTTGCGTTACGTTGTACGTATCGTAACGGGCCCCTACGGTATACTTAACCACCTATGGATATCTGTCTTTTGAACGACAGACGTCAAAAATGTGTCAACAAAACAGCTGATCTGATAGTTTTTGTTAACAAAATTGATACATTTTATCAAAGCTTCAAAATAAGTATGGAAATAAACATGTCGGCAGTTATGGTACCTACTTCCTTCCTAAACCGAGACAACTTCATACACTTAGCATTATTCAAATTGTTTAAATCAAAAGCTCCATACAGTACAACAGCTCTATTGCCCAATAATTCTCCATCATGTAATATATGCATGATGATGGCATCCAGATCATCATCCTGATCGTCGTCATCGGCAAACACAAAGTGGTTAACTATAGCATTCATATTTTTCAAATTAAAACACGAATATATTTAGTTCGAATTCAAACGATGGAACATCACAACATGACATGACATATGTACCTGACATTAAAAAGGAAGATCGGTATACGTATGCGCGATACGGTGATAAGTGGCTTCATATGGCTTTCTTCCCCATTAACGTAATACGATGCGTTACATATACGTATACGGATACGTTTGAAAAATGGCAATTGGCTTTATCTCCCTATTATTGAGAGTAAATCAAGTAGGGATAGCGATTGTTACGGATCCCTATCTCTTTCTAACTCATCGGCCTATACGCATGGAGTAGTGAGAGAGAGAGCGATAGTTACAGATACCGGTCTCTTTCTAACTCATTGGCCTATTATATGGACAGAAATGACACACTTTACGATCCGTTGAAGACAACGACCGGGTAAATGATAATTCAGAATGTTGAGGTTGCGAAGGCAATCCATTACTTTACAGCTTCATCTAATCGCCTCAATGCCTCAAGGACGTCAAAAGATAACTTGAAATAAAATAAAAAATCATGGTCCGTGTATAAAAAAAATAAGTAAATGATAGCAGCTCAAAGACGAATCGTCAGATTTTCAATTTGATCCCACCATCTTGTATAGAAGAATAAGTGGCAATAACAAAGTGTGATATATTTTAAAATATCCAAACAAACAACAAACTCAGGAAATAATAAGAACTTTGCATCCATCAAACCGACCCAGTATCTCTCATAATAACTGATATCTCCATGCATACACTCGAATCTGTGACACCCTGTATACAGGGGGAAAATGCAACCCTATGGCTTGTGACCTCTCATTGAAGTCCGGTGGAGAGAGGAATCCAGCGGCTCATCATAATCCACTTTTCAGGACGTTTGAGAGTTAAATAAAATCAGAATATAATTTCAAAGTTTGATTACTTTTCAACGTAATTATTGCCTACAATGTGTACCATTCATCTGTTGGCAGCATCCCTGTCTGTGGTAGGTTTCTTTTCTTACCTTCTGTAACATCTCCGGTCTGATTCTCCTGATATCCTTTTCTTCAAGTCTCCAAAGACCCAACAATATACCTAGAAGACTTGAAGGAAAGGATGAGAAAGGAAATCGGGAAAATCACACCAGAAATGTTGCAGAATGTAAGGGAAGAAAGGGGTGAATGATACAATTTTCGAGAAATCGATACATTGAAAAGTACTCAAACTCTACAATTATATTTTGATTTTATTTAACCGTCAAACGTACTGAAAAGTGAAATTCAAAGAGTACGCTGGCCGCTGGATTCCTCTTTTCACGTTACTCGTACTCACATAAGTCATTTCCCGGCCTAGTAACTAATACCGCATACTTTGCTGTAAAGTGCCACTTACCAAGACCAAATTAGTGCTCCTAAGTACCTCCACTTTTACGCACGCGAGTATGTCAAGTTCTTTACCGATTCCATAAGAAGCAGAGAAGTTATAACAGACATACCTTTTCCATACAGAGACAAGTGGAATACAAGCTTATTCAATAATAAATCTTCAATTTGTACATTATCTTCAATTGGTTCATTCACAGGTATCTCGTTTTTTCTGCTGCAAAATCAAAGTTAGCAACTACATATCATTATCCACATCTGAAAGACTCAATTTATGCGTGGTTAATAAAAGTGGGCACTTTGAACATCTAGAACGTTAACTTTTATTGATGATTAACGTTAATGCTGTAATAATTGTTTTTTCCGTGTTTGCTATATTTTATCACTATAGTTTTAAATTAGAATGAAAATGGAGCTTCAAACTGTTTTTGATTTGCCCATGATATGCTTCACTACGAAGCATTTAAAAAATAGTTGAAAACTATTTTTTTTTCTTTTTTTAATAAATAGATTGATAAAACATTTTTTAAGCGATAACTTCTTGACGATTGAAAATATCGACATGTGGTCGAAAGCATTTATTGAATCTACTTTTTGAATCCAATAAAATAATCATACTGAGCGACGGCGGCAAAAACCACGATGACATGATTGTATATTATTTATTTTATTGAGCAAACCCTCCATTCTTAAACCAGATCTTGTTAACAATATTCTTTAGACTCAAACTTAAATTATTGACAATTACACTTCAAAAAGTTCAGCCTCTTCTTCCACCGTTATTTCAAAAAGGTGGGTCAACTTATATTTTAACATTTTCGAAAAAACTCTTTTTTTAAATACGACCGAAGCCATAAGGCACCTAGCGGTTGATATATGGATTCAAAAAATGTTGCGAGCATTTTCTTATAGGGGGTTTCCTACGGAGTTCGGAAAAAACCCTGAAATACGCTACCTCGTCACCCTCAATGAATCACCTTATACAATTCAATAATGTAATATAGCTGCCATTTTTTCAAGAGCACTGATAGAAGTTATAGACAGCTCTTCGTCAAACATCGCAAACGTATATTTTATCCAGAGGTCCATAAAAAATTGCCTGTGTAATAGAAAACTATTGTCAAACATTGCTGATTGATTCTCATTGGTTGATGTTTGGAACCAGTGGAATTGACGGAGAGTAGTTAGAGATGAGGTTAGAGATCACGCTGTTGTGATGCAGATTCATTTGGGATTGTTCGTGTATAATGTGCCCATTTCAAGTCTGGTAACTGACAAGCTTTCTATTTACTTGATTGATATTCAAGTAGTCCCCATTAGACTAGTACAATAAGGGGACTGCCTCTCTTGTTTGTCTTATTCTTCAACTTTCTTACTCAAGATCTTCGTCTCTTGTTTCACTCGAGAGCTTCTAAATAGTTTCTAAATAATATATTTTTATATGGATAAAAGTATAAACTTTTGTGCTACTCTTGAACACTAATTTTCGTTCAAGTTTTCAGTTGCTTTCAAATTGACTAACTTTTTTGGCTCTATAAAAAAAGTTGATTTAGTGGACTCTACATAGACCGTCTGATAATGACAGATTTTGCTAACTGATTTACTCTTTTCGGTGACTTTCAGCTGAAAAAGATTGAATTTAGCGACCGTGTGTTATGAGAAAATTGATTTTTATTTTGCAGAAAAAAAAGGCTTTTTAGATGTCTGGTCAATGGCATTTCATAACAATATCATAATATAACAATCTTGTAGTTGAAACAGAGCCATGAAAGTCGAAAAAGTTCTCTAAATTCGTTTAGGCTCAGCCAAAAAGGTTAAGTACACATTTTTATAACTTGATTAGTAAGGGATGATCCCTTTCCAGGAATATGAATCATCAACGACTTTGTTATACTGAATAACTCCTTTTTTTGTGTCTACATCTACTCATGAAATATGAAACAGTAAACAAAAACCTCCATCCTAAATACACAGCAACCTTCCGGTTGGGTTCAGATACCATTCCTCATTGCAAATTAATAAAATGTTACAACCCAGGATCCGGCATCCGGCTTTATTTCACTTTTATTTGTATATTTCTCTAATAAAACCGGAAACTGTACGGTAGAGCAAATTGTTGCTTGTTTATATTCACAACAGTAGATTTTAATTGCACGAAATGTTGTGATTGATCATATTGTTGATTGCGGATTCAGTGAATTATTTTATGCACGAATAAATGGAAAACCTATGCAAACGAAACCAAAAATCCAGCTAATTTATCTGCGATGAATGGTCTTTTTCTTGTATTTTGTCATTCATCCAAGCATATTTACTCTTGAAGTATACAATCACAATAGTCATCGCTAGCCGACAATATTTCAAATTTAGATTCTACTGATCAAAATGAACAATTTTTATAACATTTTTTTTTAACTCCTCGTCAGTTTCAAAGATTTGTCGATATTTTTGGATTTGAAACATTTGAATTATAATTTAAAATAACCAAATTCAGTTGAAGCTCACAATTGAGGTTGTGGTCCCAAAATTGTGAAAAATTACTTGCACATTTTTGTGCAAGTAATAGTCCGTCCACACCAATGTGACTGTTGCGTTTAAGTCAAACTATTTTAACTATGTGTTCCACTCTTTTGATTTGTCCAATTGTCAACATTAACAATACTCTCAACGTAAGTTTAAGTGTTTAATTCATTTTTCCAAGTCACTATGTATTATCTACAATGAACAACTATGTAAAATACTCTGTTTGTTGTATATGCTATCTTAATTTATCTATAATTGTCATCCTGAAGAAGGAACAGTTCTGAAAGCTCGATTCAACAATGACAATATGAGAACTTTAATTTTGACTGCTTCCCACCTCTGTTTCCTTCTTAACTCACAGAAACACATAAATATATGCCTCAGCTCATCGTAGACCAAATGAAATTCGACAAGTGTTAAATATTATATTATTGACATAATGAGTATCAGTCGGATAATTCAAAGTTGAAAAAAAAACTAAGCGAGGAGTAACTATTGAAGAAAAGGGAAAATCAACGTATTTAGGCCTCAAATACTATTTTGCATATTTGAGGCCCGAAGACGTTGATCTTTCCTTTTCTTCAATTGATTTATGGACCTCTTTGTAAAAATGGACGATTATTCTTCAGAAGATCAGCTATGATTGAGATAGAAAAATAAACCGCTATTGCCTCAAGTATCATTCAAGAAGTATGATACAGTCTAATGTAAATCATTTTGAAACTAGCTTCAAAGTTTGTCGCAACTTCTCCAGACTGATTCTCGAAAATGAATGAAAATTACATTTTATATAATTGTGGTGAGATGGTCAAAAATATTTAAACTTTTCCTTGCGAACATTTTTAAGGCTTTTATGGTTTTTTGTCCACAATGTCCACAAGATCTCGAGAAGAAGGAAATATGATATTGTGACGAAACATGTGTCTATATCCAGCGAACCGTCCCTTAAAGCCGGTCGGGACGACCAATATTTTTGGTATCCAACGAGGGATTTGCACCCACCATAAAATATTGATTCCTGTCTAGTAGTTTCCAGCAAAGCCAGAAGGCCTCGAAGTTTTCTACACTATTTGATCGTATTCGTAATTTTGACGAAGCAGTATGAAACGGGCTTTTCATTTAAGTTGGGGTTTTCTTTTAACATGGGACAGGACTTGAGAAAAGAAGCAAATTTCTCGAAAACTCAAAAAGAGAGGAGATGTGGCTGAATGAAGTCCTTGTGCAAAAACTGTATTTAATTCAAAAGAGAAAATTCTAAGATAAAGTGTACCAAATCTCAAAGACAATGGAAATGCAAAATCATCATTGAAATGTAAAGCCCGGAGAAAAAAAAATTCAAAGCTTGCAACTTTTATCTAGAAAATTACACCTTCAAAGCCTTCAGAATATTGTCGTGAATTAGTGTTCTCTAGTGGAGATTCCAATTGAGAACCCTCATTTGGCTGTTTCAACAATAAAATTGAAAAGATTAAAAAAAACGTCCAACACCAAAACCTTCCCTATCATCATGTTCAGATTAGCACTCCAATTATTGAAAACTATATACTTAATAAAAAAAACTATGACTTGAGTTATGGATCGATTGAAATCAATCCTATAGGTGGTTTATGACACTTTTTTTTATGAGAAGGCGATAAAGGATTATTTTATGATTCTGGAAGTAAAGTCATAATCCCTTACTTTTATTATCAGCTCTCTCAACCTTCAAATGATTTTCTGATTTTGTAATATGCAATAGAGTGAGGGACGGGGTAATTCGATTCTAATTATCCAGAGGGCAGCATGCACATATTAGAGCACTTACTGCAAATTACAATCTCTAGCATTTTCCAGAATCTTACCCAGAACCATTGGAAAATAACAAAGTCTTACTTTCTGAAAGTGTTCTGATATTCAGGGTCTGTATTGTCTTTTACAAACCCTCCAAGGATGAGTTCTGCTGGTTGCGGCATAGTTGAAAATTAGAGCACGTATGGATTTGCGAAGGACTGCTCCATGTGCTCCAAGGGTCTAATTTGATTATCTGATACGACTGCGGGAGTTAATTAGAGTTGCTGCATATTTATAATACCAACTTCTTGTTGGGAGCCTTGGGGAAATCATAGATAGTATTCTCGAAAACTGATTTTCCTAATAGAATTCCTAACTACATGATTGATATTTCCTATATGGATAGTTGGATTCTATTACATAAGTGAAACGTATAAAACCAATAATGTCATCTTTAAAGGCTATCCAGGAATCGCCCTAGCATATCCCCTTGAATCACCGACGCCTCAAGGCCTCACGTATCGTTGAGATGACTCTATCGAATCTCAACTTAGATATTAGGTCGTTGTCGTTATAGCCCCTGGTCTACTTGCTCTAAAGGCTGGTTTTTCCAGTTTCCATATCGTGATCCTGAAAAAGTTTAGAGGCCATACAAATCCAAGACTCCAATTCCAATCAATTAGCTTCATTCAACTAACAATAAAGCATTGTGCCAGAAAATAAACTATTCATCAACGTAAATGATCCTTAGCTCCGCTAATTGGAACGATGTTGAAACAGTGTGCCCTTGAAAATGAGACTACAAAGTCCTCAGAATCAATTAGTAAGATTTTCAGCATCACGGCATGGTGATTAGTTCTGAGCTCAGTAATTTCGTTGTTTTTGACACAATGAGGTTATTCGGATGGAGAAAAGGAATGAGAGCTTTGAAAAGCGAACATCTTAAATGGTCTGTAAATACAAGAGTCTGCCGTTAAGAGAAAATGGATATCAATTTCCATCAACATTTCTAGTCATTGATAATTTGTGATCTGCACGATAAAATAAGCAGAGGAAAAGGGCTGAAAAAGATTAAGATTCTGTAAATATACCAAGTTGAGACTTACTTGGGGATCCTGGGAAACGTAAGAGATACGAATTGATTAAATTGGCGTTAAGACAAAACTTCGTGATGTTATTCTCCACCATCACCAATAAACTCACTTTTTTTTAAAGTATTATTATCAGGATGATAAAGTTCGAGGCTCCAAATCCCAACGTCACAGCCCATTATAGTTTAATCCGTTGACTCCCTAACATCCACATGTACTTCCACATTTTATAAGTTCACTCATTTTCCTGATTATCCCACATTAAGCAAGATCCCCACAATCCCCTAGGGTCCCTTGCTAGCCTAATGAGCCGGTGATATCTTAACAGATTCGACCTAAAACAAGAATCGATTTGGGCAAGAGTCGGAAGTAACGGCGGAATATCGGGTTACCATCCCAGCGATTGAAGCAAGAAGGCCAAATCTGTGAACTGATATGACGTATTGCATTTCGTGAGTGCCCCAGTTAAGCGGGCTCTGTATTGTTAATGGAAATTGGTGGGATGGAGTTTGGTTTATCTTTTGGAGCGTCAAAAAGGAGAAACGCCAGTTGTGTTGGGCGTTCATTTTATCATCTATTCTATAGATTATGTTCGTCATCCTGCTCACGTTACTTAATTGTTCGCTATTACCATAAAACTAATTATATGATGTTGGTTATCATCCTAAGAAAATTGCATGAGCAGTTGGTTTGTGGAAAGTAACAAATATCTATGTAGCTATATCTTCTCGGATCACAATCCCCTAGAGTACAACCAATCACAATGTCTACTTTTCTTTGCTCTGATGGTCATGACAATTCGTTAGAGTTTCGTATTGGTTGGTTGCAGCCACCTTCTCCCCGGTAGTCACAACACAAGACCTTTCTAGTACAAGCAGGTCTCTACAGTTATTCCTTTTTCTCCGTGAGGTGAGAGGTTTAATGGCTTAAGTTTCTGGGCCTCAACCGCTATTGTTCTTCACTATAATCAGCCCGGATTCTGATTTTGTTTAATATTTGTATGATTTCTATACAAGAAACCAGCCCAATAGGCGAAGTGGAGGCTGTTAATAAATGAGAATGTTACCTTTCAAATTAGCGAGTGTTGGAAAGGGGGTGCTAATTTGCTTGGAAAAGGATGGAGGGGAGAATGTTAGTGAAGAAGAGAGAAGAAAGGAAAGAAAAGGGTGTTCTTCTAAACCTTTTGGGTACGAAAAGAGGATGGTGGAGATTGGTGAACCTTGCTAACTCGTGCAGAGAGTGGCCGTAGGCAGAAACACTTTCAAAGGAACAGATGTTGCGACTGTATTCTGCGCCACTGGAATTTTAACCATATATCCGTCAATCTTAAAAAAAAACGGGAATCTTGCTTAAAAGGTGGGACGGACTCACTGAATGGGGGTGCAACTTGGATTGTTCCTGTGACGTTGGCATATTTTAACATTTTCGAAAAAATTCCTTTTTTTAATACGACCAAAGCGATAAGGCACGCGGTAGATATATGAATTCAAAAAATGTTGCCAGCATTTTCTTATAGAGGGTTTTTTTTCCGAACTCCTACGACTACTAGTCCCTGGAATACGCTATCTCGTCACCCTCAATGAATCACCTTATACAATACAAGATTAGCCAATTATTTCAAGAGCACTGATAAAAGTTATAGACAGCTCTTCGTCAAACATCGCAACAGATATTCTATCCAGAGGTCCATAAAAAATTGCCTGTGTAATGGAAAGCTATTGTCAAACATTGCTGATTGATTTTCATTGGTTGATGTTTGGAACCAGTGGAATTGACGGAGAGTAATTAGAGATGAGGTTAGAGATCACGCTGTTGTGATGCAGATTCATTTGGGATTGTTCGTGTATAATGTGGCCGTAGGCAGAAACACTTTCAAAGGAACAGATGTTGCGACTCTAATCTGCGCCACCCGACTTTTAACCATATAACCGTCAATTAAAAAAAAAACGGGAATCTTGCCCAAAAGGTGGGACGGACTCACCGAATGTGGGTGCAACTCAGATTGTTCCTGTGACGTTGGCAGGTTAGTCCAGGTTGATTAGATAAACGTTCCAATTGTCTTATCTTCGTAGGATTTAGGCCGGGTGAGAGAAAGTGGGGGCCTACCCTTCCAGAGGCAAGGTTGTCCAATTTGGTTCAGAAATCAGGCAGCATTTGTCAGAATATGGTGAGTTTTTAAACGAAGGAAATATGTACAGTGAAAAGACAGTGTACAGTACAGAGTACATTATCAGTAAGTAACCAGTCTCAGTAGTAGTGAAAAGTATGTTAACAATACAGTACGTTAATAAATGTAGACAGTATGTTAATCCAGAATAGGTAGGGGTATGTAAGGCGGCCTTAGCACGTGTTTTGGTCGGAACTCGATACATTTTAACAGTTTTAATTGACACAGCTAACAAAGCTACAGCTGCCAAAAAAATTCAATTCAATCAGAAAATTCTTCACAAAATCGGCAAATAAGCCACGAGGTATAGTTACACTTGGTAACCTCAGATTCAACTGGATCTCCCAGATTTTGTTAGGTAGAAAGAAAAAAAAAAGAACTCAAATGTCTAAGCAACGTTGCCAGATTGGCACGTTCATCTCGACTCGTCTGAACTGAGAAAGTCCAAAGTGATCTCTGGACGTAAATGAGTTAGTGAGTGACTGTTTGGAATATAAATTATTATGAAGATAATAATTCAAGCACTTGAGCATCATTAAACCTCAATAATTTTTAACTTCTACGAATTTACTTATAATTTGAATTCCAATAATACCACCATATTTACAGTTAAATTCTTAATCTAGGTCTACGAATTTTTAAACCGTAACAAGAACAATAGCGGTTCAGGAGCAGGAGCTGAAAACTGAACCTCTGACGAAGAAAAATAACAGTAGGGATAGTGCAGCGTCCTTGTATCAGTATTTTGGTATCCGAGTGCCTTCTATAATACCAACGCGATGCTTAGGGAAAGATACAAACTCAAGTAATCGAGGTTTCAAACTGTGGTGATGAGTTTTGAAACTTGTTTCAGCCTGTTGTTATGTTGTCACGTAAGGTGTAAGATTAAGCATTCGACTGAACCTACATCTGTCGTGCTCCAAGGCCGAACAGTGTAGAAACTCGGTTTGTATTGATACCCTCATCTTTTGTCGTCCACCATCATAAGACTAGAAAGAGCATGTTTTCTATCGCGTTGAATATACTTCCGCGGGTTATAACCCCGTCGCTCTCTGGTTAACCCATTGTGAGAGAATAAGAACTGAAAAAGGGATCACACTACTCACTTGATGTTGAGGAGAGTGGGAGGGATTACACTGCGCAAGAACGATGGAAAAAGTAATCGGCTTTGCCGACCACTTCTTTCCCATATCCTTGCTGGACTTGACTATTCATAGCGAGTGCTTGCTCAGCGTGAACCCAAATCTGGGTTGTGCCTCCATTGTATTAGTGGCAAAAAATAGAGTGGAGATGCATTGAGGGTATTTGCCTCCATAATTTTATGACAATATCTCATGAGTTTTTGGCAGTCAGAGAACTACTCGCCGTGACCGGTCCAAGATTTTCTACTGCGGCGGTTGACGAATTGGGTCACTGGACTCCTTAGTCGGCAGCAGCTTACACAAAGCGTCTTTGGAAACTCGGTGGTTCTGGTAATCATCGAAGCCGATAATGGCTTCCGTTAGATCTGATATTTACATTCCACAAACTGGCTTTCTTAGCAGGAATGTGCTGGATGATGAGTGAGCTAGGTAGGGAGCTGGCGAAGTAGGCACGCCAGGCTATTTGCCATAGGGGTCCACAACTGCTTTTTCTCGGTACGTATGTCAGAATCTAAGGCTATCACGCCACATCTTGGAAAAGTCCGCGGTGTTGTTACTTAACCAACTTGACATGACGACGATGAATTCAATGCATGAAAGGTTGGGTGGTCTATTGAGTAATGAAGTTTTAGAAAGTACACCTTGACTAAGTATAGGCAAAATTGTACATTTATTATAAATAGTATAGGTATGTGATAATGTGATGCTATCGGCTCGAATAGACACCAAGCCCCATTGAAAAAATCATGTTTTCAGTATATTTGCAAGTCAACATTGTTCCACTTCCAGATAAAGCCAAGCAAAGCCACTTCATTTAAAGTTCAGCCCTCAAAACAAACAAAGGCAGATTGGTTCGATTGCTCCTGACGTCTGAACCAACTCAATGTCTTTATCGATTCTCAATTTGGTGTGTAAGCTATCTGGAGTATGTTTGCATCTCCGGTTTAAAAGGCTTCGCATATATAAACTTGAATTTATAGTTTAGATTGGAAAATGCAGAGATCAACCTGAAAGGGTTATGGGGCATGGGGGTTTTATAAGAGAATTTATTGTTAGGCATCTGCAGAGATTTAGAAGAAATATATATCCCAAGAGAGATATAAATACTCAAAGAGATTGCAGAAGAGAGATTCGAAAAGTGACCGTGTCGGCAAAAATGGGGATGAAATTGATGGTCCTTTGTGGTGGGTCCAGCTTTTTTCTCGTTACATGTAGTTGATGGTAAAACAAACTATTATTGGTAACTGAGAACGTGATGTATAACCCCACGCAAATATATTTCTATTTTCTGAGGGATAATATGCGTTTATAAACATCTTATGGTGGAATATGTCATATCCAGCTGCTTGCTGCTTTCAAAATAATATGATGCTGGTGGTTGAGACAAATGAGAAGTGTAGACAAAGAAGTTCAGGCAAATGTAGATTGAAACGGAAAGCTATGATGACTATGAACTTTAGCATTTCAATTTTCATTGCTGCACTCGTTCAATCTGAAGCTGTTGACCAAGTTCATACAAGCTACATTAAAGTGAAATATGAAAACTTTATCAGTTCATTCTTTTGTAAGCTCATCTCCGCCAAGTACAATCAAATTCAGAATAACATCAATAAATACGCGGAAACAATCGAATCTTCCATACGAAAAAATCCTTTACATCTATCACAAAGACCTATCCCATACGCTCCTTTGCGCTTCTCACTAAATTCCGCTCTACATTGTAGCCACCGAAACTAAATGGACTGTAAATATTGCCATGGCTGAAATGTTTTCGCTGTCACATGGGAGATATATTCTCCCAATTTCTCGATCTATACGTTTTTTTGCTGTCTCACATCAGATAGGTGTCGATGCTATGCAATCTATGTCGAACATCTGCGTTTTTGTGTATGGGAGAAACGGTTTGGTGCTTGGATGAATTGATGAACATCAATTTCTACAGTAATCGCAATCTTTATCGCTCCTATATTTTTGGAGAATAGAAACTCTGTGATATTGATATAAATGCACAGATTATAATTGATAAGGCGTAAGATTGATACGGTTAGAACGCCAGACATTGTTAAATAAAGTTGAAATTCGGTTGGGCCAAATCTGTACCATCAAGTGCTAATATTGGACTCTTTTGCAGCTTTCAAGAAGTTGGATATCATAAGCCATAAAATTATGCACATGCTAATCAACTATTGGCGTATCTTTTGATGGACCAAGTTATAGGGAGATTACTGCCTGGTGTTTTACAGTTTCACCTGAATTATCGACACTGTGAAGTATTTTCTTGAATGTGAATTTGGAGTTTCCGGTGTGCCCTATTTAAGATCCATCTTGGAGTGGGCTATTGGTAGTGTACTGAGGAGCTCTTTGGTCAGGAAAGCTGGAAAGCGTATTTTTGATCTGCTTTGGTTTTGACTTGAGACAGTTGGTGAAGTGAAGTACTGACAGGCAAACTTGACCAGGTGAGTGCAGAGATGTTTGATCTTGGTTCAGTTTTTCAAGTTATCTAGGGCACAAGATAACTTGAAAAACTTCACTTTCAATACATGCATACGTTGCCCTCAATTCCAGTATTCCATTTTCGATAGAACTGATTGGGGTTTTTTAGTGTCTTGCAATCCTTTCTTTTATCTTGTATGCATAGCACGGTCTTGGTTCGAAGGAAGTATCTTATATTCTAGAATTATTCTAGATTTACATGAATTGCTTTTTTATTGTAACCGAAACTGGAATGATGGTCAATACCAATTTCGATTTATATTTTCTTTCCTTGAGGAAGGATGTTTGAAATTTTCAATCAACTATTTGATATTTTTAGTATATATTTTTTGGTAACTTTTTCATCGGAATGTTAATATAATGAATGGATCTTTTGATTTAACTAGCTCAACTATTCATATCAACCTTCATACTTATTATTTACCAAAAAAATCCTTCCCTATAGAATCTGTTGTTGAAAATTTCCTGAACAAACATCTCAATAATAGCTCCAGCCAACTGGCATCAATATTATCTACTAGACATATCAGACAATCAAATTAGTGCCGCTAGCCACGTAGGAGGGAAGATCCATATTAGAATTTGAAACGATTTTATCGCTGAGACGTAACAGGATTAAAACAAACTAGCTGTTAATAATCGTCTACGTAATAAAGGAAGAGTCCAATTAGACTCTTTTATTTAAATTACGGAGACAATAATTGAGCATAGAGCCCGGGCTTTGCCCGAACGATTGCAATTACACTAAATGTAATGACTCTCGTTCGGAGTTTTTGGAAGACGCAACCATAAAGTTATAATTGCTGTGGAACTGTCATATCAACTCTTTCACTGTGTTTAATGGAGTTTCCTCATTATAGATGCACCGTCAACTATGCTCTATGCATCGATAACTCTACACTTCGGAACTTCTGGAGTTGTTCATGCAAACTCTGAGGGCTTACAATTCCCGGCTTACATTTAATGAATGGTTTAGGATTACATAGACTTACGAGAGTGTTTTGAAAAGATGTTTGTGGATGGATCCGATATCTGATGTTGCTTACCTGGAATAAAACACTTTAATTATTATCTGTATAATGAATGTTATGCAGATGACATTTTGAAGTTATCTTTAGCGTTATTTCAACAACAAAATTAATTTTGCTCAAGACATGAAACTATCAACATGCAGTAACTGACATTGTATGCGTCTACAGAAATCTTGGCTAAACCTTCGTTACATCGGAGTAAGAAAGTTTTATCTATTTAGTAGCTCTAGAAACACAATTATTGTATAAGAATTTTGCTGCGGAAATACTTTATAAAACCCAAAAACAGTTCCATGAAAAATCGTTTGTTCATTGTATCCCTAAGGATTTTCCAAACATTGAGAAAAAATTGCTGGATGAGTAATTTCGCTTTTTAACTTGATTAGAAAATCAGATACAGATACATATATTTTATTGGGTTAGTTTGAGTTGGTTCGGGTTAGTTTGGGCTAATTCGGGTTATTAAGGGTCTGTCTTTGGTTAGTTTGTGTTGGTTTGAGTTAGTTCGGATTAGTTCAGGTTAGTTTGGGTGAGTGATATGGTAAAAATTTCGGTTTTTCTAAAATAGAGAAAATGATGCCCAAATGATTACCCAAATTCTGTAATTTTTCTTCTGTGAAATAACTTGTACTAGACTGATCCAGACTGACCGGAAAATATCATCAACAGAATTTGAACTTCGAATAAAACGAAGATTACAGGTCTCAACCATTTTGTATATATCGATAAAAAATGCTGAACGATTCAAGTTCGACTTGTAGGAAAAAAAACGCGAAGTTCCAATGAGTGGAATTCCATCAATCGTCAGCATAAAATCACATTTTTTTGTGTAGAAAATTACCCTCGTCATTGAATTCACTTAAAGACTGACAATCATAGAACCATGTGATGACCGCGTTCTTTTTTTGTTTAGTCCTGGGACTCAAGCTACATTGATTGGAATCCATCCAATTAAAATGTGTCTTACCTCCACTAAAACAGCTCTTTTTTGACATAATCGCAACACAAAATCTCAATACAGCACGATAACAAACAAAATTAGCAACTGGAAAAAGACGGCTTGTCGCGAAAAGTCGATAGATTCTAGAGAAATGACTTTCAAGAAAGTACATAAGTATGGAAAACATCTTTCTTCATGTTTACTATGGCATCCTCACAACAATGTCTGTTTATGATTCTAGGCGTTCAATTTTCGACAGGTATCATGAACAACATATCAACGACCAATGTTGTTGTTTAAGGGGAGGGTACCTTTTCTATTTTTCAATCAGGTGCAATAACAGCAAGATTCTCAATCGTCATGTGTTGCACCGAAAATATCGTATCTTCCTGCCTGGAGCTTGTGAAACCATCGCAGGCACATAGTCTCCATGTACTTTTAGACGCTTTGAACACTGCAACAACTGCAGAAGTTGCAGCTGTAAGAAGTAAACGACGTGAAAAACAACATTATGATGAGCATTGAAACACTCACATTCGAAAAAAATCTGTACAAACACGAACTCAATTATAGTTTTTCTAGAAAACTGAGATCGCGTCTGCTCCAGAAACAGCGGTAGACTATCTGGAAAAGGTCCCTCATCCAAATCCAATTGGAGGAAGAGTCCTTAAACTGGGTCATGACACGGTGAGATACATCTGAAGATACATCCAATGCTGCTCTCCAGAGTTTAGTGTCCAGAATATCTGCAAGCCAGGTACAATACTGAAGAATGTGATAGAAGATATGGAAAAGTGACTTCCCTGAAAAGACTACTTTCTTGGGTCTTGAGAGGCACATGACTTTGAAAAGGGTAATACTCCCAGCGATGGTGTCTTTTCATCCAAAGTGGCAGGCTGCAGTTTTGCCAATGTGATATTCATGTTCGTACCAGAGTGTAGATTTGATGGTGGAAGACGCAATTTTAGGGTGAGAAAATTCAATGATATGATATACTTCGATCTTAGTGGGCGTCCATAACGGAGCTCAGCGCCTGGCCCCGACCCGAGTCTAGGACTAACGTAACGTCTACCGTGCTCAACTAAATAAACCCATGTATTTTAATGTATGCGGCCACAACGATGCGCCGACCTCCGCTCGAAGCCAGATATTGTACCTGATCCTGAAACCCGATTTTCAAGCAGTATTTTTCGGATGCTTGACACGAGATCATCGTAGCGAGTACTGTAAGTCCTGAGCGAGGGTCAGAGCGTGGGTCTAGAGTCTAGTCGTGATACCTGGATCGGAGCGTGGGTCAAGGGTTCCCGTTATGGACGCAGCCTTAGAGAACTGAGCCAATATCATCAGGTACAGAGATCATATTTGCATGTCTCCGATAGGAATGGTCAACTACTAGGTGATTTCTGATCTATTACGTTTTTACAAAAGGAATGATATCACCCATTATAAACCCAATACCAATACATTTTCTTGATATAAGAAAAAAAAAAGATGTGGCTATTATGTTACTGCTAAACATCCAGTTACTTCGAACATGCGGCCAGCTAATGAGCTCCATAGGAAGTCTCAATCTTTGAAATATCGTGTTGATAACAGAGCACTGGCTGGAAAAAAAGAGGGATGCTTCTTTAATCAGCGATATTTCCCTGTCTCAATTCACTATAAACTTGATTTCAGTAAAACATCAATTTGCGGATTTTTTGGATCATGCCGACAAGTTCCAGGGTCTTGCATGTGATCATACCTCTGAGATGTCCATCAATAATTACTCTGATGAATTTGATCTTTTCATCATATGTGTACCGATATCCATCCTCCACAGTCAGGGACTTCTTGGCTGCCCTGGGGGCTATTAGCTGGGTTACCACACAAATCAAGGCTAGTCCTATCTGGGAACTTAAATATGGACTTTGATGACAATGAATCAATCAATGTTCTGATGTTGCGTCGTGTTTTAACTAGTTATGGTCTCAAATTATTGAGCAATTCCCAACTCGTGTAACACAGTTTATTGCTACCAGAATAGACTATGTGTTCCAACTTCGAGAATGTTACTTGCTCCATCATAAACTCAGGAGCTCAACATAGTTAACAAGGTGACATGCAGAAGAGGTCGAATTTTCAATTAGGCCACGTTGCATCGATCTTGTAGAGGGTTAAAGTCTGAGAATGCTTGATCATCCGATTGCGCTACCCGCATCCCTTGCGATGTCCGTTTGAGAAGATTGTCAAGAAGCGGAAGCGGATTTACTTTGAAACTCACAGTGTCTTTATATCTGAACAACAAGTTTCCAGGAGGACACAGGAACGATTAATGCGGTCTTCAACCTTCTTCATGATATACAGGGTGTTTCCTAAAGATTGGTAAAAAATTCGTTGTGTGATTCCTGGGGTATTTTCATGAAAAAAAGTTCCTATAAACATTTGCCGAAAAATGCTTCCTAAGGGAGCTACGCCCCTTTGAATAGGGCACCCCGAAGACGGTTTTTCCTCAATATTTCCAAAACCTTACATACAAAAATCATGAAATTTGGTACATCATACAAACTTTTAATGCTGAATGAGAATTTGAGCTCAGAATTTCAAAATTTTAATCAGGGGCGTACCATACTGGCGGGGTTAAAGGTTAAAAGAATCCAATTTTTTAAATGGTATGGTACGCCAGTATGGTACGCCCCTGATTAAAATTTTGAAATTCTGAGCTCAAATTCTCATTCAGCATTAAAAGTTTGTATGATGTACCAAATTTCATGATTTTTGTATGTAAGGTTTCGGAAATATTGAGGAAAAACCGTCTTCGGGGTGCCCTATTTAAAGGGGCGTAGCTCCCTTAGGAAGCATTTTTCGGCAAATGTTTATAGGAACTTTTTTTCATGAAAATACCCCAGGAATCACACAACAAATTTTTTACCAATCTTTAGGAAACACCCTGTATACTCGGCCATAAACGGGACCCTTGCCGCGGCGGCAAAGGCCGGCAATCTCCTGTCACCTTTCTTAGGCCTTCGACTTCGTTGACCATGAAATCTTGCTGGCCAAAATGGACAGATATGGTAGAAGAGGAAGTTCTCTTTACTGGTTCCGTTTGTATCCTACAGGACGAAGGCAATACGTCTTTTCCAGAAAACATAGATCCTGGATGTTTTGTGATCAGGACGACCAAGAGGAAGTTGGAATCGGAGACTGCGTATATTTCGCGCTTGTTGTCATGGTTGTATAGGTTATAAATGTGAGTCGCATGTTTATCGTCGCGTCCTATTTTGATGTGAAAGCCGCCCAATCAGAATAGCGACGTCAACGGCATGCTACACAAGGGCGTCGTAGATACGAGGGGGGTAGAGGGGGTGATTACCATCACCAGAACTTGATTATTTCCGATGCGTCTTGAGTTTTTGAAACCTTAAGATCTCCTATCATTTGAAATTGTGAAAATTGGCACTGACATTTCAATTCATGAAGCGCTGTTGTCAACAGTTTCCCAGTTTTCCCATTGCTTATTGCATGTGGAGTATTGTGTGTACATAATATGAGCCATTTTATGTCCAGAATTAAAGGAAAGTACATGTTTGATACAAGTAAAGCGTAAAAATGGACGTCCATCTATCGTCTAATAGTGTGTGATTTGTGTCGTATCTGGACGTACAATAGACGTCCGAATGTACAGATATGTCTGTTCTTTGTTTGAATATTGGACATATTTGTGCTGTCTGCGATGTGTCAAGATTTTGTAAAAAGACACCCTGTACATCGGATCTTAAACTTCATAACCCCCTCCATAAAAAAAAAGCTAACCACGCCATTCATGCTAGAATGGATAGCCTGAGAGCAGAAACCCAGATGATTCAGATTCTTGAGCAGTTTATCTACCACCAGGTTCCACAGAAGCGTCGACAGGAACCCCTTTGGGAAGATACCTGTCATCGTGAAGACTCACCTTCACTTTCCGGTACTGCATTGGAAGATGCGTGGTCAAAGGATAATCTCGTTACTGAGAGTAAAAGTATCTACAATTCTCTCGACAAGGTTATGTAGCGCTGACTCACAGGACTCACCTGACTGATGGGCATGTTGATGTTCACACAGGGGTTGCCAATGTCCCACTCCTTATGTGCCTATCAATGAGTTCTTTTTATCGTTTTTAGCAAAAGGCTGGAAAGGCTGATGGGACGATAAGCCTTTGCGCCTGTGTACGTGTTCTTGCCGGATTTTGAAATAGATACAGCTTTCGCTGCATACCCCTGGAGGTATATCCTAGAGCAATACTAGATAGGAAAATTCCACATAAGCGCGGGACCAGTTGTTTTAAAGACCAATAGATCATTGTCAAATTTAATCAAATGAACAAGAATATCATACGTATATTCCACAAACAAACCTTCATTAGCATCCGTATTATACTATGCTTGGTCTTACCTCCCGAGTGCACTAGTTTGAATAAATTTACCGAATTGGGAAAAAAATGCAAATAACAAGTTATGAATATAAAATGTGCTCAGTGGTGAGACAGGGTTTTCTTCATGATAAGAAATTGATGCGACGTCTAATTATTACAATACACACTTGCTGCCTAGCATTTGCATCATCAGATTATATATACGTATTTGGGTATAAGCCTTGAAAATGGTAAATTCACAGAAATGTAATGTTCAGTCTGCTGAAACTTGAATTTCACATTAGCATATTCTGCCGTTGAAATTGGATGAAGTCGTGGTTGAAATAAGGTGAATTTGAATTATTGTGAATAGGATTCTAATTTTAACACTAGGCGAGAAATATGGTTTCTCTATCTGTAGCTGCTATATTCTGATTATTCCAGTATGTTGGCTTTGAAATTGATAATCTTCCCCGAGTAGACTTTCATATCATGCTCACGGAATGACGTGGGTGGATCTCAAGACAACACAAGAGATCGTAAGTGATTGACACAAAATTATTGACCATTTCTTGCTCATGAACTGCCATCACTGTCCGCAATGAAAGCGTTAGCTGAGCAATAGATACAAATGCAGAGCACCATCCATCTATTGAGATCATTAAAGTCGAAATACTACCAGCTGCCAACGTAAATTGTGGAGGCTAGGTCATTGGATTTGTCAGCTTAACAAGGGTTTTAATAGTGACCGTAAAATATCACAAGATCATTCATGGCAAGTACCGTAAACAAGAATATTTCCAGGCAATGCATTAAGCTACATCAAGTGAGGGATCTTCTAGTTTCCAAATAATAGAGCTTTGAGGACTAGAACAACAGACAATATTATCAAGAAGCAATTTCCTCTATCTAATTCTGAGGACTTTCGTAATATGCCTCTGATATCCACATCAAACGATCCTTGTACTATAATAATTTACGAAACTCCCGAATGGAAGTCGCGAACAAAATATGAAAAATGAAAAAAATCAAATATGCAAGGCACATTCCTGTCATCTGCTTACTAATTCAGAAGTTCCATTTAGGTAAGCTGAGTTTCGTAGTTGTGATTTAGCGTTCGCTGCATATCAAGCAGTAGCTTCACAAAGATTTCCTATGCAGATTACGTAGAGCTTGGTTTAAATAAATCACAAACTTGGCCATATTCACGTGAATACTATATAATATTAAATACGAACTTATATAGCTAATGACTGGAAAATTTCTGAGTACCTGCCTGCAAGGAGCTCCTGCAGAAAGTCTCATTCAACTTTATTTTATTATCTGGGAAACTGTAACGGGGTATCATCAAATTTCATGTTTTACAGCGTGATAGTAATGAATGCGAGGTCCTTAATAAATCTTGTTAATTGACTTCTTCCTAATTTGGAACAACATTTTTATTGTGACTGGTGAGGTAT
The DNA here is from genome assembly GCA_958502075.1 of Orchestes rusci. NCBI lineage: Eukaryota > Metazoa > Arthropoda > Insecta > Coleoptera > Curculionidae > Orchestes > Orchestes rusci. The sequence continues at coordinate 19,619,879 of OY293310.1, read as the reverse complement.
ACTCTCGCTAAATTTATAATGTTAAAAAAAATCACAAAATATTATTAAATCAATCAAACTCGTAGGTTTTGTGTATTGATTTTTATGTTCTGTAACCTCATCGAATAGAGTAACTGGATTGCATAATGTGAACTGGGAAGTAATGAATACTTGACCATTGAGGAGTTGACTTTCTCCAGGTAAATTCATTTCATATTCAATGAAGTATTGTGTAAACAATAATTTGAGTAGATAATGTGAAAATTGATCGTTCATCTTATTAGTAATTTGTTTTTTCTTTTCATCCTGTAGTATGTGTTTCACGGAAAGTGGGGTGAAAACCAATACATCAGCAATGCGGTTATATCAAGTGCCCGAATTTAATCAGCTGTTAAATTTGAACAAAGGGGCATCTTCTCTCAACCGACTGGTGAACGCATTTAGTCGGCACTTGCCTGTGATTACAAGTAAAATAACATAATTTAATAACTGAATTATGTTATTTTACTTATAAAACGTCGAACGCATTTCAAATATTTTCTCATACCTTACTGTTTCGAATTTGAGGGAAGGCTTTCTAGTACTTCTTCTGTTGTTGGCAGTAACAGTTTGAATTTGTAAACACTGGGGTCCGACTTCTCCTAATCCTGTTGATAAATGACCCTAGGTTTTCAGACATGACAATATAATTTGCTGATGCTGAGAAGTTGCAATCTTAGCTTATCCTTTTCAAATTGGCTAAACACTGTTTTTCAAAAAGATGATGGAGAGTTACCAAATTGCCTAAGATACAGGGTGCCACATTCGAGTGCATGCATGGGGATCTCAGTTATTATAAGAGATACAGGGTCGGTTAAATGATTGCAAAGTTGCGCATTTTTCTGCTCAAGAAAATGCCATTTTGGAATTTGAAAAATTACGACCACTTCCGAAGATATTCGAAAAAAAACGAAATTTCGCAAAAACGTTTTTATTATTTCCTGCGTTTGTTTGAAAAGACATTTTAAAATAAATTACACTTTCTCATTGCCACTTTTTCTCCTCTAAAATATGGTGGTATCAAATTCAAAATTTGACGTTTCACGTTATCTTTTGACATCCTTGAGGCATTGAGGTGATGAGATGAGGATGTAGATTGATGTGTTGCCTTAGCAAACTCAATATTTTCAATTATTATTCACCTCTCATTGTTATTTTCAATTATTGGTTAAAATGGCAATATTTTTGAACACTTTCGCAAAAATTGATTTAGTTTTTTGATTGTGATTTTCTTTTTTTTCATGTCATTTGTAGATTTGATTTAATTTCATTAAATTTATCGTTATTGGATATTATTCCGATTTTGGTTCAGTCAATTAGGTTTGTTTAGTTGGGCAGGTCTTCTCATAAGAATAACGTGTCGAATAAAAATGGATTTATGAACCAAACTTTGTCTTAGGGAGACTATGGTTGCCTGACTAATTTTCTCTAGTACTATTTTTTAGATGAGTATATTTTTTGACGTTGCGATACCTCAATGCCCCGAGGACGTCAAAAGATTACTAAAAATAAAATAAAAAATCCAGGTCCGTACTTTAAAAAATATAGTTGATGATGGCAGCTCGGAGACGAAACGTCAGATTTTCAATTTGATACCACCATCTTTCAGAGGAAAAAAAGTGGCAATGACAAAGTGTAATTTATTTTAAAATGTCTTTTCATACAAACGCAGAAAATGATAAAAACGTTTTTGCGAAATTTCGGTTTTTTTCGAATATCTTTGGAAGTAGAAGGAATTTTTCAAATTTCAAAATGGCAAAAGTGACCGACACTGTATCTCTTATAATAACCGAGATTCCCATGCATGCACTCGAATCCACTTCTAGATGAGTTTCAATAGTACTTTGAGTACAAACCTCCTCTGGGCCCGATGAAACGCATATTTATTATCATCATTGAAGCGTATCTATTGGAGATCCCACGCTTTCGCGAAGCCAGCAGGTCCTTCCAATAGATTTCTTCCATTCCCTGGAGTGTTGTGATTTTTATCCCGAAGTACTCCATCCTAGTGCTACCCTACCAAGAGAGCATTCCGTTAGGATGTGGACATCGATCTCTTCATCTTCAAGGCACCACCTGCAGTCTGAATCTCCAAATCCAATTTTGCGAAGGAGGATCTGCAGGTTTATGTGACCTGTTGATAAACCTACCATTGTGTGGAGGTCTTTTCTGATCAAATTTTTGTGCTCTTTGGCCTTGCTCTATTCTTAGTACCTTTGCATGTAAGATGCTTGTCGTTCTTCCATCATAAAGTGTACATCATCCACTCATAAAAGTGGGTAGGGACAGTGGTTTTCATTCCGTTAATCCATTCTCAAATCGGGCTACTGACGGGGCACGACCACTTAAAAGCACATATGCAGAGTCTGGGTGCCCATGATGGTCCCACCTGTAGGCTATGTGATGAAGAAGATGATACAACCTCACACATGGTCTTTGACCATGAAGCTCTATGGATGAAACACACGGCGAGGGATCACTTTCCCATGGACAACTTGCAGGACCCCCATTCACTAAGTCGGGGAATAGTCGTGCACGGAAATTCTTCTATTCAGCTTCATTGCGCATGCGATTGAGCGATTCTCTCATGATGACGAGAGCCATATTTTCTAAGGCCAAAAGAAAAACCATATCCATTCTCTTTCACGACAAATCTACTGGGTCAAACCAAGAGTTGTCTGATTATTGTAAGTATGAACATGCGCACTTTGGCTGATTTAAATCAAAATAAAAAAGTTACTTATTGACCTTATTGAATTGTGATTGTTGTGAAGTGAGTTTTGAGGTGGTTTTGTACCTGGACAGATCTTTTTTTATTTTTGTGAAATGGACGACGACGAATTTTTGATGTTGTGGCTTATTGAATATGTTGAGGAGGCTGAAGAAGCTGTAGTTAATAATTTTGCAAAGATATATGTTCGAAGACAAAATTCATTTTAAGTGTTATCACAATTCATTGGTTAAATGCAGGAGACATGCCGGACAGCAAGTGAATAGGAAGTGATAGAAAATTCGCACTCTCGAGATAGTGAATAGGGGTCCTGGTGAGCTACTGGACCTAATCAGATGGACAAAACTTGTTTAGAATGGCGAGAGAGATGTATCATGATTATAAGCCATAAGACTCCAGTGCAAATTTGGAAGAGAATGACCTGGTCCCGCCTTAAACATGCAAAATGTTACACTTTAGCTCACAACAAACATCAACAATGATATCACAGACCAAAATATTTAAATGAAAAATATTCTTATTCTGAAATGAAGTGTTCCAATACCTTTGAATCTATGTGTCAGAAGATAGAAACGTCTCTGACTCTAACCAAAACTCCAACGGCTAGGGGTTGCGAAAGACATGCATTTCTCTCCCACAGATCCATCCATGGAGATGCTGTCTCCAAACCTTCGTATCTCTGACTATGTTTCGTATAAAGGATAAAGCTTCAAGAAATACTAAATATTGATAAATCACCGACATTCCCTGGAACGCAAACCATGATATATTGAAAAGAAATCCCTGACATGCACCAACAAAAGAGCACAAATCTCCAGTTTAGCGATTCATCACCTACAATATGACAGAAAGGACAAAAATCCATGCAAAACTATGAAATATTACCAATTCCCCACACAAATACAGGGTGTATTTAGTGTTGATTCTATTGGAAATTGACTACGAAAATGTGTATATTCTTTCATAGTTAAAAATATTCGTTCCTAAAATCAAAATAGACACATAACTTGCAACGCAACTCCCGACTTGCCTTTCAACTTCACACAGCCCAACCATTAGACTTAATCTCTTTATCTCATCTACACAAAACACCAAACACGAGGAGTTCTTGAATAGTTGGAGTCAGGAATATACGTAGCTTATGTAAACTTGCCGTAAATTTGACTAACGTTTGTATTGCCTCAAGAAAATCAAGATAAGGCTTAGTCTATCACAGCGCTTCCATGCATTTAAAAATGATAGTATTTATTTTGCTGTTACAGTTCGGACTTTTTCTTAATAAGTCTGCTAATAAATAACAGACTTAGAACTTTCCCGAACCCGAGCGGAGCTCTTAATTTTCTGAAGCATACATGTTTATGCCACGCGATTAAAATCGAAAGCTCTCTGGGCTTGGCTTAGTGAACAAAACACGTACCCTAAGGGATTAGAAAATTAATGATTGGATTAGTATTAAAACCGATCGGATTGGGTATACCTTTAGTGGAAAATGCTATTCTGATTTAATAGGAAGAATTACGCATGGATTATGATTGGAATATTGGGAAATTGAAGCTTAGAGTTGGCGATTTGATTTTTAGGTTTCTTGTGAACGAGATCACAAAATCTCTTAGAATAGCATCCATGGCTTTTTTATTCCAGGAAAATGTCCTTACGGTAAAATACTTCTGTTTCCACTGAGTATTCTCGACTCTCTGTCTCTTTTGAGAATCAAGTGTTGATGACAGCAGTGCTCAAGGCTAAGACACAAGAATCTAGTCGGTTAAAGCCGTTTGATTGTTTTCGAGTGTTCTCAAATTAATGATCTCTTGAGGTAAATTTTCTTGGGAAGTAGAAGAAGTTTGTATTTTGCGATTTTAAGATTAACGAATAAAAAGAAGACGCTTGGAGCTGGTTCTGGTAAGCAAGGAGGGTGGTCAATCCTACCTTGGTGATACAAACCAAATTCTGTTTCCGTGTATGTGTTTTTTTGTTCCAGAATCTCGACTCTCAGCTTGTCAAGTAGCCATGTGTAGTGAACTGCTTTGATGGTTTTCCATAAATTAATAGATATTTAGATTTATATTTTTTCCACAACTGTCTTCAATATCACAGCCTAATCAGAAACTCCGTTTGAGTGTCCACAAACTTATGAATTATTCATGGTATAGCATGTGAACAAGCATCGAATTATCAACTCGACTATCCGCTATAGATAGTAATTTGGTCCCCAATTATTCATAGATCAACATTGCTGGAGAATTATGGAATTTTGACAGTTGCAAGATTGACACTAAAACACGCAGTATACACTAGTATTTCCACTTTTATTTTTCACTGAATTCACTTTTACTAGTGTTTACTAATCTACAACATTCACACGTAGATATATTTGAAAACTGACGTCATGATGGCAAATGAGTGACGCCATTTTGGGACACGCACGTAAAATATGGTTAAAATTGCTCTAAACATGCCAAGTCTCGGGCAAATAGTTTTTGGGAGAGTCCACACCACATTTGTAAAATCTCGTCTCTTGAATTTACCGATGTCATGTCTGGTTGCCCTGTCTCGAAGGCAATCTGTGGCCAAGATAAAGTAATATATAATGTTGCAGCTAGCGGATTTTTTTTTCACACTAAAATAAAACAACAGAGTTGAGACAGATGTTGCGCCCCAGATTAAGCGCCAAAATAAGCAAAATAAGTATCGGTGAGCACATTTTTGCATCCTGGGGGAAATACATCAGAGGAGCGGATTCTACCTTTTGTTTTGTTGCTGTGATGAATTTCCCAAACTTGCGGTTATAACGCTCTTGTCAGGACCCTATCAGGCTCTGCCTAGACATGTTGTTGTGAGTTGCCTGTGTGTAACAAAATGTTTTTCAGCAAACATGAATATCTACGAAGAATTCACAAACACAGTATCAGTAGCCTATTCCAAGTCTTCTTTTTATTCCTTTATCAGAACATGTCGGTAGATAGATGATGAGAGCCTCATCGAATCCCACGAAAACGGAACTAGTTTTTTTTACTAATAGGAGGAACCTCAAGAAATTTAATACACGCCTACTCTGTATAGGATGCTGCTGGCACTGAAACAAGAAGTCAAGTAAGTTGGCGTGGTGTCAGACAGTGAGTTAACTTGGGAACCCCATGTTGAAAAAATACTTGGAAAAGGCATAGCCACAACGTGGCGGCTGCACCTTAGCAGTAGACATTGGAGTCTAAAACCACATGTCGTTCACTGCCTTTATCAGGCCGTGATCAGACCAAGGTTCGATGGCCGGCGAACGAGAAAACCACTCACGAACTCAAACTAACCAGACAACAAAGGATGAGTATAACCAGTGCAATGAGGACCACTCCTGGTGCTACACTAAACATACTACCTGCGTTGCTGGAACTGGGGTAAAGAGGAAAGGGATGCCAGCATACGTAAGGATGAGGGGCAGAAGATAATGTCAGGATAGGCGTCGGATTGGGCCTTCAACTGGACTATCGTGCTCTAGAGACGTAGTCGTCAGACGGGAGTTAAACTCGGGCAGCACATCACAACATCTATTGTACTCCAACTATACAACCCACGGCACAAACAGTGAGATGCGCATGCAGTCCGAGTCTCGACAGGTGACTCGTTGCGGGGGCCGAGGTGTATTCTGAATACGAGAGGTCTTCTTGTCTTACGACTGGCACTGCTCGTGGGAAGGAAGATAGGAGTAGTCACTGCTCTTCTAACTACTTGACTGGATGTAACTCTGGACATTTATTACGGTTCTGTACCAACCTTTCCGTTTAATACTTGACTGGCGTTGCTGGCGTCGTTCATTTGAATGAGTTGATTGACTCTATGTTACTTTGAACTCATCTTTGTCGCCATCCATTTATGTTGCTCGATTTGCTCTGCAGCCAGTTCTTCACCTCTCTTACTCCTCTCCCCTCTACCCTTGAATCAAGTCCAATAACTTACCTGCAAGTTTTTTATGGTGAAGGATTGTGAGTTGCACCGAATATATGTATTTATTTGTTTATTAATTTATTTATGGGTTCACAGGGAAACCCATTGATGGTTTGCACTTAAGGAGATTGCAAGTTAGGTTGACTATTTACAAATAATACTAAAAGATACTACTGAAATTACACCAGAAGATATTGATTCAGTAACAATACGAGGAATATGTGAGTCACACAATATCCTTGATCATGGCCGCGAAGTCCCTAGGTCTAGCGAAGAAGTCAATTTCCGGGTGATGATTGGCTAATTTGATATTCCAGAAAAGAAAAGAGTTTGAACCATAATTTGTTCGATGGAATTTCCTGTAGTAGGTGTAGGTGGAGCGCATCAAAGGAACGTGTAGACCAAGTTTATTCAGGAGAGCTGGAGAGTCGACGGTTGAGTTCAGAATTTTGGAGTGTGGGTTCAAATCTTCTGTTCAGTCGGGGTTGTAGTCGGGATCAGTTCTACAGGGTTTCGTGGTCGTATGTGTACGTGTCCGGCTTTGTGATACCTGCTTTGAAGGCCAAATATCGTGTGAACCTCCATTGTACCGGTTCCAGTGCATTGGGTTGCACACCGAAGAACAGTATTCAAGGATTGTCCTCACCAGGGAGCAAAACAGTTGTCTTATGGATTCGGTTTGGGTAAAATCAGCCTCAACCACCTTAACACGATATCTGAAATATGGGACCTGAATGATAAGGTGAAGTCAAAAGTAACGCCCAGATCTCTGATCTTCCAAATGTTGAAAGAAACTGTTCCATTAATTTGGTAGTCGAAGTGGGGGTATTTTAATTTTTTGATAAACGCATTGAGATACATTTGGACACGTTCAAGGTCATTCCATTGGTCTCGCACCATTCATACTATTTGTCGAGGTCCGATTGAAGACAGTGACAGTCTAGGTTGGATGAAATACGGGTAAGAATTAAGGATAATCAGTAAAGCAAAGGAAGGAGGCATCAGAGAGACAGGAGGAGATGTAGTTCATGAAAATGTTGAATAAAAGTGGTCCGGAATGAGACCCCTGAGGAGATCCCGATGAAACTATGAATTGTTTGGAAATTGAGTCATTTAAGCGCATATCGTAACTTCTGCGAGCTAGAGCTTCACAGTCAGAGATGATATGTGAGGCATCTCCGTCCTCTTCACCACATAGTCAGCAGCTATAAGCTCCATCGTGGGTAACTATTCTTTGCAAATGTACTCTTGGGAAGCAGTGTTCCGTCAGCATCCCCACCACAAGTCACGCGTTATCCGAAGTGCTAGCCTTCTCAGTATGAGAATCGATCGCATGTTGCACATCAGGTCGTGATCTCCTTCCCAAAATGAAAGACTTCTGGACCTGTACATGGCCCCCACGTGTTCTGATTTCATGTTCTGATCAAGTTTTTGACTGTGGCATGATCATACCTTACAGTGGGCTCGCGCTATGCTCCGATGACCCTCATAGCTCTGTAGCTGCTCAGCATGGCCACACCTTCGATGTTTATGCTCAAGGGGGTTAGCCCTAGCACAATTTTCAACTCAGCCGTGGGTGTGCCCGCATCGCGCTAGTGGCCTGTATTGTTTCCATCTATCATATCGCTGTGACTATAATAATATGTCCAGACTCAGACCGCACTTTCCTTCTTGTACCATGACACTCTCCATTCGGTTTACCACCCCATGAATCCTAACTGTGGAGTATTGGGTCCATAACCGTAATAGAGCAGCTGCAAAAGGACTCAAATAACAAACAGATTTTGGTTATCGCTCCACATAAAGATTTTTTATGATTTTCTGAACATACCCGTGATACGCATCTACCGTTCACTTCGTGTAAACAACCCAACAACAGCAGAGAAAATAATCAAGGAAAATAAGTAAAACAGCCAGCAGATAACTTTTCCAGAAAGAAGAACTTTCAAGAAACACAAGCCACAAATCCCCTTGTCACTGGATATAAATTGCTTGCAGTCAAGATACAAATATTTTCCTAAAGTTTCATATCAAGTTTGAGTTTGAATACGCTCCAAAACAGACTGCAAAAGGATTTCTGTGACCAAACAACCATCCACATTTCTACTTAGCTCAACTTTTCAATATTCAAGACGTGGACGCAAAAATGTAATAAGTTAAAGCGGGTTTGAAAAAATTCGTAGTTTCCAAGAGACCGTAAAGAAAATGTCGACACTCAACGAAGCTGAGCAGGTACTTGAAAGTCCCCAGAATAACATTTCTGAGAAATCTTAACAATTCTACCTACTCCAATAAAAACATCATTTCCCATTCGAATGTCGAAAGGAGAAAGCGGAAAAAGGATTCGATTTGAACTTTCTCCTTTCCACTCCACATTCCCTCTTTGACTCCATTGTGGTCTTTTGGGAGCACCTATTGACGGTAGGGAATTGGATGAATGCGGAAAGTCTCGGAGGGGAATTGAAGGTCTGTAAATAATATGTTGATCAATTATGACCAACATCATACCTTAACATAAAAAAAATGAACACATAATTCCAAATGATATGTTGGAAAGTTCTTTTCTATATGTTAAAAATTATAACTGTCTTACAATAAAAAAAAACGACCGTATAGTGAGAGTAGATTATCAATCAGAATATGCATGAAGAATGCTCAAGTCGATCAATATCTTTATCTTCAAAAAGTAAAACTAGAGTGCAAGAGATAATGTTGAAAATAAATAAGGAAAGTCAGTTAAATATACAGGGTGCCTCCGATTAAGTCGGCACTATTGTTAACTTCTTTATTGTTGAAGGTACGAGGTCGTTCAAATGAGAGAGCTAGTAGTATTTTTTTAGCTGATTAACGTGGTATTAACAGAATAACAATCGAAAGCCGCGTTCTCGATTCATTTAAAAAAATGTACTTTTTTTGAATGGGACATTTTGATGGGAAATCTTTTGGAAACCTGGCCATGAAATTTAAAATATTAACAAAATAATACATATCGGTTGCCATATTTGCTATCAAAGTTATAATATCGTTCTAAACGTATTGAAACAAATAAATCGTTGAATTTTGTTACTTTGACGTTTATAAATTAGTCGAGGAAAATACGCATAACTCCGATATTTTTGGTTTCAGGAAAAAAATCATTATAACCTTTTATGTTCAGAAAAGAGTGGCTGATCAATTATGATAAAAATATACACGGTATCCCATTCAAAAAAATACGTTTTCTGGAATAAATCGAGAACGCATTGTTCAATTGTTTTTTTGACAGCATAATGTTAATCCGCAGAAAAAATACTACTAGTTCTCACATTCAAACGACCTCGTATCTTCAATAATAAAGAAGTTAGAAATAGTTCCGATTTAATTGGAGGCACCCTGTATATATATAATCATAACATGTTCAATACCTCCTTTTCTCGAGACTCACAGAGTTCTTCGCCTCAATCTGTATGAGTATCAGGCGGCCTTGGAGAAAGGCATCATATGTTGATTACAGCTTCGTGTTTAGCTGGGTGTGAATTCCAGAGAAATGGTGCCAGTAGTCTTTTGTGACTTTTTTGAGGCTTTTCATTGTGCCAGATATAAAATTTTGTTGAGAAAATTGAGTTTATGGTTCAGGGACCAAAACAGAGTGCTATCACTCTTTTTGCTGCTAACATTTTTTATTGTATTGGAGGGTTTTCCAGCAGCTAATAATGTTATCAAGAACTGGTTTAATGCAAAACCTCTGACTCTCATTATGGGTGACATACCTTATTTTCTTCATGAGTTCTGTGGATTGTCCTTACGAGTCAAACTGTATACACTCTTTGAGTTTGTTGAATCACAAATATCAAAGTGATTCTCGGAACTGTTTTGTTATTGTGTAGTTTTGGTTAAAACTTGTGTGGGTTACTGAACGTCCATGGAAGCTTTAGAGAGTGCTCGTATTGCCATTTGGTTTGAACCCATTGAGCCAACAATAGTTTTTTGATAACCAGTTATCGGCTGGATGGTGTTGAGAAATATGTATGAAGTAATGGAATTGATTGCTATTGAATGGATTGTGTCAAAAAATTTTGACAAACCGAGCATCAGGAATGCCCTTTTATCAAATGTATGACGACAATAAAGTATGATTGATTGGTCTAATAGTCCAGAAAGGTAGTCACAAGATCAAATGAGTTTGGTAGTTGTATTTCTTGGGACCGCTCTTGCTGAACACAGTTTGATGAGCCGAAGTGTTATAATGGGTGATCATAATTTTTGTAACAAGAACGATCATCGACAAACGTTTATTGGAAGAAAAATAAGTTTCATCAATTGTGACTTGGAAAACTAAGAATAATACGGTTTTGAGTTTCTCATGGGAAGATGGAAAAACGAAAATTCATTAGATAGGTGCAACATTTTCACCTCAGATTAAAACACTCACAATTTCCACACTTTCAATTTTTTTTTTATTTCAGTGAAGAATTTTGGTAATATTTAGAATATTACTCTTCACCAACTTTTTTTAAAACCATCACAAAAAGAACTTCATTTATTGCTTCTCTTCTTTTCTCCATGATTATTCGATGACTACAATGGACAATTTGCACACTTTTTGGAAATATGATAAACATAAGGATTAGTGAGTACTGATGCCATTGATCTTTAAAAAATCAACCTACGACCTCTATTGATGTAATAATCACCGATTGAAGACCGCCAATCAACATACACGACGTCACAGATGACATTATCTATTTCCGTCTGGCGTATTGACTTCCAAATATTGTGTAGCATACGTATATAAATTTTCAAGTCATTTGAAAATGTATGAAAATTGTCCATTGGCAAATTTCAAGCTTATGTTTGGAACTTATAAATATAAGAAAAGAAAACAATGATAAAATACATGAATGAATAGAACTAATGAGTGATATCCAGTCAATAGTTTCTGAATAAAATGTAGAAAACTAATTGGGTAGTGTAAATGAAGAACCAGTAAATGCTTAATTTGAATTTCTTGAAATAATCCTATACACTCCATAAAGAAATGACAAAGAAAGCATTAAAGTACCTAAAGATTTCAATTTTCTCTATTCACACCACCCATTATTTTGATAGATTTTATGAAACTGCGAAATTTTGCAATATATTCAAAACAGAATTCGATGTTTTTTTTTTTTTAATTTACTGAAAAGTGGCTTTTCTGAATTTGTATTCCATACTGTACTGTAATGTGTTATTTACCGGACTCATAACCAGTCCCGTAAATGACACATTACATGATCAGAACCGGTAAAATAAGATGTGTGGTTTGACAAGAGAGCACTTTCTCTTTTAAACCGATCGAGAAAAATTGCCACAGTATGAAATAAAACATTGTATCATACACAGTCGTGAAATGTCATTAAACTATTCGTTCAGAAATTCCAAACTAGGCTCCTTCGTCGCCTCGTACATGAACATATTGACCCGTACTTTAATAAGTCATCTCCCGGCTAGGAACGTGAATTACGATCTGATAATCATCAGGAGTACTTTGAACCATCTCCATCGTACCTTTTGGTCTATACGTGTTCTTTTCGCGGTCGTTGAACCATTCGAGTTGCTAGGGTTACGCTAAGCGGAGTCGGGATAAAGAAAGTTATTTGAGATTTTTAGATTTGCCTCGAATGCAAATCGGCAAATTGATAATGATCATGATGAAAATTTGGTTAAACTTAACAATTTTAGAAGTTGAGCTATTGATTTCCAGTGACAAAACTCTCCAACTATACAGTGCGGCTCTAAAAGGTCCCCCCCCTTTTTTTTATGTGTGCACCAAAAATTTTGAAACTTGGCATACTTTAATTGCTGTCGAAATACTACTTCTTGATGTTACTGACGTACTTTTAGTATTCAAGATGGCGGCTGGGCGCCATTTTGAAACATTTTTTCAAATGAAAAGGGGGGTCGTGTGACACATCATTCGAACGGTATTATCGAGTAAACTATTGTGTGAAAATTTCATAGGATTTAACGCATCCGTGCGGACGACGGAATGAAAGTTAGTATCAAAAATTTGAAAGGCAAACATCATCAAAGTGTTGAACTGTATTGTTGCTAACCCACTCCAGCAATCAAAACAGCCGACAAGGATATTCATTCCGTCCTCAATCCAAACCAGAAATACTTTGACGACAGATTTCCGCTTGCAAAACGGTAATCATAATATGCTGCTTAAATTTAAATATTTAAAGAAAAACAGGGGTTGCCGTTTAAAAAAACTATGTTGATGTCTTCTCTGGAAAAATAATATACCCTGTATATTGAAAAATAGCCCCCAATATCAAGTAATCATAGCACACAGCCTTGGCATGAAAATTACCTCGACAACGTTCGTCAGGCCAGCATTGATAAATGACATTTTGACAAGCTGTCAGAGGATTCGACTAAACCACGACATTGTTTAATTGAAAAGTATTGATCACTTTTGAGCTCTATTCCAATTGAAATTATTGTATTGTCATGGTTTTTTGACAAGTGTGCAAAGTTCCAAATCAATCTGGGTATTTGAAGTATGTAAAAATTCAGTTCCTAGTGTTTTTGGTAAATGTATGTATATGTAGCTCTCTTTGTCATCCTTACTACTCTATACATAATATGTTTTTTTTCTCTCTCTGTAACAAAATTGAAAATGTCTCATTTTTTCTAATTCACTTCCCAAAGTCGACAAATTATCACAACGACGCAGGTGCTCAATTCTTCAATTAGAAAATCAAATGCATATTCGTATACGAGTTATTTGGAGAATTGAGCACCAGAAGTAGTTTCACTTCAAAAAAATCAGAAACTACTAATAAAGAGTGAATAACATTTAGCGGGAATGAATTTGAATAAAGATAACAATAATTACTTTCAGACTTTCACCTTCTACTACATAACGCTTGTTTTTTATCTTGTGAAAATAAGTGCAGGGAGTTGAAAGCCACTCCATTACTGATCCAATTGTCTTAGAATAGCTTTTCTTACAGCTCTTGGACAAACACGTCAACCGATTTACTTCACATTCTTGTTCGCAGACGAGAGCAATCACTTCTGTTGTTCATTGTCAAGCGAAAAAGTAATTGGCCCAATTATCTGGCAGAAAGAAAAAACTCTGTTCATTTAATATCTTATGTTCATCCTGATATGCCAAAACTAAACATCGATATATCTCCACTGATTAATACCCATAAACTTCGAAACTTATCGATGCAAGAAATAACGATAGTTAGCGCCGAGAACTTTTCGTCTACCTTTAATCAACGTATCGATCAATCGTCCAAATGGGTCGTTTGGATTATCCATATTAATGTTGAGAACTGAAATAGATACTAGTCCTTCGAAATGATAAACAAATGACCCCATTTTGCCTCTTCTAGGTCTGACGTGGCTTTTTAGTTGAAGGAGTCAAGTTAAATGCGCCATTGTCGTACTCATTTAAATGATGGAGTGGGCTGCCCTCTCACGATCGAGATAATGTTGGTACTTTACGATAAAAGGATTATAATCCGCTATCATTTCTGATGGAAGTTGCTAGTGTTTTGAGTGAAAAATAGTAGTCTTTCCTTTTTTGACATGATATGATCGTGGTAGAAGACTGCGACAAGTTATGTTGATAATATGTGCATCCATGCATGGTCTCAAATTACTTCAATGGATCGTTCACTCACAATTCCGCACGCTACTGACTTAGGCTACATTATTCATGGATTTGGACGTTTCAGCTCATTCTAGAGATTCGCAGGGAGCTGCGGATATATTTCTTTGATGCCAAAATCTATTTATCCGTCAAAGTAAAACTAAAACTGAAAATGTTGGATATGAATGATAAATTGATATTAACAAAATATTATCGGCGGTGTGGCGCAGTGGCTAGTGCGTCGACGACCTAAGCATCTGGTCCCAGGTTTGAAACCCGGGCCGGCCAATGCCGACGTTAAAATTTGGAATTTTGTTTTAAGAGGCACCGTCTTCCGGAAGGGACGGGTTAAACTTGGTCCCGTGTCATGTATATTGACACGTTGACGAACCCTACCCTTTATAGAGAGGGATCGGGAAAAATTACCAGATGAGGTGAGACAAATTCTCTAGCGTCAAAAATTAGCCTCGTTGGTCGCAGAAATAGATCGTCGAGAATAAACCAGACAAAAACAAATGACAACAAATTCAGAAATACTTACATCATTAAATTCAGAAAATCTAAATGTATAAGAATATTACAACCAGTCTTATGTGTTCACGAATGGAATACGTATCCAAAAAATTGAATTGCAAAAACATAGGTGAAATCGCAAGGTAAAATTGTTTTTTTTATAACGTTCCGCATATCTAACTGTTTTCCGACATTCAACATCATCAACACCTATATCGACCTTATTGTGACACAACCACAACAATACAGGTCCACTGTGTAGCCCGATAATGAATCATGACCCAAATTATTATCATTATTCATATGCCTGGCTTTCAAAATAAGGCTTTAATTTGTCAAATGACCAATGTAGCGCTGGGTAAATGGGGAATTCCTAGGAGCACAGCAAAATGCTGATTATACCCAATGTACTATTTGTCAGGAGACTTTGCAAATGTCTAGTTATAAATATGACTGATATGACCAAAAATTCCATATTGTAGCCAATAATGAATAAGGATATAATGAAACCAATGATAATCAATGAGCTACAATGAAGTTTTCACTAATATCATGGCTACAAAAGGTTTCACAGAATTCTGTTTGATCTCCTCAAAGTGAATTCGAACATTTCTGCTTACGTGAACGAAATAGCTGGATAGTAAGATGATAACGTTGGAATATTCTCTAATGTGAACAAACTTCTCTAAATGTTTGGTCTGCTGGGAAAGTATTTGAAAATAAGGGGTTTCGTATGCAGTTGAAATTCAAAAGCAACCTTAAAGTTTAAACTTGAAAACAAGAACCACCTCCACAGAATACATAAAAAGGAAAAAGCATCCTACTGATTTTCGACCACTTCCAATTAATTATAAGACGAAAAACAAATACAAAAAGCTCCTGGTCAATGCATTAAAACCAACACTTTAACAAGAATGAATAAAAAACTGTGCATTGAAAAACGTAATCAATTTTTTAAGAATTTTGGATGAATACAAACTATCTGTTCGATATGTCTGCCGAAAGAGTATACCAAATGGGAGATTTTTCTATTGTTTTTTCTCATTTCCTGTTAAAAAACATTAGATATAAGCAATTTTGGAAACTGTTTGTGGAAATTCTAGACTCATGTTGGTAATTTGAAATTCTCTTATCGAATATGCTTAGCTAAACATTCATTTGATAGGAGTATAATAGATTTTCTGAGTGCATTGCATGATGTCTCTGAATATTATTATTTCTGCAGCTGTTTTTGAAGATAGGTTGAGAGGTAGCCCGTCTCTTATCGCCGTGAATATTTAACATTTTATTATATCCACGTTTCTTAGTGTTTCGCGTAATCTCCAAGTGAAAAGCGACATGAAGCTTGAAACCGAGTTTTCTTCATAATCCATGTAGTTATGATTGGCATTTTTCTATTTCATAGTTTGATCTTCCATGGTACATATAAAATAATTATAGTTGTACTTTCTATCTACTAATTTGATTGTTGGCTCACATTTCAGGATAATGAAACTTTGAGACCATGAGAAAATAGACCATTGGAATTACACCTAGAATTTTGGAAAATAGTTGAACCTTCTACAATTTTATGGTTGAAGTTCCATCTTCAATTATTTTGAAAGTGTTACCATACCCAACAAAGGAAAACTGCCTATCAAGTTGTTACTAGAAAGAAAAACAGGAGAATGAAAAAAAAAAGGGAATAAAGGGTTTTTCTAACAATTTGAGTACGATCAGGGGATGGTGGAGATTGGTAAACTGCTAACTCATGCGGACAGTGGCCGTGGGCAAAAACCTTTTCAAAAAAACAGTTGTTGCGACTCTAATCTGCTCCTTGCGAATTTTAACTGATTTCCAAATTCGCCAATCTGAGAAAAACGAGAGAACTACTGCGTACGCCAAAGACTAGATTTGCCCAGAAAATACTATTAATGCACGATCTATGTCATATGTACAAAATATACACTTGTCGATAACGAACTCTGACCCGTATCGATATGTCTTGACCAGTGCTATCAAAAATTCATCCACACACGTCAAGTTTAGCGCCAAAAAAGAGTGATGATAAATCGATAGGCGAAGGACGCGAGTTTTTACAAGTATGAAATACCTTCACAGTACAACCTTTCCAATTGGGACAAAATGCGTATTTACCTGGTTAAAAATACATAAAATTGATGAATAACTTAGAACGTCAAGTAAATATGTAGAGAATCACACCAACGAGGGTACCGGACATTGGCTATATTCGTTGATGGTGGTGATGTAGCTCGATGTCTCACAAACGATAAAATGTAAAAAAATTACCAAATAAAGGTTGTTTCTGTGACGTCAGCAAGTTGGTAGCGTCTAATTTGATATCCGTTTCATTGTCCAATTATTTAAAAGGGGCTAGCTTGGATGATCGTAGTGGGAGCCTACTCTTCGAGCGCGGGAGGGCCCAGAAAGATGGTTGTTCCATATAGGTCCAGAGGTCCGTGAAGGTGAGTTTGGAACGAAAAAAGAAATATGTACAGTGAATGGAAAGTACGTACCAGACAGTCAGTAGTAGCCCTGAAAAGCAGAAACACCAGATAGGCAAGGAAGTTCGGAGTTTATGCATTCTTTCCACAGATGCAAGAAGAACTTAGCACGTGTTTTGATCAAAACTGGTAAATTTCCACGATTTCGCAACAAAAATCTGCACAAGGGCACTTGACACAGCTACCAAAACTAGAGATGCCACCAAAGCTTGATTGAATCGGGAAATCTCTCAGGAGATCAACAAAATAACCCACGAGCAAATATCTATTAACTCTATATGGGAACCGTCCCATTTGAACAACGAGCGACGCTTGATGACAGGATAAGATAGAAGATCCCGCTGTACTGTACATTTTTCGCATAAGTCCATCCTTTTCTATCGCGTGTGGACTGTCCCCACCGTCTTCTATCCCATCCTGGCATCAAGCGTGTATAATTGCTTCCCATATAGTTATTAATAGATATATGCCCACGAGGTATGTTTCCACATGGTAACCTCAGTTCTAACTGAATCTCTCAGATTTAAAAGAAAAACGAGAACTCGAAAGACCGAACAACGTTGCCAGATTGACAAGTTCATATCGACACGTATGAACTGAGACTCCGAGGTGATCGCTGGACGAAAATCAGGAAGTGACTGCTACAGATAAATTATTGAAAAATGATAATTTACTTCAACCTTAATCATCACTTAACAACTATACATTTACTTATAAACTCAATCCCAATCATACATATCATATTTAAACTAGAATTCATAAACTAACACCACGAATTTTCGGAGCGTAACAAAGTTGATTTGAAGTAAGTTACTGATCCAGTTGGCAAAATCATAGTCCATCACTGTCTGTTGCGCGGCGATGAACAATGATAACATACGATCAGTCAAACAGAAAGGTCAGACGTCAATGGCAGAAAAAGATACATTTCTGAATGATACACTGGAAAAAGTAACATTTCTTTCCTTCGTCGATTTGTATGTATGTACACTGAGAAAACAATACCCAATGCTACGCACCGATTCGATATAAATGTAAGCGAGCTCGAATTGTCGTTTCGATACACAACCACTTGCGAAATAAATAAAGAATAGATATCTAGTGTAAAGGACAGGCTCCTCCCTCTTGTTGGGTATAAATACTCTTTGACATTACAGTGACATTGAAAAATGAGACCAAGTCCATGTGAAGAATAAACCAAAAGAGTTATAGAATGCAAAATTTGCATATGTTCTTTTTGAGAAGTAACATGGAAAAAAAGGAAGATTTTTCCACCACAATATCAAGCCACTAAGCTCTTAGCTGCTTGGAAAAATGGTCAATTACTTAGCGAAGATTAATTTTGATGTTCAGTGATCCTTGTCAAAACCAACATCTACAATTCCAATATATGTGTGTCCAGCTCAATATAGCCATGTAATGCGCCACAGATAATGTTTACTCATAATCAGCTAGCCCCAAGCCATATCTCCCTGTAATCAAAACAATTATTATTGTATACAGCACTTTGTTTTCTTTATCAGAACACCAATCAAAATATCCATTTCTATATTCATTATTTATTGATTGCTGCATTTTCCTGTGAGTTTCATGTATCTATTCCTCTGGCAATAGTCATAATCAATCAGTAAATAACAAATCAGTTTCATTATTAGTTAAACCACAACAGATTGTACATCAATCTAGAACTGAACAATATTTGCATCTATGTACCAAATTATGCATCTTTAATTCTGATTTTAAATGAAACTTATAGCTCTTTATCTAATTGATATTCAATATTCCTGCATTCACATGTTCGCTCCCCGAGGGCTTGACGTATATAAACTGGATACAGGAGAACCTGGAATAGCTCCTACTGGATTAGGGGGGAGACACGTTGAATCATAAACTGTTTATTGACTGGGGGATCTAACATGTACATAGTCCACGTGGCCATGGATAATGAAGGGATGGAACGTGACTTTACAAGAGTGAAGGTATTGTTTGCTCTACGAAGACATGACTGATTTGGGTAATAAACTGCCTGGACAGGTCCCTTTATTTCATTTGATTAATTTGTCACTTGCGAAAAGTTCATTAGCATTGGGGTCTAATGATAATATTACAACATCCCCATTATTCTACAATGCTTTATTCGAATGTGAAATGAATTATGGATGCTATCGATCTGATCAATCAATGTAATAATCCAACGGTTTGCACTATTTCAATTGAGTGGAGTGTGGTTTTATGAAAATACATAATTTCACTAGAAATAGTGTTTGTTCATTATAATTAATTCATACACTGAATATTTTAATGTGAAAAGGTCCTGATTAATCAAAATAATTCAGTTGGATAGAATATGAGAACAAAAACAAAAAACAAAAGGGTTTGGGCCATGAAAATGTGGTTCTACTATTAGTACACTGAAGTGCAAGAGTTTTCTCAAGAATAATTTTTTGAAAGAAGTTCACTTTTTAGTAATGGAAAGTATCCTTATTTTGTTCTACCTCCACAGTTTAAGCCTAGGTTCCAGCTCCATTGTTTCTTATAATCTTTGATGCTGTGCCAGAAGAAGTGGTTTTACTTGCTCTGGTCGGAGTTTACCTTCTTCCATGGCGTTATACGCTTCACAGTGTCATATTGTGTACATCCTCTTTCTCACATCCTCCGCATAATGGGTCTTCTGTTATACCTATCGCGCATGGTCTGTGATGAGACCACTATTCGTAGCTGGGTCCTGGTTTAGGTCTTCCATGCTATCCGCTTTTCAATCGAAGGAGAATCAAGAAAATCCCTTGATGCTTTATGTCTGGAAGGCTTTCCTAGTGATTCTTGTGTGGTGATGCTGTCCAGTTGATAGGATTTCTTCACGTCTCGATTTTTTCTAAAGAGAATTCTGGTTTCCACCTTGCTACTTCTCCACATCTTGCTCCTTTGACCACGATAAAATGTATTCAATTTTTTGCTGCCGCTATTACATCTGTCAGACATTCTAGAACTGTATTTGAATTGACAGCGATATGTTAGTCATGCTGACCTCTCATTTCGATCTACTTTGTTTGAATTTATTTTAAAATTATTATGATTATTATAATTATTATTACAAGGTTATACTTGACGGCAAAACCAAAAGTATTGAGATGACATGGCCAAAAGTGACGGTATTTCCCGGACTAGTTGGCGTAGTTTGCTTCAGGAAGCAATAAGCTGTTTAGCATTAAACAAATATCGGCTGTTATGGCGTGAGAAATGGGATGACGGTTGTTTAAACTTTACAGTGGGGGAAACTACTGTTAATACGGGGGAAAAGGCAAAGAATAGACATTTTTGTCTTTTGTGCTGTGCAGTCCTAGTCTAGTCCAATGTCCATTGTCATGTGATGTTGAAGGTCAATACCAAGAATCGAGTTATTAAAAAACTCCCATGAAACCACCAAGCTACAATAATTGTTGGCAAGACACCATATTTAGGGTAAGTTCTGGGTAAACATGGGGTTTTGAGAGGGAAAAAACTCAGGTGACAAATTTCTTAACCTCAAATGGCCACGTTCTTATCGGCAAACTTTCAAACTTCAAGACGTTAAATAATCAGTATCAGCATAATTATACATTTCCTGTAACAAGGGTGGCTCCCTTGAGATTAAACATAAATAAAGGATTAAAGTCCATGTGGTTGTATGGTTGGATTAAAGACCATATGGATTAAAGTCCATATGGTAAAGGATTAAAGCCCATATGGTTTCTGGTGTATTTATTTGATCAATTTTCCAAATTAATTGATGGATCATAATTTGAAACATTCCCTATCTCATATCATTTGTAAAAGAGACCAGCAAGTCTGAGTAGTATTTTTCAAAAGTCAGAAACGTTCCGTAAGTTTTTTTTTGCTCCAAATTTGTTCTGGTTTTTATTACATAACCATGAGGGTTCAAATGTATTTTTTTTTGTGGAACCAAGTTTTTTTGGTCTTGCGTTAAAGCCTGGGTGCAACTCTAAAAAAAATCATTAAAAAAAAGGATTAATTTGCATGAAGCACGAATGGGTAGATCAAATACGTAGAAAAGAGAGGCAAAGAGAGGAAAAGAGCATCAGCCATCTAAACAAAGATATGAAAACGGAGAGTTAAATCAACCGAAAAACTTTTTTCACCAAGAACTTGAGAGTTTCAAGACTAGAGGTAGATATAAACAGCATACCAACTTACACGAAACTAGTAAACCAATTGAATATTTTCATAGACTGGAATGATGAATGGTTGATCAAGGAATTCCAGAGCTAGAAGCACTGGGATAAATAAACCGAAGTCTAAGAGGGAAAGCAAAATTGTGGGTTGAGGTATTTTGGAATCAGATAACGGACTATTTGGAATTTAAGGAGGTATTTTTGGCAAAGTTTTGTAGCAGGAAAAAACAATTGATGAGCTTTACACGGAAGGATATGAGAATGATGATGGACACACAACATTGGCTATGTATTTTTTCAAACTACTCGACGTAGCTTGGGATATAGAAATTCTCACACTCTCTATGATGAGGTCAATACTCTCATTGACCTCATCATAGAATATTTGCGGAATAAAATCTCCAGAATATAAGCAAGTTTTAGACGGTTGACAACAGGTATAGCATGCCGATGTTTATAACGATTTGATACAATGGATAGCAGAAAAAAAGACAAAATTCAGTATGAGGCACAACGAAAACCAAAAAGTAGAACTTATACTGATGATGCCAGATATAGACAATACAACAATCCACAACACAACAGTGATCAGAGTTATAACAAAAGGGATCGAGGATATTACTTCAAATCTCAACAGATATGGGCGTAATGATAATTTCACCAGACAAAGAGCAGCTCAAAAAACTTTTTCGAAAAGATTCGATAGTGGATTTTCCAATGACAGCAGATCCAATTTATCAACGCAAAGAGAATAAAGATAGAATGGCTGATAGGGATAAAAATGCTTCATATAACAGAAGAGCTTTACAGTTTAACGAACTTCCAAACAACTCTGGACAGAGTACCGTATCAGCAATGATACATCTGAATGAAAGGCATCACCCCAAAAAAGCCAATCCTAGCGATATAGAATTCTGAAATAAAAATGAGAAAGTTTAGTGCGACACAGTATTATATGATAATGAAGACGAGCAGAGTGATGAAAAGTTCAGTTCTCCTTTGATGCTCGGGTAGAAGGATTAAATTGCAGCATAGTGGTGGATTCAGGATGACAGAAAACATGTCTATCAAGAGATTTATATGAAGAAATCAAAGAAAGAGATGATATAATCTTATCTTTACGTATATTCAATACAACCATAACAGGTGCTATAAGAAAAAGTAAAACTAAGTTCAGCGAACAAGCAGATCTACATGTTAACATTGAGGAAGGCACTGAGAGATGTTACATTCTAAGACATTCCAGATCTATCTTACTTTTCCTAGTATAAACCTTTGTAGCCCGTCTAGGTCCCAAGGCTCGAAATGTGTCCCTTGTCTATCCCTCATTATATCAGTTATCCCCTATTTGAGTCTGTTATGGCCGAAACACCGAAAGTTTCCACAAAAGACGAGATAACAAAGCAATAACTCGGCAGTGGAAATCTGAGATTTGAGCTATTTCGACGGAGTCACACGATCTGTACTAATAAAACTCTATGCTGAAGAAGACAAGATCTTGCCATATATTTGGAAAGTAGACAAAGTATAATTAGATATGTTGTCGAGTACACATTTGCCAGTTTTTGAAAAGGCAATGAGTTCTATGCGAAAGTTCTAGTTGATAACTCCAATGACTTTGGCCATGTTAATCATGAAATTGTAGTTTCCATGATCATGATCAGATGCTCAAGTGTTCATTACCTTGATCGAAAATCATTTGCTTCACAATCATTTCCATCAAGTGATATATTTTTTTCTTAGTCGTAAGGTTTAGAAAAAGCCTCTCTTTCTCACAATCATTTTATTCGAATTTTCAGTTTTGAACTGTCCCAGTTCTTCAACAGATCCCTTCAAGAAAATAATAGAGAGTAGATGACAAACGGTAAATATCAGAAAAAACTTATAATTATGTTTTTCAAGAAAACTCCTTCGAAATTATCTTCAGAGTCTTGAGAGCCTATTTATGAGCATATCACAAGAGCGACACTGTCATTAGCCAGAGATTTTTTTATCTAGAGCCGGATATTATTTATATAGTAGACTGATGCGGTAAGATCGATAGCAATAGGCCGTTTAAAAAACAAAGCAGAAGAACTTCCGATATTTCTTGAAGATTTCAATCCATCGATTGTTTGTGTCACCGAACATTGGTACACTTACAATGAAATAGCATATTTACTGGTTGATGGCAATACAACTTGCCCAGCTTTTTCAAGAAAGGTTCACATACATTGAGGCGCAGCTATACTTAGCAGAGACATGGCAGCAAAATTCCAATGAAGAGGACATTATTGTGTCAAAAATATTTTCATTACATCGGCAACTCTAATTGACTACACTTTTGTCAACTTTGACGACTCTTACCCCCCACAAACGTTCAAGCATGTTTGGCTCGTCACGAGACCAACTTCGAAGCCCAACATGCTCACGACGACCATATACGTTCGAACATGTTTGTGTTGGTGGGTGTGCCGAGCGCCGAGCCGAGCATTCCAACCGCCAACTAGGCTTGAACAAACCACACACTGCCGAGCATGTTGGTCCGAGCCTACTTCCAACTCGTGCTCGCCCAACATGCTCAAGCGTCTGTGGGGATTTCAGAACAAAGCTTGGTAGTGGATACAGGAGATGGAGCTGTCTATTTTGGAGCAAAGCCAGAATGGATGAGTTTGGATATGATTTGGCAGGGCTGATATGGAATGAGTTAGAATGTGAGTCAAACGTCAATCTTGCTTACAAACAATTTTTCCCAAAATTCTAATTATTAATTTAATATTCATACCAAAAAGATAAGACTTGGACTACACATGAGGCATCAAAATATCATCTAGACATAAAAATCATCTATTTCGACAAGCAAAAAGAGAAAACAATGATATTGATTGAAAAATCATCAGAAGAGTGGTTAAACAAGACAAGAGCATGTTTCAACTGAAAACTACTGAAAATACTGGCAAAACAATGTGGAATCTTGTCAAAAAATATACAAATCAAAAACCTAAAAAAACAGAATCTATTCTACAAAACTTATCAAGACAAAATATATCTCCAGAAAAAGTTCTAAATGAAGTCAATGAATATTTTTTAAACATATGTCCAGACTTTGGAGAAATAGCAGATTTATCAAACATAAACATATCTCAGGATCTTTTCTTGAACCAGCTGACACTGCAGAAATCCAGAATATCATCTACAGCATAAAATAATAGAAATCTGTGTGGAAAGATGAATTATCTGTACATCTACTTAGGAAAGTTGCTTATATCATATCTCCTATCCTAACACATATTGTGAATCTCAGTTTATATTGTTGCTAGTTTCTTGACTGGAGCGGAACAGAATTATGTAACAGGAGCTCGTGGGAAGCAGTCAATAAAACGAGGAAGGCTCTTTGAGTCTTCTTTATTCAATTTTCAAGCTTTCGGAGAAATTTTCCCCTTCTTTAGAAAGTAGAATGCGAAGGACAGTTTCAAAAGGCAACAACACATAACAGCAAATCACAAACTATACACATGATAACAATTATTGTAGACAAGAGATAAAATAAATGTTTAAAATACACAACCGAACTTTCACTACACTGAACATATTAAAAGGTTAAAATGGTATAAAAACTTGTAAAAGGGTTTTAATATCAAATCTGTGAAAGGACGCATATTACAAGTTCACGGGAACAAAGCACAATCTTGTTCCCTTGAACTTGAAAAAATGCTGGAAATATATCATAAGTTCCTGAAATAGCCACAAGATAGCGTAACGCTGCTATCAAAACACAAAATTGATGGTTTTTGTGATTTTTAAATAGGAACAAATATAAATGGGTACCACTATGGATTTCTTGAGAAATCTCCTCCAAATTTGTTTCTCTGATTTTTTTTCTAGCATGTCAAATAAGACAGGTATCAGCTGTCAAACCTCACAACCCAAGAATGCTAATAACTTCAAAACAACTCAACCGATTGACGCGATCATGGTCTCATTTCGAAGAGAAGATTCTCCTTTTCCACAATTTTTGGAATTTCAAATGATTCTGATCAGAAGACACGATTTTATTCAATATAACCTCCTCTTCCTCTTCAAAATGAAACCTGGATCGCGTCCATCGGTTGTGTTGTTTCAAAGTTATGAGCATTCTTGCGTGGTAAGGTTTAACAGCTGATACCTGTCTCATTTGAGATGCCAGTTAAAAAATTAAAAAAAAATATTTCAACGAAATTGCTCAAGGAATCCATACCGGTACTCATTTATATTTGTTTCTATTAAAAAATCTTGAAAATACAGTGATTTTGTGTTTTGACAGCAGCGTTACGACATCTTGTGGCTATCTTGGGAACTTCTGATATATTTCCAGCATTCTCTCTATTCCATATTACCCAGTAATTTTTCTTCCGCAAGTCTCTGGGATGCCTAGTTTCTGAGATCTGGCACCTTGCCATTCCTAAATAGACACCCATGTCAGGGCTTACAGGCTTGTCATGGGATCAGTTTTTGCATGTCAGGATGCAAATGGAAGAATTGATTCCGTTGGAGCTTATGTATGATCTAAGCATCAATAACCCTTTTTTTGGCAATGGACCACCCAAGGGCGGCTTAACGATAGGGTCAAATGGTCATTGACCTCCCAAATAATCATCGATTTCATATCAATTTACTTTAATAATATTTTTCAAAAAAAAACTTCCAATAATACATCCTATTTAATGCGCGCACGTTGTAATACCCGATAAAATCTTCCCTCTCAAACATCGCACGGATCATTTGGGTCAAAATTCAGCTTTGACAAAAAATCGCTTGCAATTTATATGCAATATCGTCACGCACAAGCGGCTGAAGGCACACAGAGAAAGAGAAAAGTGATTGACGTAGAATCAGTGTGTTAGAATGAGTGAAAGTATGTTATGTTAGGCACTCACCAAGACATTTCCTACACCTAAGTTCAGATTGTATCCAAAATCCCCGAAGAAGGATCAGGTCCTCAACTTGAAGGATCTGTCCACAGTGGAGAAGTGCTATGGCTCACATGTGCCAACGAGTGGACCAAAGAATAGTTCGAAAACACGGTGAGGAAAGTAACTTCATGGTAAGGTGCTCAACTCCAAATTATGGAAGCGAGCAAACTTCCCAGACTTAAAAAGGTCCTCGAGTATACAACCAAGGTCATACAGGACCAGGATAGGTTTCTGCGAACGCTGGGCACCCAGAATCAGAAGACCAGGGCAATCTTGTAACCTTCTTGATCAATGAAGGGTCCTGAGATAAAGTGGGTGGGAAAAAATCCCTATATTACATCCTGGGGTGGGTAGAGATAAGGAAGATCTAAACTTATCCAAGAAAGGTTCAGCTGGGTGGCTCATCGAGCAAACTCCTATGGACCAGGCAACGACGGAAGAGGGACCTGAACCTGGAACCTTTTTTGTAACAACAGTTACCCATTGGAGTAAGGGTAATCCAAATTAACCTCCACCAATGCAAGGCAGTGACAGCAGCCCTGTGTAAGTATGTAGCTGCTCCTAATTTGGATATTGCACCTATGAAGAAACCTTGATTATGTTTACAGGTGCCAAATAAAAGGACTTGGGTGTGTCAGGGGGAAACTCACGTCACACCCCAACAAGACAAACCCATGACAGATGACCAATTAGGCAGAGGATGTGGGGAAGAGGATGATTATGACATAATATGTTACAGTAAAGCGTTCAACGCCACAAGAGAACCTCACCCGGGAGAGTGTAAACTCAGACCAGAGCAAGTAAAATCAATTTCACTGGTACAGCTTCAAAGCTTCTTAGAAGCGACGGTGGTAGACGAAAATAAGGATACAAGCCTTCCGACAACCTCAAGGAGGAGTTTTAGTGGGTATACATTGGCAAAATGGTAGTCTCACACTACCAAGGATCCCATGAGGAACTGTGTGTTTGTGATAGAATTTTCCCGACGAAAAAAAAAACCTCTGATCGTTTTTTGTTTTTTGGCACACTCTAGAAACTCCTGATGAACTTTATACATTAGGTGAGTTACTTTGGTACAAATCAACACGACAAAAATAAAGAAGTAGCGTGCCTCAATCACTGAAGTTCATCTTTTTTCGCCATGAAAAGTCGTCAGCTTATGATTTCTATGAAGCAAGCAACTGTTCGATTTGATCGTTATATCAACTATTTCAGATTGTTTGCAGGCATAATGATAAACATGACATGATGAGAAATAAGGACCTCAAGCAATATAAACAGACATCACGTTTATTGGATGACCCTATCCAATAAACGTTCGGAAAAACTGGTACAGGACCGTAATACTGTTAGATGTTATATTTGTGAATTTTGCCTTCCCTAGTACCGGTTTTACCTCACACAAATAAAGATTTCGACCAAAATCAAAGATTCTGATGTATGCAGGGAAAGTACGACAATATCGTCCAAATCACCATTGGACATCTGGGACCTCATACTGGAATCACACGATCACATTCCCCTGGTTACATCATACCATGGGCAGGGAGTTTCGCAACTCATGAGGTGTTATAGTAAATCGTGATCTCGAATCTTGTTCGTTTTCAAAAAAATTGCCTAATAAGATGTAAAATCTATTCGAAATTGATTGAATATCAATATTTGAAAAACGACCTCGCTTGATTCTGACCAAGTGAAGCTCACATCACACGGAATCAGGCGAATGAGAAATCTCTACAAAACTTTTAATGACGTTGACTGGCTCAAATAGGCATTTTCAAGATCTTAAATAACATTGAACTTGAGAATATGAAAAGAGGAGAACAATGGAGTATTCGGGTAGGTATTTATTATACGTAGCATGAGAATGGTATGCTACGTATACTGAATACCTACCCGAATACTCCATTGTTCTCCTCTTTTCACTTGCTACGTATAATAAATACCTACCCGAATACTCCATTGTTCTCCTATTTCACTTACTACGGGTACACAGCCTCCCCCACCTGATTGAGAATATGATCTTGAAGGAGAAAATCTCTGCTCACAGGTCTGATACTCATGTAGGTATATCACATATTTCAAGGGATAAGTTACGGGAGCACCAGTCCAGTACAACGTAAAAATAAGGAAAATTATTATAAGTACGGATATCTACGTACTGCAGTCTTGATTTTCAATGATTGATGAGGACATTGGGATACATTTTCCTATACCCTATATAATATTATAGTGGACTCATTTTTCTAAAGACATGTGAATTGTACAGATTATTTATAAAGTTTGAGATGAGCCTGTGATCATCAACAAGACATTCATCATCGAATTACAACCAAAGGACCCTCAACCACAATGTTAATCATTCACCAAGATTGATTTCAATCTCCTGATATTTTCCGTGACCACCAAAAGGACAAGCCATGAATCAAGCATCCTCGGAAAATAGGGTTATCATTAATTAATATCATTTTTCATGTTTCGCCGTCGACAGCTTTCCGCCCCACTGGCTGAAACCGATGTTTTAGGAAATTGCCAGCAAAATTTAATAGCCACTTTTTCCCATGCAGCGATATAGCTGACAACGTTCCAAATTATTAATTGCTGATTTTTGTCATTTATACTCCACACGACTCGATGCTATGAAAAATATATAAAATTAAGCTCGCTACATTTGTCGAGCTATACACATCATAATACGGCAGCTCATATTTCAATAAGAAAACTTTCACGTCCCATGTGTATTTGAAATAATATGCCCAGTTGCAAGATGCCGCGGGTTTGGTTACAGAAATAACGAGTGCAGGAATACGAACACTTTCTAATTATACCGTTATAACATAAATCAAAGATATTAAACGGCAATTAGCCTGAATTCGTAAAGCTACAACTGAAATATCTCCGTTTTACCTATTGACAATCTGAAAATCTCATTAACAGCAGTTCCGATAAATTATCGATGGGCGCCGGTGTCTATTCGTCTTTGATAATGAGAAATTGATCCTGATAAAATGCCTGGAATTTTCCGGTGATCCCGCAAATCTCTTCCTTGAATAATTCTTATGTCCGATTAGTTATCGAGCTCTGGAATGGAATTTATGTTCTGTAGTAAAATGACCGGAGAAGATAAAATTTCGCATGGTGTTTCAAAACGTACAAAATCCTCAAAGAAAACTTTTCACAACTCTATCACATCAATTTCTTCCAGAATAATAATTGTCCTCTTGAAACTACAGCCCGCTTCTGTCCAGCCATAATTCTCTAAGCGATAAATCTTTCCAAATGCACTTATATTATTTTTCCTAGAATTTTCCACTCTATACTTCGCGCTGTCTCTCGAAGAGATGCTGCCTTATTCTAACTGGTCAAGAGGTCTATGCTGAGTTTTGTGTACAAATTAATTGGAGCTTGCATAATGTCTGATGCACAAAAAGGTTAATTAGCAGTGATTTAATTAACGTCTGCTGCAGCTGCAGATTTAATATTTAATTGCATTAAGATTATGCAAAAATTCAAAATAGACAGTCTGAACAAGAATCTCTGCATAATAAAGATAAGAATAATTGTGACTCAATTTGGAATTTTATATCACGGACGAGACAAAAAAAATGCATATTCATAGCTTCGGAAGCGTAAAATTTCAATGATAATTGAATTGAGTTTATTTCCATTCGCTAAAATGAAAAAAACGGATGAGTAGCAAATGTCTAGCTATTTGCGATCAAAAGCATCGCTAACAGCATTGGAAATGAAAAAAGGTCAATTATACGGGCTTTGATGAGATGAAATTTAAATGATTGAGTTTGTCAAGCAAACATGACAGCGGAAATTGAATTTCTTCAATACATAGAGTCTGAAAGAGTGATGGTGGTTTGTATTTTTCAAAATGCGGCCGACGTTAGGTCAGTCTGTTTCAATAGAAAAGTTTTGTTTTATGTTTCCAGTATTTCATAGTATGACACAGTGAATACATGATATGTTATTCGAGCTGTCTATCGGAAGTGAACTGTTGAGGCTGTTCAGGAGATATATTTTTCATTTTTTCAATTCTCATAGCGCCATTTCTATCATTAAACGCCAGACAGCATAGCAAAACTTGTCAAAAGTAGCATCTGTGTAGGTGGTACCATGCTGCCAGACTGATGATTCTTATCCGAGGTGAAACCGGTATACTGGCAGGATGCCTCTCTTGCTGGTGCCGAGATAATCCGTCTGTGACGCAACCCGAGTATTTCCCGGAGATTTTTGACGGGGTGAGGAAGATCGTGTTTTTGTATTCACGTGGTAGAGAGCCCACAATGCCTATCGGCTAGCTATGATACAGTGAAGAAAGTTCAAGCCTTCGTGATTACCAAAAACTCTGAACTTTTTGAGTAGAAAACGGATGTTATTGGAACAATCATCCAATAATTATGTACAGACGACTAGTTTCCAACCAGTAAATAAATAAAATAAATTAAAGAAAACAGTGAAACTCCCCCGGCGGGTATTTCAAGCTACAGTTAATAAACAACGCAATTTAACAGCAAAAACACCAAAAAAATCGTGTGTTCGGAGTTCGGAACAGCAGGATTAAATAGCCGAAAGTGAATCAAAACAGCGAAAATAAAAAGAAAATTAGTCCGACTGCGTGGAGTGAAATGACTCAGGAAAAATCGACACGACGGGGTCAGTTTGCGTACTGACAAGGTAGGAAGAGATAACGGAAAAGTAGAAGGAAACTTGATAATACATCGGTTGCCTGATTTCCGGCCTGCAAGAAAATGAAATAAAAATCTTTCGAGTACGGATTGCAACTTCGAAAGCCTCTCTGTAGTATTTTTTCCGGAACTATCTCAAGGATTATGATAAAAAAGCTATTTTGTTATAAAATAGGTTTTAAAAATTTGTTTGAAATGTCCCATCCAAAAAATGTTCGTCATTCTACAAACAGGAAAACTATAATGAAACAGAATCCCAGAAACAGAAGGAATCTGAAGAGATTCCGTAAAACAACTCCTGACTTCAGAAAATCATTCTGACAGCCAAAACAAGCCCACTGAAAATTCCCAGATGTCCGATCAACTTTATTCAAAACAAATTTTTTCAGAGACAGATTTGATTTCCCAAACGATCATTCGATCAGAATTCTTAATCTCACCCGGCTAATCACTTTATCACAACGCAGTTTACTTGAGAGAATTTCAGCATGATAAGAACGGGTGGAAATGCCTGCCTCGAGGTATGAAGTAAAAGAAATTCAAAATAGCAAAAACGGGTTTGAATTTCGCGCACGGGTCGGGAGATTCAAAAGCAAGCACACTCGTCGGCGGGTGAGTGCTAGTTCTCGTTGGTTCCGATCCACCAGCTCAA
Organism: Orchestes rusci; assembly: GCA_958502075.1. Taxonomy (NCBI): domain Eukaryota; kingdom Metazoa; phylum Arthropoda; class Insecta; order Coleoptera; family Curculionidae; genus Orchestes; species Orchestes rusci. The sequence continues at coordinate 19,588,098 of OY293310.1, read as the reverse complement.
CTTGGCACCTCGACGTATTTTTATGTGGGAAACTTGGTTCTGTAGAATTTACGCACGGATCTAGGTGACGCGCGACAAGTAAGTTTGTATAATTCTTTGATTGAGTTGGTGGAAAACCATGATTGACAGTTTCGGGTAGTAATTGAGCAGCGGATTATGGATTGTTACACGACAAACATTATTTTGAAAAAATATGGGGTCTTTTGATAGATAAATAAGCGAGTTGAGGGAAAAGTGATTCACTCGATTGATATCGGAAAATGAATCACATAATTCTGTAACTTCGTAACATGTCTACGAGTATGGAGAAAGAACTGGCCTCGGCATGTCTCGCAACCTCTCTTGAGTTCATACCTCCTCCCCCTCCATACTCTTGTAAGTAAAAAGTGTGGAGCTGGCATCACATGAATGGTTCCACTACAGCTCTGTACTCACTTTTCGTTCAACATGAGATATCCGTAAATAAGATTTCCCACTTCTTTGAGCAAAAAGTACAGCTTAAATATACTCAGCCTCTGTTAGGGATGTTATGCAGTTTTGAGAGATTCCTTGGTCAAAAATAAAATAAGCTTTGTAGAACTTCAAAGCAACAGCGCGATTGGTTTCGAAAATTGGAGATTTCTCTGGAAATATAGAACCAAAGCTTTTGGGTTTGAGTGAAAATTCATGAAACATACTTTTTAACTGAACAAACTGTTCTGTTACTATGTACCATTGGCGTCCAATCCGGAAATGTTATTGTTTTTTTAATATTTTATTTTCCTATAAAAGTCGTGACGTGGCAGACTTTATGGATAAGAGAAGCGCCAATGGAAAAAAGCCTTGTTGTCACGCCCAATTTTTACCCAAAAGATATTAAAATCGTTCAATAGAGCTATATTTTGATTTTTGGGAATAAACATTTTCAGTTATTTTGTTATTCACACTTGTAATTTAATTTTTGAAAATGACTTAGGAAGGATCTGGTTCGATTTGATCAGTCTTTCAAAACTGTAGTTGTCCTTCTTCCAGGAATAATCTACTCAATTTCTTCATAACTGTGATGTTGCAATCGTCGATTCACTAAACAACACACAATACAGTCACGCGAACCCCGTGGAACCAAAACAGAACCCGATTTACCGAACGGTAACAATGCAAAAATATAGGTTTTTTTGATTCCCAAAGCACTAATAATGTCCGAATTAGGAATGTTATTGCCCCAATAGATACTAAACACGAGAGATGTTGACAAGACACAAACCTACTTCCATTAACCACGATTAGATTATATGAAGAAAGTTGGTAGAACGCGTTCAAGGATAATTATTTTAAGTAGATTTGCTCTGTAGTTTTGTGGCGCATCCATGATTTACCACAATTAAACACAATTTTTACTGCGAAACCCTAGAAAAACGTAGAATAATTTTTGAATTTGAATTAATTGTTTCTTTTTCAGGTTCCACTGACGACGGAAGCAGATTCGCTTCTGAAACGTTTGATATTGTTAGGTTTTATTGTTTACTAATAGAATTTTTTTCAGGTGATATAGAAGATCCGGTATATTAACACTAGTTTGATTGTTTTTTGATAGGGTGTGGCGAAATACCCAAAAAATCAGGTAGATAATTATTTTATTGTATTCCGTTGATGCATTTTCTATTTTCTTGTGGACTAATCAAAAATGATCAAATCCCTTTGAAGTTCTCAAAGATTGCTTCCACAGAAAAAAATCAAACGAGTCGCTATCAAGCTAAGAACCATTTCTCACACAGCATTTTGCGCGTAACGTTTTCATTAAGGAAAGTGCTCTTTCCAGAGAAACTTTGTTACCCGGTCACTAATCTATTTTTTGTAACTGTGAAAATCGTCTTCTTGAGATAAAAAAGCACGATTGCAATTTTCATAATGTTGGCACCACAACAGCCACTGAAGCTTTTCTCGCTCATTATGGAGCTTAAGTAGAATGAACAGAAAATGTCGCTGTGATTAGAATTCTGATGAGATTCAATGTTTTCATGTTACTTTTATAGAGGCGTTTTGTTTTTATTTGAGCATTCATTGGGGCTCGATAATTTCGTTTAGAATAGAATTAAAATAGAATAGAATTTCATTCAAACAATAATAATCGGGCAAGATTGATGTGGTACAACAAATACTTTGAATTATTCAAAATAAAATAGTGTATTGTGGATAATCATCCTATATTCTGAAAAAAATAGAATAAGTAGTTGATACTAATGGTACAAATATAACATAGAACGTGCTTTGATCCACACATTCAATCTTTCCCTCTCAAACCTCATTTACTCTAACCAAAGAAAGAGCAAATATAATCTTGAGAATGAACAAAACTTGACCGTATAGGCTGAATCTAAAAAAAACGTCAGAATGAGGAAATCGAAATGTGGATAAATGGAGGTCATTTACGTGACCGAGTATATCAAAACAAACCCTCATGAAAAATTCATAAAAAGGTAAGGCTTGGTTTGGTTTCTTATTATATCACATCCGCTACGTTGTGACCGATAGCTTTGGAATATTTATCCATACATCATTCGCTTCAAAAACAGAATATTCTGCTGATTTTCTGATATATTCAAATTCGATCTTTTTCCATTCCTCATCAACATACTAATGACATGTCAGCGAATCTGGATGAAAAACACAATTTGCAACTTGAATAGGCACATCGTTAACATCTATCGGCATTTATAGACGCATAAACAACATTTTTTACTTCACATGTCATGTTGAAATGGCGGTCGCTTGAAATGGTCTAGTTTGTCCATGAACACTGTTTGTTGTTCAATCCATCCGGGACATGGTCATTTATTATTGTCATGCACTGACGGATTAGTGGTTAAAGGGATTTGTGGGTGGTGGTCGATCTTTTGATTTTTTTTTATTGGTTGCAATGAAGCAGTTCCTGGGTTCATTTATTTATTAGGACTGCAGGACTAAGATTTCATAACTAAACAGTACTAGTCAGATCTGTTGAAGGTCTGAGAATCATCATTTGTTCTACCAAAATTAGGTATTATTCTTTTCACTACCTGATAAAAACCAATACACATATTTCTATAGAAAATCAAATCAGCAGATATCACTTACTCTGTGAGAATGATCTGAACATAACTCATCGGCATATGATTCGCACGTATTAATCAAACCAAGCTCAACCTGTTACATGCCTCTACTCCATCAGTAAATCCACTGAGCTGACAGGTCACAATCTATTCCGGTCAACACATATCAATCAAATCTAATCAACACTATATGTAACAAGCAAAACCAATCGAGCTAATCTAATTCTCATGTTCCTCCATATTCGCTGTTTGATACGTTCATAATTACATCGGCAAGGATGTTGGGTATTTGGATTACATGGAGATGTGAAGCTTTGTCAGATTTGATTAAGGATTGATTAGTAAATGAACAATTGATTCGGTGATGCTAGAGTGGATCGATGCATAAACTGCCTCTATATTCAGCCGAAAAATTTTAATCATACTCAGTTTGTGAGTTCACCAAGTAAATGGAAAAAGACAAACAAAATAATAAGGTTGTGCATTGAATTGATTGCAAATTGTGGCAGCACGGACACCAACGCAAGGGGTAACGCTCTTCTAGAATACCTCACGCCCCCTAAAATTGCGGAGTGTCAGACAAGAAGTGCTGATTCGCTTCTCATTGGATGCGGGAGAAAAAACTTTGCCTCTCAATCAGAACCCCAGGTCAACTGACTGGGATAAGTTCAATAACTATCTAAATGGGACCATGGGTACCGGAGATCGGAACATAATCTCCAATGAGGACTTGAATACGAAGGATTAAACCCTTAACAGGGTGATCATAACCTTCCATTCAGTAACGCTGTGACTAAAAAGGTTCCATAGTGGAACGATACTCTGGCGCGGCTTAAAAAGGACGCCATAAAGACGCACAAAAAAAGGACATCTCGAATTTGAGACTTCCGTAAGTGTCCAAGGGAAATTAAAATCAGAGATAAGAAAAGGCGAGAAGGCTGCATTTCATAGATTTTGGAGATGTCGAATTTTTGATAGTAGACATGTGGCTCTTGATAACAGGGCAAACATATGGACTGACAAATAGGAAGGATACGATACACTAGCTCGAAGCAGATTGTCATGAGAAGGGTACGGATCCCTCACAGGCTCCACCTCCTACCCCCATGACTTGGATACGGCAAACATGATCGTTACCGACGAATCCATTGTGAGCCCTTCTACTCATACCAAGACTCGAATCGTCTATCTTCCGGAAGAAAAGGGGTGAAAAGCTTTGGGAGGTGGGGAATGAGAGTTAGAGCAGGACTATTAACAAAAAAGAGGTGGCCTCAACCCAGTTCTTTGACGTGGAAGAGCATCTGATAAGGCAAAACGGACGTTATTTGCTTGCTTCTATGGTGAGTTGGGTTTCGATTTGCTCTTCGGGATCACCAGGTGAAAGCGTTCATGGGAGGCTGCCATATAGAGGCAGACGTGCAGGGAGGTTGGGTTCAGGTCTGATTCACTGAAGGCTGCAAGGCTAACACTAGATCTACTGGAGCGAGAGTATACAGACAGAAGACAGGGGAAGCTTTCCTTGTCGTGAAACTTACAACGGTCTTCCAAGAGTTCGATATCCTGGTGGTAGCAACTAGGTAGTAGGTGGAAACAGGGGCAGAAGATCATTGACAGCTGACAGCCAAGCGGCACCAAGGGCATTATGCAAACCAGGGATCAGCTGCTCGCTGGCATAAAAATGCAGAGATGCTTTGCATGACCTGGGCAAGATTAATATGTTCAAACTACTGGGAGTCTGCGATAGATGTCACCCGAAAAGGAATACCTAGGAGCGGCAATCATTCCTCGGAAGGAGTTGGGGAACCTGAGCTGGGATGACCTGCATCGCTACAAAATGGAGACGGGAAGGTTCGAGGAGTATTTGAGGTTGGCAACGCGGGGTTGGGAAAAGGGCCACTACGCCTACTCGCTGGGCTTCTGCCCTCCCAACCATACCAATGACAATACCAAAATTTGATAAGTGGAAGGTTCTACTATGCTTTAGCTTTGTAGAATTCGAGACAACAATAATTGTCCAGATTTTATTTTTGTCAGAGGACTATCAATTATTGAATCCTTGGTCATGAGGTTGTTACCTGACGGCGATAGTGGAAATGTTCATCATTTACTCCACAATGCTGTTTTTGCAGTTCATGTGAACAATTTTGTTGAAGTACTGACATTAGAGCAACCATATTTCTCCATTGCACAAAAATTAAAAGTCAACAAGATATTTTTTGTTCTCAAACAATATGAACACGCGATTGAGTCAGTAAAATCATGAACATTTTGATCATCACCTCAACAAATGATTCAAAATTTAGAATGCACCACAGAAAATATGATAATATTTTTTCAGCAAACATTACTGTAGTGGTAGTGAACAAATCATTGCAAACATAGAAATAAATCATGCAATGTACGTTCAAGGCACGGCTCCAAGCTGCAACTCAAAGTCGTCAAAGACAATTTGCTTAATGCTTTTGAGACAGGGCTGACTTTTCACCCTTGAAAGTTTTCCTGCAGTTACGTGAGTCAACCGGAAGAAGGCAACAACAGCGCTGTGATAAGAATCAGTGGAGCTATCAATCGATTGTCCAATTGGAATGTATTCACGTGTAATTGAGGATTTTCCAAAATTCTGGTCAATTTCAGATACAACATAATCAGATCACTTACCCGTGACTAAGTTGGCATGATGAAATTGGCATACAGCGTCCGCTTCGTACCACGAAATGCGATCTCTAAAATAGCGGTAGAACACCGGAAAGCCTTCCTCGGGTAACATCCACGTATTACTGATGTTCACCTGAAATTAAATGGAAACATGGGATTAATACGAGATTGGTTGTCTATTGGAGGGCGTTTGAAAAGTGTTTATCATCAAGCGGATAGTAAACATTCGAAATTCCGTCAATCAAACCTATACTCGATCATGACCCACGGCTATACCAGAGACATTATTTGATTTGAAAACTCAACGTGAAACGTCCATCCTCTGGTAACCACTGCATCATAAATCTATTTATGAGCACCGCAGTACGGATTGCAATTTTTCGGAAGATAAAATTCAAATTTTATCCACTTTACTGCCGAAATAATGCGATCCGTGAAACAAACAACAGGCGAAATGCATTTTGCCGTTGATAGAAGAAAATTTCATTGGCTGATTCGATCTATCTAGGCTTGTTTTTAAGCTTCATTTTATTTAAATCGATAGCATTTGATTGACAATTGGATGAAGGAATAAATCAATTATGGATTTTATGCTGTTTAAATTCGAGCCTTTGTGTTTGATTCCGCTTTGAATGCAAATGCGTTGCATGAACTTCAATTTTCAGCCTAGTTAAACTATCTTTGATCCTCAGTTTATACACAGGTTTGCACTTGTATGTTCAGCATTTATCGCCAGTGGAGAACCCGTTATTCTTTTGATCATGACGATTGAGTAGTGGTGTAGATGCGCGATTACATTCTTAGTCCTCCTGAGCTCGCTTTATCGCAAGTTGAAAGTGAAGTCAAACGATCATACACAAATGACTACCTTGTTAAGGGTGTTCAATAAAAATACGGTCGTTGGTGGCTGTGGTTTTCTCTTTCCATCATGAACGTAGGTCGTGGCTTAGCTTGTATGGTTTGATGGCAACTGTCACAATTGTCACTGAATGTCATTATTTGTTATTCTTCCTGGATTTGATTCAGTTCTTGATAAAAATGATATATATCTACATAAACATTAAAAATCGGGCTCTTGCGCCCCCACATAATTAGCACAAACAAGAATTGTCTCTACAAGCGTTATATCGGTGGAATCTGTAAACTTTTGGACGATTCTTCGGATGTGGCTTGCCCTCTTCTTCTCCCCGTGCCTATTTTGAACTCAAAATTATTAATATGGTAGGTGAATCAATATATTTTATTACAAAAGATGTTGAACATGCCAACCCCCTTCTTCAATACATTTTAAATCCATTTTTCTAACACATTTCGAAGCATTTGACGACTGTCATGTAAGCATAGACAAAATACAGCGAGAACACTTGTTAAGTTCTGAAAAGAACTAGTTTTGATTTATAAAAAGCCTTAGAAATTCGAAAACACCTTCGTAAAAAGTCATCGACAACAAAAGTCTGGTTAGAAAGTGAATTTTGTGGTTATGATCATGATATGATGTTTGCGATGTTAGTCAAGACATACCCACGTGTTTTGGAACAATTGGAATCCATAGGTGAGCTGACCGTATTTTTTATTTAACACTCGTTAGGTACGGAACAATAATCCCTAATTATTCGCTTGCATGTGTAACTCTGTAGTCTATTCCAAAACCCCGTGGGTTTCATTGATGGATGATGCTACTGACAAATTTTTCCAAGTGCCTTCTGGATTTTATTTCTTCATCATCGAGATTTAAAAATGTAATTGAAACCACATATCAAAATTTTTCAACTCTCTGTATGGCTTAAGAATACAATATGGCCCTCGATATTACTCGTAAAATACTTCAAATACCCCTTTATACCCCCTAAAAAAAAACTTCAAATAACTTCAGAAGAGCAATTTCCATATAATGACAAGCATAGGTGAATTTTTTTATACCAACAACAACCATCAGCCAACGCATAATTACAAATTTCTCTATTATCTATCGGAAACTTCAGAAAACGATTGAACATCTAGCGAAAAAAAGTTCAACGGATAACGTGAACAGTTTAACGTTGGTAAGGAATCATTTCAACTAACAAAAATCCAAATCAATCTTGGCGGATCATATCCCAAAAACGAAAAAAAGATTAACCGAAAACTTTCCGTTTTTTACACTTTTTGTCGTGGATGAAAACGTATTCCAGTATCAGTGGCACACCGAAAAGTTTTCTCAAAACATAGGTATTGGGCGTCACTGTCATGTTATTGGCAAGCCTACAATTCTAGACGATTTCCTTTTGACATTCGACACATAATGTGAAAAAGGCATTCAAAATAATAATGTATTCAATAAATTAAAATTCTGAATAGATTCCTGGAAAGGATTTTTACCCCTTAAACCCTTAAACATTATTCTATGGTGCGCTTCTGGTCAGTATATTGATAACATCATTGTAGGAACTCATAACCTCAACTCAAATAGCCAAAACAAAATAGCAAGAAGATGAATCAACCTGCAATAAAGCTATGAAGTAAGAGAGTGGTTATGTATTTTTCAAAACAAAACACGACATCTAGACGATTGCCAAATAAATCGCAACGTTGTGAAGTCCGACGTACATCTGACAATAAGTGGGGTGGCCAGTGCGACTTTCTAGAGTTTAGTTCATACCCAACGTAGGTGAAACGTCGCAGATACTCTAAGACGACGTTGGTAAATATACTGAAATACTGAATTTATTCATGCTAGTAAAATACAGGATTTTCTACAGTCAAAAAAATATATAACATGCAATGACTAAAATATCTACAACAGTAATAGGGACGAACAATTTTCATTATATAATATAAGAATATGGGCTTGAGTTTAACAATCAACGGATGTATGAAATAAAATTAGCTAAAATGAAGTAAAATAAAATCAAACAATACAAAATATCACATCGCTACATCCACATCAAAATTTAAAAATTAGTGGTGCTGTAGAAAGCGTGTCTTATTAATTTTTTTTTCAGTGATAATGAAAGATCTCATTTCCAGCTGTCTGACTCGAACAGGTAATTTATTGAAAAATACTGGAGCCCAGTTATCTATACTGATGCGCGTTTTATTCAGTCTTAGAAACCTCAACTCATGTCGTATGTAGTTCCTTCTGGTGTTGTGGCTTTGTTGGCTTTGATGATAGGGTAGCAGACGTTACCTCTAACTTCACCAAGTTCAAATTATTATAAGGCGTTGCACTCCCAATGGACCTGGAGTGCTAACGGCTTCATAGTCATTCTCGTGCATGGTGTTTCTGATAATGGAAAAATAATAGATGATTGAAGTTAAGTCAAGACGTAGACGTTAACGTGAAACGTGGCTAGTTGACTTGACCTGATTTGTTTCATTAACATATAGTTTTTTGATCTGTGAAAGTAGAAAAAAGTTCCAATTTGGTAATTGAATTTTGAAACCAAATAAAAGTATGACGTGTAACGTCCAAAATGTATTTGTTGACAGATAATCCAAGATTGACGAACTTGGATTACGTATAAGGGATGAAGTGCAATACGTGAAAACACGCAAGGTTACGTAGGTCCGTTAACGCAAATGTAAAAAAAACGAAGTGCGCTTGCCCAGATGATGTGAATGAAAGCACTCCAACTATCTTATGTATACAGACGATTTTTGTCGATGATGAATATTTCCGAAATAACACACATCGGACATGTGATGCCAACGAACCAGAAGTCATATCTGAGTTGTAAAGTATCTTGAGTAAAGTCACTTTCAATAAAGGCAAGTATTATACAGTCCAATAACAAACTTTCAATATTGTTAAGATTCGACACACGTAAAAGGCATATATTTGTCCAAAACTGCCATTAACACAACTCGGTCCGCTGCAGCAGTTGGACAACTCATTTGGCTTGATGACACCATTTGTTCCACTGTAATAAAATAGTAAGCAACGGACTGAAGTTGAGTTCGAGGGAATACATTAGCTTCCGAATTCTCCCAATATTTGCATACCATGTATGGACTAAGTTTGACCAAAGTCACTTATGTGGAGTTCAAGAAACTTTACTGTTATGATATTTTCCAAAAAGATATGAAAATATATAACATTAGGATTCAGCAGTCATAGCGTCTCAAATAATACCTATTTGTAATCTCCAAAGTATAAATTATTCTCGACCAGAATATCACGTCCTACATGATTTATTTCACCTCACAATATAGCATCCCATATGTGGCCCGCTTTGCCTTTCGAGTTTTTAAGACCCTTCGTGACTGTCTCAATTTTCATGCTTTTAACGGAGGGGGATCAGGCAAGTAGAGGCAGTTTATTGGAAAACATTGCACTTAATGGGTTTATGACTCGACAAAGGCGCATCAAAAAAAATCCGCAGTTTCTTCATGAAAAAAAACATCCATTAGGACTGATATCTGTCAGATGTCTTCTCGGTTTTTGCCTTTGTGAACATAATTTTCAACAAAGAAGCGCTGTCGAGCTGCAGGATTGTTCCAAGCTGGATGATTTATTATCTTTTTTCAGGAAGATGCATTATTTTATGTCGCCCGTCGTGTTAAAAAGATGGTATCATTTATTTCATAATGACGATGATTAGGTCAGATGATTTTGGTTCGTTTGATATAATGGGAAAATGAAAGGGAGCTGAGACTGAGGTGACAAATTTGATTGATGATGATCTGATAAAAGACAAAGTTGGAGTATACAGGACTATCTAGACCTAATTATCCAGCGATTATTGGATAAACTACACAAGGTTTCGGAAAAAGTTAAATACAAAAGTTATAGGGTGACCAAATGCCAATAAGGCAGTGATAATATTCAATATGACAGGTTTTCCGCGTTAACGGATAATTGAATTCAGGTAGCCGTGGCTTTTTAGCTGCTGAAATCTCAATTCGGTAGCCCGGTTGTATAGAATAACAACTATTGTTTCGATCGGCGGACAATTGATTACGGTTGTTCCAGTAAATTATTGAATCGTAGTTTGGTGGTTCCGATGCGGTAGATAATACAACAGTATTTAGAAAAAATGCAGTCATCTTGGTATGCGAAAATAACGGTGTGAGAATAAAATGGAAAATGGACGGAAACGGCGCGGAAAATCGGTGCAGCTCCACAAAGACTCTTCTAAGTAGATTTTTGACTTAAAGACGGTGATTGTGAATTTTGTCATGATATCTTGCTCAATCAGATAATTGAATCCAGGTAGCCTTGGCTTTCTCGTTTTAGTTGCTTGAATCTCAATTCGACGGCATACTATATCACAATGCAATAGATAATAAAAAAGTTTTTAGAAAAAAGCTGGGGATTTTGGTGGTTAAATGGAATAAACTAATGAAACGACAAAAGAAAAACGTAAATTCATCACACAACTGTTGATAAGTCTTTGAAGTTGGAGATTTTAGCGTTATAATATCTAATGATTGTAAGTATGCCTCGTTTGAAAAAATCTCCAATCATTTTATTTTTTGGATATATTGTCGAAATATTTATTGTCTTTCATCCACAATTTCCAGTTTCGCACATAATTTCCTGAATGGGATTTCCATGTACCAAGACAGAAAAACGAATTTGCTACATCTGTTAATTGTTAGCAAGGTGACATCTGACTTATAACGACCTAAAAATGTCATGGTCTGCGACATTGAGATTAATTATCTTCAATGGTGAAACGTCGGTTGAGCGATGCTGCAAAGGATTTGAACTATCAAAAGAAGTGCTTCGCATTTATTGTCGCCAATTTTTGGGGTATTCACTTTCAATTATAGTATAAATAAACTACAGTTCATTCACAACCAAAAGTCACCAAAGGTAAACAGACTACACGTGATTAGATATAGCGATACGATTGAACTGATCACATGTGTTGGTTTATCTCTCATGGTTTCCCAATCTTTTCCCTTTGATCACGTGTAGTTTGTTCACGTTGGTGACTTTTGGTTGTGAATAGAGTGTAGCACCGTCACTCTCCCAAATATTTTCCACTGGCCGACAAATCGGAGAGCTGTTGATGGGGTGCCGATCAAATTTGTTATTCGAGTTGCTAGGGTTACGCTTAGCAGAGTCGAGATGAAGGAAATGAGTGCAAACCTGTATTGAGTGTTGCGAAAGACAGTTTTTTCAGATTCCCTCTGGATGCAAGTCGGTAAGTTGATGATAATGACAATGAATATTTGGTTAAACTTAACTATTCTGGAGGTTGAGCAATAGTCTCAAGACTAAAAAAAAAAAACAAAGGGTTTTGGGCAAGTGTGTCTACTAGTTTAATTATATTATGGTATAGCGTTGGTTTTCTAGTTGATGCTTGGTGATTAGCTGACATACACCTCTCATCTGTGTTGCACAAATAACATTCACGGAGTGAATTGAATATACAGGGTGTATTCTAGGTTGGGGTTTTTCTTTCAACATGAGACAAGACTTGATGAAAGAAGCAAATTTTTTAATTGACATTTCCTCGAAAACTCAAAAATAAAAGAGATGTGGCTAAATAAAGTCCCTGTGCGAAAACTGTATTTGATACAAAAAAGGATCCGAAATTTTAAGAAAAAGTGTAGTTAATTTCAAAGATAATGGAAATGCAATAATCATTCAAATATTCATTAGGAGTTCCTAATAATTGAATATCTGAAAATAGTATTTTACCCGGTAATCCAAAACCGACAAAATTAGCTGTGAAAAATTGAGAAAGAAAACTGCACAACACAACTTTCGGCCACATCCCAAAAATAGCTTGAAACACAACAATAAAATCAACAATAAAAAGACGGAGTCGGGTGAATTTTGTACGAGAAAAACAAGTGTCAGATTCATTCTTTTGCACTCTTAATTCGCTATGAACATGAGAATAAGATCAATCTGGAACTGATGAGGCTTGTGATGGATATGTGAACTGATCATCCATTATGCTATGTTGCTGAAATTCGCAAGATAAACGGTAATGTCGTATTATGTTATGGAAATTGATAAATGTCGACCTGGACACAGAAACAGCATTTCCAACATCCATTTTATTGAGATTAATATTTTCCTTGGCCTTATCATTTGACACTTGATCAAATCAAATAAAATCTTGTTGAACGTATTTAAATTCTATGATAAAACATAGGTATTCTTTATTATTGACCAATCTTTCAACAAAACCAATCCGCAAACAATCAACAATGAAATATTGTATTTAAATGGCACGGGCCCTTTGATATACTCCAATATATTACTGTTTAAATTGCACAGTTATTCATGATTAAAAGCTTTTGTTTGTCAATTAATCATGATGATTTGCATCTGTATTTCCATTTTACAGTACTAGTCATGAATCAGCATACAAATTAATTTATTTCGTACACAAGGAATGCAACATAGCACTCATCTATTATTACAACATAAAATAAACTACATAAACCCTGAACTGAATAACAAAACCATACAGCAAAACACTCAACTTGAACCGTATTGAAAGGAAATTGCCTTCAACGCTTGCTTTTTGATATACGAAGCAATTTTGATGATAATGCTAACGGATAATAACAGTTGCGCCTTCGTTTTTGATTTAGTTTTAGATTACGCCAGCTATTGTTAAATAATTGATTCTTGACTTAGTTCGAATTTACTGATTATACTTGGATGTAACGTCATAAAGCTTCATTTCTCATGGGAGCGAAAAAGCAACATCATGAGAGACATTATCGTGACATCTTATCCCTAATGCGCCACACAACCTCTCAAGCTTGTGCATGATAAGATGTATCTCGGCTTTAGAAAAAAAGCATACTTTTTGCCATCATCATTGAGAATGGCAAGAGCACTTATATACGAAAAATATCTTCATGTTCTATCGTCGTCTAACAAGGGATGGAAACTATGAAGCTTCAGGCCTTATGCTGAAATTATCAGACCGTTTCGCGAACCCTGGAAGTTATATTGGCAATTAATATATCGACGCTTTAACCAACCATCAAGTGATATTACCGTTCAGAAGCTCAAATTTGCACTCGGGTAAGTGAGTTATGAGTCTGTTCGGTACATAGTTTCGTGGTTGAGAAGATACATAACAAGTGAGAATTATTTATGATAACAATGATCAAATATGCAAAATTTTACTGAAATACTGAATCGGCACTGAATTACTGCCATAAAATGCGCCCTGGTGGTATAATGCTTATTTAATGCATAATTTCAAGTGATGATTTTTTCATCATGCAGTATTTGGTTGGATCACCTTTTTATATACTCATATTCATACAAGAATTCTAGTTGGAGAAAAACAAGAATCAAGTTTTCTTCTGGATCAGCATCCCCGAGTACTTTCGATGAATCCCCGATAACAGGACGTTTATGGTGGAAATCGTGAGAAGTGAGAAATCACATCACATGAATTCTTGGATTCATGCGGTATGTATCCATGTGAAGGAGATATTCTCGTTATTTGGACTTGTTCCAGACTTGAGTTGGATACAGTCCCAATACACCGGGACCATTCCATCAAAATTGAAGCTGTTAATGACGACGATACCAAAAACTCAAGAGATACAGACTATTTAGGAGAAAATGACATGTCTGCTTTCATCTATTCAAAATTCCCTGACTCTATGAAATGACTCTTTGTTCTTTTTTGTACTCCTCTCTGAAGTCTGTATGGAACAACAATGTCTCTTTATTCCATGATCGAGATGTACAGCTCGAACATTCCCCACATCTATTCGCGTTCGCTGATTTGCGAGCCAATAGATGGTAGTGGGCAGATTAGGGTATTATGCCTGGATTTACATCCGTAAAGCGGTTGGCGCCCCATGGTTTGTCCGAGCTTCCGAGATCAGACGAGCCCTAGAGTGGCAAACAGTTCGCCAATTCATGAGAGTCAAGGCCAGGAAAACTTTCGATCTGGACCCCGTGCTCAGAGCTCTGGTGGATTACGATCCAGCAGATCTCTGTACACGGGCTCGTTAGAGATCAAAAAACCAGTTGTAGGTTTTGCTTTGCTAAAAATCTGAGAGATGTACCAAGCCGGGTCGTTCGAAAATTAAGCGACAAAAATGCACCAAGCGCTAATATGTGAGTTGGGACAAAATTCGTCTCACATGCGAATCACTGCTTGAAGAGGCTCCAGTTTGTTCGTATCTTTATTTATTGTTCTTTTGTTTTTCGTAGCCTTTAGAGATCAGACTGCGCAGGTAGGAATCGGGTTTTTGGCGTTCCTGTCTGGTTTCAGATTCCTCTCCTTGGGGCCGGAACCCCTGACCAAAAAAGAATTCCTGGAGTTACATTGATGTGAGTAGTGCCATGCTGCCTTACTGATGATTTCTATTCGGGATGAAACCGGTATAAGGAGAGCACTACTACTCACATGGATGTAACTCTAGACATTTATTACGGTTCTGTACCATTCTTTCCGTTTAACATCGGATAACTGTGAAACAATGTCTCTTTATACCAATATTTTTGTTGTGTGTCCAAAGTAGACTAGAGAATTGTGAAGGAGAGGATGCGAGATTTCCTTAGGGATAAAATTATAATTCCGCTGCAGTTCGCATTTCAGAGTACTTAAACGATGCTCTTACTTGGTTTAACTCTTGTTTTATCTCTGAATCCAAGAAGCTTTCCGACGTAGACGATCTCGAGAAGAAAAAGAAACGGGAACTACGGAAAGACATCTGGAACACTTTTCTACAAAATCAGACAAGTATTCTCTGGGACCCGTCTCACTGAAACTTCCTTTCTATTCTATATGTAGCATTTTTTGATAATGTGGAGCTCTTACGTGATAGGGACTTGGCTTTCAATATCTTTGTCGAGGATCAACTCATTGAGGTGTGTCCAAAGTAGACTAGAGAATTGTGAAGGAGAGGATGCGAGATTTCCTTAGGGATAAAATTATAATTCCGCTGCAGTTCGCATTTCAGAGTACTTTAACGATGCTCTTACTTGGTTTAACTCTTGTTTTGAAAGGTTTGAACGATAAAATTTCTAGCATCCAAGAAGTTACGACAAAAATAGAATAGAATAGAATGAGACAGAGTGTGGTGATGGAAGCAGCATATCATCCTCATCCTCTATATTAAAATAATATTTACAGTAAACGCCAAACAACTTTGAATCTACTTCATCGTTGCTACCATGCACGTTGTTATGAAGTTTGCTGGTGACCAGAACAACGTGCATGGTGGCAACGATGACGTAGATTCAAAGTGGTTTGGCGTTTACCATATGTGTGTGTTCTAATAACTCAAGAACCACAGAAAAAAACTGGATGAACATCTGCAGAGTTATCAGGTTAATCGGGAAATAGTCTAGGGGTATGGTTTGATTCGTCAACTCATAGCTGATTTTGCAAAATTTAGATTTATATTGAAATTTTTGAGAAAAAATCACATTTTTGTTATCATTTTTCATTCATTTACAGGCAATTTCAGAAACCTGTCAACATAACTTCAACATTGACAGTTTGTACCGTAAACATTACATATATTACAAAAAAATCAATTGAATTCTTATGAAGACATCAAAAAAAAGGGCTAATAATGTGAATATAACTTTCTTTAGCTCTGGTCATATGGTCTGCAACTTTGCCACTTCCACAGTGACTACAAAACCCGGCCTTTAAATTTTTGAAAGCATCATTCAGACTATTATAAGCTCTCAACTGCCTATGCAGTATAATAACTTGTGGTAAGCACCAAATAACTAATTATGTCCATGTTAGTTACTTTCGGAGAACCCTGAGAGCTTGCATCAAAGTCTGAATCACTTTAACCAAAAAGGTCTATGTTGTTCACAATCGAAATTTTGTGCTTGTATTAAATCAAGATTTCTTGGCTTCCTGCTTGTAACTTCGCGAGATAATCGATCATTTCACAGCTTTTCAGGATCAGATTCTCAACCAAACTATATTGCACACTCACATTTCGAAAAATGTCTCAGAAAGTGAAGAAAAAAAAATGACAATCAGAGGTTAATATCTGTTTACGGTACAATCAGCTGACTTTAAGGTTGTGTTCGGAAATGGCCTATTGACACTGAGTTTTTTCATTTGATGTTAAGGCATATTCTAGTAGTACGTACAAAACATAAAGCCGTTATCACATTGAATAAATAATATTTGCGTTATGTGATGCATATGAATGAAATACGGTAAGTAGAATAGTGATAAAGTGACATTGTTACCAACCTTTCCGTTTAACATAGAATAGTGATATTGTATTCGATAAATGTTTGAGAACATATTATTTGTTATTTGTTTCATAAAAACTATCGTGAACTAGTGATTGATTAAAAATAACAAAATATGAATGGGGAAGTTGCCATTATAACGCAATGAAAATATTGCCATACAATAATTATTGACGGCCAAATCGAATCCTTAAGCAAAACGTTTATCTTACTCATGCCACCTGTTCTACAAAACATTACAAACCAAACGGCACGTTCTATTTGCCGGAAAACCAAGACTGTTTTGACAAATAGCTTCAACCCTAATAGCGTTTATGGCGGATTTATGCCGCTGTTTTCTTCATATATTACGTTCCGGTCCATTCGTTCGCCTGGCAGTCCGAAGAAGTGGAAAATATAAAAGTTACTAGAAAAGTCCCAAAGATTTATTGTCTTATTTTTAAAACTGAAAACGGATTGTTGACCGGGTTATTAGAAATCATTCGATATTTTGCTTGGCAATAAAATGTCGTGTTGGCTTGGTCACATAGATTTTGTCTTCCTTGAACTTGAATTGAGAAGGTTTAGGATGCCAAACTACGTCTTGTCTTTAATTCAAGTCGATCATAATTCACAGTCTACTCGAAATTATTTCCAAGTCCATGTTATCTCTGAATCCAAGAAGCTTTCCGAGGTAGACGATCTCGAGGAGAAAAAAAACGGGAACCACGGGAAGACATCTGGAACACTATTCTACAAAATCAAAAAAGTATTCTCTGGGACCGGTCTCACTGAAACTTCCTTTCTATTCTATATGTAGCATTTTTTGATTATGTGGAGCTCTTACGTGATAAGGACTTGGCTTTCAATATCTCTGTCGAGGATCAACTCATTGAGGATTTCCTGGTGCAAACTGGAAGAAAATGGCCCTCGAACCAACTAGACTAACTCTAATAGCAAGAATTGTTATTGCTGGCTGAGAACGAGATCTGAAACTTTATATTTCTAAGCCAATAGAATGAAACACGAAAATTGGACGAGTCAGAATTATTAGACTCGTTCAGCGTTTTTTTCTTATCACATATTCTGAAAAAGCGTATTGTATTTAGTACTTGTGCAAAATTTCATGATTTTCCGAGCTCTTTTTATATATATGAATCAATCATCAAAACCTCGCAAATTTGAAATGCTCCGAGCTCGACCGATGACGTCACTACACTCGTCGCGTCTAACCGTCGATGAGTGAACACTGAACAGTGTCATAACACACATTTCTTATCACAAATTAATAGCTGAACCGTAGAATCAAAGAGTTATGGCCAAAACAATGAACTGTACAATAAAATTATTTCAAACCTACGCGTGCCGTTGTTCAACCGGTAGCCGGTTTGGGCGCGAGAGATGCAGTGACTTCAGAGCGACGCTAAAAATCTTTTGATATTTAAAAGCCCGTAAGTTTTTAATTTCTATGCAATCGAGCTGAAACTTTGTCTATGTGTTCTTGGTGTGTGAAAAACATAATATTGCCTCACAATATCGAAAACATGGTCCTAAACAAAGTTCCAGGGCATTAAACTCTGCACTGAATGAGTCCAGGGGCATATTTTTGGGAGCTATCGTTCCCATACCAGTCCTCATCAAAGTTGGTATATTTTACATATTGATGAAAAAAGGTGTGAAGCTATTATTGGTCGCAAATACATATCTTGTCGAAGAAATCGAGCCTTTTCTCGACCATGACACTCAAGCTGAAGCTATTTCCAATGCTGGTCCACGCTTTTTGACAGCCCTTCTATGGAGGTAGGGCGGGAGAGACTTTGGAAAAATTGCAATTCGACCTGATGTTTTCCAATGCTCTTGTGAAATTCAAATTCAATCTGGCTTCCCTATCACCAACACCAACATCTGAAGCAGCCCGTTAATAGTTTGCGAAAGTCAGTTGAATTCAAGGTTACCGTGTGGAACCATACCTCGAGGCTTATTGGCCAATTTCCTTGGAGAATTTTCCTATCAAATCAAAACTGGTAGCAGCTCCAGCTTTGTCAGCTGTATCAAGTCCCCTGGTGCGGATTTGTGATTGCATCGGTAAAATCTTCCGTTTTAGCCGAAACACGTGATAAGGCTACATCTTTGGTAAGATTGCACAAGCTCTGATCTTACCCTTACCTTTTTTGATAATTCTGCTTTTCAGGCCTTTTTATTCTCTGTATATATCAATCTTCATTTGAAATCTCATCGTATTTGCGCTAATGTTGCCTGATTGACGAAGAAGTTCTTCCGTGATCTGGCTCATTTTCTTACTGAACTACTGTACTGTGTAGAACTTTTTTTTTCTGGACCTTTCCCACCCCACTTTCACTCAAACAAGCCTAGCCCCCAAGTTATCTGGACAAATTGAACGTATCATATCGAATCAACCTGGAACTACCTGCTGACGTCGCAAAAATTGCGCCCCTATCCGGTGAGCTTGTTCCTTTTTACCTTTTGGACTACATCAAGACCATCATCAGTAGATTATTGCACTGTACACTCGGTCCAACAGAAAATTATTCTCGTTGATGTTATTTTGTTCATATTTACTCAAAGCTCCAGTAGATCCCTTATCAGTGTAGTTTGGTTATGATTCACGCACTTCTCACGTCCACAATTAACCATTACCAGCACATTTTTCAACCTCACTCTTCACTCGTTACTGTACACCATATAGTTTTACACTTTAGCGGTATTTAAAATCAATTTGTTGTTTATTTAACTTCACAATACGAATTTTTTGTCCCAATTGGAATCTGTGGATACTGTATTTTGTTTATGGCGAGATAAATTTGACGTGAAAGTGTAAGGTTGAGTGCCTGTTTATCAATTGAGTCACCCCTTTCTAATATGAAAACATATAAGTAGGCTACTGTTCATTGCCAACACGTCCTCCCCGGAGGGTGAGGTCCAGCATTCTCTCCAGTGCTTTGTTGGTCTTCCCTGTGGTCTCTTTCCCACTCAATTATTGGTCTCCATTCTTTCTATGTGCTGGTTTCAGAATGGTCTCCTCTGTCTCAACCATCTGCCTATGTAACCCGCATTGTTTTCCGATATCCTAATTTTGAACTCTATCGTATAAAATTTTGCCTTGTATACTTCTTAGGGTCTTCAATTCAGCTGTTCTCATCATTTATAAAGTTCTGTTTTAATCTGATCATGTTTCTGCTGTGTACGTTATGATAGGTCTTACTGCCGTTTTATATATCTAGATTTTGCCTTTCGTATTTAAGTATTTGTTCTTCCAGACAATTCCTCACAATATCCTGGAATCTGAACCGCTTTCATTGTTTGCTCTGTTACTTTGAGAGGTAGATTTCCATGGCTCGTTATATCTGCTCTCAAATATCTGAAATGGTTCACTCATTCGACGATTTTGGAATCGATTTCCAGCTTAAACCTTATCGGTTCCTTTGATATTACTTTTCAGTGTTGATGAGCATGTTTAGTTCTTTTGCTTTGGTGTTGAAACAATGGAGTAGTCTTTGGAGATTATCTTCGTGATCTGCAATAAGAACCGCGTCGTCAGCGTAGCATACATCATGGAAGAAACTATTTCCCATTTTGTATCCAGTCAATTTACATAGTTACATAGTTTAGCGAATTTCGGCATCAAAATTTGGGTGGCGCAAATTAAAGTCACAAGACCTGCTCTTTTGAAAATGTCTTTCCGCACAAGTTAGCAATATTCTCCGATCTACACCATCCTCCCTTTTGCCCTGAAACTTCCAATATGAACTTGTTCTCGATATTCTGAGTTCTTCACGAGATATAACCGTAAAACCGCAAATATACCAGTTTTCGTAGATCATTTTTAGCCTCCACCACCTAAGCACAACTCTGCCGAAAAAAAAACTTTGGATTATCATATTGGGCCACAAGTGAAGCCACAAAAAAACTTCTATAGCAATTATTTCTGATTTCAATTCTAAGTCTACTAGCCTATTCTGGATCCCCAGTGCACGAAGAAAATCACATTTTTTCATAAGACTTGTTGATAAGGATATTTTAAAGAAATAAAAACTATTGTTTTGAACCTCAACGCAACGCGATTCCGTATTTTGTAAAAATCAAACCAGAAAGTTGATTAATCAAGATTTCTCAGCATGGTAGTATTTTTCAGAATCTCCTATCTACACAACAGAAAAGCACTCTACCAATATCTAACATAACCGCGACATAAACAACAGCAGAATAAAACGATGTGATCGGTTTTGGACCAAAATCAGATCAATATCCACACACAAGTTCACTTTTATTCAAAGTTACAGTGACAGATCAAAATTGTAGGTTAAATGTTGGAAAACATGCTTTATTACGATAGTCATAAATTGAACTGTGATTCGTTTTATTTTACTATGTTCAAAATATATTTGATTTGACAGAAAAAAACGTTCAAGAATAGAAAGTGATGATAATTTTGAAATTAATGATCGAAATTCTTCTTTTATCGAGAAAATTGAGTCTATTTTCAAATATTTTATCTTTTCATTCCAATTAGCGAGCACTTTATGTCATTAATTTTTTTTGTCAACCGTCAACCTCCAATTTTGATCTGTCACTTTAACTTCAAAGAAGCGTTTTCATGGAGTATGGTATCATGAAACCATTCCAGTTTGGTCTGTCATTATCGTCACTTGCAGCTCGCCGATTGGCTAAAGAACGTTAATGACAGACCAAACTGGAATGGTCTCATGATACCACACTTCATGAAAACGCTTAAGGAAAATTGAAATGAAGTAAATAATTCATAATATTATTGAGCAATGACATCAAATATGTCACTTGTCATATGTATATCCAGAAATATTTCCAACGACAAACCAACACATGATTGCCGAAATCATTTTACCAAATCAATGCCGTTTACTCCAGCTTCCATCGTTCAGTGTCCAAACTGTTCCGTTAGTTACAGATATGCATAATTTAATTTGGTTTAGTTCTCTCGTTTGATCGACATTTATTATCATTTTCAAAATGAAATTAATACATACATTATTATGTTTGGACTATTATGTAATTTGACTTGATTTACATATGTGCAAACTCAACGCCAAAAACCTCGGGGTTTCATGTACACAATGTCATTTATCATTCCAAAACTTGACCCGCTACCTCAGCTTCCATTAAACCAACTGCAAACAATATTCTATTTATTACCCATTTGTTAATCTCGCCCTCGAAAGTTGAGCCCGTGTTGCAGCATAAGAAGCTTATGTATGTTCCAGAATTATTTCGCTTTGTACCAAGAGTGTTTTGTCCGTATCAACAAACAAAAAACTCCTTTGACTATAGATACTGATTTCCATGCATCACATGAGACCTGAATGGCTCTCGCGAATCTCTAAAGAAAGCACATACTTCATAGAAAACCTAATAGCAGAGCTGGAGTTCTTTCAAACATAATTTTATAGAAGAGTGCTTTTCCACTTTACGGATATTGGATAACTAGGTTTGGATGATAGAGAACGGAGAATACGAGACTCCAAGGCTTTATCATGAAAATTTTGTTATCTCACTTTTTAGATCTGTATCTTAGCAGTATCATAGCAGAATTAAAAAGTACTAAAACATTTTTCAACTTTATAAATTCCAAAGTGCACTTCCTCTTTCTGACCTTAATGGCTTTCATGAAATTTTAATTTTTAAACTTACTTTTCAAAACCCTCATAGGACTTTAAACAAAACAGACAACTCTAATTAGATTCCTGACGCTGTTGAACTTTCTCCAATTCTGGATAGTTTCTACAGAAATTTCGTAATTGCGGAAGTTTGGTTTCTATTTGATTTTTAAGAATAATTTCATCAAAATGAGGTTGGATTGTCATTAAGTTGAACAATTGAACAGATTCCTTGGACCAAAGCTGTTGTTAGAGAGCATTTTGAATTTCTATCCTACATGAGCTTAACTTTCACACATATGAAAACACAACAACAACTGCAATAGTTGACTTGGTAACATAAGTATGATCAGTAAACAGGTTTTTCATTCAATATCTCTCGTGAAATTTTCATCCAGAGACCCTGTGTCTACTTGAAAATAATCAATTTTGCAGAAGGTACGATACTGTTCAACACAACTGAGTCATGAACAACCGCAACAAATGCGAGATCCACTGCAATATTCAACCTAACAAGCACCTACAATCATTGATATTGAAATGGGACCTGAATACAGTTTATCCATGGAACTTCACCTGTCAGGAACTCAAGTTTTCCATCTTCAATTTATTTAGAGTTCTGTGGTGGATTTGTTTTTTTTTGTGATTTTGAAGGGGGTTGGGAAATTAAATTTTACAATAATTCGGGCGCCACCACCTGAAGTTATGTGGTATAGAGCCCACGCGCCTGTTAGGATGTTCGCACAGCACACATATGTGTTCTGTGGATGTTCGTTGTGTTCTGAAAAGGACTACTACATCTTGGACCTTACAATGAAGTCCAATCAAACACTGGAGAGAGGAAAAACCAGCCACTTTCACCGTATGTGACGATTGAAGCCCCATAATTCCTTTGGAAGGGGGATGAAATTTCAGGAGCTGATTGATAGAGATATTGACAACAGAGTGACCTAGTTTCATCAACTTTCGCCTATTGGTTTGACTTTTGGAAGTTTATGAGTGGGCCTTTCAGCATGAAGAAACTAGTGGCATCCATGGTTATAGTTCACTTTGAAGCCCCATAACTATCTTGGGAAAAATCGCTAGAGGATGGCATTTTAGAAGATAATTAATGGACGTTTTGTCAACAAAGTGACCTAGTTTCATAAACTTTCGTCTATTAGTTTGGCTTTTGGAAATGTGTAAGTGGCCCCTTGACCATGAAGAAAACAAATGGCGTCCAGGGTTACAGTCCTTTTTAAAGCCCCATAACTCTCTTTGAAAAAGTCACCTGGAGATGAAATTTCCGGGGTTGATTGATAGAAGTAGTTACAACAAAGTGACTCAGTTTCATCAACTTTTGTCAATTAGTTTGGCTTTTGGAAATTCATAAGTGTTCCCTTGAGCATGAAGAAACTAGTAGCATCCAGGATTACAGTCCACTTCTAAGCCTCATAACTCACTCGGAAAAAATTGCTGGATGATGAAATTTTAGGTGATGATTGATAAAACTATTGTCAACAAAGTGACTCAGTTTCATCAACTTCCATTCATTGGTTTGACTTTTAGAAATTCATTTGTAGCCCTTTGAGCATGAAGAAACTAGTGGCGTCCTCTTTGAAGCCCCATAACTCTTTTGAAAAAAATCGCTCGCAAGAAATCCTCAATGACACATCATAACATAATTTCACTTGTTCTGACACCTATTCCTATTAAAAACAAAAATTTATTGAGGTTCAACGTAACATCCTGGCCTGGCCTGGAAATATCCAGAAATATGTCTCTGAGGTAGGCTGGGCAAAATTTATTATGAAAATCACTTCAACAGCCACCGATAGATCTCTAAAACACGTTTCCACTGGAATTATACAAACAAATTGAAAAACAATCAAATTGTCGAAATTAGGTGTGTTCTGCAGCTTCCCAGCACTTATTCACCAGCCGCCCCTGTTATCAAGGAGTTATCACGATGCGGTTTTCACCTAAATTCCAAGGTGGTTCTTGGATGTACCTGTATCGTATTTTCAAGTAAAAAAAATTCCTTATCATTCTTACGAAGAAAAAGTTTTTTGTTTAAAGTCACTACGTGCAACCATTCTTGAGATTTAAACATATAGCCCAAATCAGGCCAATCATATGCTGAAAGTTCATAAAAGTGGAGATTTGATTTATACAACACAGCACACAAGATCTAATAACCTACAAAGGATAACTACGCAACAAAGAACAAAATCTCCTCGACATCAGAGAGCATTAAAATAGATCGTCTCTAACATGCACTTCATGGCCAATTACTCATCCCTAAATCTACTTAGAATCTTCTAGACAAGAACGTAGATTTTCCCCAACTTTAATATAAGCGACTCGAGACATTTCCCGACCGCATCTTACGTCAAAACACCGACAGGGCCCCATTTTCGTCTCATTCTTCAAAAACAAATAGATGAAAACATTTAAGTGCGCCACGACGACGGGTCGGCGTCGTTCTCTCGACGGGGACAATGCAGCTTCGAGTGAGATGTTGAGCCTGAAAAAGCGTCAACATTTTCACTACTTATCTTGGAGGTTAGTCGACTAAGATCTCTTTGCGACTTTTGAAATGTATGTCTTTATCCGGGTCAGGTTGGGATTTCTTTTTGAAGTATTTAGAAAGTTGCTCGCTTTTTGATATTATGGACAACATAAAGTTTCAACTTGAAAAACATTCTTGTTTCGTCTATTTCTCCATTCCGTTTTTATGAAATTATAAGTGGAAGTTAGGGTCCCAGTAAAAAGGAAGTGCTCTCCATTGAATTCCCGAGACCAATATTATACAAAACAAATGTTTAATGTGCTGTATACAATTATCTCGCTCCTTGGTGTTGGATCTTCTAGAACAAATCGAAAGTCACCTCTGGACTTCGGTATCGATGTTTGGGAAATCAAGAGATTTGTCAATTTTTGGTATCGATTTAATCCATAAATAAATAAATCTGACACCTTTGATATCGTTGCTAGTTTCGTGACTGGGGCGGAACAGAGTTATGTGACAGGAGCTCGTGGGAGGCAGTCAATAATACGAGGAAGGCTACTTTAAGTCTTATTTATTCGATTTTTAAGCTTTCGGAGAAATTTTCTCCTTCTTCAGGAAGTCGAATGTGAAGGACAGTTTCAAAAGGCACCAACACATTACAGAAAATCACACATTATATATGCTAATAATTGTACACAAGAAATAAAATAAATGTTTAAAATACACAAACGAACTTTCACTACACTAAACATGTTAAAAAGATAAAATGGTTTTAATCTTGTAAAAGTTTTGAACCATTTTACCATAAACTTGTAAAAGTTTTGAACCATTTTATCTTTTTAACATGTTTAGTGTAGTGAAAGTTCGTTTGTGTATTTTAAACATTTATTTTATTTCTTGTATACAATTATTAGCATATGTATAATGTGTGATTTTCTGTTATGTGTTGGTGCCTTTTGAAACTGTCCTTCACATTCGACTTCCTGAAGAAGGAGAAAATTTCTCCGAAAGCTTGAAAATCGAATAAAGAAGACTTAAAGTAGCCTTCCTCGTATTATTGACTGCCTCCCACGAGCTCCTGTCACATACCTTTGATATCAACAGTTGAAAATTCGAGAATTTCAGGTACCTAGCGCCCTCTGGGTGGCCATTCGAGACTTGGTATCAATATTTTGTATTCGAGACTTTATCCATCTTCATTTTACTTTCTTATCTGTATCTTTGGCCTCCGTATAGTATAGTTGAAAATTCGAACCTCTTGTTACGGATGTTTAAGAATCTTTTTGTGAGAATTTAAATTCAGGATGATCCGATACTTTCGGTATCGATTTTTGGAGATCCAAGAATTTGAGTATTGACGTTTGGGCACTCAAGACTCTTGATATCGTTATTTGGGGAATTATGGGGATCCGATACTTTTGATAAGATTCCTTGAGGGTCTCTCGATGATTGAGTTTCGAGAGTCTTGGTATGGATGTTTGACGGCCTGAGACTTTCATATGGACGTTCAAGGATACTTTATCATATCTATTCTGATCCCGGAAACCTTTTCTGTCGACGTTTAAAAATACTAGACTTCTGGTGTCCATATTGGGAAATCCTTCACTTTTGTAACACGGAAACTCGAGCATTGGGAGCACGACTCAATTTTGAAAGAAATTGATGTGGCATATTTTCCATGATCAAAATTCAATATTTCATGAACGGTTGACATTTGGACAGTGAAATTTGGTCGGGAGGGGTTTTTGGGGATTCTCTTTCGATTGGTGATAATTTTGAAACTGTCAAAGTGACAATTCAAGGCCAAAATACACAATATTTTGAAAATTCCATTTTTTGTATTTGCTTTCGATAGACTGTCATATTCCACGACATTTTTTTCTTGAAAAAAATCTGAAATAACAGAAATAACACAGCTAGAAGCTGTTCAAGGAATTGACGACGTGGCATATTTTCCAATAACAAAATTCAATATTTCATTAACGGTTGACATTTTGACAGTGAAATTCATCGAGAGGAGGTTTTTGGGGATGTTCTTCCGATTGGTGATATTTTTGAGTCAACAACTCTCAAACTCCTCAAGTCACAAAGTTGTAATTCTCAGGGAAATTGGATGAAATAATTGTCGAAAAGTAAGGGAAATTTAAGACTTGAGATCAGAATACCTACTATAGAACACTCTTGGCCCAAAACATTGACAACTTCGTAGGTATGTTTGATCTGAGGCGTACTTAATCGGTCTTATCCCACCTTGAACAATGCTCTGGACAAATATGCGAGGTTATTATATTCTAATAACGTGCTTACGTCAATAAGATGTGCTTCGATTGGAGTATTATAGTTAAGACGAAAACTTGAGGTTTGAATCTTGCTTGGCTGAGCACGACTCATGTCTAAGATTGACAACAGCTTGACATCAGAAATACCTACTAGACAAATTTTGGCAACTGCGTATGTTTTATCTGAGACGTACTCAGGTTCAGACTCTACCTTGAACAATGCTTGGGACAAGAATGCGAGGTTATATTAGGATATTAGAGCTAATATGTCAAAATTAGGTGCTTTGATTGGGGATTCGACTATAGTACAGACTTGGCTGAGCACGACTGAAGTCTGAAATTGAGGTCGAACTATAGGATATCCGAGTCTCTCTATATGGTTTTTGAGAATGGGAGTCATAGCGACGTCTAGCTAATTTTGGTGTCGATTTGTGTGTATCTGTGACCTTTGGCACTAATAATAATATTTGGAGATGTGTGACATCAATGTTTGGAGACCCTCTAAAATCCTATACTTGAGTTCATTTTTAAAAGTGATCGCTTGTCAGTCGGTAAAGGTACTCGATTTCTTTTCCAATAAAAACAAATGGCAGCAAAAACAAAAGATTTTTGCCGAAACCAGGGATCGAACCAGGGACCTTTAGATCTTCAGTCTAACGCTCTCCCAACTGAGCTATTTCGGCTACAATAATCATTTATTTATACATTGGCGACGATTCAGATAAACAATCAACCGTTATCATTATGAGTATCGTCAAGGTCACGCGCTATTCACATTGTGCTGGATTGGAAAGTGGTATTTCAATATGTAATGTTTGATGGTTGATTGACGCAACACATTCCAATGTTTTTTCAACGTACCATTGTCTAATGATGGTAAGTAGCAATTGATATATCATCCACACACAGATTGTGAAGCTATGAATTCTTGAATACAATTGTTAAATGAATGTCTTGATCTGTACAAGGCACTTATGTTGTAATAGCACTGAAGCAACATAGCGTATTGTCCCAGAAAGCTAAATTCTACATCTCTCCTGACCATCTCCTAGGCGGAAATCCCTCCGGTGTTTATTTTATCGGGGTGACCATAAATTGCGTGCCGAATAGCAGCCATTCGCGAGCCCTCATAATGTTTGCTAATTCGTTTTCAGTAAGGACATAAATTTGCCCACTTTGCCTATCTCCGCTTAAGCCCTGCGGTTACTGGGACAGTGGATGGTTTTGTGTGGTGGTGCGTGAGCCCTAATATGTATGGACGTTGGAGTTTGGATTCTCCTACACACCTGCTCAAAATCCATGATGATTACTCAAATTTTACTCATAATTTGTACAATCATCCTAAAATGCAAATTGCGATGAAAGAAAGTCAGATCAACCGTACAGCCGGCAAGATAAAATTCCAACAGTCACTAAATAATTGAAACGACGTTGGTTAAACGGAAGTGAACTGACGTTCTGTACAAATCGCGTTCAACGGTTCGTAATGTGGATATCGATCATTCAGGACGCAAAACTATTTTTTTAAATAGGTCGAATGATTTATTCTTATTAAGATGCTGGTCAGATTAAGGAATCCACTTTTTCAAACTAATGTACATTAATCACTGCGTTCCTGTGTGATTTTTTGCCCGAATTCAATTAGGTGAATTTCCAGTGAAGGCGCAACGCACCCCAGGCAATAAATAAGACCTTATTTATGGAGCAATAAGTTTCGAAATTAGACGAATGGGCTACAAATAATTCGTTTTTCATTCCACACTAACAAATAATCTAGCATGTGCCTCTTTGGAATGTGTTGCCTTTCATGTAAAATTTCTTTATGGCATATAATTCTCAACTCAATGCCTTTATGCACCGCATCCGTACATA
The DNA here is from genome assembly GCA_958502075.1 of Orchestes rusci. Lineage (NCBI taxonomy): Eukaryota > Metazoa > Arthropoda > Insecta > Coleoptera > Curculionidae > Orchestes > Orchestes rusci. The sequence goes on along the minus strand of OY293310.1, from coordinate 19,558,951 downwards.
ACAACGGAACCATATGTCACACAATTATTAAATATTTCTGTCTAATTCCGTTCGTAACGTTCCACTGGCTTGATAATTAACTGAGTCCTTTGTTGGACTGCTTGGCTCTGGGTCAATAAATAACATGGTACAAGGCAATAAGCGGTTAACAACGGGGTTACATTGGAATATGAGTTTTTGCTGGCTTTAAACAGTTCTTGTACGGCTTTGCATAACTAATCTTGAATTGAGACATGACACATAGTCCTTTCAAGGCTTATTATCATGCCGTCGCTTATGGGAAGAAATATCCATGGGATAAAAATCTGTTATTCTGGAAAATCTTCTGAGAACGACCAAGGGTATCGTCGGTTGCGTTCAGGGCTAAGAAAAGTCAGAAGCTTTCGAAATTTATAGTAGGAACCTCTCCCATGAATGCATAAAATGCGTCAATAATGGCATGAAGAATAGGATACCTTCAGAACTAAACTCTGGCCATTAACTGTATCAATCCTATCTACCAACACAGTTAACCTGAATTAAATTCTCTCCAACTTAATTTCCAGTTTGTGGTTTTCTGACAAATATCTCCACTTAATCAAAAGGGAAGTCTTCTCAGACTAACCGACTTCATCTAGTTCAACTTACATAAACCATCACTAAAAGAAGCTTACACAGAGCAGCTAGACGAAAGTTTTGCTTCATCTTGTCTAGTTTAAGGATAATATTGTCATAATGCTCTTAAATATGAACTATGCAGGATTAGCATGCGTCATTACCTAATCTGGACTCAATCTGGTAAGAGACATCATCTAAATCCTTATTTATTTCCAGAACTACTCTAGAGACCATCACAAATTATCACTCTTTGAAGATGATATGAGTGATAAGATCTTAAGCATCACCTATAGTCATGGAGATGTGCAGCTTATCTGTGTATTTCTGGATATGATAAATAATGGCCAGAATCGTAATGTCTGAGAGCAAACCGATTCATCATCAATATAATATTCAATATGCAATATTGCACTGACCAGCAGCAAAATCGAGTATGTTTAATAAATCATAACATAATCATGTAAGGGCCTGACTTACTCCATTCCGCAGTTTCCTATTTCTATTGTGTTTCCCGTCCAAAATTTATATTGTTATACGGCGAACTTCCGAACGCACTCAACTCTCAGGTATAAAACGGCTTTGTATATTTCATGATTGCGCTTTTGCCGTTTTGGTCTGCTGCTGAATTTGGATTAGTTCATTCTGCATGAGGTAGATTGCAAACTGCGGTTGGAGTGGAGCGAATAGAGTGCTTTCGAATAATTGGCCTGAGATATGCATCTTTTATGATGATTGTTGATTTGTATGGATATGTGTAATATAATTTGATTTAGACGTGTTGAATGAGTATTCAATTTGACTTGTGCTTTTAGAATGGATTTTCCGGAAAATTTCGAGTTCCTTGTGATATTTCGTGTGAAAAAAAATATATTTTTGATCTTGGGAAGATAGATGCATTCAAATAGAAATGTTTCGCGAAAATGTTCAACTACATTTTTTGAAACTCCTTCCATACCTTTCCCAGGAGAAACTTTAGATCAAGATTCATCATAGTTTGAGAAAAAATGAGATTTGTCACACAACCTCAAATCATCATAAATGGGTAGTGGGTTCTCAAACAAGTTTTTAAGGCAACTGAACGTAAGGTTCTCCCGCCTGGGGAAATTCTGGAGGTGATATAGTCGTGAGGCTTTGATTAGAATAAAAGTTGAAGAATTAAATAACGATTTTGCCAGACTCTGCAGGCACAGGAGAAATCTTATCAATGGGACCGAGTATATATTGGCAAAATGGGAGTTTTACACTACCCAGGATCCTATAAGAAAGCTGGATGTTCGTGGCTCTAAAAGGGATAGAATTTCATTGGAATTGCTGGAGTTCTAAGGCAGTCAGAGGATAATTCTTTATCAGTATCCATCCAGATATCCTCAAAATAACTATCACCACGCTACTGTTAAAATGTGGGAATGAGATCCGATGAGATGAAACTAGAGGAGAAGAAACTGCTGACATTCTTAGTCAAACATAGATTGCCAAGCCCCAATCAATTTAGATTTCAATCGGGGGATAGAACCAACGATGCAATCAGCTTGCTATCAGGAACAATACCTCTGGCAAGAGAGTGAACGTTGTCTGGAACCTTACCTCATGAAAACTTTTCATTACAACAGACAGACAGAATGTGATTGGAATCCAGAGATTGAATTAGATTTTACACAAATTACTCCATCCCATGACAAATGCAGGAAAGCTTTTGTGGAGAATTTACCAAGTTCATCGACGTCATCCTCATACTAGAGAGGTTACAAACCTCAGTAAACAGATAGTGCCATTCATCATCAGCTGCTTCAACAGATGTGTTAGCAAAGGATTACCTGTAATGCCTACATTACTCATCCGACTGTGGTTATTTTGATTGTTTGATCAATAGGTTCAGAATTTATGAGTACATTTTTAATTAAATCGAGTTTATAGAATTCATCCCAAGTCAGAAAAATTAAATAAGAAGAGGGTTTCTTTGTTTCGCTGAATAGTTAAGAAAAAACAGAACTGACACACTTACTCAGGATTACATCAGCAGAATTGCTAGATATAACAGCCTTCGCATTAAACAACAATAAATGGCAAATTGTTAAAAAACAAAAAAATTGTAACGTAATCGATTCTATACTCGACCAAATATTGGACGTCATTACGGTCACAAAGTCCGTCTAAATCACACTCTAGAGCCAAATTTCCACTCCAACTCCAACCTATAAATGTCCCATCTGATGTATTTTTCTGTAATGCTACAGAAAATATCGAACCTTTTATGTTCCGAAACACCAATTTCCAACTTTCTTTCAGTGATCAAATTCTTCAATTTCTTTTTACTGTAGATTGAGGGAATCTCGAGTTTTATGAAAGGTCGAAATTAAAAGCCTCAATTTTCTATCACGGTGCTTTTATTGATAATCCATAACACAGCTCTCGTCGAAACAGAAGCTTAGTTTGTACAAAAGAAAATTAAAATACTTCTGTTCAATGTATAACGTTATTGGTTTTCTGGAAATTGGAAATGTGATTGTTTTCTTGCCAGATGAGTGGCATTTTTGATTGAAATACCTGGAGCTTTGTTGAGCTAGGTAAATATTTGGAAAGTATGCCAGGATGATTTCAATTTCGTTGTATAATAGAATTTTTGTATTGTGGAAAATTAGATTTTCAAGAAAGTTTCCACTTTTCTTATGTAGGGAACTCCATTTTCCACTTCTTATTGTTTTGCATACCTTAGGCTGATGAGAATTATTGTGAATATAATAGGTTGGCGTTCCGCAACCTTCGTCTCAATTCATATAGATAACTCAGAAGCGCAGCACAGATTTCCAAGTTGAAGAAAAAATTTGACAAGGATGGAATTATTCATTAGGATATCTATGATCTATTATATCGAGTAAATACTGATCTGACAAGCGGGATCTCGAGCCTCAGATTTTTTTTGTCCTCAAGATCAAAACATTTATGATATGATGAGTTGATGCATGATTTGGTCAATAATAATCATACATCAACAGTGTTCGCACTTTGAACTTGAATAATAATATGGAATATGGTGATAACCCACAGACGTATATCCTTTCTCTTGTCATTCATTTGTTTACAACTCACTCATCCTCTCACAATAAAAAATTCAATTCAACGTAGTTTTGGTGTTCTTCGGTGTCGTCCAGGAATACGTTTTTTAGAAATTTGGTAAAAATATTAGTAATAACTGGACGTTGAATACTAGTGGCGAATATAATCTATCATCTTTCAATATAAGACACTGAACTCGTCGCGGCAAATTTTACTAAATACACATAAATTGCCACACTCCCAAAGCGCGTGAACTCGGCATTGAAGTTTACTGGGTTGTCCAAGCAAGGTGAGGAGGAGAGGTGAATTCTCCTCACCCCACTCAGATAGCCCAGTTTACGTTATTTGGAGGCAGCTTGTTACAACCTCCGCCCAAGCCGGACATAGTGATCTGGATTTATCAAAGTGTTAAGGAGGAGTGTCACAACTTATCTTTATGTAGTGAATTTTTTTCGACTAATTCTTGAATTATGACGTCCGTGGTGCTCTGTTGAAGTCAGAATGTTTCTTTTTCCTGATAACAATCGTAGTCTTACCATGGAGAGATTTGATTAAGTTGCATGCATAGTCGTCGAACACCATAGCTTTCTATTGAAGGCATAAAGACAAATATAGATCTTACATAACAATGCAAATTTGTACCCAGAACGTGCTCCAACTCATATACTTACGTATGTTCTACGAATATGAAAATCATGTACCAAATATATTCATTAACGTATATCCACCCACGATTATATTCTAAGCATGCGCTTAGGTTCAGAATGTGTTCATAAATGCTTGACTGGATATATTTCTCGCCATGTTTTATCAGGTGCTTGTAATATGCAAAATGAAAAACCATCTATTTCAAACCATATTTGATTTTTTTTGAGTGGATGTCTAGGGAGGTAGGTATCTATACTTCTTGTATAAACCAAAATAATAATAAACAATATTATTTTTTGTCATGATTATATCTCTAACTAGGAATGATCACAGTTTATATCTGATTATGTATAGAATATTATTATATTTGCAAGAATATTTTTTATTTTCACTTTCGACAAGTTCTGACTTGAATTTTATTTGTTTATTCTTGGCAAAAATAAAATACTTCCAGGCGCGCCCTGAGATTTATAGAACAGTGGTGCTACCTTGAAGAACTCAGTATCAACCCCGAAAAGATCGAAATCCTATTATTCACCAGAAAATACAAATCAGTACTCAAACCGGAGATATCCCTCTCAGAAAGAGTCCTGGTATACAGAAAAACGGTCAAATACCTAGGAGTTACCCTTGACCAGAAACTGTCCTGGAAAGATCACATCGACAAGCGCTCTAGGAAAGCCATATGCTCTCTATGGGCATGCAAAAGAGCTATAGGGTATAACATGGGGACTGAAACCTAGAATAGTTTACTGGATCTATTCTATGGTTATCAGACCTCTGATCACCCACGGAGCCATATAGTATGTTAGCCCGCAACTTAGAAAGCATACATCCAGAGGCAACTGGATAAGGTCCAAAGGATGGGATGCATCAGTATAACAAGCGCAGTACGGACCACACCAACGAGAGCGTTGCAGGTAATGTTGGATTTACCCCCACTGCACCTGTTTGTAGAGAGTGTTGCACTCAGAACAGCATACCGTCTGTACTGTCTGGAACATCTGAAGCAGAAGAGTAAGGGACACTCGGCCATCATCACTGAACCCCAGCTAAAAGATGGAGCGCTGCTTAAGCACTCCGAATACATGACTCCAATCTTCTATGCTGGTAGCTCGTCTGAGCTGATTATTTCTAGACCAAAGGATTGGACGGATCAGAACAGACCAGTTCAAATACGGGAAGGGTCGTGGTGGTTTATTACTGATGGCTCCAAACATCAGAGACACACAGTAGCAGGATTCTGCAAGAGCAGGAGGGACAACAAAATGACCTTCCCGTTCGAGATTCATGCTTCGATCCTAAAGGCCGAAATCTTTGCCATAACACAATGTGCATATAACATTCTCGAGAGCGGCACAAATCACAGAACTTTCAACATTTGTTCAGATAGCACTGCAGCATTAAAGGCTGTTGTGAGAAAGGCAGTAGACTCCAAAGCAGTCCTGGAATGCAAAGAGGTTCTGCATAAGATAATTCAAAATAATAACAGACTAAGGCTGATTTGGGTCCCGGCCCATAGCGGTATAAAGGGGAACATTGAAGCTGATAGACTTGCCAAAATTGGTTCATCGCACAGGCCGATAGGACCTGAACCAATGATTGGCATCCCTAAAGCAACCGGAATGGGCAAGGCGAAGAAACTTCTACTCGAAAAGGCCACTCTATGCTGGAACAATGCCCCTGGCATGCTACATGCCAAGGCATTGATAACAGGACCTGATACGGGCAGAACCAAAGAGCTCTTAAATATGAGCAGAAAAGATCTCCGCGCAATGATCGGTCTATTGACTGTTCACATGAACCTGAAGGGTCACCTCTATAGGATCGGAATCGGGAGAGATTCAGACTGCAGGTGGTGCCTTGAAGACGTAGAGACCGTAGCCCACATCCTAAGACAATGTCCGGCTCTTCGTAGCATAAGGATGGAATACTTCGGAGCTGAACTCACAACACTCCAGGAATTGGAAGGGATCTATTTGAGGGACCTTTGACAAGCTGTCATATCAACAGGAATGACAGTTGAGTCTTGAAACTCGGAAGTTGTTATCAGAATCGAAGGGCCTTCAAAATAAAGTATCACTCCACCCCCCTTTTCATTTGAAATTCTGGGGGAAGCTATCACTATAGGCTCTGGGGTTGACAGGTGGAGGTGAAAATATCAAAAAAATGTGTCCCAAAAACCAAGAAATGACGGGTCTAAGCGATTTTTGATTTAACACCTGAGAAAACCTGTGTGAGGACTTTTTCGTATCTTATCTTATCAATGTTGCACAATAAATATTATTCTATTCTTATTCTATTCTATTCTATTTTTGACTATATCCGTAACCAAGAAGTCGATTTTGAGCACATGCTGGGTATATTATTATTTTGTTATGTGGGATGACATTCTTATTCCCACTGTTGAATTGTTGAATCACTTATATCTAAACATTTAGTAAAATCTCCGTTGAAACCAATGGATTAATTAAATCTACTAAAGAACTTTGTATTGAATTATGATAAAAGCTTAATTCAGGTGAAATACGCATAAACTCAACAGTTGAACCCAATGTTAACTATTATCATCATTTATAGACACACTCAACTCTGAAACGCTATATTTGATGAACAAATTCAAGGATAACAGATTTATAAACAGTTTTTAAAACACAAATGGATAATTCGAACAAGAGAAAAACCAACGACACAGCAAAACAATCTCTCGACTACCACGAAAAACAATTCAATAGAATAAATGGTGAGGTTATGATTTTATTTTTAAATGGTTCGAGAATTCACCGCACTGGCGCTGCAATCTTAGTTTGAATACAGTCCTTATGTCCAACACAACTCAGCAGTGACAGCAGCTGGACATACTTTGACAGTTTTGCACACAAAACTGTCAAAATTTAGCCAGCTGCTGTGACCGCTGAGCCATCGCTGAGCTGTGTTGGACATAAGCATTGACTCTATACAAGAGTTTTCAATTTGCACACAAATAACGTCACACGGCCGTGACCCTAGAGGTGAGGCAACCTATCATACATAATATACAGATCTTGGATACAACAAGGTACTAAAAATCGCGATTTCCATCGTTGTTTACAAAACAATTCAAACAAAATGTTGAAAATGTCTGACTTTAACTGACAAAATTGAGTCTTGTTCGTATTTGAAGCTGGAAAATCGGAAATTTTAATTTTTAACGAGGCATTTGGTTTTCGCCAAATATGTGAAATGGTGAAAAACCTTTTTCGTTTTGTGTATTTAAAGGGTAATTTTGTGATGGTTGTCCGAATAGATTAGCCGTAATACCTTTGAAAAAGAGAGTTGTCTTGAGAAATAAATAGTTATCAGTCTTTCTTCCTACTGCTGATGGATAGTCACAGAGAACAATACTCAACTTTTAAAAATAAAATCAAGCACAAATGATAAATTACTGACGGAATAGTTGAAGCCTTGATTAAACAAGTTAAGATGGAAAGATGGTCAATGTATCAAAATCTCACCACCTTATTCAATCAATTCGACATATCAATATTCATGGCAAATCATGTGATAGTTACAGTAAAGTGTGAAAAAAAGTCGCTCACATAACCATCCTATGACAGCAAAGGATTAAACCAGTAAGTCGTGTACAGGACTGATCAAAAAAGTTTCGATAAAGCCATGCACTGAGGTATCTATTCATGTTAAGGTGGGCGTATCGCAATGTTATTCTCCTATACCCGACATGGACCCACTAAATGTTTTAATTCGGGAGAACAACACAACTTTGGGACGCGATCATGTTATGTACATGATGTACAATGATGTACTATTCCAATGAAGTAACATGAATTAGCTAGATTCAATTTGAAGAGTTTTCTGGGCAATCAAAAATGACCGATTTTTGGATGTATCGAAACGGTCACATCAATCGCTGTTTTCTCGGCTATTTCTTCATTTTTCATCACCAAAATAACTTATTCGAGGCACATGGATTTGCTTATCAATATAACATTGCGATTTTAATCAACAAACAATCCGTTCTTGGATGGGGAAACTTTTTGTGAAATATTTTGGGATTTTTCCAAGGTTTACAGTAGACAAAGAAAGAAGATGGGGCATATTGCATAGGATAACGGAGATGGAAAGGAATCATCTGTGGGTAGGTCAGGTAGGAACCACGATTTGGCATTTTTCTGGGGTTCAGCTTTTCACTCATAGATGCGGCGAGTGATGATGTAGAGAAAACTGTAATTTGAACATTATCGATTTGGGGGTTTCGGAAATTCGTATTCATAGATTCCTGTATTACCTATGTTTGTATTGTACGTTTTCTATCTACAGAACATGGGTTTGCTTGGGACCTGATTCTCGAGACAGATGAATGGGCGCCCAAGAGAAATGATATTTTTTTTTGTGTGCTGTGATGAAATTACCTATAATAGTAGAAAATGTACTTGAGTGAGCCGTTTTATGAGACGGCCATAGAAAAATAATATAGGTAGGTACAGGGTGTTTCATTATCTTTGATAACATTCAATAAGCTATAACTTGTTTGTTTTTGAATGTATCGAAACGGAACAAATACCATATTGTATAGTTATCTCGTAAGTTGTTTTCTGTTTGAAAAATAAAACAAAAAACTGGCATTTTTCCGAGATAATAACCTAACATATTTTTTTAAATGAAATGCCCTTGTACCTATTTGTATTATTAGACATTTCTATTCCACCCAATATTCTATGTATATTTTATAAAGCCTAACATATACTTATCTTCGACGGTTTGTGAGGAAATGGCGTCGAAACCTGTTACACAAAAATTTTGAAGTCTTCTTATTGATCGCAAAGTGTGCCATGAACAATAAAAATTAATTAGATTTTACAATATCGCATTTGAAAAACTTTGACAAATCACAGAGTTTGCTCATTACACGAGGTGTTATGTGATTACACGTTTTTATGATTGTCACTATTGTCTGTATGTGAACCATTCAATTTTTGCAAAATGTTTCGACGTCATTTTCTCCCAAACCGTTGAAGATAGGTATATGAGATGCTCTATAAAATATACTTAGAATTTTGTGTGGAATCGAAATATCCAATATTATACAGAGCATTCCATTAAAAAAAAAACATAAGTCAGGTCAATATTTCAGAAAATCGTTAGTCTTTTGTATTATTTTTTGTACAGAAAAAAAAGTTGCTAGAGAACTATACAATCTGATATTTGTTTCGTTTCGATACCTTCAAAAACAAAGAAGTAACAGCTGATTAAAATGTTATCAAAGATAATGAAAAACTCTGTACCTAAGCTGAATACTAATACAGGGGTTTCTTTAAAAAAAATCACCACCCGCGTCCAATGGCAGCAAGCACTGGGTGTTAGGGAGGTTGAACTAGCACCATCCAATTTTTAATAATAAAACTTCCCCCCAATAGATTTGTGAATTGTTTAGTCGAATTTCAAAAATCTGTCTAGTTTCGCACAACGTGGATGGTAACTTTTTAAATAAACACTCTGCCTATAAAAAAATATGAATCACTTTTCCATAAAAATGACTTAGTACTTCAGCTTTATATTTGACAGTTACCTATTCATATTCAGGACTACAAATCGATGGTTCCAGGTATTGACTTTTTTCCAAATTTGATAATAATATGACGATGAAATGCAAGTATCAACACCTCAAATATTCTGTTTTCTTTTTCAATTTTTATCGTGATTTGATTCTAATTATAAATTGCTGTAGAACAAGTCGCGGAATAAAATAATAATTGATAGGAAAATTGAAAAAAGAAAGATTCGTTATATATTATTTTCATAAAAATGAGCGTTCACATAGGTACAGGGTTTTTTTCTTATAATTTGCCACCCCTTCAGTTGAACAAAGGATAGTAAGCTTTGAAATTTTGGACATTGCAAAAAAAGTCCCACTTTTGAGGAAATCATGAAATAGTAACTGATGCAGGATTCAAGTTTAATCAAATTTCAGGCTCTTTTACTTCATTTGCTCAGTCCTACTGTATGCATTATGTATTTTTATTCATACAGTTGTTTATTTACCCCATCCAGCACCACCCCTATTCGCTCCGTGTCCATAACTTTATAAAAAAACATTCAGTTTTCGCATTTTTTTCTCTCACAAATGTCTTTACAAATCATTATAAGTTATATGAGTTTGCTTATTTTTACAGGAAAATTGTTACTTGTCGCGTCACCCCGATTTATCATGCAAATAATGGCCCAACGCCCAACACTAAAATACCTATAATTATTGACGTATCAAAAAACATTCATACGAATTTCTTTTTGAGTAAAACTAAGTTAATCGAATAGACAATGAACAAGATGACCATCGAGGACATAGAAGGTACAGGGTAATCCATTATATTTTGACACTCAACTACAGAGCTCTTTATTATAAATGATAGAAGAAAACTTTAAATAAAAAAGTTTTAGGTTTTTTCACGTGTAGTATCGTTGGAGAAAAAAAAATCTTTGCAACATTGAAAAAATTGATTGAGTAATTTTTTTTTGAACCCTATTCAAGTTCAAAGTCTCATGAAAATTGAATTGCGTTGAACTGGATTCTACAATATCTTGACAACCCAGATTTTTGAAAAAAAAATATGAATAATTATTGGTTATTTTTGCCTAGTTCAAGATTTTATAGCTAGACTATCTTTTGTTCAATAATTGTGCAATTTTCAAAAAGTATATAATTTTATAGTATATTTCGAACGGTGATGGCCATTTTTATCAAAAATTACACAGAAAAAAGTTTTTTCAGAAAAAGAGCAAAACACAATCGCCAGGACACGTAAACTGATGAATTGCGATATTTATGTATTGTGCTCGTACATACATTTGAAATATATATTCATACATAGTGATATTAAGTTACTTATCTAATGATTACTCTTTCAAAAACTTATCTCAACGGAAAATACTCCAATGTTCGTAAAAATTGATTGTGTATAATGTTTATTCAAAGATCCAGAAAAACTTTGCAAAGTTCACAAAAAGGCAACCACAAAAAAATATCCGCATCCAAAAATAATATTCACAAGAATACACACCCAGAATAAACCAAGTAATACCGGGGGGGTGTACGATTTGCCCACAAAATAACATTTTGTGTATGTACCTGAAAAAATATATCTAATTATGGAATTTCCTCGTCGGCATCGAGGTGGTGTCAGACACGTCAGGTTTATTTTCCCTCGAATAATCTACCTCTGGCGCTTCCGCCAAATTATTAAAATACATTGCCGACACGTGACCGCGAAACGCCCACCTTAAACGACAAACGGAAGGAGGAAGATTAATAATTGTGAATGACTATTGGATCGTCATCTACCTGTGAGATATAACTTCTGTATGCGATATGTAACTCATGCATATAGAAATCGATTTAGTTTTATTAGAGAATATTATTATGAGTGGAAACATAAAAGTGCAATTACGTTCCTAGGCAAGGCGCAGTTGGCTAATAATTTATTATATTTAATATCATGATTATAGTGGCAGGGCATTGTGCACTTCGAATTATTGATATCTCACGTACCCAGGAGACAGTATGACACTATATTCACGCACGCAAACGACACGAAAACCCCATTGCAAAAATCTATTTACTTGTTACGAGCTTTTACATTTGCTTTTCACAATTAATCAACTTTCAAACTGCAGTTCTGCAACTTGATTCTTATGGGGTTAACAATCGCCAGCAGAATGTACAAAACATATGACATAATAACAGTGTACAAATACCCCTCAGCCAACGGGAAACAAGGAAATACACTGAGACGTAGATATTAAGGATTATGTGGTTCGTGTCGGTCTCGTTTTGTTATTAAAGTGCTGAATCGTGAGGCGCATATCATCTTGTTAGGAAATGGCTATATTTTTATTACACAGAGATTCTGGAAAGTCGAGCGAGGTTGGAAACTCGCATTTTGAAAAGTTTCACTTCGAAGTTTAAGAAAACAGTATGTTAAGTACGGAATACTATGGAAGCTATTTGAACTATTTTAAGGATTTCTCCATGTATTTTTGCGTCGTTTCACTTATATTTGAGATGGCGTTCTTATAGAAATATAGAGTTTCTTGAGGGTATCACGAAAAATGGTATTTGTGATAGAAATTCGAGAGATTGAGCATTTCGGGAACTATAAAATGTTCCAGATCAACCGATGTTACTGGAAAACTAGAAAGCTACGATAAACACACAAAAATATCTCCAGTTCTGCATCCCAACATAATCAACATCGACAATACCAACATGTGAAAAAAATTATCAAAAAAGAATGTTTGAATGTTCAAAACAGCAGTACGTTAATAAAGCAATATTGTTTTGAAACTGTGATCAAAGTAATAAGACTAGTTCCAAACACCATCAGATCATGACATGAACTTAAATAAGGGTTTCCCGGCCCGTAGGGTTTGAGCTGCAAGGGGTCCATATCAGCGAAAATTGGACTGCCATTCACATCTCATGCACCATCGTTTTATTTTTGTGCAGCTTGCAGCAGCTAAAGACCACTTTGAGAATCCTCCACCATGGGTGGTCTTTTTGGATTTAATCCTAGCGTTACGTTCACTTGTAACATAATTTGAGACTGAGAAAAATGAATTTCTACCGGATTTCAGAGTGCTACATTTTCATCTCGCCAATTTCAAAGCATTTGATGAAAGGCGAGCAGTTATTACGAACAATATTCTCCAGAACCAGATATTATCCATTTTGTATGGACTTGGACATCATTCGATGAATTTTTTGATAAATACTTTTCCAACTGTCGTTTTTGAAGTAGGTAACTTGAAAGGCTAGGTGCCCAGTAAACAGTTTTATCGTTTTCCTCTTTCCATCCAGGACAACCCATTCCGAATGGTGATTCACGTCTATAGGGTCTTTCAACGAGTCCGACCCACTTTAAATGTCTTCAAATCAGAGAAATGGGATTAGATTACAAATTACCGCTTGCAGACTTCAATAGAGTTTTATGTGATGGGTAGAACCGATACATTACTTGGCAAATTGAATAAAATTAAATTAGATCTACTAGTAAGGAAATTATTTCTCACTACTGTAAGACATAGAATTAATCAAAATGTAGACATAATCAACAAGCTTTTGGAAAAGGAGAAAAAAAGCAAAAAGAACTTGCAACACCTAAAGTGAACTTGACAGTTTTTTTTTGCACCCCTTGAATTTTCATTGCGTTGTTGTTATCGTTCTTCTCAGCACGCGCCGTGTCAAGATCACAATCCTTTATACCATAACGGAATCCTTTAATTACGGAGAAATAAGGAAGGAATATTGTAATGCCTATTTTCAAACAGCGATGTTGCCGGAAAGTGTAAAATTAAATGTATATCACTGCTAATAATCATTTTTTCTTAAGCAATTGATCAAAATATGATGCAAGTAACAACTTCACATGACAATATAAAGGATCGCGAAAACCAAAGGACTGTTTCACATACAAAAAATAAACCTTGTACAATATATTTTTTTATTTTATACTTTTGCGGATTGATCTACTACAAATTTGATACACCTTGTCACGAACTCAACTACGGAACTCGATTTAACCTTACATTGTCTAACGTCCCATGAATATATTTTTTTTATTTTTGCTCTGTACTACAAACTAATTTGTGGGTGTCTGTGCTGTGTAGATGATTTAAAAATAGCTGAAAGTCGAAAGTGCATGAAACTTGTTTTTTAGCACTGGTACTGTGTAGTCCATTTTTTTTTTAAAAGAAAGACAATTTCATCAATTCCCAATTTTATTATAAGAATGGGTCTGATATCATTTAGGTATACCCTATTGAAAAAAAAATCATTTTAGTAATAGAAATAAATACTAGCAAGATATATAATCAACAAGAAATAATCACGAAAAACTTCGCGCATAAGCGGTAGCGCGTTTCAATCCCGCCGAGATCCCGCGTCGATATTCTATCGATATAATATGGTCGAATGAGTTCTAATATAATGGAGCTGGTAAAAAGCTTATGCGTTTGTCAGTTAAAAGTCATGTCCAGTTTTAATATTGAGTCTGTATTTGTATAAAACAATGTAAGTAATGGTAAAGTTCATTTTTTATTTAAAGTTACAGTGACAAATCAAAATTGTAGGTTAAAGGTTGGCAAACATGTTTTATTACGATAGTCATAAGTTGAACTGTGATTCGTTTTATTTTGCGATGTTCAAAATGTATTTGATTTGACAGAAAAAAACGTTCGAGAATAGAGAGTGATGATAATTTTGGAATTGATGATCAAAATCCTTATTTAATCGAGAAAATTATGTCTATTATCAAATATTTTATCTTTTCATCTCAATTAGCGAGCACTTTATGTCATTTAATTTTTTTTTGCCAACCTTCAACCTCCAATTTTGATCTGTCACTGTAACTTTAAATAAAAATTGAACTGTGCCAACAACCATTCCGTTCAACATAAGAAATATTGTTATACCTGAATGATACCATTCTCTCACATTAAATAGAGGGAATATAAATGATGTATACAGGGTGAGTCTGAAATAAGTGCGCATTTTGTCATGGTTAATAGAACCTACAAGATAATCACTTTTTTGTACAACCTACACGTAAAGTTCACTTTTCAATGCATGCAAAGCAGGCGGAAAGTCGCTAATTTTGGCAGCCGGGCCTAAAAGTACTTTAGCGCCCGCGGGCGCAAAAGTAGGTCGCTTAGCAACGGTTCCTTGGATCCCAAAGCCTCTGAATCTAATAACCACGTGACAGTCTAGCATACTAAAAGGAACTAATCACGTGACAATCTCGGTGACAATGAATCCGCACCACAATAGAATACGGGAACACACCTATTGTAACCATGATTGACAGTTGTCACTTGTCAGTTGTCCGACTTGTCAGTTGTCTGACTTGTCAGCAGTGTAGTGCAGTGTATCGATTATTAATTTTTGATTTTCATAATTATTCTTTTTTGAATGATTACAAACTGGTTGTACAAAAAGAACTGTTTGCACCACGGACGAAAGATGATTTTGACTCGGCTAATATCTGCCCTCGCTTCGCTCGTGCTGCTACTTATACCCTCGTCAAAATCATCTACTTTCCGCCCTTGATACAAAATGTACTATTTGTGTGTGGATGAACATGTATCTTCAAACGTCTCGTTAAAAAAAATATAATAATAGTAGTTGATAATAATTTCGATTATTCTGTCTTTAAATTCGAAACGTCTCAAGCGATTTTAATACAATTTCAAGAGTTTCTTTTGTTTTTAGGAAAAAAAAACTCTCCAGCTCGAAAAGGACGCGTCGAAAAACTAGAGTTACTTTTTTGCTTAGAATTGGACGGAAAATAAAAAAATGATCACCGACAAAAGCTCGATATTTTTCCAAAATTGGAATATTTCCTAAACGAGAGGTTTGCGGAAAATACATGTTATTATTTCACTATCTATCCACCATGACAAAATGCGCACTTATTAAAAACTCACTCTGTATCTCTTTATACAAAGTAGATTATTCTCTTTGAAAAAGATCAGAACGTTCATAGGAACAAATTGATATCTGACCAATAAAAATAGATGCCCAATTCTTGGGAAATTCAAAAATTGTTCATGATACATATTTCTGTAACTTGGTAGAAAAAGAACCAAATTAGCTATGTTTGGGTTGAAGGCAAAAGGAGTTTGGTTATTATCAGATTTTTAAGAGAAAAAGGGCCAAAGTCCAAAATAATTGTGTTTACATGAAAAACATAAAAAACAGAGAGGCTTATGGCCAGTTCTGTTCAATAGAAAAAGAGCCAATCTCTGGACTTTTTAATATGTAGCAAGTATAATACGAATGACCAATGTTCACAAAACGGACATTGGTTGCGGATTTATTAGAACTGCTCCCTTACAAGCGAATAAAACCAGCATTTCATGAGAAGCTGAAAACATCTTCCGAATCAAATACAAGATATACAAGATCCCGAAAATGAAGAGATTTTTTTTTTGTATAATTTTTTATAAATGAAGGATTTCAATACAATTATTGTTATTGCTTCATTGTATCAAAAGGAAAAATGTCCGATAGTTTTTCAATATCGCAGCAACCAATGTCCGCATGTAGGTGTCAATGTAGGTATAATATATTATATATAGTATATTGTCTTGAGATTTTCGGGCATATGTCCAGTTTTCTTGTCATTTCGAAATAATATATACTCGACAACTCAAAAAGAAGGGAGATGTGGCTAAACAAAGAAATCAAATAAGTCCCTCTGTAGAAGCTGAGATTCCCACAAAAAGTGTAGTGAATCTCAAAGATTATGGAAATGCAAAATCATCATTCAAACTTGTCGCACTAATATATACAGCAAAATCACAATAACCTTTCTGTTTTTTGGGTGGATAATCAATAATAAATCAGTCGGAAAAGTTAGGTTAGAAGAAGAACAATCGAATTCTGTGCAATCACTGCATGGGCGCGAAGGTTTCGAAACGATATTGTTTCAGTGCTAGTCTCTTTTTTCTATAACTTTATCAACAACAAATTAATTTTGTAATAATGTTGTTAATTTGGTTAGTTAACTTGACCACCTGCTCCATGCATGGTTTACCGAAGGGTATTGGTAAATAAAATGACCTGTTTAACTACTAGAAAAGTAAAACTTGATAAATAAATAAAATAAATTTTATAATAACTATACAGTTGTGGAAAATTTTGCAATCAATCTAAAGGGTGTTGATGACCCAGAGAGTCGGAGCCTATTCAAAAAAGGCTTGAACATATCTAAGTTGTTCATCAAATACCTGATAGTCATCCCATTTCCATTGAAACTTTATTCACTAGAGGCCTGGCTATAGATATTTATATTCCTCCATAGTCCTAGCTTGGATATTGGATATAAGTAATGACGCAACATACGTGCTCAATCTTACCATCAATCAAGTAAGTGCTTCACTTCATACTTTAATGTTTATCGTTATGAATCTGGGTCAGTTTTTCGCAAAATAGTCGATGACATTATATCTATTGAACAAACAAGTTAACTGACATCCTTCTTGAATTAAGAAAGCTAGTTTATGTCTTGAGTTATCTACTACCTCTTGATTGATTAATTATCGCAATTCCTATGGATTATGTTGTAGGTATTCGCCTTTCAGAATGATTTAGTGGTCTTGTTTCAAAGTGTACAATCTCCTTCGACAAGTTTGATGCAAAGTGTACGATATCCCAACACAGTGTATAAACTCCGACACGTTTTGTGCATTATGTTTCACGGCAGGTATATTTCAAAGCATCTTGTGGTGACTTTTCTCTTGAAAAACGAAAACGAATAAAATTTCACAGAGGAAGCCAATGTTACAGTTTAATATTGACCTTTTTATTACAATCACTTATAAAAATCCTGCACTGCCCACTGTAATTTCACAAAAATAAATAAAAACAATTTTTGATTATTTTTCTGTCGATAAGCGCAACTTGATCACAATGAGAATAAATACCATACATGACAAAAAACGCTTATGATTTTTTTCTAGATAGGTGGTGCGTTTACATGTTTTCGTTCAACGTGACAGTCAACGGGCACGAACACGAGCAGAAGCGTGTAATTGGGCTGCGTGGGGCTTCTTGGATGTTTGTGCACGTGCTAGTCGTCAAAAAAATGGTGTACTCCTTAGCGAGCCACGCAGCACGGAAAACTGTCCAGAAAGCAGCACGACAAGTAGCACGTCAGCTGTTCACACGTCAGTAAGATACGGCGAACGTTAGTATCACTCCACCTGATAACAATCAAGAGAATTACTTGGTCGCTTGTCCAGTACGACATCTTTTCAACCGGTCTTCACGAAGGTAAGACGAGATACTGAAGCGATAGAGCATCGAGCGCGTGTGAAAAGGTACACGTTTACAAGCAGAAGATTCATCTTTTTAAAATCAAACAAAAAACATTCGTTCAGCGACGAGCTCGTGCACGGACATCCGAGCATCCCATTTGCACGCTTGTGCTAGTGTTCGTGCGCGTGTGAATGCACTGGGAGAATGTCCGTTTTTTTCAATGGATTAATGTTGAACTTCAGTATATCGCTTCAGTCACTGTACCAGCATCAAGGTATCAGTTCCTGAGAACGATTAATCGTGAAACCTCAAGTGCTACAATCCGTAGAAGAGTTCTAGCGTCAGAATTACCTGTCATCGAACCAATGGCGCTTGGAAAATTGGAACTACGTACTTTTTTCAGATAATGAGCGGTTTGGATCAGTTAGTGATGCATGGTTAGGTATTAGGAAAGGGTATGAAGGGAACCATAGAATAGTCTTGCAACAGTCATTAGCTTACCTCCTTACCGTGGCGGAACAAAAATGTTTTGGGGTGGTATAAGGTATGAGGTTCGATGGAACAAATCGACTCATACCGGGAAGAATTAAAGGTGCTTATTATCTTTGTTTAATCGAAACTATTAAACATCAATTATTTTTTAATCAATATAATCCCAAATTTTGTAGAAAGATCTTGATAGGTTGAGAGCCCATAGGTTCATTGTTAGATAAGTAGAAAATCAATTGAATAATCACGTTCATAGGTGAGAACACTCGTCCAATGTCGGTCATGACCAATGTGCTGATCAGAGCACGAACGAAAATGGATAGTATCCAACCTTCACTCAGAACGTTGTTTTACTCAAACACATGTACTGTGCCCAAGCCCCTTTGGCCATAGTAGAGAGTGAGGCTACTATCTGGCAGTAAGTTATACTTTCTTCCCGCTGCTCGAACAAGTGTAATCCACAAGCTAGCATTGGTCCTTCGAGCCGGATATTAAACTTGTACACTGCTCCTTCGAGCAATTGAATCTGCAGCAACCCGTCTGCAGTCCAACGAGTCCACAAGGGATCAATCTACGAGACCGCAGCAACCATCTGCCGTCCCCAGCCAGAGGCTCACGATCCAAGCATTCATACAAAACCAGCCCACTTATCTACGAGACAGCAGCGTACAAATAAAGTTAATCAAAAAAGCTACCAGTCAATCCCTATGGAAGACAAGAACGGACTCGACCGCCTTGCATTACAACAAGAAAAAGTGGGAACGCAAATTATTTAGTTAATGAGCAACAGAAAAAAAAGACTCACAAACCAAAAAAACGGAATCCTACCTTCAAAAACATTCAGCCCACCTGGAAAAATGAGAAGAACGACACTTCAATCAGCAGACTAAAGGACTTCACCGAGCATCCCTACAAATCGTATTTCCACCAACTGTGTGTCAAATATGTCTAAGTCAGGACCTACTTACTAACTTATTACAGCCAACAAATACGGAAAAAAAGACAAATTTGCAAAATAGCACAATCAAAAGACCTATCAGAGTTGGAACAAAACAGAGCGAAGTATCGCTACAAGCTTCTCATGGAAAGAGTTAACAAGCAATGGGATGCGCACCAGGACCTCCATAAAGAAATCTTATTCAACGAAGAAGAACATGAAAACAAATATTTCACTCAGAACGTTTACCCAA
Organism: Orchestes rusci; assembly: GCA_958502075.1. Taxonomy (NCBI): domain Eukaryota; kingdom Metazoa; phylum Arthropoda; class Insecta; order Coleoptera; family Curculionidae; genus Orchestes; species Orchestes rusci. The sequence continues at coordinate 19,539,163 of OY293310.1, read as the reverse complement.
AAAAACGGCAGACAATTCAAATGAGTAATCAACGATCTAACCATCAAACTCCAGCAAATCATCATAGCTCCAATTCAACAAGTACCACTCAATCAGCCCCAACAGCATCTACAGCTGCCAAAATTTCAAAGTTCAATGTTCCAGGGACGTTTTTAAAACAAGCCTATACATTCTGTGATATTTTCAAAAGCAACTTCCATGAAAACTCTGCATTGACCAAAATGAACAACTTGAAGACATCGACGAAAGGAGAAGCAAGCGAGCTAATACAATATGGCAGAGCACCACTCACATACAACTCCCTAATACCCTAATCTGGGTATGGATGTGCAGCGGTTGTTTTTACAGTGACTAGATTCGTATCTAGTCACTGAAGTTGTTTTGAACAACCACTGCCATCTATTGGCTTGCGTTTAACATCGGATAACCAAATTATTCGTGTTTTCGTCCGATGATTATTCCAGTGCCATCCTAAAAATGTCTGGAAAAGACACACATTTGAGAGAATATATCTAAAATTCTATAAAACAATATTTTTTATCACGACACATAAAAATCCAAACCCTGTGTCTCTTTCTCATTATTACGACACACCAAAGCGAACATTCTATATCAAAGAATTTCTCTGTCCAGAATTACGCTCATACTGAAAGAAAACAGTTTGCCCGTACCTCTATACGGTATCGAAATGGCCTACACTGCAAAATGTGAAATACCCATCTTATTCGGCAAAATGTTCATTGAGCTGCCGATAAAGAAAAATTGAACGGAATTCTATTTATGGTTACCCCGAGTCTTATGGATATTCGGGTGATTGATTTTTCAAGCGGGTTTATAGAAAAGGAATGTGTTTAGAGGGGATTGAGTCCGTTGAATAAGGTATAACGGTTTTTTCAAGATCTAAAATTGAAGAAAGAAATTTCCACAAATCCATGTTAATCGTTCACTTTGATAAAATAAATGTTTGTGCATCATAGTTTACAATTTTTTGGAAGCTTCAAATCCCAAAAGATTGGAGAAAATGTACCCAAAACCCATTAGCCTCCATTAAGTTTCAAAGTGTTTTCTTCCGGTACTTTTTGCATTTCCAGTAAACTGAGCTGAAAATAACAGATAGCTCTGAATGTGATAAATTGTGTGATGTAGACAAAAAGTGATCATTTTTTGCCAATCTGTTCAATAGCTTTGATGTTGGCAACAATATTCAAAATGAAATGGTGCCATGAGGAATTTATATTCTTCATAAGCACTTCCACAGATAAAGAATCGTGTTGCCGAGAAGCATTTCATATGCTAGGAACGCATTTTACGTAAATCTGAATCAGAGCCGGCGGGGAAAGATAAAACTAGAATAAGACCACAAATCAGCAGCCTTAAATGTAGGTCGCATATTTCGACGGAAAACACAAAATCTGCAATCTTACATTTTCAGGAAATGCTATCATATATTAAGGTGCATTACCGCTCTACGCGGAAAGCGCCGATTGAAATACGGAAAATTGGCAGAAATCTCTTCAGGGTTCTTTTTGAATCATGCAATCTGTTCTCCTTATTGTCTGTTTTGAGAAAAATTCACTTTTGTATAAAATATTACAACAACAAACCACAGTATTTTGAAGTGTTAATCCCTGACAGATTTCATTTTATCACAAAAGAACACTACAGATTTGTCATCATATCCATAAAAATTATGTCGCACAGCAAGATTGCATGTTCTGTAGTGATAATAATATAATTTTCGAGACTGGGACTGTCTACATAACATTATCAGTTAAGGTCACCACGAGTCAGTCGACTCATGATGAATCACATACAGCGCAAAGGTATTCGTGACTTCGTTTATTAGGTCAAATACAAAATTTGAATGCCTACTATTAACTGACAAATGTGAGATTCTATTCCAAAACTAAAAATTCAGTGCGTCATATTCGGCTCCATATAGCATATCGTAATGAACGTGTGCCGTATCGTCCTCTTCGCGCAGTAGCTTAAGTTGCTTTCTTCACTCTTTTCTATTTTTTTCAGATGAACATTGTATCTTACATGTCATGTCAGCATTTGCGTTATGCGGTAGTTCACCTTACCAAACTTCCTTTTGAACCAGAAACTGATGATTTCGAGGATCCACCTATGTTTTTGTGACCTGACCAACTTTCCTGACATAGCTGTAGAGCTTGTGTCCAGACTGGCGATCATAAGACATTTGATTGGATCACATCTAGCAGAGCAAGAATCTTCGTCTTGGTTGACGTTGATCTTCTTGTATTGGGTAGGAATACTCTCATAGCCCTCATAAGTCTTGCCGGTCTTTCAGAGGAGTTTTGAAGTTGTGAAGCCTCTATAGCGTGAGCCCAGGTATTAGTCCTTCACTTTTTGCCATTGTTTTTTCTTCTGAGAGTTGCAGTTTATTTTTCCCAATCCAACTGTCTACTTGGGAGAGTATCTGATTGATAATTTCCACCATTAGCCTTTTAGAAGTGGCCGATGTTAATACCGCCAGATCATTTTCCAGATTTTTTCCCCTTCGAGATAATTATCGTCTTTTTCGTCAGGTTGTTTAGTTTTATTAGTCTGGGGCTTATCTGTAGTCAAGGTAGGTGATCCATAATTATTAACCATAAGAGAGAGAACATCACCATGTATTGCCATAATCCTGATCTGGCACCCTCCAATGGCTCGCATTTGCTCCACGGCATGAGTTGTAGGTTTAACCCGAACAAAGCCGAACTGGTTTTTATGAACCTGTCTCCTTCGTATCTTCGTGTGGTGTCTTTTCTGGTTTGACTGCCAGGAAGAAAACAGTCAGTTTATATTCAGAGCAAATTTAATCACAAAAGCTGGCAAAGCGCTCATCACTGTTCCCAATAGTCAGTTGTGTACAGGAGGAGAGTTACTTGACATAATGAGATTCATGAGCCTTTACACGATATGGCCTAGCCGATGGATAAAAGGTCTCGTAACGATAGATGATGTCTCTGTGCGCCGGAAGCGCTTTGACAGCTTTTGTAATTAAATTTGGATACAAACTGTTTCCTTGCCTCTTCTCTAAGACGAACAACACAGAAATTTTTTCCTCTTCAGTATTAATTTGATTTTCTTCAATTTAAGTGGTTAAATTTGGAGTCTCGCTCAGGATTTCCTCCTTGATCACTTTACTTGGTATGTTGTCCGGGCCTAGTGTCTGCCCATGCTTGATTTGTCAGCATGATATAGTCGTGAGCTCATTGGCTGTATAACCCTCTAGAGGAAGTTGCGATATGTCTTCTTTGTAACCTGTCCTGGGTTCGATCTCGCTATGCATGAAAAGTGTCTCGAATCATTTTCCCTTAACTTCTGTAGGTAAATCAATCATCCACAAAGTTTTTTCATCATGAATCTTTTGCTATGAAGATCATCTCTCGATGGATTTGTTTTTGTTTGTGCTCGTTCTCCATTTGCTCCCTCACATTTCAGTCTCTTGTTACGCGCTGGAGTCTGCGACGTTCTTTTCTGACCTTTATCATTTCCTCATGAATTTCCGGCCTCTACCAAAATATGAAGTGAAAATATGAAGGGGTTACTTGCGTCATCTTTTCACATGGACCATTCAGGTCTCCTTCGTAGTTCACTCGTCGAGCAGCCGACCGCGTTGATATAGTTCAAGGCTGTGGCGGCCGAGCATCCCCCAGACAGCTATTTCTGGCCATCTTTCCAAGTCCTAACCCAAAGAGCTACTTTGTTCTTGCGGTCTCGTGGCCGTGTATAGCGACACTCGAGTGTCCGAATCGTCAGGTCTCCCTTTTGCGATTGATGGTCTTCGAGGACAGTGGAACGAAAAGGTCTGAGTAACATGCTTTTCTCTTTGCTCCATTTCGCGCAAGACTGTTCACTTTTTAATTTTCCCTGACACCTGAATCCACTATGTCCCTTGACCAGAATACTGTGACCAAGTTCTCGTAAGAGACCGACTGCCCACCAGTACGGTAGTCCGTGATCTTCATCACATTTCATCATTGGTGTCCTTACCTCCTACGCTAATCTAATCATCAACATCACTTACCTCACTGACTTATTTCATACAGTTTTATTATGCTGAGGAACTTTTTGAAGATCACAGATCAAAAAGTGGTTAATGTTTGTTTCTCCCTGTTTCTTTTTTTCGACCTATAAATTGAATGAAGCGATGCTCTGTGATGTCCGGGTCTTCAAGTAGCTTCCAAATTGGGGATCTTTCTACTTTACTTCCGACATCAGTGTCAGGTCTATAATGTATGAGAATCCACTTGATCTCACCAAAGTCGGTTTCAATCCGTCGTTTAGATATACGATTGAACGAAACTCTCTCAACTCAACGCAAACTTGACAGAACTAACTCAACTTGACCCAAACCGATCCAACTTGACGCAAACATTACTCAAACGAACAAAAATTAACCAAAACTAACAAAATTCAAACCCACCTTGAGTTGAGTTGAGGCGGCTACTCACATGCAGGCCATCTAGGAGACTACCACATTTCAAAAAATCACTGAATACGGTCCTGACATAGTAGAACGACGCGGATGGTCCAGTTACAGTTACGTGTAGTGAGTCTTTTGTTGTCAACATGCCGTGGTCGAGTAAACACCAAGGCTTTGTCTTGGCGACTTTTACACACAAGCGCGATCTCTGACTGCGACGCAGATGGCAAGAATATAATGTTTAAAACAACAAATAGAACTATATTATGTGTGTTCGAATAAATAAAAAGCCATTTTCCATGAGTGTACTTTTTCTTCACATCTCACTTTGGAAATGTGGGAGTCCATTATGCCGCATCCCGTACGTGCCAGCCGCAGGGGCATTCCTACTTACACGTTCACCGCCGAGGCAATCTTGAAGGCAGAATCCTAAAAGCGTGTTTGGGTCCTGTTGAGTTGGTTTGATTGAAGCTGGGTTAGTTTGGGTTTTAGGAGAGTTTGACGTTTCTAAACATTTAATTACGCTTGACAATAAATGGGACCTTCAGTGAAGTTAGCTCTGGTGGACTCAAGTTAATCAAAAAGAGGAATAAGTAGTAGGTTACAACGCGTGAAGATTCGTCGTATTCAGTATCAAGGTAAACACTGAGTGGTGCATTGGGCAGAATTTGGCCGAATATTATCTGTACCAGGGATATATCTCAATGTTCAATATATTATGATCTGTGTTCATGAAAATATTTCATACATTTCATAGTTATGTTTTATCATTGTTTAAATTATCAATAACTATGACATCGTAAAAATCTTTATTGATCAATAATTGTATTTAAAAACAAGTTGGACTGCGGGTTCATCAGCTTGTTGGTTATAATCATTTGTTGTGAAGAAATGAGAACTTCTTGAAATCACACGATAAAAAGTTGCTACGTTGTACCAATAGCATTTTCTGTGCAGAATACAGATTAAGAGGAATCGGAGCAAAGCTTATCACATTTTTGTTTTGCGGGTAACGAAGTTACAGAATTGTCTGATTCTTTTTCCCGTAACTCGCTTATTTAACTGTCGAAAGACCACATAGTCTTTCTAAAATAATGTTTGCCGTGTAGCAATTCATAATTTGCTGCTCAAATTTTGACTGATACAGTCAATCATAGTTTTCCACCAACTTGATCTAAGAATTATCTGAACTTACTAGTCACGCTAGATTCCTACGGAAATTCTACAGAACCAGGTTTTCAACCTAGAAATACGTAGAGACGCCAAGTCTAGCGGGTAGATCATGACCAACGAAAACTAGCACTCACTTAAGAAGTCCATTTCAGAGCGTAATTTTCGGAATTTTGGCTATCACGAACGCTTGAACTTTCTCCACTGTATCAAAGCTATCTGAGGCTTTGTGGGCCCTCTACCACGTAAATAGAAAGGGTGGCGCCCGAGATATGAAAAACACGATTTTTTTCACACCGTCGAAAATCGCCGGAAAAATACATGAGGAGCGCCACATGTGAATATCATTACTTTTACTACAGAAAAAAGTTGTTTGTCGTATTATTATTGCTAAAGTTTTCACTTGTCGTGAAAACATACTCTTTGAATTATTCCATAACGTTGGACAAACTTTTGTTCGAAATATCTCTTCGCCAAACGATTTTTCTTGATAAAACATATCGGTCGTCTCATAAGTCGACTAAATCCCACCACATGGAAACGTATTCAATAAAAAATAAAATAGAATCTCATCAAAAGGAAAATGCAGAGGGTCTTGGGTCGGAACAGGTCAGTTTGCATATCAAATAACCCACGGGATCCTATGAAGGAAATGAGGAATTTTGTTATTGAATTATTTTTGAGTTGTGTATAAATATTTGATTACTGTTTTTAGATGCTTTATTTCGTTGAAAGTGTACGAATCTTTTTGAATACTTCAGATGTTGATCAATAATACTCCCACCATATAACAAAAGTTGACCACTTCCACAGGGCCAGGAATTCGAACATCTAGAGGAAATATTGATTGGGAATCATGATACACTTCCTCTTGAGCACATAAAAATAATAAATAAAGTGCTGAACCATCAATTTCCATTACATTTTCATCATAATACGTATGTAATATTTGTATTTACGCGTCTCCCTTTCTGCAGCTGCATAGGAATATTTTATATATGGAGTTTCATCTGCAACCCCGTGGTCTGAATATATATGTATGCTGATGAATTTATCATTTCAAATCATGATGTTTTGGTTTTTGGAAAGTATCGCCAGGTTGAGCTATGGAATGGAATAATTAAAATTATGTTGATTTATCTGGTACTAAATACTATAAATTATCCAATTGAGAACACAGCATTTCCTGAAATGACAAGAACAGATTTTCCTACATTTTTCCAATACTGCATTGGAATATGAAATTTCGCTCACATGATTTCATTTTATTGAAAATCTCCAACAGTGAAGCGAAATGGAATATCAGACCTAAAGTAAACGAAAAATATTTACCTCTCTCATGAATAGGATCGCATTTTCTCAACACTTCCGAACCGAATAAAAAAAAATGACTTCAAGATGAAAAATTCAGACGACTTTTAAATCTTGGTCACAACTTCCAACAAGTTTTTTCCTAATCCGTCCCAAAGTCGAGTCTCCACAACATCCAGAAGTTTTACGAAATTATCTTGGTAAAACTTTTCTCATTTATTTCTTGTGCGAATAGCAAAATAAATGATTCAGCTTATAAAAGAATAAGTCGGCTTGTTACTTCAAAGTGATTTTATCTCAATTTGACAAAAATTCATTTCATGGAACAAAATGTTTGATTGTTCGAAATAATCAGGACCCCATGGTTTGTACCTGAATTTTCAAGAAAACTTTTCCAACTCATAGTGAAGTTGTGTCAACCATCCATCGGAAGTTGGAGAAGGATCTCGAAAACTTTTTTGAAGTTAGCCAAACTGATACGAAATTGGAAAATAAATTAGAAAAGTTTTATTGACAAAATATTACCACGTCTGGCTTAAGGAAATCTGGAGTCACTTGATTCGGGATGAGGGTTGAGAGGTTGTTTTTGTGAGTTGCGAAGAAATAAGAAAATATTAAGTATATAGAAACAAAAACTTAGTATGATTTTGATAAAATTAAAAATATATCAAGTTATATAAGCAAATAGGACAGGTTGACACATTTTGTTCAATAATTGTTGACTATTTAGTGAACCTTTTAGTTATCTCATTAATCAATCGGCAAAAGGGTATTCAAGCGAGAACAACGTGTTAATACTATTATACGACCAATCTGCAATAAACCACCGACTGCATGTTCCACATAGAATACAGCGAACTTCCATCGATGTGACGTGGTTTCGCTTGGATATTCAACGTTGTATAGCCGGCGGTTCTTGGCGTTTTTGGCCTGTGTGAATAGCTTGGTCGATAGTACATTCAATCAATTATTACAATGCGACATTGTTCACTCATTTTTGATGTTTTTTCTTTGCTCCTGGACGATTCAAATCCAGAACACGTCCGAACCCAGGATGTTTATCTTAATAAGTTTTATACACCAGTTAAAATAAGTATAAACTTGGGAATCACCCTCCATAAATTTGTCATATGGAATGATGAAGTACTATTAAAAAAACATTTTGACCTCTATCCAAATCATATTTTTGTTAACATAAATAAATAAATAAAATAAATATGACAGCTGAAATACGAGGGGTGCCTGAAAATAGACAATTTTCAATCTCGCCCTGTATGTCCAAAACGAACTGAACTATGAAAATCTTGTTTGTGGCATCATTCGTTTTTCGAAAAAGTAGTACAGACTCGTGAAAACCGCATCTCTGTATCCTCACTCATAAGGGCGATATCCAGGAAAGACAGCGCAAATGGAACACCCTCGATTTGCTATTTTCACGGTCGATTGTTACGGTGCGGCGGAAATCGATTCGCGTAGATCCCGCTTCATTCAGGTTTCTCTCGAGGTGTATTATGGTTAAGAGGGGTGATATCACGATAATCGTTTCCTCTTTTCTGGAATTGTTCAAAGCGCCTGAAGAACTCTTGAGCACTCTGTCAGTTAATCCTTATAAACGCTATTGGTATGTCCAGACTTGAACATTTTAGCCGGAACGTATCAAGCAAACATGGCAAACGAACCGAACTCTGAAGCTTGTCTCTACAACGGATACCAGAATAGTAACCACTTTGTAACCTTTTTCTAGACTAGTGCGTAAAGTACATTTTTTCCGCTATAGTGCGCAAAGTGATTTTTTTCCGAACTCAAATGACAAATGAAAAATGTCAAGTCAAATACCTACTGACCATCACATTGTTTCAAACTATGTTTCCATACCAACCAAATTGTAAGCAATGCACAAAAACGTTCTTGTTGGCAATTCTGTGCACTCCTGTAAGCGAATCTGTAACGTTCTATAAGCTCATAGACAATTTGCAAGTCTGCGCTTCCTATAGTTTACAGACAATCTTGAAGAATCGTATCTATTTACGATATGGTGTTTGGCAATCGTGATCCCAGAATCGCCCCATGAACTTATAGAGAGTTACAGACTCGCTTACAGGAGTGCACAAAATTGGCCCATTAGAAACATCGCTAAAAAAAGATTTGATGCAGAGTGGCTCCGAACGACTGCTATGACAAATCCATTGCTTCAACTGTGCGCATCGTTGCCAAGTCCTTTTATGAGATCTCTGTGATTTAAGCTTAAACATATTGAAAGACTACAGTCTCTATAATTCATGGATAAAATTGTTCTTTGAATATATTTCCGTGCACTTTTGCACAAAGTGAATTTTTCTTGCATTCAAATGTCAAATGTCAACTCAAATTCCTACACCATCATTGTAATTCCTACCTACCAGTTTGTTGTTTCAAACTTTGTTTCCCTACCAATCAGATTGTAAGCAATGCACGAAAATGTTTTTGTTACTGTTCACTTTTCAATAAAAGACATGATTCTGTTTTACGTTAAAAAAACACAAGGTGTTCCCGGATTCGACATTTTGATTTTTACCAAGAAACGACTCAATGCAGAGTGGCTCCTGACGTCTGTGACAGATCCATTGCTTCAACTGTGCCCATCGTTGCCAAGTTTATTTTATGAGGTCTCTGTTATTCGAGATAAAACTTATTAGGTCTTCTGTTTTTGATTTGTGAATGATCGTAGAAAAAATATTGTTCCTAAGAGATGCGCAAGGTGTCTTTCCCGCCCTCAAAACATATCTAACTGTCTTTGCGTGCGGGAAAGCATCACTTTGCGCACTTGTTAAGAAGATTTTTGCTAATATTATGTTGAACGCATGTAAAACAGATAACAGTTAAAAAATTATTTTCCCCATTCTGTCTCCTCCTTTCCGTGTACTTACTATGATCACGTTATGTTTTCAGGTTTTTTTAGTAGCCGATTTACATACAGAGTGATTCCTGTAAGTGTGTCATGCTTTCGTGGAATGATGGAGGACGTCGAAATATCAATTTTGATATAGCACACTATGGTTCGGAGATTCTCAGGGTGTTGAAGTTTTTGAAAAATCAAAGATATTTTCCAATAGTTTTTTAACAGCCGAAGGAATCGTTACGAAAATGTATTATAGGCGTCTAACTAAAGGAAATACTTCAGATGTGAAAAGAAGAGGTTTCAGTTTCAACCAGAAGCGTGGATGTGATACCTACGCATCAGGTGATTTTTTAAATTTTTTGCAGTTCCCGACCCATAAATTAGGACAGTGAAGTAAGCAGGTACGTATGATCGAAAACTGACACGGATGCAGTTTTTTATCTGTCTCCTATGCGCATAACGGTGCTCACGGTGCTCATAACGAATCCGTCTTTTCCATACAAAATTTGAATCGGGATCACCCAAAAAGGGCGAAAATGTGTATTTCCATGATTTTCTCGGTGGGGGTGAATTTTATCGCAAAATAATTAAATGTTAAAGTATTAAAGAATGATTGCTCGACCAAAAAGGTTTCTTGCGTTTCTCGTCTCTTTAAAATTTTTTACAGTGAATGTTAATAAAAACATAAAAAATCAATTAGGGTTATTTTTTGCGAAAATGCATGCATGAACTATACAGTGCTTTTCTTCAATGTCCCCTCCTTTTACTTTTTGAACGGCTCAACTATGTTCACTATGTATTGACATAAAATTGACATATGAAAAATTCAAGATGGCGGCCGGGTGCCATCTTGGAATGTTTTTTTAAATACTACTAGGGGTCATGTGACATCTCATTTTCAAGGTCCCGATGAGTCCCGATGAGTACTCTTTAACCCTTGAATCGATATCTTCAAGTAATACAACATGGCGGTACATTCAATAACTACATCAGTGCATATACTTAATATCTTTAATTATATATTAAGATCAATTCAAAAGATTTTGAAATGGGTGCCTTGAACTTCTTGGCATAAAAACATTTTTTTCGAAATTTCACGTCGAACATTTCCAAACACTGTAACATCGATATTTCAACAGATATGTGTTATTCTTTGTCGAACACAATTTTTTAAAAAAAATTTCATTTGTTCATATCCCAAACTTTATGTCAAGAATATTTCCAGCATCTTTTGAATTGAACTTGACGATTTTTTTTAAAAAGTGTATATATTTATGTAGTTATCAAATGTACCAACATTTTGTAGTACTTCAAGATATCAATACAATATTCTAGAGTTATGAAGTTTTTATCAGGACCTTCAAAATGAGGTGTCATATGACCCCTATTCCTATTCAAAAAAACATTCCGGGCGCCATCTTGAATCTTTCGTCTGTCAATTTTATGTCAAAACATGGTAAACATGCATATATTTCATCACCTGAAATTTGAAGCTTCAAAATTCAGCCGTTTGAAAAATAAAAGGGGGGAGGACATGAGAGAAAATCACTGTATACTTTTTACATGCCTCCCATGTAGAATTGACAACTTGGTTTTTTAAGCCGTACGACTTAAAATCCACCCTTACCGAGATGATCTTGAAAATACACTTTTTGGCACCTTTTCTTACCCTAAAAAGGGTGATCCCACATAAATTTTGTATGGAAAGGACGGATTCGTTATATTATGCAACTCCTATGCGCAAAAAAACTGCATCCGTGTCAGTTTTTGATCATACGTACCTGCTTCTTGTACTATGGTGTGCTATATCAAAATTGTTATTTCGACGTCCTCCATTATTCCCGGAAAGCATGACACACTTGCAGAAATCACCCTGTATATCCCAAATCCTGCGAAAATGTACGGTTACGGAATAAACACAGTTACCTGGTTGATATAGAAACAAAGCTCAAAACAATAATTACGAGTGCAAAAAAAAAACACTTTGCGCACTAGTGCGGGAAAAGGTTGATTTGTGACCCTTGTAGAAAATAGTTATTTTCCTAACAAGTTCGCAAAGTGATGCTTTCCCGCACGCAAAAGCAGTTAGACGAACGACGCGAAGCGGAGTTCGGATATGCTTTAAGGGCGGGAAAGACACTTTGCGAACGTTTTAGGAACAATATTTTTTCTACGAGCGTTCACAGATTAGACACGAAAAACTTTAGATAATATATTAATTGAACGCACTTGAAAACATATAACTTGAGAATAATGATTATTTATGCTTAACAATATATTTATATTGAAAGAACAGGTTGTGGCGGCAGCTGGAAATTGGATAATATGGGTATAATCAAAATCATAATTGATTTATTTTATATTTGAAATGCAAGGGCATGTCCGATCACTGTTCATAAAATTTCCTCTTTTGTCGCCTTATTCCCTGCTATTGGCAACACTGTTTTGATTTGACATGACACTCTAGACAGCTGCGTCAGTCAGTCTTCGTTTAATCGTTTATACTTTTATAAATTTGATTGTGAGTATGTCCGTATGATCAGGTTTTTTCGATGCCAGTATTCAGCTCAAATCTTTCGAAGATTTCCGATAAACACAGTAGTTTGCACCGAAATCAAGCAAGAACAACTCACAAATGCCAATTGTAAGTCGTCATTATCAATGTTTGAAAAGGGAAAAATAACTAGAACATTATTTTGTGCATTACAAAGTGCATTATCCACAGTTTGGTTGGTATGGAAACGAAGTTTGAAACAAATTGGTAGGTACCTAGTTATTTGAGTTGACATTTGAGTGCGGGAAAAGGTTACTTTGCACACGCAAATGAGTGTGCGAAGTGGTTACTTTGCGCACGCTCGTAGAAAAAGGATTTATCAATATGTATAATATGTATGTATATTATTTCTGTTCGAACAATTTGACTTCCTTGTTTATGCATGCTCACTCAGTTTGTTTGGGATAAAATCTTCAAGTGATGCACCCAAATACTAGCAGAACATCAGCAAATGGCAGTTTTTGTAAAAACATGCTAGCCGAATATTTTTCATTTTAATGAGGAGGTTCGTCCAGACATGAACATTCTAGAGTGCACCACACACTTGTCCACGATAAATGAGATTATGTTTCCTTGCCGTTGGGTAATCTGAAGAACTAGAGTCTTATCCAAACCGCATTTTTCAAAAAAATAATGTATCTTTATTTCGCTGAAATTGCCATCGTAATATTGAATAACCGTATACACAAACAATAAAACACCATATGACTCTGAATGTGAATAGCGGACATAAAATATACGATGGTTATAGGTTTCAAATTATCGAAACTGACAGTGGTACATATTCATCAAAAATAATATATATTTAGTCAAGTTACCAGAAACAATAATTTCTGAACCATTCTAAGCTGAAAAGAAAGAACTTGGAAAATGGAAATTAAATATTCGTCAGTCTATAGGTAAAGAGTAACTTTTGTAATTCAATTCAAAATTTTCTCCAGCTCAACATGTAAACCAACTGAAAATTCAATTTCACACTTCCAACAGTTTGGGTTAGAATAAAGATATTCCGCGTAATTAAAAGGTAACTCAATAGAAACAAAATTGAAACTTCTCAAACCTCCTCACCTCTTTGTTTACGAATTTTAAAAGTTTTCTTCTTTGAAAGTTTCTCTAACTCTCTAATTGCAGGATACAACTCCGCTCCCAATATTTCTCCTAATTAAACCTTAAAAAGTTGGAAAACCATTTTCTGTTCAAAGCATCTTGGAAAAGGCTATATTATAACGTTGGTTTTATGAAGAAAGAAATTATAAATGCCACCCTGAATTTATTACAGGGTAGTATAAACCGACCTCAAGAAAAGGCTGTAATTTCAATATTATCCTATATAAAATGAAATTTGATTGTGCCAAACACGAGGGTTTTCATCACTCGACTACGGAAAAATAAGTGATTTATATTTCATTTCTTGACAGTGTATTATACATTTTATTAAAAAATGCTCATGGAACTGAGAGGGAATAACATATAAAATAAACCGTCTGAGATATTACTTCAGACTTCTGCAGAGAAAGATATTGCGAGTCGCCTGCCGTGTTTTACATCTTTATGGAATGAGTCTTCGAGATTTGAGCTTTCGCTGTTTTTGATTTCCCGATGCATATTTATTGAATAAATTTGCTGGTTTCGAAGGAATCTTGACTTGTATACAAACTTATTAGATCGAATTGAAATTATCTTACCTTTCACTAGTTTGAACTAAAACTGTAATGAAATACAGGATTTTGAGTGATTAAAACATTTATACACAACAGATTCACCACATCTGACACCCTTTTAAAATATCCACTGAAAAATCTCGCGCGTTCGAATGGACAATTTGCATACATTTTCAAATGACTTCAAATTTTATATACGTATTCTTCATAGTATTTGAAACTCATCAGCAAAACAATTTTTCCAAAATACCCAAAAATATACTCAATAAATAGAGAAGAAAACGAAAATTTCACTGTATGATCAAAAACGGGGCGGCGCTATACTACTCCCTCGAGAGAGAGAATGTAGACAAAAAGCCAGACGGGGAGAGATAATGTTTTCTGTGACGTAGTGGATGATGATTGGCGCACTTCAATCGTTGACTACTACATTAATAGCGGTCGTTGGTTGGTTTTTTGAACATCAATGGCATCAGTACTTACTAATCCTTATACTTTTCATTTTTCCAAATCATGTGCAAATTATTCATTGAATAAGCAATGGACAGTTTGAATACATTTTCAAATGACTTGAAATTTTATATACGAATTCTAGACAATATTAGAAAGTCATCAGCGGAAATGTTTCTCCAAAATACTCAAAAATAAACAAAATAAATAAAAAAGAAAACGCAAATCTCACTGTATGATCAAAAACGGGGTGAAGTCAAATCACCCTCTCGGGAGAGACAGGGTCATATAGGCCAGACGGAGATAGATAATGTATTCTGTGACGTCGTGGATGTTGATTGGCGCTCTTTAATCGGTGATAACTACATTAATAGAGTCACTTATCCTTATATTTTAAATATTTTCAATAAATGTGGCAAATTGTTAATTGTTGCTCTGACGTCATGTGTAAGAAAGCATAGAGGCCATGCTTAACCCCTCTCCACTTTTCGAAATGGAAGCAAGAATGGGAGTTCATGCCGGAAAACGCCACTCTTAACACAGTTCCAAAAACCAAGCTACACTGGAAAGAGGAAACAGTGGGAACAACTCCAAAGGTCACATGAAGCGATATGGTACACAGAGGGTTCCAAGACATGCCACGGGACAGGGGCCGAAATTATAGAGGAAAATCCAACGTTGGAATCATATAAACTACCCACTTAGGGAGCGCGATACTTTTCTTTTATCAGAAGTACATGCAATAATCGTCTGCGTGTATGATAGCTAAAC